>OX327001.1:43882212-45159216 GCA_946800695.1 Geum urbanum | reverse complement strand
CGGCGAGGGTTTGTACCTTTGAGGTGAGTTTTGGACCTTTTCCGGTCAATATTGGCCTTAACTTTGAACAAGAAAGTTGTTGGAAATGTCGAGATCTTCAAATCCATGTGTAGGTTGCATTTTTCTGGGCCGATGAAGTTTTACGGCGGCCGGCGGCAGCGGCGATTTTTCGGCCGAGGTATTTTTCGACAAGTTTTGTGTCGTTTTGCTCGAAATCGCGCACCGATCGCAGTGGTGAGGTTTATATTTCGAATTGAGCATCGGAAATTATAGCGAGGTTTTATGGTGTGATTATCGGATTTTTGACGATTTCGTCGATATTGAATTATATGTTTCCGGGAACGGTTGTTTCTCGAGATGTGATTCAAGGTTTTGAGTTATGATTTTGAGCAGTGGAATTTATGATTATCGTTCGTTTGGCGAGGAATTTTTCGCCGGATCACTGGATTAACGCATATTGCGTTATGCTCATCTGTGAGTGGACCTTTTTATTTCACTGTCGTAGCGAGTTCTTGATTTCCGTATTTATTTACGATACGATGTTGAGATTATTTATTGTTTTGGAGGTATTGTTTTATATTTTATATGGTGATGGCATTACTTAGCATCGATGCATTGGCTACTCGACTGATCACCGGTAGTTCAGATCCAGGGTTGAGAGATTCCTCTGATGTGCCCACTAGGCTTGAGAGATTCGCCTAGTCTATCACCGTCGGGCTTGAGAGATTCGCCTGTCCGTCGGACTTGAGAGATTTGCCTGGCACCTCCATTCATTTTCTGAACTCGCTTTGCTTTGTTTTATGATATATGTTTGGTGAAAGGCATACTACTATTTTCGTCCACTCACTGTAACGATTTTATTTGCCTTTCCCCTAGGCTTTTCGGTTTCCGTGCCCAGTTTGCAGTTCGGATTTTGGTGTCGCACGTCGCAGTCGGAGGCTTAGTATTCGAGCGATATTTCTTTTATGTTAGGTTTTTAGTTTGGCCTACTATTTGTATATATATACTAGAAGTCGCTTTGAGCACTCTAATGTTATACTTTCATACGATTTTTCCCCGGATTTATGTAAAGTACAATTTTACTTATTACTTTACATTATTGTTATGATATTGAGAAATCCGGATGGGATTGGTGCCCACGGTTTGGTTTTTTTGGCATAGGATGAAGTGTATTTTCGGGTGCAGGTTAATGGCAATTCCGCGTTAGTAACGAAACTCTGCCGAAATTTTCATGGTTTTCGAAAGTTAGTGTTTTTAGAAGAGGTTTGATTCCGGTTTAGGAAACTAAATCGGGGTTGGGTCCTTTCAACTTGGTATCAGAGCAGGTTTTGGGTTCTGTAGACTTCTGTAGTCATGTTTACTAAGGATATTTGAGAATGTACCACATGTCTGGAGCGATGACCTGACCGACCGGCGGATACTCATCAATGCTGTGGGTGTTGTATGCTTTCAAATGTCTGAAGTTCCATGATTACGTCCTGTTTGTTGTGAACATTGTCTTATTCATTAGAATGTCTCCTTGACGTGCTTTCCGTGTCGGTAAGATTGTGGATCTTGTTGTGGATCAGTCGACGCGCGACTTGATAAATGAGTTGTGGGTTTGGATGAGCATATTGAGTTCAGAGATATGTGTGGAATGGTTTGCCCAGTTGTGCGTGTATGGGCGTCTACATGTTGCCTCAGAGCAGAGAATTGTGGTAGTTGATGGTGTGCCTGAGTCAGATCATTGTATTTGGTGGGTTGGTATTGAGTGAGTTCTTGTTGCGACTCCATGACCTACATTCAGGGTATTGTTTATACGGGAATGGTTCAATCAGGCTACCTAATAACGGAAATATGGAGTGTTTACCAACCTGAGGCAGAGATGTATCGCTCACTTATTTGTTCCAGTTTGCACGTGTTATGTGGCTTCAGAGGAAGCAATGCACGAGGTTCGAGATGAGTTTGAACCTGAGCATCAAAGGGATTTTTACTGTTATGCCTCGAGACAATCGTGAGGAGTTTGATGTGCTGCACTCAGAGGCAAGGATATTGAGAAGGAAAGGCATATGCGGTTTCCGACATGTTGGTTTGAGGAAGGTGGACTTAGTCGAGATATTTTGATGAGGTTGAGTTCAGGCACCTCGGGATCAGTATCTTCATCAGGCTGTGGCCTTTTCGATTATGTTGAGGGTCATCAGAACAAGGCAGGAGATCCGTTTGGTGGTGATGGAGATCACAGAGTAGTGGACTTGTTCCTGTGGCTTGAGTCAGGGTGCTCGTTGGTGATCCTTCCACACAGCAGGCGTTATTGTGATTTGTGTTCGGGGAGCACTCTCAGTTGCGATTTTGGTGGCCAGGAGGGTCACGTTAGGAGGGAACGTCCTCAGTCAGCTGTTTTAGTGGTTCGGCAGCTCAGAGTTCAGGAGGAGGTCAAGATGCCATTTCTGGAGTTTGACCAACGCAGCCTTCTAGACAAGTCAATCAGTAAAATCGTAATCAACGTGGACGGTTAGTTAGGCATGCCAGAGTTTGTGCACGACCCTGTGTGAGGATAGAATTTCTCTGAATTTCTCTGTGTTGACATCCATGGCTGTTATGCCTGCATCTCCACTTCCGAGGTTATGGAGAGTGTTGTATCCATCCGGAGAGGTTATGAGATCTTTGTTAGAGGTTATGGGTTAGCCGCGGATCTGTTATTGCTGGTATCGTCGATTTTGATCTGATTTTGGGTATGGACTTCTTGGTGACACATTGGGCTATATTCGATTGTCACAATAAGGAGGTTGTGTTTCGACGACCAGGGTTCCCCGAGATATTGTTTCGCGGTGAAAAGAATACCTCATTGCCATGTGTCATTTCAGCGATGAAGGCCTAGCGGATGATGAAAAAGGGTTGTGTAGCATACTTAGCTCATGTTGTGGATACTACGGCTGCTGTGCCAGACATTGGGGACATTGAGGTTGTTTCTGAGTTTCTAGATGTGTTTCCGGAGGAGTTACCGAGTATTCCTCCAGCGTGGGAAATCGATTTCACCATTGAGCTTTTATCGGGCACTGGACCCATATCACAGGCACCTTATCGTATAGCGCCAGCAGAGTTGAAGGAGCTACAGAGTCAACTTCAAGAGTTGCTGGAAAAGGTTTTATACAACCCAGTGTATCATCGTGGGGTGCTCCTATACTATTTGTGCGAATGTAAGATGGTTCGACGAGGTTGTGCATCGACTACCGGAAGTTGAATCAGGCTTCAGAGAAGAGCAGGTATCCTCCACTTCGGATTGATGACTTGTTTAATCAGCTTATGAGAGCTTCAGTCTTTTCGAAGATTGATCTCAGGTTCGGATACCATCAGTTGAGGATCAGAGAGTCAGATGTGGCCCGAACAGCTTTTAGATCACGGTATAGACATTATGAGTTCTTGGTTATGCCGTTTGGGTTGACCAATGCCCCGCAGCTTTTATGGACTTGATGAACCGGGTTTTCAGACGGTTTCTGGATAAGTTTGTGATCGTGTTCATCGAAAATATCCTGATTTACTCCAGGAGTGTGGGCCAGCACAAGAAGCATTTGCGAGCTGTTTTGCGGACGTTGCGAGATAATCAATTGTTTGTGAAGTTCAGCAAGTGTGAGTTTTGGTTGGTTAGCGTGAAGTTTTTGGGTCACGTGATATCAGCTGAGAGAGTTAGCATGGATCCTGACAAGATTGAAGCCGTGTTGAATTGGAGTAGACCTACCACCATACCAGAGATCAGAAGTTTCTTGGGTTTGGCAGGTTATTATCGACGCTTTGTGCAAGATTTTTTCTCGGATTGCCACTCCACTTTCCTGATTGACGAAGGAAGGCGTCAAGTTCGAGTGGTCTGATACATGTGAGGAGAGTTACTTACTCCTGAAGGAAAGATTGACCACTGCACCGGTTTTGACTTTACTTGACGACCGTGACGAGTTTATGGTCGTATTGGATGTAGCATGGCAGAGTAGTGGCTTATGGTTCCAAGCAGTGGAAACTTTATGAAGTTACGTATCCTATGTATGATTTGGGAGTTGCTGTCTTTGTGTTATTATCGAAGAGTTGGAGACACTACTGCTGTGGCGTGCAGTGCAGTGTAGGATGTACATTGATCACTTGAGTTTCATCTACTTGCATATTCAGCCAGATTTGATCTTGAGCCAGCGTAGATGTATGGGGTCGAATAACGACTATGGCTGCACATTTGAGTTTATACGAAAGAGGCTAATGTCGTTGCTGATGCATTCAGTCGGAAATCGGGAGCTCCATTGTTTCATGTGAGTGTGGCCCGAGTTTCCGTGTTAGCCGAGTTGTGAGCTACCGGAGCTGAGTTAGAGTGTGATGATGATGAAGCTCATTGTTTTACATACGTTATGCACTAGTGGTACGAAGATGTATCAGATACTTCGAGTTTACTACTTGTGACGTAACATGAAGAGGAATATAACAGCTTATGTGAGCAGATGCCACATTTGTCAGCAGGTGAGGCAGAAACTTACTGGGAAGTTACGGCCATTGGAGATTTCCGATTAGAAGTTGGAGCTTGTCACTATGGATTTTGTATATCAGTTATCGGGTCGTTGTAGACCATTTGATAAAATTAGTTCTTTTCCTTGTACTCCCGGAAAAGATTTCAGTGGGCAGACTGGTAGAGCGGTATTTGGTAGAGATTGTGCATTTTCATGGTGTGCTTGTGTCCTAGATTGCTGATCGAGATAATCAGTTACAACAAAGTGTTGGCAAGCATTGCAGTTAGCATTGGGGACCAGATTACAGTTTAGTACCGTTTCTTATCCTCAGATTGGTGGGCGATCTTTGAGGACTATTCAGTCTTTGGAGGGCATGTTGTGGTCTTGTGTATTTGTAGTTCCGAGGGATTTGGGACCAGCAGTTTCATTTCTTCGAGATTACTTGCAGTACCAGTTTGTAGACCAGTATGGTTATGACATTGTATGAAGTCGTTTATGAAAAATAGTGTTGCACTCCATTGTGTTGGAGCAAGTTTGGATTGAGCTGGCGTTTGATCCTGATTTAGTGGAATGCGCTACTGTAGACCTTCGAATTAGCAGGGACAAGTTGATAATTACTCGAGTTCGACAATGCAGTTATGCTGATGTGAGTAGGTTAAGTTATGAATCTGCCACGTTATTTTGGTTCGTATATGATCATGGGGCGAGTTTGTGTTGTGCCGTATAGTTTGGCATTGCTTATAGCGTTGGCCTTTGTGTATTTTGTATTCCATGTGGTGGAATTACATTTCAGATTTATTGCATGTTTTGTACCTTATCAATTCCTTATACAGGAAGATTTGGCATTTGTAGAGGAGCCAGTTCAGATTCGGGATTTGAAGGTACAGGGATTATAGCGCATAAATATTTCTTACGTGAAAATCTGTTGGCAGAGTCATTCAGTTGAAGTTGCTACTTGGGAGTTGAGCAGTATGCAGAGGCAGTATCCCTACTTTTCAGTTGGCAGACTTGGAAATTTCGAGGTCGAAATTTTTGTAAGGGGGGTAGATTTGTGACAACCCGAACCGAAAATGGAATGTTTATCGACTTGATTTGCAAGTTTCGCGATTAGTCACGATTTTGTCGTAATTGGTTAATATGGCGGCCTTGTTAATGACTAAATTATCGGGCAAGAATTTGATTTGAGAGCCTTCACGAAAGTTGTAGAGAATTTAATTTCGAGCTCGTGGAAACTTTCGGAGGATTATTTCGAGTTACAAGGAATAAGTTATTAATATTTTTGGCCGTCGGATATTGTTGTATTTATCCGTTTGGGTTTCGATACGTGTACGGTATAAATACGGATGAATACATGACGAATTGGGAAACTTTCCAAAATGGAAAACTGGGCCGTTGACTCGCGTTCACCACGGGTCAAGGACGACCTGTTTTGGCCGAACGGTTTGCTTCGCCGTGGAGCTTGATTCCGGGCATGGTTGGCCGAGGTTTCTTCATGAAAAAGGTTGGGCTCGGGCTCCTCTTCAGTTTGGTAGGTGGATCGTCCCCTATAGTGGCCGGAGGTGGGAGAATCGAAGCGGCAAAGTTGGAGGAAATCCGGCGAGTTCGGCGGCCTTGGGTGGCGGCGATGGCGGCTGTGTTGGTGGTGGTACTTTGGGGGGTTTTGTTAGCCTTGGAGAAAGGAAGCTTTTGGAAGTGGTTTCAAGACTTGCCGTGGCCGGAGGAGGGAGATCGGAGAAGTTGAAATTCCGGCGAGGATTTGTACCTTTGAGGTGAGTTTTGCACCTTTTCTGGTCAAAATTGGGCTTAACTTTGAACTAGAAAGTTGTTGGAAATGTCGAGATCTTCAAATCCATGTGTAGGTTGCATTTTTCTGGGCCGATGAAGTTTTCCGGCGGCCAGGGGCGATTTTCCGGCCGAGGTATTTTTCTACAATTTTTATGTCGTTTTGCTCGGAATCGCGCACCGATCGCAGTGATGAGGTTTATATTTCGAACTGAACATCGAAAATTATGGCGAGTTTTTATGGTGTGATTATCGGATTTTTGACGATTTCATCGATATTGAATTATATGTTTCCGGGAACGGTTGTTTCTAGAGATGTGATTCAAGGTTTTGAGTTATGATTTTAAGCAGTGGAATTTATGATTATTCAGGGGATCGTGATCGTTCGTTTGGCGAGGAATTTTCCGCCGGATCACTGGATTAACGCATATTGCGTTATGCTCATCTGTGAGTGTACCTTTTTATTTCACTGTCGTAGCAAGTTCTTGATTTCCGTATTTATTTACGATACGATGTTGAGATTATTTATTGTTTTTGGAGGTATTGTTTTATATTTTATATGGTGATGACATTACTTAGAATCAATGCATTGGCTACTCGGCTGATCACCGATAGTCCAGATCCAGGTTTGAGAGATTCCCCTGATATGTCCACTAGGCTTGAGAGATTAGCCTAGTCTATCACCATCGGGCTTGAGAGATTCGCCTGACCGTCGGGCTTGAGAGATTCGCCTGGCACCTCCATTCATTTTGTGAACTCGCTTTGCTTTGTTTTATGATATATGTTTGGTGAAAGGCATACTACTTTTTTCGTCCACTCACTCTAATGGTTTTATTTGCCTTTTCCCAGGGCTTTTCGGTTTCCATGCCCAGTTTGTAGTTCGGATTCTGGTGTCGCACGTCGCAGTCGGAGTCTTAGTATTCGAGCGATATTTCTTTTATGGTAGGTTTTTAGTTTGGCCTACTATTTGTATATATATACTAGAAGTCGCTCTGAGCATTCTGATGTTATACTTTCATACGATTTTTCCCCGGATTTATGAAAAGTACAGTTTTACTTATTACTTTACATTATTGTTATGATATTGAGAAATCCGGATGGGATTGGTGCCCACGGTTTGGTTTTTGTGGCATAGGATGAAGTGTGTTTTCAGGTGCAGGTTAATGGCAATTCCACGTTAGTAACGAAACTCTGCCGAAATTTTCATGGTTTTTGAAAGTTCGTGTTTTCAGAAGGGGTTTGATTCCGGTTTAGGAAACTAAATCGGGGTTGGGTCCTTTCAGCAGAGTTAAAGGAAGATGGCCAATTTCGGGCGGAAGAGAGGATGTGGAGGCTGAGGGATAAGATCCTGGTATACTTTGAGCTAGGAGGAGGCGTGGGTGACCATCAGGAAGTGGTCCTGGACACTTGGGATAGCAATATTGCTAAAGAATCTCAAGAGAGGGCAAGCAAGCGGTGTAAAATGCCTAAAAGAGTGAGGCTGCAGAATTGCATTACTTCTCGTTAGCAGCTGACATTTCACAACTGGTTCCATCATTAGGTGTAGGGTGTGGAAGAATATATTGTCGAAAACAAGGTGTAGTGGATCGACCTGGGTGCTCTGACTTCTATGTAGAATGAGCCCTAGCTAACTAAGGAGTGGTGCAACCTAGGTTTGACAGCCCTCTCATGCTACTCTGGTTTGTTAGTCTAGGTCTGTTATGCGTCATGTTGTTATCCAGTATATGTGTACTTTAGGACTTCTTCTTTAGTGTGCCGGGTAATCCGGTGGAGTTCTGTATTCCTATCACAAGTTTCTAAATGGATATAAAATTTTGTGCCCTTTAAAAAAAGTTCTGCTTTTCCAAAACGGATTCGGTTTCTCTGAAGTGCACTTTACGTAAAGTGCAGCTAATCATGCTTTTTTTGTGAAATCCGATGGTCTTAACCTGCCACTATATTAAAATACCCAGTTTTAGAATTTTAGCCCAACTGCGATTAACTTCTGTTAACTTCATTACATTCAAACAACAAAATTTGGCAAACCGAAGAGGTTTTGTATGCATCCAGAGAAAAACGCAGTGCAAGGCACATTATTGTCAAGAAGAACAGATAGCAATTTATGAATTCTTTCAAGCAATATAATTGATTAATTAATTAATCAGTCTAACACTTTATACTTCAGTTTTGTTTATGAATGAACGAAGTTTGTGAAAGGACCCAACCCCGATTTAGTTTTCTAAACCGGAATCAAACCCCTTTTGAAAACACGAACCAACAAAAATCACAAAAATTTCGGCAGAGTAATGCTACTAACGTGGAATTGCCATTACCTGCACTCGGAAAATAACACTTCATCGTAGGCCACAAAAGCCAAACCGTGGGCACCAATCCCATCCGGATTTCTCAATATCATAACAGTAATGTAAAGTAATAAATATAACTATACTTTATAGAACTCCGGGGAAAATCGTATGAAAGTATACATCAGAATACTCAGAGCGACTTCTAATATAGATATACAAATAGTAGGCCAAACTAAGAACCTACCATAAAAGAAACATCGCTCGAATACTATGCCTCCGACCACGACGTGCGACATCAGAATCTGAACTGCAAACTGGGCACGGAAACCGAAAAGCCCAGGGGAAAGACATGAAAACTGTTAGAGTGAGTGGACGAAAATAATGTCTTTCGCCGAATAATATATGTTATAAAAACATATGCGAGTCAAATGTATAAAAATCAAATGGTAGACGAGGGAGACTCTAACTCCTCACGCGTACAGAGCATGCATGAAAAATCTCACGGGGTCACTCGTAGACACATCCGTGCTAGTACAGTCCGAATCATGGGATCCCAGACCCACACGTGATTCTAGCCAGAAAGGCCTCAGGTCAGAGGTCTGCCTCCCCCCGGTAAAGGCCTCGGGTTAGGAGTCACAGCCTCCCCCGGTAAACATCCTCGGGGATCAACCGGGATGCAAGTGTATCAATACAACAACATGTACTGGGACTGTACTCTGTGTAAACCAAATCATAAATAGTTTCTATGTACATGCATAAAACATAATGTATATGTATGTATATCCGTATACGCATATTCATATATATATATATATAATCATAAAACACATGCTTGTAAAAATCACGATCATACTGCACGCTCAAGTTCGTAAAACGTATATCAAAGACTCGCAATCAATCCGTGAAAAGAAATGTCCACTCACAGACTAGCGTAATGCAGTTCGCGTTAATCCCGTGATCCGACGAAAAATCCCTCGCCAAACGAACGATCACGAACCCCTGAATAATCATAAAATCCATTTCTCAAAATCATATCTCGATACCTCAAATCAAATCACGAGAAACAACCATTCTCGGAAACACATAATTCAAATATGACGAATTGTCAAATATCCAATAATCACACCTCAAAACCTCGCTATAATTTCCGATGCTCAAATCGAAAAACAAACCTCACCACTGCGATCGGGGCGCGAGTTCGAGTGAAACGACATACAACTCGACAAAAACCCTGAAAAATCAACTTTTGACCAGAGACCGCCGTTGACCACCGTTGACCGCCGCCGCCGCCACCGCCACCCAAACTTGAATTTTCCTGGTGGACCAAAACCTATTCCACTCAAAATCATCCAACAAGCAACTTTCATAACTACACCAAAGATCAATTCAAATTCTAACTAGCTCAATTTCATGCAAAACCGAAATCACTCACAAATTTCAATCCATGAATTCTCCATGCACAAGAAGAATTGGAACTCCATACCTATATGAGTATCTTCTTGGTGATGAGGGCTTCAAAGCCCAGTGCTTTGAACAACTCAAATCGGCCGGAAAAAGAACAACCAAAAACCCCAAATTTTCACAAACTTTTGGCCGGAAAAACTCCCTCCTCCGGCGACCCACGCCGTGAAAGGTGGTCGGGGATAGGTGGAGGACGTTTAGGCGAAGAGAATGGTATGACGACCCGAACCAGAATCAGTTGTGTGTTTGGCACGATTCTCGAGATTTGGTTATAGTCGCAGTTTTACGATATTGTGTAGTTTGCCGATTCGATTCGCGACTATATTTTCAGTCGAGAATTTGAGTTGAGTGTCTTCACGGAAGTTGTAGAGTACATGATTTCGAGCTCGAGGGCGGTTTCGGAAGATTTTTCCGATAACCGAGGAATATTTTATGATTATTTGAAATTTCGAGTTCCGACGAGTTTATCCGATTGTTTCGAGCTTATCCGAATCACATCGTATGTTCGTTTTGGACCGTCGATTTACCCGAAGCTCGAGTATAAATATCGAAAATAGCCGAGAATTAGTCGAAAACTTCATTTTGGGCGTTGACCAACCTGGAATTTCGTTGACTTTCCATATTTGGAAAGTGAGCCATCGGACCGAAAGGGAAAGTTGCCATTTTGGGAAGTCAACTTCCGGCGACCGGATTCCGGCGACCATCCACCACGGGACAGGTATAGATCGATTCCTCTTGTGATTTCGAGTTGGTTAGTGTTTGATTTTGTGGAATTTGAGTGAGTTTTGAGTGAGTTCGAAGTTGGCCGAAGTGATGGAGTTCGTCAGTGACGGGGAGCTGTGCTCCGGCGAGGTATGGTGGTGTTGTGGTTGGGGCTTTTGCTCGCCTATCATCACTGATGCTTGTGGTGTGGGAGATTTAGTTCGAGGAGGTGTTTTCTGGTGAACCCGAATGGGTTGCCGGAGTTGGAATTTCGATCGGATTTTAGTGGGTTGAGGTTGTTTGGCTTGGAATTGGTTGGTGAGGTAGAAGGGAAACTTGCTCGCCTTGATGAGACTTAGGGATCTGGAGATTTTGGCCGTGTGATTCCACCGTTGACGGCACGCCGCCGCCGGCGGCGGCGGTCAACGGTGGAGAGAAAGTCAACTTTTCAGATTTCGATGTAATTAGTGTCATTTTTCTCGTAATCACGCCCTGGTTATCGTATGGAGGTTTTCGGGTTGATTAGGTTAGCCGATTTTCAGTCGAGATTTCGAGTGGGGATTTCGGGATTTCCGTAATTCATTTTGCACTACATTTCGTATTTCCGGGAACGGTTGGTTTCCGTGCATCCGTAAAGTGTTGAGAACTATGATATTGATCAGTTGTGTTTTGTGAACATTCAGGAGATCGAGATCGAGATCGTGATTGTGCTTCTGGCGAGGGATCTTCCGCCGGTCCTCGAGATTAGTGCGTGTGTGCTTTTTGCTCACCTGTGAGTGGACATTTCTTTTCACGGAATTCTTGCGAGTCTTTTATATGATTTATGAACTTGAGCATGCGTATTGAGTTTACGAATTGCATGAGCATGTGTTTTATGATTATACGATATACTTATACGAATATACGTATACGAGTATACATACACTTATATGCTGTTTCAAGCATTTGCATCGAAATGTTTATGATTTGGTTTACACAGAGTACAGTCTTGGTTACGTTGTTGTATCGATACACTTAGCCTCTCGGCTGATCCCCGATGGTAGGCATCCCAGGCGGGGCGTTACCCCGACCTGACCGGCGAGGGGCGTATCCCCGGAACCGAGGCCTTTCTGGCTTAGAATCACGTGTGGGTCCGGGATCCCGTGATTCGGACTGTACTAGCACGGTGTGTGTCCATGAGCGACCCCGTGGGATTTTTACTTGCATACTCTGTACACAGGAGGAGTGTGAGTTTTACCTCGTGTACTATATTGTATTTATTTACCTGGACTCGCATATGTTTTTATAACATATACTATAACTGGTGAAAGACATTTATTTTTGTCCATTCACTCTAACTTGTTTATTGTCTTTCCCCTGGGCTTTTCGGTTTCCGTGCCCAGTTTGCAGTTCAGGTTTGGTGTTTCACGTCGTGGTTTGGAGGCTAGTGATCAGAGTCGCCTGTATTTTCCAGTAGGTTCTTGTTTCGCCTACTGATGTACATATTGTATATGTTTTACTCTAGAGGTCGCTCTGATATATTCTGATACATGTTGTGCGGATTTTCTCAGATATACATATATACATAGTACAGTTTATTTACTGTTGTTGATTATATTGATGTTGAGAAATCCGGATGGGATTGGTGCCCATGGTTTGCTTTTTGTGGCATAGGACGAAGTGTTAATTTCTGGGTGCAGGTTATGGTAATTCAACGCTAGTAACGAAACTCTGCCGAAATTTTGAAAAGTTTTTGTTGATTCGTATTTTCGAAAGGGTTTGATTCCGGTTTAGCTAACTGAATCGGGATTGGGTCCTTTCAAATTGGTCCAAGCTCGAGGCCTGGGGTGGCCGGACGGCGAGCCACCGCCGGCATGCCGTGGTGCTCCGTCGAGCTCCTCCTCCTCCACCGAGTTGACTCGGTCAACTCCCACAAATGACATGTTTGACTTTCCCAAACAGGAAACCTCCATATCTACCTTCTATTTTTGGAAACTTCCAATTACACTTTTCGATAAACTTTCAACACCCGTAACTTTCGCGTCGTAAATCCGTTTTCAACAATTCTCGTGTCAACAAACTTATCTCGACAAGTTCTTCAATTTCCACCCAAAGTCAAACACATCGACCAATCCGATAAAAAGTCAACGGTTCATACCATCACAACTTATCCGATTAAATAATCAACAGTCAAAAATATTCGTAACTTAATCCTCGTAACTCAGAAAAATCCTCCGGAAGTTCCCACAAGCTCGAAATTAAATTATCTACATTTTCCGTGAAGAATCCGAAATCAAATTCTCGTCCGGTAATTTAGTCGCTAACGAAGCCGCCATATTAACGGATAATCTCGAAATCACAACAAATCGCGAAACTCGCAAATCAAGTCGATAATCATTCCATTTATGGTTCGGGTCGATCAACGGTCCAAAACGGATCACAATCAGGATTCAGATAGACTCGAACACAAACAGATAAACTCAACAGTATACCGAAATTTCAAATATTCATATTATATTCCTCGGTCGTCCAAATAATGATCCGGAACCGCCCACGAACTCGAAATCACACATACAACGACTCTTGAGAAGAGACTCAACTCAAATTCTCGGCCAATAATTAATTCGTGATCAAGTCTGGCGATTCAATTATCTGTCGAAAATCTGCGATTACGCATAACCTCATGGACTAAGCTGATTACATTACTAATTCTGTTCCCGGTCGTCACAGTTTGATTTCTTCTTTGTCTCAGTTGTATTCAAATCTCCTTAATTATTCACGCACCTGGTGTTAGAAAAATTTCAAGGTGTTAGAAATGGTTTTTATATCAATACATCTGTAGAAGATAATAGAAAATACATACAAATGAGTCTATATGATCGATAATCTATAAGTCGATCTATTTGCTATATGTATCAGTTTATCAAGTTGTCATCTTCATAGAGTAGAAACTGTATAGTTGTGTTCTAGCTTTTATAATCAACAAGGAAGAAATCATCACTATAGTCGACCTCCATCCGATTCGCGTACGTAATTCAAAAAGAAAATTGTGAGTGGTCTTTTCTGACTCAGATAATGTCAAGTTTGATCTCCTAAGGGATGCATTTTAAGGGATAGAAAATGATAAGCACATCTAATGGTTGTGATTGAAAGTAATTAACACAGCCCCACCATAATTTTTATATCTTTGAATCACAACCGTTATATGTGTTCATCCATTTCTATCCCTTAGAGCATATGCACCAGTGGGAGGGCCTTACTCCTTTTATTTGAGGAGGAGCATGCACTATTTGAGGTGGAGCAGACACTATTCATCAAATAGGAGGAGCAGTTCCAGTTTTTTGTGCAGCGGTGCACAAAAATAACACCTCATATTACTGTTCATAAATTAATTTTTTAATTAAAATGTTATTTCGATTGATTTTCAACCATTACATAGACGACACGTGGCATTGTCGTATAAATAATTGAATAATATTTCGGGTAAGATTTCAGACTAATGACGAGTTGACACGTGTCACACAGACAGAACGTTATCTTGAAAATAATTGTAAAAAATTTCCAATAATATTTCCGGCCAATCATGAGACAATACGTGTCACTCGTAATGATCGTTTAAATAATTGAGCCAAAATTTTCGATAAGATTTCTGATCAATCACTTGATGACACGTGTCACTTTCACGTATCATTGTCGTGTGAATAATTGTCGAAGATTTCCGGTGAGATTTCCGACCACGTGTGATTGGCCGCTATGGTCTTCAAAGCCTTATCTCATAGCTCACTTGTAGGAGTCATGACTTGTTCCTCCTTTTTTCTTTCTACTTTTGCCACCTTCACTTCCAGTGGTCTAGGGGGACTCGAAAGACCTTCGCGGTTGCTTGTTGGTGTTGCAATCACCTCATCCTAATCCAAATTGACGGTGGGAGGCATTTCGCTAATGGTAGGAGTATTAGCTTCGTAGTTGTAAATACATGGAATAGTAGCCGTAGATTCCCTAAAGAAAGAATGAGTGTTCACCACTTCCCAACATTCAAACTTCGAAAACTTTTTCTTTGTCTTCAACACAAATCACATTTGAGCTTTTCTTAACTATAAAAAATAACAAATTTCTATGTCAATATTTTTTTATGTTTAATGGAGATGACAACATTTAGTTCATAAAATCAAAGTAATAAACATGAAAAAATTACAAGGACATACTTGATCTTGTGGAGAGGTGCCGGATGGTGGTGGATTTCTTCGCGCATAACTAAGAGCTTCGCGCCAAAGATTGAAAACCAGCTTCAACTTAGTAAAACGAGATGAAATTACTGTTTGGGTCCTATGTTCCTTCGTTGATTCACCATGACCAATCGCCCAATTTTCGATATAATTGGCATATACCTTTTCCCACAATTTATCGACTTTTTGCTTATTGCCGGTGATAGGATTAATGCTAATATGCATATAAGACATACACAATTGCAAATCTTCCGAAACAAGCCAATTCGACAATTTTTTTTTGGAGAAAACAACACAAATGAATGAGAGAAGAGATGGAGGGAAATGATGAACTTGTTGTGCACAAATTGGTGTGGGAGGTTTGTAAAATTGATGTAGTATTTATAGAAAAATTGTAGAGTGGTGTTTGTAAATTTTTGAAATTTTTTAACAATTTTTTAGATTATTTTTGGGAAAAAAAGTCTTCTGCCCGTTAACAATTTAGAAAAAAATGAGCCGTTGCCTTTGAATCTGAGCCGTTTAATTCAATTTTGAAATTGAAATGGACCGCCCACAGCACTTGGCCGTTGGTGGTGGGAATGGATCAGGGATGCGCCACGTGTTGCCTCCTGATTGGCCCAGCCTGCATCATAAAAAAAAATTGCTTTACTGGCGCGTGTATTACACGCGCCGTAAAGAAAAAAATTGATGCAACCTGGCGTCACCCATGTACGTGGGCTCCGCCAGGCTGCTTGTGCGCAGCTATGAGCAACAACTGCTTAAGCAGCTGCCCGCCTCGCCTGTCAACGAGTGGTCGCCAGCCAAAGATGATGCCGCTGCACGTGGTTTTCTGGCTTAGTCATGCTATTTGTGTGGGCCCCCACCATTTTCTCTGCCTGCTCGAGCAAGATATTTGTCCGCTGCAGATACTCTTAGAATGTGTCTCTTAGGAGAGGAAGCCTCTAGATCATGCTCTATTTGATAGGAAATGGGATTAAGTTGTCCCAACTTCTAGTTAGATGAAATTGATTTTGAAGAAATTGCTTAAATCTTTAAATTAGGGTTTGATGATCTTTATTTCTTCAATCACGTTTATAATTATTTTTTTCGACGTAGGGGCTTCAGAGAAGTTAACAGGGTCAAGAGAAGTTAACTCCAAGGTTAATCCTAGTAGGTTGAAGTTAATTTAATGTGGTGGCAAGGTTAAGACCGTCGGATTACACGAAAGAACAAGATTAAGTGTGTTTTATGTAAAGTGCACTTTAGAGAAGCCAAATCCATCCAAAACGGCCTGAATCTCCACGGCCAGACACAAATATTGGGTGAATTTCTGGATAATGGCCTCCTTGATCTTAGGGTTCTTCTCGTACTTGCATTGTATCTTCAAGTACTCGAGAGTGTTCATGTACATAAGGAAGGCCTTGGTGTAGTTTCCGGCATTGTCTTGGTACACAGCTTGCTCTATCGCATGCTCGTTCATATTGATACACATCTCAGATGAACTATACAAGCTGAGTTTTGATCAAAAAGAATAGTTGTGATATACAGTAACTTAGTCAAGTAAGCCAACCTCGAAATTGATTGATACTGCAAAAGAAATAACACTGAGGTAACAATAGAGGAACCAAAAAGAAATTGAATGAACACTATACAGATCGAGTATGTGGAGATGTCATTAAATGAATTAATGAAGAGAGCATGAAGAAAAAGTCATTAGTGATGTATAGTTGCAAAAGGATGCAAGCATGAACGTTGCCAATTACTTCTATGTCTACTTTAGTGATCATATTCACATAAATACATTCTCAAAGATGGTATCCCATGACCAAATGCTTCTGTCAAAATATTCTCAAAGATATGCAAAAAATTATGAAGGGGCCAAAGCAGTATACGCTAAATAACTCATATTATTTGAAACTCATCAACAGATATTATGTCGATGCATACGAATCTTGTGCAAAAATATACATGCAAGTCAAAACTATTTAAAAGTCAGTGAAAGTGCAAACTTTTGTTTTCCAGCCTTTTAAGTTGGAATCCTATTGGGAGTCTCACCTTCCTCACGAATACTAGACGAAAAGAACAACAAAACACCATCCACAATTGAATCCAACCAATATCAAAATCACATCATTGATTACAAAAGCCAACACCAAACTTATAAAACACAATTGTATCAAAATCACATTAATAGACTTTGTATGTTTACAAAACCTAGCACACAAAAAGACTGAGAGATTGTGATTGAGAAAGCTTACCACAAAAATTAGAACCCAGCACCCAAACAATATCCTGCAGTATGCTCAGAGAGATCGGAATGGAGAATCGAGATTGAAAATCGCACAGTACTTCAGAGCTACCCAATTTGAGGACAATCACCAGACACTAATATACTTCAGAGCTACCCAATTTGAGTACAACCACCAAACAACCACACCATTTCTAAACTCACCTCACTGTTACCAGCCACCGCATTTATTCTTTCCCCACATCTTTCCTCCTACAGAAATCCCGTTCACGACGCACCCAAGACATTCACCACACTCAAAGTTCACCACCTTTCCGGCCCACACCAAAGGTGGATCTCCCTCGTTTCTTCGGTATGAGTGCTCTTCGGTGGGTCGCCATGGCAGAGTGCTACCTAAAATCTTACAAAGTACCCCCAACAGAGAAAGTGAGCATGGTCGCTTATCACTTCGACGAAATCACACCCGACTAGATGACCTGATATGAGCAACGGTATCTTATGGATGTTTGAGCTCTCTTCGTTAATGTTTTGTTGCAATCGTTCGGCACAGGTGAAGACTCCTTAAATGTTGAGGTGACTTTGTCCCATTTACAATAGATCAGAATAGTAGATGAGTTTCATGAATAGTTCAAGCTGCTAGCTTGTTTAGCGCTAAATTGGTCAAACAACCAACTCATGACACGTGTTCGTTAGGGGACTAAGAGAGGATATTCGACATTAATTACTCACCATGTAGCCGACCTTGCTATTGGCAGCGTCTCGAATCACTAGTAATATCAAGAACAATATCATGGCATGACGGTCTGCAAATGACACCTTGGGCGGGACCACTGAATTAACCATGGTGGATTCTGACGACACCATGTATTCTCTCACAGGGTCAAAGAAGGCTCAAACGATGAAGCTCCATGGAAAAATAGGCAATTTCCCAATTCGGATTTTGGTTGACTTAGGTGCCTCTTGTAATTTTTTGAATCATCACCTTGCTCAAAAATTGTAAATGGAGATTGACACCACCTAGAGGTGGTCGTTCACGGCAATAACTGTCAGCTAATGACGAAGGAGGGGGTCGTCGTCAGTGTCACTGTGCACATCCAAGGGTACTAGTTCACGGAATCGACGCAGCTACTGGAAGTGGAGGGTTTGCGATTTTATTATGGGCCCTGAGTGGCATGAAGGTTTGGGCCTAATTGGGTTTCATTTCAAGAAAAAGATAATAGTCTTTTAATTTGGGGGAAAAGCCTATGTCTTGCACGACCTCATTCCTTCCACCCAACAAACCAACAAGCAGCATCTGCTTCATTCTATTTACACCTCACATGCCTAATCCAGTAGTATTCCTGACTACCTTGCACCGATCATAGCCCAATTTTAGAAATTTATTGAAGATCCGACTTCGCTACCACCTAGTCGTGAGTGTGATCATCGGATACACCTCCTACTGGAGGCGAAGCCTGCGAATTGTAGGCCTTACCGCCATTCCCCACCAAAAAGGATGAGGTGGATCAACAAGTGAGGGAGATGTTGGCTCAAGGTGTTATTAAGCCAAGTTATAGCGATTATTCCTTCCTAGTGATCCTAGTCCCCAAAACCCTTCCAGGTAGTGAGTAACTGGCCCAAGCCCAAAACCCTCAAAGAATTGCATGTTTTTGTGGGGCATATTGGGTACTACATGCGCTTCATGCGCAACTATGGCATGATCTTAAAACCACTCACAAATCTTCTTAAGAAAGATGCTTTCTGTTGGTCACCCGAAGCCTCGACAGCGTTTGATTGCCTCAAACTCGCTCTTACGACAACGCTTGTGCTCACCTTGCCCAATTTTGAGAAACAATTTGTGGTGGAGGTTGACGCCTCCAGTGGCGACTTGGGAGCAGTGTTGCAGCAAGACAAGCACCCTATAGCCTATCTAACAAGGCTTTATCCTAGAAGAATCTTGTTATGTTGATTTACGACAAGGAGATGTTAGTGATTGTAGTTGCAACTCAAGAATGGCGTTCATACCTGGTAGGGTAGAAGTTTAGGGTTATCACCGACCACCGAACACTTCAATTCTTCTCCAACCAGAAATTATCAACCTCAACCCATCACAACTGGATGCTTAAGCTCCTTGCATACAATTTTGAGACTGTCCACCGCATTGGTACATCAAACCAACTTGTCGTTGCTTTGTCACACTACCATGACTTGTAAACAATCTTGGGGACCTCTTCTCCTCTCTTTGATTTTCTAAATGATATTGATCAAGCTATTCTTAATTGATATGAAGGCTACCAAGATCATCCAACAATGGCAACAAGGGTTTCTCTTTGCAACAAGATTAGTTATTTTGCAAGGATCGCGTCTTTGTCCTAGATTGGCGCCACAAACTTTTGTTGGTTTTCTATGGCCATTCCGGGTTCCTTGCTACCTACAAGAGGCCATCCCGTAATTTTTATGGCCAGGGGATCGCTGGGATGTGAAGAATTTTACTCATGGGTGTGATGAGTGCCAATGGAAGAATTAAGAAGCTATCCGCCATCAGGATTACTCCAGCCACTGCCGATACCCGATGGTGCTTGGCTCTTAGTGTCAATGGATATTATGGAAGGAATGCCACCCTTACAGGGCAAGAATTTCATTCTTGTCGTTGTTGATCATTTTACCAAATATGGTCCCTTTATTGCCTTGACACATCCCTACTCGGCAGCTAAGATTGCTGAAATCTTTACCAAAGAGGTCTTCAAACTACATGGGATGCCAAAGTCCATCGTCACGAATTGCAACCCGGTATTCACCAGTCAGATTTGGAGCTCATTTTTTGCTCTTTATGGTACCAAGCTTTGTCGGAGCTTCGCATATCATCCCCAAACATATGGCTACACAGAGGTCCTTAATCTAAACAGAGGTACTCATCCGAATCCTTGGGCACTACTTGCGTTGCTATGTTGTGGACAAGCCAGAACAATGGGCAGACATGTTGCATTAGGTTGAGTATTGGTATATATGAAAGGACCCAACCCCGATTTAGTTTCCTAAACCGGGACCAAACCCCTTCTGAAAACACGAACCAACAAAAACCATCAAAATTTTGGCAGAGTAACGCTACTAACGCGAAATTGCCATTAACCTGCACCCGGAAAATACACTTCATCCTATGCCACAAAAATCAAACCGTAGGCACCAATCCCATCCGGATTTCTCAATATATCAATAGTAATGTAAAGTAATAAATATATCTATACTTTAAAGAAATCCGGGGAAAACCGCATAAAAGTATACATCAGAATACTCATAGCGACTTCTAATACAGATATACAAATAGTAGGCCAAACTAAGAACCTTCTATAAAAGAAACATCGCTCGAATACTATGCCTCCGACCACGACGTGCGACACCAGAGTCCGAACTGCAAACTGGGCACGGAAACCGAAAAGCCCAGGGGAAAGGCAAGTAAAACGTTAGAGTGAGTGGACGAAAATAAACATATGCCTTTCACCAGTTTCATATACATAATCAATATAAAACAATGCGAGTTCAGAAAGTATATATGGAGGTTGCCAGGCGAATCTCTCAAGCCCGACGGTTAGGTGAATCTCTCAAACCCGACGGTGATAGGCCAGGAGAATCTCTCAACCCCGGCGGCATACAGGGGAATCTCTCAACCCTGCCCAGAGGAATCTCTCAACTCTGGTCCAGAGGAATCTCTCAACTCTGACGGACTACCGGTGATCAGCCGAGTAGCCGAAGCATCGATGCAGTAATGCCATCACCAATAACATAAAATAATACCTCCGAAAATAACATATATCTCAATATCGTATAAAGTAAATACGAAAAATCATGAAAAATCACGAACTCACAAACAACTGTGAAAATATGAAAATGTCCACTCACAGGTGAGCGTAACGCGATACGCGCTAATCTCGTGATCCGGCAGAAAATTCTTCGCCAAACGAACGATCACGAACCTCTGAATAATCATAAAATCCATTTCTCAAAATTATAATTCGACACCTCAAATCAAATCACGAGAAACAACCGTTCCCGGAAACATATAGTTCAATAACGACGAATTGTCGAAAATCCAATAATCACACCTCAAAACCTTGCTATAATTTCCGATGCTCAAATCGAAAAACAAACCTCACCACTGCGATCGGAGCGCGATTCCGAGTGAAATGACATACAACTCGTCGAAAACCACGTCGGACGAAAAGTAGCTGCTGCCTCCGGCCACCGGAATTTCAGACCTGCCCAGAAAATTTCATGCTACACATGGTTTTGAAGATCTCGACGATTCCAACAACTTTCCAGTTATAAGTTAAGGCCAATTTTGACCGGAAAATGTCCAAAACTCACCTTGAAAGTACAAACCCTCGCCGGAATTTCACATCGATGGATCTCTCTCCTCCGACCACGGCAACCTCTCAAATCACTTGCAATAGCTTCCTCTCATTGAGGCTAACAAAACCCCTCAAGGTAGAGCCACCATCTCGGCCGGAAAAACCACCTCCGACCACCGCCGAACTCGCCAGAAATTCACGAACTTCAAAACGTCATAACTTCTTCATCCGGCAACCAAATTGAGCGAATGACCTATCAAAAGAAAGAGGAGCTCAAGCCCAACAACTTTCCTGAAGACACCACAGCCAAAAGAAGCCGGAATGAAGCTCAACGAATGCAAACAAAATTCGGCCTAGAAAGGGAGAAAAATGGCTGGTCAACCTGAGTTGACTCAGTGAACACCCAATTCTGACTTACCCAAAAAGGAAACTCACTATTTATACTTTCCATTTTAGGAAACTTCCAAATATACTTTTCAACAAACTTCGAACAAACGTAACTTTTGTATCGTAATTCCGTTTCCAACAATTCTCGCGGCAACAAACTCATCACGACAAGTCCTTCAATTACCACCCGAAGTCAAACACATCGACTAATCCGATAAAAAGTCAACGGTTCAAACCATCACAAGCTTATCCGATTAAATGATCAACAGTCGAAAATATTCATAACATAATCCTCGTAACTCGGAAAAATTCTCCGGAAGTTCCCACAAGCTCGAAATTAAATTCTCTGCAATTTCCACGAAGAATCCGAAATCAAATTCTCGCCCGATAATTTAGTCGCTTACAAGGCTGCCATATTAGCAGATTACGTCGAAATCACAACAAATCGCGAAACTCGCAAATCAAGTCGATAATCATTCCAGTTATGATTCGGGTCGATCAACGGTCCAAAACGGATCACAATCACGATTCGGATAGGCTCAAACACGAACGGATAAACTCAACAGTATTCCGAAATTTCAAATATTCATATTGTATTCCTCGGTCGTCCAAATAATGATACGGAACCGCCCACGAACTCGAAATCACGTGTACAACAACTCTCGAGAAGAGACTCAACTCAGATTCTCAGCCAATAATTAAGTCGTAATCAAAGCCGACGATTCAATCAATTATCAGAAATCTGCGATTATACGCTAACTCATGAATAAAGCTGATTACACTTCTGATTCTGTTCCGGGTCGTCACAAATCCACCCCCCTTAAAAAATTTCGACCTCGAAATTTCCAAGTCTGCCGACTAAAAAGTAGGAGCACTGCCTTTGCATACTGCTCAACTCTCCAGTGGCTACGTTGACTGAACAACTCTGTCAATGGCAAAATATCTCCGTGCTGATATCTCTGTACCCTCGAATCTCGAATCTGAACTGGCTCCATACAACGCTAAGTGTTCCTGCATAATGAACAGATAGGGTACATAACATACAATAAATCTGAAATTTAGTTCCACCACAAGGAACACAACACACACAAAAGCCAACGCTATAGGCAATGCCGAACCATACGGCACAACACAAATTCGCCCCATGATCACATACGGATCCAAATAACGTGGCAAATTCACAACTCAACCTGCTCATATCAACATAACTCTAACGTCGAACTCGGGCAATTATCAACCTGTTACCGCTAATCCGAAGATCTGTGGTAGCACATTCCACAATATCAGAATCAAACGTCAATTCAAACCAAACTCACTCCAACACAATGGAGTACAACATTGTTCCTCAAAATGACATCATGCAACATCATAATCATAGTGGTCAGCAAACTGGTACTGCATGCAATCTCGAACAGTTGAAACTGCTGGTCCCAAATCCCTCGGAACTGCAATACATAAGACCACAACATGCCCTCCAAAGTCTGAATAGTCCTCAAAGATCGCCCACCAATCTGAGGATAAGGAACGATACTAAACTATAATCTGGTCCCCAATGCTCATTGTAACACTTGCCAACACTTGGTTGTAATTGATTATCTCGATCAGCAATCTGGGACATAGGTACACCACGAAAATGGACAACCTCCGCCAAACATAGCTATGCCAGCCTGCCACTGAAATCTTTTCCAGAAGTACAAGGGAAAGAACTGACTTAATCGAATGGTCTACAAAGACCCGACAACTGGTACCACAAACCGAAGTGCGTACTAGCACACAAAATCCACTGTGACAAGCTCCAAATTCTAATCGGAAATCTCCAACGGTTGTAACTTCCCGACAAGTCTCCGCCTCACTGCCATCGCCTGTCGACAAATGTGGCGTCTGCTCACACAAGCTGTTACGTTCTTCTACGGGTTGCGTCACGAGTAGTAAACTCGAAGTATCGGATACATCTTCGTACCACTAGTGCACAATGCACGAAAAACAATGAGCTTCATCATCATCACACTCTAACTCAGCTCTCATAGCTCACAACTCGGCTAACACGGAAACTCGAGCCACACATACATGAAACACTGAAGCTCCCGACTTCCGACTGAATGCATCAGTAACAACAATAGCCTCTCTCGAATAACTCAAATGTGCAGCTATAGTCGTTAATCGAGCCCATCCATCTACGTCGCCTCAAGCTCAAATCTGGCCGAAAATGCAAGTAGATGAAACTCAAGTGATCAGTGTACATCCTAAACTGCGTTGCACGCCATAGCAGTAATGACGCAAACTCTCTGATGCTAACATAAGGACAGCAACCCCCAAATCATACATAGGATATATAACTGCATAAGATTTCCACTACCTGAAACCATGAGTCACCGCTCTACAATACTGCATCAAAGCATAACCAAATCCAAAACTCGATGCATCGCCATAACCCATGAACTCGCCACGATCGTCAGATAGAGTCAAAACCGGTGCAACGGTCGACCTTTCCTTCAGGAGTAAGTAACTCTCCTCACGCGTGTCGGACCACTCGAACTTGACGCCTTCTTCGTCAATCCGGAAAGTGGAGTGGCAATCCGAGAAAATCCTGTACAAAGCACCGATAGTGGCCTGCTAAACCCAAGAGACTCCTGATCTCTGGTACAATGGTAGGTAAACTCCAAATCAACACGGCTTCTATCTGGTCGGAATCCATGCTAACTCCTACAGCTGACATTGCGTGGCCCAAAATCTTCACGCTAACCAACCAAAATTCACACTGGCTGAACTTCACAAACAGCAAATTATCTCGTGAAGTCCGCAAAACCCCTCACAGTTGCTTCAGGTGCTGGCCCACACTCCTGGAGTAAATCAGGATGTTGCCAACGAACACGACCGCAACCTTGTCCAGAAACCGTCTGAACACCCGGTCCATCAAGTCCATAAAAGCTGCGGGGTATTGGTCAACTCAAAAGGCATGACCAAGAACTCGTAGTGCTCGCACCATGATCCAAAAGTTGTCCTAGCCACATCTGACTCATCGATCCTCAACTGATGGTATCCGGACCCGAAATCAATCTTCGAAAAGACTGAAGCTCTCGTGAGCTGATCAAACCAGTCGTCAATCCAAAGTGGAGGATACTTGCTCTCCTCTGAAGCCTGATTCAGCATCCGACAGTCAATGCACCACCTCGTCGAACCATCCAACATTCGCACAAATAATGCAAGAGCACCCCACAGTGATACACTGAGTCGTACGAAATCTCCTCCAGCAACTCCTGAAGTTGAACCTGTAGCTCCATCAGCTTCGCTGGTACCTGGTAACTCCTCCGGAACACACCTGAAAACTCGGGAACCACCTCAATGTCGCCAATGTCGGGCACAGCAACCGTAATATCCACAACATAAACTAAGCAACAACACAACCCGTTTCCACCATTCGCTCGACCATTACCGCTAAAATCACACATAGCAATAAAATATTCTTCTCACCACGAAACAGTATCTCGGGGAAATCTGGTTGTCGAAACACAACTACTTTCTCGAGACACTCAAACATAGCCCAAATGTGTCGCCAAAAGTCCATACTCAACATCGTAACAAAATCAACGGTATCCAGCAATAACAGCTCAGCGGCTAACCCATATCCACCAACAAAATCCTGCAACCTCCGGATGGATGCAATACTTTCCAAAATCTCGGAAGTGGAGATGCAGGTACAATAGCCATGGATATCAAGCGACAGTAATCTCAAATAAACTCCGTCCTCATACAAGGTCGTGGCACGAACTCCGGCATGCCCAACTAGCCATCCACGTCGATTGGGACTTGCTGATTAACTCATCTAGAAGGCTGTGTTGGTCACTCCAGAAATAGCATCATGACCTCCTCCTAAACTCTGAGCTGTCGAACCGCTAAAACAGCTGGCTGAGGGCGCTCCCTCGTAACGTGACCCTCCTGGCAACCACAATAGCAACTGAGAGTGCTCCACGAACATAAGTCACATGTACACCTGCTGCGAGAAAGGATCACCAACGATCACCCAAACTCATGCCACAGGAACAAGTCCGCTACTCCGTGATCTCCATCACCACCAAACGGATCCTCTACTAGATCTGATGACCCTCAACATAATTGAAAAGGCCACAGCCTGATGAAGTCATTGATCCCGAGGTGCCTGAACTCAACCTCATCAAATATGTCGACCAAGTCCACTTTCCTCAAACCAACACATCGGAAACCATGTAAGCCTTTCCTTCTCAATATCCACTCCTCTGAGTGCAGCACATCAAGCTCCTCATGGTTATCTCGAGGCATATCAGTCAAAATCCCTCTGATGCTCAGGTTCAAACTCATCTCGAACCTCGTGCACCGCTTCCTCTGAAGCCACATAACACGTGCAAACAGAGCAAACATATGAACAATATATCTCTGCCTCAGGTGAGTAAAAACTCCATATCTCTGTTGTTAGGTAGCCTGATTGAACCATTACCGTATAAACAACACCCCGAATGTAGGCCATGAAGTCGCAACAGAAACTCACACAATACCAGCCCACCAAATACAACGATCTGACTCAGGCAAAACATCAACTACCACAATTCACTGCTCTGAGGCAACATGTAGACGCCCAAATACGCACAACCAGGCAAACCAAGCCACATAAATCTCCGAACTCAGAATGCTCATCCAAACCCATAACTTACTGGCAAACTACGCGTCGTTTGATCCTCAATAGGATCCACAACCGTACCGACACAGAAAGCACGTCAAGGAGGCATCCTAATGAATAAAACATCGTTTGCAACAAGTAGAACGTAATCATGGAACTTTAAATATTTGAAAGCTAGCATACAACACCCGGAGTATTGATGAGTATCCGCCGGCCGGTTGGGTCACCACTCCCGACATGCTGTACATTCTCAAATATCCTTAGTAAACACGACTATAGAAGTCTACAGAACCTAAAACCTAATGCTCTGATACCAAGCTGAAAGGACCCAACCCCGATTTAGTTTCCTAAACCGGGACCAAACCCCTTCTGAAAACACGAACCAACAAAAACCATCAAAATTTCGGCAGAGTAACGCTACTAACGCGGAATTGCCATTAACCTGCACCCGGAAAATACACTACATCTTATGCCACAAAAATCAAACCGTGGGCACCAATCCCATCCGGATTTCTCAATATATCAACAGTAATGTAAAGTAATAAATATAACTATACTTTACAGAAATCCGGGGAAAACTGCATAAAAGTATACATCAGAATACTCAGAGCGACTTCTAATATAGATATACAAATAGTAGGCCAAACTAAGAACCTACCTTAAAAGAAACATCGCTCGAATACTATGCCTCCGACCACGACGTGCGACACCAGAGTCCGAACTGCAAACTGGGCACGGAAACCGAAAAGCCCAAGGGAAAGGTAAGTAAAACGTTAGAGTGAGTGGACGAAAATAAACATATGCCTTTCACCAGTTTCATATGCATAATCAATATAAAACAATGCGAGTTCGGAAAGTATATATGGAGGTTGCCAGACGAATCTCTCAAGCCTGACGGTCAGGTGAATCGCTCAAACCCGACGGTGATAGGCCAGGGGAATCTCTCAACCCCGGCAGCATACAAGGGAATCTCTCAACCCTGCCCAGAGGAATCTCTCAACTCTGGTCCAGAGGAATCTCTCAACTCTGACGGACTACCAGTGATCAGCCGAGTAGCCGAAGCATCGATGCAGTAATGCCATCACCAATAACATAAAATAATACCTCCGAAAATAACATATATCTCAACATTGTATAAAGTAAATACGGAAAATCATGAAAAATCACGAACTCGTAAACAACTGTGAAAATATGAAAATGTCCACTCACAGGTGAGCGTAACGCGATACGCGTTAATCCCGTGATCCGGCGGAAAATTCCTCGCCAAACGAACGATCACGAACCCCTGAATAATTATAAAATCCATTTCTCAAAATTATAATTCGACACCTCAAATCAAATCACGAGAAACAACCGTTCCCGGAAACATATAGTTCAATAACGACGAATTGTCGAAAATCCAATAATCACACCTCAAAACCTCGCTATAATTTCTGATGCTCAAATCGAAAAACAAACCTCACCACTGCGATCGGGGCGCGATTCCGAGTAAAATGACATATAACTCGTCGAAAACCACGTCGGACGAAAAGTCGCCGCTGCCTCCGGCCACCGGAATTTCAGACCTACCCAGAAAATTTCATGCTACACATGGTTTTGAAGATCTCGACGATTCCAACAACTTTCCAGTTATAAGTTAAGGCCAATTTTGACCGGAAAAGGTCCAAAACTCACCTTGAAAGTACAAACCCTCGCCGGAATTTCACATCGACGGATCTCTCTCCTCCGGCCACGGCAACCTCTCAAATAAATTGCAATAGCTTCCTTTCATTGAGGCTAACAGAACCCCTCAAGGTAGAGCTACCATCTCGGCCAGAAAAACCACCTCCGACCACCGCCGAACTCGCCAGAAATTCACGAACTTCAAAACATCATAACTTCTTCATCCGGCAACCAAATTGAACGAATGACCTATCAAAAGAAAGAGGAGCTCAAGCCCAACAACTGTTATGAAGACACCACGGCCAAAAGAGGCCGGAATCAAGCTCAAAGATCACTTGACATCATTTTCCAAGGACTTCCATTGGGTCCTATGTGGCATCTTCTAGCTCTGAGCTAGCTTTCTCTGACTTGTTGAACCTAATGACAATCGGTCCAGTCCAAAGTTTCTTCGATGACATGCGTTGAAAAGCTTTAATAGATGTCCATACCCTAGAAGGACTAGCCTGGACCCTAAAGTCAGAAAATCTTGTTGCCAAGCCAAAAAATATGTCCCATCCCAAAAGGAAGTTGAACCCTCGGTGTGCCTAGCTGAGGTCCCGCCATGGGCACTGCCTCCACAACCTCCTCCTCTTTAGATGCATCAATTACAGACCCACAAACCCCATTCGGGTGCCGTTCGAAAGATTTATCCCCTCAACCTTTTGACTATTGACTAATTTAAGGCTAAGTGAATTTCTCTTATCCGCAAGTTTACGGGATCAAGTTATAGTATTTGTAAAGAAGTCAAGTATCGAACCCACGAGGATTGACCACTTAAACTCCTTAGCTTGACTCGATTAAGCTCTTGAAATCACGGATTAACTAGACACAAGACATGATACTAAAACTAAAGTAAGATGTGGAAGTGTATCTCATAAGACTAAGTCGTTTGGAGACTTAGCATTACAAGGGATGGTTGAACTACAATGAATGGTTAAACGAAAGGTTGATTGAATGTTTAATATTAACTAAATTAAGTGAAACATAAAGTAAGAGCAAAACAAAATGTACATGTTTGCTCGGCTAGAGATGTCGCCACTAGCCAACTCAATGTATCAACAATGTCCAAGTTATTAGTGTAGTTCGATTCACACATGATTGTCCAATTTGTGATCTTTTTGAGTCACCATTGGTTGTGAACCGAATCTTCTAGGCCATTAGGGCACTAAAAGTGTTCCGGTCAAACATTCAAATATAAAGCAAACTGAAACTAGAATGCAACTCAATTACGAATTGTATTCTAATCATACCACTTGCCTAATGAGTTCAATATGTGTACACTTATGATGAATGTGAATGGATTTCCTTCCTAAGTCCCTATTAGAGGATATGAAAGTATGTTCTAATGACTTTCCTAATCCACACATTTTAGAACATGAATTAGAAGAAGTAACGATTAGCTACAAAGCCCTTTCGAGTCAATCTAAGCTTGACCGAAGCTCCTTGAGCCATTTAGACTTCAAGAAGGCTTCGGTCCATGCTCAAGCCCAATGAAAACCAAACATTAATCTCATTTTCTCAAATGCAACCTAAGTCATGTTTACATGCTTATATTCCTCAGGTGAGTGACTAGTTCACTTAGGTTCATTTTTAGCTTCCCTAAACATATCTCAACTTAGTCATGGATAAGACATGAATATGAAAACAATGAATCAAACCCAAACATGCAAACATACCACAATCACATCACAAGCCATCAAACCCATTCACAACATATAGTACACTAAAGCAAATTCAATTCCATAACTCAAAACATAGTTGTATGAACATCAAATTGGCTAGGGCTTACCAAAAGGAAATTATTCACTAAGCATAATGTAAAGTAAGACTAGATACATGCTCAAAACAAGAAGAGGAAATAAATAACCAAGAATCCTTTAGCCAAAGCTACACCAAATGACTCCAAGGCTTCTCGCTCCACTTCTTAACTCCAAGCTAGCACCAAATCTTCAAGAGAAGGTAAGAGTAGTCCTTAGGATTTCAAGGAGCCAAGGGGAAGAGGGATTACTTCTCACTCCTTCTCACTCTAAAGACCAAACCAAACTCTAGAGGAAAAGATGAGAGGAGGAACACCCAAATAGGCCAAAGTGATGGTGTGGTGGTGGAGGTTCAGGTCTACCAAAGAGAGGAAAGAGCTAGGTCTTTAATGATGGTGGCTATGGAGGTGTTTTGGCCTAAAAAGGGAAGATGAGAGGTAGAAGATAGTGCTAGAGAGTTGGGATAAGGATAAAGGGTCTAGAGAGAGACTAAAACTATGAGAAATATGAAAATGGGGTGAGATATGTGTGTGTAGGAGGGGGAGCTTGACCCTATCTATTTTGGAGAGTTATTTTGGGTGAAAGTATTTAAAAAATGAAGCTTAGACATGATCCACATTTTTAGGCTTTAAGTGGTGGTCTTAAGATGACTCACTCATGTCATGTGAGTTGTATGTGCATGTCTCCACACCAAAATATCTTGTCATGTGGTCTCTTGTGGGCTTGGACCTTGAAGTCTTGGGCCATCATATCTTGACCATGTCATTGACCGGTGAAGACTTGCCGGAGTTGACTGTTGACCGGCCGGAGTTGACTGTTGACCGACATTTGACTTTTTGTCTTCTTCCCGATTTTTGGTCATTCTTCTTCAAATGCTTAGGAAACTTGCTTGGCTTTTTTAAAAAGCGGTTAATCTCCATCTTTAACGTCGTTTCCACCCACACTCACCATTTCCTAGCATGACAAGAAAACGTATCAAAAACGATGCTTTATTCCATGAAGGTAAGCATTAATTAGAACGTAATTATGGACCTAACAAAACTACCTCACACTTAAACTTTGCTTGTCCTCAAGCAAACTAAGAAGAAAAGAATGAAACTAAGGTAGACTCTAAGCACAAAAACACACAAGGCATGTAAGTGTCCTAAATGGATGATTGGTGTTCCTCAAAGTTCCATAGCTAGAGGGATTGAACTACTTTGAAGCAACACTATAAAACATGAAATCAATGCATATGTAATAAGCCGAAATGGTTATACTATATGCCAAGCCAAATGCATCACAATGAGCTGTATTCAAATTAATATGTTTCCTAACCATCAAACTTACTAGATATCACTTAATGCACACAAGTGTTTGAGGGTTATTGTTTACACTCATAAATTGCATCGATCATATGTTCTCCATAAGCTCGATTTTCAACCAAATGCTCCAACAATTCAAAAGCACAAGCATTTCAAATCAAGAGGACTTTTATTCGGGTTGTAACAGGGTTTAAGGAAGGGGTTTAATGAAAGAAGGGTATAGGAATTTGAGAACCAAACAACCTAGCAAGCAATTCACATGTCGAAGTTTCTTACTAAACATCTAGATGCAATTAACTTCTTTTTTTACACAAAACTACTTCCCAAAACTGTTGTTCTTCATGTACAATTCATACTCTTTTTGTGAAACTCTTTTCTTCTTTCAATTTTTTTTTCCTTTTTTTGATACTTTTTTTTTCTTTTCATTTTTTTTTCTTTTTGAACAAAACACAACACAAATAAACATCACAACAACCTCCTTCACCTCACACTTAAGCTTTTGCTAAACTTTACAATAGGTACAAACTCTAAACACATCCTAATAAGACTTCATTATCGCTTGCTCAATTGCCTAGTTAAGGGTATAAGTAAGTGTTTAGGCTTGGTAAGGATTTGTGGTATTCAAGAATTAAAAGGCTAAATAATATAAGGCTCAAATTGGCTCACTAAAGAATATATGCATCATAGGGTCTAAAAGCAATTTGGCCATGGTAGTAATCCTAATGCCTCTATCATTTTTGAAAATAACTCATGATTTGGAAAGCGTTTTGCACGGTTTAAAGCAAGTTCTAGATTACACTATGATTGATCGATGTCACACATGAAGGAAGGGGTGCATAATGTAGCAATGTATGCACAATAAGGCTCAAAAATCTCACATGGGCATGAATAGCTTCGAAAACATGTCAATCCTTCTTTTTCTCATGTGAACTCATTTTGAATGACATATCACTTTTCAAACAGATTAAACATGCTCAAAGTTATGCAATCTACTAGCCATTAGTTTAATCTCATAATTGAGAGTGGTTATTGGGACAAAAAACATACCGAAACACACATATTTTTGTATTACATTTTCTCACATTTTTCAATTTTTATAGATTTTTCGGATAAGGAGTAATAATGACTGAGCCACCTACCTCACACTTTAGAACCAAATTGTCCTCAATTTGCATAAAGCCACATACGAAACAAAAGTGTAGACAAGATAGCAATGCATCATCATTTCACAAATTTATTCGCCCAACACATGTTCTCCTAAGCATAGTGACTAACATGTGTTTACACTTAAATGGTCATATAGTCTCTAAGAAATAATGAAGCTATTAGAGTCTTATCAACCATAATGGAGGTATGCATACTAATCACATTTCCCAGTAAAACCACATTGTAATCTAGCATGTAACATGAGGGGACCTCACACTTAGAACTTTAACACTAAGAAAGGCATTGAAGTCACAATAACAACTATCACAACATGTATCACACCAAGACTACTACATGCTAACACGACGGAAACTATACACTAAGCATTATTGTTCACTATACACATGTCATGCTAAGAAGTAAATAGAAAGTAAGGAGAAAGAGGGTGCATATGCTTTAAAGACTGACTCCTAGCTCCAAATGTATGAACATGTTAACCAACGGAGGCCAAGTTAGGCCTCCCCCGCCAAAGGTTGTATGAGTGAAGTAAGAACCGGCAAACGACACCCTTACATTAAAATTGATAGCATTTGAAAGCTCAAAGGGGTCTATGGTCAAGGCTATGGCATTCAAACTCTAAAAGAAGCTTCAAAAGTGTGCATTAGGAATGGCCTTTGATGGGTCGAAGGAAACCCTTCAATTCCATCAAGGAAACCCCTGGATCACAAGTGATAACAGATTTTGATGGATCAAGGAAAACCTTAGATCCATCGAGGTAGGTATCCTGGTTCGCACTACTTCAACATTTTCAGAATTTTTTTTCCCTTCTTCAAGTTCTTGACTTCCATGTCCATTTGACGTTGTTCTAAACTTCTCCAACATCACACTTATTCTTCTAACATGCCAATAGTGTCTGACCATCACGGGTTGTAGTTTAAGGATGCAAACATGGTCCATGAAGGGATGAGTAGGTCAAGCCATCATGGTTGGGTCCTTAAAGTGATAGACCTTCTCACTCCACTTTGTGTTTGGCTCGAAAGCTTTAATTTTTATCTCATGGAGCTTGAAAGTTCTCCCATTCTTTAAATTCATCAAATGGATGACTCATTGAGGACATATCTCAAGCAACTTGTAATTAGCACTCTTCAAGGGATTATGGCTTTTCAAGGTGACCTTGCTACCAACTACCAATGCCGGTTTCTCAAGCTTGCTTGGCTTTAATTTCTTTTTCTTTTCGTGGCTCATGCCTCTATCTGGTGCCTTGACTTCTTCAACATCAATTGCCTTACTTTTCACAACATCAACATTATAGACTTGTAATGCCGGAATAGAAGGAGCTAGCTTTATTGAATAACTTGAAGACTTTTGCATGACGGCTTATGATAGCTTGCGTCCTTCCGTTAGCATTGATTGGAGGAAAAGGTAAGAACCTAAGTTCATCCTTAGTCTCAGCTTGGGTCTTGATACCCTTTTGCTTCCGCTTGGCTTCATTATCAAATCTGGGAGGTATACTAGGTGCACCTAATCTGCCTACATCCTTCTCATCATTACTTTCACAATCGCTTTCTACCAAGGGAGCATCACCATAATCATCACATCTTCTTCCTGTAGCTAACACTACATTGACCACTTGACCTTGAAGCTTTTGATCCTTTTAGTGCAAGACAAGAATTCATTGGTTATTCCGCCTTGTTGAACTCGATGTGCCTTTGAAAATTGACATTGTTGTTCTTCCATCTTCCGAAGTGAACATTCGTTCTCCTTCCTGATCTCCCTGTTCTCTTCCATTAAGCTCTTGAAGATTTCCAAGTACATCTTCGTGTCTAGTTCATCACCAAGTATTTTCCACCGGCGAAGAAAATGAGAGAATGACAAGGTTGATGACATTTTGTGAGGAAGATAGAGAGTTGTTCTATGAGACTTGGGAGAGTTTCAAGGAGCTTGAGCTTGGTTTTCCTAACCACGGTCAAACCCAAGACATTTTATTGTCTCTCTTCTATCAAAGATTATATACGGAGATGAGAAGAAAGGTTGACAATGCATGTGGAGAAGATTTCATGGACAAAACTATGGAGGATGCACATGTTCTAAGGATATACGCTTGAATGGGTGCCACATAGAAACCACAAATAAGAATGCCGTGGAGTATCTTTGCATTACTTACAATACTTGTGACAAAAGGCGTACGTATATTAGAACGGTTGGTTTTCCTCTGTTCTAGTTTGTATTACACAACCATCAAGTCAATTGAGACACATCATATCGTGAACTAGAAGTTCACTTATCAACATACATTTATGCTTTGACATGACCGTTTAGGTCACCCATGATCCACGACGATGCCTAGGATCATTATGAATTTCAATGGACATCCATTGTTGATTAAGAATATTACTTAGAATGACCATTGCAAAGTTGACTTATAGGAAAACTAATAATTAAATCGCCATATACAAATATTGATATAAATCCCCCATTTTTTCTACAAAGAATCCAATGAGACATTTGTGGACTTATTCAACCATCTTGTGGACCATTTCGATACTTTATGATCCTGATTGATGCTTCTATAAAATGGTCATAGGTTTGCCTCTGATCAACTCATAATATGGCATTTTCTAAGCTCTTTGCTCAAATAATCAAATTACGAACACAATTCCCAGATTATTCTATTAAGTCAATTCAATTGGATAATGCTGGTGAGTTTACATCTCAAGCATTTGATGACTATTGAATGTCTTTGAAAATTGAAGTTGAGCATCCAGTCCCGCATGTTCATACACAAAATGGCTTGGCAGAATCACTCATTAAGCGCCTTCAAATAATAGTGCGCACTTTGTTGATGAGAACATAATAGCCAATTTCTGCAAGGGGACATGCCATTTTACATGCGGTTTCATTAATTCAGTTGAGGCCCGACCACATCCAACCATTAGTATTCCCCCCTGCAACTCGTTCTTGGAAATCAGGCCAATATTTCCCATTTACTAATCTTTGGTTGCGTTGTTTATGTGCCTATTGCACTGCCACAACGTAGCAAAATGGTCCCTCAATGTACAGTAAAATCTCTATAAATGAATAACCTCGGGACCGGAGAAAACTATTACTTTAGCGAGGTTATTATTTTATCGATAAATGAATAATTTATTAATTTATCAAGACTTTAGTGAATTTATTACCTTTAAATTATCCTAATGATAATGATGTGTGATAGAATCACATACTAATGAAGAGATCATGTAAGGAACAATGAATCTGCACGAGGAAGACGATCATGATTCAAATGATAGTTTTGTTATACCAATAGTTTATCCTAAAGAGACACTGAAGGCACTAAACATCTTAATAACTTTCTACTACAAAATCAAAAATGTGTATCAAATGTGATGCACGCATTACAAAAGTTCAAAGAAAAAGTTAAAATTGGTCTAGATGTGAAAAATAAATATGCTACAATAGTTTTTTTTGTCAAGAAATAGCTTTAGTAATCGAGAAAATATAAATTTTCAGTCAAAATTTAATTTTTATGTACTTTTATAAATTTCAATACATATTTTTATGTTTTTATTTAAATTATTACTTTATATATTTATAGGGACCTAAAGGATTTAGAGAAAAATTATTATCTTATGCATTTCGCCAGGTTGCTAGTAATATGAACTGGTCCCGAGTCGGGACCGGAAAAAATTATTACTTTAGCGAGAAAAAGGATCTAGTCCCTAGAAAAAGGAGATCAAAGGCACAGCTAAATCATGATGAAATCGCTTTTGAAAAAGTTATTGGGAAAGACAACGTTGTCCAATCCAAAATTCATAATCCTCTAGTTATAGAGAACAAAGTGTCCCTATTGAGACATAAGCCCCTGAAGAGGCTCAGGTACCAAATAATAATGAAATTTCTATAAACTATGTGCACAACAATGTATTGTGGGATCGTAAAGAAATCATTGTCAACAACATATTTTCATTCGCAGTAGGTACTGAGATCATAAAAAATAATGACTTTGAACCTTGCTTTGTCGATGAATGTAGACAGAGGCATGATTGACTCAAATCAAAAGATGCAATATAAGCATAGCTAAATTCTCTTAAATAGCGCAGTGTTTTCGAACCAGTAGTCCAAACACCACCTAAAGTGAACCCTATAGTATACAAATGGGTATTTACAAGAAAACGTGATATGAAAAACGAGATTGCAAGATATAAAGAATGACTCATTGCCCAAAGATTTTCTCAAAGGCCTGAGATTGATTATGAAGAAACGTATTCCCCTGTTATGGATATTATTACGTTCCGCTATCTTACAATTGAGTCTAGTGGTTTTAGAAAATCTGGACATGCGGCTTATGGATGTTGTCACTGCATATTTATTCGGGGAGTTAGATACTGACATGTACATGAAAGTCCCAGAAGGGCTTAAGTTGCCTAAAGCAACTACAAATTCACGCAACATGTACTCAATTAAATTGAGACATTCATTGTACGGTTTGAAACAATCTGGGTGAATGTGGTATAACGGATTAAAGAGGGATATGATCCTGTATATCCTTGCATGTTTATCAAGAAATCAAACTATGGTTTTGCAATTGTGGAATTCTATATTGATGACATGAATTTGTTTGGAAGCCTTGAAGAGCTTACCAAGACTGTTGAGTATCTTAAGAATGAATTTGAAATAAAAGACCTTGAAAAAATAAAATATTGTCTCGCCTACCAATCGAGCATTTTACTAGTGGAATTCTTATTCATCAATCAACTAACACTGAGAAGATTTTGAAAGATTCAAGATGGACAAAGCCTATCCATTAAGCACCTCAATGGTTGTTCGATGTTTGGACACAAAGATAGACCCATTTCGTCCTAGGCAAGTGTTCAAGAATTTATTCCCTTAACCGTTCGACTATTAGTTAGTCTAAGGCTAAGTGAATTCCTCTTATCCGCAAGTATACGAGGTCAAGTTATAAAATTTGTAAGGAAGTTGATTGTTGAACCCACGAGAATTGACCACTTAAACTCCTTAGCTTAAACCGATTAGGTCCTATATTACGGCATTACCTAAACATGCAATGTGACCCAAAACTAATTAATGAAAAGGTGAAATGCATCTTACGTAGCTAAGTTATTTGGTAACCTAACTATATAAGGGGTGTTGTAACTACAATGAACGATTGTCCGATTGATGGTTGTTTAACTAACTAAATTAAGTGAAAACATAAAGTAAAACAAAAAAAACAATGTAAATGTTAGGTCGGCTAGAGATGTCGCCACTAGTCAACTCAATATACCAACAATTTTCAAGTTATGAGTTTAATCTGATTCACACGTGCTTGTCCAATTCGTGATCCATTTGAGTCACTATTGGTTATGAACTGAATCTCCTAGGTCATTAGGGCACTAGAAGTGTTCTGGTCCAACATTCAAATATAAAGAAAACCTAAACTAGAATGCAACTCAATTACGAATTGTATCCTAATCATACCACATGCCTAATGAGTTCAATATGTGTACACTTATGATGAATGTGAATGGATTTCCTTCTTAAGTCCCTATTAGAGGACATGAAAGTATGTTTTAATGACTTTCCTAATCCACACATTTTAGAACATGAATTAGAAGAAGTGACAATTAGGTACAAAACGCATTCGAGTCAATGTAAGGTTAACCAAATCTCCTTGAGTCATTTGGACTTCAAGAAGGCTTCGGTCCATGCTCAAGCCCAATGAAAACCAAACCTTAAGCCCATCTTCTCAAATGAAACCTAAGTCATGTTTACATGCTTATCTTCCTTAGGTGAGTGACTAGTTCACTAAGGTTCATTTTTAGTTTCCTTAAACATATCTCAACTTAGTCATGGATAAGACATGAATATGAAAACATTGAATCAATCCCAAACATGCAAACATATCACAATCACATCACAAGCTATCAAACCCATTCACAACATGTAGTACACTAAACCAAATTCAATTCCATAACTCAAAACATAGTTGTATGTACATCAAATTGGCTAGGGCTAAAAGGCAATTACTCACTAAGAAAAATGTAAAGCAAGACTAGATACATGCTCAAAATAAAAAGAGGAAATAAATAACCAAGAATCCCCTAGCCAAAGCTCCACCAAATAACTCAAAGGCTTCTAACTCCACTTCTTCACTCCAAGCTAGCACCAAATCTTTAAGAAGAGGTAAGGGTAGTCCTTAGGATTCCAATGAGCCAATGGGAAGAGTCATTACTTCTCACTCCTTTGAACTCTAAAAACCAAACCAAACTCCAGAGGCAAAGATGAGAGGAGGAACACCCAAATTTGCCAAAGTGATGGTGTGGTGGTGGAGAAGTTCGGCTCTACCCAAGAGAGAGAAGACGTAGGTCTCTAATGGTGGTGGTTATGGAGGTGTTTTGGCCTAGAAAGGGAGGAGGAGATGTAGAAGAGAGTGCTAGAGGGTTGGGATAAGGATAATGGGTCTAGAGAGAGAGTAAAACTATGAGAAATATGAAAATGAGATGAGATATATGTGTGTAGGAGGGGGAGCTCGACCCTATCTATTTTGGAGAGATATTTTGAGTGCAAATAATTCAAAAATAAAGCTTAGACATGATCCACATTTTTAGGATATAAATGGTGGTCCTAAGATGACTCACTCATGTCATGTGATTGTCTGATTGATGGTTGTTTCACTAACTAAATTAAGTGAAAACATAAAGTAAAACAAAACAAAACAAAAAAATGGAAATGTTTGGTCGGCTAGAGATGTCGCCACTAGCCAACTCAATGTACCAACAATGTGCAAGTTATGAGTTTAATCCGATTCATACGTGCTTGTCCAATTTGTGATCCTTTCGAGTCACCATTGGTTGTGAACTGAATCTCCTAGGTCACTAGAAGTATTCCGGTCCAACATTCAAATATATAGCAAACCGAAACTGGAATGCAACTCAATTACGAATCGTATCCTAATCATACCACATGTTTAATGAGTTTAATTTGTATTCACTTATAATGATTGTGAATGACTTTCCTTTCTAAGTCCCTATTAGTGGACATGAAAGTAGGTTCTAATGAACTTTCCTAATCCACACCTTTTAGAACATGAATTAGAAGAGGTAACGATTAGCTACAAAGCCTCTTCGAGTCAATGTAAGCTTGGCCAAAGTTCCTTGAGTCATTTGGACTTTGAGAAGGCTTCGGTCCATGCTCAAGCCGATGAAAACCAAACCTTAAGCCCATCTTCTCAAATGCAACATAAGTCATGTTTACATGCTTATCTTCCTTAGGTGAGTGACTAGTTCACTTAGGTTCATTTTTAGTTTCTCTAAACATATCTCAACTTAGTCATCGCTAAGACTTGAATATGAAAACATTAAATCAAGCCCAAGCATGCAAGCATACCACAATTACATCACAAGCTATCAAACTCATTCACAACATGTAGTACTTAAACCAAATTCAATTTCATAACTTAAAACATAGTTATATGTACATTGAATTGGCAAGGGCTTCCAAAAGGAAACTACTCACTAATCATAATGGAAAAAAAGTTTAGATACATAATTGAAGAGATAGAGAGATGTAGAGATAACCCAAGAACTCCCAAGCAATCTAAGCTATCATTGGTCTTCAAGCTCCATCTTCTAGGCTCTCAAATGCATCCAACTTGAGGTAGAGGTGAGAGGAGGAAAAACTTGATTGCACAAAAGAGGGTGTACAATCAAGTGAGGACGATGAGGAAAGGGAGATGAACTTTTATGGAAGCAAGGTAGCTTCACCTTAAGAGGCTGATTTTGTGGTGATGGAGAAGGTGGTTGAGGTAGAGGAGAGAGCTAAAGGGATAGAGAAAGATTAGAGACTATCTAAAGATACTAAAACTATGTAGAAGTGAGAGATATGTGTGTCTTCTGAGGGGAGCTCGATCCTACGTATATATGGGAGATAGTTTAGTGTTTGAAATTCAAAATTAGATGCTTGAGACATGATCCTAAAGTTTAGGCTTTTAAGTGGTTCAATTTGTGACTCACCCAAGTCACATGCAAGTCATATGCCTCCATCTCTCAAAATATCTCCATGTGGGTTAGGGCTCTTGAGGCCTTGACTCAAGCTTGACTTGACATTGCCATTGACTGATGATGACTTTCCGGAGTTGACCGTTGACCAGCGTTGACTTTTCATCTTTTTTCCATTTTTTCTCCATCTTCTCCAAGGGCTTTGGATTTGTGCTCATCTTCTCCAAAAAGTTATTAATTTCCATATTTAAGATTGTTCCCATGCCAAGTCCCACTTTTCTAGCATACCAAAGAAATATTATAAAAATGATGCTTTATTCATAGAAGACAAGCAATAAACATGAAGTTAGGGATATAATTAGCACATAATTATGGACCTAACAAACTACCTCACACTTAAACTTTGCTTGTCCTCAAGCAAACAAGGATGAAAAGAAATAAACTAAGCTAGACCCAAAGTACAAGATCACTCAAAACATGTAGGAGTCCCGAATTGATGATCAATTTATCTCAAAGAACCATGGCTAGATGGATTAAATTTCTTTTGAGTAATATTTTTAAAACATGAATTCAATGCATATGTTATAAGTCGAAATAATCATGCTATATGCTAAGCTAAATGCATCACAATGAGATGTATTCAAATTAACATGTTCTTTAACCATCAAACTCACAAGATATCACTCAATGTACAAAAATGTTTAATGGTTAGTGTTTGCACTCACAAATCGCATTAATCACATGTTCTTCAGAAGCTTGATTTTTAACCAAGTACTCCAACAATTCCACACACAAGAGTTTTAAATCAAAATGACTTTTATTTAGGTTGTAACGATGATTAAGGAACGAGGTTAATGAAAGAAGGGTATATGAATTCAAGAACCAAGCAACCTAGCAAGAAATTCACATGTCAAAGTACCATAACATAGATCTAGGTGCCATTAGGTTTCCTATTTTCACACAAATACTTCCCAAAACACTTATTCTTTATGTACAACTCAAACTCTTTTTGTGAAACTCTTTCTCTTTTCTATTGTTTTTCTTTTCTTTTCTTTGATATTCTCTTCTCATTTTTTTTCATTTTTTTTCTTTTCTTTTTGAAAAAAAAAATACAACACAAATGAACATCACACAACCCAATCAACCTCACAATTAAGCTTTTGACATTCTTCACAATAAACACTCACTATAAGCACATCCTAATAGAAATTCATTATTACTTTTCTACTATTTAGTCAGCCACAAAAGAAACTATCTTGATACATATGTTGACTGGAATCACTGTAGACAACTTAGTTCATGAGTAGTCTACTCATGTATTAAGGATACTAGTCTTCTACCGAGATTAGTTTATTTATGTATCGAGGTAGTCTACTTTTGATTCACCGATACACTACGCTTCCCTTGCTAATTGAAATATAAAGTTAAATATGACTAATTTTCAACACAATGCTCCAACATGTATTTTACAAATAAGCTAAATATAACTTTTTGTTGAAAGTCCTAGTTGTATTAAGGAGAGAATTTAACTTAAAGTCAAATCCTCTCTCTTCATTTTCTATGTTTGTCTTTTGACAATATAATTAGTGAATTTGACTTCACTGTTGGAGATGCTCTAATGCACCAGATAAGTTTTTGACAAATAAATTTCGTAAAAGGATAAATTACAGTAGAATCTCGATAAATTAATAACCCCGCTTCAGTAATATTTTCTCTCAATCCCAACTTGAGACCAATTTTTATTACTAGCAACCTCGCTAAATGCATTCTCTAATTTCTTTAGGTCCCAACATATATATAAATTAATAATTAAATATAAAATAATACATTAGAATTCATAAAATACATAAAAATTAAACTTTCAACTGAGAATTTAAGTTCTCTCGATCAGTTTAGCTATCTCTCATAAAAGTATGGTACGGTATTATGACATGTTTCTTTTTTGCAGACCAAATTTAATTTTGTCTTTTTTATTTTATTTTGCAATGTGTGTACCATATTTAGTAAAAATTTTGATTTGGTAGCAAAGAGGTAAGTAAACTGACTAGGATTATAATATAAAATCAATCTCATTATTAAGGGAAAATTGCTGAAGAGTCATTCAAGTTTGACATTTAAGACGCTTTGGTTACGAATAATGACAAATATCGATTTAGTCATTCATGTTTAATCCTGTTATTTAAGTTGGCCACTTTTGGACGTTAAAAAACACGCACGGGAAATTTTTTAATCCGAATTGAGATGTGTATTGAAATTTGAGGAGGATACAAAAATGGTTCGCCACATATATTTAGATCAATTACATGTTGATGAACCTCTTTGAGAAGTAAAACTCATTTCGGTCGCCGGAATCACCTTTTATCATCCGGATCTCTCTCTTTAGACTGTTTAGACTGTTTTGGAAGTGTATTGAAATTTGAAGGAGATAAAAAGAACCAAAATGGTTCCCCACATATATTTAATTCAATTACATATTGATGAACCTCTTGTGAAGCAAAACTCGTTTTGGTCTCCAGAATCATCTTTTATCATATGGATTTCTCTCTTTAGACAATTTAGACAGTTTTGGAAGTGTATTGAGATTTGAGGGAGATAAAATGCACCAAAATGGTTCACCACATATATTTGGATTAATTACATGTTGATAAACTACATTGAGAAGCAAAACTCATTTCGGTCATCGGAATCACCTTTTATCATCCGGATCTCTCTCTTTAGAATGTTTAGATATTTTTGGAAGTGTATTGAGATTTTAGGAGGATAAAAAGCATCAAAATTATTCGGCACATATATTTGGATCTATTACATGTTGATAAACCTCTTTAGGAAGCAAAACTTGTTTCGGCCTCCGGAATCACCTTTTATCATCCAGATCTCTCTCTTTAGACTGTTTATACTCTTTTGAAAGTGTATTGAGATTTGAAGTAAATAAAAAGTACCAAAATGGTTCCCCACATATATTTAGTTCAATTACATGTTGATGAGCCTCTTTGTGAAGCAAAAATCGTTTCGATCGCCGGAATCATCTTTTATCATCTGGATTTCTCTCTTTTGGTTGTTTAGACTGTTTTGGAATTGTATTGAAATTTGAGGAAGATAAAATGCACCAAAATAATTCGCCAAATATATTTAGATCAATTATATGTTCATGAACCTCATTGTGTAGCAAAATTTATTTTACATCTTTTCTTGGGGTGATTGAGGGTGCCTCTGTTGACATGGCATGAGGGATCACATGAATGTATACGACTACAAGAAACACGACCATCTGCAATGCTGAACCTAGTAAACTTGAAGCTAGTCATGGCTCAAGCAAGAGATTTTGGAAAGATATCTAATTTGGAAACAAAGTTTATCCAAGTCTTTCATAAAACACTCTACACGTCTTATCTTATATATAAACTCCAACTAAGCACCGTTACAATGAGCTTTTCCCTTCTCTTTAAGGATATAAAGCTTACATTTATACTATTCAATCAATACTATGACTTTCCAAGCGTTGTTTTTGTTTGCTACTACTCTTCTTTTGGTCACTACACGGGTAAAACTACCACTCTATACATTGGTATTTTGTCGATCAATTTTGATTGATCATATTCATTCTTTCTAACTTTCCATAGGTTGTTACAATTTTATACTCTATCCTTTGATTTGTGGATGTAGTTTTCATCATCCGGGGATATCTTCTTTCCGGTAATTTATATTTTCCGACTTTAAATGAATAATTTGAACTAAATATGCAATAATTTGACATATCAAAAAAAGACAATCTATGTAATTTAACTACTTTTTGTGTAGTTTTAACATTTCTTGAGCAAGCTTACACGTTTAATCGTATATGTTTAATATGTATGCCTCTGAATCTTTGAGCTCTTGATACTTAGAATAACTTTCTCTAATACTACTGATGATTCTAAAAGAAAAAAGGAAGAAAAAAAAGAACAGATCGACTCTTCCTTGTATCAAACATAGTAAAAGAATTATAGAGGTACGGTGGCTCCTAAACTGAAGTGATGTCTGTTGATAGTGCAGATGTTTCCTGGAGGCTTAATGCCATGGCAAAAACCAGAAGATACGGTATGATAGTGCAGATGTTTTCTGGAGGTCAACACTTGTAAAGATACAGTATGATGTATACTTACACTGAGTGGATTGAGCACGGTGAACTACCAGACTTCAGCTCAGGGTACAGTTACCATAGTTTTTTTATGTTGTTGTATGATTGGATAGTAAGTATGATTGAGGTGTGAATTTTGATCGACGAATCTTGGACTGTAAGTAGAATTTTATACAAATTTAATGACATAAAAAGAAAGACTGAATTTTGGAAAGTGATGAGTGATTGATGTTGTTGTATGATTGATGATGTTACTTTCGTATTGAAATAGTGATTTCATGTGATTGATGTTTTTTTATTTTCGGTCCTAGTGATTAAGATGCCTGACGGGAAGAAGAGACAGACCGAAAAACATGTGGAGCAGGAATATGCCATAGTGATGCGGCATTTGCATGAGGTTTTCATGTCAGACACTACCACATTTTTTAGTATTGCCGGTGATTAGGCCAAAGAAAGGCCGGCGATATGGAATATCGCCGGCGAGATGGACCATCGCCGGCAATAATTTCACAGAATCGCCGGCAATGGTGGGAAATTATTGCCGGCGACAGAGAATATCGTCGGCAATAATTTCTCACCATTGCTGGCGATATTTTGGCCAGAATATCGTCAGTAATAATGATAAATTATTGCCGGCGACGGAGAATATCGCCGGCAATAATTTCACTTGATTTCCGGCGATATTTGGCCAGAATATCGCCGGCAATAACTCTTATATCAGATCTACTCCGCAGCAGCTCATTCATTTTACAAAAATCCAGTGAGAAAGAAGGAAAACGCTCTGAAATCCTTGGGTATTGTCAAAAGGCGTCCAAAACCCGCTCGGGAAGCTATATATATAGCTAGCTAGGTACGTACGTATGTATATATATGTGGATCGATGTATATGTGTGTTGATTTAGCTATATATATGCATGTGTTGATTTAGAGTTGAGATATCGATTATTGGTTTGATATGCAAATAGAGTGGATATATTGTTGATTTCGAGTGATTGACTGTTGATTTTGAGTTGATTTGAGATTATATCGATGAAAATATGTTTGTGTGTATATATATGTATATAAATTTATTTTGTGATTAATTGTTAATATGTGTATATATATACATGTTAATTTGTAATTGTGAATTGTTGGTATATATATTTTTTTATATATGCATGGGTCAACTTTTGTTAATTAATCGGATGAATGTAATTAATGATGATTTTTTAATTAATTAGTAGTGAATGTGTATATATATATATATATTTATAGTACGTAATGTTAGAATTTTCAGGATGGACAAGAGTTTGATGAGCTTTGAAAGATGGGATGTGAGATATCACCATGGAATTAAGAGTTTTGTGGATTTTGTGAAGGCTAATTGTGGAGACACTACACTTCATTATTGCCCGTGTAAAGAATGTAAGTGTCGCAGCGATCAATTTCGTTTTCCCATTGATAAAGTCCAGAAGCACCTGAGTAAATACGGGTTTTTGGATAAGTACACTTGTTGGATTTATCACGGTGAAACATCGTTAGCGGGTCCGCATGATCATGGACAATTTGCTGAGAGGGCCAGTCCATCCTATGATCATGGAAATTTTGTTGAGAGGGCCAGTCCATCCTATGATCCAACATCGATGTTAATCAATGATATGTTTCCTCATGAGAGCGGTGTATTTGCTAATCAAGCACCAAATGTCCCTCCCGTCGTGCAGGGTTTCCCCGATATTGAGCCAGTCGAGCCATTACCTGGAGCTCATGTCAACACAAGAGGTATAGACAAGTACAACAACCTGATTGCATTGCAACAGACTCCGTTGTACGACGGTTGTAGTAAGACTGTTCTTGGAAGTGTCATGAGAGTGATGCAGCTAAAAATAGAGAACAAAATGTCTGTCAAAGCTGTTGATTCTAGGCTAAAGTGGACTGCTTCGCTACTGCCACCTGGTCATCGTCTTCCTACCACTCATCATAAGGTGCGACATATCCTGAAAGATCTTGGGCTTTCCTACATCAAAATCCATGCATGCAGATATGATTGTATTCTCTTCTGGGGAAAAGATCTTGAAGACCTTGAAGCCTGCTCGATATGTTTTACAGAAAGGTATAAGTTGACTCCTGTAGGCAACAAGAAAGCTGTGAAGATACTTCGATATTTCCCGCTAATTGATAGGCTGAAGCGGTTGTTCATGTGTGCTTTCACGGCCGAAGCTATGAGATGGTGGGCTGAGAGGAATTTGCCTGACGATGACACCCTTATACACCCTGCCGACGGAGAGGCTTGGAAGCACATGGTCAGGGAGTTTGATCATTTTGCAGCAGAGGTCCAAAATGTTTGGCTATGGCTCTCATCTGACGTATTCAACCCTTTTGGCAACATGAGTCTTCAATACAGTATATGGCCAGTTATTTTGGTACCGTACAACCTTCCACCATAGATGTGCATGAAGAAGGAATATAATATGCTCACTCTGTTAATTCCGGGCCCGGGTTATCCAGGAAAGTGTCTCGATGTGTATTTGAGGCCTTTGATTGAGGAGCTTAAGTACCTGAGTGAGTGTGGCCACCCCACTTACGATAGGTTCAAAAATGAGATGTTCCAGATGCATGCCATGCTTGTTGGCACCATCAGTGATTTTCTTGCCTGCGGTATGTTGTCGGGTAACGTTACCAGGGGTTACATGGCTTGTTCAGAGTGCATGACTGTTGATTGTTGTAGTCCTCATTGCAGTAAAATTGTTCAGATGCGTCACCATTGTTGGCTTCCATATGATCACCCATTTAGGCAGGATCAAGACGCTTTTGATGGGACTGTGGAAACAGGTGTTGCACCCAGGCGATGGACAGGGGATGAAATTTTGGAAGTGTTGAATGAATATGATTTTGGCCAGCTGAGCAATCATCCTGAGATAGTGGCGTCAATTCCAGACAAGCCCGAAAGGTATAAGTCTTGGACACACAAGAGCATATTCTGGGAACTCCCTTACTGGCCCAGGTTGCCTATCAGACATTACCTAGATGTCATGCACATAGAGAATAATGTGTGTGAAAGTGTGGTGGGCGCAGTTCTAAATTACCGGACGTGAATTTGGTTTCGGCTTCTTCACGGAAGTTGTTCAGAATTTAATTTCGAGTTCGTGGGAACTTCCGGAGCATTATTCTGAGTTACAAAAATTAAGTTGTGAATATTTCCGTTTGTTGATTATTTAGTCGGTTTAAGTATGTGTTGGTTTGAACAGTTGACTTTTTATCCGATTGGTCGATGTGTTTGACTTCGGGTGATAGTTGAAGAACATGTCGAGACGAGTTTGTGGCCGTGAGAAATATCGGGATCGGAATTACGACGAGAAAGTTACGTGTGTTTGATGTTCGTCGAAATGGATAAATATGAGAGTTTCCTTTTTGGGCAAGCTATAAATAGTAACTTACCTGTTTTGGAAAGTCAATGAGGGAGTTATTGTGTTGACTGGTGTTGACCGAGTTAACACGTGGAGGTGAAGTGCGACGGTGGCGATGGAGACATAAATAAAGTCGCCGGTAATGTCTTTTTTTTTTTTTACATTACCTTCGACTCATTGCCGGCGACATAAATCACCGGTAATGTCCAAAAAATAAAAAAAAACATTGCCGGCGATTTTTCCGGCAAAAATCGCCGGTAATGTCCAAAAACATTGCCGGCGACTTAAAAGTCGCCGGCAATGAGCCAAAATGTGGTAGTGTACCTCCGGGCACAGGCCTTGGCTCGTTCGACTCGGCCTTGCTGTCTCTTGTGGATTTCGGCCTCCTCTCACGGCGTGGGACGCCAGAGGAGGAGGAATTTCCGGCCAAAAGTTTAGGGAAAAATGGTGAATTCGGGTTCCATGTTTTAGACCGATTTGAGCTGCAATTTTGGATGGGCTTTGAAGCTCTCATTCCCTTGAAGCTACCATGTAAGTTTAGAGTTCTAATTTTGATTGTGCTTGGAGAATTTTTTATTTGAAATTTTGGGAACAATTCGGTTTATCATGAAATTGAGCTAGTTAGAGATTGAATTGGCCTTTGTTGTAGTTGACAAAGTTGCTCAGTGGATGATTTTGCATGGAATAGGGGTTGCTCCGCCAGAAAATTTTCAAGTTGGTGGCGGCGGTCAACGATCAATGGCGGTCAAAGTTTGACTTTTTGGGGTTTTCGACAAGTTGCATGTCATTTCACTCGAAATCGCGCCCCGATCGCAGTGGGGAGATTCGTTTCTCTATTTGAGCATCCGAACTTATAGCGAGGTATTGAGGTGTGATTTCCGGATTTCCGACAGTTTGTCGTACTCGGATTACGTGTTTCCGAGAACGGTGGTTTCTCGTGATTTGATTTGAATTGTCGAATTATGATTTTGAGAAATGAACTTTGTGGATATTCAGATGTTCGTGATCGTTCGTTTGGCGAGCGACTTTCCGCCGGATCACGGGTTAACGCGTATCGCATTACGCTATTCTGTGAGTGGACAATTTCTTTTCACGGAATTCTTGCGAGTCTTTTATATGATTTACGAACTTAAGCATGCGTATTGAGATTACGGATTACATGAGCATGTGTTTTATGATTATACATATACGGATATACGTATACGAATATATATATATACACTTATATGCTGTTTCATGCATTTGCATCGAACTGTTTATGATTTGATTTACACAGAATACAGTCTCAGTTACGTTGTTGTATCGATACACTTGCCTCTCGGCTGATCCCCGATGGTAGGCCCACCAGGAGGGGCGTATCCCCGACCTGACCGGTGATGGGCGTTTCCCCGGAACCGAGGCCATTTCTGGCTAGAATCACGTGGAAGTCAGGGACTCCGTGATTCTGACTGTACTAGCACGGATGTGTCCATGAGTGGCCCCGTGGGATTTTTACTTGCATGCTCAGTACGCTGGAGGATTATGGTTTTACCTCGTGTACTTTGTTATTTTATTTACCTGGACTCGCATATGTTATTTTAAATATATATATCAACTGGTGAAAGACATTTATTTTCGTCCACTCACTCTAACGTGTTTTATGTCTTTCCCCTGGGCTTTCGGTTTCCGTGCCCAGTTGCAGTTCAGGTTTGGTGTTTCACGTCGCGGTTTGGAGGCTAGTGATCAGAGTCACTTGTGTTTTCCAGTAGGTTATTATTTCGCCTACTGATGTACATATTGTATATATTTTACTTTAGAGGTCGCTCTGATACATTCTGATACTTGTTTATGCGGATTTTCTCGGATATATATATACTACAGTACTGTTTACTGTTATGATTCATTTATTGATATTGAGAAATTCGGATGGGATTGGTGCCCACGGTTTGATTTTTGTGGCATAGGATGAAGTGTATTTTCCGCGTGCAGGTAATGGTAATTCCACGTTAGTAGCGAAACTCTGCCAAAATTTCTACTGTTTTTGTTGGTTCGTGTTTTCGAAAGGGTTTGATTCCGGTTTAGGGAGCTAAATCGGGGCTGGGTCCTTTCAGCTTGGTATCAGAGTTTTAGGTTATAGGTTCTGTAGACTTCTGTAGTCATGTTTACTAAGGATATTTGAGAATGTACAGCATGGCTGGAATGGTGACCCGACCGACCGGCGGATACTCATCAATATTTCGGGTGTTGTATACTTTCAAATATTTAAAGTTCCATAATTACGTTCCACTTGTTGTGAACGATATTGTATTCATTAGGATGCCTCCTGACGTGTTTTCCGTGTCGTTTCAGTTGTGGATCCTGTTGAGGATCAATCGACGCGCGATTTGCCAGAGAACTGTGGATTTGGATGAGTACTCTGAGTTCAGAGATTTGGGTGGCACGGTTTGCCTGGTTGTGTGTGTATGAGCGTCTACATGTTGTCTTAGAGCTGAGAATTGTGGCAGTGATGTTTACTTGGGTCAGATTGTTGTATTTGGCGGGCTGATATTGTGTGAGTTCCGGTTGCGACTCCACGGCCTACATTCAGGGTGTTGTGTATACGGTAATGGTTTTATCAGGCTATCCAGCAATTGACAGAGGAGTGTTTATCCACCTGAGGCAGAGATGCATTGTTCACATGTTTGTCCCTGTGTGCACGAGTTATGTGACTTCAGAGGAAGCGGTGCACGAGGTTTGAGATGAGTCTGAACTTGAGCATCAGAGAGAGTCTGATTGATGTGCCTCGAGATTACCGTGAGGAGCTTAGTGTGCTGCACTCAGTGGCGAGGCTATTGAGAAGGAAAGACGTACACGGTTTCCGATGTGATGGTTTGAGGAAAATGGACTTAGTCGAGATTTTGATGAGGTTGAGTTCCGACACTTCGGGATCAGTGACTTCATCAGGCTGTGGCCTTATCGATTATGTTGTGGGTCATCAGGTCAGGCAGAGGATCCGTTTGGTGATGGCGGAGATCGCAGAGTAGCGGATTTGCTCCTGTGGCATGAGGTTGGGCGATCGTTGATGATCCTTTCACGCAACAGATGTCGCTATGACTTGTGTTCGAGGAGTACTTTCAGTTGCTGTTTTGGTGACCAGGAGGGTCACGTTATGAGGGAGCGCCTTAGCCAGCTGTTTTAGCGGTTCGACGTGGGCGGTTAGTTGGGTCACTTTATCATGATGCTGTTGTTGGAGTTTGATCAACGCAGCCATTTTGATGAGTTATTCAGCAAGTCGCAACTGACGTGGGCGGTTAGTTGGGTATGTCGGAGTTCGTGCCATGACCTTGTTTGAGGACAGACTTTTCTCCGAGGTTACTATTGTTTGATATCCATGGCTATTGTACATGCATCTTCACTTCCGAGGTTTTGGAGAGTGTTGTATCCATCCGGAGGTTGCGAGATCCTTGTTGGAGGATATGACTTAGCCGCGGATCTGCTATAACTGGACATCGTGGTTTTGATGTGACTATGAGTATGGACTTACTGACGATGCATTTGGCTGTGTTCGAGTGCCTTGAGAAGGAGGTTGTGTTCTGACGACCAGATTTTCCCGAGATACTGTTTCACGGTGATGGTCAAGCGGATGATGGTAGAGACGGATTATGTTGCTTGTTTAGCTCATGTTGTGGATACTACGGTTTCTGTGCCCGACTTTGGCGACATTGAGGTGGTTCCCGAGTTTCCAGGTGTGTTTCAGAGGAGTTACCAGGTATTCCTCCAGTTCGGGAGATTGTCTACACCATTGAGTTTGTACGGGCGCTGGACTCATTTTATCGGCATTTTGTCGTTTGGAGCCAGCGGAGTTGATGAAGCTACAGTTTTGACTCCAGGAGTTGCTGGAGGAGGTTTCAGGAGATTTTGTGCGACCACGCGTATTTGTGTGGTGTGCTCTTGCATTGTTTGTACGGATGTTGTATGGTTCGACGAGGTGGTGCATTGACTACCGGAAGCTCGAATTGATTCAGAGGAGAGTGAGTATCCTCCGCTTCGGATTGACGATTAGTTTGATCAGCTTGCGAGAGCTTTAGTCTTTTCGAAGATTGATTTCGGGTCCGGATACCATCAGTTGAGGGTTTGATGAGTTAGATGTGGTTTGGACAGCTTTCAGATTTCGGTGCAGACATCAGGAGTTTTTGGTCATGCCGTTTGGTTGACCAATGGCTCGTAGATTTTACGGACTTGATGGACCATGTGTTCAGACGGTTCCTGGACGAGTTTGCAGTCATGTTCGTTGGCAATGTCCTGATGTACTCCAGGAGTGTGGGCCAGCATCTGAAGAAATTGTGAGCGGTTTTGCAGACTTCGCGAGCAGCTGTTTGCGAAGTTCAGCCAGTGTGAGTTTTGGTCGATTAGCGTGAAGATTTTGAGCCACGTGATGTTAGCTGAAGGAGTCAGTGTGGATTCCGATAAGTTAGAAGCCGTGTTGATTTGGGGATTGCCCTACCATTGTACCAGATATCGGGAGTCTCTTGAGTTTGGCAGGCTATTACTGACGGCTTGTGCAAGATTTTCCCGGATTGCCACTCTACTTTCCGGATTGACGAAGAAGGCGTCAAGTTCGAGTGGTTCGATGCACGCGAGGAAAGTTACTTACTCCTGAAGGATGGTTGACCGTTGCTTCGGTTTTGACCTTACCTGATGATTGCGATGAGTTCGTGGGTTATGCGGTGCATTGAGATTTGGATTTGGCTGTGTTTTGATGCTGTGTAGCGGAGCGGTGGCTCATGGTCTCAGGCAGCATGGAACTTGGTGTAGCTACGTATCCTATGTATGATTTGGGTGTAGCTCTCCTTATGTTAGCATCGAAAAGTTCAAGACACTACAGCCATGGCGTGCAGCGCGGTGTAGGACGTGCACTGATCACTTCAGTTTCATCCACTTGCATTTTCGGCCAGATTTGGGCTTGAGGCAGTGTAGATGGATGGGGTCGACTAACGATTATGATTGTACCTTTGAGTTTGTTCGGGAAAGGCTAAAGATTGTACTTGACCATCCGTCTGGGATGTTGTTACTGATGCATTCAGTCGAGAGTCGAGATTTCAGTGTTTCATATGTGTGTGGCTCGAGTTTCCGTATTAGCCGAGTGTGCGCTACGGAAGCTGAGTTAGTGTGTGATGATGTTGAAGCTCATTGTTTTACGTGCGTTGTGCATTGTTGGTGCGGAGAGGTATCCGATATGTTGAGTTTATTACTCATGACGCAACATGAAAAGCACTGCAGCAGCTTGTTTGTGCAGATGCCACATTTGTCGACTGGCGATGGCTAAGAGGCAGAGACTTGCCGTGAAGTGTCAGCCATTTGAGATTTCCGGTTAGACGTGGCGATTATTGCTGTGATTGTGTGTGTTTGTATGCACTTTGGTTTGTGGTACCAGTTGTCAGGCCATCGTGGACCATTTGATGAACTTGGTACGTTTACTTGTACTTTCCGGAACAGATTTCAGTGGCAGACTGGCATAGTTGTGTTTGACGGAGGTTGTTCATTCCCGCGATGTACCTGTATCCCAGTTTGCTGGTCGAGATAATCAGCTATGATTGTGTGTTGGCAAGCTTTGTAGCGAGCATTGGGGACTAGCTTACAGTTTTGTATCGGTTCTTATCCTTAGATTGGTGGGCGATTTTTTAGGACTATTCAAACCTTGGAGGGCATGTTGTGGACCTCGGTATTGCAGTTCTGGAGGATTCGGGACGAGCAGTTTCAACTGTTCGAGATTGCATGCAGTACCAGTTTGTTGATCACTATGATTTTTGATGTTGCATGTTGTCGTTTTGAGGAACGATGTTGTACTCCAGTGTGCTGGAGCGAGTTTGGTTTGAGTTTGAGTTGACATTTGATTCGGATTTTATGGAATGTGCTACCCCAGATTTTCGGATTAGCGGAAAACGAGATGATAATTGCTTGAGTTCGATGTTTGAGTTGTGTTGATGTGTGTTGACTGAGTTGTGATTTGCCATGTTGTTTTGATCCGTATGTGGTCATAGGCGAGTTTGTGTTGTGCCGTATAGTTCGGCATCGCCTATAGTGTTGGCTTTTATGTGTGTTGTGTTCCGTGTGGTGGAACTGTGTTTCAGGTTTACTATATGTGTGTACCCTACCTGTTCCTTATGCAGGAACACTTGGCGATTATGTAGAGCCAGTTCAGATTCAAGATTTGAGGGTATAGGGATTTCAGCACGGAGCTATCTCCTATTGTGGAGTCTGTTGTCAGAGTTGTTCAGTCGACATTATCGCTGGAGAGTTGAGCAGTATGCAGAAGCAGTGCTCCTACTTTCAGTCGACAGACTCGAAAATTTCGAGGTCGAAATTTTTTTTTAAGGGGGGTGGATTTTTGACGACCCGGACCCGAATCAGCAATATGATCAGCTATATACGTGAGTTACTGCGTAGTCGCAGAGTTCCGACAGTATTTGAATCGGCAGGTTTGATAACGACTTAATCATTGGCCGAGAATTGGAGCTGGGTCTCTTCTCGAGAGTCGTTGTACGTGTGATTTCGAGTTCGTGGGCGGTTCCGGATCGTTATTTGGACGACCGAGGAATAAGTTATGAATATTTGAAGTTTCGACGTAAATGGTTTAAAACAGTGGATTTGTTAGCGACTAAATTACCGGACGTGAATTTGGTTTCGGCTTCTTCACGGAAGTTGTTCAGAATTTAATTTCGAGTTCGTGGGAACTTCCGGAGCATTATTCTGAGTTACAAAAATTAAGTTGTGAATATTTCCGTTTGTTGATTATTTAGTCGGTTTAAGTATGTGTTGGTTTGAACAGTTGACTTTTTATCCGATTGTGTTTGACTTCGGGTGATAGTTGAAGAACATGTCGGGATGAGTTTGTGGCCGCGAGAAATATCGGGATCAGAATTACGACGAGAAAGTTACGTGTGTTTGATGTTCGTCGAAATGGATAAATATGGGAGTTTCCTTTTTGGGCAAGCTATAAATAGTAACTTACCTATTTTGGAAAGTCAATGAGGGAGTTATTGTGTTGACTGGTGTTGACCGAGTCAACACGTGGAGGTGAAGTGCGACGGTGGCGACGGAGCCACGGCTCACCGGCGGCGTGGATTATTCCGGCTACCTCCGGGCACGGGCCTTAGCTCGTTCGACTCGGCCTTGCTGCCTCTTGTGGATTCCGGCCTCCTCTCACGGCGTGGGACGCCTGAGGAGGAGGAATTTCCGGCCAAAAGTTTAGGGGAAAATGGTGAATTCGGGTTCCATGTTTTAGACCGATTTGAGCTGCAATTTTGGGTGGGCTTTGAAGCTCTCATTCCCTTGAAGCTACCATGTAAGTTTGGAGTTCTAATTTTGATTGTGATTGGAGAATTTTGGATTTGAAATTTTGGGAACAATTCGGTTTATCATGAAATTGAGCTAGTTAGAGATTGAATTGGCCTTTGTTGTAGTTGACAAAGTTGCACAGTGGATGATTTTGCATGGAATAGGGGTTGCTCCGCCGGAAAATTTTCAAGTTGGTGGAGACGCCGCCGTAGGCGGCGGTCAAAGTTTGACTTTTTGGGGTTTTCGACAAGTTGCATGTCATTTCACTCGAAATCGCGCCCCGATCGCAGTGGGGAGGTTCGTTTCTCGATTTGAGCATCCGAACTTATAGCGAGGTATTGAGGTGTGATTTCCGGATTTCCGACAGTTTGTCGTAATTGGATTACGTGTTTCCGAGAACGGTGGTTTCTCGTGATTTGATTTGAATTTTCGAATTATGATTTTGAGAAATGAACTTTGTGGATATTCAGGTGTTCGTGATCGTTCGTTTGGCGAGGGACTTTCCGCCGGATCACGGGTTAACGCGTATCGCGTTACGCTAGTCTGTGAGTGGACAATTTCTTTTCACGGAATTCTTGCGAGTCTTTTATATGATTTACGAACTTGAGCATGCGTATTGAGATTACAGATTACATGAGCATGTGTTTTATGATTATACATATACGGATATACGTATATGAATATATATACACTTATATGCTGTTTCATGCATTTGCATCGAACTGTTTATGATTTGATTTACACAGAGTACAGTCTCAGTTACGTTGTTGTATTGATAGACTTGCCTCTGGTAGGCCCACCAGGAGGGGCGTATCCCCGACCTGACCGGTGAGGGGCGTTTCCCCGGAACCGAGGCCATTTCTGGCTAGAATCACATGGAAGTCAGGGACTCCGTGATTCTGATTGTACTAGCACGGATGTGTCCATGAGAGGCCCCATGAGATTTTTACTTGCATGCTCAGTACGCTGGAAGATTATTGTTTTACCTCGTGTACTTTGTTATTTTATTTACTTGGACTCGCATATGTTATTTTAAACATATATATCAACTGGTGAAAAACATTTATTTTCGTCCACTCACTCTAACGTGTTTTATGTCTTTCCCCTGGGCTTTCGGTTTCCGTGCCCAGTTGCAGTTCAGGTTTGGTGTTTCACGTCGCGGTTTGGAGGCTAGTGATCAGAGTCACCTGTGTTTTCCAGTAGGTTATTGTTTCGCCTACTGATGTACATATTGTATATATTTTACTTTAGAGGTCGCTCTGATACATTCTGATACTTGTTTATGCGGATTTTTTCGGATATATATATACTACAGTACTGTTTACTGTTATGATTCATTTATTGATATTGAGAAATCCGGATGGGATTGGTGCCCACGGTTTGATTTTTGTGGCATAGGATGAAGTGTATTTTCCGCGTGCAGGTAATGGTAATTCCACGTTAGTTGCGAAACTCTGCCAAAATTTCTACGGTTTTTGTTGGTTCGTGTTTTCGAAAGGGTTTGATTCCGGTTTAGGGAGCTAAATCGGGGTTGGGTCCTTTCAATTAATTTATTTTGTTTAATAATACGTTATTCATATTCGCTTTTCAATTAGGTGAGAGTGGAGGATGCGATCACAGAAGTCACCATGAATATAGCTCGAAACAACCATCCTGACTGCTCGGAGGAAGAAGTGGCCCAGTATGCCTCTTAGATCGATCCGCTTGATCACCCTATAACGGCTCAGATCATGGAAAAAGCGTGCGGGACTGGAAAGAATATCCACTACTGCAGGGGAATGGGCTCGGCGGGCGAATGAGTATTGAAGAACACTTCAGAATACTCTAGCGGGTCAAGAACTTCTTCTAGGAACTCTAACCTAGCAGCAGAGCTTCAGAGGACACAGAGGGAGTTGGAGGAGCAAAGGAGGGTGGTGGAGGAGACGCGGCAATTGGCCGAGCAGCAGGCAGTCAGAGATGCCGAGCACCGGGTGATGGTTGAGTAACACCTAATTATGGTCCAGCAGCAGACACAAATGTTCACATGGATGCAGACGATGTACGCGTGCCAGACTACCGGACAACCGCTCCCCACACCTCCCCCGATCCCTGTGTTCCACAGTGTTCCACCACCGCAACCGTCACCGACACAGCAAGACCAGGGTAGCCACCGGAGTTCAAATGATTACGTCAACATGGATTTCCTCGACCCTTAGTGTAGTTGTTTTTTATTTTCGTATTGTTGCTGTTTGTACTGTACGTTGGACAATTATGTGTGTACTGTTGAACTTGTATTTGTACGGTTTCTGTTTTTCAGTGCAGGTTCTGGAATTGGGCCTAATCTAGAACTAGCTTTTTTTTGTAAAATTTCACCGGGTATTGCCGGCGAGTTGGACCAATCTCGTCGGCAATAACTCCCACTTTCCGGCCACGGCGGAGCACCATTGCCAGCGACAAACTCGTCGGCGATGAGATTGTTCATTGTCGGCGGCTAAGTCTTCGGTGATGACTAAACCATTGCCGGCGACTCAAGTCGCCGGTGATACTTCAAGGTATCACCGACGACTACCACAATAAGTCACCGGTGATACTATCACCGACGCCTAATTTCCGGCGACAGTATTACCGGTGACATGTCGCCGGTAATGACTATCACCGACGACTTATAAACAAAGGCCGGCGACTTTAAGTCGCCGGCAATACCTAAAAATGTGGTAGTGAGAGGACATCGTTGCACCTACTCAGAGGGCAAGGACTCCTCCTCATGCTCCCTCTGAAGCGACGACAATCCCGGCCGAAGCGCCAATGACATCCTCGACTGTCGTGCCAATGAATTACTCGTCGGAATATGGATTGTCATATCGTTTGCCATCTACCAACTAATAAGTGTACATTAACGCATGACGTAAAGTTAGGAAGGAGACCTCAGGATCGACCCCGAAAATTTTCTACTAGTGAACATTCTCTATGAGCATTCCTTAGTAGAAAATTAGAGAATGATTTCTCTATAAGCTTCTCATCAGTTATTTGCTCACCATCTAATTTCAATAGGGAACTAATTTTGAAAAAGGTATAGTTATATTCCTTAACTGCCTTGAAATCTTGGAGCCGCAAATGCACCCATTCATAGCAAGCTCTGGAGAGGATTACATTCTTCTGATGAGCATACCTTTCGGCTAAGGCTTTCCAAAGCTCGAGTGAATTTTTAATAATAAGGTACTCATCTTTCAACCCTTCGTGCATGTGATGAAGAAGGAAGATCATAGCCTTGGCACGGTCCTATTGGGACGCTTCATTTCCTTCCTTGATAGTATCTCTAAGGTCAACTGCCTAGAGGTGGATTTCAGCATCTAACACCTAAGATAAGTAGTTTTTGCTAGAAATGTCGAGTGCAACGAAATCCAACTTTGTGAACTTTGTCATCTTCCTATATTAGTCGAAGATGGACTATGTCATATTCTTAACATGTGAGAACTTCAGGTTCTTAACTAGAAAATAATGCTTGTTCACTAGGAACTTCAGGTTCAAGCGTGACTTGTATTATAATAATGAATTCGAAACTTCAAGTTTGAATCTACACAATTAGAAACTTCGGATTCTAATGGTGGAGTAAGCTTTAGGTTTATGAAATACTTTGCAATGGTTAACACGAAAATGATCAATGGAAAAACTTACAGTGGTTTATGTACTTACTCGATGATCGATGAAACTTTAGTCGCTTTAAGTTGCTAGAGATCGTATGAAGTGAGAAACAAGTGAGTTGTTCTATGTAGCTCTTGTATATTTAGAAGATTAGCTACGCGAGACTTTCGTGCTGATAATGTACTATAAAATAAAAAGCAAAACTCGCTTGTTTGAAGTAAGAAACGTAATGCAAGAGGGAGGAGAAGTGATTTGAGAATTCGTATCTCATTTGCATCCTCAAAGATTTTTTTATATAGGGAGATGTAGCTTCATGAATAGAACAAGTAGTCATGGCTTAGAGAGTAAGCCAAGCCTCAGGGAGTACACCAATATAAGTTTTACTTAATTAGTCAATATTATAAATTACTACAGAGTAAATAACATGAACATTCCAACATTTAACAACATTATTCTTATAAAAAAAACATTTACAACATTACTAATCGATTTCAGGATCGAATAGACCGCCGCAACACAAACGAACTGGACCAGAACTTGCCAGTTGCCAACAACTGAACAAAGGCCCTGTCCACCGTTGGGATCTTCCACAAATTGAAGCTTGGTTTGAGCGCCAGACGGTCGGAAAGTAAAAGAAAGATGGGAAAGAAAGACAAGAAACAGAGACACCAACACAGAAACTCGCACAGGGCTGCCTTTCACTACACTGAAGAAGGTGAAGAAGGTATAACTTATGAAACTAACGCTGCCGCCAAGTACAGTCTTTCTGAAGAAGAAGAAGAAGAAGATAAAGAAGAAGAACAAGTTGGTAAAGGAGACGAAGAAGAAGAAGAAGAAGTAGAGATTGACGCAAAGGACGAGAATGATGAATACCCAGCAAATGATATGCCCTCAAAGTTTCTTCTTTATCAACAATCCGTCCAGGTTCGATCAATTCACTCCCGTATTAATCATGCTTTCGCTTTTATTATGGAAAAAATATGTGCCAATATTTTGATAGTGAAATTAAAAAGAAAAAAAAGAAGCAAACTCAATCAGAACTATCTATGTTTTCTTCTTAATTTGACCCTTGAATTTAAATCTTGAGATTTTTATGCAATTTATGTTGCTGCAGTCGCCAAAAGGAGACATTACCTATTTGCAGAAGTTCTTTTTGATGTATGTGGGTGGGAGGCAACCTCTCCATCTCCAAGAAGATTTTTGTGGCACTGCTCTTCTTAGGTACTACATTGTTCTTTGCTATGAACATATCTGAAATGCGTCTTTAAAACACCGATTCTATCTATACAGCTTTCATTATTAAACCGAAAGTCCAAGGTGAACAAGAATTCGGGAGGTTGTTTGTGTCAGTGATATGATAGGCAACTAGTTGCATACTACTGTCCAGTTATACAAATCCACAGCATGTAACTTATTCTCTCAGCTTACGTTTGAGGAGATTATCTAAGTTGTTTATGAAGATTTAGTTCTAATGAATACTATTTAGTAATAAGTAGGGATAGTAGTTCTGTCGTTCTACACCCTGGTTGGCATATTTTCATTGGTCATATATGTACTTGTATTTGGTTTATTAGTTATGCATCTAAGCATGGTGAAGGAAGTTTAATGGAGAGTTCTGAGGTTAGAACTCATTATGTTGCTCCTAATTGCGGTTCCAACCTCAATCTAAAGACCTGACACTCATTTTATGATTGACAGTGTGGAATGGCTGCGCACAGACTCTAGAAGGACTGCAGTAGGGTTGGATTTGGACCACGAAGCGCTAGAGTGGTGCATGGAGAACAACATAAACAAAATTGGAGCCGATGGGTATTCTAGAATATCCCTTTTCCATGGGAATGTCTTGCAACCTAGTGAGGCCAAGATAATTAAGTATGTGCCCCAGGAGCTGATAAGAAATATTTCACTCACTGAAAACAAAGATGTTTCTGAGAGTGGTGAACTCAAATCTGTTGTTGAAGGGGGCTCTTCTTCTTCACATGATGATAAGTACATGAGGAACCATCTGTTGCCTGCTAGAGATATAGTGTGTGCTTTTAACTACAGCTGCTGCTGTCTCCATCGACGTGCTGATCTTGTTTTGTATTTCAAGCATGTTGTTGATGCCTTGTCAAAGAAAGGTGGTATATTTGTAATGGATTTATATGGTGGTACATCATCTGAGTGCAAGCTAAGGCTTCAAAGGAAATTTCCCAATTTTACGGTACAACATTCTTTCCAAAACTCATGACATTCCCTGGGACAATTGTATGAAGCAAAGGAGCCAGTATGCCATATATAAGTATTTATATGTATTAAAATATCTAATTATTTATTATTGTTCTTCCGGTTTCTGCGCAATATGTGAATAACTAGAGATATTAAAACTAGCATGATGTAGGACGGCAGGACGCATCATGTTCTTGCTTTGTATGCATGAGAGATATACTAATTGTGTGTCTAAATCCTCCTGGGATATTTTCTTGCCACTTCTATTCTTGCCTACACTCTTCAGAAACAACCTGCCCTGAAGTCCAAAAGTTAGCCTATTTATGTCATCATTTTTTGGTAAATTATTGGTTACTAGTAGAAGCAGAAGTCTAATTTTTGTTTTGAAGCATGTAACCTTAATGCTCCGACACAAGAATTAGAAAATATCTTATTCTTTTATAGTCTCGTATGAAACCTAAATATCCTATACTTTAGCAGGCATTTATGTGATCATAACAAAGTTGATTTTGACTTGTGCAGTACTTTTGGGAGCAAGCTGAATTTGATATTATTGAGCGCAAGACAAGGATTAGTCTTCATTACCATCTCCATAAGCAGCATAAGAAACTTCGGCATGCATTTTCTTACAGCTGGAGGCTGTAAGTACCTTTCTTCTATTTTACACCAGCTTCTGTATCTAAAAGGAATATTAACTGCACTCATCTCTGTGGCTACTTAGACAATTGATATTCTTGGTAAGCTCAAATCATTTACTAGCAATTATTCATGTACCCAGGTGGTCATTGCCTGAGATTAGAGATTGCTTAGATGAGGCAGGTTTTCAATCTGTCCATTTTTGGCTGCGTGAGATGCAGGACACCAGGGAAATCAGAAAAACAGAAGGATTTGGTACTGGGCGAGACATAAAATATAAAGAGGTTCAAAAATTTCCGCAAAAAGATTCTTGGAATGCATATGTTGTTGCTGTTGCCTAGCTTCATGTACCAAGTAAGCTTTGCTTTGGTGTTTTATTCAACCGATACCATGTTACAAAGGACTCCAATAGGTAGATGCTGAAGGGCCGTTTTCATAAGTTACAAACTTCATGTCAATTGAGTTCCCAGATTAGTGCAGTATTAGTTATGTACTATGTTGGGGTGGTCAGTTGGCATGCTCCCAAACTTTCTACCTCTATCGTAGATAGGGTCCTAAAGTGTTAATCGCGCTCGGGGTTGCCAAAATTCTTTATATTGCGTTTCTGATTTGCAAAGGAGAACTAGAATCGGAATGTTCGTGTTCATACCATATATGAACTTTTGCTCTTTGATACATTTCAAGTCGAGGGCAAAAGGTCCATTTTCGGTGGTTTGCTAATGCAACAGAATTTCACTGTTATTGTCTTGTATTCCATTCTGGCCACTTTTCATTGAAGTCTGAAAACCTGGATCGTGTACACTAATACATAAATGCCGATAGATCTTGTTTGACATTCTCCCACTATTATATGAAGCTAATGTGTGTTAAGACACAATTTTTCATATCAAGAACCTCACTTTTTCAGATGCGCTCTACTGCAACAATTGCAGACACTGCGGATAGTCATTTTCAAGCTTTCCTGTGGCTATGGAAACTCCCTGCAGATGCTTTATCAAAGGCTGGCCATGGTATAATGTTGATAACTTCTGAATGTTATAAACTTTTTAATATTTTCTTCTGTCATCTCTCAGTCCTTTTTTCATGTTAGCTGTTTTCTGGTATCAAAGTTCAAATTTATACCGTCATTTTTAAGGGGTATCACTCATCTTATCATTCTTATGTATCAATCTTGAGTTAACCATAACTCATTAGACACAAAACCAATTTGATTATAGAGCTCTTAAAGCTTATAATAAGATAATTCTCAGTTTCCTTGTAGGAATCAAATGTGGACTTTGGTGCATAATTATTGCTTAGTTGATAGCTAATAAGTTCAAGGACACTTGTATTTGTATTTGTGGATATTGACTTCAGTGTAGCAGTTACCACATATTTGCTTGTTCCAGCCAAACAATCCGGGCGGAACACATCCACAGTGGCCACAACATATAATGCATGCACTCATGCACAATTTCCTTTTTGGATGTAGCTCACACCGCTTATCACAAACCGGTATGCAATCTGCAGCATTCCCCAATAACTTGTTATTTAAGGAAAGATAAATGAACTGAAGAACTAAACTTCTTGGTATAAGGACAGCAGTACATAATTTAGTCATTCACATACTGTTTTTATTTATGGACCAAATTGGAGGCTTTGGTAGTCCAAAGATTGGTGATAGTGGCTGCATAATGGGTGGCTTCTGCTTGATCGTGGGTGCTTGTGGGTTGCTAATGGGTAGTCTTGGCTTGACAATGTGTGGCTGTGGCTTGATTGGGGGTAACGAAGTGGGTGCAGGCGCTAGAGGTGAGGGAGTCGGTGCATCTTCCATAGGTGAGGGAGCCAATGCATTCTTTGAGGGAGATGGTGTTGGAGATGATGCCTCGTCATCTTCCTCATCTGGTGGTGGAGGCGGCAGTGACTTCTTCTGAGGTGGTGGTGGAGGTGTTGCCTTTCGTGTGGCTGCCGGTGGAGGTGCAGCCAACTGTGGGGGCAGGGGAGGCAGTGGCTGTTTTGGAGGCGGTTGTGGTTGAGGCGTGGACTTCACTGTTGCGGGAGGCGTGTTCATCTGACTGATGTCCTTGCCTACATCGGACGGGCACTTGCATTGGGGGGGGGGGGGGGGGGGGGCGGAGCTTGGGGTCTTAGGAGGGGACGTGTTTGGGTGTTGGGAGGGTTTTTGATGGGGTTTGGTGGAAAACTGGGGAGGGGCAAGACAGGAGGAATAGGAAGTACCGGTGGAATGGGAATTGGCAAAGGAATGAGTGGAAAACTCATAGAATTGTTGTCTTCCTTTGGAGAAGTTGGTGCAGGAGCAGGTGCTGGTGTTCTCATCGGAGGTGGTGGAGGTGATGGACGCGGTGGAGGGGGAGGTGATGGACGCGGTGGTGGTGGGCGTGGTGGAGTCGGTGGTGGTGGAGGTGACAGAGTTGGTGGTGGAGGAGGTGGGGGAGGTTTTGGTTTTTGCCATGGCATTAAGCCTCCAGGAAACATCTGCACTATCATCAGACATCACTTCAGTTTAGGAGCCACCGTACCTCTATAATTCTTTTACTATGTTTGATACAAGGAAGAGTCGATCTCTTTTTTTTTTCTTCCTTTTTTCTTTTAGAATCATTAGTAGTATTAGAGAAAGTTATTCTAAGTATCAAGAGCTCAAGGATCAGAGGCATACGTATTAAACATATACGATTAAACGTGTAAGCTTGCTCAAGAAATGTTAAAACTACACAAAAAGTAGTTAAATTACATAGATTGTCTTTTTTTGATATGTCAAATTATTGCACATTTAGTTCAAAGTATTCATTTAAAGTCGGAAAATATAAATTACCGGAAAGAAGATATCCCCGGATGATGAAAACTACATACACAAATCAAAGGATATAGATAAGTATAAAATTGTAACAAACCAAGGAAAGTTAGAAAGAATGAGTATGATCAATCAAAATTGATCGACAAAATACCAATGTATAGAGTGGTAGTTGTACCCGTGTAGTGACCAAAAGAAGAGTAGTAGCAAACAAAAACAACGCTTGGAAAGTCATAGTATTGATTGAATAGTATAAATGTAAGCTTTATATCCTTAAAGAGAAGGGAAAAGCTCATTGTAACGGTGCTTAGTTGGAGTTTATATATAAGATAAGACGTGTTGAGTGTTTTATGAAAGACTTGGATAAACTTTGTTTCCAAATTAGATATCTTTCCAAAATCTCCTTGCTTGAGCCATGACTAGCTTCAGGTTTACTAGGTTCAGCATTGCAGATGGTCGTGTTTCTCGTAGTCGTATAAATGCATGTGATCCCTCGTGCCATGTCAAGAGAGGCACCCTCAATCACCCCAAGAAAAGATGTAAAATAAATTTTGCCCCTCACAAAGAGGTTATTTTGGTGTTTTTTATCTTCCTCAAATTTCAATACAATTCCAAAACAGTCTAAACAGCCAAAATAGAGAAATCCAGATGATAAAAGATGATTCCGACGATCGAAACGATTTTTGCTTCACAAAGAGACTCATCAACATGTAATTGAACTAAATATATGTGGGGAACCATTTTGGTACTTTTTATTTACTTCAAATCTCAATACACTTTCAAAACAGTATAAACAGTCTAAAGAGAGAGATCTGGATGATAAAAGGTGATTCCGGAGGCCAAAACAAGTTTTGCTTCCTAAAGAGGTCCATCAACAAGTAATTGATCCAAATATATGTGGCGAATAATTTTGATTCTTTTTATCCTTCTAAAATCTCTATACACTTCCAAAACAATCTAAACATTCTAACGAGAGAGATCCAGACGATAAAAGGTGATTCCGGCGACCGAAATGAGTTTTGCTTCTCAAAGAGGTTCATCAACATGTAATTGATTTAAATATATGTGGCGAACCATTTTGGTACTTTTTATCCTCCTTAAATCTCAATACACTTCCAAAACAATCTAAACAGTCTTAAGAGAGAGATCCGGATGATAAAAGGTTATTCCGGCGACTAAAACGAGTTTTGCTTCACAAAGAGGTTCATAAACATGTAATTGATCCAAATATATGTGGGGAACCATTTTGATGCATTTTATCTCCCTCAAATCTCAATACTCTTCCAAAACAGTATAAACAGTCAAAAAAAAGAGATCCGGATGATAAAAGATGATTCCAGTGACCAACATAAGTTTTACTTCACAAAGAGTTTGCAAGTTGATTTGTACGTACAAAGTCCATTTTGCATTGTCAGCCTTAGTTACCAGTAGGCCAATATTACCAAAAATTATAGTGGTGCGCATCAATTTTAAACTTCTCATACACACCCAGGAACGGAACTAGTTAGGTTTAGGAATCTAACATTGAAATAAGATAAACAAAAGTTGTGTTTAAAATTATCCCGTGCGTGTTTTTTAACGTCCAAAAGTGACCGACTTAAATAACAGGGTAAAACATGGATGACTAAATCGATATTTGTTGTAACGACCCGACCCGAATCGGAATGGTATGTCAATTGGCTTGGTTCGCGAGTTTCACGATTAATTGCAGTTTGTCGTAATTAGTCGATATGGCGGATTTGTTTACGAATAAATTATTGAGCGAGAATTTGGTATGAGTTCCTTCACGAGAGTTGTAGTGTACAAGATTTCGAGCTCATGGGAGTTTCCGGAGGATTATTTCGAGTTACATGGAATAAGTTATGAATATTTCCGGCCGTTGGATTTATTCGTGTTTATCCGTTTGGTTTCGACTCGTTTTGGACCGTTGATCGTCTTGGGTCACGCGTATAAATATCGAAATTGTCGTAAAATTGTCGAAAAGTCACATTTGGGAAGTTTGACCGGTGTTGACCATTGTTGACCGCGTTGACTCGCGTTGACCAGAGCTCCACCGCAACCGCGAGCTGTCGCCGTCCGACCCGGCGTTTCCAGCCACCTCTGGCCAGGATTTGGGTATGGTTAGAATCCTCTTGTTATTTACTATTGGTCCGGACTTGATTTTGTGTAAATTGATTGAGTTTTGAGGGAGAACGAGCTCGGCAAAGTTTGAGATTTTCGCCGCCGTCGGAGGCGGTGCTCCGGCGAGATTTGGGGTCATTGGGGTCGGGGGTGTTGCTCCCCTCAACTCATAGATTCTGTGACAACCTGAACCAGAGTCAGTTGTGTATTCGGCACGATTCACGAGATTGGGTATAGTCGCGGTTTTTACGATATATGTGTGGATTGTTGATCCTACTCGCGACTATATTATTGGTCGAGAATTTGAGTTGAGTGTCTTCACAGAAATTGTAGAGTATGTGATTTCGAGCACGTGGGCGGTTCCGGATGATTTTTTCGATAACCGAGGAATATAATGTGATTATTTGAAGTTTCAGTTTTCGACGAGTTTATTCGATTGTTTTGTGTTTATCCGAATCGTGATGGTTATCCATTTCGAATCGTCAATCGACCCGAGGCGCGAGTATAAATATCGGAAATAGTCGTAAAATAGTCGCAAAACACTGTTTGACGTTGACCGAGCTTTGACTTTCCAAATTGGGAAAGTTGACCGTTGACCCGAGGGGAGAAAGTTTCCTGTTTGGTTTTGCTGGCCGATTTTCATTTTCCGGCCACCTCCGGCCAAGTGAAAGGTATGATTCGCTTCCCCATGTGATTTCGAGTTGTTTGGTGTTTGGTTTGGAGAGAATTGGTGGAGTTTTGTTGGAACCCGAATCGGGTTGTGATGCCGGAGTTCGCCGGAGTTGGGAGGTGGTGCTCCGGCGAGTTGTGGGGGTGGATTTGATGGGGTTTCAGTTCCCCTAGCCTAGGTAAAGCTTCCTGGGTGGTTTATTTTGGGATTTGATGTGGTTTTGAGGCAACCCGATTAGGTCACCGGAGTTTGAATTCCGAGTTGTTTCGAGGGGAAATTGACATGGTTCCGGCTTGAATTGGACTTCGTGCCAGTTATAAGAATGGATGGACTTGTGATGAGCTTCATTTCTGGAGCTTCCTCGCCGTGAAACTTCACCGTTGATGGCGCGTCGCCGCCGGCGGTGGCGGTCAACGGCGGAGCTCCGGCGAGAGGATGACTTTTTGGTTTTCGATGAAATTAATGTTATTTTTCTCGTAATCACGCCCTGATTATCGTCCAGAGGTTTTCGGATTGATTTGGGTAGCGGATTTTCAGTCGAGGGTTTCGAGTGGAGATTTCGGGAATTCCGTTAATCATTTTGTACTGCATTGTATATTTCCGGGAATGGTTGGTTTCCGTGGTAAGTACAGAGTTGTGGGTTATGTTTTTGATAAGTTGTGTTTTATGAATATTCAGGGGATCGAGATCGAGATCGTGATCGTGCTTCAGGCGAGGGATCTTCCGCCGGGCCACGAGATTAGAGCGTGTACGCGTTTTGCTCACCTGTGAGTGGACAATTTCTTTTCACGGAATGATTGCGAGTCTTTTTATATGATTTTTGAATTTGAGCATGCATACGAGATTACGATTTATACGAGCATGTGTTAGATGATTATGATTATATCATTATACATTACGTATATGCATTTACATGCTGTTTATTGCATTTGCATCGAAATGTTTATGATTTGGTTTAAACAGAGTACAGTCTCAGTATATGTTGTTGTATCGATACACTCGCATCTCGGCTGATCCCCGAGGATGTGTACTGGGGGAGGCTGTGACTCCTGACCCGAGGCCTTTACCGGGGGGAGGCAGACCTCAGTACGCTGGAGGAGTATGAGTTTACCTCGTGTACTTTGTTATTCTTATTTACCTGGACTCGCATATGTTATTGTGACGACCCAAACCAGAATCTGTTGAATATTCGGCACGATTCTCGAGATTGAGTTTAGTCGCAGTTTTACGTCGTAAATGTGGTTTGCCGATTTGATTCGCAACTATATTTTCGGTCGAGAATTTGAGTTGAGTGTCTTCACGGAAATTGTAGAGTACATGATTTCGAGCTCGTACGCGGTTCCGGAAGATTTTTCTGATAACCGAGAAATATTTTATGATTATTTGAAGTTTCAAGCTCCGACGAGTTTATCCGATTGTTTCGAGTTTATCCGAATCGTGATGGTTATCGATTTCGAATCGTCGATCGACCCGAGGCGCTAGTATAAATATCGGAATAGTCGAGAATTAGTCGAAAACTTCATTTTGGGCTTTGACTGACATTGAATTTCGTTGACTTTCCAAAACTGGAAAGCTGACCAGTTTGACCGAAGAGGAAAGTTTCCTCTTTGAGCCTTGCCGTTCGACGACCTTGATTCCGGCCACCAACGACTTCGACGAGGGTATGAATAGCTTCCCTATATGATTTTGAATTGAATGATGTATGTTTTGTTGAGAATTGAGCATGTTTGAGTTGGACCAGAATCGGGTCGGATTCGTGTCCGTCGCCGGTGTCGGTTGTGGTGGTTCCGGTGGGTGTTCGAGGCTGGGTTGATGGGGGTTTGGTTCCTTTTGCCCTGGAGATGCTTCCCCTTCGTTTTGATTTGAGTTTTATTGAGTTTTTCGGCGAACCGTGGTGGTTGCCGGAAGTAATTTCCGTTTGCTTTCAAGCTAGTTTTGGAGGGTTAAAGTTGAGAATTGAGCTTAGTGACAGAAGAGGGTTGTGTTTGGATGGGCAAGACCTAGAGAACTGGAAGTTCTCCGCCGAAGAATCTCGCCGTTGACGGCGCGGCGGCGGCGGCGGTGGTCAACGGCGGAGGAGTTGACTTTTTCAGATTTTGATGAAATTAGTGTCGTTTTTCTCGAAATTACGCCCTGATTATTGTCCAAAGGTTTTCGGGTTGATTTGATTAGCCGATTTTCAGTCGAGATTTCGAATGGGGATTTCAGAATTTCCGTTATACATTTTGTACTGCATTGCATATTTCCGGGAACGGTTGGTTTTCGTGATTCAGTACAGGGTTGTGGACTTTGATGTTGATCAGTTATGTTTTTGTGAATATTCAAAAGATCGAGATCGTGATCGGGATCGTGATCGTGCTTCAGGCGAGGGATCTTCCGCTGGATCACGAGATTAGCGCGAGTTCGCGTTAGCAGATCTGTGAGTGGACAAGTTTAGGTTTTCACTGTCGATTTGCGAGTTCGTGGATTTTATGATTTTCGTATTTATTTTATAGGATATTGTTATATATGTTGTTTTCGGATGTATTGTTTATATTTATTGGTGATGGCATTATTGCATCGATGCTTCGACTACTCGGCTGATCACCGGTAGTCCACCAGAGTTGAGAGGTCCTCTGGGCAGGGTTGAGAGGTCCCCTGTATGCCGCCAGGGTTGAGAGGTCCCCTGGCCTATCACCGTCCGGTTTGAGCGATTCACCTGACGTCGGGTTTGAGAGGTCGCCCGACAACCTCCTTATATCTATGATTTCCGAACTCGCACTATTTTACATTGATTATGTATATAACTGGTGAAAGGCATATGTTTATTTTCGTCCACTCACTCTAACGTTTTTATTTGCCTTTTCCCTGGGCTTTTCGGTTTCCGTGCCCAGTTTGCAGTTCGGATTCTGCTGTTTCACGTCGCGGTTTGGAGGCTAGTGATCTGAGCTACCTGTGTTTCCAGTAGGTTCTTGTTTCGCCTACTGATATACATGTCGTATATATTTTATACTAGAGGTCGCTCTGATACATTCTGATACATGTTTATACGGATTTTCTCGGATATACATATATACATAGTACAGTTTGTGTACTGTTATTGATTATATTGATGTTGAGAAATCCGGATGGGATTGGTGCCCACGGTTTGGTTTTTGTGGCATAGGATGAAGTGTTAATTTCTGGGTGCAGGTTATGGCAATTCCACGTTAGTAACGAAACTCTGCCGAAATTTTGAAAAAATTTTGTTGGTTCGTATTTTCGAAAGGGTTTGATTCCGGTTTAGGTAACTGAATCGGGATTGGGTCCTTTCAGCTATTTTAACATATATATTAACTGGTGAAAGACATTTATTTTCGTCCACTCACTCTAACAGTTTTCATGTCTTTCCCCTGGGCTTTTCGTTTTCCGTGCCCAGTTGCAGTTCAGGTTCTGGTGTTTCACATCATGATGGGAGGCTAGTGATCTGAGCTACCTGTGTTTTCCAGTAGGTTCTTGTTTCACCTACTGATGTGTATATTGTATATATTTACACTAGAGGTCGCTCTGATACATTCTGATACATGTTTTATACGGATTTTCTCGGATATATTATATTATACAGATATGTTTTCTGATATTTGATATTGTTATGATGTTGAGAAATCCGGATGGGATTGGTGCCCACGGTTTGGCTTTTGTGGCATAGGACGAAGTGTTATTTTCAGGGTGCAGGTTTATGCAATTCCACGTTAGTAACGAAACTCTGCCGAAATTTTGAATGGTTTTTATTGGTTCGTGTTTTCAGAAGGGGTTCGATTCTGGTTTAGGCAACTGAATCGGGGTTGGGTCCTTTCAGATGCTTTTGGGAGAAGGAATTTTGGGATTGGACGATGTTTGGTGCTCGCCGGAATCCACGGTGGCCGTGGATTTCGACTATTTTCCGGCCAGTGTGGTTGGAATTGGAGGAAGGTGATGAAGAGGAAGTTGCTGGGCTTGAGGAGAAGAGGAGTTCTGGGCTTTCTCCGCCAGAGAATTTCACTGTTGACGCTGTGCCGCCGCTGGCGGCAGCGGTCAACGGTGGAGCTCCGACAAAGGTTGACTTTTGGAAATTTTTATACCATTTTGCTCGTAATCGCGTCCCGACTGTAGTCGTGAGGTTTTTGAGTTGATTTGAGCATTCTATTTTGGTACGAGGGTTAATTGGGTATATTTTGGGAATTTTGTTATCCTCGTCGATATTTCGAGCGATACGTATTTCGAGGACGCGGGGTTCTCGACGTATTAGCTTTGTATGTTGTTTTTAAATATATATTGTTCATATCCCTGTTATTCAGGTGATCGGGATCGAGTGTTTGGCGAGAGATCTTCCGCCGGACCTCAAAGTTAGCTCAGTACTATGAGTGGACATTTTATTTTCACAGTTGAATTGCGAGTCTTGATTTATGCATTTATGGATATATATTTATGATTATGTATTTACGTATGCAGTTACAATTATATACACATAAGTATACATTTTATAATTATGCATTTTACGATTATGCATGTGCATGGAAAGGATTTATGATTTGGTTTACACAGAGTACAGTCTCGGATATTGAGGTATGCATCGATGTTTTGGCGTCTCGGCTGATCCCCGAGATGCTTCGGGGGGGGGGACAAATATTCTGACCCAAGGTCTTTCATGCTTATTAATCACAATGGGGTCTATGATCCCGTGATTAGACTGTACTATGCGGAGGAGTCCATGAGTGATGCCGCAGGATTTTACGTGCATATTTGTGGATCAGGGAAAATGTATCTGGTCGGGATTTTCATATGCATTGACTCGCTTTATACTTTTATGAGCATATATTTGGGAAAGACATTATCTTTTTCTTCCACTTACTTTAACGATTTTATTTATCTTCCCCTCAGTTTTTCGGTTTCCTTTGCCCAGTTTGTAGTTTGGGTTCAGTGTTGCACGTCATCGGTGGAGGCATAGAGTTCGGATCACACTTCAATTTCTGTAGGTTTCTTGTTTGACCTACTTGATGTAAATGATGTATATAGGCGTCGCTTTGAATACTTATGTTTTTTTTCAGTTGAGTTTACTCCTGAATGTTTCTAGATTTCTTGTAAACCTTTGGTTATTATATGTATGTTGTTGAGAAATCCGGATGGGGAACGGAGCCCCACGGTTTGACTTTTGTGGAATATTCGAAGTGTATTTTCTTTGCAGGTTCTAATAATGGTTCACGTACTTCTAAGTAAACTCTGGCAAATTTTTTTTAAGGTAATGTTTTCGAAGGGGTTTGATTTTGGTTTAGGCAACTAAATCGGAGTCGGGTTCTTTCATTTGTCATTGTTCGTAACCAAAGCGTCTTAACTGTCAAACTTGAATGACTCTTGAGCAATTTTCCCTTATTAATGAGATCGAGTTTATATATTATATTCCTAGTCAGTTTACTTACCTCTTTGCTACGAAATTAAAAGCTTTTATCAAATGTGGTACACACATTGCAAAATAAAATAAAAAAGACGAAATTAAATTTGGTGTGCAAAAAAGAAACATGTCACAATACCATACTTTTCTGAGAGATAGCTAAACTGATTGAGAGAACTTAAATTCTCAGTTGAAAGTTTAATTTTTATGTATTTTATGAATTCTAATGTATTATTTTATATTTAATTATTAATTTATATATTTGTTGGGACCTAAAGAAATTAGAGAATGCATTTAGCTAGGTTGCTCGTAACAAGAATTGGTCTCGAGTTGGGACTGAGAGAAAGTATTACTTAAACGAGGTTATTAATTTATCAAGATTCTACTGTAATTTACTTTTTAACGAAATTTATTTGTCAAAAACTTATCTGATGCATTAGAGTATCCCCAACAGTAAAGTCAAATTCACTAATTATATTTGTCAAAAGACAAAAATATAGAAAGTGAAGAGAGAGATTTTGACTTTAAGTTAAATTCTCTCCTAAATACAACTAGGACTTTCAACAAAAAGTTATATTTAGCTTATTTTTTAAATACATGTTGGAGCATTGTGTTGAAAATTAGCCATATTTAACTTTATATTTCAATTAGCAAGGCTATTGGGGAGGCGTAGTGCATCGGTGCATCAAAAGTAGACTACCTCGATACATAAATAAACTAATCTCGGTAGAAGACTAGTATCCTTAATACATGAGTAGGCTACTCATGAACTGAGCTGTCTACAGTGATTCCAGTCTACATATGTATCAAGATAGTTTCTTTTGTGGCTGACTAAATAGTAAAAAAGTATTCAGGGAGAATTCAATGATTTCATTCATCCTAATTTTGGGGTTAAATAGAGAGCTTTACAAGTGGTATCCCGATAGGAAAATATCTACACAATCCTATCACCTCTACAAGAGTTAATTCTAATTACAATATGATTCTACTTTCTAACACTCCCCTTCAAGTTGAAGCATAAATGTCAATCATGCCTAACTTGCCAATCTAGTCTTTAAATGCTTTATGAGATAATCATTTAGTAAGAACGTCAGCTAACTGCTCCTCAGACGTCACAAAGGAAATCGAATAATCTTCTTGTTAAGGTTATCTTTTATGAAATGCCTATCAACCTCCACATGCTTGGTCCTGTCATGTTGTACTAGATTATGTACAATCTCAATCGCAGCTGTATCATTACAATGCAAATCCATGGCCTTCCCAAGCTTGAAGCCTAACTCTTTCAGTACATTTCGAATCCACAATAGCTCACATACTCCATTCGCCATTCTACAGTATTTAGCTTCTACACTAGAACGAACAATCACATTCCACTTCTTACTGTGCCAAATTACCAAACTTCCACTAATGAAGGTAAAGTACTAAGAAGTAGACGCCCTATTAGTCTTATCACCAGCCCAATCGGCCTCTGTATAGGCTGTAACTCCAAATTCACCAACCTTTGAAAACAATAAATCTTTACCAGGTGCAGACTTCAAATACTTGAGAATGTGTATTACAACATCCATACGCTCTTTACTTGGATCATGCATGAACTGACCAACAACATTTACAACATATGCAATATCAGGTCTAGTAAGTGAAAAATAAATCAATCTTCATACTAACCTTTGAAATCTGCCTTTGTTTGTTAGAACTTGATCATGACACAATTTCAACTTATGATTCATCTCAATGAGAGTATTAGCAGGTTTACAGTCCAGCATTCCTGTCTCAGTAAGAAGATCAAGTAGTCAAGTACATACTTTCGATGTGACAAAGCGATTCCAAGCTTGGACCTTGCAAACTTAATTCCCAAGAAATAATTCAACTAATCCAAATCTTTCATCTCAAACTCTTGAGATAAACACCTCTTCAAATCTTCTATCTCAACTAGTTCATCACCCGTGACAACCATGTCATCCACATACACAATAAAAGCAATAATCTTACCATCCTTGCGTTTGATGAACAATGTATGACCAGAGTTGCTTTGTCGATATCTAAACTTTTTCATAGCTCTAGAGAACCTTCTAAACCACTCTCTAGGAGATTGTTTCAACCTATACAAGGACTTCTTTAGTTGACATACATTTCCAACATCACATGGCGTATAGTTGACACTAGGAGGGATATCCATGTATACTTCTTCTTCCAAATCTCCATTTAGGAAAACATTCTTCATATCAAATTTTGATGTAATGGCCAATCATATCGAGTTACTAAAGAAATAAGAATACACACTGCATTGATTTTGGCTACTGGAGCAAAAGTCTCTTGATAATCAATGCCATACTGCTGAGTATAGCCTTTAGCAATCAGACAAGTTGTATATTTATCAATGTTTCCATCAGCTTTAAGCTTTACTATAAACACTCATCCACATCTAACTGTCTTCTTTCCAGGTGGTGCGTAGACAGTCTCCCGCGTTCAATTCCTTTGTGAAGCCTTCAACTCTTCATTCATAGCTTGCTTCCACTTTGGGTCCACCAAGGTATCCTGTACATTACTAGAAATAGATACTATAGATAATTGATTAACAACAAGTGCATGTGATCCAAACAACCTATGATAAGATACAAAGCTAGCAATATGATATTTGACTTTGACTTCTACGGTTGGTTCATATTGTTTATTTGGAACCCCTTTTGTTTCTCGTTGAAATCTCTTAAGAACAATAACTTCTACACTACCCGACCCAATGTTATTAGTATGTATCTCTCGTAAGACATTCTGGATGGGTTCTTCAATTGATGCAGTAGAAGGGGTGGTCTTCAAGTGTGGTTACTTCTAGAGGAGGAAAACGTATTTGAGGTGCAGGTCTCGATGGGTAGAGACCATTTCTCGACATGTTGTTCAAAACTCCTAGATATGTATTCAATGGGTCGAGAGAATCTCTTGGCGGGTCGATGACACTATTCTGTTTGGTTTTTGGTTCGATTTTCAACTGGTCGAGAGCTCTCTCAATGGGTTGATGATATCATTCTGTTCTTTAACCGAGGCACTTCCAGAATCCTTTGACGAGTCGAAGGATTTGTTTGACGTGCCGACTGGGCTTCATATAGTCTTGTTCGTCTGGCTTTCAGCTGTAAGTCTCTCTTCAAAAGTCTCAAATTCTTTTAATTTCGTCAAATTTAGAGTATTTCCTTCACATATGTTTTTCTCCCTTTGAAGGGAAAACTCTGAAACTCCCCCTAAGTAGTAAGGTTCAAACTCACGGAAAGAAACTTCCAGAGAAGCACGTATTTTGTTCAACACTGGATCATAACAATGGTATCCTTTTTGGAACTCAACATATCCAACAAAGACACACTTCACAGCACAAGGATCATGCTTTCCTCTCAGTTGTTTGCTGATGTGAACAGATACAGTATTCCCAAAGACTCTTGGCTCCAAATTTGTTAAAGATGACACATTCAGCAACTGATGCAACTTTTGATAAGGATTCTGAAACTCAATGACACTGGAGGGTGTGCAATTAATTAAATATGCAACAGAACATACAACTTCTCCCTATAAATATCGAGGCACATTCATACTAAACAATAAAGCACTAATAACTTCCATCAACTGTCTATTCTTGCGTTCAACCAATCTATTTTATTGAGGAGTATAAGCAATAGAAGTTTGGTGTCGAATCACATGAGTGCCCAAGCAATCAAACATTTTACCATTCACATATTCTCTACCATTATCAGACTAGAGAATCTGGATTTACTGCCGAGCAACTCATCAAATTTCCCACTTCGCTTCCTCTCGGCTTTCAGTGAAACATAACTGGGTTGCCACCATCATGTAGAATTTAATAAATCTAGCAAATACTTCACTTTTATACTTCATTGGAACCAAGTCATTCCGGTGCATTCGTTAATAAAAGTCGCAAAATAGCGTAAGCCAGAACGAGAAGAGATTCGTATAAGACCCCAAATATCAGAATGAATCTTATAAAAGGAACTGGACATTTATTCAAACTTGGAGAATAAGTAATACGATGGCTCTTAGCATGGTCAGTTCACAAATATCACACTTGAAATCCGACTCTTCAACAACTAAAAATAATTGAGGTTGTAAATTTCTAAAATATCCAAAATTCAAATGGCCTAATCGAATATGCCATAACCATACCACTTCTTTGGCTTTATTTAGTCTACTGGTACTGTTTGCTTGACTCAACGAACACAACTTCTCTTGTCCACTGCTTTTCAACTCTAAGTAGTACAGTTTTCCCCTTCTAACACCATAACCAAGCGTCCATCTTGTCATAATGTCCTAAAAAATATAGAAATCAGGATAAAAGGTTACAGAGTAAGAAAGAGCTTTCACGATTTGACTCACAGATTATAGGTTATATGCTAGATAGGGAACAACAAGGGCAAAATAAAGGGTTAATTCATTAGAGAGATGCACAAATCTTTTACCAAGAACAGGAGAAGGAGAACCATTAGCAGTAGAAATAACATGTTGATGAGAGGTTTTAAGGGTGTCTACAAGACTAGGACTATTTGTCATATGATTTGTTGCGCCAGTATATGTTATTCAAGATCTATTCGCAGATAATGTAGAGAGAGAATATGCTTTACCTCCCTTACCTGATTCAATTATGTAGGAAGATGGTTGCTCAGATGATTCTATGGTGGTTACAGTTGCTTTGGGAATGTTCTTGCGTTGTTTCATTGAGAAATCCCACCATTCAGGGTATCTAACAATCTCATAACACCACTCCTTAGTATGGCAATCTTCCTTGCAATGGTTACAAGTAAGGTTGGAAAATTTCACTTGGGGTTTTCCATCAGATCGAGGGGGACCAGAGAAGCTAGGAGGAAGACCCTGGAGATGTTGGGAGGCGCTGGCGACACTTGGTGGTGGCGGTAGGGCTGATGTGGCCATGACAGATGTTTCAGGTGGAGTTGTAAAGTGGGTCATCCGGTTATTGTGAAATCTTCTGACATGTGTATAGAATTGCTTCAGATCCAATTTCGGCTCTCTCCTTAGAAGCACTTCATGAACTTTATTAAATTAAGAATAAAAAAAATTTAAAAGAATATATATGTGAACTCTCTATCTTGCCATATATGAGGATTCATACGTAATGCCATCAAGAGTTGTGGTATAATGTGACAGGTGTTGATCAATCTTATCCAGCCATATTACAAGTTAATAGTAGGCTAAAAGAGATCTTCCATTCTGTTTCACCCAGAAGCATAGGAGATGAAGCTCAAAAATTCGGGTTTCATCTGATTCATCATAGTAGGTCTTGTACAAGACATCCCAGATTGCCTTGGTAGTTGACAATCTGAGGTACCGATTCCTCAATCCCGGGGATATATTTTCAATGAGCCAACATGTCATGACCAAAACCAAGATTGTGAGTTAACCATCATTAATCACGCTAATTAACGAGCTAAGCATCATACGTCACATTTATCAAGATTCGTCGCGACTAAAAATTAACTTTTTCTTATAGATTATGAATATGGACTTGCTGTCTTCACAAAAGTTGTAGAGGATGTTATCGCGAGCTTGTGCATATTTTAATTGAATTTTTTGGAGGTTCGAGCTAATTTTCATGAATTTTGGAAGTTTGGAGTATTTATATGATTAATTGAAAATCTACCAGTGGTCAATATTATTTTGAACCGTCAGATTTGTTAATGGTGAAATTTGGACCATTGATCACTTTATTAACTATGGGTATAAATTTGAAACTTCTACCCTGATAAGTAGAACTCATATCGCTCGACCCGAATCTCTTACCCGACGACGGACCTGACCCGATCAGATCCTTGCCATCCAGCCACCTCTGCTGGCCGCTCTGCCCTAAATAGGAAGCCCTATCTATCCTTGACTTCCCCACGCCTTCATACCCTCCATGCAGTGCCGCGTAGAGGAGAATCGAAGCTGAGAAGATTTCTGGGCTTTCCCAGATTTCACATCATCGACGACGGCGACGGACGGCGAAACCATGGGGGTTTAGATTTCCATCAGTCCTGGAGTTGAACGCCACTAGTCTTGTGGTGCAACTTGTCTTGTGGACGGTGGATGATCGACGCCAGATTCTGGCAAGATTCTAAACTTTTTGAGGTAATTTTCGGCTTATCCCTTTCGAATTGGACCTTGTGTTGTTCATGAAAGTTATTGGGCTTTTCGTGATATCGAAATTCATATGTAGGTTGACCAAATCGGAGAAGGTTGGTTCCATCCGTTGCCTGTGGTGGCACGTGGGCAAACAGAGCTCCAGTGACCAGAAGCCTAGTTTCTCACAGGAAGTTTTCTTGGACTTTTCAAGACCATTTTTGTGTAGTTTTGTATTATTTAACCATTATTGTAATAATTCGGCTTATTTTCAAGAGTTACGTCGACTTGACACCTTCGACGCGGTCTACCATCATGTGTCGATTCGAGGCTCACCTTCTTTGAGTTCAAGTGGCTCGACACGAAGGATGAGACCGAGCATTTTATTTGACGTGTACGAGAATGAATAAGGATTTACGATTATTGAAAATATATGTGAGTTTCCCGTCAGGTACATATTTATGTACTAATTATGTCCCTAACTTCATGCTTGTTGCTTGTCTTCTATGAATAAAGCATCATTTTTATAATGTTTCCTCTTTATGCTAGGAAATTAGGAGTTGACATGGAAATACTCTTAAAGATGGCAGTTAATCACTTTCTGGAGAAGTCGAGCTTATTTCCGAAGCTACGAGAAAATTTGGAGCAACTTTGGGAAAATGACGAAAAGTGGTCGCCGAAAGTTATCGAAATCTCCCGGCAAATTGTCGGATCTGTCCATGGCTAGCCGGATCACCAAGTAAGGTCCAAATACTTTGAGCTAGGCCCAAGTGAAGTCCAAACCACCTAAATACAAACCCTACCTGATTTGATTACGGTGTCACACAATTGACATTAGAAAGTATTAGACAATGTTTGGACTTTAGCCTAGAAGCCAAGAAATGTGGATCTTACTTTGGAGCCCTTAGATTAGATCAAACTTCTTATCCACTCTATCACATCTAAGGGCTCACAAAAAAACCTCATTTTCTCCTCCTTATCTCCTCTAGGTCGAGCTCCCCATGATACACCATCACAACACATTTCATTTCTCTTCTTGTTCATAGTTTTTGCATCGAGAGATAACCTTCACTCACCCTCTAACTTTTTAGCTCTCTCCTAAACTCAAACACCCTATCTACCACTACCAAATTAACCCCTTAAGGTGGAGCTACCTTACTTCCCTTGAGGTTCCTCTCCCTTTCCTCCTCCTCATCACTTGATTGTACATCCCTCTTTGTGCAATAAAGCATTTCCTCCTCTTATCTCTATTCTAGGGTTTGGTGAGATTTTTAGAGCTCAAAGAAGCTAGAAGTAATCTCTCTTCTCTTTTGCCTCTTGGGGTCCTGGAGGTCTCCTTTACCTCATCTACAAGCTTATGTGTATTTGGAGCAAAGAAGGTGAAGCTAGAAGCTCAAGAGAGGACTTGAAGAAGTTTGGCTTACTTTGGGGAGTGTCTTGGGTTATTCATTCACTATATTTACTCTAATTATGTATTAAAACTTATTTTTAGTTATGATGTGTGTGAGTATTTCCCTTATGGGAGGTTACGGGTCAAACCCTAGCCATTTGATGTAAACAATGATGTTTGATTTGTGATTATGAGTATGTTTTGAGTGTTCTATTCTATTGGATGAGTTTGTTGTGTGTGTGATGTAATAATGACATTTTATTATGCTTAAGCTTATTGATTAGTTTCACCTATGCATGTCTTAGCTCTAGCTAAGTTACGATTTGTCTAAGGAACTAGGAAATGACACCGTAGAGAATTGGCTACTCACTTAGATAATAGATGAGCATTTAACATGACTTAGGCTTAGACTTAAAAGGTTGAGCTTAGGATTTAGTTTTCTTGTGCTTGAGCATGAATCAAGACACTCTTGAGGTTCGATTGACTTAAGGGATTTTAGTTAAACTTACATTGAGCCGAGATGCTTTGTAGCTATTATTGATTCTTTTGACTCGTAACTGAAAATGGCGAGTTAGGAGCATTCATTAGAACCAATTTCCGGGTACTCCAAAAGAGTCTTGGGAAGGGAAGCCATCCATAATCTTCACATGTGTTTGCAACCAAACTCATTATACATGAAATACATTAGGAGTCATGCACCAAAAGTCTAGCTCCTAATCTTGGTTTACTTTGTGCCTCATGGATGAACTGAAACATGTTAGAATCTCAAAAGGCCAAGGAGTTTCGACCAATAACCAAGCATGACCCGAGAGACAAAAGAAATGTTACCAAAGTAAAACTACATTTTTACTCGAAACTAGACTATTAGCTAACAATACTAGTCTAACTTCCATGAAGTTCATCCAACTCTCTAGCAACTGCCCCAAACAGTACACTAAAAAGCAGTAACTAGATTATTGGCGATGTAAATCAAATGTCCATTGGTGATTCCAGAACAACATCCTCTGGAACCGACATGTTTATCACTGAAATAGGGTTCTTCGATGTCACCTTTTCAACCCAAACTAGTGGGTTCAAATTAGTCAATCCCAAGTCAAAGATCCAGAACTACCAACCCAACTCAAGAGCCCAAACCAAGCCCCAATGCCAAAACCTAACTCCAACAGCGAAGCCACTGTTGCCTTCACTAGAAACTTCACCACCCACACCATTGGCCAACTCAGTGCCACCTTGCCCCACCCTAGGACCAAAAAGATTGCTTGCCTCCACCACCTTGTCGTCGAGGCCTAGTAACCACCGTGTCTAAAAACACCTCCTCACCTTCCAAAGTTGTGGAGGATGCCCTACTCTCACCACCAATGTCTCTATTGGAGGTGCAACGATAAAACAGGGAGGCCGCATCAGTGCCCGCAATAGTCGTGTCCATCCGACGACACCTCTGACATTTTTGACCAGCCTCCAAACATGATTGCCACATTTTGAGAATAGATTGACAATTTCCACACAAAAAAACGTCATCCACTTCTGCAAACCCACAATCGAAGCAAAAAGGCTCAAAGCCCGATCTTTCCGACCCCAAAATGAGCATCGGAAAAATACCACCACTAGGATGGATGTGCAACCCTAGCAAAGATGAGAGCATAGTGTTATTCCTCTTATCCGTTATGATTCCTCTCTTTTAGGATGCTTCATGTTTATTTAACTCCAATTAAATTAAATTTTGAGAATTAAAATTGACACCTCCTATTTTACAAACTATACATTTATTATTCACATTTTCAAGCAAAACTATATTAAAAATAAATTTAAAAAAAATTAAAAAATGACAGATGATTTGTAAAAAATGATGTGCCAAATACTAATTCCAATTAACATCTTTAACAATGTTCGTATGATGAAAATAGGGATCCCATGATAATATGCTCGTGACTTGTGCCGCGAAGTAAAATACAAGTGCTAACTTTCATGCTTAGACCTGGAGCCAGAATTAGGGGTTAAAACTCGATAATTAATACTATTATTAAGGGAAGAGAGGTTGTTTCCTCCCTTTTTTCGTTTCTTCGGGATATACTCTTTTCACTTTAGATAATTTTAATAGATAAAGATTAGTATAGTAATTGATAAAATTTAAATTTAAATTTAAAAAATTAATTTAACTATCACATCTTTCTTATTTCTCTCTGCAAATGAGTATATAATTTGTGACGACCCGAGACAGAATCAGTAGGGTAAACAGTGTGATCCACGAGTTAGTGCGTAATCGTTGTTTATCGAGTATTGTGTGGTTTGCCGGTTTCGTTTACGACTTAATTATCGGCCGAGAATTTGAGTGAGTCTCTGCTCGAAAGTTGTAGTGCACGTGATTTTGAGCTCGTGGGCGGTTCCGAATGATTTTTCCGATGACCAAGGAATATAATATGATTATTTATAGTTTTGGTTTATCGACTAGTTTATCCGTTCGTATCGTGTTTATCCGAATCGTAATGGTTATCCGTTTTGAACCGTCGATCATCCTGAGTCGCGAGTATAAATATCGGAAATAGTCGAAAAATTATCGAAAACACTGTTTGGGAAGTTTGACCGGCGTTGACCAGGGAGTTGATCGTTGACTTTCGTTGACCGGTTCTCCACCGTGCTGCTGCCGTCGGATTTCACGATTCCAGCCACCTCCGGCCGAGTTATTGGTATATTTTGATTCCTCTCTTGATTTTATGTTGATTAGAACTTGGAATTGCTTGAATTGGTTGAGATTTGAGAGAGATATATCGATTTGAAAATTGGGGAAAACTCGCCGGAATCGGCCTTGAACGGGGACGGTGCTCCGGTTGCTCTCCGGCGATGAGACTTGGTGGGTTTTGTTGGGTTTTAGCTAAGGATCATTTTTCCTTTGGTTTGAGGGGACAAGGTGGCGTGACGGCGCCGGAATCGGTCTGGGAAGTTTTCCGGCTGGTTTGGACCACCGTGGCTTTCGAGCTGGATTCCGGCCACGGTGGTGGTTGGATGGTGGTGGTCCCTTTGTTAAAGTTGTTCGCCTTGTTGAGGAGATCATTGTGGCAGCTAGTGGTGGTCAACGCCGGAGCTCCGGCGACCCGTTGACTTTTTGGATTTCGATGTTTTTAATGTCGTTTTTCTCGTAATCGCGCCCCGATCGTCACCTTAAGGTTTTCGAGTTGATTTGAGTATCGGATTTTTAGTCGAGGGTTTTGAGTGGAGATTTCGGGAAATTCGTCGATTATTTTGCACAGTATTATATGTTTCCGGGAACGGTTGGTTTCCGAGGTATGGTACAGTGTTGTGGATTATGATTTTGATCAGATATATTTTATGAATATTCAGGGGATCGAGATCGTGCTTCGGGCGAGGGATCTTCCGCCGGGCCACGAGATTAGCGTGAGTGCGCGTTTTGCTCATCTGTGAGTGGACATTTCTTTTCACGGATTGATTGCGAGTCTTTTATATACGTTTACGAGCATGAGCATGCAGTTATGATCTTGATTTATTATGAGCATGTGTTTTTACGATTATGCATTAATGATTATGCATTTACGAATACATATATACATATTTGCATTAAGTTTTATGCATGTGCATGGAAATGATTTATGATTTGGTTTACACAGAGTACAGTCTCAGTTATCAGGGTTCTATCGATATACATTGGCTTCTCGGCTGATCCCCGAGTATGCTCCGGGGGGACAGATATCCTGACCCGAGGCCTTTCTGGCTTGGAATCACGTGTGGGTCCGGGATCCCGTGATTCAGACTGTACTAGCGCGAGGGACTCCATGAGTGACCCCGTGATATTTTCGATGCATGCTCTGTACGCGTGAGGAGTTAGAGTCTCCCTCGTGTACCATATGATTTTTATGCATTTAGACTCGTATATGTTTTTATAACATATATTATTCGGCGACAGACATTTATTTTCGTCCACTCACTCTAACAGTTTTCATGTCTTTCCTCTGGGTTTTTCGGTTTTCGTGCCCAGTTTGCAGTTCAGATTCTGGAGTCTCACGTCGTGGTTGGAGGCTAATTGTTCGAGCCACCTGTGTTTTCCAGTAGGTTTCTTGTTTCGCCTACTATTGTATATTTTGTATATATTTACACTAGAGGTTGCTCTGATACATTCTGATACATGTTTTATACGGTTTCTCCCGGATATACTATATATTACAGATGTGTTTACTATTTACTGTTAATGATATGATATTGAGAAAACCGGATGGGATTGGTGCCCACGGTTTGGCTTTTGTGGCATAGGATGAAGTGTTATTTTCCGGGTGCAGGTAATGGTAATTCCGCGTTAGTAGCGTTACTCTACCGAAATTTTAATGGTTTTTGTTGGTTCACGTTTTCAGAAGGGGTTTGATTCCGGTTTAGGAAACTAAATCGGGGTTGGGTCCATTCAACTTGGTATCAGAGCATTAGGTTGTCAGATTTTGTAGACTCTTGTAGTTGTGACGCTTAGGATATTCGAGTTTGTACAGCATGACTGGAGTGATGACCCGACTGGCCAGCGGTACCCATCAATACTTCGGGTGTTGTGTGTTCTCAAATATCTGAGGTCTCATGATTACGTTCCTTCTTCTTGTACCTAATTCTTGTCTTGTATCAGTAGGATGCCTCCTCGACGTGGTCCCCGTGTTGATCGGGAAGAGGATCCTGATATGGATCGCCAGACGCACGACTTGTTGATGCGAGTGTTGCGTTTGGAGGAGCGTTTTGACCCTGTGGTCAAAGCTCGTACTGCTGGTGTGACTGTCTTTTGGGGTTCAACTGATTCAGAGATGTATGAGGCATGGTTGGTTCAGGTTGACCGTATTTGTGAGCGTCTGCGTTTTATCCCTGAGCAGATGACAGTAGCAGCAGTCGGATTACTTGAGTCAGATGCATACTTTTGGTGGGTTAGCACCGATAGAGTTCCAGTTGATATTCCGTGGACTTTGTTCCGAGATTTGTTTATGCGGAGGTACTTCAACCAGGCTACCCAGCAGCGGAAGTATGAGGAGTTCATGAACTTGAGACTGGGCAGTATGTCTGTGCTTGAGTACCGGGACAGGTTTACCCGCTTATCTCGTTTTGCGCGTGACATGGTGGCTACTGAAGAAGCCAAGTGCCGCAGATTTGAGCTGGATTTGAACTTGAACATTAAGGGGACTCTGACTACGATGCCTCGGAACAACTTCGATGAGTTTGTCAGTGCAGCTCTCTGAGGTGAGGATATCGAGAGGGAGAGACAGATGAGGTACCAGCCTAGACGGTTTGAGGAGGGTGGACCGAGTCAGGGGCCTTCAAAGAAGCAGAGTTCTGATAGTTCCGGTTCGGCTTCATCCTCAGGTAGTGGACAATATAGACCAACAACTAGTGCATCGAGACAGAGGCAGAGATGGAGGAGAGATCGACCGCAGCGACCACAGACTAGTAGGGGTTCCAGTTACCCTCGAAGACCTTTCGGTACTTTTGCTACACCGAGGGAGTACCCATTGTGCAATTTGTGCAATAGGTATCATGTTGGTCCATGTCAGCGAGGTACCCTCAATTGCTATCATTGTGGCCAGGTGGGTCACTTTGCGAGGGAGTGTCCTCAGTTGGTTGGTGTTGGTAGCCAGACGGCCCAGAGTTCCGGAGGAGAGCGAGGTGCCACTTTGGGAGCTTGACCAGTACAGTATGCGGGCCAGGTCAGACAGCAGGGATAGCCTCAACGTGGATGACCAGCCGGACAGGCGAGGGTTCATACCATGACTTTGCGAGAAGGCAGAGTTTCACCGGAGGTCGTTATCGGTACGTTGCATGTTTTTGGTATTCCAGTACTTACATTGTTAGATCCAGGTGCCACGCATTCATTCATGTCGTATAGACTATCATCTTTAGCTACGGTACCTGTGTCTCCACTTCAGGGGTTGTGGAGAGTGTTGTATCCGTCTGGTGAGATTGTGAGTATTGGCTGGGTGTATCGAGACTGTGAGATTTTTATTGGAGACCATGGTTTAGCCGCAGATTTGTTGTTGCTTGATATCGTTGATTTTGATTTGATCTTGGGTATGGACTTCTTGGAGACGTATTGGGCCATGTTTGACTATCACAAGAAGGAGGTCGCGTTTCGACGACCAGGTTTTCCCTAGATATTGTTTCGCGGCGAGAAGAACACTTCACTACCATGTTTGATTTCCACGATGAAGGTGGATCAGATGATGAAGAAGGGCTGTGTTGCTTACTTAGCTCATGTGGTAGACACTACAGCGGTTGTGCCAGACCTTGGTGGTATTGAGGTTGTTTTTGAGTTCCCGGATGTGTTTCCGGAGGAGTTACCGGGCATACCTCCAGTTCGGGAGATTGATTTTACTATTGAGCAGTTACCGGGTACAAGACCCATTTCTCAGGCACCGTATCATATGACGCCAGCGGAGTTGAAAGAGTTGCAGGTTCAGCTCCAGGATTTGCTGGAGAAGGGTTTCATTCGACCTAGTGTTTCGCCATGGGGTGCCCCAGTTTTGTTTGTACGGAAGAAGGATGGATCTATGCGTTTGTGCATCGACTACCGGAAGTTGAATCAGGTTACAGTGAAGAACAAGTATCCGTTGTCACGGATTGATGATTTGTTCGATCAGTTTAAGGGAGCTTCAGTCTTTTCGAAGATTGATCTTCGATCCGGATATCACCAGTTGAGGATCCGTGAGTCTGATGTGGCCAGAACAGCTTTTAGATTGCGGTATGGGCATTACGAGTTTTTGGTTATGCCGTTTGGGTTGACCAACGCCCCCACAGCCTTCATGGACTTGATGAATCGGGTCTTCAGATGATTTCTAGACAAGTTTGTGATTGTGTTTATTGATGATATTTTGATCTATTCCAGGAGTGTGGGTGTGACGACCCGGACCAGAATCAGCAGTATGATCAGCTTGATTGATGAGTTACTGCGTAGTCGCAGCTGTTCGACAATTATTTGATTCGCCGAAGCTTCTTAGCGACTAAATTATTGGCCGAGAATTGGAGCTGGATCTCTTCTCGAGAGTCGTTATAGATGTGATTACAAGTTCGTGGGCGGTTCTGGATTGTTATTTAGACGACCGAGGAATTAGTTATGAATATTTGAAGTTTCGACGGAAACGGACTAATATGGCGAGCTATTTAACGACTAAATTACCGGAAGAGAATTTGGTTTTGGTTCCTTCACGGAAGTTGTTCGGAATTTAATTTCGAGTTTGTGGGAACTTCCGGAGCATGATTTTGAGTTACGAAGATTTAGTTGTGATTATTTCCGATTATTGATGGTTTAGTCGATTTAAATGGGTGTTGATTCAAGGGTTGACTTTTTTATCCATTTGACCGATATGTTTGACTTCGGGTAATATTGGAAGAATATGTCGAGACGAGTTCGTGGCCGCGAGAATTATCGGAATCGGAATTACGACGAGGAAGTTATGGATATTCGAAGTTTGTCGAAATCAATTGGGAAAGTTTCCATATTTGGCATGTATATAAATAGAAGGCTTCCATTTTAGGAAGGGAGGACTATTCATTGCTGGTTTGACCTTGGTTGACCGATGGAGGAGATGAAACTCACGGCGGTGGCTCACGGCTTCCATGGTGGCGGTGGATTCCGGCCACCCCACGGCTTGAACTTGGGCTCTTTCCTTCCTCCTTGATGCCACGAACCTAACCCCGGCCACCACGCACGGCCTAGCTCGCTGGAGAGAGAGGAAAATTCCGGCCAAAATTCAAGAAAACTTGGTGATTTCGGGTTTGATGTTTCGAGCCGATTCGAGCTGAAATTTGTACTGGGCTTTGTAGCTCTCATCACTAGCAAGCTACCATGTAAGTTTGGGATCCTAATTTTGTTTGTGGAAGGAGAATTTTGGATTTGAAATTTGTGTGTTCATTCGGTTTTTCATGAAATTGACCATGTTAGAGTGAGAATTGGACTTCGGTGCAGTTGACAAAGTTGCTCAGTGGGTGGTTTTGCATGGAATACGGGTTGCTCCGCCATAAATTTCTCCGGTCAACAGTGGCGCCGCCGTGGACGGCGGTTAACGGTCAACGGGTTGACTTTTTGACTTTCGACAAGTCGCATGTCATTTGACTCGAAATCGCGCCCCGATCGCAGTGGGGAGGTTCGTTTTTCGAGTTGAGCGTCCGAACGTAAAGCGAGGTATTGAAGTGGTATATACGGATTTTCGACGATTCGTCGACTTTGAATTATCTGTTTCCGAGAACGGTGGTTTCTCGTGGTTTGATTTGTATTGTCGGATTATTACTTTGAATAATGAACATTGTGAATATTCAGGGGTTCGTGATCGTTGTTTTGGCGATGGACTTTCCGCCGGATCACTGGTTAACGCGATACGCGTTACGCCAGTCTGTGAGTGGACACTTTATTTTCACGGATTGATTGCGAGTCCTTATTTATGATTTACGAACTTGGGCATGCAGATTGATTATGATTTTACGAGCATGTGTTTTATGATTATGCATATACGAATATACGTATACGAATATATTTATACGTACATATTATGTTTAAAGCATGTGCATAGAAAAGATTTATGATTTGGTTTACACAGAGTACAGTCTCAGTATATGTTGTTGTATCGATACACCTTGGCTTCTCGGCTGATCCCCGAGTACGCTCCGGGAAGGACAGATATCCTGACCCGAGGCCTTTCTGGCTAGGAATCACGTGTGGGTCTGGGATCCCGTGATTCAGACTGTGCTATCGCGTGGTAGTCCATGAGTGATTCCGCGATTTTACATTGCATGCTCTGTACGCGTGAGGAGTTGGAGTCTCCCTCGTGTACCCGGACGCGTGAGGAGTTGGAGTCTCCCTCGTGTACCATTTCTTTACTTATACATTTGACTCGCATATGATTTTATACATATATATTACTTGGTGAAAGACATTTATTTTCGTCCACTCACTCTAGCGTGTTTTATGTCTTTCCCCTGGGTTTTTCGGTTTCCGTGCCCAGTTTGCAGTTCAGGTTCTGGTGTCGGACGTCATGGTCGGAGGCATAGTGCTCGAGCTACTTTGTTTCATCCAGTAGGTTTATTGTTCTACCTACTGTGGTATGCATTTACAATTATGTATTAGATGTCGCTCTGAGCTTCCTATTGAATACGTTATACGATTTTTCACTGGATTTCAGTAAAGTGCATATATATTTACTACTTTACTTTACTGTTGATATATTGAGAAATCCGGATGGGATTGGTGCCCACGGTTTGCTTTTTGTGGCATAGGATGAAGTGTATTTTCCGCGTGCAGGTAAAGGTAATTCCACGCTAGTTACGAAACTCTGCCCAAATTTCGAAAAGTTTTTGTTGGTTCGTGTTTTCGAAGGGGTTTGATTCCGATTTAGGGAGCTAAATCGGGGTTGGGTCCTTTCAGTGGGCCAACATAAAAAGCATTTGCGAGCAGTGTTGCGGAATTTACGGGACCATCAGTTGTTTGTGAAGTTCAGCAAGTGCGAGTTTTGGCTGGACAGTGTGAAGTTTCTGGGCCACGTGATATCAGCGGAGGGAGTCAGCGTTGATCCTGACAAGATTGAGGCCGTGCTGAATTGGAGTAGACCTACCACTGTACCGGAGATCCGGAGTTTCTTGGGTTTGGCAGGTTACTACCGGTGGTTTGTACAGGATTTTTTTCGAATTGCTACTCCATTGACCAGGTTGACGAAGAAAGGCGTCAAGTTTGAGTGGTCCGATGCATGTGAGGAGAGTTATTTGCTCCTGAAGGAGAAGTTGACTACTGCACCGGTTCTGACCTTACCGGACGACAGCGGTGAGTTTGTAGTTTATAGTGATGCGTCGAAGTTGGGACTAGGTTGTGTGCTGATGCAGCATGGCAGAGTTGTAGCCTACGGTTCTAGATAGTTGAAACCACACGAAGTCAACTATCTGACTCATGATTTGGAGTTGGCCGCTATTGTGCTAGCGTTGAAGAGTTGGAGACATTACTTGTATGGAGCCCAGTGTAAGATCTACACTGACCACAAGAGTCTTACCTACTTGCAGATGCAGCCAGATTTGAACATGAGGCAATGTCGGTGGATGGAGTTGATCAACGACTATGATTGCACTTTCGAGTACCATCCAGGGAAGGTCAATGTTGTGGCTGATGCACTTAGCCGGAAATCTGGAGCTTCGTTGTTCCATGTGTGTGTGGCTAGAGTATCTATGTTATCCATGTGTGTGTGGCTAGAGTAGGATGACGAGGGAGCCTTGTTAGCCAGTTTTCAGGTTCAACCCGTATTGGTTGATCAGGTGCGAGAGGCTCAAGATTCAGATTCCTACCTGTTAGGCAAGAAGACCATGATACGGAATGGTGTGCCTATAGAGTTCCATTTGAGTGACGACGATACGTTGTTGTTCAGAGGCAGATTATGTGTGCCCAGAGATGAGAGCCTGAAGAAGGAGATTCTGGATGAGGCCCATCGTTCGGCGTATGCGATGCATCCCGGAGGTACGAAGATGTTTCATACACTTCGAGCGTATTACTGGTGGTGCAACATGAAGTGGGAGATTGCCGCGTATGTGAGCCGATGTTTGATCTGTCAGCAGGTTAAAGCGGAGAGGCAGAAACCTGCGGGAAAATTACAGCCACTGGAGATTCCGGTTTGGAAGTGGGAGCACATTACCATGGATTTCGTTTATCATTTGCCACGTACTTCGGCTGGCAACACTGGTATTTGGGTTATTGTGGATCGACTGACGAAATCCGCTCATTTTCTCGCACTTCCGGGGAAGATATCAGTGGGCAGATTGGCCAAGCTGTATTTATCAGATTGTTAGTCTGCACGGTGTGCCTGTGTCTATTGTTTCTGATCGAGACAGTCAGTTTACTTCTGAGTTCTGGCAGGCATTGCAGTGAGCCATGGGCACGAGGTTGCGGTTCAGTACAGCTTTTCATCTTCAGACTGACGGGCAGTCTGAACGGACCATACTGACACTTGAGGATATGTTACGGTCTTGTGTGTTGCAGTTTCGCGGGAATTGGGACCATCAACTGCATCTGATAGAGTTCGCCTACAACAACAGCTATCAGGCCAGTATCGAGATGGCACCGTACGAGGCCCTATACGGGAGGCAGTGCCGCACTCCGTTGCGTTGGAGTGAGGTGGGCGAGCGATGGCTTATTGGCCCTGATCTGGTAAAGAGCACCATAGAGGACGTCCAGATTATCCGGGACAGATTGAAGATCGTCCAGGATCGTCAGAAGAGTTACGCAGACGTGAGGAGGAAGAGCCTCGAGTTTGATGTGGGTGACTGGGTCTTCCTGAAACTATCTCCGTGGAGGGGAGTTGTGCGTTTCGGGAAGCGTGGCAAGCTGCGACCACGATACATTGGTCCGTACGAGATCACCGAGAGGGTTGGAGCTGTGGCTTACAGACTTGAGTTACCGGCTGAGATGGCTCGTGTTCATGATGTTTTTCACGTTTCGATGTTCCGGAAGTACATCTCAGATCCTTCGCATGTGTTAGCCCCACAGCAGTTATCGATCCGAGAGCATTTGACGTACGTGGAGGAGCCAGTACAGATTCTCGATCGTCGTGAGCAGGAGTTGAGGCACCGTGTGATCCCGCTAGTGAAGGTCTTGTGGCAGAATCACTCGGTTGAGCCACTTGGGAGACTGAGCAGCGTATGCGGGAGCAGTATCCTCATATGTTTACTTGATAGGTACGTAAATTTCGAGGTCGAAATTTTTTTAAGGGGAGTAGATTTGTGACGACCCGAGCCAGAATCAGTAGGGTAAACAGTGTGATCCACGAGTTAGTGCGTAATCGCTGTTTATCGAGTATTGTGTGGTTTGCCGGTTTCGTTTACGACTTAATTATCGGCCGAGAATTTGAGTTGAGTCTCTTCTCGAGAGTTGTAGTGCACGTGATTTTGAGCTCGTGGGCGGTTCCAGATGATTTTTCTGATGACCGAGGAATATAATATGATTATTTGAAGTTTCGGTTTATCGACGAGTTTATCCGTTTGTATCGTGTTTGTCCGAATCGTAATGGTTATCCGTTTTGAACCGTCAATCGTCCCGAGACGCGAGTATAAATATCGGAAATAGTCGAAAAATTGTCGAAAACACTGTTTGGGAAGTTTGACCGGCGTTGACCATGGAGTTGACCGTTGACTTTCGTTGACCGGTTCTCCACCGTGCTGCCGCCGCCGGATTTCACAATTCCGGCCACCTCCGGCCGAGTTATTGGTATATTTCGATTCCTCTCTTGATTTTATGTTGATTAGAACTTGGAATTGCTTGAATTGGTTGAGAGTTGAGGGAGATATATCGATTTGAAAATTGGGGAAAACTCGTCGGATTCGACCTTGAACGGGGACGGTGCTCCGGTTGCTCTCCGGTGATGAGACTTGGTGGGTTTTGTTGGGTTTTAGCTCAGGATCATTTTTCCTTTGATTTTGAGGGGACGAGGTTGCGTGACGGCGCCAGAATCGGTCTGGGAAGTTTTTTGGCCGGTTTGGACCACCGTGGCTTTCGAGCTGGATTCCGGCCACGGTGGTGGTTGGATGGTGGTGGTCCCTTTGTTAAAGTTATTCGCCTTGTTGAGGAGATCATTGTAGCAGCTCGGTCGCCGGAAAAACTCTCCGGTTGACGGCGCGGCGGCGGCGGTCAGCGCTGGAACTCCGGCGACCCGTTGACTTTTTGGATTTCGATGTTTTTAATGTCGTTTTTCTCGTAATCGCGCCCCGATCGTCGCCTTGAGGTTTTCAAATTGATCTAGGTATCATATTTTCAGTCGAGGGTTTTGAGTAGAGATTTCGGGAAATTCGTCGATTATTTTGCACAGTATTATATGTTTCCGGGAACAGTTGGTTTCCGAGGTGTGGTACAGTGTTGTGGATTATGATTTTGATCAGATATATTTTATGACTATTTAGGGGATTGAGATCGTGCTTTAGGCGAGGGATCTTCCGCCGGGCCACGAGATTAGCGCGAGTGCGCGTTTTGCTCATCTGTGAGTGGACATTTCTTTTCACGGATTGATTGCGAGTCTTTTATATACGTTTACGAGCATGAGCATGCAGTTATGATCATGATTTATTATGAACATGTGTTTTTACGATTATGCATTAATGATTATGCATTTAAGAATACATATATGCAAATATTAAGTTTTATGCATGTGCATGGAAATGATTTATGATTTGGTTTACACAGAGTACAGTCTCAGTTATCAGGGTTGTATCAATACACATTGGCTTCTCGGCTGATCCCCGGGTACGCTCCGGGGGGGACAGATATCCTGACCCGAGGCCTTTCTGGCTTGGAATCACGTGTGGGTTCGGGATCCCGTGATTCAGACTGTACTAGCGCGAAGGAGTCCATGAGAGACCCCGCGGTATTTTCGATGCATGCTCTGTACGCGTGAGGAATTAGAGTCTCCCTCGTGTACCATATGATTTTTATGCATTTAGACTCGCATATGTTTTTATAACATATATTATTCGGCGAAAGACATTTATTTTCGTCCACTCACTCTAATGGTTTTCATGTCTTTCCTCTGGGTTTTTCGGTTTTCGTGCCCAGTTTGCAGTTCAGATTCTGGAGTCTCACGTCGTGGTTGGAGGCTAATTGTTCGAGCCACCTGTGTTTTCCAGTAGGTTTCTTGTTTCGCCTACTGTTGTATATTTTGTATATATTTACACTAGAGGTCGCTCTGATACATTCTGATACATGTTTTATACGGTTTTTCCCGGATATACTATATATTACAGATGTGTTTACTATTTATTGTTAATGATATGATATTGAGAAATCCGGATGGGATTGGTGCCCACAGTTTGGCTTTTGTGGCATAGGATGAAGTGTTATTTTTCGGGTGCAGGTAATGGCAATTCCGCGTTAGTAGCGTTACTCTACCGAAATTTTAATGGTTTTTGTTGGTTCACGTTTTCAGAAGGGGTTTGATTCCGGTTTAGGAAACTAAATCGGGGTTGGGTCCTTTCATAATTATTCATTACTCTTTCTCCAAAATTTTCTCTTGAATTAACGTGAGAAAAAGGAAAAACATAAATAATTTTTTCAACACTTCAAAAGCAAAATTGATTAATTACGACAAGTGGTTCAGTGGAAACATTAAGTTTCGCAAGGAGAACATTTGATATGGAACCCCCACGTCAAGCGTTCGAACCCTGGCGGCGTCAAAATGTATTTGCTGAATTATAAACGTAATCAAACACTATAATGCAATGCACACTTAGACTATTTCACATAGGCTGAAAATTTATCTTGAGTAGATTACTCATAACACCTTAAAAATTAAAATTGATATTTTTTATATTCTTTTTTCTAGTAAATATCAAACGTTGGACCTATAAAGGCCAAGATTAGCGGTCAAGATTAACCCCACCCACACAGGGCACAGCTGGTCCAAAATGGCGTGACCATTAAAAAAGAGCCAAGACAACGCTGGCGTGGCCCGAACGGCTTCCAGAAGAACAAAACTGGTCACGTACTAGTCAAAAATGTCAAAATAAAGAAAGTGTTTGCCGATTTTGAATGGTCCTCCGTCTTTGTTTGTCTCTCTCCTTTAACGCGCATTAAGAAAAGACAACGCCGCGCGGGTGTTGTTGCAGAGAAGAAGAAGAAGCATCAGGGGAAAAAACACAGGAAAATTAAAGAAGAGATCGAAAAGCTCTCTGGAATTTTCTTAGTTTCCTTTGAGGACCAGGAATCCCTTTCATCGATTGGGAGTTTGGGACCGCCCTGGTTTCCTTTTTCTTTCTTTCTTCCCACCATCCATCCCCACCTCAACCTCCCAAAACCCTTCATCAACCGAAGCTGCAGGTACGTAATTGATCAAATTTCATTTCCAACGAGCTTTCGTTGATCTGGTTGGTTAATAAATTACTTTGCATATTACTTTCACAGGGTTTGATTGAGATTTGTATTAAGGATTGAAATTAATTTGATCGATCAAGAGAGAGATCGCTATGGCGGAAGAGCATAGATGCCAGGCTTTGAAGCTATGCGTAAACAACTGTGGCTTCTTTGGTAGCCCGACAACTGAAAACTTGTGTTCCAAATGCTACCGTGATTTGCAGCACAAGGAGCAGCAGCCTCTCGCTTTGAACCAGACCTTAATATCGTCGTCGTCGTCGTCGTCGTCTCGTCACGCACCTTCTTCTTCATCATCTTCGTCTTTCTTTCCCTCTTCGCTGTCAACGTCGTCGCCGCAGAGCAAGCGCGTGATCGTAGAGAAGAAGGAGGAAGTGGAGGCAGGAGCGATGCAGGCGAACAGGTGCAGCACGTGCAGGCGGCGCGTGGGGTTGACAGGGTTCAAGTGCAGGTGTGGGATGACGTTCTGCGGGACCCACAGGTACCCGGAGAAGCATGCGTGTGGGTTCGATTTCAGGAGCATGGGGAGGGAGCAGATCGCCAAAGCCAACCCAGTTGTCAAGCGCGAGAAGCTGCACAACAAGATCTGATCTTACCACTTCCTTCCCTTCCCTTCCCTTCCCTTCAGGGGTACCAAATTAAGGTCGTCCTTTTCATTCACTTAATTTTCTGTGGTTGTTTGTTACGACGGACTTACGGTTGGTCGTGGCTAGCCGGCCGTTCTTGAAAATTTTACTTCAATTTAATGATAAGTGTATGTCTTCGGAATTTCTTTTCGTGCACCGTCCTGTCTCCACTAATTACTAGTAACAGATTAGACTTTTTGAACAATTTTATGAAAATTTAACGTCATGATTTATAAAATTCGACTTTGTATCTTAAAGTTGACACTATACAACTAATTAATAAAGAAATTAAAAAAGAAACAGCGACCTTTATTAACTTTAGCTTACACGTACACGGTACATCAACACTTCGGTACCATAAAAAAAAACACTTTGGTAAAAACCTTCCAGAATCGTCAAACTGTGACAGGTAGGTTAAAACATCCATTCATAATTAGTAGAAATCAAGAAATCCAAGGGCTAATTAATAACAGTTAAACCCTTCGATCCTCACTGTTGGGGTGCTCCTAAACTTGGTTTGAGGAGAAGGATGATGAGGGGTTTGTGATTAAATATGCGGTAACATTATAGTGAGTTTGTCATGTTGAAATCGAGCATCCCGAGTTAACGGATTAGCTACTCTATCCGGCGGAGACATCCCGTTGATGAATGGATGTTGCGAGTCTTCTGTATGTTCCATAACAAGACCCTATCCGAGGAGGAAGTTGAGGTACAAACGACGAGGTTTGGGACAAGCCATGTTTCTTCTTGTAGCCATCTTCTCTCCACAGATCGACTGAGACGTTGGTGTTGCTTTATTGCATTACGTAGTCAGTCATCCTTTCCTATATGCGAGTCGATCGATCTCCAGCTGCTTACCTGCTTAATTACCAATATTCAGCTTAATGGATACTAGAACTGAAGCATGCCCTATGGATGTGCACGATAGAGATTAATGTTGAAATTATTCTTTAAATCAATTGGTGATTTTCCAACAGAAGAAAAACTGGAAAGTATTTTTGTAAATAATAATTTTTTTCTTTCCCCTTTTTAGTTGAGAGAAATAGGGATGATGGTTATGGATTATTGATTCCGACTGAGGAGGTGGTTAACGGAAATTTTTTCTCCTTTTCTTTTTCTCAAGTATATTACTTTTACCCTTTTAACCATAACTGTCTAACTGTTAATAAGGTTTTTTAATATTTAAAGGGTATTTAAGTAATAAAAAACAGTTTTGGTTGACAAAGAGTGTTTGCTTAAATATAGTATAGATTATATATATATAGGTCTTATGTTTTCCTGGTTTAAGTAGATACTACACCAATTTTCCTAGTTTGATTGGGTTTCCTACTCCTATCTAGCTAGTGTGATTCACTTTTATTTGTTAGATGTTCAATTCTTACCTAATCTACACACAGCAAATGAATAAAGACTTAAAGTTTTGCATGTAGAATCAACTTTAATTTGTTCATCTTTTTTTTAATCTCAAATATTTGTTAAATGTCTTGTAATTGTATTGTTGTTCATCTCAGATCAACATCGAATGAGTCGACTAATAACGGTCAGTGTCGTCGTCCTATTTAGAAGTACAATCACTTGAAAAATAAATCTTAACGCGCAACAATACAATTACAATTCAAGACACATTTGGAAAAGAGAAAAATTGTTTCTATGGCTCTTAAATTTGACTTAGAAAAAACTTATGATTACTTAAGTTGGGATTTTATTAGAACCTGTTAGATAAATTTGGATTTGATTCCCAATGGATTAAGTTGGTTATCAATTGCATTGGGTCTGCTGAGAGGTGGTTTACTTCATTAAGGGCATTCGGTAAGGGGATCCCTTCTCTTCTTACATTTTTATTCTTTGTATGGAGCATTTTATTCGTCATTTTAACTCTTGCGTATTCTTCAAAATCTCACGTGGGATCTTTCTCTTCTCCTTTTAGACATAGAATCTCAAATTTGGTTTTTGCACATGATTGTCTACTTTTTGCCAAAGCAACGTCATATGTTGCAAGAAATAGTTAAAAAGTGCTATCCTTTCTTTGTTGACTCTGAACACACTGGCAAATCAATTCCTATAATCTCTACTTTTTGCCAAAGCAACGTCATATGTTGCAAGAAATAGTTAAAAAGTGCTATCCTTTCTTTGTTGACTCTGAACAACACTGGCAAATCAATTCCTATAATCTAATCTTTATTTCTCTAACAATGTTCATTCCCATCTTAAGAATGACTTTGGATGCATACCGTAGGTTCCTCATAGAGCTAATACTGGAAAGTACTTAGGGATTAATAATATAGAAAAAAACACACAAGGATAATGATAGTATTAATAACATAAAAAATCGAACTAGCCTTATATTTAGACAACCAAGGACACGGGTCCAAGGCCCAAAATGTAGTATCAGTAGATTAACCCGTTAGACTGATTAAAATGACACAATTACCTTTATTTATATAATAGAAACCCTAAACAAAAAATAAAATAGAGTAGCAGCCATTTCATTCCCCCCCCCCTCTCTCTCTCTCAAAATAGTAACGCAGTAGCAGTCGGTTAGCTCTATCTCTATCGTTGTCCACCCCCGCCTTATCTCTCAAGAAGCTCTGCGCTACCTCGTCGTCTCCATTCAACTGCCTCTCCTCTGCGCAGTATCCATCTCTGTTGCACAAGCCGCCATCGCTCGCAAGCCTCACTGCCACGTTTCTCTGGCCGACTCTTACCTAGGGCTGGGACCGGTTCGGTTCGGGCAGGTTTTGGGTCTAAACTGAAACCGTACCGAAAAAAAAATTCGGTTCGGTTCGGGCCGGTTTAGACATTTTTAAAAGTAGAAACCAAACGGGACAGTACCTATTCGGTTCGGTTCGGTTCGGGCCTATTATACATTTTTTCAAGCATTTCAACCTTTTTCAAATTTTCAAGATCTAGACTAAAATTAATCCAAATTTGACACATTTTTAAAACACCCTACTACACTAACATATTTTGTTATACACATACATTTAAAACCTGTCAAAACACAAACTATTACAAAATACAATTTACAATCTAAAAACAATAACAAACAATAACATAAAAATTAGTGTCCAAATAGAAATTAAAGATCAGTCTAAAGCACTTGCAAACTACAGTCTCAAATAAAAATTACTTGCAAATTACAACCTCAAATAAGAATACAGCAAACACGTAAAAATTACAGTCCCAAATAAAACACAAATCAACTTGATTCCTCCTCAGAATCTTCTCCAACATCATCATCATCTTCTACAAAACAGTGACCAAACAGTTACAAAACAGTGATTAAACCGTTACAAAACAGTGACCAAACTGTGAGTATCAACTTTTTCCAGTATTTGTGTGTCTTTGATCCGTGTATGAACTCTGTTTGACCACTGAGAACTGTAGATTTTTTGTTCTTTCATCGTCAGTATAGCTATTATTAAATTGCTTAAAATTCCTGGGAATTGCATAGTTTCTTTCATATATCACAAACTGTAAGACTAGCTTGGTCTTGGGTTATAGCTCTGATCACTAAAGGAAAAGGAACTGTGAAGAAGGACAAGAAAGAAGTATTGAAGCCTGTTGAACTATCAAGGCACCTAAAAAAGTCAATTTCTTAGAAGAGACAAATCAAAACTATGGCTGGAAAATAGGAAAAAGATGGAGGGAAATAACCTACTCGAAAACACTCTATGGCTGCAAGAACCCAAATGCAACTTAAAATCCAGCTGTTTATAAACTCGTTTCTAAGTATGACAAGAACAGTTCAAACATAGAAATATCTAAGCATAGTTTGAAGCATATCTTTAGATTCTTTACATTCAAATAAGGTAAACCAATATGAATACTAACTATTTTGTTTCTAAACAACTAGCACAAATTCATACTAGATACGCAACATGATATAATGACTGTTGGTATGAGCCCAAATAGCCCGACTACATCATGACCACACCAACCTCGCGCTGCCATATCCAAGAACACCCGAAGAAGATGCAAATGAAACACAACAAATGAACATATGAACTAATAAGCAGATCCCTCCCCATATCCACACTTTACGGGTTGAAAACTGATTATGATGTACTGGACATATATTTGTAATTATGATGCACTACGCTAACCACATATCCACATATATAACCACATATCCACATATCCAGACCATATATATAATCACATATCCACATTTGACATATCCACCATCAAAATCTGCTTACCTAAAACTGTAAAATCTTGCAGCCTAAAAGCTTGCTCCACCTCCACAAGACTGAGCCAGAGAAGGGCGAGACTGCGAGAGAAGTCCGAGGCCGAGAGAAAATCGTCCTGAAATCCGAATTGGAGCTCCGAATTGGGACTCCGAGGGGGGCTCCGAGGGGAGGAAAAGTTCTTTGACTTCTTTGTGACTTTGACTCTTCAGTCTTCACCCAATTTCATATCTTTGCCTACAATAACGCAGAACCAAAGATCAACCATGCCATAAAGATAAAGGCATAAACACAATACAAGAAAAACAGTAACTAAAACCAGAGCAAATGACATTAAGAAAGTCAACTTCTTGAAGTACAATGCATAATCCCAAAATTTACACGAATTAGATGAAAGGACCCAATCCCGATTCAGTTACCTAAACCGGAACTAAACCCTTTCGAAAATACGAACCAACAAAAAATTTTCAAAATTTCGGCAGAGTTTCGTTACTAGCGTGGAATTGCCATAACCTGCACCCAGAAAATAACACTTCATCCTATGCCACAAAAGCCAAACCGTGGGCACCAATCCCATCCGGATTTCTCAACATCAATATAATCAACAACAGTAAACAAACTGTACTATATTTATATGTATATCCGAGAAAATCCGTATAAACAAGTATCAGAATGTATCAGAGCGACCTCTAAAGTAAAATATATACAATATACATATCAGTAGGCGAAACAAGAACCTACTGGAAAGCACAGGTAACTCTGATCACTAGCCTCCAAACCGCGACGTGAAAACACCAAAACCTGAACTGCAACTGGGCACGGAAACCGAAAAGCCCAGGGGAAAGACAATAAACACGTTAGAGTGAGTGGACGAAAATAAATGTCTTTCACCAGTTGATATATATATGTTTAAAATAACATATGCGAGTCCAGGTAAATAAAATAATAAAATACGCGAGGTAAAAATCATACTCCTCCAGCGTACTGAGCATGCAAGTAAAAATCTCACAGATAGAACCACGGGGTCCCTAGCCCACACGTGATCCTAGCTGGGTAGTACAGTCAGAACCACGGGGTCCCTAGCCCACACGTGATTCAGAACCACGGGGTCCCTAGCCCACACGTGATTCCAGCCGGTAACATCCTCGGGGATCAGCCGGGATGCAGTGTATCGATACAACAACGTAACTGAAACTGTACTCTGTGAAAATCAAATCATAAACAGTTCGATGCAAATGCAAGATACAGCATATAAGTGTATGTATACTCGTATATGTATATCCGTATAAGTATAATCGTATAATCGTAAAACACATGCTCATATAATCCGAAATCTCATACGCATGCTCAAGTTCATAGATCATATAAAAGACTTGCAAGATTTCCGTGAAAAGAAATTGTCCACTCATAGGTGAGCAAAAAGCACATTCGCTTTAATCTCGTGGCCCTGCGGAAGATCCCTCGCCAGAAGCACGATCACGATCCCGATCTCGATCTCGATCTCCTGAATATATTCATAAAACACAACTGATCAAAATCATAGTCCACAACACTGTACTGATGCACGGAAACCAACCGTTCCCGGAAATACGAAATGCAGTACAAAATGAATTACGGAAATCCCGAAATCCCCACTCGAAATCTCGACTGAAAATCAGCAAATCAAATCGACCCAAAAACCTCTATATGATAACCAGGGCGTGATTACGAGAAAAATGATCGACATTAAAATTGTCGAAATCTGAAAAGTTGACTTTTCCTCGCCGTTGACCACCGTTGACCTCCGCCGCCGGTGGCGGCGCGCCGTCGACGGTGGAATTTCACGGCCAAAATATCCAGAATTCAAGGTCTCATCAAGGCGAATCACTTTCCCAACTAACACTCAAGCCATTTCCAACTCTAACCCTTCCAAAACTCAACAAACCCGAACGAAAATTCAAACCGGAATTCCAAATCGGGTTCCTCCCCAAACACCTCCTCGTTCAAAACCAAGCCACTAGGAAACACCACCGAGGTGTGGGAAGCAAAACCCCCAACATCTCGACCCTCAACACTCACCGGAACCACCTCCACGGTCACCGGCGAACCTCACCATTTCGGCCTACTTTGAACTTACCCAAAACGAAATCAATTCCATCCAAACCAAAGCTAAACCCACTCGAAATCAAACAAGGATGCTAACCATACCTGTCCCGTGGCCGGAGGTGGCCGGAAAGTAGGTCGTCGGACGGTGACTCCCAAACGGGAAACTTTCCCTTTCGGTCTGCAAGTCAACTTTCCCAAAATAGAAAGTCAATGATGGTCAACCCTCAATCAGCAATTTTTACGACAATTCTCGACTATTCCGATATTTATACTTGAGCCTCGGGTCCAAAACGAATATACGAAATGATTCGGATAAACACGAAACAATCGGATAAACTCGTCGAAATCCGAACTTCAAATAATCATAAAATATTCCTCGGTTATCGGAAAAATCTTCCGGAACCGCCCACGAGCTTGAAATCACGTACTCAACAATTTCCGTGAAGACACTCAACTCAAATTCTCGACCGAAAATAAAGTCGTGAATCGAATCGACAAACCACATACACGACGAAAACCCGCGACTAAACTCAATCTCGAGAATCGTGCCGAATATGCAACACATTCTGGTTCGGGTCGTCACATTTAATCAGATAGATAGTTCATAGTTCATCACAGTCATCTCCTCCAACACAAATAAACATAAACAAAAGCAAATAAAACAACACAGACCTAAACATTCTCATAAGCCATCAGAGCATCACCAGCCAACCTGCAAGTCTTCCACTCCGAGGCCGAGAGTGGACCAAGCCGCCGAGAGAAATCGACTCTGAAATCCAAATTACTGAAATTAGGGCTCCGAAATGGGGCTCCGAATTGGGGATTGAGAGTTGACGAGGGAGGCTGAGAGTGGACGAGGGAGGCGAGGCCAAGAGTAGAAGAGGGCTCAGGGCTGAGGAGAGGCCGAGCCGTCGTGGACTCGTGGGAATGAGAAAGTGGGAATTAAGGCTCGGGAGAAGAAAGTGGGAATGACTGAATGAGAGTGAGTGAATTAGGGCTCGGGCTCGGGCTGAGAAAGTGGGAATGAGAGTGAGTGATTTTTTTATATTTTTTTATATATATCAGAGAGAGTTATCATGTGTATGTAAATGTACAATAGTTAGAATGTGCAACTGTTTCGGGACCAATCGGTTCGGTTCAGGTACCAAACCGAAACCGTACCAGATTATACCTTCGGTTTCGGGCCCAATTCGGTTTCAGGCCAAAAAATTTCTTATCCCTTTTTTTTCGGGCCATTCGGTTTTGGGCCGAGTTTTCAGGCCATTCGGGCCGATTTTTCGGGCTAAAGTCCCACCCCTACTCTTATCCATCGTCGCAGATCTCCTCATCGACCTCGCACCATCGCCGGGAGCTCAGCCTTGGAATCCAGCCTCTACTCCGATCTAATCTCTCTGTCTGTGCTCATGTTCCAACTTGTCGCGTCGATCTCCTACATCAGTCTCGAAACTCGAGCTCCTCAACAAATTCCGATCTGTGGCTTTTAGTGAAATTTATGCATTTTTTTGATTTTTTTGTGAATATTGTGGATTTTCTAGGCAAAGATTCAGCATATGTGGTTTTTATGATATATTTTCTGAATGAAATGGTGTTACACTGATTCTCATCTCTTCCTTTACCTTTCATTCGATTTCATTCAGCATTTCATATAATTGATCATTGAGTAGTGCTATTTTTTGTAGCAGCTCTCAAATGAATTAAACGATGTGTTTGGATTTGAATATATCAGTAGTAGCTCCGAATTGAACGAGGGTGTTTGGATTTGAATGTTTCAGTAGCAGCTTTAAATTTTCGATGATACTAGACATTTTTTGTCTTTGAATTATAGCTAGATTTCTAAAGTTTTGAATTTTTCAGTAAGGGTGTTTTTTCTAAGAAATATGAAAAATGACAAATCATTGTATTTTTCAAGCCACATAAAACAATTAGAAAGTCATTTTTTGTTTTGAATTTTCTACTATCAGTGTTTTCTATTTATAGTGTTTTTCAGTTACTATGTTTCAATTTTTAAAAAAATCTTGCCATTGTGTTTTTGAACTACTATGTGTATGACTTTTTCAGTTATTGTAATATTTTTAACACATAGCACTAGAATATACACTAGTATCGTGGATTCTTCAGTAGCACTAGCATCTTGGTTTTTTCAGTTGCACTAGCATCTTGGTTTTTTCGTAAGTGTAGTATGTAGCATCTTTTAAAAAAAAAAAAAAACTGTTACTAGTATTGTGCTTTTCGAAAGTGAAAGCATTTTTTGAAACTTGCTACTACTATTTTTGTGTTATATGCGAGTGCTACTACAAAACAATGAATTTGCCAATATGTTTTTTGAAATTATTACTGCTACTATGTTTAGCCACATGAAAAGTTAAATTGTTAGTCTAATTTTTTGAACTTTTCAGTATCAACATAATATTATTGAAAAATAATGCACACTTTGGGGATTGCTACTGCATTTTTTATTTTTAGGACTACTGTTGTGTTCTCAGTTCAAGAACTGCTACTGCATTTTCGGGGACTGCTACTGCGGTTTTGAGAACTGCTTCTACTTTGGCACTATTACTACATTTTTTGGAATTACTACTGCATTTTTTATTTCGGGGATTGATATTGTTTTTTTTTTCAATTTGGGGACTGCTAGTGTGTTTTCAATTTAAGGACTGCTACTGCGTTTGTTTGATTTCGGGGATTGTTATTGCATTTGCTTGATTTCGGGACTGATACTGTGTAATAGACTCAATGACTGTTGCTGTGACATTGAATTTTGAAATCACTACCACAATAAACACTATCACCGACGAGATCTGTAAAACTATAACCGACGAGATAAAATCTCGTCGGTTATAGTGGAAAAAATATTTTTTTTTTAATTTTTTTTTAAAAAATAAAAAATCTCGTCGGTTATAGTACTATAACTGACGAGATTTTTTATTTTTTAAAAAAAAATTAAAAAAAAAAATATTTTTTCCACTATAACCGACGAGATTTTTATCTCGTCGGTTATAGTTTTACAGATCTCGTCGGTGATAGTGTTTATTGTGGTAGTGAATGAGATTGAATGGAGAATATCGCTCTAGAAAAAAAAATGAACTTGGAAAAAAATGGAACAAAAAAATAATAATAATCAAACTAAAAAATATTGAAAAGAAAATAATAATAATAAAGAAATATTAAATATTTTTGGATAAAATAAACATTAAATACATAAAAAAACAATACATGGTATAAAAATAAATTTGTACCTACCACATGACAGCTTATAAGCAACTTGTCCTTATTAGTAAAATTTTGTCCTTTACCGTTTAAAATAAAAGACCTTGTCTTTAAGTGTATTTGACATCTCCAAAGTGTCTTTAAGAGTAAGTTGCTATTAATAATATTATATTTTAAAAAGATTGCTTATTCAAAAAATTCACAAGAAGGTGATTGGTAGGAAGGCTAATACTCTATCTCGTGTAGGACACGATTAACTCTACTCAAGTTTAATTTAACAGGTTTGCCTAAACATGTACTTTCATGTTTAAATGTGCTACTAAGTAACTAATTAATAGACTAGATGCATAATGCAGAAATTTTTTCAGGGGTAATAAGAATCCTCCTATAGCATGGAAATCAGTTTGTACTCCTAAAAGTAAGGGAGGGCTTGGGGTAAATTACTTATTAAATACGTAATTTGAGGTAAATTACTTATTAATTTCGTAATTTGAGGTACGTGTATATAAATTATTTATTAAGTACATGTAGGTAATTTGTTTGTTATAGGTACATATAGGTAAATTAATGATTAACTATTTATACATAGGTAGGTAAATTCCATATAAGAAAATCATATTGATAGGTAAATAAATCAAGGCATGAAAAATTGAAAAACCTTCTCTCAAAATGCAGAAATATGGATGAACTCATGAAATAGATTAATAATACAAAATATTTGAAAAAAAATAAGTGCTTTCACAAATGAATAATTCCAAAAAATAAGGGTAGTAAAGGAAGATTGAAATATGTAAGGTTCAGTCATTAGTCTTTGAAAGAAATTTTTATTAGTTTTGTAATTAATTAGGGATTAAATCCATGAATAATAATGTAACTGTACTATTTTCAATTTTTTTAATGTAATATGGAGTTTTTCCTAATTTCTCCAATAAGAAGGGGTACTTCCTTGGCAGCTTGAATTGGAGAGATATTCTAGATGCAAGAAACATTTTAGTTCAAGGAATAAGATGGTTAATTGGAGATGGTACATAGGTTAACTTTTGACTTTATAATTGGTGTTATCGATTTTCTTTGATTAATTTAGTTCCTACTGATATGAGGCATAACTTGGATTTATCTCTTACTGTCAGTAAGTTTATTGTGCAAGGTACTTGGGATTTGAACTCTGTCACTCATCCTTTACCTGCTGTAACTATCATGTTAATACAATCCTAGCCGTTACCTTTTTTTCCTTCTCCAGATAGGTTTGTTTGGGGATTAACAGGTAATAAAAATTTTACTATTAAGTCTACTCAAGAACTTCAAATTATTTTTTTGGAAGGCTATAATTTCTCTTCTTACTTACCACTATGTGGAAGCTGAATATGCCTACTAAAATGAAACTCTTTAGTTGGCTTTTGATATCTTAGAGATTGAAAACTAGAAAACAATTACATCTCTTTAATATTTCTATTCCTGAAGTGTGTCCGTTATGTAATTTGCATTCTGAGAACCTGGATCATCTTTTTTGGCATTGCTCTTTTACTACAAATATTTGGGATCTGACAAATTTGAATGTGGATCTCATTTCTTGGATTGATAATTTTTTTCAATGGTTGGACCATGTTAGATGTATTCCTGACAGATCTAGGGGTTTCGAGAATAAGGAACAAAGTAATTTTTTAACAGCATAATGCCTGGGCTTCTGAAATTCTTTATAGTTATACTTTTTTACCAACGAGCAAATTATACGTCGGATTCTCCTCATTTAAAGTTAAATTTTGATGGCTCAGTTCTTCCTTCTCTTCATGCTACAGGTGGTGTCATCGTTAGAGATGCCTCAAGTTTTCCTGTCCTAGCTCTAGCCAAGAAATTAGGAGCCATAGAGATTTTAACTACTGAAATTGTTGCTTTACGTCATAGGTTGCATTACCTTATAGCCTTAGCTTCTAATATTAGCACTTGGGTTAAGCTGTTTGTGGAAGGAGATTCTAAAACTTTGATTGATACTATCAATGGAGTCATTGTTGTTCCATGGAGAATTTAGAAAATTGTGGAAGACATCAAGCATCTAGCTAGCCTTTTTCTTTGTATTTCTTTCAATCATATGTTTAGTGAAGTAAATTTCTTAACTGATAAATTAGCTACTGATGGCCATTATAGGGATAATATTATGTTGTACGTGGCTTTGTACTTTGCCAACCTTTGCACTCTCTGCCTTCCATTTTGATTTGGTAGGAAGAGGGTGTCTTTGAGATTCTTGTCTGTAATTTTATTTTACTTATCAGAAGAAAAAAAGGTTACATGACACATCGCACCGAGAGGTGTTATCATACACAATCTAAACTTGGTTTTTCTCTTAATATAGAGAAAACATTGATAGAGAGAAAAAACAAACAGACTGGATCTGCCTCAATCTAGCGTGTCCTGCATCACGGCTGGCATGTTTGGGTCGGAAGCAGAGTTTATGTACGTGCTTTCGTAGTAGTAGATTGTTGTGCGTGGCCAGTATGACGACTTTTGTCTTGAGAATGATCAAACTCGAAACCCCTAGTTTTGGGTGAGATTGGGGTTTTCGACTCTAATTGTTGTTTTTCCGTCTCCGGCTAGTTGAGCAAGACGTAAGAAATCAAACATCTTCGTGTCCGCCAGTCTCAGTTGCTTGCACAAGGCTCTTTAGGCATGGTGATTTTAGAAAAATGTCTTATTGGGTGGCTCACTACAACTTTGTTATTGATTTTCATAGATTCATACAGCTTCATATCAGATTAGGGAATTATGTTGCCTCATTGTTGATCAGAAGATTGTTCTAGTGGATTGGTTCAATCATTTTCTCCATTTCATCTTTTACCATTGGTAGTGGATTGTCATCCTTTGTGGTGATATTGGCACTCTTGGTGGTGTTATTGGTTGACTCTTTTCAGACTAATAAGGGATGTTATTCATGTACACTACTAGAAAAAAGGGCTTTATGGACAATGAGGTTGGGACTAATGTGTATCTTTTTTTCCATGAAGACTGATTTAAGATCCTCAGATGTACAAATGGACGGATGTGAGTCTAGATAGCACATATTTACTTGTTTTGTATTTCTTTCATCTATTTTACTGGACAATAGGGAGTTCTGCCCATCCCTACTATATATTGGACAAAACTTGGGTACAAACTCATTTGGATGTCAAGGTCCAAACTACTCTCATTTATACAAATTTCGGTATGAAATTTAGAATTGAGACCAATTATAATATAGACCATATGTTGAAGATCAACTCACCCAAAAAAGAATCAAAATGAAAATCGTTTAGGTATATAGTTTAATTGATTAAATGGAGGGTAATTTTGAATTTTAACATTACATTAACAACCATCTATTTGTTTTGTAAAATTTAAAGCAAACGATCTCCAATTTAATTTAATTATGGTGTACATGATCATTATGAGATAAATTATATGTTAGGTGGTCTCGATTGTAAAATAACAAAACAAAATTTGTATAAATAGGAGTAGTTTGAACCTTGGTATCCAATTGAGTTTGAACCGAAATTTTTATAATAAATAATGTTGTGTAGTATTCTTTTTCTCGGCCAAGTTGTACCACAAGACGCCACTGAAATCCTTTATACTATTAGAAGAGTCCTCTATGTCCAAAATAGAATAATTATATATCCCTACGATTTTTCTTTTGTATAACCAAATGGCATTTTGTAATTTTATACACAAAAAACATAAAAGTAATACATATTAATTTGGTATTGTTGCCTTGCTGGATTGTTAGGGACGTATTGGTATTGCATTGCCCTTGTTGTATACCACTTTACGTATTCTTTGCTGCCCAGTTAGAATGGTATTCACGAACTCAAGGACTCATAAGTATGTGTTGCCCTTGTTGTGTACGTATTTCTATACTTATTCTGAAATTTTGATCTTTTGCCTTCGGCTAGTGTCTTCCTCCCTCTAACTTTACTCTTTTCTGATTTCTGCCACACGCCCCCCCCACCCCCCCCCTTCTGTATTCTAGATTTCATTTATCAATCTATGTTCTCTCGCTTCTCCTTGGAGCTCTTGATAAGGTTCTCCTTGGCACATCGACTATGCTCTCTCCCGACAACACTCCTGCACTGGTGAGCATGTTTGAATATCTAAAAGATTTTAAGATTCTAGGTTTGATTTGGGTTAATCGGTTAGGATTTATGGTGGGTGATTATTGATTAGGGAATTGAGAATTGTTCAGAACTTTAGATGCAATGAGCGTTTTATTTGAATAAGTGTTTAAGGTGTGTTTGGTTACTAGGGTCTCGAGGGACTGCATTTGTCTCATGGTGTCATTTTTGATGTCTAAAAATGTGGAGTTGGGGTTTATTATCGGGCATTTTGACATTTATGATCATGAACTTACCAATCTCCATCACTTTTGCAATTTTTTTTATAGATCTGAACTCTCATCTCATGGTCGATGATTACAAATCTTCGACATTCCGCGACACTGATGACATGAAATGGACTCGTGACGGACAATTGTTGCTCAAAATTCTGAGAGAGCTGGAAACAGGTTGTACCCATTCTCTTAGTATTAGAATTGCACATATATACTATAACTAGCTCATGGATTTCTACTGCCTATGATTTTTTTTGAAGAAAGGCTTGTACCTGTGAAATCAAGGGGCTATAAAATAAGAAAGAAGGCCTGATACTTGCAGAGGGCTGGCACGAGGGCATTGATATGATGGCTGGCTTTGTGTAACACCCTGTTTGAAATTAAGTTGATGTATCAACTATTATCTGTGAGCATAAAGGTGAGTATTTCCTTCTCGAAATCACATTCAAATTTTCTTATACGGTGTGTTTGGATGGAGGAAATATTGAGGGAATTTGAACAAATTCCAGCAATTTAAAATTCATTCTCTTAAATTCTTCTGTTTTAATTCGGAGGAATTGGAGCACTCAATTTTCTTGTTCAATTCCTTCAAAATTAAGTATCATTCTACAATAAGTTGAGAGAAACCGTCTTATTTGTGATTATATTTTGGAGTAGTTGCTCCATGAAATTTTAGGTATTTTTTTTTAAAAAAAAATTCTTAAATATATAGTAAGCAAGTTATCTATTTTTGTTTTAGCACCAGACTGTTGTCTTTCATAAAAGTGTCAATATATAATTCATTCTTTTGCAGAGCATGATTTTGGCAAGAATAGTAATTTTGGCACTAAAGTGGGATGAAATCAGCTAAATTTGGATGAAATAGATGCAATAATAAATTTGAAGGGGTACAAGAGTAAATTTATGGATAATGAATAGCTTGCAGAAGCCTACATCAAGCCAAGCCGGCTACTTTCTCACATGTATAACAACTTTTTTATTGTGTGATTGTGATGTAGTAGTTGGCTGAGTATGTGGATGGTGGACATCATTTTTTTTGTCTTAATTTTTTTCATTTGAGGACTTATATGGGTGCCTACAAAATAGTATGTATTCATATTGTATGCCATACTTACACCACATCATTTTGTAAATACTATACGCTACTATAAAAAGTGCTTTATACAACGCCAATAACACAAAGAGTTTAAAAAATGTGTTGCGTGATAGTGAAAAAATGGATAACTACTATCTATCATACATCGATTAGTTTGCACCACCGTTGTCTGTTAGAAACAAATAACTCTATCACACAAAAAAAAGTACTCTTCCGTGGTATGATGGTGACAAAATGAGTGACATTTTCTCCTCCATTTTTGAAGTCAAAACTTATTGCAAACACAACTCTTTTGAGCTCGTAAAACAACAGTAATTCACATAATAGATGTATGTGTTTATAAATTGAGCTCAAAAAATTGACTTATTTAGGTTTCATTCCAAATCTAAACTATCCTACAATGATTATCATAAACTCACGTTGGCAGCAACTGAAAGGACCCAACCCCGATTTAGTTGCCTAAACCGGAATCAAACCCCTTCGAAAACACGAACCAACAAAAACCGTAGAAATTTTGGCAGAGTTTCGTTACTAACGTGGAATTACCATTACCTGCACGCGGAAAATACACTTCATCCTATGCCACAAAAATCAAACCGTGGGCACCAATCCCATCCGGATTTCTCAATATATCAACAATAATGTAAATTAGTAAATATATATGTACTTTACTGAAATCCGGAGTAAAATCGTATAAAATATACAACAGAATACTCAGAGTGACCTCTAATGTATATTCATATAAGTATACCACAGTAGGTAGAACAATAAACCTACTGGAGGAAACAAGGTAGCTCGAGCACTATGCCTCCGACCACGACGTGCGACACTAGAGTCCGAACTGCAAACTGGGCACGGAACCCGAAAAGCCCAGGGGAAAGACATGAAAATCGTTAGAGTGAGTGGACGAAAATAAGTGTCTTTCACCGAGTAATATATGTTATAAAAACATATGTGAGTCGAAATATAAATAAATCAAATCAAATAGTATACGAGGAGACGCTGAGTCCAACTCGTAAACAGAGCATGCATGGAAAAATCTCACGGGGTCACTCATGAACACGTTCGTGCTAGTATAGTCAGAATCACGGAGTCCCTGAGTTCCATGTGATTCTTAGCCAGAAAGGCCTCGGTTCCGGGGTACTGCCCCTCGCCGGTCAGGTCGGGGTACTGCCCCTCCTGGTGGGCCTACCATCGGGGATCAGCTGAGAGGCAAGTGTATCGATACAACAACGTAACTGAGACTGTACTCTGTGTAAATCAAATCATAAACAGTTCGATGCAAATGCATGAAACAATATATATATATATGCATATACGTACTATATACTGGTATAGGCATAATCGTATAACACATGCTCACGATAAACATAATCTCGTATGAAATCTCATGCTCGTAAAACCATGATCATACTGCATGCTCAAGTTCGTAAAACGTATATAAAAGACTCGCAATCAATCCGTGAAAAGAAATTGTCCACTCACAGACTAGCGTAACGCAGTTCGCGTTAACCCGTGATCCGGCGGAAAGTCCCTCGCCAAACAAACAATCACGAACTCCTGAATAATCACAAAATCCATTTCTCAAAATCATAACTCGACAATTCAAGACAAATCACGAGAAACCATCGTTCTCGGAAACACGTAATTCAATGTCGACGAATCGTCGAAAATCCGATATTTACACCTCAATACCTCGCTGTACTTTCGGATGCTCAACTCGAAAAACGAACCTCCCCACTGCGATCGGGGCGCGATTTCGAGTGAAATAAATGCAACTTGTCGAAAACCCCAAAAAGTCAAAGTTGATCGTTGACCGCCGCCGCCTGCGGCGCCACCACCAACCGTGAAATTTCTCGGCGGAGCAACCCCTATTCCACTCAAAATCATCCACTGAACAACTTTCATAATTGCAACGAAGGCCAATTTGAAAGGACCCAATTCCGATTCAGTTTCCTAAACCGGAATCAAACCCTTTCGAAAATACGAACCAATAAAAAAATTTCGAAATTTCGGCAGAGTTTCGTTACTAGCGTTGAATTACCATAACCTGCACCCAGAAATTAACACTTCATCCTATGCCACAAAAAGCAAACCGTGGGCACCAATCCCAACCGGATTTCTCAACATCAATATAATCAACAACAGTAAATAAACTGTACTATGTATATCCGTGAAAATCCGCATAAACATGTATCAGAATGTATCAGAGCGACCTCTAGAGTAAAACATATACAACATGTACTGATGTAGGTGAAACAAGAACCTACTGGAAAACACAGGTGACTCTGATCCTTAGCCTCCAAACTGCGACGTGAAACACCAAACCTGAATTGCAAACTGGGCACGGAAACCGAAAAGCCCAGGGGAAAGACAATAAACACGTTAGAGTGAGTGGACGAAAATAAATGTTTTTCACCAATTGATATATATGTTATAAAAACATATGCGAGTCCAGGTAAATAAAAAAACATAACATAGTACACGAGGTAAAACTCATACTCCTCCAGTGTACTTAGCATGCAAGTAAAATCCCACGGGGTCACTCATGGACACAACCGTGCTAGTACAGTCCGAATCACGAGGTCCTTGGTCCCCGTGATTCTAAGCCAGAAATGGCCTCGGTTCCGGGGAAACGCCCCTCACCGGTCAGGTAGGGATGACGACGCCCCTCCTGGATGGCCTACCATCGGGGATCAACCGAGAGGCAAAGTGTATCGATACAACAACGTAACCAAGACTGTACTCTGTGAAAACCAAATCATAACAGTTCGATGCAAATGCATGAAACAATATAAAAGTGTATGCATATTCGTATACGTATATCCGTATAAACATATTCGTATAATCGTAAACACATGCTTATATAATCATAATCTCGTATGAAATCTCATGCTCGTAAAACCATAATCATGCTGCATGCTCAAGTTCATTAACGTATATAAAAGACTCGCATTCAATCCGTGAAAATAAAATGTCCACTCACAGACTCTCGATATGCGCACACGCGCTACACTCGTGGTCCGGCGGAAGATCCCTCGCCTGAAGCACGATCACGATCCAGATCTCGATCTCGATCTCCTGAAGATTCATAAAAACATAACTGATCAAAATCGTAGTCTACAACACTGTACTGATGCACGGAAACCAACCGTTCCCGGAAATATGGAATGCAGTGCAAAATGAATTACGGAAATCCCGAAATCCCCACTCGAAATCTCGACTGAAAATCGGCCAATTAAATCAACCCGAAAACCTCCGTACGATAACCAGGGCGCGATTTCGAGAAAAACGACATTAAAATTGTCAAAATCTGAAAAAAGTCAACTTTCCGACCGTTGACCGCCGTTGACCGCCGCCGCCGCCGCCGGCGCGCCGTCAACGGTGGAATTTCAAGGCCAAAGTTTCCAGATTTCAAGGTCTTGATGAGCTGAATCACTTACTCTTCTACCACTTAAGCTAATTCACAAAGGAACCATGTCAATTTCTCAAAACCAAATCGAAATTCCCAAATCGGATCCCTAATCGGGTTCACCCCAAAACTTCACCTCTTCCAAAACCAACCACCCCGTGAGCTTCTCCTAGGTGTGGGGAGCAAAACCCCCAACAAATCCCCTCACAAATCTAGCTGGAACCACCCCCACCGTCGCCGGCGAATTCATCCAACTCGGCCCTAATCGGGCTCCATCAAAACGGGTCTAAATCCACTCAAACCCAAGCCATACACACTCGAAATCACGAGAGGGATCGAACCATACCTGTCCCGTGGCGGATGGTGGCCGGAATCCGGTCGCCGGAGGTGAAGTCCGAAACGGGAAAGTCACCTTCACCAGTCAACAGTCAACCCTTTCCAAAAAAAGAAAGTCAACGAAAAACTGGAATTTTCGACGATTTACGACTATTTCCGATATTTATACCCGTCCCTCGGGTCGATCAACGGTCCAAAATGAAAATACGAAATCATTCGGATAAGCTCGAAACATTCGGATAAACTCGTCGAAACCCAAAACTTCAAATAATCATAAAATATTCCTCGGTTATCGGAAAAATCTTCCGGAACCACCCACGAACTCGAAATCACGTACTCTACACTTTCCGTGAAGACACCCAACTCAAATTCTCAACCGAAAACAAAGTCGCGAATCGAATCGGCAAACCACATGATATCGCAAAACTGCGACTATAACCAAATCTCGAGAATCATGCCAAACACACATCTGATTCTGGTTCGGGTCGTCACACAATTGTGAGCTTGGTGCACGAGGTTCGAGATAAGTTTGAACCTGAGCTGGTGGTGTGATCTGATTCCTCTGAAGCCACATAACACGTGCAAACAGGGGCAAACATGTGAGCAATGCATCTCTGCCTCAGGTGGTTAAACACTCCTCATTCGATTGCTGGGTCACCTGATAAAACCATTACTATATAAACAACACCCTGAATGTAGGCCATGGATTCGTAACAGGAACTCACACAATATCAGCCTACCAAATATAATGATCTGACTCAGGCAAACATCAACCGCCACAATTCTCTGCTCTGAGGCAACATGTAGATGCTCATAAACACACAACCAGGCAAACTGTGCCACACAAATCTCTAAACTCAGAATGCTCATCCAAACCCACAATTCACTGGCAAATCACGCGTCGATTGATCCTCAACAGGATCCACAACCGTACCGACACGGAAAGCATGTCAAGGAGGCATCCTAATGAATAAAACATCGTTCACAACAAGTGGAACGTAATCATGGAACTTTAAATATTTGAGAGTATACAACACCCGGAATATTGATGAGTATCCGCCGGCCGGTCGGGTCACCATTCCAGACATGCTGTACATTCTCAAATATCCTTAGTACACACGACTACAGAAGTCTACAGAACCTATAACCTAATGCTCTGATACCAAGCTGAAAAGATCCAACCCCGGTTTAGTTGCCTAAACCGGAATCAAACCCCTTCGAAAACACAAACCAACAAAAACCGTAGAAATTTTGGCAGAGTTTCGTTACTAACGTGGAATTACCATTACCTGCACGCGGAAAATACACTTCATCCTATGCCACAAAAATCAAACCGTGGGCACCAATCCCATCCGGATTTCTCAATATATCAACAATAATGTAAAGTAGTAAATATATCTATACTTTACTGAAATCCGGAGTAAAATCGTATAATATATACAACAGAATACTCAGAGCGACCTCTAATGTACATTCATATAAGTATACCACAGTAGGTAGAACAATAAACCTACTGGAGGAAACAAGGCAGCTCGAGCACTATGCCTCCGACCACGACGTGCGACACCAGAGTCCGAACTGCAAACTGGGCACGGAAACCGAAAAGCCCAGGGGAAAAACATGAAAATCGTTAGAGTGAGTGGACGAAAATAAATGTCTTTCACCGAGTAATATATGTTATAAAAACATATGTGAGTCGAAATATAAATAAATCAAATCAAATAGTATACGAGGAGATGCTGACTCCAACTCGTAAACAGAGCATGCATGGAAAAATCTCACGGGGTCACTCATGGACACGTCCGTGCTAGTATAGTCAGAATCACGGAGTCCCTGACTTCCACGTGATTCTTAGCCGAGATGGCCTTGGTTCCGGGGTACTGCCCCTCGCCGGTCAGGTCGGGGTACTGCCCCTCATGGTGGGCCTACCATCGGGGATCAGCCGAGATGCAAGTGTATCGATACAACAACGTAACTGAGACTGTACTCTGTGTAAATCAAATCATAAACAGTTCGATGCAAATGCATGAAACAATATATATATATATATATGCATATACGTACTATATACTGGTATAGGCATAATCGTATAACACATGCTCACGATAAACATAATCTCGTATGAAATCTCATGCTCGTAAAACCATGATCATACTGCATGCTCAAGTTCGTAAAACGTATATAAAAGACTCGCAATCAATCCGTGAAAAGAAATTGTCCACTCACAGACTAGCGTAACGCAGTTCGCGTTAACCCGTGATCCGGCGGAAAGTCCCTCGCCAAACAAAATCACGAACCCCTGAATAATCACAAAATCTATTTCTCAAAATCATAACTCGACAATTCAAGACAAATCACGAGAAACCATCGTTCTCGGAAACACGTAATTCAATGTCGACGAATCGTCGAAAATCCGATATTTACACCTCAATACCTTGCTGTACTTTTGGATGCTCAACTCAAAAAACGAACCTCCCCACTGCGATCGGGGTGCGATATCGAGTGAAATGACATGCAACTTGTCGAAAACTCCAAAAAATCAAAGTTGATCGTTGACCGCCGGCGCCACCACCAACCGTGAAATTTCTCAGCGGAGCAACCCCTATTCCAATCAAAATCATCCACTGAACAACTTTCATAACTGCAACGAAGGCCAATTCTCACTCTAACCATGTCAATTTCAAGCAAACCCGAATTGATACACAAATTTCAAATCCAAAATTCTCCAAGCACAAATCAAATTGAAACATCAAACTTACATGGTAGCTTCATGGTGATGAGGGCTACAAAACCCAGTCATTTTTGTAGTTCAATTCTACCAGAATCATTGAACCCGAAATCCCCAGTTTTTCTTGAATTTTGGCCGGATTTTTCTCTCACTCCGGCGAGCTTCGCCGTGCGTGGTGACCGAGGATAGACTCGGGACGTTGGGACGAGTCGAATGCATCCTATCCCGATGCCGGAGATGGCTGGACGGCAGCTCGCCGCCGGCAGCCGTGGCTCCCCGTCGTGTCGCCTCCTCCCACAGCCCGCGTTGACCGGTCAACACCAGTCAACAATTGAGTGCTACCTTTGACTTTCCATAAATGGCAACTCCACTATTTATAGATTTCCCAAAATGGAAACTTCGTAATTATCTTATCGACAAACTTCAAACACACGTAACTTCTTCGTCGTAATTCCGATTCCGATAATTCTCGCGGCAACAAACTTGACTCGACGTATTCTTTAATTATCACCCGAAGTCAAACACTTTGACAAATTGGATAAAAAGTCAACTGCTCAACCATACACATACTTACCCGATGAAATAATCAACAATCAGAAAAATTCACAACATAATCCTTGTAACTCGGAATAATGCTCTGGAAGTTCCCACGAGCTCGAAATTAAATTCTCAACAACTTCCGTGAAGAAGCCGAAACCAAATTCTCGTCCGGTAATTTAGTCGCTAACAAATCTGACATATAAAATCGATTATATCAAAACTTCAAATATTCATAATTTATTCTTCGGTCGTCCAAATAACGATCCGAAACCGCCCACGAACTCAAAATCACACGTACAACGACTCTCGAGAAGAGACCCAGCTCCAATTCTCGGCCAATGATTTAGTCGTTATCAAGTCCGGCGATCCAAACGACTGTCGGAAACCTGCGATAACACGCGAGCTCGTAGATTAATCTGATTTTACTGCTGATTCTGTTCTGGGTCGTCACAGCAACTATTAGATGCCATTTTGTTTTTCCCCTCCCCCAAAATTCATCATTTTCATACAATGAAAACATATTACTGCGTTGTATGAAGAAAATGTTGGATGCTATTTTGTTTTCCTCCAAAATTTATTATTTACACACAAGAAAAATATTACTGTGTTGTATGAAGAAAATGTTGACGGCAACAATTGGATGCCATTTTGTTTTCCTCCAAAATTCATCATTTTCACATAATGAAAACATATTACGGTGTCGTACGAAAAAAATGTTGGCAGAAACAATTAAATGCCATTTGATTTCTCATCATGTCAAAATATTTAGACAACACAACATTTTAAAATTCTGTGGTACGATGCAAACCTTAATGAAGTGTCAAAACTGTCACACAATGAAGACTAATGCATGGTTGTGTGAAGTCTAATGCACTATTTTTTAAGGGTTTGGGGTTTGGAGAATTAGGATTTAGGTTTTTGGATTTAGGGTTTAGTGTTTAATGTTTAATGTTTAATGTTTAGTGTTTTATTTTATTTTTATTTTGAAAGGGAGGGTTTATGGTTTATGGTTTGTTGATATGAAAGAAGGGTTTAAAATAATTTTTTTCCTTAAATGTTAGAGTAATTTTTTTAACTTATGTAAATAGTAAAAAATTATGGCAAAAAGTAGATTTGATCAGATTTTTTTTTAACGGTGAGATTACATTGAATAATTCATGAAAATACTTATTTACCCTTATTTATATTTTGCTCATTTTCATATGGGAAGAATAGCTAAATAATTTTTGTTGTCCAGTTTTTTAACATTATGAGATAGAAATGAATCCCATGAGATTGTGTGTACAAGGTTTGGTCTCAAATTATTTTTTATGGAGTGAAAAATTACGTGTTAGTTGTAAGGGCATTATGGCTATTATTTTTGGACACACAGATCAAAGACTTATTGAAGTTGAAATTTTTTCAATTTTTTACAGTGTGCTTAGATCATTTTGATTGTCGTATCTAATGGTCGATTTTACAAATTTATTATTAATTCATGATTGAGTATCACAAAGGTTTACATTTCCATATAACCAATAAACAAAGTCAATAACACTAGTTGTCATATGGTAAATTTAATCAATACGTTATATCATTGATAGAAGTAGGGCCTCGATCCATTCTCGGCTTATGGAGGATCATACTACAAAGTTAGTGGCCGCTCTGATACCACTTGAAGATCCTTGAGGGGGAGGGATGATTAGGCCCTTGATGACTTTTTCTCAAAAGTGTAGTTATTAGTTATCAGAGATAACTATATGTGAGTCTATCCTGAGTAATAGTTTAACAAAGTAAACAAACAGTGCTATAAAAAGATGAGACAAATAACACAAATATGTTTTTTACTTCGCAAAACCTTGCAATTAGGGATAAAAACTGTGTGACCCTTATTCATGAAGGCCAAACCTTTTCAATATGTAACAACACTTCTTCAAAGACTATAGTTCTTATAATAGCCAGGAAAATGTCCTATCCTATCAAGACTCACGCGCTAGACTAAGAACTATACTCCATCTTGTCTCTAACAGTTTTACAAATGAAACATGCAAAAATTTTAGACTTGAATTTGATTATTGCACAACCAATTCACTTTGAACACTTTGGGTTAATGGCACCTATAGATTCAACTTCATGGTATGCAAAATGTATATGTATGAGTTAAAAGGTTTTTGTGAAGACTTTAACATATAAAGATCAGCACAAGGCAGTAAGTATAAGCTAGACTCAGTTTATAGAAAATAAACAATGCAATTTTCACAACCAAGTTAGTCAAGGTAAGCTTGCCCTTTATATAGGCCAAATGAAATGGCCTATGGCTGAAGTCATCGAACCTTAGCCAAGTATCTAAATAGGGTATTAAACTCCTCTTTAATCCTAGACCAAGTGAGCAAACTTGAAAGCTACATAAACTCATCTTTATCCTTTGAAAATATCTTTACTTTACTAAGAAGGAGATAAGGATGAAAAAGATATGTTCTTTAAGTTGTTTTAAGCTTTAGGGATATAAAACTTAACTTACATATTAAATGCCATGATCTGAGATATGTTTAAAAGGGTTTCACAAACATATACAACACTTTTATAAAACTGAATCTATAAGCTGTTAAGGTTGGGACTCAGGGATAGGAAACCAGATAGGTATCCTTAGATCAAAAATAATGAAGTACATATGCATGTTTTTACCTAAGTTCATGAGGTTAAATGGTGCAACATTGATGATCTGTATGTTCAATCTTCACTTGTTTGAGTCTTCAAATCCATGTTGTATTATTGATGTCAATATTTATCTACCTTCATTCTCCCCCTTTGACATTCTTAAACAAAACATATATTTTACATAAGCTTGAGTCAAGAGATAACAATGTCTTTGAGAAGTACATGCACATTTTCTCAAAATAAGACACAAGTGTAGTAACAATAGTAACAATAGAGATTTGTAGTTGCTGAAATAACAATATGCATAGTTACAAAAGTTTCAACACACAAGAAAAATACAACAATAAAGGCTTCTAGTCTCTACTGGTGTCTCCCTCTTTTTGTCCGAGAATGACAAGGGGTCAAAAGATGCAAACCAACCAAAAAACAAGCATCTTGGAAAAATCAGAAATGTTCAAGTGAAGAACATAGATGAGCATGATCCTAGAAAGCAGGAAAAGCTAAAATACAATATACAAGGGACATATCAGTCCTTATCAGAGGCATCATCATCATCAGCTTGATCCTCATCTTTATTTGGATCTTCATCGTCATCATCCTCAACCCCTTCTTCTTCTTCGGAGTCCTCAGTACCATTTTCTTTGGTGGCTTTAGCAGAGTCTCCATCACCCATAGCTTCTTCTGAATCATCATGAGGACTACCAGGAACTTCCCTTGCGGTGTCTGAGCCATTATCCGTAGAGTACTTTGCTGGTCTGAAATATTTGGCAAGTTCAGAGAGGATATCATCCCTTGTGCTAATGATTCCTTATGTAATGAGTTCCTTGACATCTTTCTTGAGAAATGTGTATTCAATCGGCTCCACATAGATGAAAGATTGGCTTGAAGATTTGATGAGGATGATTTTGTCAATAGTCTGTTGCTACTTAGCTACACATCATCCTCATGAAACACAACACCAGCAGCTATACACAAAAGGGTTATCATAACAGGAAATACAAGAAACTTGCCCATTTTCTATCATTTCGGAACAGCCGTATCCCAAATGGATTGGTACATACTCAATGGGGAGTGTTGGGTGGGAAAATAAAATGTATGCCATGAAAGAGGCTTGTTTGAAATAGCTTTTGGATGATTGAGTAGTTGGAACTATGAGAGATCTCCCAAAAAACTGAGAAACTTGAAGTATTCAAACATGAGCTGACTACTTAAGTAAAGACCAGTGAGGGAAACCATATGAGGAGGTGAACAGAATTGTTTAGCAAGTGTCTCAAGAGTAAGGGAGTCAGTAAAATATTTAACTTTCTTTAAGCCTTTTCAGTCAAAGGCAGAGAGAGTTCTTCCCTAATTTTAGCAGGAGAAATACCCACATTACAGTTTCGAACCGTAACCAAAATAAGAGAAAGGTTAAGGACTTTGACTTTGGAAGATGTATCAGATGAGAAATTTGCATAGAATTCTCTCACAATTGATAGGTTGACCCTAGGTAGTGAAGCTAAGGAAACTATCCACCAAAAAATTTCAACTAACTTTAAACATTCATAAGGTAATCCCACAAATTTGATAAAGCGTTCCTAAACAATAGGCCTTGATGTAGTAATATGAACATAGAGAATCCTAGCTCTAGGAGAGACAAACCTACTCAATGGAGGAGGAGGAGAAGCATTTGGTACCTTAGATTTCATTTTCTTTGGAGGAAGCTTATCTGAAGTAGAGGTTGATTGCTTCTTTGGAAGAGGAGGCTTCTTACTAGAGGCAGAAACAATGGGTTTGTTGGAGGAATAGGGCTTCTTGGAAGTGGAGGCAATTGACTTCTTTGAAGAATCGGGATATAGTTCCTTAGGAGAAGGAGATGAATGCATATGAGCCTTTCCTTTATCCTTGGAAGGTGGAGGAGAAAGAGTTTCATCTTGAAGAGTTATTGGTGAGTACCGAGGACCAATAACATACGTTCTGCCCCTTTTGAACTCAACTTTCTTCCTAGCTGTTTGCTTAATGCAAGGAGCACCTGGAGGCTAAAACGGACGGCCATGGATTTGTGGATGAGATGGCTGAGGATTGGGGGATGGCTGAGCAGATTGCTCTCCTGGACTGTTATGGACAACAGGTGACTCAGCAGTCAAAGTCGTTGACGACTTTTTCAAAACTTTTGCCGCCAAGGTTTTATCATCACTATAACAAGCCTTACACTTTCCAGAGGTAGTGGATGGTGTTGTAGGAGTCTAGATGATGGTAGCTTGTGCCAGATTTTCCAATCGGTCATCACCGGTCTTGGTGTCATTGGACAAAGACGGAGGGGTCAGAGCTCGAGCCGGGCTTAGAGTATACTCAATCTTATTTGAGGGATCGGAATCAATGAGCTCGATGTACTCAAAAGAGGTGGCCATGGAGGACGATGGGGTATGGTTAACCCTTGGAGATTGACGAGTGGGGTTTGGAAGAGGAATATTTGGTCTCTTTATTCTTGCTATGGCTAAGGCAGAGAACAAAGTGAGATAGAAATCCTAAATCGGTTTGATTATATAGCCAATATGAGATGGTGAAGGTATCAAAGTGAGGTGGATGTGAGAGGTGAGAGGTATGGTAGATGGCAACAGAGTACAACCCAGAAGTGACTGGTGAGGAATTTCTGGAATTGGGAACAACGTGATGGGATGACTGAGGTAAAGAGAAATTTTATCTCGATTAAAAACTATTTATTTTTTACAAAAGGCCCATACCTTTTTACCAATAGCTTATCCCAACAACAAAGTGGAGTGATCCACCTGGACAAGCTAACCCATAGCTTGTACTAAAACTATATCGAAAATAGGTTCAAACCCAACTAAGCATAACTAGTTGAAAGGAAAGAATTGTAAAACCAACTAGATAAAACTATGTCTGAAGAAATCTTTGTAATGAGATGAATTTCATTCCAACTAAGTAATTTCAACAGATCAACTTAGTTACTTTCAAAGTACACCAGAAATCTACGGTATAGATTTTTCTTGAAAACATGGTCTGACAACTTTTCCTTTGAAAATATCACAATGTACAACACACTTTTTGATTCGCTCAATTTATGGGTACTTCCCTACGGTATATGCATACCTAAAATATATAAAGCATAATAATATTGTTTGTATATATGAAGTACTTATATTGGGGAAGGAAAAAAGAAACTAAATATACAAGTATTTATAAAAAGTGTGGCACACAGACTTTTGGGAGATATAAATGAATCTTTTAAGCATTCTATGTAGTTCATCAATATATCTTTTCAATGGTTTCATGTGTAAACAACCCAGATTCTGATTAATTTGTGAGCATATGATGAGAACTTTTGTCTTATGATATACTGAACAAAGATGTTGTGACGACCCGAACCAGAATAAGTTGAGTAAACGGCTTAATTCACGAGATTATGCGTATTCATTGTTTTCCTTATATTGGTTGATTTACCGGTTTTAATCACGACTTAATTATCGGCCGAGAATTTGAGTTGAGTCTCTTCTCGAGAGTTGTGGTATACATGATTTCGAGTTCTTGGGCGGTTTCGGATGATTATTTCGACAACCGAGGAATATATTATGATTATTTGAAGTTTCAGAATATCGACGAGTTTATCTGTTCGTATCGAGTTTATCCGAATCGTTATGGTTATCCGTTTTGGACCGTCGGTCGTCCCAAGACGCGAGTATAAATATCGGAAATAATCGAAAATTGTAGAAAATCACTATTCGGGAAGTTTGACCGTCGTTTGACCAAGGCTGGCCGTTGACTTTCGTTGACCAGAGAACCACCGCGGGCATCAAACTGTTTGCCGTCGGGTTTAATGATTCTGGCCACCTCCGGCCGAGATATTGGTATATTTCGAATCCTTGTTTAATTTGTTGTTGATTAGAACTTGGAATTGTTGAAATTGATGCCGGAATGAGGTAGAACGGAAAAGTTGAAGTTTTGGGTTTTCCAGCCGGAATCGGCCACGTTTGGAGGCGGCGCCCCGATGACTTCCCGGGGTGGATATTTAGTGGGTTCTGTTGGGTTTTGGATGGAGATCATTTCCCCTTTGGTTTGGAGGGACGAGGTGGCGCGACGGCGCCGGAATCGGTCCGGGAAGTTTTCAGGCCGGTTTGAAACTTTGAACTTTCGAGATGATTTCCGGCCAATCCCGCCGGAATTGCGCTTAGCCACAGTTGAGAGATGTGTTGGGCTCAAGGAGGAGATGCTATGGTGAGCTTGGCCGCCGGAAAATTTCTCCGGTTGACAGTGCGCAGCCGTCGCCGCGGCGGTCAACGCCGGAGCTCCGGCGACCCGTTGACTATTTAGAAATTGATGATTTTAATGTCGTTTTACTCGTATTCGCTCCCCGATCGTCGCCTTGAGGTTTTCGAGTTGATTTGGGTATCGAATTTTCAGTCGAGGGTTTTGAGTGGAGATTTCGGGAATTTCGTCGATTATTTTGCACTGTGTGATATATTTCTGGGAACGGTTGGTTTCTTTTGTGTGGTACAGTGCTGTGAATTGTGGTTTTGATCGGATATATTTTTTGATTATTTAGGGGATCGAGATCGTGCTTCGGGCGAGGGATATTCCGTCGGACCATGTGATTAGCGCGAGTATGCGCTTTGCTCACCTATGAGTGGACATTTGTATATTTTCACAGTTGTTGCGAGTTCGTGATTTTCCATATTTATTTTATACGATGTTGAGTTATTTATTATTTTCGGAGGTGTCATTTTATATTTTATGGTGATGGCATTACTGCATCGATGCTTCGGCTACTCGGCTGATCACCGGTAGTCTGCCAGAGTTGAGAGATTCCTCTGGACCAGAGTTGAGAGATTCCTCTGGGTAGGGTTGAGATATTCCCTTGTTATGCCACCGGGGTTGAGATATTTCCCTGGCCTATCACCGTCGGGCTTGAGCAATTCGCCTGACCGTCGGGCTTGAGAGATTCGTCTGGCACCTCCATATATACTTTCCAAACTCGCATTGTTTTACATTGATTATGTATATGAAACTAGTGAAAGGCATATGTTTATTTTCTTCCACTCACTCTAACGTTTTATTTGCCTTTTCCCTGGGCTTTTCGGTTTCCGTGCCCAGTTTGCAGTTCGGATTCTGGTGTCTCACGTCGCGGTCTGAGGCTAGTTGTTCGAGCTACCTGTCTTTTCCAGTAGGTTCCTTGTGTCGCCTACTGTTGTATATTTTGTATATATATACACTAGAGGTCGCTCTGATACGATACTGATACATGTTTTATGTGGATTTTCCCGGATTTTCTATATTATACAGTTATGTTTACTGTCTATTATTATTGTTATGATATTGAGAAAGCCGGATGGGATTGGTGCCGACGGTTTGGCTTTTATGGCATAGGATGAAGTGTTATTTTTCGGGTGCAGGTAATGACATTTCTGCGTTAGTAGCGTTACTCTACCGAAATTTTAATGGTTTTTGTTGGTTCGTGTTTTCAGAAGGGGTTTGATTCCGGTTTAGGAAACTAAATCGGGGTTGGGTCATTTCAGCTTGGTATCAGAGCATTAGGTTGTCAGATTTTGTAGACTCTTGTAGTTGTGACGCTTAGGGTATTTGAGTTTGTACGGCCTGACTGGAGTGATGACCCGACTGGCCAGCGGTACTCATCAATGCTTCGGGTGTTGTGTGTTCTCAAATATCTGAGGTCTCATGATTACGTTCCTTCTGCTTGTACCTAATGCTTGTCTTGTATCAGTAGGATGCCTCCTCGACGTGGTCCCCGTGTTGATCGGGAAGTGGATCCTGATGAGAATCGCCAGACGCACGACTTGCTGATGCGAGTGTTACGTTTGGATGAGCGTTTTGACCCTGTGGTCAAAGTTCGTACTGCTGGTGCGACTGTCTTTCCGGGTTCAGCTGATCCAGAGATGTGTGAGGCATGGTTGGTTCAGGTTGAACGGGTTTGCGAGCGTCTGCGTTTTACCCTTGAGCAGATGACAGTGGCAGCAGTCGGATTACTTGAGTCAGATGCATACTTCTGGTGGGTTAGCACCGATCGGGTACCAGTTGATACTCCGTGGACTTTGTTCCGAGATTTGTTTATGCGGAGATACTTCAACCAGGCTACCCAGCAGCGGAAGTATGAGGAGTTCACGAATTTGAGGCAGAGCAGTTTGTCTGTGCTTGAGTATCGGGACAGGTTTACCCGCTTATCTCGTTTTACGCATGACATGGTGGCTACTGAAGAAGCCAAGTGCCGCAGATTTGAGCTGGGTTTGAACTTGAACATCAAGGGGACTCTGACTACGATGCCTCGGAACAACTTCGATGAGTTTATCAGTGCAGCACTCCGAGGTGAGGATATCAAGAAGGAAAGGCAGATGAGGTACCAGCCTAGACGGTTTGAGGAGGGTGGACCGAGTCAGGGGCCTCCCAAGAGGCAGAGTTCTGATACTTTCGGTTCGGCTTCATCCTCGGGTAATGGACCTTATCGACCACCATCTAGTGCACCGAGACAGAGGCAGAGGTGGAGGAGAGATCGACCGCGGTGACCACAGTCTAGTGGGGGTTCTAGCGGTTCTAGTTATCCTTGGTGTACCGGAGGCACGTTTTCCGTACCGAGGGAGTACCCGTTATGTAGTCTCTGCAGCAGGCACCATGTTGATCCATGTCAGCGAGGCCCTGTCACTTGTTTTCGCTGTGGCCAGGTGGGTCACTATGCGAGGGAGTGTTTCCAGCTTGATGGTGCTGATGGACATGCGGCCCAGAGTTCCGGAGGAGAGCGAGGTGCCACTTCGGGAGCCCGACCAGTACAGTTTGCGGGCCAGGGCAGACAACCTCAGCGTGGACGACCAGCCGGGTAGGCCAGAGTTTATGCCATGACTTTGCGAGAGGGCAGAGCTTCGCCGGAGGTCGTTATCGGTACGTTGCATGTCTTTGATATTCCAGTGCTTACATTATTAGATCCAGGTGCCACACATTCATTCATGTTGTATAGACTATCATCTTTAGCTACTGTACCTGTATCTCCACTTCCGGGATTGTGGAGAGTGTTGTATCCGTCCGGTGAGATTGTGAGTATTGGCTGGGTGTACAGAGACTGTGAGATTTTTATTGGAGGTCATGGCTTAGCCGCGGATTTGTTGTTGCTTGATATCGTCGACTTTGATCTGATTTTGGGTATGGACTTCTTGGAGACGCATTGGGCCATGTTTGACTGTCACAAGAAGGAGGTTGCGTTTCGACGACCAGGTTTTCCGGAGATATTGTTTCGCGGCGAGAAGAACACTTCATTGCCATGTGTGATTTCCGCGATAAAGGCGGATCAGATGATGATGAAGGGGTGTGTTTCTTACTTAGCTCATGTTGTAAACACCACAGCTACTATGCCAAACATCGGTGATATTGAGGTTGTTTCCTAGTTTCCGGATGTGTTTCCGGAGGAGTTATTGGGTATACCTCCAGTTCGGGAGATTGATTTCACTATTGAGCAACTACCAGGTACAGGACCCATTTCTCAGGCACCGTATCGTATGGCGCCAGCGGAGTTGAAAGAGTTACAGGTTCAACTTCAGGAGTTACTGGAAAAAGGGTTTTATTCAACCCAGTGTTTCGCCATGGGGTGCCCCGGTTTTGTTTGTATGGAAGAAGGATGGATCTATGCGGTTGTGCATCGATTATCGGAAATTGAATCAGGTCATAGTGAAGAATAAGTATCCATTGCCCGGATTGATGATTTGTTTGATCATCTTAAGGGAGCTTCAGTCTTTTCGAACATTGATCTCAGGTCCATATATCACCAGTTGAGGATCCGAGAGTCTGATGTGGCCATGACAGCTTTCAGATCGCGGTATGGGCACTACAAGTTTTTGGTTATGCCGTTTGGGTTGACCAACGCCCCCGTAGCCTTTATAGACTTGATGAACCGGGTGTTCAGATGGTTTTTGGACAAGTTCGTAATTGTGTTCATCGATGATATTTTGATCTATTCCAGGAGTGTGGGTCAGCATAAAAAGTATTTGTGAGCAGTGTTGCGGACTTTGCGGGACAATCAGTTGTTTGCGAAGTTCAGCAAGTTCGAGTTTTGGCTGGACAGCGTGAAGTTTCTGGGGCACGTGATATCGGCTGAGGGAGTCAACGTTGATCCTGACAAGATCGAGGCCGTGCTGAATTGGAGTAGACTTACCATTGTACCAGAGATCCGGAGTTTCTTGGGTTTGGTAGGCTACTACCGGCATTTTGTACAGGACTTTTCTCAGATTGCTACTCCACTGACCAGACTGACGAAGAAATGCGTCAAGTTTGAGTGGTCCGATGCATGTAAGGAGAGTTACTTGCTTCTTCTGGAAAAGTTGACTACTGCACCGGTTCTGACTTTACCAGACGATAGCGGTGAGTTCGTGGTTTATAGTGATGCGTCGAAGTTGGGTCTTGGTTGCGTACTGATGCAGCATGGCAGAGTTGTAGCCTATGGTTCCAAGCAGCTGAAACCACACGAAGTCAACTATCCGACCTATGATTTGGAGTTGGCCGCTATTGTGTTAGCGTTGAAGAGTTGGAGACATTACTTGTATAGAGCCAAGTGTAAAATTTACACCGACCACAAGAGTCTCACTTACTTGCGGACGCAGCCAGATTTGAACATGAGGCAGCGCAGGTGGATGGAGTTGATTAACGACTATGATTGCACTTTCGAGTACCATCCAGGGAAGACCAATGTTGTTGCCGATGCACTCAGTCGGAAATCCGGAGCTTCGTTATTCCACGTGTGTGTGGCTAGAGTATCTATGTTAGCCGAATTTCGGGCTACGGGAGCCGAGTTCGAGTGGGATGACGAGGGAGCCTTGTTGGCCAGTTTCCAGGTTTGAGCGGTGTTGGTTGATCAGGTTCGGGAAGCTCAGGATTCAGATTCCTACATGTTGGACAAGAAGACCATGATACAGAATGGTGAGCCAACAGAGTTTCGTTTGAGTGACGACGGTACGTTGTTTTTCAGAGGCAGGTTGTGCGTACCCCGAGATGAGAGTCTGAAGAAAGAGATTCTGGAGGAGGCCCATTGTTCGGCGTATGCGACGCATCCCGGTGGTACGAAAATGTTTGGTACACTTCGAGCATATTACTGGTGGCGCAACATGAAGCGGAAGATTGCCGCATATGTGAGCCGATGTTTTATCGGTCAGCAGGTTAAAGCAGAAAGGCAGAAACCTGCAGGAAAATTACAGCCACTGGAGATTCCGGTTTGGAAGTGGGAGCACATTACCATGGATTTCGTTTATCAGTTGCCGCGTACTTCGGCTGGCAACACTAGTATTTGGGTTATTGTGGATCGACTGACGAAATCCGCTCATTTTCTCGCACTTTCGGGGAAGATATCAGTGGGCAGATTGGCCAAGCTGTATTTGTCGGAGATTGTTCGTCTGCACGGTGTGCCTGTATCTATTGTTTTTGATCGAGATAGTCAGTTTACTTTTGAGTTTTGGCAGGCATTGCAGCGAGCCATGGGCACGAAATTGCGTTTCAGTACTGCTTTTCATCCTCAGACTAACGGGCAGTCTGAGCGAACTATACAGACTCTTGAGGATATGTTGCGGTCTTGTGTTTTGTAGTTTCGAGGAAATTTGGATCAGCAACTACATTTGATAGAGTTCGCCTACAATGACAACTATCAGGCCAGTATCGAGATGGCACCGTACGAGGCCCTATACCGGAGGCAGTGCCGCACTCTGTTGTGTTGGAGTGAGGTGGGGTGAGCAATGGCTTATTGGCCCTGATCTGGTGACGAGCACCATGGAGGATGTCCAGATTATCCGGGACAGATTGAAGATTGCCCAGGATCGCCAGAAGAGTTATGCAGACGTGCGAAGGAAAGGCCTCGAGTTTGATGTGGGCGATTGGGTCTTCCTGAAACCATCTCTGTGGAGGGGAGTGGTGCGTTTCGGGAGGCGTGGCAAGCTTTGACCATGGTACATTGGTCCGTATGAGATCACCGAGAGGGTTGGAGTTGTGGCTTACAGACTTGAGTTACCGGCAGAGATGGCTAGTGTTCATGATGTTTTCCACGTTTCGATGTTGCGGAAGTATATCTCAGATCCATCGCATGTGTTAGCGCCCCAGCAGCTACCGATCCAAGAGGATTTGACGTACGTGGAGGAGCCGGTACAGATTCTCGATTGGCGTGAGCAAGAGTTGAGGCACCGTGTGATACCGCTGGTGAAGGTCTTGTGGCAGAATCACTCGATTGAGGAGGCCACCTGGGAGACTGAGCAGCGTATATGGGAGTAGTATCCTCATCTGTTCACTTGACAGGTACGTAAATTTCGAGGTCGAAATTTTTTTAAGCGGGGGGGGGGGGGGGGGGGGGGTAGATTTGTGACAACCCGAACCAGAATTAGTTGAGTAAACGGCTTAATTCACAAGATTATGCGTATTCACTGTTTCCGTATATTGGTTGATTTACCGGTTTTAATCATGACTTAATTATCGGCCGAGAATTTGAGTTGAGTCTCTTCTCGAGAGTTGTGGTATACGTGATTTCGAGTTCGTGGGCGGTTCCGGATGATTATTTCGACGACCGAGGAATATAATATGATTATTTGAAGTTTCAGAATATCGACGAGTTTATCCGTTCGTATCGAGTTTATCCGAATCGTTATGGTTATCCGTTTTGGACCGTCGATCGACCCGAGACGCAAGTATAAATATCGAAAATAGTCAAAAATTGTCGAAAATCACTATTCGGGAAGTTTGACCGTCGTTTGACCAAGGCTGACCGTTGACTTTCGTTGACCGGAGAATCACAGCGGGCATCGAACTGTTTGCCGTCGGGTTTGACGATTCCGGCCACCTCGGGCCGAGATATTGGTATATTTCGAATACTTGTTTAATTTGTTGTTGATTAGAACTTGGAATTGTTGAAATTGATGCCGGAATGAGGTAGAACGGAGAGGTTGAAGTTTTGGGTTTTCCGGCCGAAATCAGCCTCGTTTGGGGGCGGCGCTCCGGTGACTTCCCGGGGTGGATGTTTGGTGGGTTCTGTTGGGTTTTGGATGGAGATCATTTCCCCTTTGGTTTGGAGGGACGAGGTGGCGCGACGGCGCCATAATCGGTCCGGGAAGTTTTCCGGCCGGTTTGAAGCTTTGAACTTTCGAGCTGATTTCCGGCCAATCTCACTGGAATTGGGCTTAGCCACAGTTGAGAGATGTGTTGGGCTCGAGGAGTAGAAGCTATGGTGAGCTTGGCCGCCGGAAAATATTTTCGGTTGACGGCGCGAGTCAACGCTGGAGCTCCGACGACCCGTTGACTTTTTAGAAATTGATGATTTTAATGTCGTTTTACTCGTATTCGCGCCCCGATCGTCGCCTTGAGGTTTTCGAGTTGATTTGGGTATCAAAGTTTCAGTTGAGGGTTTTGAGTGGAGATTTCGGGAATTTCGTCGATTATTTTGCACTGTGTTATATATTTCCGGGAACGGTTGGTTTCCGCGGTGTGGTACAGTGTTGTGAATTGTGATTTTGATCATATATATTTTATGATTATTCAGAGGATCGACATCGTGCTTCGGGCGAGGGATCTTCCGCCGGGCCACGTGATTAGCGCGAGTGCGCGCTTTACTCACCCGTGAGTGGACATTTTTATATTTTCACAGTTGTTGCGATTTCATGATTTTCCATATTTATTTTATACGATGTTGAGTTATTTATTATTTTCGGAGGTATTATTTTATATTTTATGGTGATGGCATTACTGCATCGATGCATCGGCTACTTGGCTGATCACCGGTAGTTTGCCAGAGTTGAGAGATTCCTCTGCCCAGGGTTGAGAGATTTCCCTGTTATGCCGCCGGGGTTGAGAGATTTCACTGTCCTATCACTGTCGGGCTTGAGCGATTCGCCTGACCGTCGGGCTTGAGAGATTCGCCTGGCACCTCCATATATATTTTCCGAACTCGCATTGTTTTACATTGATTATTTATATGAAACTAGTGAAAGACATATGTTTATTTTCGTCCACTCACTCTAACCTTTTATTTGCCTTTCCCCTGGGCTTTTCGGTTTCCGTGCCCAATTTGCAGTTCGAATTCTAGTGTCTTACGTCGCGGTCGGAGGCTAGTTGTTCAAGCTACCTGTCTTTTCCAGTAGGTTCCTTGTTTCGCCTACTGTTGTATATTTTGTACATATATACACTAGACGTCGCTCTGATACGATACTGATACATGTTTTATGTAGATTTTCCCAGATTTTCTATATTATACAGTTATGTTTACTGTCTATTATTATTGTTATGATATTGAGAAATTCAGATGGGATTGGTGCCCACGGTTTGGCTTTTGTGGCATAGGATAAAGTGTTATTTTCCGGTTGCAGGTAATGGAAATTTCGCGTTAGTAGCGTTACTCTGCATAAATTTTAATGGTTTTTGTTGGTTCGTATTTTTAGAAGGGGTTTGATTCCGGTTTAGGAAACTAAATCGGGGTTGGGTCCTTTTAGATGTTATCATTGACTCCCTGAGCGCATTGCTCGAAAGGGGCAATATGTGTAATAAAGACACCTAGAGGATAACAACTTTGAATCTAGTGGAGGATATAATGTATTTCAGAGATCCTCAAATGATTGGCACCCAGTTGAGAATTTTTTGGGGCTTTATGTATAGACAATTGTTAACATATTCAAATAAGAGACAAACTAACATTTGATATTCTTTTCATCAATAGAAATTAGCTCATTTAAGGATTTTTTTTGGTCTTTTTCATTAAAAATTATCCCCCATTTTTGTGTATACAAAATTTATGAATACTATAATATTATCTAGTTACATAGTAATTTTTTGTTTATATATATATAAGAAAGATATTAACACAATGTGGAGCAAATACCAATTGCTTTTCAAAGACTTTCAAAACGAAGATTGTCAAGTGGTTTAATTAGCCAATTGATTCTCAATTGAAATAAAAGTCATCTCAAGCAAGTTTTCTTCTATTGGGTTTCTGATAAAATGATACCTGATCTTAATATGTTTGGTACGAGAATGCAATACATGATTCTTTGAGATGTTAATGGCACTTGTATTATCACAAAACAAAGTGAGTGTACCTTGTGGAAATCTATAATCATATAGCATATGCTTCATTCATAGCATTTGAGTGCAACAACTTCTTGCTGCAATGTATTCTGCTTAGGCAATGGATAAAAAGGGACAATTTTATTTTTTTACTATGCCATGAGACCATGTTGTTTTTCATGAAAAATCTTCCTCTTGAAGTACTTTTCCTGTCTATAGCATCTTTAGCCCAATCAGAGTCTGAGTATCCTGCAATTTCAATGTTAGAGTTAGTTGAGTACATTATACCAAAATTAGTTGTTCCAGAAATATATCGTGTGATACGTTTAATAGTTTTGACATGAGATTCTTTGGAATTAGCTTGGTAACATGCACAGACTCCCACACTGTAACATATGTTAGGTCTGCTAGTTATGAGGTATAGAAGGCTTCCAATCATGCTTCTATTCTATGTATGATCAGTATCAATTCCAGCAAGATCAACATTGATTTTTCAGCTTGTTTCCATTGAATTTCGAACAAACGAAGTTGACTCCATTCCAAACTTTTTTTTTACTAAATCCTTGGCATACTAAGTTTGTGAAACGTACAAACTACCATCTATTTGTTGTACCTGCAAGCCTAAAAAAAGTTGAGTCTTTCACAATGGCTCATTTTAAATTTCATCTCCATTGTGTTTGTGAAAGATTTTACTAGCACATGTGAGGTGGAACCAAAAATGATATCATCAACATAAACTTGAACAAGAATAACATGTTTAGAGATACATTTAACAAAAAAAAATTTGTCAATGGAACCTCTAACATAACCATTAATTAGATAAGAGAATAACTTGTCATACCAAGCTCTAGGAGATTGCTTAAGTCCATACACAGTCTTTTTTTAACTTGTAAACATGATCTGGATGACTAGTTTCTGGAAAGCTAGGGTTTGTTTAAGATAAACTTCTTCCTTAATGTTACCATAGAGGAAAGCACTCTTGATGTCCATTTGGTATAGAGTGAATTTCAAATGACAAGAGATAGCAAACATAAGACTTCATGATTCTAACCTTTCAACATATGCTAAGGTTTCATCAAAATCTAAACCCTCAATTTGATTATAGTCTTGAGCTACTAATCTAGCTTTGTTTTGGGTTATGGTACCTTTTTCATCAGTTTTGTTCTTGTAAACCCAACTAGTTCCAATGATATTTTTGTTACTAGGCCTAGATACTAATTCCCATACATTACTCCTCTTAAATTGAATCAATTCTTCTTGCATAGCACTAATCCACTCAACATCACATAAGGCTTCCTTAATATTCTTTGGTTCAACAATAGATACAAAACCAAAATGGGATATGATGTTCATGTCTTTCTGAAAACAGGCAAGAAAAAATCGAAAGATTGAGAAGTTGCTTACAATACTTTATGATGTGCTTCTGGTTCTCATTGGTTCAAAAACATTACTAATAACATCAAAAGTTGAGTGATCTTTCCTTACTTGATGTTTTCCTGATCTATGTGGAGGTTGGATGGCAAGGGTATCATCTATCCTTGTGCTAGTATGATCAGTTTCAGGTTCACGTTCATTTCCATCATCATCTGATAAAGGATTCTGATCATCTATGAGAATTTTCTTCTCAGTTGAAGGAGATGGTGTATTGACAACTTGATCATCAGAGGGAGATATGTGACTACATCTAGGGCCATCATTAATAGAAACATTTACTGTTTTCATAATTTTGCATGATCTTTTGTTGTAAACTCGATATGCTCGACTATTAGTTGCATATCCAAGAAAAACTCCTCTATCACACTTGGGATCAAACTTGTTGAGATAATCTCTGTCATTGTAAATGAAACAGATGCTTCCAAAAACTTTCAAGTGTGCGATGTTTGGTTTTCTTTCTCTCCAAAGTTCATGAGGTGTTTTGTCTGTTCCGGGTCTGAAAATAACTCTATTTAGAGTATAATAAGCATTAGATACAGCTTCTTCCCAATAAGAATGAGGAAGATCTGCATAATTAATCATAACTATTTTCATCTCAACAAGAACACGATTTTTTTCTTTCAACAATCTCATTATGCTGAGGGTTGATAGGTACAGAGAATTCATGAAAAACGGTATATTCATCATAGTAATCACAGAAAGAAGCATTATCAAATTTAGTACCATGATTAGATCTGATTCTAATGATTTCTTTATCTTCAAAAAGTTTTTCATTTGAAATTCTTTTAGCAAGATTAAAATATTGATAAAAGGTTCCAGTTCTGTCAGCTACAAACTTGACCCAGGTAAATCTTGAAAAATCATCAACAATTACAAGTGCATAAGTTTTTTCATGCATGCTTTGAGTTTCAATTGGACCAACTAAATCAAGATGTAATAGTTCTAAGACATTTGAAGTTGGTTTAGCATTTAGTGAAGAATGTGAGATACGAGTACGAGTAAACTTACCAATTTTATAATCACAACACATACCATTTGGTTTGACAACAAGTTTTAGCAAACCCCTTACCACATATTTTGTTGATAGTTTGACCAAGTCTCTATGATTCAAGTGACACATTCTTCTATGCTATAGCTCTAAAACATTTGTAGAGACAAGAGATCTAAAACATATTTCAGAGGAGCATTTTAGAGTTGCAAGAATATATTAACAATGTTCTTTTGTTCTTTCTTCTTTCATAAGAATTCTTCTTTTTCCATCGAGGACAATGCATCTTACTTTATCAAAGGTGACTGAATCATGTTCATCCATGATTTGGCTTACACTCAAAAGACTGACTTTCAAACCCTTAACCAGAAGGACATTGTGAAAATTTGGAAGACCACAAGTGTTTACCATTCTACATCCAATGATGCCAGATTGAGCCTCATTGCCAAAAACAACTTTTCCAGATGGAAACGAATCATTCATGAAAGTAAACCATTTCTAGTTCTCTGTTATAGGTTTAGAACATCCGTTATCCATGTACCATGAATTGGATTTTCTAGTAGCAAAAGCTATGAGAACAACATTACAAATAGCAACAATCTTGCTATCATCTTCAGGTGAAGAAAAGACACATGAGAAATTACTCACATAATTTTCATCATCATCTGAACTGTTTCCACAAAAATCCCAAGATTTCTGATATGTAGAAAAATGTTTTGAAATATTTTTAACAGCCTTTCTTTTTTGGTATCCAAATTTAGGGATGGTAAAATTTTAGCTATCCTTGTAATTTCTTTGACTGATTTTTTCAAAGAGGACTGAAATGAGAAGATCAAATCATTTTGATTAACATTTTTTGGATTTGTTTGAATTTTGTTCAACTTCCTACACAGAGATCTTATGTAACCAACAATTCCACAATGATGACATGTTGGAACAAAAGGATTAAAAGGCTTGATGGACTCAAAGTTTTGGCTTTTGACAAAAATAGTAGGTTTGTTGGATTGTGATGTTTCAACTTTATCATAACCAATACTTGATTTATTTTTATCAGTTTTGCCAAGTCTACATATTTTGGTTAATTTTCTGAGCTTATGTTAAACTTTTGAAACTGTTGTTGAGATTCATCTAGAGAATTTTCTAGATCAAATTTTTCTTCCATTAAAGTGGATATAAGTCTGGTTTGAGTGTCCAAGTTCTCTTGAAGACACTTGACATTATTCTCAAGACAAGATTTTTTCCACCTTCCATTTGGTTTTTATAAACACAAACTGTTCTTGAATTTCAACTTTTGTCTTTTTACTTACTGATAACTCATTTTGAAGAGTTTCAATTTTAGTGATCATAGATGTAGATGAAGCATACATTTATGCATACTGTCATCCCCAAATGTCTTCAAACTCACTTTCCTCTAGGGATTCATCCAAAATAATTGAAGTAATAAATAGAACTGTTTTCTCATCATTTTCTGGATTAGTTTCAAATTCACTATCACTCAAAGTTGTTTTTAGAACCTTATGGGTTTTGGCTTTTCTGTTTGCATAGTCAGCAGCTTTGTGCCACACACCGGTACATTCAAAATATCTTATTTGATCATCACCTTTTTGAGAAGATTTTGGTTTGAAAGACCTATCATTGGAAACGTCATTGCTTCTGGAATTTCTAGAGTTAGATCCTAATTTAAAACTTTTTGAAGATTTTTTGGATGAAAAACGAGGTTTTCTATTCTTAATGAATTTTTCAAACTGTTATGTCATGTAAGCACATTCTTCAACAGAGTATGAAATAGATTCATCAACATCAGATTCTTGCTTAACTCAACTAAGAGCAATGACTTTAATTTGTTTCTAGTAAGTTTAGTTCTTTTAGCTTTATATTTCTTTAGATTACTAACAAGCTCATCAAGAGAGTAAGTTTTCATATCATGAAATTTCTCAATAGTAAGTTGTTTGGGTGCAATATAGAAACTCACAGATCTTAGAAATTTTGAGACAATTTATTCTGGTTCAAGAGCACTTCCTAAACCTTGACATTGATTGGTTATGCTAAGCAAACAACTATGATAATCATCAATAGATTATTCTTCTAGCATATATAATTATTCAAAGTCAAGAGTTAAGCTTTGGAGTTTTTGAGCTCTTACCTTGGAGTTTCCATCATGAGTAGTCTTCAATGACTCACATGCATCTTTTGCTGTTTGACAATGAAGAATTCTTCTTCTTTCTTTCTCAGACAAAGATGAAAATAAGTTGTTTAGAGCTTTGATGTTCATTCTTGCTTTAATTTTTTCGGTATCAGTCCATAGACTTTTAGATTTCAGAACAAACACTTTTGGTTTATCCGTAGATGGAATCATTGGTGGAGTGAATCCATCATCAACAATATCCCATTGTTTCCCATCATCTTCTGACATGAGAAAATAAGACATCATAATTTTTCATTGAAAATAATCACTTCCATCAAAGAATGGTGGAACATTGATAAAAGTAGGGCCTCGATCCATTATCGGCTCATGGAGGATCACACTACAAAGTTAGTGGTCGTTCTGATACCACTTGAAGATCCTTGAGGGGGAGGGGTGATTAGGCCCTTTATGACTTTTTCTCAAAAGTGTAGTTATCAATTATTAGAGATAGCTATATGTGAGTCTATCTTGAGTAACAATTTAACAAAGTAAACAAACAGTGCTATAAAAAGATGAGACAAATAACACAAGTATGTTTTTTACTTCGCAAAAACCCTGCAATCAGAGATAAAAACTGCGTGACCCTTACTCAGGAAGGCCAAACCTTTCTAATATGTAACGACACTTCTTGCAAGACTACAGTTCCAATAATAGCAAGAAAATGGTGCTATCCTATCCAGACTCGTGTGCTAGAGTAAGAACTATACTCTATCTTGTCTCTAAGAGTTTTATAAATGAAACATACAAAAAATTTCAGACATGAACTTGATTATTGCACAACCAATTCACTTTGAACACTTTGGGTTATTGGCACCTACCAATTCAACATCATGGTATGCAAGATGTATACGTATGTGTACGTTAAAACGTTTTGTGAAGACTTTAACATATAACGATCAACACAAGGCAGTAAGCATAAGCTAGACACAGTTTATAGAAAATGAACAATGCAATTTTCACAATCAAGTTAGTCAAGGTAAGCTTGCCCTTTATATAGGTCAAATGAAATGACATATGAGTGAAGCCATCGAATCTTAGCCAAGCTTCTGAATAGAGTATTAAACTCCTCTTTAATCCTAGACTAAGTGAGCAAACTTGAAAGCCACATATACTCATCTTCATCCTTTGAAAATATCTTTACTTTACTAAGAAAGAGATAAGAATGAAAATGATATGTTCTTTAAGTTGTTTTAAGTTTTAGGGATATAAAACTTAACTTATTAAATACCTTGATATGAGATATGGGTAAAAGGGTTTCACAAACATATACACTATGCTTTGATAAAGCTGAACCTAAAAGTTGTCAAGGCTGAGACTCAGGGATAGAAAACCAGATAGGTATCCTCAATGAAAAACAATGAAGTGCATATGCATATGTTTACCTGAGTTCATGAGGTTAAATGGTGTAATATTCTTCAATCTTCACTTGTTTGAGTCTTCAAATCCATATTTTGTAGAGTACAAGATATGTCAAAGTTATCTACCTTCATGTGTGCTTCACAAGTACTAGTCTAATTATCAACATTCTATATTTTTACATCGATTCATTGTTAGAAGTTCTTTCAGATTTTCTAAGGCTCCTACGTGTGTGTGCATTTCGAAATAAGATGAGATGGTTGTTTTAAATAGTAATCATGACATTCACATCCCAATTTTATTATGTCTGAAATATAGAAATCTATTAACAGCTTCGACAATTTTGAATTCTTATTAGCAGCTTCGACAATCTTCTTTGATCTTGGCGTCTTCTGGTTTCAAATGACAATGTCCAAGGACTTGATGCGTTGTGATAGTCTTTTTCATAAATTTAGTTTCCTATTACTAGATTCTTTGTTTGAACTTAGTTGGAGATTAATTTTCCTTTTGTATCAATGTTTCATTCTGTTTGGGCTAGTCCATCATAACATATATTTATGTTTACTCAGTCTTCGGACGTGTCATAGGGCGGCCCAAATCAATCCCACTTAAAAAAAAAGGTGTTGGCCCGTGCACACACACAAGACTAAGGACTTGATTTTGACCCCTCGACCAATAAAGAAACCTCAATAAACCTCTTAGCTAGGACGTGTCTAATATCCTATTAACAAACAATTAATTTTTTTTAAAAAAAATTTGTAAAATGGGGATACTTACTTATTTAACTTTAAGTTTGAAATTTAATGTTAAAATTACTTATTTAATATTAAGTTTGAAATTTCTGTTTGCCACTTAACCAAAAGTGACGGAGGTGGATGTAAAATGGGTATCAGGTAAATTTCACTAATTTCTAAATTAGTGAAATCAGTTATGTTTGAATTACTTGATTTTCACTATTAGAAATCAAGTAATTTTGTTATTATTTTTGTAAAATGAGACATCTTTTGTATATTTTTGTTCCACTTTAAATAATTCTTCGAATGAGTACATTTTCGACAAATTTGAGAATAAATTATTGTCATGGTTATAGTTTTAATTCAAATATCTCTAAATGATATAAAGTTAGTTAGATATATGTTCAAAATATATAATTTTTAGTTTAATAAGTTATAATTTTGTTTAAATAGTTGTAAAAAAAAGTTAAATGATGAAACTTCCCTACCATAAGCTTATCCATTAAGATAATGCAGCTACCATTCTAAACTTTTAATTAAAGTTCTTCTTTTGTGCGATGATTATATCTAAAGTAATCCTTACTTTGGGACTTGGATCTCTGTATTTTATTTCGTATAAGCTACCATCCCATTCATGATTTCGTATGCATGAATAATGTCAACTTGCGAGGTCACCCACTACATATAGGGCTTCAGCTATGTACACCAGAATAATCATTTCTCCACAAAATACTAAAACCAACCAAATAAGATAGTCGGTATGGCTGGGCACTTCGTCCCGAAAATTCTAATCTGACCGAACCGTCTTGCATAAAGACGGTACGAGTTTATATCTTTAGAATAGAAAGTCTATCTCATCCCGGCCCATTTGAATCAAATGAGATGAGATTTTAGTTTTTTTTTTAATGTATATGGTATCCCGACCCGGCTCGAATATTATACCAATATAATTAAACCCTATATATTATTGTATTACAGTATTACTATCTCACTTTCTTAGTTTGTTAATGGAAAACAGTTATGCAATTGGATATGTGAAAATATAATTGCTTCCATGTCTATTAAAACCTATATATGCAATTAGATATTTATTTATGTAACTGAGTATCTATATATGAATCTGGGTATATGATTACTACAATATGAGAACATCAGAATCTATAGAATCATTTTGGAACTTTTAAATATACTCTTGCATTATTATTTTTTTATAAAAAAAAAACATAGGGATCCCGAAATGAACTCGATTCTGTTTGTGTTCGAGCCTTCTTGGGATTTATTTTTAAAATAGCAAATCTCTTACCGACTCGATCCGCTAAAAAACTATGGAATTATTGTAATTTTCATCCTGCACTGATCCATTTCGATCCGGACCCAGCCCTAATACTCAGGGGAAAGAATATTTTGTAGGAAGTGATTCCCTACACGAAAATCTGGTTAGCTAGATTGATTCTTTGGTCCCACCATATTATTTTTGAATGGGATATTAGAAATAAAAAATATATGTACAAAAAATAATTGAGTCACACTCATTTAGACATCATTGTCTAAACTACTCTTTTTATATAATTTTTTATTTTAAAATTGAGACTATCAATCTTATAGAGTTATAGTCAATGGGTTGAAAATCAACTCAACAAAAAATGGATCAAAATGAAGATCGTTTGAGTTTCTTATTTTATTAAATAAATAAACGGTTATTGTGAATTTTAATATTACATTAACAACTATTTATTTATTTTATAAAATTTAATAAGCAAATGATCTCCGATTTGATTAAATTTTCATATACATGATCCTTACAAAGGTAATTTATTATTTGCTAAGTAATCTCAATTTTAAAAATCACAAATAAAAAATTGTATAAATATGAGTAATTTCGACAATGATGTTCAAATATGTTTGATAGACGATAGACCATAGAAGATACTAATGGCATGTTTAGGAGAAGGGTAAAAGTACTTCCACATCCATAAAATCACTTCTATTACAATTTTTGGGTGTTTGGCAATAAGGAAAAAATACTTGGAGAAATTTTAGAAAATCACTTGGGACCTCTGGAAGTGGTTTTTGAGGAAGCACATGGGAGGTGCTTCCTCTCAAAAGCGTTGTGGAAGAAAAACACGTGGAGCACTCAACTTCTTAAATGAATATTTTTTTTTCTTCCAATTTTGTTCATGTCTAACTATTTAAACCCAAAATTACCCTTAAGTTTTGTGTTCAGTGCAAGAACGATCTATTTCTTTCTTTGCGCCTTCATCTTCTAAACATCACATTTTTTTCTTCCAAATCTCGCGTCTTTCTTTCCCAAATCCCACACATTCTTTTTCTATATATATGAAACTCCATAACCTCTATGACCACAATTTCCTATGTATTGACGGTTAACATCTCTGCCCCATCCTCAAGATTTGGAATAGTTATCACACTTGCTCTCCGTGAATAGTTTTAAGGGAAAATTATAAAGTCATTTACATAAGATTTATACTAGATTTGGTCACCCAATATTTTTATCCCAAATTAGGTCATCCCTATAACAAACATAACCTTCAAATTTTAATTATTTACATCCATTCCATCCTCTCATTCCTCTTATTATATTTCAATCTAACGTTCATGTAGCAGAGCTCATATTCTACCACACTCTTTCTCACGCCACCATCGTAGATATTATGCCGTCGTCTCAGATCGTTGTCCCAAAGCTCTGTCGTCGCCTCCCTTGCTCCACGCTCGGCCTCCACCTCTCTCTCTCTCTCTATCTCTCTCTCTCTCTCTCTCTCTCTCTCTCTCTCTCTCTCTCTCTCTCTCTAGCTAGCTTCAACCTCTGTGAACAACCGTACTCAACATAATCTATGTGCTCAGCTCCACCCTTAGTTATTTCTCTACCTCATTTTTGAATAAAATTTTGTTGTTCTATGGTTTATGTATAAAGATATTTTGTAGTGTGGGGGAAGAGGACGTTGAATATCTATTTCTATACATGAAGTCGTATTTTTAGATGAGAATGGTGTTAGTAGTGTGGTTGATGGTCTATGGTAGTATTTTTGTATGGCTGAAGTAGTATATTTAACTATAATGATAGTAGTAGTGTCTTTAATGGTGTGTAGTAGTGTGTGTGTTGGTATGTAGTAGTATTTTTACGAATGTAAATAAGTAGAGTTTTTTGTTATCTGAAGTACTATGTTTTGTTGTGTGCAGTACACTCTTGATGTCAGTAGTATTACTGAGAGTGTATGATAGTGCATTTGTTGGCTGAAAGTAGTACATTTAGAATTGATGATGTCAGTAGTGTTATTGAGAATCTGTGATAGTGTATCTGTTGGTCGAAAGTAGTACATTTAGATTTGATGTTGATAAGGATGATGATGTTAATAATAGTGTGGTTGTTGATCTACTGTAGTATTTTTGCTAATCTATAATAGTATGTTTGCTGGAGAGTGGTACCATTTTTATAGACTTGAAGTTGTTGATTTTATGAACTAAGTATTATGTTTGATGGTTTGTGGTAGTGTAATTGTAAGTCTTATATGTATGTTTGATGGTTTTGCAGAATGTGTGGTGGTATGTGGCAGAATGTTTGTACCCTTGTGGTAGTGTGATTGAGTAGTGTGTTTAATGGTCTGTGGTAGTGTGTTTGATTATCTAAGGTAGTATTTTGATGGTCTATTTTATTGTTTGGCAGAAATAGGAAAAACGAAAAAAGGAATACAATCTAGCCAGAAAAAGTAAAAGGAAGTCACATTTTTCCTTGATCAAAGCTGTGAAGAACAAACATAGGAAGAAGACGACCAAGGACACACATTTATACTACATAATAAGAAGGCAACCAAAAGCTTCAAGTCCAAGTAGTGTAGTGTTAGTGTTTCCATTACAATGTAGAAGTGTGTACGTGAAACAACAGTAGTATGTTTTGAAGTAGTGATCTAGTGTGTTGAAAGATTGTAGTGTGTTTTATCAGATAGAAGCAGTGCTTTCTACTGTGATGTAGTAGTGTGTACTAGAAATTGCAGTAAAATGTTTAACATTGAGGAATTAAATTGAATATTTTAAAGTAGTGATCCAGTGTGCTAAAACATTGCAGTAGTTCTTTCTGTTGTGACGCAGTAGTGCATGTGAGAAATAACAATAGTGTTCGTTTTAAATGTTTATCAAAAAATAGTGTTTCCGTTGTGATGTATTAGTGTGTATGATAAACAACATTAGTGTGCTTAACAATGAGGAAGTACATAGAATGTTTTGAAATGGTGATCTAGTGCTAAAACATTGTAATGTGTTTATCAGACAAAAGTAGTGCTTTTTACTGTGATGTAGTAGTGTCTACTATAAACAATAGTAGTGTTCATTTGTAGTGTTTATCAAATAGTATTGTTTCTTTGTGATGTAATAGTGTGTGTGAAAAACAACATTAGTCTTCGTTTATGTAATGTTTATCAAATAGTAGTATTTTCATTGTGATGTAGTAGTGTGTACGAGAAACATCAGTAGTATGTTTAATAATGAGAAACTACATTGAATGTTTTGAAGTAGTGATCTAATGTGTTGATACATTGTAGTGTGTTTATCAGCAAACACAGTTTACTCAGCAAACTACCACAAGTTTTTGAAAATACTACCACAGTTGTTGAAAACACTACTGCAGGTTGTTGCAAACACTACTCTGCTGGAACTTGAAGACACCAACAGAGTAAAAAAAGACATGACATAACAGTTTTATCATATCACAGTGTCCTCAGAAAATTACCACAGGTTGTTGCAAACGCTACTCTACAGAAACTTGATGACCTCTAGCTAAAAGTTTGATGAGTGTAATATTATTGTTGTTGAATAGTACTACTATAATTAGTTTCAGACAGTACAAGCTAGTAACCAAAAAATACACTCTGCCCATAATCCTTGACTACAATATCCACAGAGGCTATATGAAGTTCGATCATAGTCTTTATCATCAACTTCAAGTCTCTATCACCGGATAGTATACAATTTGGATAATATGGTAATGAGAAACCAAGAGTGAACGAATTCAAACTCAAACCAGAAAAACGCGATGACACATTCACCACTACATCAAAGAAAGTTGTAATTAGAGTAAGGAAGAACATGATTATCTAGTTGTTGTAGGTGCACTTTGCAAACAACTCTGATTCCATAGCTACTTATCTGCAAATTAAAGAGAAATTGCTCACTATGCGGAAGTAGTATGCTTAATGGTTATCAATAGTATGTTTAGTTAACGCAGGTAGTACTGTTACGTATACAACATAATGGAAACTTACAGAACAACAAACTAATATTCTTAGAGGCTTGTAGTAGTGTCCTCAGTCAACACAGGTAGTACTGTTATATGTACAACATAATGGAAACTTACAGAACAATAAACTAGTATTCTCAGAGACTTGCAATAGTGTATTCAGTCAACACAGGTAGTATTGTTATATCTCATACTTTATACTAATTGTCTCAAAACACAAATCAACAACATCAAGCACACAAAAACACAAAAATCAAAGCAACAACCAAACAGTAGTATCGCTATGATGCATTGATCCATCATAAATAGGACTAGAACATGAAATCAACAAAATCAAGAAACAAAAATTCGAATCGAAATGCGAGACAAAAATTTAAAATCATAGCTCAAACAAAGCAAAATCAAACAACACAAAACAAAAACATCTATAAAAATGAAGAATTGAAGGCTCACCTGTATCCTCTTGCCGGAATCCATAGAAAACAGGAGCATAATTTGAATTCAATATAACAGATATTAAATATTCACAATGGAAATTCGAAATCAAAATCGAATTTGAACCGAAGAAATTCAAAGAGAAAACAAATATGTATAGAAAGGAGAAATTGGAACTCAATGCCGCCCCTCTCCTAAATCTCGGCATTGTGGTTGCGTCTCTATCTCGCTCTCTCACTTCGGGATTTGTCTCTCTTAGAGTCCCCTCTCTCTCTCTCTCTCTCTCTCTCTCTCTCTCTCTCTCTCTCTCTCTCTCTCTCTCTCTCTCTCTCTCTCTCTCTATTTTAGATATTCCTAGAAGTCAAAGTGACCTTATATGGGTTAAAAAAGATTAATGACTTTATTGGGAAAATAAAGTCTCTAAGAGACCTTATGTATAATTTTCTATAGTTTTAATCCTATTATGCTATCAAGGTAAGTCAAGATATGTGTGTATATTCATGGTTTGATGTAGCATGTGTTAAATCCTTTTCATAAGGTGAGGAAGAATTCTAGTTTACATCTGTAGTTTACAAGTAGAAATCTTTTTGTATGGTGTTCTATGTTGTTTCTTTGTGATTATACTAATCATGTTAGATATAGAGAGATTTGGGGTAACTGGAATAACAACTCGATCTTTGTATGCCAAGCTATGTCAATTTTGTAGTAAGGGAATAGACTGAGTTGCATGGACACAAGGTGTTTGATGAAATGCCTAGCTATATTAAATTTTACATTGAGAATTAAAGTTGTTAGTTTTTGGGCAACAAAATAGATGGATAAGGTTATCAGATGCAAATAACAGATCTAATCAATGTCAAAATCACGCAGTGCAGTGACAAACTATATGTTATAAATTTACAGTGAAGTCTCCACTTTATACATTGAACTTGCATATTGTGATGTCCTCTTAGTTATCCAGTTCTTCTAAAGTTCTGTTTCATCTTATGCCATCTTTTGTACTAATATAATGGAAAATTCTGGTTTTGGTTCTTTGTTTTGGACAACAAAACAGATGACTAAGGTTATTATTAATTCATCACAAGATATATATGTGGAAGAAAAGGTGAAACAAGAAAAAGCGAATTGGGATGATATTGGTATTTATGCATTCATTAAGGTGTGTGTCAAATAGACCTTAGCCAAAAATAGAAAAGGTATGTAAGAAAAGAGTATTGGCAAGGAATGAATATTCTCATTCATATTGTAAACATATATACAGAGATACAGCTTGCATACCAAGCACTTTCCTATTCTGATGATACAATAGAATCAATCTAATTACAATCAAATATTACAAGTTAATTACATAGATTCTTAACACTCTCTCTCAAGTTGAAGAGTGAATGTTAAGCACACCCAACTTACATACCAGTGACTTGAACTTTTCTTTGCTCAAAGCTTTCGTGAATATGTCTGCCAATTTTAGAATTGCCAAATCTAGTGCTAATTATACCATCTAATATCTTATCCCAAATAAAATGATAATCCATCTCAATGTGACGTGTTCTTTTGTGAAAGACGGGATTTTTAGCAATGTGTAAGGCTGCTTGGTTGTCACAATGCAACAATGCAGGGCTAGAAACAGGAATATACAAATCAGCAAATAAAAAATTGGAACCAAGTGAGTTCGCAGCATGTACCAGCTATAGCTCTATACTCAAGTTCAGGACTTGACAATGAAACTGTCTTTTGCCTCTTTGTATGCCATGAGATTAAAGAACCCCTCAAGAATACTCAGTATCCGGTAATAAAATGATGACTAATGGGATAGCTAGCCCAATCCGAATCACAAAAATTTCTCAAGGTTAAAGCATTGTTAGAACACAAAAATAAACCTTGACTAGGAGAGAACTTTAAATATCAAACAATCCGAAGTGTAGCAGCCATGTGATGAAGTCGTGGTTCTTGCATAAATCTACTTAGAACATGAACTGAGTAAGTAATGTCGGGTCTCATAACTGCCAAGTATATGAGTTGACCAACCAATTAAAGATATGGAGCCGGATCCTTAAGTAGCTCACCTTATTTGAAAGCTTAGTCTCCTCCATAGGAAATTCAACTGGTTTAGCACCAAGAAGATCAGTGTATTTGATGATCTCCAAAGCATATTTGCGTTGAGATAAGTAGATGCCTCTTTGTGACCGAGCTACTTCAATTCCAAGAAAATACTTGAGGTCACCCAAATCTTTAATGCGAAAAGGCATATGTAGAAATTGCTTGAGTTCTTTAATGTAGTCTACACTATATCCAGTAATTAAGATATCATCAACATAAATCAATAACACTGTAATAGAGCTACCCACCTTTTGCACAAAGAGAGAGTAGTCAACTTTAGACTGAGTGAATCCTGAATCAAGGATAGCTTCTGTAAACTTGGAAAACCATTGGCAAGCAGCCTATTTTAGTCTATACAAGAACCTATTGAGGTGACATACAAGGTTCTCCCCCCGTCGCAGAAGACCCAGAGGAGGTGACATGTAAAGTTCTTCCTGTAAATCACCATTGAGGAAAGCATTATTAACATCAAAATGATGAAGATGCCACCCTTGACTAGCAACAATAGCAATGAGGCAATGAACAGTAATCATCTTCGCTGTAGGAGAGAAAGTATCATGGTAGTCAATTTCAACAGCTCATGTGAAACCCTTGGCTACCAGATGAGCTTTATAGCGCTCAACAGAACCATCAGCTTTCTGTTTGATTCGATAAACCCAATGACAACCAATGGGATGTTTACCAAGAGGTAATAGAACTGTTGGATTGGAAATCCCACATCGAAATAGAGCAAGATGAAATACAATTTAAATGAAGGTGGATTATTCCTAATTGTACTGAGGCCTTTGTGGATAAAATTCAACACCTTAAAGGTGGTTAAGATAGGACAATATCGGTACATGACGAACCCTACGTGTCACGCTTGTCGCTATTCAACTGGAACTAGAGTCCATGTATTGTTGTCAGTAAGAGCTTTAAGTTTAGACTCCATCGCTTCCTGCCACCGGGAATCAGTAATAGCATTCTCATATGACGATGGTTCAATAGTCTCACTTATATTAGCATTATAAGCCAAATATGGAGCAGAAACGATGATATGAGATGTAATTACACAATGGATACCACGTACCTGGTGGAGGAATCGGCAAAGAGGAAGAAATATGGTATGGGGGAAGAATCACCTGCGAGCAACTGTAATCACAAAGACAGACATTGCGTTGTCAACTTCATTCGGAGCGGCAGAGAAGATAGATTGGCTTGTATTAGTGGGAGAGGCACAACAGCTAAATCGGGCTAGGGCGGAGGAAGCTCAGGATGGGACAGTGAGGAAGGAATGTTGACCGATGGATCTAAGTTGAGATTGAGTTCTGTGATCGGAAAAGGCAGAGAAGAAGAAGAGGTGCCGAGGATTGGTGCTCCAGATGATAGTGGCGGTGCCAGAGAGGAAGGCATACTAGAAACAACACTCAGTATTGCGTTGGAAGGAGAAGAAGCAACACCTTGAGTAGTGACGCGACGCGCAATGAGAGAGGATGAAAGCCCACCGCCAAGACCAATGATTGGAGTCACGATTTGATAAGAGGAAGACATGCTTGGGTTTGGCGTGTGATAGAGATTAAATTGGGCTGGAATCATATGGGCTGGGTCATCAAAAATAGGTAGTGGAAAACTGCTATTTGATTGGGATTGGGCCTGTGCAGAATTGGATGTAGAATAATGAAATGTGTCTTCAAAAAACACAACATCCCTAATCTTTTTGGTATCAAGATTGTATAGCTTATAAGACTTTTGACCCATAGGATTCCTGACCAAAAAATATTTTTGTGCTCGGGGAGAAAACTTGGACGAAGAATGATCATTTGTTGCAAAAGCAGTACACCCAAAAACACGAATATGTGAGTAATTCGGAGGTTTGTTATACAAAATTTAGAATGGTGTTTTCTTGTAGAGCAAAGGAGTAGGAAGACGATTAATTATATATATATATAGGCAGCCGTGAGAATACATTCTCTCCAAAAGTTAATTGGTAAATAGGATTGAAAACGTAGAGCTCAGGCAGTTTGAAGGAGATGACGATATTTGCGTTCGACTACACCATTTTATTGTAGTGTGTAAACGCAAGAATGTTGAAAAAGCACCCCATTTTCGTTTAAGAAATTTTGTAAAGAAACAAATTCAGCCCCATTATTTGAAGGCAATTGTTGAACCCAATTACTAAATTGGGTTACAGCACATGCAAAGAAGTTTCGAAGTAGATTTTGTGTTTCACTCTTCCGACGCATTAAGAAAACCCATATGAAACGAGAAAAATTATCGACAATGGTAAGAAAATAATGAGCACCAGAAATTGAAAAAGTTTTATGAGGTCCCCTGATATCACAATAAACAAGAGAGAAGACTTTAGATGTGGAAATTGTGCTTGGAGAAAAAGATTTTCGGGTTTGTTTCGCCAAAGGACATATATCACATTTGTGATTAGAATCAAAAGAAAAGTTAAGAGAATTACTAGCTAAATATTGTAGAGGAGCAGAAGAAGGGTGTCCTAAGCGACCCTGCCAAAGGTCGGAAGTAATGGTCAAATGGCAAGCGAGGTTCACTGGTGGAAGATTTGAAGCCAATGCCGCTAAATAAGAAAGATCTCCATGTTGCTTGCCCATGTCCTCGTAGCCAAGTCCTACAAAATACACCAAGATGAAAAAAAAGGTTACTGAACACCTTAAGGCATCAATAGTTTTACCAACTGATAAAAGATTGACTTCAAAACTTGGCATACATAAAACATTATTTAGGAAAAGGGATTCACTAAGCAAATTGTCCCAGTCATAGAAATGCCAGCCATATTTCCACTAGGCAAAGAAACCCGTGGTAACCGAGAGTCATAAGAGTTCTTTAATAATTTTGAACAAGAAGTGATATGACGTGTCATTCCATTGTCAATGATCCAACCACAAGAAGATAGTGGTGTCAATCTTTAAGAAAAAGACGTAGTATGAACTTGTGGAACATTTGACTTGAAACTGATGATGACAAGAACTTTGGCATACTGCTCCTCAGTAAAACTTGGTATTATGGACTGAAGTTTTAAGAAGGTAAGAGAATGTCTCTCAGCCATGAAGACAAAATAATGGAATTAATATGAGGATTGTTGCTACAAATGTTGCGTCGGGAATGAAAGAAGAGCTAGGTGAAATGCGTGCTCTGATACCATGTAAGAAAAGAATATTGGCAAGGAATGAATATTGTCATTCATATTGTAAACATATATATAGAGATACAGCTTGCATACCAAGCACTTTTCTATTCTGATGATACAACACCATCTATCTAATTACAATCAAATATTACAACTTAATTACATTGATTCTTAACAAGGTACCCATTTTTTCTAAGCATGGATGAAAGAATATTGTGAGAAAATTTTATGGTTTTACTAAGCAAAATTACACCTTCAAGTAACTCAAGAACAAGTGGACTGCAATTAAGAGAGAGTGGATGCAATGTTGGTGTCGATAGAGACCAGCTTAGGGTTGGATCCTGTGATGAAAACCATCAGTGCTAGCAATGAATGGTGGGAAGCAATAACTAAGGTGAATTTATTTTCTTTACTAGAGTTTGAAAACTTTTTTTAGACATTACTGAAATGACTCAACCCCGATTTAGTTTCCTAAACCGGAATCAAACCCCTTTTAAAAACACGAACTTGCAAAAACCATAGAAATTTCGGCAGAGTTTCGCTATATCGTGGAATTGCCATTAACCTGCACCCGAAAACACACTTCATCCTATGCCACAAAAGCCAAACCGTGGGCACCAATCCTATCTGGATTTCTCAATATCATATCATAACGTAAAGTAATAAACAAAACTGTAACTTTACAGAAATCCGGGGAAAAATCATACGAAAATATATCATCAGAGTATTCAGAGCGACCTCTAGTATATATATACATAAATATACCACAGTAGGCTAAACAAGAAATCTACTAGAAAAGAAAGGTAGCTCGAATACTAAACCTTCGATTGCGACGTGCGACACCAGAATCCGAACTGCAAACTGGGTACGGAAACCAAAAAGTCCAGGGGAAAGGCAAATAAAATCGTTAGAGTGAGTAGACGAAAATAATCATATGCCTTTCACTATTTATATAACATAAAAATAATGCGAGTTCTTAAAATAAATGGAGGTGTCAGGCGAATCTCTCAACCCCGACGGTGATAGACTAGGCGAATCTCTCAAGCCTAGTGGGCACATCAGGGGAATCTCTCAACCCTGAAACTGAACTACCGGTGATCAGTCGAGTAGCCAATGCATCGATGCTAAGTAAATGCCATCACCAATAAAATATAAAAAAAATACCTCCAAAAACAATAAATAATCTCAATACTATGCTGGAAATAAATAATCTCAATAAGTAAATGTCGTCACCGGAGGAATTTCCTGGTAACCAAGATTCGAAAATCTTCTTCTCCTCAAGCCAAGCCTTTTTCCCCAAAGGATCACCACCGTCCAGCCACCACTGTGGCCTGAAATCAGCTCGAAAGTCACCAAAATTCAAACCGGCCAGAAAATTTCGCCTGTGAAATCCTCCACCGTGAGGCCACCTCGGCCTCCCATCTTCAAGGGACTTCATCCCAAACACAAACCCAACTATTTCCACCTAAAATCCCCCTCGGAAAACCACCGAAAAATACTCCACCATTAAACCCGATTCCAGCAAGTTTCAAGCTCAAAATTGAACAAGCAAACCACCACCAAAACAGACCATATATACATCAATCGAAAGCCCAAATGAAAGGACCCAACCCCAATTTAGCTTCCTAAATCGGAATCAAACCCCTTCGAAAACACGAACTAACAAAAACTTTTCGAAATTTGGGCAGAGTTTCGTTACTAGCGTGGAATTACCATTACCTGCACGCAGAAAATACACTTCATCCTATGCCACAAAAAGCAAACCGTGGGCACCAATCCCATCCGGATTTCTCAATATATCAACAATAACGTAAAGTAGTAAATATATATGTACTTTACTGAAAAATCCGGAGTAAAATCGTATAACATATACCACAGAAAGCTCAGAGCGACTTCTAATACATAATCATATACGCATACCACAGTAGGTAGAACAATAAACCTACTGGATGAAACAAAGTAGCTCGAGCACTATGCCTCCGACCACGACGTGCGACACCAGAGCCTGAACTGCAAACTGGGCACGGAAACCGAAAAACCCAGGGGAAAGACATGAAACACATTAGAGTGAGTGGACGAAAATAAATGTCTTTCACCAAGTAATATATATACATATAAAATCATATGCGAGTCAAATGCATGAAAATCATATGAAATGTGAGGAGACTCTGGCTACCACTCACGTACAGAGCATGCAACGTAAAACATATCGCGGAGACTATCGCGGGCTTTCACGCGATAGCACAGTCTGAATAACGGGATCCCAGACCCACACGTGATTCTAGCCAGAAAGGCCTCGGGTCAGGATATATGTCCCCCCCCCCCCCCCCCGGAGCGTACTCGGGGATCTGCCGAGAAGCCAATGTGTATCGATACCACAACATATACTGAGACTGTACTCTGTGTAAACCAAATCATAAATCTTTTCTATGCACATGCTTAAAACATAATATATATATATATATACATGTATACTCGTATACGTATATTAGTATATGCATAATCGTAAAACACATGCTCGTAAAATCATAATCAATCCGCATGCTCAAGTTCGTAAATCATTTATAAAAGACTCGCAATCAATCCATGAAAAGAAATGTCCACTCACAGACTGGCGTAACGCGGTACGCGTTAACCCGTGATCCGGCGGAATGTTCCTCGCCAAAAGAACGATCATGAACACCTGAATATTCACAATGTCCAATATTCAAAGTCATAATCCGACGATACAAATCAAACCACGAGAAACCACCGTCCTCGGAAACACATAATTCAAAGTCGACGAATCGTCGAAAATCCGTATATGTACACCACAATACCTCGCTATACATTCGGATGTTCAAATCAAGAAACGAACCTCCCCACTGCGATCGGGGCGCGATTTCGAGTCAAATGACATGCAACTTGTCGAAAGTCCAAAAAGTCAAACCGTTGACCGTTGACTGCCGTCCCCGGCGGCGCCGTCGCCGGACGTGAAATTTCACGGAGGAGCCACCCCAATTCCACTCCAAATCGTCCACTGAGCAACTTTGTCAACTACACCGAAGTCCAATTCTCACTCTAACACATCCAATTTCATGATAAACCGAATTGTACACAAATTTTCAATCCCAAAATTCTCCAAACTCAAGCAAAATTAGAGCTTCAAACTTACATGGTAGCTTCAAGAGGATGAGAGCTACAAAGCCCACTAAAAAATTCAGCTCGAATCGGTCCGAATCCAAGAACCCGAATCACAAAGTTTTCCTCCATTTTTAGCCGGATTTCTCTCACTCTCCGGCGAGCCTTGCCGTGAAAGGAGGCCGGAGTCACCATCACGGGACCAAGACGCATCGAATGGGACCAACCCCGTCCCACGGGGTGGTCGGAATCCATCGCCACCATGGAAGCCGTGAGCCACCGTCGTGAGCTCCTCCACCACTCGGTCAACACGAGTTGACCGGGTCAACTCCCTAAATGGCAAGGTTTGACCTGCCCAATAAGGAAACTTCCATATATAGACTTACCCGAAATAGAAACTTGTAATTATTCGTTTCGACGAACTTCAAACCCACGTAACTTTCTCGTCATGATTCCAATCCCGATAATTCTTGCGGCTACAAACTCGTCTCGACGTACTCTTCAATAATCACCCAAAGTCAAACACATCGGCCAAACGGATAAAAAGTCAACCCTTTGAACCAACACACATTTAAATCGACTAATTAATCAACAAACGGCAATATTCACAATTAAATCTTCTAACTCAAAATCATGCTCCGGAAGTTCCCACGAACTCGAAATTAAATTCTGAATAACTTCCGTGAAGAAGCCGAAATCAAATTCTCGACCGGTAATTTAGTCGCTAAGTAGCTCGCCATATTAATCTGTTTCCGTCGAAACTTCAAATATTCATAATTAATTCCTCGGTCGTCCAAATAACGATCTGGAACCGCCCACGAACTCGTAATTACACATAGAACGACTCTCGAGAAGAGACCCAGCTCCAATTCTCGGCCAATCATTTAGTCGTTAAGAAGCTTCGACGATTCGAATAACTGTCGGACAGCTGCGACTACGCAGTAACTCATGTATATAACTGATCAAACTGCTGATTCTGGTCCGGGTCGTCACACAAACAACAAGCTTCAAAACCTTACCTTCCTTTTCGGCAACCGAGCCGTATTCCGGCGACCCTCTCGACGGTGAGTCACGGACTCACTGAGTCATGGACTCACTGAGTCAGCCACGGGTTGACTCGGCCAACTCGGCCCAGCTCGGTCAACTAGGTCAAACAGCCCATTTTCGTACTTTTTCGATAACTTTACGACTATTCGGCTATTTAGACGTCGCGACTTGGTTCTATCCACAATTCGGATAACTCAAATTCGAACGGATAAACACGACTAACTTGACGATAATTTCAAATATTCATTTTATATTCCTCGATTATCCGAAAAATTCTTGGAAAGCTCCCACGAACTTGAAATCAAATTCTCTACATTTTCCACGAACAAACCCAAATCAAATTCGTGTCCGAAAACTAAGTCGTGATCAAAACCGCTTAACCGATTATTTACAATAAACCTCACTTACTCGTAAAACTCGCAGATTAAGCCGATTACCATACCAATTCCGGTTCGGGTCGTCACAATTACTAAAAATAATGCTTCCATGTTTGAGTTGTAGCTAGAATCTTATACAATCATTAATGGCTATATGCAGAATATTATATCTTTATGAAGTTATGTAATGGCTTAAGCACGTACTAATGCACTAAAGCATAAGCTTGCTGAGATTGCTTTTATTTTGTATGTTAGTCTTTGGTCCCTACTGACGTGAAGTTACTGCATTGGTTAGTTGATTAGTTCTCTATTGTTCTTATCAAAGAAGAAAGTCATTGGTTTGTATGCTTCTAGAAATAACATTGTACTGGAAATTTACAAAGAAGATAGCTTCTGCAGTTTTTGACAACAAGAAGATGAGTAATGTATTCCAGTGTAAGATATGTGTGAATGTGTGTTAGTGAAGATTTAATCATGTTCATATCTAATATGTTAGATATGCACACCGCATGTTCGTCAAAATGCCTGTGAGAGGACCTTGAACTCATTAAGGTCTGTAAGGACCTATGATATGGTTCTATAGTTTAGGCCATATATGCTGAGACTAACTTGTTACTAGGAGCAGATATCTTTGCAACGTCTTATGACTTATGATATGTTGCGTTCTCAATTTGCCCTGCCAATGTTGTAGTTGAAGGTGATCAAGTTCTTCGTATACGTTTTTCATGTTCTACTATATGATGCTTTTTATTTATTTAAGTAGCTGTATGGAAACAGGTACATGTATGTATAAAACGAAACATTAAAAACGTGAAAGTAATTTTTTTTTAATTTTATTTAAAAGCAGGTACGTTTTGGAAGCGTTCGAATAAAATAATAATTTTAATGTTTATTTATTTAAACAAATAAATATAGCAAATGACGATGATTATCATCAATTTTACATTATATTTTTTTTAACAAAACATCAATTTATACTAAAATACCTAATTCATTTCTATACAAGTACATAAGAACACAACAAATTCGAGAATCAAGTCACAGCAGCCTTCCCAATAGGCAAGTACCAAGTCGGATCACTACTCTAACTACATAGTGGATGTCAAAATGAACGCAAGTCTCTCAATGGACAAAATATATATGTTACAGATTTACTTTCACATCGTGTTATTAACACCCTCTATCCTTATCTGTTCACCCTTTCATTTTCTCTTTTGTGCTCCTTACTCAGATCCTCGATCTATCATCAATATTTCTTTTTGTAGCAGCTGATCACACCATATCCATATGAAGATTGAAGCTGAACTTGAACCCAATTCATGGTAGCAAAGTTAAAGACATCGAAACCATTTTTTCGTACTGGAATCCCAATTCTTCACTGCAACCCGACATCAGGCTTTATTAGTTGATATGATAAACTCGCGATTCAGGCACCAAGCTCTCTATTTGATTGTCTGTGACTTTGTGGTAATGGGTTTCTTAGGTAAAGCAACTCGATTCAAATCTGGAGCTTGATTATTCAAAATCATGTTTCCAAATTTGGAACTGTTTGGGTCCAAGATAAAATATCTTGTTATTGAGTTTTCGAGGTTGGATTAAGCGAGCGGCCCAAGAAGTATTCTTAGTAAGTCATGACGGACTAGAAGAGAGAAGGAAGCCGAGTACCGCGCCCATTAGTGAATAATGATCGACCTTACCTATATAGGAAGGGATTCCTGGCGAAGCTTATCTCTAAGAGTCTTAGACTCTGAGATAAAGTGAAGGACATGGGAACCGATCAATTAGAGTTGCTTAGCAAGTCTAATTGTGAGGAGATTCAGTTGAACTGAAATATGAGCACCATTTTATACATATAGAGGAGCATAACACCGAGAAAAGGATCCTCGATCAAATACCTTTCGCTATCAGCCAACTATCTTCTCATCTCGAGAAACCCTTGCAACCACCGATCAAGAGAGTTGTCATCCAAAAGAGCGTGAGATTCTTGCGATTCAAGGACGCAAAACACCTGAAATCGACGATCAAGAGGCTTGTCACCAGGAAGAGTGAGAGTTTCGAGGTTCAAGAACGTAACCACTATGTTCTCAAAACCCTATCAAGAAGATTGCTCTACTTTACACCATGAAGAGTGTGAGGTATCGATCTTCGTGGCTCAGCTAAAGACACGAAATCTACATGTCCTAAGGCATTAGGCAAGAAGGATCCATTCAGGCGGGGTTGGTGCTCTCCCCTTCTAAATCGCTTATCAGAAATTCAGGTAGCAACCGACCTACGAATAAACGATTCTGTCGAGAGACAGTGGCACGCCGGCACACGAAGCACATGATCGAGAAAAGAGATGGTTTGCAAGGCCTCTCAGGTCACTGGGAGATTTTGCTGTCAAACATTTTGGCACCCCCAGTGGGACAAGATTTTGTGTCTTTAAGCAACAATTGGGAACCCCTATCAAAAGAAGTACCCTCAGTTTTGTAAACATCGACAACCGAACTACTGGGAACACACTTCTGCTAGGTGTCGTTCCCTATCGGAGAACGTGGTTGAAATCATTTTTCGAGTCCAACACAGTTCTACAATGGATTTCAACTTCTTGACTGAAGCTAATATCAATCAGTTGGGTTATGAAGAATACCAAACGTATGCTGCCCAGCGAAAGGGGCAGTTGGGAGAATACTTCGCGTCTCTCGAGTGGAGGATAGGAAATTAGGCAGAATTGCTCACCAGCAGTAGTGAAGAAACAGATACAGTTATTGCTGAGATCAAGGCCTTGGGGTTTGAATATCAAAAGGGTTTGGAGGAGCAGGAAACATTAAAGGCTCAAATAGCGACCCTAGCAAAGGGATAGGACAAGATGCATGCTGATCTCTTACGTGCTCTAGATGTAAATCAATGGAATCAGGCCAAAGAAGTGGCCAACTTCTACAGGAAGACGAATAGGGACATCTCGGCATTAACCAAGGCTGTCTCTGGCCTTACCAGGAAGTCCAGGCAAGCTGAGGCCTTCCCATCCACTTGGGAAGAGCGCTTGGAGAGGTTTATGGAGGAGTGCGATATTCACATCACTAAAGTGTATGAGCCATATGAAACTCCATACCCACCTGTGCATAAAGACAATGCCAATGCTTGACAGTGGCCACATCATTAGAAGCCAATCAATTTTTAGACCTTTACAGGGGATGACGATGCTAATGCGGTGACGCATTTGACTTATTTTACATTGCAACTAAGGAAGTTTGCAGAGGACTCAAAGCTTAAGTTAAGAGTCTTTGTTTCATCCCTATCAGGATCAGCACTCATTTGGTATATCGGTCTGGAGAAGAGGTCGATAAACGAGTGGTCAATAATGGAATCATTGTTTATCGATCACTTTGGAACAATAAGGCCAGAAACTAGCATTGGCAAGCTAGTGGCCATGTGTCAATCACCATCGGAGAGCTCGGTAGCTTTCCTAAATCGGTCTAGGTCCAAGTATAACTTGTGTAGAGCCCCATTGGGGAAGGATGAAGTTGTAGAGATGGCTATAAATGGCCTGGAGGATGAATACCACAGGTTGTTCTACAATTTTAAACATCTCACCATCAACGAGCTGATAACAGCTATGACAAAAGCACACAATACCATGCAGGAGAGGGATAACCAACGCAATTCCTCAAAGGGAACATATGCGTAAAGATCCTACGACAGAAACAAGCCAAGAACTGTGGCTTATATTGAAGATCTAAAGGACCCAGAAGCAAATTCCGAAGACGAGGAAGTGGGGGCCGTTGAGTTGACAACAAACAAAGTCTTGAAACTCCGCAAGCTGCAAAAGAACAAAGGTCATTTGAAGCTCTCAATAGTGGCTTTTACAAAGCCAGAATTAGAGACGTATACTTATGATGCCAACATAGTACATGAAATTCTAGACGAGCTCTTCAGTCTGCGAGCCGTCAAGACAAATTTTGACCCACTTCCTAGTGCTGAACAGTTGAAAGGGAAGAAGTATTGCAAGTTCCATAGTATGTGGAACCACAAGACCAAAGAATGTGTTAAGTTAAAGGATCAAATCCATAAGTGGATGAACGAGGGCAAGCAGGCATTAGAAATGGCACCTATAACAGTTTTGTTAGTTGATTCTTAGCCATTCCCGGAAACTCAAGTTAATATGGTGGAAGTTAATTAGTTATCAACTGTTAGTTCTGTGATGGGAGCAAAAGGTGAGAATGCACCAGTCCACCTGCAATACAGTTTCGCATAGGACAAGGTAGAGGAGATCTTTGAGGAGATACTAGGGCAGAGGCTCATTATCTATTGGCCAGTATTCAAACTAAAAGATTTGGACTACATCAGGCCGGGAGAGCACTTTTGCATGTTCCACAACCAGTTTAGGCACAAGACATCCTCATGTTCTATGTTGAAGGATAGGATACAGAGTTTGATTACCTGGAACACAATCAGAGTTAGCCAGGAAGGTGTCGTTGAATGGTTTTCACCAATGTCGCCACCTTACCATACAATTCTAGGATTTTCTCCTTCAAGCTGTGTGCCTGAGCCAACACAACGAAATTAGAAAGGGAGGTCAAGACAGAAGCCTAAGCCTGATATCACTTATGATGCATCAAGGCGAGCTGAGATTTTTGAGAAATTGGTCCAAGCGGGGATAACAGTGGTACCTGATAATTGGGGAACTCCATACCCAGACCCCGAGGATGTAAAGGGTCTCCCTCACTGCTGATACGATAACAAGTGGGGAACACACTCCACTAATCAGTGTAACAAGCTAATGTATAGAATTCAGCAGTGGATCGACGAGGGAGAAGTACAGATTGCAGCATCCATACCAAACCCCAAGCCTGAAGGAAACTTAGTTGTCGGAATGCTAGAGTTGACAAGGGGCAACCCACACAAAAGAAAGCTAACTCTCTATATTGATACTAGTGGCAAGGTAAGTTCGAGGAGGTCGCCAAGATCCACAGCAAAAGAAAAAGTGAAGGTCAGCCCAAAGGCAGAGTCGCCAGTGGCTTTATGTGCTCGCTGCAAGCTCTATTGTGGCCGCAAAATCACATAAGAGGAGTTGATGGAAGTAGTCATAGTCTACTCGGAATTAATTTCTGTGCCTGAGCATTATCAGCCTATTAGTCCAAGGGAGCTTCATTCGAATGACTCACAAGTTTTCAAGCGAAGGCGAGCAACAGAGAAGTTCACCGAAGCAGAGATGTCTAAAACAATTGTAGCCGATGCACTCTCTAAACCATATGTCCGACTAGCTTCAAGGAATATATCTAAAGAGAATGTATGGTACGTAAAAGAGAAAAGGAAGACTGTGGAAGTGAACCCTAGCCAGCGGTGTAATCTACAACGTTGTTTTGGAGAAACCAAGAGAGAATTGGAAGCTTTGGAACTAGGTTTGGTACAGCCAGAACAACTAGCATGCACCCTAGGAAAGTTGCAAAGGCGACTTAATGCTCTAGCAGCTAATCGATTGGTAGTTTTTGGAAAGAAAACTTGCAAACCCAAAGTGCGGGAAATTAGACCAAATGTCTTTGATCGCAACCCAAAATTATGAGTTAGAGACAAAACACTAGATCCTATACATGAGGTTCCCCGTGACCCTAAGAAGGGCAAAGCTGTTAGACGAGTTCTCCATTTTAACGAGAAATTTAAATAAACCAGTACCTTGAAGGATCTTCAATAGATAAAGGAGATTGCCCAAGGCCGTCTTATCTCAAGTGAGGCAAGAGGATTTCGATGGAGACCAAATCCATTGGTTGAGGAAGAGAAAAAGAAAACAGCCAGTTTAGACAAGTTTAAATCCACTCATCAAAAGAGAAGCACTGGTTCATTTCAACCAGCCACTACTGAATCTATTCCTGAGGTCTAATTTCAACCACAGATCATAGCCACCTTAGACATCACACAAGACACAGATATGGAAGCTGAACGAGCGGATGAGGACGTGAATGAAAAAGACGAGGAGTTGGTTGATTATGGTGAAGATGAGGAAGTAGAGATGCAGGAGTATGAGGATGAAGAAGATGTTGGAGTCAATGTTACCATTTTGTTTATATTACCTTCTAGATTTACAGGTACTTCTGCCCCAACAATGACAGAAATCAATAGCAGCTTAACCAAAAGTGCCAATAACATGGCAGTCATAGGAGAGGATGACACCAAATCAAGCAAGTAGTGGCTCGCCAAGTTACCAGAGATTGATCTATCCTTAAAGAAGGCATACATGTTGTTCAGGAAGCCTACCCTGAACATGGCCATGCATATGTGACCACTATACGTCACGGGGAAGATCCAGGGTATTTAGATCAATATGGTTTAGGTGGATTCAGGGTAGTTGTTAATATTATAACCGTGAAGGCTATGGCATTGCTAGGTATTCCCAAATCTGCCATTCAAGAAACAGCTTTGAATGTCCGCAACTTCCAAGGTAACATATCCAAGACCTTGGGTATTGTCTTCCTGTATGTACAAGTATGACCAGCAGTTGGGACGTACACATTCTTTGTGGCAGAATATACACCACCCTATAATGGAATCTTGGAATGAAATCGGATTCATCGAAGGTACTATGTGCCATCTTCCCTTCATCAACAAATGGCTCTCTGGAATATGGAGTCAGGCGAGGCAAAAGTGGTTGACGTTGATCCACGCCCTTATATTGTTTCAGCTAATGCTTTAGACACTAACTACTACAACAGTGACCTTCGACCACTAGATGTATGTGGCGTAGACAACAAAGGTCGCCCGGTAGGTGTCACGGCCTCTGAATTAGCTCAATGAGGTATTATCCAAGTAGGCGAGGATAGTCGTCGCCCTTATACCATTCAGCTACCACTTAGACCATCCCAATGTTAGAGCCTCTATCGAGCATAAAGACCGAGGCTTGCTACTCCCTGTATGAACGATTCTACAATTTCTTGATGGAGAGCCAAGCCTACGAGCATGTGCCAATGATTGCAGCATTGGAATACGTGGATGACGACGTATTGCATGAATCAAATAAGGAGGACCTGATCAAACTAGCTCCAGCAGCCTTAGATGATACTCCTCCTAAGTTAAAGACCCCATTGAAAAGATTAATCTTGGGACTTCAGACGAGCCAATTTCTGTGGCTATTACCTTCTTAGAGTCTGAAGAACGACATAGACTTATTGAATTATTACAAGAATACATAGATTATTTTGTAGAGAAGTATGAAGACATGCTACGACTGTCACCAGAGCTGGTATGCCATAATTTTCCTATCATGGAAGGAAAGAAGCATGTAAAGCAGGAGATGCGTCTTATGAATACGTACAGAGACAACAATTCTAGTAAAAGAAGAAATCAAAAACATGCTCAAGTCAGGCATCATTAGAGTAGCCAAATACAACGAGTGGCTTTCAAATGTAGTCCCGATTAAGAAGAAGAATGGAAAAATGAGAGTTTGTGTAGACTATGGAGACCTTAATAATGCAACGCCAGAGGATGTTTATCTAATGCAAGTAGCAGATTTGCTAGTAGATTATGTAGCTCGCCATGAGATGTTATCATTCATGGATGAGACAATAGGATACCACCAGATCCCAATGGCAGAGGCTGATAGGCATAAGACAACATTTCGTTGCCCAGGTTTTGTAGGAGTGTTTGAGTACGTGGACATGCATTTTGGACTCAAGAATGCGGAGACACCCTACCAGCGTGATATGAACCTGATTTTCCATGACCTCATAGGGAAGTCCATAGAGGTACACATTGATGATGTGGTAGTAAATATGAAGTGTATGTTTGATCATATCGAAGACTTGAAGAAGGTGTTCACTCATATAAGGCAGCACCAGTTGAAGATAAATCCAGCTAAGTGCGTCTTTGGAGTGCAAGCAGGAGATTTTCTGGGTTTCTTGGTCCACCAGCAAGGAATTGAAGTCCAGGATGATAAGAAAGAAGCAGTGCTCAAAGTAGTGCCGCCAAGGAACAAGAAGAAGTCACAAAAGTTGTTGGGTAAGATCAATTTCCTTTGACGATTTATTTCAAATGCTTCATAAGACAAAACCATTCTCACCATTACTCAAGTCACAAAATCAGAAGGACTTTGTATGGGAGCCTATTCACTAAGAGGCTTTCGATACCATCAAAGCATATCTAGCGAACCCACCAGTCTTGGTCCCGCCACGACCAGGTGTACGTCTCAAGCTATACATTTCAGCTAGTGGTCATTCAATTGGGAGTTTACTGGCACAAGATGATATGGCATGAGTTGAACGAGCCATCTTTTATTTAAGTCGTACATTGACAGATTGTGAAACAAGATATTCGCCAATGGAAAAGTTGTACCTAGCCTTGTATTTCTCAGGATGCAAGTTGAGGCACTACATGTTGTCATTTACCACTTGTGTCATTGTATAGACGAATTTGGTAAAGTACATGCTTTCAAGGCCTATACTAAGGGGCCGAATTGGAAAGTGGATATTGGCCCTTTCGGAGTTCTCATTGCAATATGTGCCATAGAAGGCAGTAAAGGACCAAGCGATGACCAATTTTTGTGCTCATCATCCGATGGTAGACACTCGTGAAGGCCCAGACCTAGAGTTAGCTCGTATTGTTCTAGCACCGTGATATTTATATTTTGATGGCTCAAGTACTAGCACTACGGTTGGGGCAGGAATTACCTTTGTTACCCCAAACGGCCAGACTTTTTCGTATTCTTTCAGGTTGGACTTTCATTGTATGAACAACCAAGTAGAATATGAGGCACTTATCATAGGATTGGAGCTCTTGCTAGATATGGAGATTACAGACGTTCATGTTTGTAGAGATTCCCTACTGATGATAAAGAAACTTGAGCAGAAGTATAAAGCTGGTCCGATTCTAGAACCCTATGCCAAATGAGCATGTGATCTACTCAAGCTGATTATTGAAGTACAATTGAGTCACTTTCCCCGCCAGGAGAATTATACAGCAAACGAGTTGGCGCAATTAATGACTGTAGTAAGCCTACAGAATGAGGTATGCGAGAAGATCCTGAAGATTGAACAACGAACATTGCCTTCTTTCTTTGCTCGTCAGGAAGAAAATAATGAATGGTATGTAGCCACACTATTGACATAGATTGGCGACAGCCCATTATCTCTTATCTCTAGAATCATAACGAACTGGCGGACAAGCGGATTCGTTTTCTAGCTCCTAATTATATACTTAAGGATGATGAGTTGTATAGGCGAGGTGAGGAAGGTTTGTTATTACGGTGTGTATACGGACATGATGCCAAATGAATAATGAGATAGTACACTTGGGGGTAGCAGGGGCACACCAAGCTGGCCCAAAGATGAGATGGTTACTATGGCGTCATGGATACTATTGGCCTGGAACGCTCAAGGATTGTAATACATTTGCTAAAGGTTGTGAGGAATGCCAGGCACACGGCCCACTTAGCCATTTTCCCAATATCCCTTTACAGCTAATCATTAAGCCTTGGCCAGCACGAGGATGAGATTTAGACTTAATAGGGATGATTCATCCTCACGCGTCTGAGGGACATAAGTTTATAATTGTGGCAACTGACTTTTTTCCCAAATGGGTGGAAGCTAGGCCTTTAAAAGTGGCCTCGGCAAAAACTATTCGCCAGTTCTTATTTGAAGATGTCGTTTACCGGTTTGGTATTCCAGAATATTTTGTGTTCGATAGAGGAGTAGCTTTCATGTCTCGCCAGGTAGACATCTTGATGTAGGACCTCGGTATACACTTTCTTCATTCCACTCCATACTATGCCCAGTCAAATGGTCAGGCAGAGACGAGCAATAAGATAATTTTACACATCCAAAAGAGAATGCTTGCCAGCAACGCTCGTTTGTGGCATGAGGAGTTATTTAACACATTATGGGCATACCAGACAAGCAAAAGAAATCCAACATGGACGACTCCTTATGCATTGATATTTTGGTCATGTTGCAGTGTTGCCATTAGAAATTAACGTGCAGTCCTTAAGAGTTATGGAGTAACATGATTTGATAGGTGAGGATTATGTGCAAGCAATGTGGCAGGAGCATGAGGACTTAGACGAGAAACCACTAGAGGCATAGGAGCAGTTGTGTGCCGAGAAACGTAGAGTTACTCGTGCTTATGACAAGTGCACTAGGGGCAAGAGTTTTGCAGAGGGGGACTTAGTCTGGAAAGTGATACTTCCCGTTGGCGAGAAGATTGATGGACAAGGAAAGTGGTCAGAAAAGTGGGAAGGACCATACATCATTGATCATATTCAAGGCCGCTGAGTGGTTCGCCTGCGGGATCGAGATGGCACAGTCCATGTTAACCCTCTTAATGGTCGTTTCCTTAAGAAGTGTGTATAGCCAGTCTGGGAATATGACGACCCGCCAACAACAGATTAATTCAGTTCATCCAGACTCCCTGGTAGCTATTCGCCTGAATCAACTGCAGGACCATAGCATAGAGACTTGATGTATTCCAGCACAAGGCCAATAACAGTGGCTAAGTATTCTGAAAATTTCAAACTAAGCCAATCTCTGTCGCTAAACCTTTTGTCTAAATTTTTAAGTTTTTTAGTGGTTAATCTGTACAAGCCAATTTATGTGGCCAAATACAAAGTGTATTGATTCATGCACAAACAATGTTTAAGTTTATCAATATGAACAAAATTTTTCAGAAAAAATTTATTCTTCAAACACAAGCAGATTACATCACATACTTTGTAAATTAAAATACAAGGTACGTACAAAGGCTTTGTGGCCTTAAGCTCTGATACCGTAAGGAAGAAATTCGGAAGAAATTTTGATTGATAGAAGAACAAAAGAAACAAAAGGAGGTGTACTGTACTCCAATCCCTCAAATAGGGTGATAACCAATCTCTGTGGCACTCATAGCAAATATGTATAAATGGAGCATGGAGACGAAGAGGTCGTAAGGACCAGCAGCTCCACTAGAAGACGTAGAAGGGCCTCAATAGACAAAAGAAATGGAGGGAAATAACCCTAATTCATCTTTCATTATTTGCATTGATGTACTGGTTTCCACCTTGGTGCCTCTTCCCCAGGAACGAACCAAGCGTTGGAAGCAAGTTGTCATATGCTTCCCTGAATTGACTCCTCATGTAAAATGAGGAGTGGTAGCACACATAACTCTTTGGCCTTCCTCGCCAGAATACTTACGTGCATGGACTTGCAGCATTTATGTAAACAAAAGCAGATTCGTTGTTAGCGAGGAAGCCAGGGCAAAGTCATCCCCAGCGTTTAGACTTTGTCACTCTGTATATACATAGAGTGACTTCACCAAGGATTTACCTAGACATGGATATCACTATCTAGTCCAGGTTTGGACATGAATATCACTATCTAGAGTTCGTGGTATGAAAGGATTTTATCTAGAGGCTTCTTTCCGAGTAAAAACCAAAGCGGATACATCAAAAGAGAGTTCATTCTGAACCAAAGATATGAAGGAATGTATAAGGGTGAAAAACTGAAGTGATAGTTATAGGAGAAGTAACGATGGAACCATTACGTTTCAACGAAGCGGTAAATCACAACCGTTGGTGAAGGACGCGTATCGTTGGGGGATTGAACGACACGACGGTTCATCCATTCTAAGTCAAAAGAGCCATAATTAGGGATTTCCGAGTGGTTAAGTGTTCCTCTTGGAAACCGGAGAGTTGGGATACGACAGGGTGATACAATCCGGATTTCAAAATTGATTTTAATCTTGTTTAAGAGGATTGACTGGAGTAACCAAATGGCAACGGTAAAATCCTGAGTAATTTAGATATGGGCCATGTGCCGTTTGGATTTCTAGTTATGGGCTTATACCAGAGGCCTATTATTAAGTCCAGAGTTTTAGTGGGTTAGGAAACTGGGAGTGGGCCTAATTAAACATTGGGAAATAAATAAAGTTTTTCTACAATATATAAAATACGAAGATTGGGCCTGGTACTAGAGGCAAGAAACTACAATAGGAGAGCCGCTAATTCAACCTCTTTGATAGCTAGAGTTTTCGTCTTGCACGAGACACTCTGTAAAAATTCCTAGATGTGGCTTCAGTCTTGTTGCATCTGGTCAGTGATCTACGCATTTTATACTTGATTCTTAACGTCTTTCTCTTTACATTTAGCTTTATTTTGACCTTAGTATTTTCTATTCTAACTTACTTTGTTATTTTTAGGTCATAAATAAAGGAGATGAATTAAGGAGGTTAAAATGCAGCGGAAATGCAGAAAAATGAAGAATTCTATTTCGACTAGGAATCCTTTGTGAAGTAGGAGTCCTTGGGAGAATAGGAAAGTGAATTAGGAACACATGTGCAAAATATTTTCTAAAGTGAAGAGGAAGTGTTCAGATCTTTCCTAATTGATGAAGGAAACCTTTCCTAAATGTGATAGAAGAACGAATTGTCATGGGCTTGCTTATATATTAAAATTTCGACCTTATTGCTGAACGGGAGCCCAAATTACTCAAGAATGGACCAAGATTAACGAAGATGGGTTAAAGACCAAGAGCATATCCAAAGAAGCACAAAGAAAGAAGATGGATTAAAGTTAATTATCAGAAATCGACATTTGTACACCAGCCTACTTTGAAAGACCACTATGAACAGATCCGGATGAATCTAGACGCGATTAGAGTTGGAAAGATCTAGAAGTCTAGTTTCCAACGCAAAAAGAATCACAACGTTTGGAGTCCTAGAGCATTTGGAGAAGGGTCAGGTTACTCAGGTGGAGTAGTTAGAGTCCTAGAAGGAGTCAAACTAGGCTTGCTTGGTGCCTATATAAAGGGAGCTTTGGCTAGAACAAAGGCATCTCTCATTTTAGAAGCCAAAACTCTGCCCAAAATCCTTCCTACTCTCTAAAACACCAATGTTCTCAAAAAGGAAGCCATCCTCCTCACAAGCTGTCTCCACCATCTTCCAAGGAAGGCATAACTTGGCAATCCTAAGGTGTCAAAGTCTCCATCCATTGAAGAGTCATCTACACCAAGTAGTCTAGGGCAATCCCGAAACCAAAAAGTGTATTTCTGAATTCTTCTCTTTTCTTCTTCTTGTAAGAATTTCTGGTTATTATGGATGGGTTTGAAGAACTATTTCAGTTTTATAACTTATATAGATTTCAATAAACCTTCCATGTGTTATAGTATTTTAGTCTTCAATATGCATGTGTATCTATGCTTAATGCTTTGATTTATATACAGGGCAATTCTTGGTTTTGATCAATGAGTGTATATGGCAATTCCGAGCACGAAACTACTATATGCATGTGTTTTGTAGAACTAAACTATTAGAATTTCGTTGGTATTGTCTAATACGCATGTTATGAGCGAGTAAGGTGAAAAGAATGAGATGATCACTTGTATATATATTAGCTCAATGTTTTATTTTCGGTCTAGCAAGCATGTTTAGGATTTTATGTTCTTTAATTGTTTCTAGATGTCTATGAGTGAAGCATGTTAGAATTTAGGGTTTCTAAATATGTTTGCTAGCCATTTTTTGTTTATTTTCATACTTAGGATGTTAGACCAACTTTCAAACCCCCTATACATTTACTTTTCTGTTTATAAACGTTGTCATGCATTAGTACCCTCAATCCCCGGTTAAGAACGATCCCTACTTATCAATGCTACATCTACAAATAAGGGTTTTAAATTGTATACGTGTGAAATATGTGTTGCGTGTCTACTTTGTGTTAATATTTGATGCATGTTTAACTCATACCAGCCAGCCACCTCTACAACTACCTCTTGCTTACGATTTGAACGATTTTTCAAGTCGTCCTGGTTGGCATACAACTTGTATAGGTTGTGGAGGTCTTGCTCAAATTGGGTAACGGTACAAAGGAGCTTACCAGAGGCAGTTCTCTTCAAGTCTATGACTTTATCCAATGTGTTGTTGATGCTGTCGAACGAGTCCAAGTTAGCTTTGAGAAACTCCTTGAGGGTTGCTTGAGGGAGCATGATTTCGGCAGGAATTGGGTCTATGATGACAAGTTTGGCCGAGAGGTCTGCCAAGCTCAAGAGTTGGTGCTGCATTGCTGTAACTTGGCTAGTGGAAGATGAAGAAGCCCAGAGAGACATTTCCTCGTCTTTGGGAGCTGCCTTGACTGTGGCGGTGGGAGTCGAATACTCTAGTGAAGAAAGCTGGGAACTGAGAGTTGTATAAGAAGTCTGGCACCGTTGTCTCTGCTAAAGAATACTTAATTCAGATTAAGATGAATATGCAACTAATAAAAGGAAAAAAAGGTTGTTTAAAGTGGATATACCTCAGCCTTGCCAAGCATATGCAGCTCAGGCAAGAATAGAATGTTAAGTACCATCTATTCCAAAACCTTGGTGGGTTCGTTAGGTGCATCATTTGCTTTTGAAGATGCTGGGCTAGACACATGTATTATCTGCCCTTCTGACATGGCTTGTTGTTCCTATGGAGTGTAGTTCAAGGAATGATAAGAAAAAGGAGAAGCAACGAAGGTAAAGGTGGATGCGGTAGAAGTGTTACCCGCATCTCCTTTGCTTGCAGCGTCACTCTCTTCAGTGTCATTAGCATAGTCTGGGAAGTTTTGAGGCTGGGCCAGGTTATAGTCTAGCGTAGATTCGGGAACAGGCGGACGAGAGACGGCTCCGTGCTGGGTTTTGACGATGATAATAACTTCAACATTGTTAGCAAGATTGTCTTTATGGGCAGTGAATAGGTTTTAAGGACAATGAGGAAGTTTAAGAGTTAATCACGTAGTCAAATGTAATATAGAATGCTATGAAGTTAATAAATAAATGAATACCTAGTGAAGGGACGAGAGGTTAGCATCAACCAGTTCATGTGGTTGTTCATTGGCGCTGGCAGCAGGCTGCGTTGATGAAACAACGGCGGTAGATTGAGGCTCTGGCGATATTGGAAGAGTTTTTATGGGAATAGAAGGAATAAGCGGCGGTGCTACTTACTGTTAACGATTGCCCCTCTGAGTTGTCCCCAGCAACAAGCTTATGGCTGTGCCGTTGGCGTTTGCCCGAACTGCAAGCTAGCGAGTCGGCCCAAGTCCATTTCTGGGACTTCTGAAATAAGACAGGACAATTATATTTGCTGAAGAATTAAAATGCTGAACATTTGGAAAGCGTAGTGCTTACAATTTGTGGAGGTTCTTCTTCTACTTCTTGCTGGGGTTCCTGGTTAGCAGTGACATTTTGGGCCTCGGGTTCTTTTACATGCTGTTTCAATCCCAAGAAAGAAAATAAGTCAATACAAAGTTGAAGTGTTGCAAATATTGGCAGCAAAAGGTTGGTAGACATGGAGAGTAAGTAAAGATACATACCACTGGCCAAAGGGTGTCTTCAGTATCCTCATAGGTCATGTTCAAAAGCTACCTTTCAGAATCATCTACAAATTGCTTTTTGAAGTCGCGGAAGATGGTAGTAAAGAGAGCAAGCGGTGACTTGAATCATATGCCATCCCAGAGTTGCGCTCTCCATTCTAAGAAGTGTTTGGTCACATAGAGGGAGGGTACGACATGATGAGTAGGGTCTTGCTCAGGAAGCAGTATCAATGGAAAGCCATAGTGGGCGTCGGCTATGTCATCAAGGTTCGGATGAGAAGACGCTCACAAGATGTTGTAGCGGTTCACTGAGGTGATAAGAGGCATAGAGGCATGCTGGGAAAGCCCAAGTTGTCTGGCGAAGTGGTTTAGTGCATACAACTTATACTCAATTGTGGAAGGGTCAGGAACTAGCAGATCGGCACAAGTGTTGATATGGAGAAAAATTAGCCTCGCCTGGGCATCTTGGTCTGGCAAGGGAAGACAGCTAATGTCAAGGTCTTGAGGGAAGTTGCGGCTCAGAATGATGTCAACTGTAGCTTCAAGAAACTCGGTGTGCAAGCAAAAGGCGACAAAGCATGTCTGGTAAGTCCATATATCAAAAGAGGGGGTGGTCACCAGAGTGTTGCCCAGAAGTTTGTCTGTCTCGAATGAGAGAATTTTAGGGTGACGAAAGATGGGAAAGTACATTTGGAGCCAGAGCTCTACCATCCAAAGTGGTCCTGGTTGGTTAAGGTTGAGCTGTGATAGTGCAATCCATCTTAGGTTGTGGTAGATGCAGGCGAGGATGGACTGTGTGAGGCCCAGTTTGGTGCCCTTGAAGAGACATTCGACAAGGTTGGTCCAACACTTATTGACTTTTCTGAGAAGCTGGGCAAAAGATGTATTTTGATAGCTAGAATTCAAGGAAAGCTATACCTCCTTGTCAGTCTTGTCATCGATATAGTGGGTGGTTCAAGCGGAGAATGACGGAGGTCAATATTTATTGGCCTAAATTGAACACTCTATATGGTCTTCTTGTTTCCAAACAGGGTTTGCTATAGGAACTCCAAACAAAGTATAGAGGTCCAGAACAGTGATACTTACATCGTTGCAGGGGAGACGGAAGCAGTTGCATGCAGAATCCTAAAAGCACATAGCGGTGGTGAAAGGTATACGATTCTCACCATTGGGGAGTGAGAAGCATAAGTCGAGGAGGTGGTTAATGTCGGCCGCTTGCCATTAAGCCAGGTCTAGTTCTCGACGGTTATTGTACTAGGTGCAGTCATTGTTAGAGGTGTTGGGCCATTTACCGATTGAGCAAAGGGTGTCCTTGATGGTCCATCCATTTGGGCTAGCTCATGGGTCATCCTGGAAATTAGAGCCGAGTTGCAATAACGACGACGGAGAACGGGGAAAAGTTCTGGGTCTATAGGTGATGCTAAGAAAGAGCCTAGGCGGCTGGTACCAGAGGAGCTAATTTTGACAGTAAGAGTAGCACCTGGATGTCTTCGCATTGTGGTGTAGCAAATATCAATAGCAAGACATGTCTGGTTGTCTTTCTTTGTGGGGAGGCATGTTGAGTGATCGGAGATCGATGACGGCGGCGGAAGGACATAAAGTTTAGTTTTAGAGAGAAGCTTAAAGTTCGAAGTGATGTAAGTGAAAGAGTTGTGTTGGGAAATAAATTCTGACAGGGACGTGTGCTTTTTATATGATGTCAGCTGAAATGGCACAGCTTTTCAAAAGAAAGGAGGTAACATGGCGTTGGCGTATAGAGTTACCGTTTGGATTATAGTAGCGCGTCGATTGGTAAATCAAGCCTTTTCGATTACAACGGTGAATTAAATCTCAAGGCTTGAGGGACAATGTTTAGACCCAAGATAAAATATCTTCTTATTGGACTTTTGAGGCTGGATTAAGCGAGCGGCCCAAGAAGTATTCTTTAAAGTAAGTCATGAAAGACTGGAAGAGAGAAAGAGGCCGAGTATTGCGGCCCAGTAGTGAATAATGATCAACCTTTCCTATAGAGAAAGGGATTCTTGGCGAAGCTTATCTCTAAGAGTCTTAGACTCCGAGATAAAGTGAAGGACATGGGAACCAATCAATTAGAGTTGCTTAGCAAGTCTAATTGTGAGGAGATTCAGTTGAACTGAAATACGAGCACCGTTTTCTACATATAGATGAGCATAACACCGAGAAAAGGATCCTCGATCAAATACCATTTGCTATCGGCAAACTATATTCTCATCTCGAGAAACCCTTCCAACCAACGATCAAGAGAGTTGTCACCCGAAAGAGCGTGAGATTCTTGCGATTCAAGGATGCAAAACACCTGCAACTGACGATCAATAGGCTTGTCACCAGGAAGAGTGAGAGTTTCGAGGTTCAAGGACGCAACCACTGTGTTCTCAAAACCCTGTTAAGAAGATTGCTCTGCTTTACACCAAGAAGAGTGTGAGGTATCGATATTCGTGGCTCAGCTAGAGACACAAAAACTACAAGTCCGAAGGCATTAGGCAAGAATGATCCATTCAGGCGGGATTTGTGCTCTCCCCTTCTAAATCGCTTATTAAGAAGTCAGGTGGCAGCCAGCCTAAAAATCGAGACGGTGGCACACCAACGTACGAAGTACACGATAGAGAAAAGATACAAGTTGCAAGGCTTCTCAGGTCACTAGGAGATTTTGGTGTCAAACAGGAACCACTGTCTTTCCAAATAGAATATAATCGAAATTGCGTTTCCAAGCGATTCCCATGAGCTTCCGCTTCCAGGACGCAAAATGTGGTCTGACTAACGCTTTCGTGCTTCCTAGCTTCTCATAATGGCATACTATTACAAGTTTTCAACCAAGTTCTCCTTCACTTATCATAGTAGTCGGCGTGAGCAAAGCTCTGCTTAATATTTTAAATACGGTTTTATTATTGGTATAATTTATCTTAAAAATAAATATTAAAATAAAAGTACTTTGATCTTGAAGAAACCAAACACCCCAAACGAATTAAAAGCACTTTTTGTCAAGTTGGAGGTGCTTTTCATTATTATGCCAAATGCCAAACTGATTTCTATTGAAAACACTAATTTTAGAAGTGTTATGAGAGGAAGCGTTACTAGTAAAAATCACTTTTATGAATCTATCAAAAACATGCACTAATTTTTATATGATACCTCATAACTTGAAAACTCAAGGGTAGATGAGAAATTGACAAATTTGAGATTGAAAGTATGAGCATGTAAAACATACTAACTATATTAAAATACATTAATGTGTATGCATTCATAGTGTTACTTTAATTTCAAAAACGAAAAATTAACAAACAAGACATCAACTTTTTCTTATTTTAAATATTCATACCTCAATTTTATAAAATATCACTCATACCCTAGTTTTTTACCCCAATCCAAAAAATCATACATACTGTTACTTATTCCGTACTTTGTTTCAAATTGCATAATTTTAATGACATAAGAATTAATGGTATTAAATGGAATAAGTAACGGTATATATGGTTTGTGGTCGGGATCAAAAGTCAGGGTATGATTATGATATTTTATAAAATTAAAATATGAATATTTAAAATGAGTAAAAATTGAGATGATGAAAATTCCCTTTCAAAAATGAGAGTTTATGTCGAGAGATTATATAAGATATTTTTTCTGCCATACTGGCATACACCCCAACTTTTGGGATAAATAAAATAATTTTCCCACGCACATAACAAACTTACATATGCACCCACTGTGCACCCACCAGTCTTTCAAACTCCGTTCCCAACTGTCGAATTAAATTTTTTGTTTGTTTAATTTTTAATCTATTTTGGCCTCACTCTTAAGTTACATAGAGAGAGTGGGAGGCAGTGACAGTAGTGAGAGAAAAAAGGAAGAGAGAAAGATTGCAAAGACCTCGTTGAAGTAAAGGAAGAAACTAGGGCTGGGCATATTGGGTTCGGGTCAAAAAATGACTCAAATCGATTTCGATCCGCTTATTTCAGAAAACCCAAATTCAGAACCAAAATTCAATTTTTCTGGGTTTCTTCATAATTTTTGGTTGACTGGAATTTTCGGTCTGGTTGATTCGGTTAAACCAAATTGTTTTCCGTCGTTCTTGTCGAATCTGATGGGGTCGGAATCATCTGATGATGCCATTAAGTCGAGATTGTCGCCCGAGTGAGGTTAATCCCTGGTCGCACATTGCCATCGAGTCATATAATTATGATTTTTTGTGTGTAGATTTTCATAGAACAGAACCAAGTTTGGAGAGAATCGCGGTCTGAGAGATAGAGAATCAAGGGATGGTGAGACGAGAGAGGCGAGGTCGCTGGGAAAGTAATCGATCGATTTATGTCGGTCAGTTTTAGACCTAGAACCGATCTCGAACCGAATCGATTCAGCGTCGGTTCGGTCTCTCTCTTCTCTCACCCGTTTTCATTCGATTCGGTACCGACTCAAATTTTTGGGTATGATCGGTCAGTTTTTGACTCAAATCGGAAATAATACCCAGGCCTAGAAGAAACTCTCCTTTTTAATTTGTTGTTGACAAATAGATTTTGGTGACTAGTTATTGGATTCTAATCACTGCTTATCAGAATTTTATCTATGATCATTGGCCATGGGCCGTTGGACTATATTAATAGGATAAATTACACATAAGGTCATATAGATAAGATATATTCTACATAAGGTCACTCCACATTTTTATCCCAAATAAGGTCACCTGTGTTTAACAAAAAATCATCTCGTTCAATTTATTTACATTTAGTGTCATCCTATTAAACTGCTCTCTCTCTTTGCCAGAACAAAATTTCCCCCAAAAATTCTCAAACCCAAAATCAGAGCTCCGTTCCAAAATCACAACTCCGCCGTCTCCGTCAATCGTCCTCCTCAATCGTAGCTCAGGTTTCTCTCTCTCTCTACTCTACTGTTTGTACCGCGATCAGGTTCGTCGTGATGGGATTCATTGGATTCTTTGTCAAGCTCATCTTCATTCCCATCAACAACATCATCGTCGGATATGTTTAGGTATTTTCAATTATGATTCGCGCTTTCATTTGATTTGGATTTGCATGCATCATCTTCTGTCTTGTGATATGTTAGAATTTTTTAGATCCTAGATGATTAGATTAAAACTTAGTAGTTTGTGACGGCCTGAAAATTGAATATATTTATAAGCTTTTGCATGTAGAATTAATTTAGGAGCAGTGGACTTATAGCTGGATCATGTGTTGTTTATGACAGTGTATCGGAAATGATTCTTTAAATTGAGTTGTCCAACATTTGTTTCCTTGTGTTTCGTACGTTACGTACGTAGTAGTGTCTATAATAGTCTGTGGTAGTACTTATGTTAGTCTATAGTAGTATGTACAAATTGATATTCTTTAGTTTTTATGGAGCAGTATCTACAATAGTTTGGGGTTAGTGTTTATGTTAGTCTGCAGTGTGCTCTGTAGTAGTATGTATTATCTATAGAAATTTGTAGTGTTGTCTGTAGTAGTTTGTAGTGTTGTCTGTGAGTAATATATAGTGTGTTCTGTAGTAGTATGTAGTGTGCTATGTAGTAGTTTGTAGTGTATTTTGTAGTAGTTTGTAGTGTTGTCTGTGAGTAGTATGTGGTGTGTTATGTAGTAATATGTAGTGTCCTCTGTAGTAGTTTGTAGTGTGTTCTATAGTAGTTTGTAGTGTCCTCTGTAGTAGTTTGTAGTGTGTGAGTATTTTGTAATGTGTTCTGTGAATAGTTTGTAATGTATTCTATGAGTAGTTTGTAGTTTTTCTGTGAGTAGTTTATAGTGTGTATGTGAGTAGTTTGCAGTGTATTCTGTAGTAGTTTGTAGTGTGTCTGTGAGTAGTTTGTAATGTGTTCTGTGAGTAGTATGTAGTGTGTTATGTGGTAGTTTGTAGTGTGCTCTGTAGTAGTATGTAGTGTTATCTATGAGTAGTTTGTAGTGTGTTTTGTGAGTAGTTTGTAGTTTATCTGTGAGTAGTTTATAGTGTATCTGTGAGTAGTTTGTAGTTTGTTTTGTAGTAGATTGTAGTGTGTCTGTGAGTAGTTTGAAGTGTGTTCTGTGAGTAGTATGTAGTGTATTTTCTAGTAGTATGTAGAATTGTTATAAGTAGTATACAAAATTTATTTGATGGTCTATTACATTATTTTGCAGAAATGGCACAAATGGAAGACCCTAAGAAACCAAAAGTCCAAATAAAATCGACATTAAGAGGCTTTTGCAAAGTCATAAGTGACCTTCACAAAAAATTGTCTCCAAAGACAGTGGGGATGATTTAGAAAATACCATTTGGCAATTTCATATGGTTGTTTGCACAAGGCTTAATGACATTTGATGATTCACACAAGAACAAAAAGAGGAACACTACGATAAAGAAGCCACTTTTTGATTACCGAGTTATAAGAAGAAGAAAAGCAAAGTCCAAGTAGTGATAATATGTTGTGTTAGGTCTGATGTAATACATTCTTTTCTGTTAGCGTCTGATGTTACTGAACAATAGTACTTGCATTGTACCCTGGATATTGGTACTACTTAATGGATACAACAGTAGTGGTAGTAATTGAAAGAACCTAATCTCGATTTAGTTTCCTAAACTGGAATCAAGCTCCTTCTGAAAACGTGAACCAACAAAAACCATTAAAATTTCGGCAGAGTAACGCTACTAACGCGAAATTGCCATTACCTGCACCCGAAAAATAACACTTCATCCTATGCACAATAAACAGTAACATAACTGTAATATTTAGTATATCTGGGAAAAACCGTATAAAACATGTATCAGAATGTATCAGAGCGACCTCTAGTGTAAATATATATAAAATATACAACAGTAGGCGAAACAAGAAACCTACTGGAAAACACAGGTAGCTCGAACAACTAGCCTCAAACCACGACGTGAGACTCCAGAATTTGAACTGCAAACTGGGCACAGAAACCGAAAAGCCCAGGGGAAAGACATGAAAACCATTAGAGTGAGTGGACGAAAATAAATGTCTTTCGCTGCATGATATATGTTATAATAACATATGCAAGTCAAGATGAATAAATATAATAAAGTACACGAGGTAAACTCATACTCCTCCAGCGTACTGAGCATGCATGTAAAAATCCCACGGGGTCGCTCATGGACACATCCGTGCTAGTACAGTCCAAATCACGGGATCCCAGACCCACACGTGATTCTAGCCAGAAAGGCCTCAGGTCAGAAGTCTGCCCCCCCCCCCCCCCCCCCCCCCCCCCCCGGCCGGTAAAAGCCTCGGGTCAGGGGTCACAGCCTCCCCAGGTAAACATCCTCGGGGATCAGCCGGGATGCAAGTGTATCGATACAACAACATATACTGAGACTATACTATGTGTAAACCAAATCATAAATAGTTCCATGCAAATGTATGATGCAATAAATAAATGCTTATACGTAATATATACTGGTATAGGCATAATCGTATAACACATGCTTATATAAACCATAATCTCATATGCATGCTCATGCTCGTAAAATGTGTATAAAGACTCGCGATTATCAGTGAAAAGAATTTGTCTACTCACAGGTGAGCAAAACGTGCACTCGCGTTAATCATGTGGCCAGGCGGAAGATCCCTCACCCGAAGCACGATCTCGATCCCCTGAATAATCATAAAAATATATCTGATCAAAATCATAGCTAACAACACTGAACCACACCACGAAAACCAACCGTTCCCGGAAACATATAATACTGTACAAAATAATCGACAAAATTCCCGAAATCTCCACTTGAGACCCTCGACTGAAAATCCGATACCCAAATCAACTCGAAAACCTCAAAGCGACGATCGGGGCGCGATTACGAGAAAAATGACATTAAAAACATCGAAATCCAAAAAGTCAACGGGTCGCCGGAGCTCCGGCGTTGACCGCCGCCGCCAACCACCACCGTGCTGCCATAATGATCTCCTCAACAAGGCGAATAACTTTAACAAAGGGACCACCACCATCCAACCACCACCGTGACCGAAAATCAGCTCGAAAGCCACGGTGGTCCAAACCGGCCGAAAAACTTCCCGGACCGATTCCGGCGCCGTCACGCCACCTCGTCCCCTCAAACCAAAGGGAAAATGATCCTGAGCTAAAACCCAACAAAACCCACCAAGTCTCATCGCCGGAGAGCAACCGGAGCACCGTCCCCGTTCAAGGCCGATTCCGGCGAAAATCCCCAAATTTCAAATTGACATTTCTCCCTCAAATCTCAACCAAATCAAGCAATTCCAAATTCTAATCAACATAAAATCAAGAGAGGAATCGAAATATACCAATAACTCGGCCGGAGGTGTTCGGAATCGTGAAATCTGACGGCGGCAGCATGGTGGAGAACCGGTCAACAAAAAAGTCAACGGTTAGCCTTGGTCAACGACGGTCAAACTTCCCAAACAGTGTTTTCGACTATTTCCGATATTTATACTCGCATCTCGGGACGATCGACGGTTCAAAATGGATAACCATTACGATTCAGATAAACACGATACGAACGGATAAACTCGTCGATAAACCGAAACTTCAAATAATCATATTATATTCCTCGGTTATCGGAAAAATCATCCGGAACTGCGCACAAACTCGAAATCACGTATACTACAACTCTCGAGAAGTGACTCAACTCAAATTCTCGGCCAATAATTAAGTCGTATACGAAACCGGCAAACCACACAATAGTCGATAAACAACGATTACACACTAACTCGTGGATTACGCTGATTACTCCACTGATTCTGGTTCGGGTCGTCACAGTAATACACTAGCACATTTGTGAAGTATGTACTTTTTGTTGTAGTGTGTTCTGTGAGTAGTTTGTAGTGTGACTGTGAGTAGTTTGCAGTGTGTTCTGTGAATAATATGTAGTGTTAGTAATACACTAAATTTTTGTGAAGTGGTACTTTTTGTTGTAGTGTTGTATTTTAGTAGTTTGTAGTGTGACTGTGAGTAGTTTGTAGTTTGTCTGTGAGTAGTTTGTAGTGTGTTCTGTAGTAGTTTGTAATGTGACTGTGAGTAATTTGTTGTATGGTGAGTGTACTACTACGGTTGTTGGATAGTACTAATGTAGTTAGTTTTACACATAAAGCGCTGTCACATACAAAAACACACAATTGACCAACCCAAAATGGCAAAATCGAAGAACAACAAACTCGAATTAGTATGTTAAACCAATTGCATAAGGAAAAATTACGTTAAAGTAGTATGTATTATATAATAAAGAATCATATTGTATGTTTTATATGTTATCACATAGAAAACACTGCAACAGTTTGTTGAAAGTACTACTCACTACCAGAAGAATCACTATACCCGATGAGTTGGTGTCGTCGATCTGTTCCTTTTTATCGTCGGGTATAGGCTATACCCGACGACGCATCGTCGGTTATAGTCTCGTCGGTAATGCACCGTCGGTGATACTATAACCGACGATGAATTAGGTTTTTCGTTGGAAAAAAAAGAGACTAAAGGCAACGATACATTATCGTCGGGCATAGTTTAAAACTATAGCCGACGATGTTGACACATATCGTCGATTATAGTTAATAATAATTAAAATTTTTTTTACAGGTTCTGGGTTTTATCCCAAAACCTGCATTCCCAAAAAATCACCAATATAGTTCAAATTGAAAATCAACAACCATTGAAACTATAGTAGTAAATAAATAAAATAAAAAACCGAAATCGTTCAAATCTGTATACATATGCGTACGTAGTAAATAATTAAAATAAAAAACCAAAATTATTCAAATCTACGGGGGTCTTAAGTCTATGTGGTCAAACGGATCGTCATAAGTTGGTTGGTCCTGGTCTGGCTGAGGCTGCGGCTGAGGCTGTGGCTGAGAGCAAGTGCACCGGGGCGGATTTCGCCGGCATCTGCTCGAGCACGAGGGAGGGGCCCGCCGGCAAGTGCTCGGAGGCCGAAAATGAGGGGCGCACCGGGGCGATCTTGCTCGAGCAGGTCGGAGGGGAGGAGAGCTCGAGCTCGAGCTCGAGCAGAAAGAGATCGAGCTGCTGCTCGCGCAGCTGGCGGACCCCACTTCACGTGGGTGACGTCAGCTGACGCCAGTTTTTTTTTTTTTTAACTTAAGGTAAAAGGTGAAAAAAGAAACTTACCAACCAATCAGTACGTGCCACGTGGCACGGCAGAAACAAAAAAAAAAGTAACGGGCCAGTTGATCTGGTTCGTAGATTTCGAATTCAAAAGTTGATCCAACGGCTCAGATTCAACCAGAAAAATCAGAACGGATATAAACGGTAATACCCAAAATATTTACAAAAAAATTGCAAAAAAATCCCAAAAAATTGCATATCACCCCCTACTATTTTCCTATAAATACTACACAATTTTTTTCACAACTCACTTCTCATTTGTGCACTACAAATTTCACATCTCCATCCATCTCTTCTCCATCTCTACTTTCATTTTCGTGAGCATTTTTTTGAAAAATGGCCCATTGGCTTCGTTCTGAAGATTTGCAAATGTGCATCTCTTTCGCACGTCATAGTATCGATGAAGTCAACGGCAACAAACAAAGGAAAGATAAATTGTGGGAGAAAATTCACGCCGATTACATGGAAAATTGGGTGCCATCGGAAGGAGAAACACCTCGAGAGGAGCCTAGGTCTCAAATTGCGCTTGCGTCGCACTACAATAAATTCAAGATACTATTGCAGAAATGGGGTCAATGTTTGCGAGACGCACGTAAGCGTAGAGCTAGCGGCACTTCTCACATGGATGAGGTAACTACTTATAATCTAATTTTTATTTAATTTCATTTTTATTTAATTTCTCTCATAATCTCATTTTTATTTAATTTCTCTCATAATCTCATTTTTATTTTACCTATTTAATTTCATTTTTATTTCATTTCATTTTTATTTAATTTGTACTATGTAATTAATTAATTTAGTAAATTTGAATTAACTTTTTGTATGTCAATTTAATTTAATTAATTTACTGTATTTTTTTAGATTAAACAAGCTCAAGCATACTACTATGCCGCTAAGAAACGACCGTTCACCCACTTTGAATGTTATGAAGTTCTTAAGGACCATCCAAGTTACCGCGATGTTGAACCGAGCACTCCGTCTCCGTTTGTTGGCTCATATGAAGATACTCCCTCCGTTACCGGATCATCTCCAATCGTAAATTTGGGTGATGAAGGAGACTTGAATGAAGCATCACCCGCCTACATTGGCACCGGTTCGTCGAGTCCGGTAAGACCAATGGGATGCAAGGCTGCAAAGGAATCAAGGCGTCATAAGAAACAAGGTAAGACTCCTATTGATCAACGCACTGAGGTTTTGCAAACTATGGCAAGTGATCAAGCAGCGTGGCATTCCACGAGAAAGATACAAAATGAAAGTCAGCTCAATTATTACGCCAAGTATATAGAACTTCAAGAACGAAAAGAAGCAAGGGCGGAAACTGAGCTCCAAATAAAGAAACATGAGGAAGAAGCAAGGATCATGACCATGAACTTGGAGGTTATGACCCCGATCTCCAAAAGGTACTTTACCAAGAGGAAACTAGCTATCCTTAAGGAATCAGAAGATAAGGATGGTGAAGCTTCCGATGATACATTTGCGGATTGTTATCAACCACGCGTACTCTTTCCACAGTAATTATAGCGCCCTATTGTATTAAGAATAAATGTTGTTTATGTTTTCATTATCGTTCCATTATGTTTTCATTATCTTTCCATTATGTATTTGAATTTTCGAGAAATAAAATTGCATGTGCTTTATGAAATAACTTGTCTGCGTAGAGGCATAATCTAACATTTAAAATTCAAACACATCATATTTATTACACAATTTCAACTATCGAAACACACTTACTGAATTGAAAGCACATTTATGAAAATTAAGCACACATAGTAAAAATTTAAACACAATTAATTATAGTCTTTCTCCAGTCTCAAGCATCCAGTTGTGCTTCACCAGGTCCTTCTGAAGTTCGTTATGGATATAAACAGATTGAAGATCGGCAACACGATCATGAAACCGTGACATATTATCCCCATCTCTACTCATTGGCTGAAAAGGAATTCGATTCCCATCCTCATCAACAGGCCCATCATAAACTTGGAAAGCTCGTACTGGGTTTTGCATATCTTCTTCTGCATTCTCTTCAAACTCTTCATCTACGAACTCACTCTCAACTATCATGTTATGCAATATGATGCAGGCTAACATGATAGTTTTGATCACCGATTTCTTGTGCAATGTACAACTATGACGGATAATTGCCCATCGGGATTGCAGGATGCCAAAGCATCTTTCCACATCTTTCCGGTATGACTCCTGTTTCTTTGCAAACAACTTATCTGGCGGTGTTTGGGGGTTAGAAATTGTTTTCACAAATGTAGAGTACCTTGGGTATATTCCGTCTGCAAGAAAATAAGCGTTGGAATACCGCTCTTCATGAACTTCATATACGGCGGTTGGGCTTCTTCCGGCAAGGAGTTCGTCAAACAAATCTGATTGGTGGAGCACATTAATGTCGTTTTGAGCGCCTGGAACCCCGAAGAAACTGTGCCATATCCATGTATCATACGAGGCCACTGCCTCTAAGATAATGGTGGGACGACCCTTTCGCCCTGAGTACGCCCCTTGATGAGCTGTTGGACAATTCTTCCATTCCCAGTGCATGCAGTCGATGCTTCCAATCATATCTGGAAAACCTCGTTGTTGGCCCTTAGCTAGAAGCCGTATGAGGTCATGTTCTGTTGGAGGGCGGAGGTAACATTGACCGTAAAGGAGAACCACTTGTCAGCAAAACTCCTTCGTACATTCTAGTGTAGTGGATTCACCCATCCTTGTGATTTCAGCACACTGATCTGCGGCTGCGCCGTAAGCCAGCATTCGCAGTGCAGCGGTCATCTTTTGTTGGGGGAGGAGGCCTAGCAATCCAGTGGCATCCGGTCTCTGATGCCAATATTCGTCGAAATTGCAGAGACCCGTCATGAGAGTGTTGAATAAGTCTCTGCTCATTCGGTACCTTCGCCGAAATTCTTGCACGTTGAAGATCGGGCGTTCGATGAAGTAATCTTGCAGGAGATTATCTCCCCTGGACGCCCTCAATCTTTGTCGATTTGCTTTACGACCCCGACGTGATCCACCACCATGCGGTTCATCATCAAGTTGTGCCACCTCCACGGCCACGAGATCCACGAAAGATTGCTCTATCTCGTCATCCTTCTCGTTTTGTAGTTGCCTCATTCGAAAAAAGTTGTCGAAGCTAAAAGGATTCATCGAAATTTGATGATTCAAGGATTGGAAATTGTGGTGATTGGTGTGATAGGAATGAGAGAGATGATAATTTTATGCCAAAAGCTCACCGACACCGACAATCGGCTTCAATTATTTCGTTATCCGGAGATGACACGTGTCGCAATCTCATTCGTCGGAAATCTCACCGACAATCGGCCTCAATTATTTCGTCGATATTGTTATCCGGAGATGACACGTGTCGCAATCTCATTCGTCGGAAATCTCACCGACAATCGGCCCCAATTATTTTGCACATATCATTATCCGGAGATGACACGTGTCGCAATCTCAGTGGTCTGAAATCTCACCGGCAATCCGGTTCAATTATTTTGTCGAAATCGTAATTACGTGATAACACGTGTCACGCCCTCATTCGCTCAGCGAATAGTAACTGCTAGAGCAGTTGGTGAACTGGTGCGTGCAGTTTTGGAACTGCTTGAGCAGTTCTGGGATTGGCAACTGCCAGAGCAGTTTCCGGCAACTGCTTGAGCAGTTGATGGAAAATGGGTGCGGATGCTCTGAGGCTGTGGCTGTGGCGCACCGAAAATGGGCAGGGGAGCTATCTGGATTCCAAATGCATGCAACTGTGCATAACAGTGTTGCATCCATGTCCCCATATGCTGCTGCTGTTCCGCCAACCGATTCTGCTCTGCGGCTCGCGCCTGCTCCATCTCCTCAATCCGACGCCGTTGAGCTTCCATCTCAATCGCTTGCCTATGAAGCTGCTCCTGTAGCTCATTAGACTTCGAAGATGATCTCGATCCGCGAGAGAATTCAGGGGTCTTCTTTAGCAGCCCTTGACCCCACTTTCCGGATCCCCTGCAGTAGAAAGTGTTCTTCCCTGGAGGGATCGCAGTTGACATAATCCTGGCCCTGACGATCGGATCAGATTGGTCAATCTGATCAATCGGGAGTTCCGCATCGGGGGTGTTGGGATAACGCTCTCTCGCCACTTGAGTCAACACCTCCGGAATCGCCTCCTGAACTCTCGCCTAATTGACAAAGAAAAATAAAATATTAATTAATGTAAACAATCTTAAAAAATAAGAAATATGTTTAATTAATAATAAGGACACTTACAGCATATTCAGGGGACTGCGGATACGCGTGCTGCATCGTATAGACAAGCGGAGGGACTTCTGGGTGGTTGGCCGCCTCCTCGATCCAACCCGAGTATGATCTGGAACCGGCATGATGATTTTTGGTGTTTTTGGCCCGAATCCTTGTGTTGACTTCAGAAATAGCCTGCTCGATTAATCCAACGTCAAAAAAATATTAGCCAAATAATTTGAGGGAAGTACGATAAAACAAAATTTTAATCGATCGAAGGTTGCGTACCTTCAATTTCGGGTTGTTGAAGTGAACCACAAGCCATCGCCACTCGTACTCCCTATAACGAAACTCGCTAGGGGTACCGGAACGATCGTCGCCGTACTTTTTTCAATGTTTTTTCAGCTCGCCCTTCCACTCCTTATATCCATATTAATAAAATTAATCGTTAGTAACTTATAACATTGTATGAACATAATCAAAAGAAACGAAAAAATCGAAACAAATGAATCTAGTAACCTGCTCCCATGCACTTCATCCGCCCACGTGGGTCTAATGTCATTGTCCACGCGAAACCACATATGCAATGCATATATATATATATCAATAATATTAAAAATTTATTTAGAAAATATACATAATGAATATACAATTCAACTCACCGACAACGCATTATTCAGCTCATATTTGACGGATTGCGGCACTGAATTCCAATCTGGCCACAACATTGGGACTCTATCTCGTATGAGGCTGCTCGTCATCCCTGCGTACCTTCGAGTGACCTTTCCCTCGATCACCTGTCCTCTATCCCCGGTCGGAATCATAACTTGGCCACCACCACTAGTCTGAATGGCATCGTCCAGTAACTTGCCGACGACGGGGCCTCTGGTTCTCTTTTGTTTGTCATCGGGCACGATCTCGCCTATCACATATATATGTAGACGATGTTTTAAACATCAACACTTAATTGAATTTAAATATTACTAAGTAAAAAGATATCACTAATTAATATTTACCTGATTCATCGGTGCATTGTCCCGGAATCCTCACACTCCAGAGAGGTTCCGGGAAGGGTACATACGCATATGCCTGGTCCTGGGTAATGAACCCTAGCTGTCCCGGAACAGGCATCCCCGTGGAATCGACAAGAGGTATCATCGGGATTTCCAATGGTAAGAATAAGGTAGACGGCGGGCAAAGTCGCATCCTGGCCGAGGACTGAGTAGATCCACCAGCCTCCTCGGAAGAATGACGAGTCTGGTGGGTGAAGGGGGAAGGGTTCTCGCGATGAATCTCCGACATTCGGACCAAGGATTGAGTCGCACTATCCGTTTCCGGCGTGCGACTGACCTCATAAAGCCTCCTCGCACCTGAGGATCGAGCAGGCTCGACCTGCTGCTGCTGAGGTTGTCCCTCACCCAGAAGTGTACGGTGCCGAGAGGTCTGCGGAAGACTGTAAGTGTTGCCGACGCTGGTGGATCCTGATGCGGACCGACTTCCGGTGCCCTCATCCCTACGTCCCGATCTCCCTCTCCCTCTCGACCTCCCCCTCGAGCTCGACCCCCCTCGGGAAGCACCGCAATTCAACCAATTCATCGTTGTTATAAAATTACAAAAATTCAAAATAATTCCTAATTAATCCAAAAATTCGAATTCGTAATCCAATAATTCCAAAAATTAATTAAACTCCTCTATATTCCAATAATTCCAATAATTCCATAAATCCAATATATAATCCAATAATTCCAATAATTAAACATAAATCCAATATATATATATATAATCCAATATATAAATCCAATATATATATATAATCAACAATAATTCCAATAATTCCATAAATCCAATATATAAAATGACCATGTATATATATAATCCAATATATATCAATAATCCAATATATAGCACCAATATATATATAATCAACAATAATTCTAATAATTCCATAAAATCCACAATAATTCAAATATATATATAATCCAATATAATTCATCCAATATATATATAATCCAATAATTCCAATACATAATTTCAAAAAAATCAACAATAATTCCAATAATTCCAATATATATATAATCCAATATAATTCATCCAATATATATAATATATCCAATAATTCCAATATATAATTCCAAAAAAATCCACAATAATTCCAATATATATAACCCAATATATATAATCCAATATATACTTTAATATATCCAATAATTCGAATATATAATTCCAAAAAAATCAACAATAATTCAAAAAATCCACAAAATTCAACAATAATCGAATATATATTCACACAATGCATCCAAACATCCACATTATCGATCAACAAACTAAACAACTTCAAATCTAACCTAAATAAAAAAATTCGAAATTAGAGAATTAGGAATTTAGGGATTTCAAACTTGCTTTTAGGGGATATTATCCAAGAATAGAGGCTTGAGGATCGATCGATCGATGGACTTTGGCTTCAGTACGTCTTGCTTGCTCCCAACACACCGGAAAATGAAGAAATCGAATCGGAGAGGAGGCGTTTCATTTTGGGCAGTTTCGTTCTGCCCAAAATGGCTGCTGTCCTGGATATAAACCGAGACTATAGCCGACGATATAAGTATTATCGTCGGCCATAGTATAACCGACGATATTTACTATGAATATCGTCGGTTATAGTTTGTTTGTTTTTTTTCCATTTGCATCTCGAATAATAATGCAAAATTACCAACGGACTTTTATGCTTTTGGCCTCTCACTATTTGAATAATATATTTTTAGGGGATATTATTTAAAAATTCAAAAATATATTTAATTAGTTTCTACAAAAATACAACTTATAACGAGAAATTTTTGTAAATTACCGTTAATCCACGTCATGTGATGCTCCAATGAGAAAACAACACCTGGATATCGATCAGCTCCTTAATTATTCACGTGGATATACGCGGTCCAAAACTTTGTGAACTTTAATCGTCTTAATTTGTCAATTTAGATAGTTGGGTGGGTTGCAGGCAGGTCATCCAAAAGATCGGGTTATTCTGTTTTTTTCTCATTAATTTAAATAAAATTATAATATTATCACGAGTCAATTAATTTTAAAAAATCTGTAAGAAATTTTTTCCCACTTATCAAACATTTCTATTTCTTTTATATTTTTATATATACAAAAAGGCTATGAGTACGTTTTTTTCCTACCTTATAAATTAAAAAATGCTCATTAAACAAAGTATCTACTTTAATTAATTACATCGATCCAATTAAGTTAAAGTCGATCATCTGAATATAATTCATTTTACATTGCAAATTCAAAATCAAATTAATTAGCATACATACACTAAGGCGCATAGTCAGAATCATCGCTTGAGTCTGACTCTGTTTTCGAGTTAATTTCAGGTAAGATGTGTATGCCCTCGTCACTTGAGTCTTCATTGTCTTCATTTTGATTAACATCAATAAGATTTGGTTGAGGAATTCGTATCACACTGCCCTGTCTCACATTATTAAGGCGAATTGTTGAGGTTTCAGGAATACCAGTTGCGTTCGGCTCTTGGTATGCACTAACTTCTTCATTATTCGAGGTCACACCAAGGGTTGAGGCACTGTATATGTTTCGTGGAAGAACATGGTTAACCACTTTCCATGCGCCTTTATGCACAAGTTCATCAAGATAGAACAATTGTTTCACCGCCGTGGCCAAAATAAACAGGTCATCTTCATACCAGCTTGTAGCAGTATTCACCGAAAAAATGCCGTATTGATCGGTCCTTGTGTTCTGAGGGTCGGTATCAAACCATCTACACTTAAACAAGTGCACGGTCATGCCTTCCCCATATATTAATTCGACAACTGAATGGAGAACACCGTAATAGTCAACTCCATTCTGCCCACCATGCACCATTACCCCAGAATTCTTTGTTTTTCGTCTGACATCTCTATGTTCACAAATAAATAGCACGCCATTTACCTTACACATAGGATAAACTCTGGAAGTTACCGGTTTCTGCGCCAAGAGCCTCAATTCGTGTGACCACTGAGGGATACCATCATCTTGTACATGGTTCATCTGAAAATAATCATTTATTAACTTAACTATAAATAGGATACGAGACATGCACTTAAATTCATATACCAGCTGTCAATATATCTATATACGTACCCATTTTCCAGAATAGTTTGCGAACGTCTTGTTGTGGTACTCAACATCACCGGAAATAGCAGGGTAGTAAAGGTGCAAATTTTTCCAATATTGAACTTCTGGACAGTTAATCAATACCGATCAATGGGCAATGACTAGCTCATAAGGTTCCAAATTGTACGAGTTGGGTAACTTTCCAGAAACTTCAACATCATCGGAGATGATCGAAAGGTTGAATTTCCCTCCATCTACTGGCATATGTTGTGGAGGGTCCTCCAACGCTCCCAAATATAACTTGGTGTACGTTACGCACTCATGCGCAATATATGCTTCAGCGATACACCCTTCGGGTGCAGATTTGTTCATCACATAGTCTTTGTAGTCCCCTAATTGTCTGTAAAGTGGTAATTACAGATCGAGTATGTTATGCTTATTGCAAAATAAGTGAATAAATAATATTAAAGATCGACATATATAGCCAGATTCAGAGATGCATTACGTACATTTCCATAGGATACATCCATGTGTAGTGTACTGGACCAGTAAGCAACAATTGTTCCGGAAGATGGAGCATCAGGTGAGGCATGATGTCGAAAAAGTTTGGAGGAAATATCCTTTCAAATTTGCACATGATAAAAATGATGTTCTGTTGCATTTCCAACAAGTCCGATTTCTTCACTTCTCTCATGCATAACTTCTGAAAAGAATCTTGACAAAGCCACTAACGGCTCCACCACCTCTTTGGGCAGGTACCCTCGAATGAAAACAGGGAAGAGGCGTTGAAGCAGTATATGACAGTCATGACTCTTTAGTCCGTACATCTTATTGTCTTTGAAGTTAACACATCGACTTATATTTCCAGCATAGCCTGAAGGATACCTGACATTACCCATCCAGCCAAAAATTTCATTCTTCTGGGCAGGCTTGACGGTATAAGGAGCTTGCGGCATTTTTCTCTTCCCATCTCTCAACCACAAATGTTTTCACAGTCCCATCCTTTTAAGATCAATGCGTGCCTTCGAGCCATCTTTAGTTTTTCCCTCCCAATTCAACACTGTGCCGACCACACTCTCGCACACATTTTTCTCTATGTGCATGACATCTAAGTAGTGTCTGATCAGCAACTTGGACCAATACGGAAGTTCCCAAAAAATACTTTTGTGTGTCCAGAATTTATACCTGTCGGGTTTGTCAGGTATTGACGCCACTATCTCAGGATGATTGCTTAGCTGCCCAAAATCGTATTCATTTAGCACTTCCAATATTTCATCCCCCGTCCATCTCCTCGGCTGCTCACCTGTTTCCACAGTCCTATCAAATGCCTCTATATCCTCCCGAAGTGGGTGATCATGTGGAAGCCAACAACGATGACGCATCTGTATAATCTTCCTGCAATGAGGTCTATAACACTCAACCGTCATGCACTCTGGACAAGCCCTGTATCCCCTGGTAACGTTGCCCGACAACATCCCGCGTGCAGGAAAATCGCTAATGGTGCCAACAAGCATGGCATGCATCTAGAACATCTCATTTTTGAACTTGTCATAAGTGGGATGACCATGCTCACTCAAGTACTTAAGCTCCTCAATCAAGGGTCTAAAATACACATCGAGACACTTTCCTGGATAACCCAGCCCTGGAATTATCATAGTGAGCATATTGTATTCTTTCTTCATGCACATCCATGGAGGAAGGTTGTACGGTACCAAAATAACTGGCCATATACTGTATTGAAGACTCATGTTGCCAAAATGGTTGAATCCGTCAGATGAAAGCCCCAGCCAAACATTTCGAACCTCTGATGCAAAATAAGAAAACTCCTTCACCATGTGCTTCCAAGCCTCTCCGTCAGCAGGGTGTATAAGCGTATCACCGTCGGGCAAATTCCTCTCGGCCCACCATCTCATAGCTTCAGCCGTGTGTGCAGACATGAACAACCGTTCTAGCCTATCTATCAACAGAAAATACCGAAATATCTTCACAGCTTTCTTGTTTCCGGCAGGAGTCAACTTATTCATCAAGGGATTCAAGATCATTCCCATAAGCATCTTCACCCCAGAAGAGAACACAATCATATCTACAAGCATGGATTTTGATGTAGGAAAGGCCAAGATGTTTCAGAATCTGTCGCACCTTACGATGAGTGGTAGGAAGACGATGACCGGGGGGCAACAATGAACCAGACCACTTCAGCCAATCATCAACAGCCTTCACACTCATTTTGTTCTCCACTTTGAGCTTCATTACTCCCATAACACTTTCAAGAACAGTCTTATTACACCCGTTGTACAACGGGGTCTGTTGGAAGGTAATGAGGTTGTTGTACTTGTCCATACCAGCAGTGTTGACAGCTGTAGGTAATTGCTGGACTGGCTCAATATGAGGGAACTCTCCAATGGCGGGAGGGATATCCGGTGCTTGAGCAAATATACCGCTCTCATGAGGAAACATATCGTTGATCAACCTTGTTGTTGGATTATTGGATGTACTGCCACTCTCAAAAAATTTATCCGTGATCATGTTGACCAACTGATGAGCTCTCACCGTGATAAATCCAACATGTGTACTTATCCCAAAACCCGTTTTTCTTCAAGTGCTCCAATACTTTATCGATGTGAAAACGATATCGCTCGCTGCGACACTGACATTTCATACACGGATAATAATGAATTGCCATCCCTCCACAATTAACCTTTACATATTCCACAAAACTTCTAATTCCACGGTGATATCTTACATCCCATCTTGGAAGACACATCCAACTCTTGTCCATCCTGAAAATTATAACTGCATGTATATATACCCATGATCTTATTAATTAAAATTTCATAACTAGATATATATATATATATATCGATCTATATATATATATCGATATTCAAACTATAAATTACATAATTTAATTATTCGATCTACTCGATCCCTAACTAGCTAGCTAGCTAGCTAATTAATTACAAATGAACATATATATATATAGTCGTCTAATTATTCTACTCGATCCATAATTATTCATATATATATAATTTTGTCTAATTTAACTCGATCAAAATCAAAACATTCGATCAATCAATTAATATAAATATATATTATATATTATAATTCCCATAATTTTAATATATATATATACACGTACGTACACCCTAACTATATATATAATCGAGATCACATAAATCTAAATATATATATATAACCACATGTACTATATATAATTAATCACAATTAACCGATCGAAACATCACAATAATCACGTACAATATATATTATACCCATAATAAATAATCACAATTAATACTATAATAATCACAATATATAATGCAATTAAAATTTTAAATTAATTAATTAATCACCCTAGCTAGCAAGCTATATATATATAATCCAATAATCAACACAACAAATACGTACTACGTACCGTACTCCAACTTAACTATCAATCACGTACTCAAAATCAACCATCAATTACTCAAATTAATTCAACAATCAATTAACTCGATCGATCAATATATTCAAAATCAACAATCGATCAACACATGCACACATGCATATATATATAATATTAAGTACGTACCTATATATAATGAATTATCACGAACTCATTCTCGACAGTTTTCCACATCACCCAAAGATTTCAGAGCATTTTCAGTTTTTGCGGGAGATTTTTTTGAATGACAGATCGAGCTGCTGCCCAGAATGGATCTGAAATAAGAAACTATAGCCGACGATACCAATAAATCGTCGGTTATAGTCTAAAAAATCGTCGGTATTAGTTGAAAAATATACCCGACGATTTTCCGGCGACTATAACCGACGACAAGAATATATAGTCGGTAAAAAAACTATAACCGACGAGGTAATCCTGTCGTCGGTTATAGTTTACTATACCCGACGAGAACCCTTGTCGTCGGTCGTTTTTTTGGGAATCTCGTCGGGTATAGGCATTCTTCTAGTAGTGACTGTAGGTTTCTGAATGTACTACTCTAGTTTTTGGACAGTACTACTCTACCGGGACTTGATGCATTCTAATTACAACAGTTTGTTGAAAGTACTACTATAGTTTTCAGAATGTACTACTCTAATTTTTGGACAGTACTACTCTACTGGGACTTGATGCATTCTAATTACAACCGTTTGTTGAAAGTATTACTGTAGTTTTTAGAAAGTACTACTCTAGTTGTTGGACAGTACTCTACTGGGACTTGATAGAACATGATTGTATGGTTGTTGTAGGTGTATTTCGCATACAAATCCAAATCCATGGCGACCAATCTGCAAATCAAACAAAAAATGCTTACAAAACAGAAGGTAAAAACAACATAAAAGAATCAAGAGTGAAGGCTCAGAAGGATCCACTGGTAGTTTTGTAATCACGAGGGAGTACCTCCCCTCATAAAATAGGTAGTTAATCAACATCACAGCCTCGAACCCTTTTTTTTCTAAGCGAAAACCAACACACAGTTTGTAGTAATTCAGAGAACAACAACACCAACGAGATGAGAAGAAAGAAACGCAGATGCAGAGGCAGATATGCATGGCTTGAAGGCTTGGAGCTCGTTTATATATAGGTGAACAGAATCGAAGCCTTACCCAATCTTATCTCGCCAGAATCCTCCGACGATTCGCCGGAACTTCTTCTCACATGAGTTTTTTCCCGTTGGACTGTCTTCTCTCTCTCTCTCTCTCTCTCTCTCTCTCTCTCTCTCTCCCACCTTCTTTCTCTAAAAGCTGCCGATGGATCTACTCACAATCACATACACACTACAGACAACAACTCTCTCTTATAATGGTAATTTTGGAAACTTAAAAAAGTAGAATGACCTTATGTGTGTAAAACTTATTAATTGACCTTATTGTGTAACTTAAGGCCTCTAACTGACTTTAGGTGTAATTTCCTAATATTAATATACATTATTGTGGGCATAATCATAATATAAATGTATTCAAATTATCATAACACACTTATTTTATTTTTATAAAATACACAATAAATTTCTCAAATTTGTATCATTCATGTTCAAAATTCGTAAATTACATTTAGGAATGCTTTAACGATTTTTAATGTGCTCAAATATTTATAACGGTTGACTTATGGAAATAAGAACGAAATATTTAACCCTAAAAAATTATTTATCAAAATTCATTGACTAGGCCTCATTAGAGAAACTGCCAAAAGAGGAAAAGAAAAAAATAGTCCCAAGCATTCTCCTCACCGCTTTAGGCTTTAAAGCCATCACCACCAACAAATCCAAGTCATACCTTCCATTTCCAAGTGGGCAGCAGCCCAATCCCATCACCCCGTATAAAATGAGCACAACTGGTCGAATTATTTACTGTTATATCACTTCATTTGCTGCAGCACCCCCATTTCCCAGTCTCCTCCTCAACTCCCTTAACCAAACTTTCAAACCAATTTGAGTAGAGACCCCCTCAGATCCTCATCTGTCATCACCCATGTGGGGTCTCCATCTCCATCTCACTCTCCTCAGCTCCTCTATGGCGGCTTTATATCTCTCTCCCTAGGGCCCCTAGCCTCCATTCCATTGTACCCATGAATTCCCAGATGCAAATATCCCGATCTCTGTTAACTAGTTAACCCCACTTCGCCGAAATGACGAAATCTACAGTAGTCGCCCAAAATGGTACCAATCCGCAGAGCTTTAAGATCTGCAGACTCTACTTCTGGGCACCACCAACACCCACAAACCCTCTCGCCGATTTCTTCATTCTTCCCATGAAGCTCTCCGTCCGCCCACTCTTCAGTCTTCTTCTACTCATTGTCTTCGCCGTCACTCTCAGCTGCCGCACCGCCGTACGCCACAGCCTGCTGAGCTCGATTGAGTTCGAGAAGAAACCAACTCCGCCGCCGAAGCCGGTATTCAACGCCACGCTGCTGAATCTCGCCGCCGACGACGTGGGTGGAGCTCTGGCCAAGAAAGAAGCAGAGCAACTCTTGGAGGGTAACTTCGCTAGTCTGGGACGGTACCGGAGCTTCGCTATTTGGCGACGGTTTAACCACCGTAGTGACGTCAGAGCAAGGACTTCTTCCTCGACGACGACTGTTGTACCGGTATCGCTTCGGTCCCCTGTATTCTATAGATTTTGGTTGGAGTTTAGGAGATTGTTGAGTGATTGGTCTCGGAACAGGAGGTTTCAGCCTAATGTTATGTTGGATTTGGTTAGACATGTGAAGCATCCCATTGAGGAGCGTAATGGGACATTGAGTGGTGCCGAAGAGAAGCGTTATTCGAGTTGCGCGGTGGTTGGGAACAGTGGGATTTTGTTGAATAGTAATCACGGTGCTTTGATTGATAGTCATGAGGTAGTTATTAGGTTGAACAATGCGAGGGTGGAGGGATTTCAGGGGAAAGTTGGGTCGAAGACGAGCATTTCGTTTGTAAATAGTAACATTTTGCATCTGTGTGCTAGGAGAAATGGTTGTTTTTGCCACCCTTATGGACAGAATGTGCCGATAATCATGTACATTTGTCAGCCGGTGCATTTCTTCGACTACACGATATGCAATATGTCCCATAAGGTGCCTTTGCTCGTCACTGATCTTCGGTTTGATGTGTTGACCGCAAGGATTGTGAAGTACTATTCATTGAAGCGGTTTGGGGAGGAGACGGGGAAGCCTTTTGAGGAGTGGGGGGCTGCTCATGATGCTGCAATGTTCCATTACTCCTCTGGTATGCAAGCGATTATGCTTGCTTTAGGGATTTGCGACAAAGTTAGCGTGTTTGGCTTTGGGAAGTCGGAGTCAGCGAAGCACCATTACCATACGAATCAGAAGGCTGAGCTTCGGCTGCACGATTATGAGGCCGAGTATGCCTTCTATCGTGATTTAGTGGAGAGGCCACAGGTAATACCATTCTTTTCAGACAAGTTCAAGATTCCTCCTGTGGTTATATATCAATGACATAATGCCAGTTGAATCATGTGTTGTGGAACTAGTTGATACGTTTCTCAGGTGTCAATTGTTGTATCAACAAAAAATAGCTGTATTTGTTGTTGTAATTGTAGTCTCCCACTATGAAAGAGTCAAAGAGTGCATTTTATTAAATATTCCTGTTTCATACGTTGACCTTACACTATCAAAGATAGGTTTGGGAATTATCACTGGTAAAACTAGAATGTAAGATCAGTTCTAGTTTGATTTGTTGAGACCAAACTTTCATGAACATGTCCAAACGTGCTGAATTATTGTTCTTGTTGGCGTGGTCATATGGCCTCTTCTTTTAAGAAGAATTAAATTACCATGTCATGGACAACACATTGTTCATAACCTTTTTGTTTAAAGGTTATACAAGTTCCTTTTCCATTCAAAAAAAAGAAAGAAAAAAATTATAAAAATCAGAAGTGTTCTTCTGGGGATACATGACAAAACCTAAGTTAGTTGATAAAATCACAAGTGTTCTTCTCGGGATACATGACAAAATCAGAAATTAAACAAAATTCTGCTTTTGTTCAACATAACAAAACCTAAGTTAGGATTGTATGCCTCTATGAACACTAATGTTCTTCCGGGCATACAGAAGTGTGTATCATTTATATCTATTTGAGAGACTGTACCGATGTAACATACACATCTCTCTGTTGGTGTGAGAGAATAAATAGATCAGATATATTCCCCGTCTTGCAAGGAAGAGGCAATGAAGCAGCAGCTATAACCTTTCTTGGGAGATCGAGTCTAACAAACATCTCTGGTTACCTGAGGAGCATGCCTGACTCTAATGTTCTCCATCGTCTCATTCCACACTATATGGCATATTGACATACTTGTTCATTAGTTTATCTTCCACTATTCCATGCAGTTTGTCATGCTCTTATTTTAAATTCACCTTGCTAGCGTATACTGTCATTCACATTGATAGCGATAAGGAGAGTAAAGCTTCTGCGTTCTTAGCCCAGGCCATCCCGTCTATTTCACATTTTCATTCTTTGGGGTTTCTACTTCTCTAGCAGACCTACTGGTCTAGACGGAATGTTTGGTGGCATCGTGGCTGTAATTGTATATATATGACAATGCAGTTGTGTTGTGCTCTGACGAAGAGGTTGGAGCCATTAGGATGTTTCAAGACTTCTGTGCTACTGATCTCACCACCTAGTCTGATCTATACGGTTACCATCTTTGGCTTCTATACACGGTTACCATCTTTGGCTTCTATACATGTCTCCTTGGCCCCTACAATTTATCTACCTAGGTCTGTCTAAACCCAAGCCGAATAATGAAGATAGTCGCCAGCCACCGGTGGCCCCGCTTTCCAGGTGAGACCATCTGGGAAAAGACGTAACAGATACATTTAGGCCTTGTTAACCATCGTGTGCAGGCAAAACAGCTATCTTGTTAACACTGCATGAAAGCAGGAGGAGACTGCACAGCCTCTAGGAGTCAGGATACTGCCTGCCGCAGGCGTCACGAGGGCTACAATGTGCAACAAAAGATGACTACAACAGAAGGTCATCGACCAACCTCTTCTACAACCAAAGCTTAGAAAGCTACACTACTACCAAACAAGGTGGCAAAAGTGTGATCTACTCCAGAGCTGCCCTTTAGCTTCTCAACTGTTACTCCTCGGTGTCAATCACAGCATCCTTCTCTTCATACTCCACTCCCACCAAGAACCTAATGCATATCTGCAACACACGAAATTTAAAGTTCCACAAACGAAACCAAACGATAAAAAACTTGCTGCAAGGAATATCCAGCAAACTGTCCTCTTACCTTCTTGGGATCATAGACAGCATACTCATTATACTCGAGAATGCTGTCCTTGTTATCCGAAGGCACTAGGCGTCCACAAGGAACTTTGATGTCATCCTGCCACACGAAGTGCTCTGATTCATCAGTCTTCTTCTTCCCTAAGCCCTTCACTCCAACTTTGTTCTCTTCAAAAGATTTGGTGTTCTGCATATCCACAGGTTGCAGTGTTACCGATAGATACTTCCAAATCAGCTGCCATTTCTGAACATGAAAATTAACAGAAGACTCATACCTCTGGTGGGCTCTTCAGTTCGACAATCTCATCACCTAGAGAAGCCACGGCCAAAACCAAGAACCCTTCTGGTCTGTCCACAGCAGTGTAACCATATCTAGCCGCTTCCGCAGCAGCATCAGAGCAAACAATTGCTTTGCCAAACTGGAAACCAAGAACACAGTACAATTATGAAATCTCAAAACAAACCATCAGCACAATTGGGAAGTTATTTGAAAAGTATCTAACACCATGTAGCCTGGGACAGGAAGTGAACATATTGCTGGCAAGAAACCTTTATGCAAGTGCCTCATCAGATTTGAGCTCCTCGTTCCTGTGCACGTTATCAACAAAGAAGCCACGAGTACGTCATGACAACTCATTTTACAGGAATATAATAGCTGGGAGGTGGTCTTATCAACTCATTTTAAGAGCCTATCTGGCTTGAACCTTGTGCAAACACACTGCATTATGTTTGTGCCCTTTCTCTTATAATCATCTTGGACGATACTTTCTACCCAAAAAAAAACCATAATCAGCATCTTACCACACCATAGGAGGATTTTGTTGGGCAAGTTGATTATTTCATTCATAGACGGACAAGCCTCTGATTTGACAACAAATATGTTCTCCACAGATATTCCGTACTCCTGAAAACCAATGTTGATCAGTACTGATGAGTTCAAGTATGCACCAGCTTAAAAAAATCCATATTACAACAACTATGCAAGCCATGCGTACTATGTCTCCAACTTTGACAGGCTCATAGGTCTCATCCAGGTACTTCAGAATCATCTTGTAATCATCTGATTCCTTATCAAGTGGGGAAACCAAGCATCCCAGCTTGCTATATCTATCAGACAATGGATCATCAAGTGTAGCTCCACTCATGTCTCCAATGAGATGGGAGGCCATGGTCATATCACGAACAGTCTCCAGTGTAGATGCAGCCTACAAGATCAAAACTCAAAAAAGTTGGAGCAAAAAGAAACAGACCACACGGTATATGCATAAATGTGATCAGCATTGCTTACATGGTCCGCAACTTCCTGAAAGTTCCTAAAGATGAAAGGCCTTGTAGAATGCAGCAGGGTAAACCATCTTTGGCTAAAATCTGACCACACTGCCTCAGACTTTGGCCCTTTCTCCTCTGACTTCAATTTCTCTACAAATTCTTGAAGAACTTCCTCACCTGCAAGCTACCAATCATCAGCTTTGGTAGACAGAAACAAGAGGTCAAGGGGAAGTTATCTCCTCACATCGTTTCAAGTGGACATTCGTAAGCATCCCCACCGGTAGATCTGGGGCATCTAATCCCACCTCCATCAGAGCATATCTGATCAAGGGAAGAGTTCAGTACTACAAATGCAAGACAAAAGTCAATTAAATAACTATGTTCCAAGGAATGGAAACATACTTGTAAATCTCTCCACTGCATAAGACCTTCATAAAATTTGCAACTATAGGATCCAGTTTGCAGTGTGCAGCAGCAACTCCTAGTTGTCGAAGAGCAAGGGCGCCATGCCTCACTTCAACTCCGTCATCCTATTCAAGGGAAAATTTTATGCCCAACTGGAACTGCAAAATATCTGAAATGAAGGGGAGGGCAGATACCATACCATGTCTATTGGGAAAAATTTCGATGGCTTCTTCTGAATTTTCTTCTCTTTTTCCCACGGTTCAAACTCATTTCCGGTTGTTTCCTCAAAGATCCACACAAACTCCTTTACTGCATCATCTATATCCTTCCACTTCTCAAGCCTTTCCTCAGCATTGGGGTCGTCCCCAACTCTCCCTTTCTTGTAGTACAAATGCAGGTTGTTCTCTGGTACCATAATTAGTTGCAAGATGCAAAAACTGCAACAAACGATTGTCAAATTACGATTACGACAGCCTTCTATCACAAATAATCTTAAAATAAACGGAAGAATCACCCACTCGTTCAGTTTTCGACCAAGATCACATCGTGAGAAGGCACAATTGTACAGAATCCCATCCCTCTCAAAGATTTTCCCGCCTTGCTCATGCAGTTTTGTATCCTTGTAGACACCTCTCTTCCCATACAGCTTGAGCTGCATCACAGATGTTATAATGAAATTGATGCAAATTTCACATGCAACATTGCAAATAGAAGCCTAGAAAATGGTCTTAAGAGTAACTTATATACTTGTGCTGATAAAGACTCAATTGCCTCTACACTGGGATCCATTTTGTCCCATGGAATCCCCTTGCCATCCGGAGCAAGATCAGTAACAATATCATAGGCTTCGAGAGACTGAGGTTCTTGTTTTTCAATGCTATCAATCAGCCACTGTTCACTTACAACAGGGATGCCTCTCTCCCTGCAAATAAATCACAATGGTTCAGTAACAAGGTTGCACCATCACTTGAGATGGAACGTTTTAGGGCCAAACATCAATGCAACAAATTACGCACATTGCTTCTGCCAGTTTACCCGTGCCACCTCTTTCTCGTTCCGCAGGAGATGCAACCAGGCATGTCACACCTGTAAGGGTGGGTTTGTCATAGCAAATGTCATTCTAGAGAAATGTTGCAATAGCAACATAATCCAACTACTGTGCAGCTCAGGTATAAAAGGTATAAAGGATAAATTGAATTACCAATTACATGATTGGCGACCTTCCCTCCATGTTTATCTACTTCCTGTTTCCAGTATTGCTGCATCGTGTTTTTATATGAAACACATATTCAGTATATATCAGACCGAGAAACATATACATTTTCATTGTACTACTACATACATGTGATCGAGCTAGGCGGCCCATCAGAGAAATCAACATTCCAGTGAACGGCTTATCAGGGGCGGTTAAATCCCTTTTAGGCCGGTGACTCGGGTCTTGGTACTTCTTCAGCAACTTCACAACATAGGGAGTCCATCAATTAGTTGATAAAAGCATTTAGACATACAGCACAACAGAAATAACCAAACTGAGAGCATCACAAATTACATCAGAAGCAGAAGACTTCTCAACACTATCAGGTAGCTTAATAGGTTCTTGCTTCCTCGGCGGATCCCTTGTGTTAAAAGTACAGCTAGCCCACTCGCTGTAAGTTCCAGTGCATGAATACTGTATACCATTGTACTCCAATTTGCCATTGCAAATACGACAGCTATCTAACGGTCCATAGAACAACAAGTCCGAGCTGCCAAAACAATAAAGACGAGAAAAGCCGAGTCATTATTTGACTAATGTGCCAGTTCACTTGAACTAAAATAAAATCCAGCTTACCATTTCCGAAGAACAGCAGCATCGGAACCAGAAGAGTCTTGGTCATTAGCTTCCAAGATTTCTCGCATTTGGTGAATTGACAAATGCTCCTTGACAGCTGATAAGTGTTCCTCGAACTCTGCAGTTGATGGTTTCCCATTTTTGTGGCCATTGTGCTCATCTTTAGGCTTCTTCGTGAGTTGCTCTGCATCATGTGCCTTGTTCTCTGCCTTCTGTTTCCGCGTCATTATCTTCTTCTCATCATCAGGGTTTGAATGAGAGTGTGACCTCGTTTCGTGAACCTAGACATTTTTGGTCCGCACATCTCACATGTTTAGCAATGTGTTGCAAATTAACCTACTTCATCAGTTTTCCATCAATTATTCTCTATCAGTTACCTTCAATCAACTCTATATTTCATCTTAAGATTTAACATCACTAAGAAACATTTCTCCTACATAAGCTTATGTACGTAAATTAATGTTTGATAACCACACAAACATTTTACGACGGCAGTCTTACTAATAGCTGAATCAAACGAAGACGTACATACCTTCATCTTTTTCAGCTATGTTCTTTCTCTATCTGCAGAAACACACAGTACGTAAGAACTTCCAAGTACTGCGCAGCCTTCAAACAGCTGACTGGATTTTTCAATCGAGAAAAGCAACAGATTCTGGAAACTGAGTATATAGTTTTTTTTTTTTGTTGAGAGGAGCAGAGTTTATAGTTCTGTAGCATATAATGAGCAGAGAATTCTACACACAGCACCGACTCTGACACACCCCAGAACGACACGTACACTCCTATCCAGGCAAGGCCATGGTTTCTCTGTCAGTTTCTTCTATGGACAAGTGTTTGCTGGTACGAGACGTGTCTATCTGCTTGCTTAAGTTGCTTCAGGGTTCGACATGTGGTTTTCTAATCAGCTTAGCGTGAGAGACTTAACTCAAATCGGTCTACTATATCCTGCATGCAATTAAGTAAATTATCCAATGGTTTTTTTTATTGGTTACACTGGGGCTAACTCGCCTCGAAGAAAAAAAAGGGAGAATGACATATAAGAACGGTTTGAAAGATACTTTTTGTTTAAGGATATTTTTGACAGGAAAAGACTAATATTTTTAAATATTTTAATTTTAAATCGAAAATTTTGATAAAATTTTTCAGCTGTTTGAGTTGAAAATTCGTCTGTTCATTCTTATTCCTGCTCTATGCGTTCTTTCATTGTCTAAGAACTTATCATTCTATCATATTTTTTATATTGTGTTGTTCAAGATTAGAGAAATTCTGTTCAACATCGAATAAGTTTAATCAATGATTATCTTCATCTTTATCTCATTGGAGCATTGCTATCCTTGCTGTTTCTTGTGCTCGAAAGTGTTTGTAAGCAACTTATGCAGAGGTGACGATCATCTCTTTTTAGCCTTCTGGTCATTCTTATGGAGTAGAGACTGTAGTCTTTGCCTTACTTGATCATATTGAGATGTGTATCTTCCCAAAGTTCATGGTAAATCCTTTGTGCTTCTCTATATATCTTAATATCTTCAGGATTGGGTATTCTAGTGACACTTGGTCCTGCTGGTCCAGGTACATAGATGACTTGCTCCATAATAATATTATACCGGGTTGGATAATGGTTCAAACTAGTGCTAAATCTTGTTGGTGGAATGCTATTAATGTTCAAAAGGAGACTACCTTGTAGAGTTTCAAAGTAATGTATTATGCTCTCTCTAAGATTGCTCAAGAATGACTCTATATGATCACTGTTCTAAAAAACGGCCGCCTAGGCCGCCTAGGCACCGACTAATCGGAAAAAACCATCTTATCGCCTAATTTTGGTCCTGGGCGGGGTAGTTAGGCGGGAACCGACTAATTGGCAATTAGGTGGGCGACTAACGACTAATCGGCAGAAAAGCACCGCCTAGGCGTTTTTTTTTTAAATTAAGAGGTACAACGCAAATGAATGAATTTTAAATAGAAGAGGTTAATTTGGTGGCTCTCTCGGATAAAGAGCATGATGATGATATTGAATGACACTTTATTGTTGCTAGAGTTTTTGTAGTCAAAGGTCTAGATTTAGTTCGTGTGCAACTATTGGAGGCTTGGATGTTGAATCTGTCGAGCAAAATACGTGGTTTGGGTAAGATCCGCTTTACTCGATCATATTGTGGACGATCGTTTTGTGGTGAAGTTTGAGTCCGCTCTTGATCAGAAGCGGTCTGTTTCTAAAGGTCCTTGGTACTATCAAAATTACATTGTGATATGTCAAGCCTTTGAAGGAATGGCCGATCCCATGAAGATCCCGGCAGCACGTGACAGTACCTGGGTTGTAGTGTGACCATCTTGTGGCAGGAGGTGTCTTGGAGCTCTCAAAACAAATGGTCCTGTCGGATCTACAATTTTGTTGGTGATTTTTTGGAACATGATCCCAAAGCTCTTGATTTAGGTGCATCTATTCGTATTCGTGTCTCGTTAAATTTCCATAAGCCTTTGGGGGTGTCTAAGAGGTTTAAGTTTGAAGACAATTAATCTGAGGTTTGTTTGTCGAAGTATGAGAAGATCTGAGACTACTGTCCAGATTGGGGTTCCTTTGTGCATGGGCTGGAGGGTTGCTCCGTGGGGTGGCATGCTCCTAGCCCTTCTCCTCCTCACCCGAATATGGAGGGTGTGGGTGCTAGTAGGGGCTCCTTAGGGGCATCTTCATGTTTCCTATGGGACCAAGGTTTGGTGGGCTCACAGATGGTGACTGGGTCCCTAGCCCCAAACCTAAACTTAATGTTGGGACTTTTGTCGGCTGTTTAGCAACAAGGAGCTACTCCCCGTCCAAATCAACAAGATGTGATGGAGATGGTGGTAGCCCCGGTAAACCCACCAAATGTTATTAGGGTGAACCCTCCTTATTGGGAACACCCGCCTACTTATGTTGTTTTCTTGCAGATGGAGGATGGGAGTACCATCCCAGTTTCTAGCAATAAGGGTTGTGTACCTGCCATGGGACAATCCCCTCATACTGTCCTGACTATGTTGACCATTGTGCCACAGACGGATCCCCTCCATATGGATAGTATTGGTGCACCAGACTCCTCTCCCAAAAAAGCACTACCTCTTCATCCTGTTAGGGAGATGACTATTAGCAACCCCACTAATGTAGGAGAGAAGCCAGTTGAGACCCAGGCTGACGACAGTAGGGACACATGGGACTCTCTAGAACCTTGAGATTTGGTGATGACAGAGGAGGTGATTGATGCAGTCAACTACTCTTGTTGGAAAAGAGGAAAATAGAAGAAAAAGTGAAAGATGGAGGAGGGCAGTAGCAGGTCAAAGCTAAAACCGGTGCAAGGCCTGAAATAGGTCTCACCAAAGAAGAAAACGGTCTTGCTTCCGGTCGACACGAATACGGAGGCTTTGAAACACAGTGTGACCCAGTAGAAGAAGTTACCTGGTTTGGCTATCTAGATTTGTGATCATAGAAATTTTTAAACGATAGCAATGCTTTAAGGTTTCATTTTATCTGGCCAGGATCCTGGTGAAATCTTGTATTGCTATTACATATTGGAATGAAATTATCGCCTCTTCCAAAAAAAATTGCAGTCCATAATAAGTACTTTTGGAAATGAACGTAAGATCTGAACATTAATATGATGAGTCCAGAATAAGTCCGTTATACAATTATCTTGCTCAGAACTTTTATGATGCTCCACGTAGTTATGATCAGATAACTTTTTCAACAACTATTGCATTTGCCCGCGTTCTCCCATCAAGTTCTTGTTTTCCCATCGTTTCCTGGCAGTATATATTGTTTTCATGGTTGAAACATTAGTCTCGTCCTTTTCCTTCAAAAAATTCAATATATATCTGGCTCTTACCATCCTCCTTGATATAGTTACTAACACTACATTCTCTTCATTAATTAATCTTCCTACAAACGAGTGTCTCTCAAGATACTCTGAATTTGTGTGCTTATGCATTCCAAATATAACTCTCAACTTTCACTGGTCACCATCTCCAACATTTTCCCCTCTTAACAAAAAAAGACATCCACATTTCTTTGTAATAGTCTCCCTTGTTTTTTTCTTTCTTGTCACTACCAACTTTGAATTTGGTTAGGCTATGACAATCTTCGGTACTGGCATTCTTCTTCTTTGAAGACCAATATTCACCGCTTCTCTCACAACATAATATAATTCTTGCTCTTCTCTTGTCAACACCTCCCCAATCTGACCTTTTCGTGACAACAACAAATTTATTACGAATTCCTTGCAAAGGAGCCCAAGTTACCAGAGCATCTTTGGTTTCAAATATCTTCAAAATATAAATAATTTACTTAGCATAATCACGCAACATGAAGTCATCAATAATAATAATTAAGTCAATAAGAAATTCTTCAAATAAATGTTTACCTCATTATTGGTGAATTTACTACTATAATCATCCCCTAAAATATTGTCAGTATGGACATCACAATCTTCCACATCCTGTAAATAAATAAATAAATTGTCATTTCTTTTGATAGCCTATTGACAAACATTGTTCGAGCATTTGTCAACAGCTTGACAAACACTGTCTTGTTTTTGTGTACGACATTAGACAAATATCTTATTATGTTTTGTTAGGGCATAGACAAAGGTAGTTTATATTTTTGAAAGGCAACATACAAACTCTGAACACATGTTTTTTAGGGTTCTAACAAACGAATAGAATAACTTAGCTACCCAACTTGATGTTTGTTAAGACCCTTGCAAATGATGTATGTTTGTTTGTCAAAAGCTTGTCAAATATGATATATCCGTTTGTCAATCATTAAACAAACGTTACAATTTCATTCATCAAAGGCTTGTCAAACAATAGATACTTATTTATCAAATATGTAACAAACAATCAGTTCTTAAACCTTCACTCTCTATCACATATGTTTTTTATGGATGGTCATGATCCTACACATGACTTATAATCTTAGCATTCAATTTTTCAACCTTGTATCTCTCTCGCATTTGTCTTTCAATAAGCCTAAACTGCAGCACCTCTACTTATGGATAAACTTTTCTTTTAGACCAAGTTGCATTATCTACGCAATAGAGAAGAACGATAAATGATAAAAACAATCAAGTCAAACTGAGTTCGGGCGTGCATACACAGAGTCAAAGCAAAGCAAGATGATTCTATGAAAATATAATTTACCTTACTTCGAATCTGCTCAAGGATTTGTTCAGACTCTATGTCAAACTTAGAGCTTCTTTCACTTCAATCCCATAAACTATGAACGCATGGTATAAATTTTTCAAAACTACCATACTATTTGAGTAGCAGTTTCACGTGAATAAGAGTTCTGCTCCACTTTTACTTGTTGAAAATTAAAAATTATAATTTTAAGTAATAATAAGGATGTTTATGTAAATTATGCTAAAGATAAAACAATAATTCAATAATACAAATAAGATAGGGTGTGAAGAGTAAAAAATGGGGTGTGAATAGCCGCAGCCTTATAAGGAAGGAAAATATGAATGATTATTAAAAAAAAGAATTGGAATATATGTTATATAAAAAGGCACCTACTTTTATTTGTTGCCCCGACCATGAATTTCTCAGGGCCGAGCCTGCAATCTACCATGTTGTCTGAAAATAATCGTACAATTTTGGAAAAGTTTTATATGTTTACCAGCAAGCGTAACATAATTAAAGTACATTAGCTGGTTCTTAGGCAATCGATAACCAATGGTCTGAATTGGCTTGAGAAATTCTACAATGATCGAGCAAAATAGTGATGTGCGAACATAGATTCTTCAACTACAGTGCACGATCGACGTGTAAAGCAAGTAGCCACACCACGTATTACTCCACACACTGAAGCTAGAATCCCCAATCCCTCAATGGCTCAAAGCATACTTTTTTCTTTTGGAAGTGTAAGTACACACACTAAAGCAAAAAAACCCTCATGGGTAAAACAAAAGTTTAGTCTAAGGGAAAAATAGTACAACGCATCAACTACAAATGTTACCACATCTGACGTAGACACTCTTTGATGTCTACAGAAATGTAACTCCCCCTGACCGTAAACTTAGTCATGGAGTTCAGATAACCTGCGCATACCAATGCGTCTCACATGTTTCACAAATATATGTATGGGTAATGACTTGGTAAATAAGTCCACAACATTATCCACCGAACCAACCTAGCTCACATGGATATTCATCAGCCGTTGTTGTTGCTGATTGAAGAAGAATTTTGGCGAGATATGCTTTGTATTGTCACTCTTAAAGTAACCCAACTCCATCTGTTCAATGCATGCTGCATTATCTTCAAAGATGCAAGTGGGAGATGTCGTAGTAGATGGTAATCCACTAGACCCTCAAATGTGATGAATGACTGATCTAAGCAAGACATATTCTCTAATTGGTTCATGCAAAGCAATGATTTCTGAACGATTCGAGGAAGTAGCAACAAGGGTTTTCTTAGTTGATCTCTAAGAAATCATCATGTTTCCCATAGTAAAAATAGAACCAGTCTGTGAACAACTTTTGTGTGGGTAGAGAGGTACCGAGCATCAGCAAATCCAACTAACACATTAACCGGTGTTTCAGAATAGAGGACAACAGTAAAACTGCTCGCAGCAGGTGCAACATTCGATGGATCGAACAACTTCTTCAATGGATCAAAGGCATTATTCTAGTCTGTCCAGGGAGCATCCTTTGATGGATCGAGAGAAATTCTCAATTGATCGAAGGCTCTATAATCTAAATGTTACGATTTAATCATCTCTTTTCTAGGATTTTCAAGCTTCTCTCTGTGCTCTTTGTAAGGGAAGAATAAACCCAAGTTAATAGAACCCTTCAAGTATCTGAAGATTTGTTTTACTCCATTCCAAGGACGTTGCATAGGAGTAGAGATAAATCTAGCCAACATGTTCACTAAGAATGTAATATCTGGATGCATGCACTGAGCTAGATACAACAACGCTCCAATAACACTAAGATAAAAAAATTTAGCTCCAAAGAGTTCCTCATCATTATCTAGTGGACAAAATGGATCCTTCTTGGGGTTCATATTGCGAACAACTCTTGGCGTGCTAACAGGGTATGCTTTGCTCATATTAAATCTTGTGAACATCATTTGGACATAAGCAGACTGATGAATAATAATTTCACCAACTCGATGTTCCCGTTCTAATTCGAGACAAAATCAAATCCTACTAAGGTCTTTCATCTCAAATTCATCTTTCAAGTAGCCAACCGTCTCATTTATCTCATTAAGAGTGACAATGATGTTCGTATCATCTATATAGACTGCTACTATAGCAAATCCTGGACTTGTTCTTTTAATGAACACACAAGGGCATAAGTCATCATTCTAGAATCCCTTCCCAATAAAGTAGTCACTAAGGCGTGTATACCCCATCCTACCGGATTGTTTCAATCCATATAGTGAACGTCTCAATCTGATTACATGAGCACTCTGTGGTTTAGAGTAACCGATTTGGGTATAGCAATACCATCTGACACTTTCATGTATATCTCTGAATCAAGATCCCTATAGAGGTATGCAGTAACTACATCTATAAGCTACATGTTTAGTTTCTCAAAAACTACCAAACTTAGCAGGTAGCGGAAGGTGAATATGTCCATAACCAAAGAATACGTCTCCTCATAATCAATCTAAGGGATCTGAGAGAAACCCTGCACCACTAGTCTAGCTTTATAGTGCAAAACCTCATTCTTCTCATTACGCTTCCGAACAAAGACCAATTTATGTCTTACCGGCTTAACATTCAGTGGGCATAGCCCTATCGGACCAAGTACGTACCTTTTTTTATAGAGTAGTTCGGCCTGGGTTTCTACCTTCCAATTCAGCCAATCCACTCTTTGTTGGCAATCCAACATTGAGAGAGGTTCCACTTCATCGTTGTTTATAATCTCTTGAGCAACGAAATAAGAAAATGCATCATCAACTAACATGGAAGATATATCCCTAAGAACATGCACATCATTTGTTCTAAGTGAGATTTCTTTGTTTTCTGACATCACAAAAGGTTCTGAGGCGTCCCCCAGACAGGCCAATTATGATTCAAGGATATAACTGTAGTTAGAGACAATCTCATATGAATGATTCACAATGTTGATGATGAATGCATCATTTTGTGCCTCGATGACCTGCCTTTTAACCGGCAGCTCATCAATAAATTTTCTTGGTCTCCCCCTTTTTCTGGTGGGAGCCGAGGCCGATGCAACACCTTCCTCATGGGCAGGAGGAACATTTCCTTACTCGGTGTTGGTACTAACCAATCCCTTTTTCGGGATCTCCAACCTTGTAGGAACATTTGCAGCAGATATATCCGATTTCGTCACTTTAACAATATCAGTAAAGGAGTCAGGAATAGAGTCTACTACTTTCTAAAGATCAAGTATTCTTTGCACTTATATCTCACTCTGAGATGTGCAAGGATCATGATGAGACATAGTGGGATTAGACCACGTTAATTCTTGAGCCGGAATAAATACATTCCTTCCTCCCCCTAACGTTGGGAATAAGTATGTCTCAACGAAGTGACAATCTGAAAATCTTGTAATAAAGAGATCTCCTGTCGAAGGTTCAAGATAGCGGACTATCATTGGAGCTTTATAACCAACATAAATGCCCAATCTTCGTTGAAGATCCATTTTAGTGTGTTGTGGAAGCGCAATATGCACATATACCGCATAACCAAAAATGCGTAGATATGAAATATCATGATCATATCCATTTATCAACTAGTGTGCACTGAATGGTTGGTGATCTACGGGTCGAAAATGAAGAAGCATAATTGTGTGTAACACTGCATAACCCCACGTGGATATCGGTAAGTTCCTATTCATTACCAATGTGCGAGACACAAGCTATAACCACTTGATGTGAGCCTCTACTAAAACCTTTTGAGAATCAACATGAGTAACGAGATGTTCAACTTCAATCCCAACAGACATGCAATAATCATCAAAAGATTTGGATGTAAACTCTCTTGCATTATCCAATCTAATAGATCTGATTGGATGATCCAGGTGGTGACCCCGGAGCTTAATTATTTGACCCAGAAGTTTTGCAAACACAGAGCAACGTGTGACCATCGCGTTGATGCATCTACCACAACCATGAAATATTTAAATAGTCTGTATGCCGGTTTGATAAGTCTACAAATATCACCTTAGATCCTTTGTAAGAATAGAATGTTATCACTGGTGTCAACAACAAAAGAATGATGTGCCTATAACTTTGCTAAGGAACAAGTTTTGCAAAACGAGCGATGTGCATTAGAGATTACAACATATTAATCAAGTGAGATAACACACGACACCACATCGGTACTTTGTCGGGATTGTGGTGCACTCGTCTTGGAGATCGAGCCAAGATTGAGAGGAGTAGTCTCATCTGCCCCATCTAAATTGATGGATTTAGGTATTCCCACATGCTTCTTTGCCCTGAAGAATGAATGACCATGAGATTTTTCAATATTTTGATCATCATGTCACGACCTGGGTGTCCCAGTCAAAAATTCCAAAGCTTGTATGATTCTGAGTTACTTGAAGTTGTGTGAGTCATAACATTGGATTCAATAATCCGAACAGTAGTTAGATATACACTACTACGAATAGCCAGAAACTTCTCTAGAATGCGCTTGCGGTCACATTCAAAAGAGGTGATACACAATAGTTCTTTTCCATTCTCATAATATGTTTCCAAGCGAAAACTGTTCACTACGAGAAAAAGCAACTTAGACGATGAAACAACGAAGGTTTCGTCGTCTAAGTTGAATTTAAACGATGCCAATAAATTATGTCATCTTAAATATTTTTCCGTCGTCTAAGTTCGGAAAAGAGTTTTTGTCGTCCAAGTGAGAAGTGAAACGATGCACCAATACGTCGTCGTCTATGTGACTACTTAGACAACGCTGCGTCGGTGCGTCGTCTAATACATCACTTGGACGACGGAAACTTCACACAGTCCGTCGTCTAAGTAGTCACTTAGACGACAAATACTCATTTCCGTCGTCTAAGTATTGTGCCAGATTATTTTCCTCTTCGCTCGCTCATTCTCATTCTCATTCTCATTCTCATGTCATTCTCATTCTCTCTCGATCAGACTTGATCTCCTCACACGTACAACTAGCACTATATATATATGTATATATCTCCAGCTCTGACCATCGATTCTCTAGCTCCAACAAGGTACGTGTGTAATTAATTTTCGACAATCTTAACGTTTATATATATAATTAAGTTAGGTAATTGATATATATATATATATTAGTTAATTAACTAGTATGCATGGATGTTTAAAATTTTGGTTAATATTTAGTTAAAACATACATGCATGTTAGATATATTAAAGTAATTGATGTATAGTATATTCACTGTTAATTAATAAAGATAGTTAATAAATATTATAATTAATTATACGTTAATAATTAAGGTAGTTGAAAATTTGTATATATAATAGTTTAATAATTACTTGAAAATATGTATATATAATAGTTGACTAATATGATAATTATTAAATTTCGTAGAAGGGGACAAGAGTTGGATAAAATTGTAGAATAGAAATGATGTCTGTTATATGGACGGAATCAGAGAATTTGTGAATTTTGAGATGAAACATGGTCAGGGAAAGAAGCGTTTCAGGTGTCCGTACAAAAAATGTCTTACCTATCAGTATATGGAGGTTAATGTTATGATGCAACACCTGTACGAAAATGGTATGATGTAGAGTTACACTATGTGGAGTGAGCATGGGGAAGTAGTAGACTTCAGCTCAGCAGACTTCAGCTTAGGACCTCACTATGTGCGACAGACTCTCTACCCTACCACGCCAACTTATGCTCATTGGGGATACAGTTACCATGGTGCCTCATCCAGTGGTAGTGGTGTCGGCCCCCATGCTTGGAACCCAATTGCGGATTTGGTCCATGATGTATTTTCAAGATTTAGTCATGGTGGACACCAATACCAAGAGGGAGGTTACAATACTACTCATGGACATAATGACACATTCTTTACTGCTAACTTGGCTACTGACACCATTGAGAAGGATAACTACAACACAATGCTACTTGAAGCCCAGACCCCAGTGTACCCTGGATATCAAGAGAATGTGTTGCAATATGTGATGACGCAAATGGAGATAAAAGTGAAGAACAAAATGTCAGTTAGTGCTTTTGAAGAAATTCAGGACCAAATATGTAGGTTGCTTCCTAATGATCACAATCTTCCTAAATCCCATTATAAGGTAAGAAATATCTTAAGCAGCCTCGGCCTAAAGTACAGGATAATTGACGCCTGTCCAAATGATTGTGTACTGTTTTACAAAGAGTATGCAGGTTTGGACTATTGTCCCGTATGTGGCAAGTGCAGATATGAGCAGAATAGGAAGAGTTCAAAAAACAAAATTCTTGTGAAGGTTCTTTGATATTTTCCATTGATTACCAGATTGCAGCGTCTGTACATGTCTCTATATATAGAAGAGGCGATGCGATGGTACGCTGTAAAACGAATAAATGACGATGTGATGGGACACGTTGCGGATGGGGAGGCTTTCAAACATTTCAACATCGAATTTGGAAACTTTGCAGCAGAGATTCGAAATGTTAGACTCAGACTATCTACAGACGGATTCAATCCTTGGGGTAGTAACAGCTTTGCCGTCAGCACTTGGCCAGTCATTCCGATGCCGTACAACCTGCCTCCGTGGATGTGCATGAACAAGGAATTTAATTTCCTTACTTTGCTAATTCCAAGTCCTAAATCTTCGGAGAAGTGCTTAGATGTCTACCTCAAACCTTTGATCGACGAGTTGAAACTGTTGTGGAAAAATGGAGTCCCAACTTATGACAAATTCACTGGCACGATGTTTATGATGAAAGCAGCAGTAATGTGGATGATCAGTGATTTTCCAGCGTATGGGATGTTGGTAGCCTGCAGGACGAAAGGATGCAATGAATGTCCTATATGTTTGGACGACGTGAACTCCAGTTGGCACGTGGGGAAGGTGTGTTACCTGGGTCACCGTAGATGGCTTCCTAACGATCACCTATGGTGACAGGATGAAGCTCATTTCGACGGGACAGTAGAGAATAATCTTAAACCCCGTAGTTGGTCTGGCGAAAAGATTTTAGAGAGGTTGAGGTATTTTGACTTTGGTGTGTTGATCAATGACAAGGATGTACAGAAACGCAATCCAATACCTCCACATGATCTCAACTATTGGCATCACAAGAGTATATTCTTTGAACTCCATTATTGGTCGAAGTTGAAGCCGAGGAACAACTAGGATACGATGCACATAGAAAATAATGTGTGCGACAGCGTGGTGGGAACAATTCTCGATATTAAGTTCAAGACTAAAGATACTCCCAAAGCGTTCATAGATCTGGAATCTAGGAATCTACGTCATCCCTTATGGTTGAAGAGGGATAGAAGAGGAATGTACAACAAGATGCCAACTGCACCTTAGACAGTGAAGCCGACACTTAGAGGTTCCGTATTCCATTGGTTTAAGAGAATGAGTTATCTGGCTGTGTATGCAACTACTATAACTGGACCAGTGGACGAGATGCAACACAAGTTTATTGGTCTAAAGACACATGATTATCACATTATGCAGCAACATCTGATTCCAGTGGTAATTCGGCCATATTTTCCTCGTGACGTCGTAGAACCAATAGTGGCATTGTGCAGATGGTGTCAGAGGTTATGCACCAGAGAGTTAAAGAAGTCAGATGTGGTGGAATTGCAATTACAAATTGTGCATATCATTTACAAACTAGAGAGGATTTTCCCCCTGCTTTCTTTGACATCATGATTCACCTAATGATCCACCTATCTGAGCAGGTGCCCATTTCTGGTCCGGTCCAGTACACTTGGATGTATCCTCAAGAAAGGCACGTACAACTAATTAATTATACAGGTTTTTCGATCCATTATTTGTTCTACTCGAGATTACTAGCTATATGTACCTATTCTACAATTGATTAATTGAACGTTTGATTTTGTAGACAACTTGGGCAGTATAAAGTATTCGTGAAAAATAGGTCGGCCTCAGATGGCTCCATAGTAGAGACATACCTAATGCATGAGTGTGTTACTTACTGCAACAGGTACCTCAAGGATCCACCACCTCCCACCGTCTCTGATCCCAGTGCCCGCATCAATCTTTCTGTCGTCACAAATTTTGTACGACCGTTTAGAGGCTCATTAAAGAAATCGTTAACATGAGAAGAACTTATTGAGGCGCATTGGGTAGTGTTGCGAGACTGTGACAAAGTTGAGCCTTACATGATTACTTACAGGGAGAAGCTTTAGGCGTTAAATTTGGACAAGAGTTCGGCGTGGCTTGAAAAAGTGGTTAAGAAGAAGATCCCTGAATATTTCTTCCAATGGGTACGTATGTTTACTTATTTAATTTATATACATGTTTGTAGAAAATAAACCCCTTTAATTATATATATATATATAAATTCTTCCCATTTTCACAGATGATTGATCTACAAAAATCTGATAACCACGAGGGTGGTGGTCCTGGCCAAAGCACTTGCTAGCAGGAAGCTGATTAGACACTATATTTTCTCTGGATGTTTTGTGAACGGTGTAAATTTTCATTCGTTGGCTCGAGATGAAGGAAGAAGAACACAAAACAGTGGGGTAGCGGTTGGGAAAGACAATGATATATATTACGGGGTCTTATATATGTCGTTCAGTTATATGACGGGAATGATGTGAACGTTTTCCTATTCAAGTAAAAATAGTTCAAGCATACAAAGGAAGACTTGGACATTTTATCAGTCGATACAAACTCAAACTGGTATGAGGATGAGCTTTTTGCTCTTGCAACCTTAGTTAGGTAGGTGTTCTATCTTGATGATCCGAGAGCTGGTGAAGGGTAGAAAATAGTGAACCATATCTCTCATCGAGGAATATGGAATACTGTGACAGCTGAAGGGACGCCGACGACTGAAGATGCTGAATCGCAAAAACACATTACTGCATATCAAGACCCTAATATTTTTGTCATCCGCTCTGACATAATGGATCTGGTTCAAGCTGGTGAACGCTTACCCATGCATGATGGTTGTACAGATCTAACTGAAGATGAGATTATAGATATAATTAATGAGGTCGATCAAGAAGAGGCGTAGGATAGCGATGGGGACTTAGAATATTCGTCGGACGATGTTGAGTATAATCATGAGGATGAGCAATCGGATAACAGTGGTGAGGAGGATGATGGCGATTATGACGAGGAGTACAATGTAACGATGAGAAATATTAATTGGTAATTAATTATTGTAGTTAAACTTTTTGACATAGTGATGCATGATTCATTATATTATGAGGAGGAGTAAGTACAATTATTAATTATGTACTTAATTTAATAATTAATTAATTATAACTCTTAACTTTTTTGCATAATGAACTTCAAATTAATTAAAGAGCGAGGTCGCTTCGACGGAATACAAAAATCCATATGACCAAGTGTCACATTTTCCCTAAACCCTAAAACCTAGACGACGGAATGACTTTTCGTAGTCCAAGGTAAACACAATTATATAACCCTAAATCCTAAACCTTTATCTTAGACGACCCAAACGGGTCATTCCGCCGTTTAAGTAAACCCTAAACCCTAAACCCTAAACTTTTAATTTAGACGACGCAATGACACATTTGTGTCGTCTAAGTATTCACTTAGACAATGCAAATGAGGCCACTTCGTCGTCTAAGTCATGATATCGTAATTTCGCATCTAAGACAACGATCATGTTGACCATGTCCCAATGCATATTTTTTTCATCGAGAGCATAGAGTAAACAATTCTTGGAGTGTGAGCGTCTATAATTCCAAAATAGGAGTTACAGATTTTCGTGTATCCACTTTTTCGGTCTGTAAATTCCATTTGAATGATAGATGGAAAACTTCCTTACGAATTATTTTTAAATATTATTTTTAGAGAAATTGTACTTAGACGACGGAGAATGAGGACTTTCAGTCGTCCAAGTGAGCACTTAGATGACGGAGTTGGCCAACTCCGTTGTCTAAGCTCAAATTTTTAGCGGTCCAAATTCCACCGCCATTTATTTTGGGAACCGTTCAAAATTTGAACTTAGACGATGGAAGCTGAGTTTCTGTCGTCTAAGTTCAAATTTTGAACGGTTCCCAAAATAAATGGCAGTCAACTTCCACCCACCAATTAATTGAGGGGAGAAACTGAGATTGACTTAGACGACGGAAATAGGAGTTTACGTCGTCTAAGTGGACACTTGGACGACATAAAATCAATTGTCGTCATCTAGGTGAGGTGAGTTTCACTTAGACGACAGAAAATAATTAAGGGTCCGTCGTCTAAGTGAAACAGTACAATTCCAGATTCTGGACAGTCTTGATCGATCACTCTCTCCTCTCACACCATTCTCCCTCCCTCTCTCTCTCTCTCTCTCTCTCTCTCTCTCTCAAACTCCAGCTCCGACGACACCTCACGTCTCTCTCCGGGGACTCCCACCGGCCAGCCACCACCTTCTCCGCTGCCTCCCACCTCCTCCACCGTCGGCCTCTCCTCTCTCCCTCCAGCTCGTACGTCGATCCTCCTCCTCGCTCCCTCCCTCCACCGTATGGCCTCCTCCCTCCACCTCCGACGCCTCCCACCGGCCGGCCCAATCCCACCGCCGTCCCTCCACCACCGGTATTTTTTTTTACTTACGTATGTATTTATAATTTCTTTTTAATATGTATTTAGGTATAGTACAACATATTTAGGTATAATACAGTATATTTGTGTTTAATTGTAAATTTGATAAATTAGTAAATATTGTAAATTAGTAAAAATACTAAATTTTTAAATATTTTGTACATTAAGTCAATATTGTAAATTGGTAATTATTGTAAATTAGTAAATATTAAAAAATGGTAAAAATAATAATTTGTGAAATATTTTATAAATTAAGTAAATATTATAAATTGGTAGATTTTGTAAATTGGTCAAAGTTATAAATTGGTAATTATTGTAAATTGGTGAATATTGTCAATAGGGTAAAAATAATAAATTGATAAAAATGGTAAAAATATACAAATTGAAGGTAAATATGAAAAATGATAAAACATTAAAAATACTAAATATGAGAAAAATGGTAAATAGAAACATGATAAAACCAAATATTAAATAATAAAAATTGTAAATTGTTAAAAAAGATCAAAATTACAAATAGTAAATATTATAAATTGGTAAATATTAAAAATAAAAAATATTAAAAATAAAAAATATTAAAATGAAAAATATTAAAAATAGGAAATTTTGTTGTAAATATGAAAAAGAATAAATATTGTAAATTGTTAAAAATAGTAAATGGTAAAGTAGTTATAATTAATGGTAAAATAGGTTTAATAGTTTATTTTTACAACTCGTAGGTTAAAATGACCTCATGGAGTAAAAAGAATGCACAAAAAGAGGTCGAAGATGCTCAGCTCCGACGCTTCGCAGAGCAAGTGGGTTGGCAGAGTTTGAAGGACAACGTCGCGCCTCCTTCGGACCCTTCAGCTGGTCCCTGCGCTGCGGCCACTAGGGAAATTCCTAATGCCCCAGTTATACAGAGCGATGACGATAACACCCATTCTGGCCGATCATCGATGTCAGAAGAATCCCAAGAGTCGGCCTCCGAGTCTATTCTCTACAGCGCGTTGCGCAAGGTCAGGAGAGCCCCCTCAAACCCTCAACCGAAAAGAACCCGAGGACTCGGAAATGGTAGAAAATCCAAGAAGTTGTTCAAGGCGACCGAGCAAAAGATCCAGTTGTCGTACGACGATTTCACTGATGGCCATCCCACCTTGCAACTAGCTAGTCTCTCATCGTACAACATCGGGGCAATTATTCGCAACAAGATTCGTATTGTTGCGCCTTGCTGGAAGGAGTTGCCGGACTTGAAGAAGGAGAAGGTGATTAAAAAACTCTCGGTAATACAATTTTGAATTCATTTTTTAATAACCAATAAAAATCGTAATTTCATAATATATACAGTTATAATTTTTTATTCTTTTTTTTGTAGGAAAAATATGCGGTGGATAGCACACCGGAGATGCTTAGGCACATCAACACCACTGCCAACACCATCTACCATGATTGGAAGTACAGACTTCACACGTATTACCTCTAATTTGGCTGCACACCTATCCCCGTAGAGCTTCGTGGGGATAGGGAAGATGAGTTGGAGTGGTTGATCAACCAGTTCGAAGAAAAAATGTACCGGGTTTGTCTTTTTTTATTTAAATTGATGAAATCGAATAATTTATTTTTTGGTCATTTATTAGTTTTTTAATGATTTATGTTGTCAAACAGACAAAATCGGACGTAAACAAGGCCAATCGGGAGACTAAGGACAAACATTATACCTCCGGCTCCAAGCAGATGATACAAATCGCCAAGGAGCACAGAGATAAGGGCTCTTAAACATCACCGCTTATGTTATGCCTGGGTTCGACAATGGAGCGAGTCTATAACGACCCGAACCGGAAATGGTATGTTAATTAACTTGATTTGCACATTTCACGATTAGTAGCAGTTAGTCATAATTGATCGATCTGGCGCCTTTGTTCAGGACTTAATTATCGGACACGAATTTGGTTTGAGTTCCTTCCGAAAATTTTTAGAGGATTTGGTTTCGAGTTTGTAGGAGGTTTCAGAGGATTTTTTGGATAATCGGGGAATATAAAATAAATATTTGAAATTATCGTCAAGTTAGTCGTACTTATCCGTTTGGGTTTGAGTTATCCGAATCGTAAATTTGGTCGGTTCGCGACGTATAAATAGCGGAATAGTTGTAAAAGTTGTCAAAAAGTTGCATTTGGGCTATTGACCAACGTTGACAAGGCCAGACCTGAGTTGACTCGTCGAGTTCACCGAGTCGCCGTCGAGTTGTTGGCCGGAGAACGGCACGATTGCGAGGTGGAGCGACGGCGTCGGAATCGGCCGAAGAAGTTTTCTAGTGATTTCGGGCCAGAGACTTTCGGGGGGGGGGGGGGACGGTGGTTTGAGGTGGTTGCCTGCCAAATTGGGTGATGGTGTAGTTGAATTTTGGACTGGGCTTGGGAAGAGGAAGTTTTTGAGGTATTGGTCGCCGAAAAATGTCACCGTTGACGCCGCGGCAGTCAACAGTGGAGCTCCGGTGAGGTTGACTTTTTGGAGATTTTTATACCGTTTTGCTCGTAATCGCGTCCCGATCATAGTCGTGAGGTTTTTGAGTTGATTTGGGTATTCTATTTCGGGACGAGGGTTAATTGGGTATATTTTGAGAATTTTGTTATCCTCGTCGATATTTCGAGCGATACGTCTTTCGAGAACACGAGGTTCTCGATGTATTAGCTCCGTATGATGTGTTTCAATATCTATTGATCGTATCCCTATTATTCAGGTGATCGGGATCGAGTGTTTGGCGAGGGATCTTCCGTCGGACCTCAGAATTAGCTCGGCACAGTGAGTGGACATTTTATTTTCACAGTTGAATTGTGAGTCTTGATTTATGTATTTATGGATATATATTTATGATTATACATTTACGTACGCAATTACAATTATATACATATAAGTATACATTTTATAATTATGCATTTTACGATTATGCATGTGCATGGAAAAGATTTATGATTTGGTTTAAACAGAGTACAGTCTCGGATATTGAGGTATGCATCGATGCTTTGGCTTCTCGACTGATCCCCAAGATGCTCCCGGAAGGACAGATATCCTGACCCGTGGTCTTTCAGGCTTATTAATCATGAGGGGGTCTTTGATCTCGTGATTAGACTGTACTATGCGGAGGAGTCCATAAGTGACCCCGCAGAATTTTACGTGCATATTTTTGGATCAGGGAAAATGTACCTGGTTGGGATTTTCATATGCATTGACTCGCTTTATGCTTTATGAGCATATATTTGGGTTTTTCGGTTTCTTTTGTCCAGTTTGCAGTTTGGGTTCCAGTGTTGCGCGTTGACTATGGAGGCATAAAGTTCAGATCACACTTCAGTTTCTGTAGGTTTCTTGTTCGACCTACTTGATGTAAATGATGTATATAAGCGTCGCTCTGAATACTTATGTTTGTTTTCAGTTGAGTTTACTCGTGAATGTTTATGGATTTCTTGTAAACTTTTGGTTTATTATATATATGTTGTTGAGAAATTCGGATGGGAAACGGATCCCCACGGTTTGGCTTTGTGGAATATTCGCAGTGTGTTTCTTTGCAGGTTCTAATAATGGTTCACGTACTTCAAAGCAAACTCTGGCAAAAAAATTTTAAGGTCATGTTTTTGAAGGGGTTTGATTTCGGTTTAGGTAACTAAATCGGAGTCGGGTCCTTTCAGTTGGTATCAGAGCATTAGGTTTTAGGTTCTGTAGACTCTTGTAGTTGTGTTACTAAGGGCATTTGAGAATGTACAGAATTTCGGGAGCGATGACCCGACCGGTCGGCGGATAATCATCAATGCTCTAGAGTGTTGTATGCTTTCAAACATTTGAAGTTCCATGATTACATCATTTATGTCTTGTGACTAATATCTTTTATCCATAAGATGCCTCCTCGACGTGGAGTCCGTGCTAAACGGTCTGGGGATCCTGATGAGGATCAATGTACGTGTAACTTGCTTATGCGAGTGTTACATTTGGAGAAACGTATTGACCCAGTGGCTAAGGCCAGGACAGTAGGATCAATTGTTTTCTCTGGTTCCCCTGATCCTGAGGTGTGTGAAGCTTGGGTGGTTCAAGTTGAGCGTGTTTATGAGCGCCTGCATTTTACTCCTGAACAGAAAACTATAGTTGTAGTTGGTTTGCTTGAGTCAGATGCCTACTTTTGGTGGGTTGGTACAGACAGGGTTCCTATTGATACTCCTTGGTCAATGTTCAAAGAGATGTTCATGCATCGGTATTTCAATCCAGTTACTCAGCAGCAAAAATATGAGAAGTTTACCAACCTAAAGCAGGGGAATATGTCAGTGCTTAAGTATCGGGATAAGTTCACTCGTTTGTCTCAGTTTGCACGTGATATGGTGACATCAGAGGAAGCCAAATGCAGAAGGTTTGAGTTAGGTCTGAATCTGAATATCCAGGGGACTTTGACCACTATGCCTTGAGATAACTTTGATGAGTTTGTTAGTGCTACACTCAGAGGTGAGGATATCGAGAGGGAGAGACAGATGCGATTTCAGACGCGTCGATTTGAAGAAGGTGGACTTAGTTAGGGTGCTTCGAAGAGGCTGAGTTCAGGTACTTCTGGATCGGGATCATCTTTGGGTAGTGGACCTGACAGATATCCTACCAACACTGCTAAGTAGAGTCATAGATGGAGGAGGAGTCGACTGCAGAAGCAATAGTCGAGTGGGAGTTCTAGTGGATCGAGTTATCCTCGACCTATCTATAGCACACCAGCTACACCGAGGGAATCTCCATTGTGCAGCAACTACCACAGACATCACTTTGGTCAGTGTCAATATGGCACCTCTACTTGTCACCGTTGTGGCCAGGTGGGTCACTTTGCGAGGGAGTGTCTTTAGCTTAGCAATTTTGGTGGTGTTGCGGATCAGGGTACTAGACGAGATCAAGGTACTGCTTCTGGGGATCGTGCAACACAGCCTTCTGGACAGGGTGATCGACCAGTAGGACAGACTCGAGTTCATACCATGTCTGTACGTGATGGCAGAGCTTCTCCAGAGGTTATCATCGGTACGTTGTCCATTTTTGGTCATCCAGTTCTTACTTTACTAGATCCAGGGGCTACGCATTCATTCATGTCATATAGATTAGCATCATTGGCTACTATACCTGCATCTCCACTCCCTAGTTTGTGGCGAGTATTGTATCCATCTGGCGAGGTAGTGTGTGTCGGGTGGGTATATAGAGATTGTGAGATTTTTATTGGAGGTTATGGGTTAGCCACGGACTTGATGCTGCTGGATATTGTAGATTTTGACGTGATTTTTGGTATGGATTTCTTGGAGAACCATTGGGCTGTTCTTGACTGTCACAAGAAGGAGGTTGTATTCAGGAGTCCAGGCTGTTCTTGTTTCGGGGTGAAAAGAATACTACTTTGCCTTGTTTGATTTTAGCAATAAAGGCTGATCGGATGATGAAGAAGGGTTGTGAGACTTACCTTGCACATGTGATTGATACGATTGTTCGTGTACCAGACATTGGTGATATTACAGTGGTTTGCGAGTATCCAGATGTGTTTCCTGAGGACTTATCCGATGTTCCTCCAGTCAGGGAGATCGATTTCACCATCGAGTTACTTCTGGGTACTGGACCTATTTCGCAGACACCCTATCGTATGGCACTAGCAGAGTTGAGTGAATTACAGAGTCAACTTCAGGAATTGATTGAGAAAGGCTTCATTCAACCTAGTGTTTCACCTTAGGGTGCTCCGGTGATGTTTGTGAGGAAGAATGATGGTTCGATGAGGCTATACATTGATTATAGGAAGTTGAATCAGGTTATGGTGAAAAACAAGTATCCACTCCCACGGATTGATGATTTGTTCGATCAGCTGAAAGGAGCTTCAGTTTTCTCGAAGATTGATCTCAGGTCTGGATACCATCAGCTGCAGATTCAGGAGTCCGATGTGGACAAGATGCCATTTCGGTCACGTTATGGGCACTATGAGTTCCTTGTTATGCTGTTTGGGTTTACCAATGTGCCAGCTGCTTTCATAGACCTGATGAATCAGTTCTTCAGACGTTATCTGGATAAATTTGTCATTGTGTTTATTGACGACATCTTGATCTATTTCGGTCACATTATGGGCACTATGAGTTCCTTGTTATGCCGTTTGGGTTGACCAATGCGCCAGCTGCTTTCATGGACCTGATGAATCAGATCTTCAGATGTTATTTGGATAAATTTGTCATTGTGTTCATCGACGACATCTTGATCTATTCCAGGAGTGTGGGGCAGCACAAGAAACATTTGCATGCAGTTTTGCAGACTTTGTGAGATGCTCAGTTGTACGCCAAGTTCAGCAAATGTGAATTTTGGCTAGACAGTGTAAAGTTTTGGGTCACATGATATCAGCTGAGAGAGTCAGCGTGGATCCTGATAAGATTGATGCCGTGTTGAATTGGAGCAGACCTACCAATGTGGCAGAGATACGAAGTTTCTTGGGCTTAGCAGGTTACTACCGCCGATTCGTGCAGGATTTTTCACGGATCGCGACACCGCTTACCCGTTTGACGAAGAAAGGAGTCAAGTTTGAATGGTCTGATGCTTGCGAGGAAAGCTACTTGACTTTAAAGGAAAAGTTGACTACTGCACCAGTGTTGACTTTATCTGACGATAGAAGAGAGTTTGTGGTGTACAGTGATGCTTCGAAGTTAGGCCTGGGTTGTGTCTTGATGCAGCATGAACGGGTGGTGGCATATGGTTCGAGACAGTTGACACCATACGAAGTTAATTATTGTACTCATGATCTGGAGATAGCTGCCATTGTGTTAGCATTGAAGAGTTGGAGACATTACTTGTACGGGGCACCGTGCAAGATCTACACCAATCACAAAAGTCTTACCTACTTGTGTACGCAGCTAGATTTGAATATGAGGCAGCGGAGATGGATGGAGCTGATTAACGATTATGATTGCACGTTCGAGTATCATCCTGGAAAAGCTAATGTGGTTGCTGATGCTCTTAGTCGGAAGCATGGTGCTTCTCTCTTCCATGTACGTGTTGCTAGAGTGTCACTTTTGACAGAGTTGCGAGCAACGGGAGCAGAGTTGGAGTGGAATGATGATGAAACATTGCTAGCCAGCTTCCAAGTTCGTCCGGTGTTACTTGATCAAGTTCGTGAAGCTCAAGATTCAGATGCCTATCTACTGAGCAAGAAGAATTTGATTCAGAATAGTGTACCGACCGAGTTTCGAATGAGGAGTGATGGCACTTTGATGTTCATGGGGAGATTATGTGTGCCCAAAGATGAGGATTTGAAGAAGAAAATACTCGACGAAGCCCATTGTTCTGCATATGCTATGCATCCGGGTAGTACAAAGATGTTTTGGACACTTAAAGCTCATTATTGGTGGCGAAACATGAAAAGGGAAATAGTAGTGCATGTGAGCAGATGCCTGATTTGTCAACAAGTGAAGACGGAACGTCAGAAACCGGCAGGTAACCTACAACCTTTGGAGATTCCAGTGTGGAAATGGGAGCATATCACCATGGATTTTGTGTATCAGTTACCTCGTACTTCTGGTGGTAGTACTGGTATTTGGGTGATTGTGGATCGCCTTACTAAGTTAACTCATTTCCTAGCACTTCCAGGAAAGCTTCCCGTGAGCAGATTGGCGAAGCTGTACTTGAAGGAGGTTGTGAGATTGCATGGTGTACATGTGTCTATAGTTTCTGATCGGGATAGTCAGTTCACTTTCGAATTTTGGCGGGCATTGCAGAAGACAATGAGGACTAGACTACACTTCAGCACAGCTTTTCATCCTCAGACAGATGGTCAGTCGGAGAGGATTATTCAGACTCTGGAGGATATGTTGCGATCTTGTGTTTTGCAGTTCAAAGGGAATTGGGATCAGCAACTTCATTTGATTGAGTTTGTGTACAATAACAACTATCAGGCTAGCATTGGGATGGCACCTTACGAGGAGTTGTACGGAAAACAATGCCGAACTCCATTGTGTTGGAGTGAAGTTGGCGAGAAACGGCTTCTTGGTCCTGATTTGGTGAAAAGTACCATGGAAGATGTTCAAATTATTCGGGACAGATTGAAGGCTGCACAGGATCGACAGAAGAGTTATGCTGACGTGCGACGGAAAGATCTCGATTTCGAGGTTGGTGATTGGGTTTTCCTGAGACTTTCTCCTTGGAAGGGTGTTGTTCGTTTTAGGAAGCATGGTAAACTTCGTCTGCGATAAGTAGGCCCTTATGAGATCACTAAGCGAGTTGATGCGGTGGCATACAGGTTGGCATTACCTTCTGAGATGGCCAGGGTACACGATGTGTTCCATGTATCTATGTTGCAGAAGTACATTTCCGATCCATCTCATGTGTTGACACAATATCAGCTTCCCATATGGGTGGACTTGACCTACGTAGAGGAACCAGTTCAGATACTTGATCGGAAAGTCCAAGAGTTGTGGCACAGAGCCATTCCTCTTGTGAATGTATTGTGGTAGAACCATTCAATTGAAGAGGCTACTTCGGAGATCGAGCGGCACATGTGTGAGCAGTATCCCAACCTCTTCAGTTAGCAGGTATGTAAATTTCGAGGAAGAAATTTTTGTTAAGGTGGTAGATTTATAACGACCCGAACCGGAAATGGTATGTTAATTGACTTGATTTGCACATTTCACAATTAGTCGCAGTTAGTCATAATTGATCTATCTGGCGGCTTTGTTCACGACTTAATTATCGGACACGAATTTGGTTTGAGTTCCTTCGCGGAAATTGTAGAGGATTTGATTTCGAGTTTGTAGGAGGTTTTTAGAGGATTTTTCTGATAATCGGGGAATATAAAATGAATATTTGAAATTATCGTCGAGTTAGTCGTATTTATCCGTTTGGGTTTGCGTTATTCGAATCGTGAATTTGGTAGGTTCGCGACGTATAAATAGCGGAATACTCGTAAAAGTTGTTGAAAAGTTGCATTTGGGCTGTTGACTAGTGTTGATCGAGCCAGACCCGAGTTGACTCGTCGAGTTCACCGAGTCGCCGTCGAGTTGTTAGCCGGAGAACGGCACGGTTGCTAGAAATTAAGGTAGGGATTTGAAACTCTCCTTTAGGGCTATTGATTGATGTATGTATTGTGTTGTTTTGTGCGGATTTTGTTGGAGAAATGTGGAAGTGAAGTGCACGGAATCAGTGCGTGGGTTTTGGGGGGAGGTTTTCCGGCGAGTTTCCGGTGGATTTTTGGGTTGGAAAAGGTTGGGTTCTACTAGGGATGGAAACCCCTAAGGTTTGGAGGGCCGAGGTGGAGCGACGGCGCCGGAATCGGCCGGAGAAGTTTTCCAGCGATTTTGGGCCGGAGACTTTCGGAGGGGGGGGGGGGGGTTTGAGGTGGTTGCCGGCAGAATTGGGTGATGGTGTAGTTGAACTTTGGACTGGGCTTGGGAAGAGGAAGATTTTGAGGTATTGGTCGCCAGAAAATGTCACCGTTGACGGCTACCGCCAACGCGGCGTCAACGGAAGAGTTCCGGCGAGGTTGAATTTTTGGATCAGGAAAAATGTACCTGGTCGGGATTTTCATATGCATTAACTCACATTATGATTTTATGAGCACATATTTGGGAAAGCCATATTATTATTTTTGTCCACTCACTCTAACGATTTTATTTGTCTTCCCCTGGGCTTTTCGGTTTCTTTTGCCTAGTTTGTAGTTTAGGTTCCAGTGTTACGCATCGACTGTGGAGGCATAGAGTTCGGATCACACTTCAGTTTCTGTAGGTTTCTTGTTCGGCCTACTTGATGTAAATGATGTATATAAGCGTCGCTATGAATACTTATGTTTGTTTTCAGTTGAGTTTACTCCTGAATGTTTCTGGATTTCTTGTAAACCTTTAGTTTATTATATATATATGTTGTTGAGAAATCCGGATGAGGATTGGAGCCCCACGGTTTGGCTTTTGTGGAATATTCAAAGTGTGTTTCTTTGCAGGTTCTAATAATGGTTCAAGTACTTCAAAGCAAACTCTGGCAAAAAAATTTTAAGGTCATGTTTTCGAAGGGGTTTGATTTCGGTTTAGGCAACTAAATCGGAGTCGGGTCCCTTCAGAGTCAAAGCGGCATAAGTTTCGTATATATTTCTTCTCAGTTAACGTAATTATTATTTATTAAACTCTCGTACAAGTTTATAATTATTTAATTTTTATTATTATTTTCAAGCGAGGTTTGTCCAACACGCAACTTGCACACCCAGATTTGTCGCCGGAAGACCAGCCTCCTCTATCGAGGGAGAGACAAATTGCAATCGCCGATGAGGTATATGGTCGTCGAGCTGGCAAGGAGGTTAGTGGGTTGGGATGCAAGGTGCAGCGAGATTTATCTTCTGACTCATTTATGGCACGCTCGGCGAGGACAAGTACTCGAGATGCGGCTGTCCAAGCAGTCTTGAAGAGGCTCGACTCGCACGAGCAGAAACGCTATCTATGTGTCAGAGGTTTGATGAGCAACAACTGTAGATAGCCAAACTCCTCACCCTCATGCAAAACCAAGTTCAACAAGATTGTTGTCATTCTCCGACCCCACACCTCGACGACGACGACATGGCTAGAGGCGGGGGACTCGGCAGCACGTCTACTCCTGCCATATTTACTTAGTTTGTACGTAGTTTTTAATACTTCATTTTTTCCGAACGATATCGATGTACATACAATTTTTAATTATTTTAATATTTAAATTAAATTTATTATTTTAATTAATTTAATAAGATTTTATTTTAAATTCAAATTTTAATTAAAAAAATTATATTCACTTAGACTACGAAAGCATTTATGATTTCGTAGTCTAAGTGATGACTTAGACTATAAAATCGTATATCCTTTCGTAGTCTAAGTGATGACTTAGACTACAAAATCATATATACATGCATGGTATAAGTCATCACTTAGACCATTCAATACCTTTGTACTCTAAGTTGTACTTGGACGACGTAATGATATATTTCCGTCGTCTAAATACTTAGACTACGACACTTGAACGACGGACTTTAGACAACGGAGATTCCATAGTCTAAGTACTTAGACGACGGTAACTCTAACCTAGATGACGGAATAGCTTCGTCGTCTAAGTGAGTTTTTCTTGTAGTGGTTGGCGCGAATATCCTTGAAACTTAGCAAGGTTCGATTGGTCTGTGGCGAGTATAAGGCATCAGTGAGAAACAATCTTGTTTATGAAGTTAGCAGAAATTTTGATGAACCACTGATTCACATCTTTTCAAGCACTTAATTTAAACACTCAAACAAACACGAATACAATTAAAACCCTTCTTTGTAGATGTAGCATTGATAAGTAGGGATCGTTCTTAACCGGGGATTGAGGGTGCTTGCATAACTATGCTAGGTTTAAATGGGGGTGCAAAGTTGGTTTGTTTAATCTACGAAATTAAAAGACAAAATATGGCAAGTAAACACACATAAAAATCCTAAGTTCTAACATGTTTCACTCATAGACAAGTAGAAACAATTAAAGAACATAAAAATCATAAACATGCTTACTAGACCAAAAATAAAATCTAAGACTAACATATACAAGTGATCGACTCATCTTTTTACCTAGCCTTTAATAACCTAACCGATTTCATGCAACCTATTTAGCATCTAAGTTTTTAGCTACGTTTTGCATGCATGTTCCATAGTTAAAGTGCCAAACTTGGGAATTGCCCTACATTCAAACACTTTCATAATCTAAACCGGGAATTGCCCTGCATTCAAATTAAGCATTAAGTGCCAACAAGCATGTGTAACTAAATTCAAAGAACACTAAATAAAATACAAGAAAAACATATTAGAATTATTTAACCAAAAGACTTCTTGAAACCAATCCATAATAACTGAAAATACATACAAGGAAGAATAAAGAGAAGAAGACATGGTTACACTTTTAAATCAGGGAATTGCCCTAGACTAGCCGTGTAGATGCTCTTCAATGGAGAAGACGTTGACACCTTGGGATTGCCAAGCTATGCCTTCGGCTTCAATGGAGGGGATGACACCTTGGGATTGCCAAGCTATGCCTTCCTTGGAGGATGGTGACGACGGTTTGTGGTGGAGGGGCGGCTTCCTTGGAGACTTTTAGTGTTTTGGAGAGTAAGAGAGCTCTTGGACAAGATTTTGGCTCTAAGATGAGTGATCCCTTTCTCTTCCCCAAAGCTCTCCTTATATAGGAGATGGTGATGGTGCCGTTCAAAATCAAAGGAATGAATTTGTAATTAAGCTCTATATTAAGCTCAAAAACCGTTCATGCAATTTGTTCACCCGTTCATGCAAAGCCGTTTGCTAGCATTCTTCTCAAGTCCGTTTTGCATGCAATCATCTCTGTTTTCAATTGTACATCCGTTTCATGCATTATCATCCATGCAATAGCTAGCTGTTTCATGCACTTAATCTAGCTCACCACCGTTTCATCTTCTATCTCAAAACCATTCCCTCTATTAGCTAGCAAACCATTCAAGCTCAAACCCGTTTGCTGCACATAGCTCACATCATCACCACCGTTACATGCAATAGCCAAGCAATTAAATCACGTCTAGAAAGTACCCTCTATTTGCTAGCTAGCTCATCTCATTTGTCTTCTAGCTCAATTATCTCCTTTTTGCATGCCTTACAATTATGCCACCGTTATGCACATTAGCTAGCTTCCGTTTTGGTTTAGCTCATTTTTGTTTTGTTCTCTAGCTAGCCACTCCTTATTCATGCATGCATAATTGGTCCTCCATTTAGCAAAATCACGTACACTTGCTCATGCATGCAATTAAGGTCCATTTCAAAACCATGCAATTATCATGCATCACCACTTCATCCTCTTCATGCAATTAAACTACATGCAAAGCTCCATGCAATTCCACGTGACCATTTATTCTTCGAAATTTAGGAACGTCTTCCTTAGCACCCATTTTGCTCCGAATCGTCTCCTTTATTATTTCTCCTTTATTTTCTTCCTAAAAACATAAAACAAGTTAGAAACATATTTACTAAGCTCATAACAAAGCAAAATGTAGAGAGAAAGACATTAATAATCAAGCATAAAATGCGTAGATCAACCACGTCCTTGAATAACCGGCGTTGCACCTATCATGGTAGTCACTGAGAATTTGTATGGAAAAAATCCACAAACAGTTGTCTATTCCGCAGAATGGTGCAGGCAGTACTACTATCTGCAAGACACTTAATCTTGTCTTGATACATCTACAAAAATAATGTAAATAAATGAGTCTTTAAACTAAAAACCGGACAGACACTTTAAGTAAACACTTAAAGATTTGAATAGGGATGTGACCCTTGTTGAGTGCTGATATGGCATGATAAAAGCTGATGTAAACCCACATCTGGTGCAGAATTCTAGGTTGGTTGAAATTTTCTTTTATCTTTTTCCAATAAAATCGATGTACAATTGACAAGACCCACCCCAGATTAACCCAATACGCTAGAGATAAGTCTTGCGAGACCCGTGTTAAGGTCTCTAGCACCGAGTAGTTGGTATCAGCTACCTTAGCACGACCAACCCAGAACCTTGTTGTGATCCTACACTGAAAAAGCAGAAGCTGTGAACTATCATGCCTCGAACTCTGGACGATCACGACTTCAACCTGCTATCCTACAATCTGGGCAATTGAAAACAAAGGGCCCAAGAAAAGACATAAAACATAAAACGTTATAATGAGTGGACAAAAATCAGTATCGTACGATAATTGTACAAACTGAAGTAAACTTAATCTGATGACTTTCCGCTGATCTGTGTAAAATAAAGCGAGTTCATCTGCTCTGTGGAGGTGGCCGCTCAAGGACTTTTCCTAACCTGAGATGAAAAACTATAAAACGAAACTATAGGTGAGAGGCCAGATGAGGAAACCTGACCTCTTCTAACGGTCAGACGAGGCAACCTGACCTCGCCTGACTGGACTATCCAGTGATCAACCGAATAGTGAGTACATCGATGCAGCTAACTAATGCCATAACAAGATAAAACCTCCAAATTTAAACTATTCTAAAAATATACTGTAAATTAAACTGTAATACTATAATGCTAAAATAAAATGAACTCGCAGAACTGAAATATTGAAATTCTTAAAATTGAACTCGCTATCGACTGTGAAAATAAAAAGAGTCCATTCAAAGTACTTTGCCGTTATTTGCAATCAGCCAAGCACATCTATCAGCGTCTCTATACATCTGCCACTAGATGCTAATACGTCATCCTGAAATAATGATTAATATGTAAAAACTAATCGTTGAAATTATATCGAATAGCCAAACTCATTACCAACAAGCAATATCGTCGAAAATACCGCATTCTCGAAAATTGTGCTTCCCGAAATAATACCGAGCTCTAATCTAATTCCAAATTTTAATTTCCAATTCTTGAATCCTTTTTAAAATCGCAACATAAACCTTAAACATTAAAGAACTCGAAGTCGAATCGATAATTAATGCAACCGTTTATCAATAACATAAAAACGTTTAATTATTATCTGATTAACCAAACATCTTATCCAATTAGAATTGGTATGTAATTATGAACAAAACGATATAAAATTTTTGCCGAAAAAATGCTATCGTCGGAGCTCTGCCGTGAACCATCGCCGCCGCCGCTTTGGTGACTTTTTTCAGTGAACCGAAGCCCAAATTAAAGAGAATCTACCCAACAACAATATTCATCAAAGGACTAACCTCCAATTCTGTCTTAATCGACCGGAATTGCCCTCGAAACCCTCCGACCGAAAAATCCTTTCTAGCGACTGTTCTGCGCCGTCAAGCCACCTCGTGGCTCGAGTCATACCCCAATCGACTCAGGATGACGAGAAGAGCAATAACCTTTTCACTCTGTCGTCCAATTCACGGTCGACCACCGCCCATGGCGTCAACCCGAAAAGCCTCTCCGGAATTCTATTTTTTTCCACAAATTCTAATCGATTTATACCACCTCACATCAAAACAAACATACCAATACAATGTAGGATCGAAACCCAATCCAATTATACCTTTAAGTGGTCAGAAACCTCACCGGAGCCAACACCGGTTAACCATTGAAACAATGATCTTCACGGTGTCGTTCCTCCTTCCTCCGCCACCAATTGCCGTAAAATCACCCACAACCATGTAAAGGAGGTTAAGGCGCAACTTTTGACACTGGCCTCTTGTTTTGGTGGCCATCTGGTCATTTGCTAGCGGTGAGGTCGATAGAGGGAGATAGAGAATGGGAGGGAAGAGAGAGAAAGGAAAGAGAAAAGAAGAAAAAGGAAATTACAAAAATAGGGAGAAAGTTGACTTTCCATTTAGGCAAACTTCTATTTATAGTCGAATTTGTGACTAAATGCATCGTAACCTCGTACAAAACTTTCGTTGACTATAACTTCTTACTCGTAACTCCGATTTAAACTCTTGATGTGGCCACGAACTCGTCTCGATAAACTCTACGACTTTTCGCAAAGAACTTCCTCGAAAAACTTAATCATTAAAATTCCTATAAATATCATCGATAATTACCGCTTGTAAAATTTAATTACCATCGACTATTACCATTAAATAAATCGTAAATAAAGAATGCTCGAAACGGGATGTCACAACAATACATGCATCAAAAACACCACAATCGGGATAGCACCTTCGATCGATCGATGTACAAAATTTTCAATGGATCGAAAATCTCAAAAACCTACTAGAGGGATACCTTCTATGAATCGAAGAACAATTCCTTGATGGATCAAAGAAACCCAAAATAAAATTTAATTTTTCGACACTGATTTTCGATGGGTGGAAGAGTTAGGCTTCGATGAATCGAAGAACTTGACCCGAGACTTTCCTTTGATGGATCGAGGAAGAAATTCTCGATGGATAGTAAAATACAGTGTAAGGACATGAGAGTGACTTTCAACAGATCAAAAATCTCAGAAAACCGATCCGTGGGATACCTTCGATGGATCGAAGAACAAGTCCTCGATGGATTGAAGGCCCCACGAGATCCAAATAACATCCTCTGCTTTATGTCTCATTTTTACTGTATCGTTGTTTTATTATGCCATATGTTAATGTAAACATCAAATTATATACTGAATTGGTAAAAAAAATAACATTCTCAACACTTTCATATACCAAAAAATAGAGAAATATCCATTACTCGCCAATAATTAGAGGTTACATCATAGATGTTCTTATCCAAAAACATAGACAATAGTCTAAACAAAACAAATGCCAGAAAAAACACGCCAAAAACTAACCAAAACTTTAATCTATTACAGAGACAACGCTTTTTACATAGGCTATTCAAAATCTGAAGTAACTAGGTACGTCTCCTTGTCCTCTGCAATCACTAGATTGGTATCAATATCCATCTCAAAATCTCCGGTAAAGTTGGACTCTTGAGCCAAGTACTTCTTGTGCCTCTTTTATATATTTTGGATTTCTTTACTACCATGGCACTGCTTGTGCATATGGATTGTTGAACCACACCGCCAGTAGGTGAGTTTTCCAGAATTGCCTATCATTACTCAAACCAGTTTGGTTCTTGTTGGAGTTGGCATTCTAATCTCTATGCCAAGTCAAATTTTGGCCGCGGCCTCGACCATGCCCATGCCTTCCTCTCCCTCTACGTGGAGCTTGTCCTCCACGATTATAAGGTTCCAAACAAATTTGTTTTGTCCTTTCAGGCCTTTCCTCCAGTTTGGTAACTCTCAGGCTCTTTAGAACCAGCCAGTCTTGAGTTATTATTGAGGATGATCTCATGATGCCTTTCCTTTTTGGCTAGACTGTTGATGAGATCACTAAAGGTAAGGATCCTCCCCATTTTGTATTCGATCAGGTACTGATGAGCAAGTGCTCACAGAGATTGGGAATGTATTCAATGATTTTTCAATCATATCTTTCTCAAACTTTTCCACCCCACAAAATCTCAACTCAGACTGCAGATCTAACATCACTTGATTGCAATATTGGATCTTCGGAAAATCTAGAAGCTTAAGGGCTTCCCATCTCACTGTCAACTCAGGAAGCTATGCATCATGCACATTATCGAAGCGTTGCTTCAAAGTATCCCGCAAATCTAGGGGATTTGTTTTCTTTAAATACTACTTCTTGAGAGTTGAATGAATATGATGCCTTAAAAGCATGAGGGCTTGAACTTTTGATTCATCTGATGGTTGAATAATGTTTGGCCCAGCGGGTTGAATGATGCTGCTAACTGTCTTGCCGATGAATGTGTTAACTACATCAGAGACCCAATGATGGTATTCAATTCTTTGAAGATCAAGGATGTCAAATTCTGGCCTAACCGACTCGTTCGAAGTCATCTACAAAATACAAAGAGATTTCATTACTATGATCGAAAAATAATAATCACTAACATCAAGTTTTAATGAATAAGAATGTGATCCATGATGTATGATCACAAAATCGATCATCAATAAAAGGTGGCTCAAAAACCACACCCTGGAACTGTGATTAACCATCACATAGAATCAATTTCCGTTTCTTAATTTCTTTTCTTTTTCTAAACTGTGATCACTCCAGGACCGTCACTCATACACTATGGATGCAAGTCCATAGGAACTAGGGCATAGACATGCAATAATCACAAATCACAATCCTAAGATCTAGATTTTTGCAGGAAGTAAGTTTTATTTCTAGATCTAAAGATTGACAGTTTAAAAAATTCACCTCGATTTGTGTTATGCTCGGTATGACCGGTACAAAATTTAGACGACATTGAGGAAGAGCTCGTCTAAAGTGGTTCGTTGGAGCGTTTGCTTCACAAGGAGGATCACCAGAATCAGTGAGGAGGAGCCGATGGTGGAGATTGGCAGTGAAAAATGACTGTCGGCGGTGGAAACAAGGGTTGTCGGGGGTGGAAACAAAGGTTGTCGACGGTGGAAGTTAGGGCTACCGGTGGTAGAAGGCTTAGTTTTAGGGTTAGGGTTTTTTTCTTTCTCTGATTACTGGTTATTAACTCGTAGTGTGCCTGATAACGTGTTGTAGAAGAATAATTGATAGACTGAAAACTGTAACTCTTTCATTAATAGAATGCATTATATATAGGCTGATACAATCTGTTACAATCAGTATTCCTTTAAAACAGAGATTCTCTGTATCTCTATCTAGACTCATCAGTATCTAATTGACAAGACACGCACTAGAAGGTACGGAGACTAAATTTCCTTAAACAGTTCTTTTTTTCTTCCCTTAAACAGTCTCTAAAATGAGTTAATAGAATCACTGTAAAACAACCTATTAGGTATATAAATATAAGTACAAATTAAGACCATCTTAACCCTAATACGTACTTTTAGTCAACTATTATATCAACACAACCAAAAAGATCTCATTTAGTCATTACTTACAAAAGATATATACTAGCTAAGAAAAACTAAACTTCATTCCAATTAACTGGCATATAATTGAAAGTTGATTACCAAAAAAAAATAAAAATATGAGAGAAAAGTTGAACAGCGACAAGCATGGCACGTAGAGTCCGCATTGTAACGATATTGCCTCAACTTAACTACATTTCAAGTGTTGGGTTTTATCCACAAAAGATCTCGATACAATCAGGAATAGTCCACATTCACTTAAGTTGTATTTCATTTAAATTGTATTTCTTCTTGTCTTATTTCGATGTGGGATCTTCAATCTAACGAGAGAGAGAGAGAGAGAGTCCAAGAATTTAGAAGAGAAACAGATTGGTGAAGAATTTCTTTCTTGTTGTTCACTGTGAATAGAACAAGCTTTATACATGTTATACAACGGTTAGATCCTCAATTAGTGGGATACAGACTAATTGATACAAATATACAACTAACTGATTGCTATGAAAGAGAAATTTAATTGTCAAGACTTTCCGTAGATGACTCTGTGATAATTCTTTTCTCAATACTCCCTTTCAAGTTGAAGTGAATATTGATGACACTCAACTTGCCAAGTAGAGCTTTAAACTATGTTGAACTTATCGGTTTGGTGAATAAGTCTTCTGGTTAACGTGTGTTGTCCTGATCATCCCTCGTTGAATCTTTCTCCTCGCCATATGAAAATCAATCTCTATGTGTTTCGTACATTCATGAAACACGTGATTAGAAGCGATATGGAGGGCAGCTTGGTTGTCACAAAACATCAAAACAGGTTGCTTGTGATGTACATGAAGATCATCCAAGATATTGTGCAACCAAGTGACTTCACAACTTGTTATAGCCATACAAAGGTACTTTGCCTCGGCACTGGAATATGCAACTATGCCCTGCTTCTTTGTCTTCCATGATACAGGAGCATCTCCAAGAAACACACAGTAACCTGAGACAGATCTTCTGGTGTCTTGACAACGTGCCAAGTCTGCATAAAAAAAATGTAATTGCGAAGTACCTATAGAGGGCAATAGGATACCTTGGCCTGGTGCTTGGTTGATATACCTCAAAACTTTATACCTAACTTCTAAGTATGGACCTCGAGATTTGTCCATAAATTGACTAAGAATGTGCACTGCGTAAACCAAGTTTGGCCTTGTTATTGCCGGGTAGATTAGTTTGCTCACAACTCTTCGATACTATGAGGGATTTTCTAGTAATTCACCATTTTCCAGTGTAAGAGACATTCCTTGTTCAACTGGGAAACGTGATGGGTTTTCTCCGAGGAACCCTACATCCTCTAGGATTTCATGTGCATATTTTCGCTGACATAAGGCAATGCCTTCCTTTGACCTAGCTACCTCGATCCCAAGGAAAAATTTAAGCTTTCCCATATCCTTGAGCTTAAACTAGCTAGAAAGGAACTCTTTAATATCATTGATTTCCTTCAAGCTATTTCTTGCCAATATCACACCATCTACATACACCAACAATGTTGTCAATAGTCCATGATGAAAATGAACAAATAAAGAGTAATGTGACCATGATTGGTTAAACCCTACTGCTTTAAGAGATGTGGATAGCTTGATGAACCATTGTCTCAAAGCATGTTTTAAACCATAAAGGGACTTATGAAAATGACATACTCTGTCTCCCCTTTCCTCCAAAACCTAGAAGAAGCCTCATGTAAAATTTTTCATGCAAGACACCATTCAGAAATGCATTGTTGACGTCAAGTTGATGTAAATGACAACCTTTCATTGCTGCAAGACTAAGAAGTACTCTAACTGTAGTAAGTTTCACAACTGGATCAAAGGTTTCACGATAGTTAATTCCCTCGACATGGTTGTATCCTTTAGCAACAAGGCAAGCTTTATACTTCTTCACTGTTTCATCTGGCTTGAGCTTTATTTTATAAACTCATTTGCAACCTATTGGTCATTTTTGGGATGACAAATGTACTATACTCCACATTCTGTTAGCCTGGAGTACCTTGATCTCATCATGCATTGCCTCTCTCCACTTATGGTTCTACATTACCTGTGAAAAGGAACTTGGATCTTTCACAATGGTTAGCTTGGTAGTGAAAGCTTTGTGATCAAAATAGATTCTATCATAGGATAACACATGGGAGAGTGAGTATTGGTTACCTTGTGGATTGACCTCGCTCGAAGAGGACAAAGGAGCGAGTATGGAAAGAAGCGCTCCCTCGACATGAAAATCTGCTAGGAAGAATGGAGCTTTGTTGGCTCTGTTGGAACGGCGCAAAGAAGGTTCAGTACAAGGTAAGGATAATGTGGACTCTGTGTGTGGTATATGATTGAATTAATCAGATGACAAAGGAGCAATAAAATCAAAGAGATCAGGATTTTGATTGATGATAGCTGAAGACGTATCATGTAAGGGATTTTCAGAAGCAAGATTTTGGGAATATGATGGAGTGATTGTGGATGACTCATTTTTAGGATATGATTAACTCGGTGATGGATGGAAAATAGGTGTGTAAGAGGAAGAACACCATATCACGTGATACAAGGGTTTTTTGTTCTTCTAGGCCATAAACTTTATACCCCTTTTGTGCATGAAGATATCCTAAGAAAATACAACGAATTGACCATGCATCAAATTTGGAAGGTTTGAGAGGATGTGTGGATGTAAAACATAAACAACCGAAAACCCTAAGGTGAGATAACTTGGTGCCTTGTGATACAAGCTTTCAAAAGGAGTTTTACCTTTGAGTATGAGCGTGGGTGTCCAGTTTATGAGATATGTTGCAGTAAGAATGGCATCCCCCCAAAATTCCTTTGGGATGTGTGCTTGGAAGAGAAGTGCTCATGCAACATTAAGCAAATGATGGTGCTTGCGCTCAGCCACACCATTTTGTTAAGGTATGTTGATGCAGCTTGTCTGATGCACAATTCCCTTTGAGGAGTAAAAAATTTCAAGTTTAAATTCTACTCCAATATCGCTACGTATAACCTTGACTTTGGTGTCAAACTATGTTTCAATAAGATGAGTGAAGTTGACTAGATAATCACGTGTTTCTCCTTTAGTTTTCATCAAGTAAACCCATGTGGATCTAGTGTAATCATCTACTATTGTGAGGAAGTATTTAAGACCAGAGAGTGAAGGAACATGATACCCTCCCGAAATATCAACATGTATTAAATCGAAAGGAGACACACTAGAAGAAACATGCAATGGAAAAGGTAATTGAGTTTGTCTAGCAAGGGGACAAATACAGCAATTTCTTGCATTACAAGCATTATTTGCTAGCAAGGAAAATAATAAAGAAATTTTGGTAGAAGGGGTGACCGAGCCATTGATGCCAGAAATTTTGCATGTTACCATGGACAACGTTACATGTCCCTTTCTGCGTTGTGTCGAGGTAATAAAGTCCTTCCCTCTTAGTTTCCATCTCAATCATCCTCCCCGATTATATATCCTGTATGAAACAAATGTGCTTTAGAAAGATTGTTATGTAGAAATAGTTGAAGGCTAGCTTGCTAATGGATATGATATTCACGTAAAAGAATGGGACGCATAAGACATTGTGAAGAACAAAACGAGGTGAGAAAATGACAGTGCCAACATGAGTGACTTTTGCTGTGTTACCATCCGGCAACTTAACTAGATGATTAGCAATAGGTTTCAGTGAAGTAAGGAAGGATGACACACAATATGATCACTAGCTCCACTATCAAGTATCTAAATTGGTTCCTTTCTTACTTGCATAAGGTTTCAAATTTTACCTGAGAGTTCCTCATAGTTGAAAACATTACCAATGTCATTGACAGTGGCAGGTGCAACAACATTCTTAGCTTTCTAGATGAGGTTTATTAGATGCTTGCATTCTTCTTGAGTGAAGGAAAATTCCATTGCACCTTCTCCTTTATCACTATCAAAGATCACGTTGTTGCTTGTCGAAATACTAGTGCCTTCTCCCATCATGCTCTTGGGTTTTTGACAGTACTCAGCAGTGTGGTACCTCTCATTACAGAAAGTACATTTCAAGTGCGCACAGAAGTTCTTGGTTGAATGATTTGTTTTGTTGCACTTCTCACATCTCATCAATCCATCTCCAGTCTCAACATCACGGTTGTTTCTCCTGATAGCAAACGCAGCAGCTTCAGGTTGTGTTGGGGCCTTCACATTTGACATGTCGGATTACTTCTCATGATGGGGTGCCATTAAGTACACTCTATTCATAGTGGGAAGACGCTCCATATTTACTACAGTGCTTCAGATTGAGTCATAGGTATCATTCAACCCCATCGCGAACTTCATAGTTTTCTGTGCCTCCAAATACGTCGTGATCTCTTTGGAGGCTTCACAGCTACATGGTGGTATGCCGTTCAAAGCATCTTTCTCATCCCACAAGCTCTTAAGCTTGGTGAAAAAGGTTGTCACTGAGCTGCTACCTTGTTCACACTCATGTATGACATTTTCAATGTGAAATAATTGCACGGTGTTAGTATGTGAAAACCTTTCTTCTAGTTCTTGCCACATACCTCTAGCATCCTTGCAATGGACGACACTTTCTAAAATTTCTTTGGACATGGATCCAAGTAGCCATGTCTTGACAAGGATGTTACACCAATCCCATTGTTGCTGCATCTCAACTCTAGTAGTTGGTCTGGTGATTGTCCCATCGATAAAATCCTTTTTATATTTGACCATAAGCATCATGCACATAGATTGAGCCCAGTTTTGTATAGTTGTCTTCCTTGAGAACTTGATTAACCAGCACTACTCTTGGATAGTCTGAGTAGTTGATGAATAAAGGATGATTTGAACTTTCCCATGGATATGAATTCTTTAGAGGAAGTGAAGTCTTGTTTTTCTTAATGATCTTTCGATCTTCATCCCCTGGCATGGTGTTGTGATATGATTTCTTGTTTTACGTCTATGTTCAGGATCTTTGCTCTGGTACTAAGAAGAGAAACAAATTGGTGAAGAATTTCTTTCTTGTCATTCACTGTGAATAGATACAAGCTTTATACATGTTGTACAACTTGACCCAATTAGTGGGATACAAACTAAATGAAACAACTATACAGCCAACTGATTGATATGAAAGAGGGATTTAATTGTCAAGACTTTCTTAGACGGCTCTGTGATGATTCTTTTCTCAATAAAATCATGTTCATTAATTAATTTGTTAATACAATCGATTGCTAGCTGGCAATAAAGCTGAAAATTTTTCCCCATAAAAGATGCAGCAGTGTAAAGCTAGCTAGTAGTGTATGTGTTAAAATGTCCATGACTCTCAGAAATATGCAGAGAATTTAGGTTAGAGACAGAAGGATTTGGGGAAGAACTTTTGGGCAGAGTGACATTCTTTCTTTTTCTTATCAACCTCAAATATAATATTACAATCTAAGGGATACTTATACTAGCAAAACTAACAGAGACGAATATAAGCATAGGTTGCTAGGCTATAGCTGGCATGCCAACTGGCGTTCTTTACTAGCACACTACTGTTAACACCTCCTCTCAATCTCAGTGTGGGTGACAAACTGAGATTGATGACAACTTTAAACAAAGCAATAAGTCCATTATATCGGTAACAAGTCTACAGTTGTGGAGGAACAATTGCAGAATTGCAATAACAAGCCTTGAAAGCCACTTTGCAATTTGTGAATTAGTGCTCCATTTAAATTTCTCGATAAGTAGCATAGCTCTAGAATAGATATGGTTGTATGGATCTGCATAGTACACCATGCCATTTAGTGATTTAAGTCTGCATATTTCAAGATCATTTGCGAAGGCTTCAAATACCCCATGAACAATAGAACTCCAAAAAACACCCAAGTAAAACCCTGCAAGTCTGCTGCTTGCTTTTGAAGACAATCTACTTGCTTTTTCTTGGCATCAGAAGATACTATCTGCAATATGCTTTTGAAGACACTTACCTTCTCTATTTTCTGAAACTTATCTCATTCAAATCTAGAAAATGATATAATTGATATAGAAACTGCTCTAAGATATTTCTCCACATCACATTAGTAATGAAGTTTCCTTTTCTGCCAACAATTGTTCTCTTCATCAAATCATCGGTACAAGGCTCAGTAGCTAATGCAACTGATATTGACATATCCATGATCATGTTGACCATGAGAAGTTGAATAACAGTAAGGAGATTTCCAGTTAAATATGCTAAAGTATAATTGACAACAAGGGCAACCACACTACTAGGTAGAAGCTGAACAAACTTTTGTATGCTCAAGGAAATCAAATGCCCCCATTTGACCACGAGCATATTTGTAGAGAGGTTATCATCCAAAATTATAATATTGACACTCTCTTTAGCCACTTTAGTTTCAACTATTCCTATAGCATGACAACCTATTCCAATAGCTTGACAAACATCCACACCTGAAATGCCATATCCACCACCATTAACATTACCATTTACACTCGACAGCACATCATTGTCAATTTTGACACAACCAATATTATTTGCAGAGCCACCACTTAAAATCTCACTCGCTCCGATATCACCATTAAAACCATAACTAGTAACAAAAATTTTCAGAACAGTTTCAACTCCAACATCACCAATATCACCATTCTCACCATTTTTTACTTTAAGATCACTACAATCACCATTCTCAACATTTTCAACTCTAATACTACCGACAACACTATTAATCTCATGATTATACTACATCATTACACACACCATCCCTATCTTCTCCCTTATTGCTACTAACACCAGTATTGACATCTTCATTCTGAACACCATCACATTCAACCATTTTCCCATTCAACTCCGTGAGAGCACGAGAAGCTTCTTTGGAAAGCGAGATGGCAATAAAACCATAATTGCAACTCTGCTCAACATTTGGATTGTTATTTTTGACGTAACAAGAACTCCTTGATTTTTCCTCAGCACCACTCACCGCCACAAGATTCTCCCTGGACATCAAATTAAGCTCATTCTTCACAACATTATTTACCCCACAAATTCCACCATCCTCAACAACATCGACCCCACCAATACTACTAACTATCTTCCTAGAAACTGCATTCCCACTCTCAACCACAGAAGGATCCCTTTAGTCAGATTGACATAAGTCACTTTTCTCTGACCATTATGGACTCCACCATTTTCATCATTCACACCTTTATCACTAATTTCATAAGTAGATCTATGGTGGGGAATATTCCAAGCACACATGGCTGACATTTTTGATTGATAATGGATAAGTTGTGCACCATGTCTTTCCACAGCAAGCAGTAAAAAACGTAACTTCATAAGAGTAACCGGTGTTACTCTGCCATATACCATTAATTTCACAATTTCATACTCATGTGGAAGGCCATTAAGAGTGAAAAGAACAATGTCTTCATCGGGAACAATAACACCAACATAACTCAATTGGTCATGAACTTGCTTGACATGAAGGAGATACTTGTCTATAGACTCACTTCCCTTCTTGATAGTCCATAAATCAGTTTTGAGTTTCATGATGTTGGCTAGAGAGGCATAATAGAACCACTCTTCAAGGCATATCGAAGCATCTCTAGATGAATTAAAACCAACAAACATATCAATCGAATCTTCAAAAAGTGTAGCTATCAAGAGGCTAAGAAAGGCCTTTTCAATTCTCTTCCATGAATTGAGGGCAACAACCAATTTATTAGGAACGCCATATGCTCCAGTAAAGCCAAAACGTGACAGTGTTGTATTAGTTTCATCAAAGAAACCAAAGAGACCACTCCCTTCCATAGCACAGCAAAATTGATAGCTCCAACGAATAAAATTCGTATCACCAAGTCTCACGGTGACTATGCTTAGTAAAGCAAATATGGCAACTGGAGTAATAGTAGGCAAAGTACTTGACCTATCAGTAGAGTTACTTGAAACATACATGATTTGGCAAGGAAAGACACAAAAGAAGTATTTTCAAATGACAGCACAGACTGTAGCTGCCAAAATAGGTCACTACAGCACTCAACAAAAACAGCTTCGAAGAAAGGTCGATAGAAGACGATTATGCAATTGCTTCTGAATCACACTACAAACACCAATAAGCCACTACAAGAAAAACGCACTTAGACCACGGAGCGTTTCCGTCGTCTAAGTGCGTTTTTCCGTCGTCTAAGTACTTAGACGACGGAACCTCCATCCTCCAAGTTCCGTGCTCCAAGTGTTGTCGTCCAAGCACTTAGACGACGATGAATTCCATCTCCGTCGTCCAAGTCCACTTGGACCGCGGACCTTCTCCGTGGCCCAGGTAAGCACCTGGACGACGGAGAATTTAATCTCCGTCGTCCAGGTGCTTACCTGGGCCGCGGAGAAGGTGACAATCTCTGTGGCCCAGGTAAGCACCTGGACGACGGAAAATTTAATCTCCGTCGTCCAAGTGCTTACCTGGGCCACGGAGATTGTCACCTTCTCTGTGGCCCAGGTAAGAACCTGGATGACGGAGAATTTAAGCTCCGTCGTCCAAGTGCTTATTTAATTTTTTTTAAAAAATTAAATTGTAATTAAATATTAATAATTTAATTTATTATTAATTGAATTTAAATAATGAAAAATGTTAAAATTAATTAAATAAACTAAATTTGTAATATTACTTAGTTAAATAATTAAAATTAATTTGTACATACATAATCGAAAAATGAATAAAAATTAAAATATTGTTCGGAATGCGGAAAGAAACGAGATAATAAACTACTAGCTAATACACAGGAGGAGCAGATGCGCCGCCGAGTCCCCCTCCTCCAGCCGGGTCGTCGTCGTCGGGGTATGGGTTCGGAGGAGGTTGACATTCTCCTCGAGATTGTTGCATGAGGGCGATGAGTTGGGTTATTTTTGCTTGTTGCTCATCAAGTCTTTGACGCATGGATTGATTTTCCTCTCGTGCCAGTCGAGCCTCTTGAATGACTCCTTCGACGGCCGCAGCCTGAGTCCTTCTCCGCCCCGAACCTCCTGTAGATGATGTGTCGGAAGTCGTCGACAAATCTCGAACCACCTTAGGTCCGAACCCCCTAACCTCCTTGCCAGCTCTACGACCGTAGACCTTATCCGCGATTGCAATTTGGCTCTCAATGGATAGAGGAGGCAGGTCTTCCGGCGGCAAATCTGGGAACGCAAGCTGAGTGTTAGCCAATTCTTCCTGCGCACGCTCTATCACCCTTGCCTACAAAAGAATAATTAAAAAATAATGAAATAATATTTAAATAATAATTACTACAATTAAAAGCACATATATATATATCACTTACGCCGTATTGACTCGCTTCATTATCGAGCCCAGGCGTCACGTACGCGCTTATGCTTGCATCGAGATAAGGGTGTTTGGAGCCCTTATTCTTGTGCTCCTTGGCTATTTGAATGAGTTGCTTGGCGCCGGAAGTATGGTGTTTGTCCTTCTTCCCCCGGTTGGCTTTGTTGACTCCGGAGAATTTCTATTAGACAACATAATTAAATCATTAAAAAATTAATAAGTAACTAAAATTAAAATAATTCAATTATCTTAATTGAAATAAAAAAAGTAAACACCTTAAACTCTTCATCTTGAAAGTGGTTACACAACCACTGCCACTCATCTTCTCTATCCCCACGCAGCTCTATGGGGGTAGGCACGGGACCGATATTTTTGAAGTACTAATAGAGCTTGTACTTCCAATCAAGGTAGATGGAGTTGGCGGTTTGGTTGATATGCCTCAACATCGCCGGTGTCGGATCCACCTCAAATTGTTCCTATCAGAAATAAATAGAAAATTATAATCGTATATATTATGAAATTATAACTAATATTAACAATATTATATAATAACTAAAAATGTATGTATTACGTACCGAAATTTCTTTAAAGAGTTTAGCCTTCTCATCATCCAGCACCTCCTTTCAAGTAGGGGCAGTGAGACGAACCCGGCTACGAAGGATTGACCATATGCTATGCGCCGAGAGACTTGCTAGCTGAGCTGTGGGAGGGCCACCAGTGAATTTGTCGTACGGCAAGTCGATCTTTTTCCCGGTCGCCTTTAAAATTTTCTCTGCTTTGCCGCCTTTGACGAGACCGCGAGTCCTTTTCGGTTCCGGGTCAGTCGGGGCCCTCCTTTGCTTACGCCGGGCGCTGTACATGATAGATTCAGAGGTCGAGGACACCTGAGTACTTGCTGTTGAACCGGTACCGGGCGTCGGAGTTGAATAGGGGTCGACGTCATCACCGCTGGAGATAAATGGGGCAGCGGGAATTTCCCCAGAAAGCGCTGCTGACGGACCAGATGAAGGGTCCGGATTGAGGGCGTCGTTGCCCTCCTGTTCAACCCAACCGACTTGGTTTGCCAAGCGGCGGAGCATAGCATTTTCTGCCTCCTGTTGGGCTTTTTTCTTGCCGGATGGAGCCATTTAAACCTAGGAGTACGTTGTTAAAATACCTACTTACCATAATAATTACAACTAAAAATTTACGCTAATTAAGTACGGTTAAGATTTAAATAGAGTACACTAGCTTGGCTTTTTGGGTTGTTCAATGAACGTGCGACCCGCGCGATCAAGTGTAAATTTTCAATTAATCAGCCTTGGTTCAATCGAAAAACATGGCCAGTTAGGGATAGAGATAACGCGAGAGGCAGGACTAATTTCGACAAAACACCCCGAGGCTAACCAAATGAATGGTATATACTCTATTGGTGTCGTCTTTCTTAGATCCAAAACCTATCACTAGTCATAACCCGTTTCTAGACACCATGTCCGACATTCGGCTAATTTTTCGAAAATTTACACTCCCTCAAGTCCTTTGCAAACTCCGCCCTCAACCTCGTGTCCATAACTTCACTTAGCTTATGGTGTGCGGTGATGAAATCCACACATCACGAGGGGTTAAGGAAATAAGCTAGGAAAAGAGTCGTCATCTATTCCAAAGAGTACGACTTAATAAACCAAGCTTATGTACTAAATTTAAATCAAAGACGTACTACCATGTAATTTACTAGAAAATACACATAATTATCAATTAATTAAAACAATAAATAATGACAATAATGAATTATTATTTATCATGCATTTAATAATAATTATTCATTTACCAATATAATTAATTATTATTAACAATAATTATTATTACTATTATTTAATTTTAACTAATAATTATTCATTACCAAATAATTAACAACTAATAATGATTACTAAATATTAATAATAACAACAAAATAATTATTATAATTACAACTATTAATTATTTAAAACTAATTATTTAAAACTATTTAGAAATTAAATAATTAATTAAATTAAAAAAATGTTAAAAAGGTAAAAAAATAGAATTATTACCTCGCTGTAATGTCGCCGGAATATCGAGAGAGTAGAGTCGTCGGAGAGGGGGAACCACGCCGGAATTTGAGTCGCCGGAGCGTCGCCGGAGGAGGAAGGCCAGAGGAGAGGAGAGGAGAGGAGAGGAGATGGAATGAGAAATGGGGGGGGGTTCCTGGCCCTATTTTCCGTCGTCTAAGTGCACTTGGACGACGGAAACGGGATTTTCCGTCGTCTAGGTGAAGCGTTAAAATTTTTCGAAGCGGCGCGTAATTAATGGGCGAGATGTTTCACCCGCCATAAATTTGAACTTAGACGACGGAGAATTGATTCTCCGTCGTCTAAGTGAAATTTCAAGCGGTGCCAAAAATTGAGGCGGCACATTGAACCGCCATAATTTTAAACTTGGACGACGGAGAATGACCATCTCCATTGAAAAAAAAAATTAAAATGAACCGCCATGGTAATTTGAACCTGGACGACGGAGATGGTCATTCTCCGTCGTCCAGGTGTAAAATTATGGCGGTTCAATGTGCCGCCTCAATTTTCGGCACCGCTTGAAATTTCACTTAGACGACGGAGAATCAATTCTCCGTCGTCTAAGTTCAAATTTATGGCGGGTGAAACGTCCCGCCCATTAATTACGCGCCGCTTCGAAAAATTTTAACGCTTCACCTAGACGACAGAAAATCCCGTTTTCGTCGTCCAAGTGCACTTAGATGACGGAAAATAGGGCTCCGTCATCTAAGTGAACGCCTATATATAGAATAGGAACCCCCCGCCTAAGTCACCTGGACGACGGAGAATGACCATCTCCGTCGTCCAGGTTCAAATTACGTAAAAAAAAATTTAAAAATTAATTCGCTAGGAATTTAGCGATCTGTCATTCGAATGAAATAGTCGTACAATATCGATGAACGCATCGTATATATGAACAGTTAAATTTGAAACGACGAATAATTTTACGTTTTTAAACTTGTTAAGTATCTACTAATGTTTACGACTTAATGGTTCATAAGTATAGGCTCATTTGCACCAGAGTATTAACGAAATTGAATTTGGACAAAACAACTGTTGGATACGTTCGCCATAACATAATATATAATTACAATAATTTTCAGAAAATAATAAGTTCGTGAAGGGTTTCATCGGCACAGTCAACCGCAAAACCGAGAATTTCACAAACCGGAAACATGGATACAAGACATTTCGCAACTCTGATTTTCGAACCATTGAAGCTCACACACCAAGAATTGTTTACTCTAAAGTCTTGATGAAAAGAATATGCATTGGAAGATGGTCTAGATGGTCGTTGTCTTAGAAAAAATTATGAAATCTACACCTGGACGACGGAGAAGCTCATCTCCGTCGTCCAGGTGCAGAGACCCTGAATTCAGGGGTTAGGGGCCTTACTGTTTAGGGCATAGGGTCTCTGAACCTAGACGACGGAGATGAGCTTATCCCTCGTCCAGGTGCAGAGACCCTGAATTCAGGGGTTAGGGGGCCTTAGGGTTTAGGGTTTAGGGTTTTGCACTTGGACGACGCAAATTCCCTTCTCCGTCGTCCTAGTGAGTACCTGGACGACGGAGAATGACCATCTCCGTCGTCCAAGTGTACAAACCCTGAATTCAGGGGTTAGGGCCTTAGGGTTTAGGGTTTAGGTCGTCCCCGGTCATTTGTGTGTCCGTTCCATTATTCTGATTAAAGAATATAATTAAAAAAATGATCGCTTGATCCGATCTGCTAGATTTAGGGTCGAGGATTTAGGGAGATAGCCAAAATACCCAAAAGGCGAAATCTGGAATTAATTTCCCCGTTGTCCAAGATATATAATTTGGATTAATTAATTAATTTAATTTAATTTACGTACGTCAGTCGATCCGATCTGATCGAGCATGGACGCGTGTAATTAATTAATTAAGTACAAAAATATTAATTAAGATCTACGTACATATATATATATTCTCCTCCTTATAATATTTATATTAATTATTGATCGATGATGCATCATATATTACAATAATTACATAAATTAATTACCAATTAATTTTTCTCGTCTTAGTTAAGTAATCATCATCATAATCGTCATCATCCTCGTCCCCGGTATCAGATTGCTCATCCTCCTCATCATACTCAACATCGTTCAACGAATAACCTGAGTCCTCGTCCGCGTCCTCATCCTGCTCATCTTTTTCATCTTCTTCATTAATGGGATCGATAATCTCATCTTCAGTTAGATCTGTACAACCATCAGGCATGGGTAACCGTTCACCATCTTGAACCAGGTCCATTATATCGGAGCGGATGACAGAAATATTAGGCTCTTGATAGGCAGGAATGTCTCTTTCTGGTTCAGTAGCATCTTCAGTCGCCGCCGGTGTCCCTTCAATTGTCTCTGTATTCCATATTCCTAGATGAGAGATATGGTTCACTATTTTCCACCCTTCACCAGCTTTCGGATCGTCTAGATAGAACACCTGCCTAACTAAGGTGGCGAGAGCGAAAGGCTCATCCTCATACCAACTTGAATTTGTATCTATTGATAATAGTCCCAAGTCTTCCTTTGTACGCTTGAACCATATGCACTTGAATAGAAAAACGTTGACATCATTCCCGTAACATAGCTGAACCACATATACAATAGCCCCGTAATATAGATCATTGTCTTTCCCAAACGCTACCCCACTGTTTTGTGTTCTTCTTCCTTCATCTCGGGCCAATGAATGGAACTTTACACCGTTCACAAAACATCCGGGATAAATATAGCGTTTAATCGGCTTCCCTGCTAGCAAGTGCTTTGGCCATGACCACCACCCCCCGTGGTTTTCAGATTTTTGCAGATCAATCATCTGCGAAAATGGGAAAATATAAGGGTTTACTTTCTACAAACATGATCGATATGTATATAAATTACTAAATACCGAGACGTACGTACGTACCCATTGGAAGAAATAATCGGGAAACTTCTTCTTAACCATTTTCTCAATCCATGCCGAATTCTTGTTTTGATTTAACGCCTGAAGCCTCTCCCTGTATGACATCATGTACGCCTCAACTTCGTCACAGTCTCGCAACACTACCCAATGTGCCTCAATAAGTTCTTCCCGTGTTAACGATTCCTTTAATACTCCTCTAAACGGTCGGACGACATTGGTGGCGACAGAAAGATTAATGCGGGCACTGGGATCGGCGGCAGTGGGAGGTGGTGGATATTTGAGGTACCTGTTGCAGTAAGTAACACACTCATGCATTAGGTATGTCTCTGCTATGGAGCCATCTGGGGCCGACCTGTTTTTGACGAATGACTTATACTGTCCAAGCTGTCTACAAAATCAAACGTACAATAAGAATAAGTACATATAGCTAACTAGTAATCTCCAGTGGAACAAATTATGAATCGAAAAACCTGTATAATTAAGTAGTTGTACGTACCTTTCTTGAGGATACATCCAAGTGTACTGGACCGGACCAGAAATGAGCACCTGCCCGAGCAGGTGGATCATTAGGTGAATCATGATGTCAAAGAAAGCAGGGTGAAAAATCCTCTCTAGTTTGCAAATGATGTGCACAATTTATTATTGCAATTCCACCACATCTGACTTCTTTAATTCTCTGGCGCATAACCTCTGCCACCATCTGCACAATGCCACTATTGGTTCTATGACATCGCGAGGCAAATATGGTCGAATTACCACTGGAATCAAACATTGCAGCATAACGTGATAGTCATGTGTCTTTAGACCAACGAACTTGTGTTGCACCTCATCCACTGCTCCAGTTATAGTAGCTGCATACGTAGCCGGATAACGAACGCCATTAAACCAGTGAAATACAGAACGTCTAAGTGTCGGCTTCACTGTGTAAGGTGCAGCTGGCATCTTGTTGTACACTCATTTCCTATCCTTCCTCAACCACAAGGGATGACGTAGATTCATTGATTCCAGATCTTTGCGCGCTTTGGGAGTATCTTTAGTCTTGAACTTAATACCGAGAATTGTTCCCACCACGCGGTCGCACACATTCTTTTCTATGTGCATCGCGTCCAAGTTGTTCCTCAGCTTCAACTTCGACCAGTAAGGGAGTTCAAAGAATATACTCTTGTGATGCCAATAGCTGAGATCATGTGGAGGAATTGGATTGCATTTCTTTACATCCGCATCATTGGTCAACACACCAAAGTCAAAATAGCTCAACCTCTCTAAAATCTCTTCGACCGACCAACTACGGGGTTTAGGATTGTTCTCTACCGTCCCGTCAAAATGAGCTTCATCCTATCGCCAGGGGTGGTCGTGAGGAAGCCATCTACGGTGACCCAAGTAACACACCTTCCCCGCGTGCCAACTAGAGTTCACGTCGTCCAAACATATAGGACATCCATTATATCCTTTTGTCTTGTAGGCTGCCAACATCCCATACGCTGGAAAATCACTGATCGTCCACATTACGGCAGCCCTCATCGTAAACATCGTGTCAGTGAATTTGTCATAAGTTGGGACTCCATTTTCCCACAGCAGTTTCAGCTCGTCGATCAAAAGTCTGAGGTAGACATCTAAGCACTTCTCTGGAGATTTAGGACCTGGAATTAGTACAGTAAGGAAATTAAATTCCTTGTTCATGCACATCCACGGAGGCAAGTTGTACGGGATCAGAATAACTGGCCAAGTGCTGACGGCGGAGCTATTACTTCCCCAAAGATTGAATCCGTCTATAGATAGGCCGAGTCTAACATTTCTAACCTCTGCAGCAAAGTCTCCAAATTCTCTGTCGAAATGTTTGAAACCCTCCCCATCCGAGGTGTGTCGCAGGACATCGTTATCTATTCGCTTTTCTGCGTACCATCGCATCGCCTCTGCTGTGTGTAGAGACATGTACAGGCGCTGCAATCTGGGAATCAAGGGAAAATATCGAACAACTTTCTCAGGAATTCTCTTTTTCGAACTCTTCCTATTCACCTGGAATCTGCACTGGCCACATACGGGACAATAGTCCAAATCTTTATACTCTTTGTAAAATATCACACAATCATTCGGACATGCGTCAATTATCCTGTACTTTAGGCCGAGGCTGCTCAAGATATTTCTAACCTTATAATGAGATTTAGGAAGATTGTGATCATCAGGAAGCAACTTACATATTTGCTCCTGAATTTCGTCAAAAGCACTCACTGACATTTTGTGCTTCACTTTTATCTTCATTTTCTCCATCACATATTGCAACACATTCTCTCGACATCCAGGGAACACCAGGGTCTGCGCTTCAAGTAGCATCCGGTTGTACTTATCCATCTCACTAGTGTCAGTGGCCAAGCTAGCAGCGGGAAATGTGTCATCATGCTCATGAGTGGTACTGTAACCTCCGTCTTGGTGTTGGTGTCCACCATGACTAAATTCTGGAAACGCATCATGGACCAAATCTGCAGTTGGGTTGCAAGCTGGGGGTCCGGCACCACTGCCGCTGGATGAGGCACTCTGGTAACTGTACCCTGAGCTGAAGTCTGCTGAGCTGAACTCTACTGCTTCACCATGCTCGCTCCATATAGTGTAACTCCACATCATACCATTTTCGTATAGGTGTTGCACCATAATATTAACCTCCACATACTGACAATTAAGACATTTCTGGCACGGATACCTGAAACGCTTCTTTCCCTGACCATGTTCTATCGCAAAATTCACAAATTCGCTAATTCCATCCATATACCGGACATCACATCTATTCTTCAACTTCATCCAACTCTTGTCCATACTGCTACAAAATATTATAATTAATTAATTATTACATATATATTAGCCCATTAATTTACACTTAATTATACGTACTCGATCTACATCCATCAATTACGTAATTTAATATGTACGTGTAGCTAACATCCATGCATGTATATATGTACGTTTTAACTAAATATATATTAAGCAAATTTTAATTGCGTACGTACCTGCTGGCATGCATGGCCTGGCCTGTTTCTCAATATCAGTTAAGCTAGCTAGCTAGTCAGCGGAGATCATTCTCCTTCTTCTTCGATCTTTAAACTTTCCCGCAGGAAAGGAAGAGAGTTTGGCATCGGGCTTATATAATGCTTCAGTTAGACGACGGAGGTGTCGGTATGTCGTCTAAGTGGACGTTACTCGAACCACGGCGTGTCGGTCCGTTGTCCAGGTGATCACCTGGACGACGGAGAAGTCTTCGAGGTCCAGGTGGCAACCTGGACGACGGAGAATACCATCTCCGTCGTCCAAGTGATCACCTGGACCTCGGAGACTTCTCCGTTGTCCAGGTGATCACCTGGATGACGGAGATGGTATTCTCCGTTGTCCAGGTGTTACTTGGACCACGGAGAAGTCTCCGTCGTCCAGGTGTCACTTGGACCACGGAACAATTACGTTTCCGTGGCCTAAGTGATGTTTTCTTGTAGTGAGCAGCCACAACAAGCAATCCTATATCACCAAAGGTTTTAAGCACAGCTATTCACAACCCTTCTAAACACCACTTCACACATATTTTCATAAAGATAAGAAACTTCCTCCACAACAACACTAATTTCCTCAACAACACCACTCATCACCAGGTTTTAGCAGCATTTTTTTTCAACTACAACAACTTCAAATTTTACGAAATTTCAGAGATACAATAGGTACAAGCTATGTGCTACAATTTTTTTTTCTCCCAAATTTACCACAATAACTCCAGAGTATACAAATTTTAGCAAACCATAACACTAATAAGCACTACATCAACCAGTTTGTAGTTCTCTTCAATAGCAGATATGAGAGTATTATTGATACAGAGATTCAACAAGAAACGAAAAACCTGAGATCATGCTCAAACGAAGCTCCAAGAGATACTAAGTGTGAGGCCATGTGTGTAAATCCAAACACCAAAGACTAGGATCAAAGCAATAGAACCAATCGAGTGTAAGGGTTTGCGAATCGAGGCCACAAATAAGAATAAAAGTTCGTATGGAAGCATGTGACAACAGATTCGTTGAATTAAGATAAAATCGTGATCGAAATCATTGATCGGAGACAGCATAAGCGATAAACAGGCCCCCAGGAGCCGTGTAAGCTCTGATACCATGTTAAAATGGCCATGACTCTCAGAAATATGCAGAGAATTTAGGTTAGAGACAAAATGATTTGGGGAAGAACTTTTGGGCAGAGTGACATTCTTTCTTTTTCTTATCAACCTCAAATATGATATTACAATCTAAGAGATACTTACTAGAAAAACTAACAGAGACTAATATAAGCATAGGTTGTTAGGCTATAGCTGGCATGACAACTGGCATTCTTGACTGGCACACTACTGTTAACAGTATGTTGACATTTGGGAGAAGAAAATTCTTCTGCTTCATCACTTCAACTAATAAGAAACTTATTTATAAAGTAATCAACAACAACTTAAGGAAAACTGTCTAACAAGATATTATTAGTACTCCCCATCGCAAAAGCAAATGCTCCATAGCAAAGTGCTCCCTCTATGCATGCTACAAAGTTCCTGAGAATATTTTGTTACTGAGCACAAGCTTGGACATATAGAAACCCTAGCTAGATACTACATTTATCTTCCATACTTGATCAGTCCTTTAAGATGGAATCAGACTGTGCAAAAGTGTAAGCCCTTCTTCCAGAAGCAACATTTCCTATCAAATAGTAGCGATTTCTACACTCCAATTTTAGTTTAACGTACTCCATTCTGTAAGCGTGGAGAAACTTAAACAACCAAAATTTGGAGTGTAGGTATCGCTTCCACTATGGAAAAGCTGCTACTTTTTGAAAGATTACGGTTAACTTTTGCTAGTTTTCGATATAGTTGATCACTCACTCATCCTCAGAACCAGTAATGCATTCCTTCTGATCATCCTCATGAAAACCATCCAAACAAGTACGGGGAGAATGCCCTTTCCCAAATGACTTCAAGTGGTCTTTGAGCGATCTTTTGTGTTTGAAATCAGATCCACAACTGCAATACCACAACTTACCACAGTTCTTTTCATGCGTTCTCCAATCGCCTTTGATGGCGAAGGTTTTGCCGCATTTTCTGCACATAAAGGGCTTTGCTCCGTGCTTCCTCTTGTAGTGAGTTTGCAGAGTTCTGAAGTCTTTGAGTGGCTTGGCTCTCGGATGGTTGATGTTGTTCTTGCATCCATGAGCACAACAGTAGCATGGTAGCCTCAACATTGCGGCTGGTTGTGCTCCTTTTAGAGAATCTGGCCCTTTCCTGAATTCGGATCCATGACCCCACATGTGCATCTGTATTCAAAATCTCAGTATTTAAATTTTTCATATGTAGAGAAAATGCCATTCAAATGGTAAGGCATTTAGGTTTTCTATATGCACAAACAAATTGGAGAAAATTAATTGAAAAAAAAATAGAATGGAGAACATGCATATCAAGATAACATTGTATACTATATATGTTATGAGCTACATTAATTGCTACAACTAATTGGGCATATCAATATTAGAAAATACGTGTTAAAACATGAGATACATAATTTGTAAATTAATTTTCGTAGTTGTAAAATGAGTATTTCTTTTTGTAATTATAGCTAATTATTAGTAATTACTAAATTAACTGACTTTTTACAACTTTGAAAACTTGTTTACAACTTTTAGGAAACCTAAAAGACTATAAATTGAGGTATTGCATATATATGTTAACTCACTATATATTTACATATAGTCTTTCTTTGCTGCTTTGCATATCAATCACACTTAAATTAAAATAAATTTGCAACGCAGAAATTGCCCTCTATTATCTGAACCTTGAAAAGAAAATCATCCACTTTTCATCATTATGATGAAAAGAAGAAGAAGAAAAAAAATATGATGGAGCCACATCTTGAAGAACTCAAAGTTTTTACCTTAATTTTCATATACTAATAATTAAAGGGAGGTGAAATTGACACCCATTTTGTACAAATCACACCCCATTTTCTTCATCTTTTCCCTCAAAAGTGTATTCAAAATACACACAAAAAATAACAAGGGGTGTAACTTGTAAAAAAGAAGGTGTCAATTTCATCCCATAATTAAACTCATAATGTGCTAAACTGAGCTCATGCTAAACTGAGAAATTATGTACTCCGAAAACTGTTGAGATCAACTCCAATTTATATTTAACTTGAAACTACTGGCCATGGATGGTGCTTAAAGTCCAAATAGGATTCACCGATGATGATCTTTCGAGCACATTGCTTGACTTATCACTATAGATTGGAGTGTCTCTTTCCTTTTTGTTCCAACGATTGTCTACGTAATGATTGTAAAATATTTTCTCGTACAGATCGGATGTCAATATTACAATATATATGTTATGCTAATATTGGTAAGCAGAAATAAAATTTAGACAGCAAAATAACAAATTCTCAGACATTCACAAAAAATATTGCTTGATTATTTTTACCTCCGTAGCTTGTTCATTTAATCCATTGAGATTCTATTTACAATAACCCTACTCCTTAATCGGTGAACGTGTACTCTGAGTGTTCGTGTGAAACATACTAGAATTTCCCCTTCGAAAAGAGATGCAATTCAATTCTCCAATCTTCCTACGGAAAAGAAAAAACTCGATCCACAAGCACAGAGCCAAATTATTCAGTGGAAATTTTAGATTTCATAGAGGATGACAGAGCTGGTATAAATATTGACTAATTAAGGTACGTACCTGCATGTTATTGTACCTATTGAAAGTTTTGGCACAGATGGAACAAGCAAACTGCATCGGCCCAACAAGAATCTGTGCAGGCGTCGGTATCCAAAACCTAGTCTCCTCGTTGAAAGGATTTCCATTTATATGAATTGGAAGCCCCTTCTTGCTTGGTAGCCCTAGTACTTGTTCTTGCTTGAAATCATCTAATACCTTCTTCTCATCTAAAGTTCTATAATTAGGCAATCCAATGTGCAAGGCCACTGTGACCCTCTCTGTCTGCTCTGTATTCACTCCAAAACTCTCCTCAGCATCTTCTCTTTTCACCGGCTTTGTCTCGGTAAATCGGCTCAGAAGAGGGAGGCATTGCGGAGTACTACTGTCTTGGTCTTCCAATGAATACAACGATGTAAGTGACGATGAAGACGGCGATGATGTAAAAGAGGACGATGCTGGTTTGAGCCATTCGATAAAAGGCGGTGCTGCTTGAACACACGAGCTTAGGTGATCATCCTCCACCCCCTGATGCTGATAATTCCCCATTTGCAAAGAGAGAGAGAGAGATCCCTGGTGAAATAATTCTCTCCTCTATCAGAGGATTTATCCAGAGACCTTTTCTGTGAAAGCTTTCGGTAATTATAATAGGGTTTTATGTGAAAGTGTGGTTTGGTTTCGTTCTTTTGGAAACTTTTTCTTTCTACCATCTAGCAATCATATTGTTTGGTTTAGGGTACACTACTACGATACTTAGCAAAAGTCACATATAATTTTTCTTCCAAAAATAGAATGGTGGGGTCATCTTTCATTACCACCAATATATCCATTATTGCCACAAATATATTCATTTTTGTCACCACTATATTTATTCTTGCCACCAAAAATGTAAATTGTCACCCCTCTATTGACCACAAACAACATATTTGTGACAACTTGTTTCCAATGCTTAATAGCCACTAATTTTGTTTACCACCCCCTAGTGGCCACATATATGTGTGTGCTTATTGCCCTATATTCTAGTAATGGTAAGAGGAAGAAAGCACTAACTGGTGGGGTTTATAGATAATGACATATGCAAAATACTAAGACTCACCAAAGGGAGGAGAATCCTAGAACAGTCTACAAACTATCTCAACCAAAATGTATGTTGTTAATTAGCCTAGAATTCCATATATAGCTTTCTTATAATATCATGGAGTTTGACCTACATGCACACATTCCACATAATACATTGACATTTTAGCAGAGATGAGCTAATATGTAGCGGTAGGAATTCAAAAAGGTGGAGAACGAGCATTTGGTTAATACCTAAAACTAGAGCAACACATATAATTTTAAGAGGGAAAGCAAAAAAGATATCTAAGACTTGTAGATAATAGATAAATGGTTAACCAACACTTATCATAGCAAACCCTCAATTTTATATGGCCTGCAGTGACCTACTCGTTCAGTTACTGAAAATACAAGTTGAATTCAAGATTAGCTGCGGAAGAATTCGCTTGGTTAAGTTTGCATGTCCACCTTTGTATATACTTCAATGAATTCATATTTACGAGAAACATTTTTTCTTGCGAAATTCACACAAAGACATTCGATCACCATGAAAAATCAAAGGAAAATTTTAATCAGCATAAACTATATATACACACATATACGCTTTGAAACTATTTATAATTATTTCTTGTACGTAAATTTTGGTACGTAACTGGACGATTGGTACGTAAAAGAATCAACCTAGGCTTCCTAGCTACAAGAGAAACGAATAAGCTGGGAATGTGAAACCCTACGTACGTTTTTTCATTTTAATATTGACGAAGGAGAAATCGAATTTGTTCAAACAAATTAAGTACGTAGCTTTCCATATCTTTATATCAGAATATAACATTTTTGGATGGGATAGATAGGCAATACATTATTAGCTTTAACCTAGCACGTGTGCACGACGTACGTTATTCTTGATTGCATTGAGAGAATTAGTAGATCGACCAGATGCGTACTTAACGTACTACATTTCTCATTGCTTTTTTCTTCTCAGTAAATTGTTGCAAGACATAACCGTATGGAGTATGGACATATACAAGCAAGAGAATATGAACTGAATTTAATTTCACCACTTGGAAAACTCGAACTGCCCAGTTTAATTTGCATACCTTCCCACATGAACTAAGTTTCAAGAAACAAGGTCTTAGTTACTAGCTGGCTAGGTCAGCCACATCAATCCTTGAAATTAAAAAGAAATTAATTAAAACTTGCGATACTGTTGTGTTCATACAAGAGTTACTAATTGATCCGGTGCTTGCATGTATATCCACTGCGGCCCCATATATGAACTCATGTGAACAAGATTAGGTCGCTATAATGTGCTTTACCAATTGTAAGTAATGGAGTAGTGCACACTGCGGCCCCAATCAATCTCTATGAAGAGGTCGAGATCTGATTTCTGGAAAACAATTGTATAGATCATGGTCAACTCGTACAAAAATGCATGAATCAAAATGAAAATTGTTTGAATATTTAATTTTATCAAATAATTGAATGATTATTGTGAATTTTAACATTACATTAATAACCGTCTATTTGTTTTGTAATTTTTTTAATGAGCAAACAATCTTCGATTTAATCAAATTTTTGCATACTCATTACGAGGTAAATTATATATTATGTGGTTTTAAATTTTTGCATACATGATCACTACTCCTATTTCTACAAATTTTGGTTTATAATTTTATAATCAAAACAACCTAACATATAATTTACCTCGTAATGATCATGTATGCAAATATTTGATTAAATCGGATACCGTTTGCTCATTAAATTTTGTAAAACAAATAGATGGTTGTTAATATAATGTTAAAATTCACAATAACCATCCATTTATTCAATAAAACTAGATACCCAAATAACCTTCATTTTTGGGTGAGTCGATCTTCAACCCTTGGTTTATAAGATAGGTGGTCTTGATTATAAAATTATAAATCAAAATTTTTATAAATAGAGGTAGTTTGAACCCAAATTTTATCCGGTCATATATGCATACATGCGAGTAGGGCTATGACTTCCGAACCGACAACAGGAAAAAAAAAACCAAGCTGAAATCAAGCCGAACCCGAAAAAAACCAAAATCAAACAAAAACTGAACTGAAAAATAAAGAAACCGAACAAAACTGAATTTTTCGGTTCGGTTTCGGTTCCCAAAAAATTGAACCAAACCGTTCTGAACCGAAATATGTTAAAACGACGTCGTTTACTCTTTTTAAGGGTCTCATTTGCTACATCGTCGTACTCGGGTATTACTTATATAGATAGTCCATTGAGTGCAACCCTAAATCCTCATTTGCATTTCGCAGCCTCCTTTCATTTTCAATCTCGATCCCATCGTCCGCCTCCACTCGAAGCTCTCCTCTTCCCTCCTAAGTGCTTCTAACCCTTGGGTTGTTCAATTCTTCGACCCCTCGTTCTCTTGCATGTTGCTCTATATCTTCATCTCCATCATGTAGAATAAGGTTAAAATCCCTATTATACTAGTTCATTAATTCACACTCTAAAATTTGAATAAAAACATTTTGGGGTTATGGCTCTCTGGGCATTCAGGCCATGAGATCGTTTCAATTGAACTCTTCTGTAAATGCTTTTCATAATTTTTTACTATCGAAGTATCTAGTTTTGTGGCTAATGGTACATGGTAATGAAATTAAATATCATATAATTGGTTTATTGTGCTTTTGTTGCTCCAATTTTGGTTTATATTTGCGGAAATGAAACAGATCTATATCTATGCTAGAAGAAAAATGGCTCTCAACATACACAGACTTGATTGATGATCGATGTATATAATAAAGATATATGTGTGTTCAATGAAGCAAGTACTTTTCTAGAGTTTTAGGAAGAATTTTACAATTAATCTTGTTCTTTGGTCAACACAAGCAGAAGATAATCAAATTGTATAGCTTTGACACTTTTTTTCAAAACTAGTAGTTAACTTGGCTAAGAGTGTATTTCATAATTTTTCATTCTCCTAATTCTTTATTTAGCTCATGAACCACCATTGTGGTTAGTTTCTTTTTTACTTCATTCATCTTATGTGCGCATTTTTTCAATCTAAAAGCAATGTTGTAGTATCCTGGCTAGCTATAGCGATCCTTTCCTAATCAAGCATCTCAATCAGTACCTATTTATGGACTTGGATTGTATATTGATTTCAATGGATTTGTATTGTATATCTATTTGCACTTGGTTTATTTTAGTTTGTAAGTGTATAGACTGATATGGACATGGATATATTTTCATTGGGACTTGGTTTGTTGCTACTAATGTCGGTCTAGTATGGATTTGGATTGGTTTACATCAAATTTTCTGAAGAAAAAAAATCTTGATTTTTTTTATCAATAAAAAGGATTTGTAAAAAAAACGAAAAAATCAAACTGGACCAAACCGAAGATGGTCGATTTTGGTTTTTATAAATAAAACAACAAACCGAACCGAAGTAAACTCAAAAAAAAAAAATATTCAGTTTAATTTTCGATTCAAGTTAATAATATAATCGGATTAACTGTGCGAGCTAGCAAGGACACTGCCAAGAGCCAAGATAATGCAAACTAGGTAGCCCTTTTTGGCTGGAAACTTTAGAATGATGCTTTTTAATATAATTGAGAAAGCTAATGCTAGCTTTGCCGACAACAAGATATGCCAGGCGGATTTTCAGGAGATGATGAAATAGTGTTGGACAAATTTGTTGACCCCCTTTTCTTCTGTGTAATATCTGCACCATACACATCAAAGTCAACAGCGTATAGAATATATAATACCCTTATTAGATAAAAGGCACAGGATGTGTGGTTATATTTTTTTTAACAAAATTAAGAAGAGAGAAAAAAAAGTGATAATGGTTAGAGGTATTTGTTAATAAGGATTAGATTTTAACTTTTATTTAAAGAAATAATATTTTTAATATTTTGATATGTGCCTTGTTTTAATTAGCATAAAAGTAAACATTCTCTCAATTCATGGTTAATAGGAATATTGATTGTAACAGATTGTAATACATATTTATAGATCATCTATCAATGAATAAAATATTGTTTCAGTTTATTGCTTAGCTATTTACTTTTCTCCCTCGAGGGTGAGTTGATCTTCAACACGTTATCAGATGGTCTTGAGTTGATAGCCAACCCAAACCCTAAATAAAAAAAATACTCTAAACAATACAAACTCCACTGCCGGAGCACGTCACCAGAGTTCGTGGTGCTTTTTCTTCCAAACTGTTTAAGTTTTTCATATTGAGCATAATACCCTCAAAGTAAATTTTCTTTCTTCTTCGATTTAGAATTAGATTGCACTACCAGCATTTTCACTATAGCCGACGACATTAAAAAAAACAGGCCGACGAGATTTTTTTTTGTCGGCTATAGTAGACGACATTCACAATAACAAAAACATATCGGCTATACTTTTGCCGACGCTGTTTAGCCTACGGGACTATAGTCGACGAGTTTTTTACGAAGTCGTCGGCTATACTATAGCCGACGATTTTTGGTGTTGTCGCCAAAAAAGCGTCTGCAAAAGTATAGCCGACGATGTTTTATTGCTTTTTCGTTTCGTCGGCTATAGTACTATAGCTGACGAAATTGTGAATGTCGTCTACTATAGCCGATGGAAAAAAATTTCGTCGGCCTACTTTTTTTTAATGTCGTCAGCTATAGTGAAAATGCTGGTAGTGTTGTAAAACTTAATTACCGCAACACCCTAGATCTAGGTCTAGATTTAGGTTGAATTTTAATACCGTGATTTACTTTCTATACGCTAGGTCCTATGGATTAATACATGTTATAAAAAGTTGATAGTAGTGACAGTACTTGGAGAGTCATGGTTATTGGTGAATATCACGGTTAATTGGATTTCACATTGAAAAAAAGAGAAGTTGATCTTTTGTGACTATTTATGAAAGTCGCGGTTCTCTAGGTTATGGTATGAACCCACCGTTTTTGCATCGATTTTGTGACCAAATATCATTTATCACGGTTCTTATTCCCTAAACTTAATATTAGTGATTGTAGTTTTCTTCTGATCAGTACTAACTACATCTCGTATCTCTTTTGTAAATGTCTTCAACAAAGCCGGCTAGGCCAGAGTTTGATATCCTTGACCGCAAATGTGCGGAATATCATAGATGGGTGTCTGATGTAGAGAATACTCTTATCGATAAAGACCTCACGGATACTATTCATCCACTCGTTGCAGCTTCTAGTGAGAATGTACTTCTACCATCTGCAGCCTACAAAGCTCAAGCCCTCATATTTTTGAGGCGTCATATACATCTAATATTGAAAAAATAATACTTGCAAAAGAATTATCCCAAGAATTTATAGGACGTGTTGAAAGAAAGATTAAACAATGTGCATAATGCACAACTTCCTGAATTGCAAGAGAGATGGGACTCCATCTGGTTGTTGGATTATCCGAAGATTGATGCATTCAATCAAGCTATGTTAGAGCTATAGTCGGAGTTTAGCTTTTATGGTGTTGTCAAGACTAATTAGGCTATGATCGAGAAGTCTTTGAGCACCTTCCTTAATTCTATGGACATGTTTTTGTATCAATATCGGATTGATTTTGAGCAAGGCAGGATAAAGTCCTTAAGTGACATCATGAATATTCTAGCAAAGAAAGAAAGGCCTCATGAGATTCTTCTCAACAACAATGCCAGTCCTGCTGGAACAAAGAAGGTTCATGAGACTTAAAACAATGGTGGGAAGGCACGTAAGGATAAAGAGAATGGTCACGTACTCTGAGACTTACAATACACGTGGTGGGAGAGGAGGATGTGGCAGACGTCATGGTAGAAGCGAAAATCTAACTTGGACTCGCCAAGATGCCAGCCAAAATACTTCAACAAGAATCAATCCAATTCCGGTCATAGGAATGGTGAGATTTCTTCAAATTCTGCTTCTATTTCTGGTTTGTCACCTTCCTATAGGTGCGGTTCAACCAAGCATATGCACAAACAATGTCGTGCACCAAAGGATATTCAAAATTCCTACAAAAGATGCAAGCAGTACTTGGCATAGGAGACCAACTATACTGAAGATCAAGAGATGGATGATTGCGGTACGGTGAAGCCAAACTAATGCTAGCAGATGTCCCAAAAAAAATCCTAGAGACTACGAATTTTGATTAGTCCATGTATTAGGCTCATAATTCTGCTATGTAATCAAGTTTAGTTTAATTTGACTTGTTGTAGTTGGTTTTATTTAAATAACACAATCTTTGATGTAAGTTTTGATGTTGGAAAAAGTAGTAAAAAAATTTCCTTTCAATATTTGAAAGTGCTAAGAATGGTTATGCTCATACATATTGCTTGAATGATTCAAAATTTACAATATCTCATGGTACTATGACATCAAAATACCATAAAAATGAGACAAAAAGAGAGGATGGTTTGATCCTGGGAATTTTCAACTCGTCGACATTCTCTCTCCACCTGTCGAATAACACCTACTAGATTGGTTTTAACACTTTTTCGACCCATCGAAAACTTATGCCTGATTTTCTTCGACACATCGAAGCATGTGCTCCTGTCACTAAAACAGCACCTTCGACCCATCAAAAATTATCTCAACCTGTTGAAGGATAACAACTGTCTCAAAATTGTCCAACTTTCGACCCGTCGATGTGCATTTTCGACCTGTCGAACAAGATATCAAAAATTCATATCGATTTTAGGTTTTTCTCTACCCGTCGAAGATGTCACTCTTGAAAAAATTATTCTATTTTCGACCCTTCGAAAATCATACTCGATCTATCCAAAATAGTTATTAGAAAATAAAATTTTATTTTGAGTTTCTTTGACCTGTCGAGTGGACTCTCTCTATCTGTTGAAGATGGTACCCAGAATTGGTGTTTTTGATTATTCTATTTTTGTCTTATTATGCCATATCAACACTCTATAAGGGTACCAACCCTTTGGTAAATCTGTAAGATTACTTAAAGTGTTTCCCATGTTTTTAGATCAAATATTGATTACCTTACATTCTTTTGTAGATGTTTGAATGTGAGATTGAGTGTCTAGCAGACAATAGTACTACTTATACTATACTGCAAAATATGTAATTGTTTATCGATCTTGTGTCATACACTTCATCAGTGACTACAATGATTGGTCTAACGCCGGTTATACAAGGGTGTGGTTCAGCACAATTTTTGCTACCATATGGAACAAGAATTTATATCACTGATGCATTGTACGCACCAAAAGACCAACCAAACCTTGCTAAATTTAAAGGACATTAGAACCAACAGTTTACACTTGGAAACTCATTCGGAGAATGGTAAAGAATTCTTATGCATAACTTCAGAGGAGTGCGGTAGAAAGCACACTTTGGAGAAGTTAAGGGCAATTCGTAGTGGATTATATCATAGTACGGTTCAGATCATTGAATCCAATGAAGTCACTCTCACCACTGTGTGTGACTTGGCCTTATATCAGCTTTGGTACTGCAGACTGGAACATCTTGGTTGGGATATGATGATCAAAATCTTGAAAAACTCTCATAGTTATCCATTTTTCAGAGAAAAGAATCATGTGGAAATATCCATCTGTTTTGATTGAGTGAATGAGATTAACAATCTTACTCCAGCCTCGGTCTCCAAACCGAGTATGACACCTTGTGTTGGTCAACAAGATTCCTTCGTGGAAATATCTAATGCTCACCGCCCGGACAACCCAATCAGGTCTATTAGATTGGATAATTCAAGAGAGTTTATATCTAAGACTTTTGATGATTTCTGTATGGTAATTGGGATGGAAGTTGAACATCTTGTTCCTCATATTCATTCTTAGGACGGTTTAGCAAAGGCACAAATCAAATGGGTACAGCATGTGGCCAGAGTAATGGTTATGAATACCAATTTGGCAGCATCTGCTTGGGGATATGATGCTTCGCTAGCACGAGGGCTGTGCAATCTGTCGAGTTATCATGAATCATCAATACAATGGGCAGAGCCCGCATTGACCTTTTATCTAATAAATGCACCCCTTCCAAAAGTCGTGATTTATTGCACGTATTAGCTCTAGAATTACTACGGTATCCGAGTAGTAGATAGCATTAAACAAACTATAACTAATTTAATGAGCCATTTGCAGTTTCACAGTCTAAATTAGTTCATACTTACACATGCCAATTGGTAACTGAGTATGATCGTGACATTTTATATCTACACATCTTTGGTTGCCCAGTGTATGTGCGAATTTTGCCTCCATAACGCACTAAAATTGGCCCTCAATATCGTGTAGGCATCTATGTTATTTATGAATCTCCAACAATTGTCCATTACTTAGAAACTTTGACGGGAAATCTCTTTACTCCAAGATTTGTAGATTGTCACTTTGATGAAACATAATTCGTGGCGTTAGGGGGAGATAAGAATGCATCCATTCCTGTTGAACATCATGAATTGACATGGTATACTCCCTCTATGTTTCAAAAGGATCCACGCATATCTCAAAGTGAGATTAAAGTAAGAGGTATTCTTGATCTTCAGAAGGTAGCAGACTCGATGCCTGACTCCTTTACTGATATTGCCAAAGTGACGAGATCAGACATACCTTCCTGCAAGGTTGGAAGTCCCCAAAAAGGGGCAGCTTAATGCTATTCCTGGGCAAGAAAATGTTCCTTCTGCCCATGTGAAGGGAGTAGCATCGACCTCAACTCGTACAAGGAGAAAGGGGAGACCAAGAAAATCCACAAATGAACTGGCGGTTAAAAGGTAGGCCATCTAACCACAGAATGATCATTTCATCATCAACATTATGAATCCTTCAAAAGAGATTGTTCCTGACTACAATTATATCCTAGAATCATAAATGGCATCTTTGGAGGATGCTTCAGGCCCATATGTGATGTCATAGAACGGTGAAATCTCATTAACTAATAATGATGCGTGTATTGTTATGGATAGATCATCCAAAGTAGTTGATGATGTTTTTGCTTATTCCATTGCTCAAGAGATTATTGAAGATGATGAAGTGGAACCTCACTCAGTTGTTGAATGTCAACGTACAGTGAATTGGCCAAAGTGGAAAGAAGCAATGCTAGATGAACTAGAGTCTCTGAAGAAAATACAAGTTTTTGGTCCGGTAGTGTTATACCCACCGAATGTGAAGCCGATAAGACACAAATGAGTTTTTGTTCAGAAGCGTAATGAGAGAGTGAAGTCATGCGGTATAAAGTTAGACTTGTGGCACAAGGATTCTCTCAACACCCTAGCATTGATTATGAGGAGAGATACTCTCTGGTCATGGACATGATTACTTTCTGCTGCCTTATCAGTTTGGTAGTGGTCGAAAACTTGAACATGCAGTTGATGGATATGGTGCCAGCATATCTCTATGGAAACCTTGATTCAGAGATATACATAAAAGTACTGGAATGCGTGGTCATACCTAATTAAGTAACTCTACACTACAGAGTGCTTATATGATTAGATTGAAGCATTCAATTACTATATGGATTGAAACAATCCGGTAAGATGTGGTACACACGTTTAGGTGACTACTTGATTAAGAAGGGATACAAGAAAAATAATTTTTGCCCATGTGTGTTCATTAAGAGAACAAGTTTAGAATTTTCTATTGTAGCGGTTTATGTTGATGATATTAATATCACTTAGTCTCTTGATGAAATCAATGTGACGGTTGGCTACTTAAAATTAGAGTTTGAGATGAAAGAATTTGGTTTGTGTTCATTCGCTAAATTTATAAGATAATAGAACTGTGAGAATTCATATAGACCTCATACAACATATAAATTAATAATGTCTTAATACATATAATTAATTATTGATTTATGATGATTTCATGAAAAATGACTCAATTGTGACTTGTTGCTTCTTCAAATTGATATCACCTAGAATCTTATTTTGGACTTTTCTTAACATGGTAAGAATTTCTGGCGTTGTCTTCTTAGAGCACATTCAATAATGTATACAAAATAAATTTTAAAATGACGTATATTGAACGAGGTACAACAATAATAGTTTTATAAAATTAATAAGTTATTAATTTACAAATAATTTAATAAATTATTAATTTATCAATTATCTAATATCTCACTAAATTAATATATTTTGTCAGTCCCGAGGCAATTAATCTATAGAGGTTTAACTGTATTTACTTTTCTCTTTCAACAGCTTTTACTTTTATTAATAATTTATTAATTTTACATATTTTTCCTTGCAAAATTAAGTTTTTGAAAGTTATATGTAACGACCCGAACTTTGAGCATATGATTATCGGCACGAATCGTGGTTATCGCGAGTTGATTGTATATCTGTGATTTGTTAACGACTAAATTATCGAGCAAGAATTTGGTTTGAGTTCCTTCGCAAAAATTATAGAGGATTTGATTTCGAGCTCGTGGGAATTTTTGGGGAATTTTTCGGATAAGTGAGCACTGTTTTATCGAGTTTTGAAGTCGGTTTGTGAATGTTAATTTAATCATGACCGTTCGATTTTGATCAGATTGAATTATAGCCGTTGATTTGGGGATGGTATATGTATGATATGTATACGGTATAAATACAAAACAAATTGGGAAACTTTCTATTTTTGGAAATACCCATTGACCCACGGGTCAAAACTGACCCGTTTGGGCCGTGAGCTTCTCGGCGTCAGTGTGCCTTATTTTGGAATCTTTTGGCCGTGGTTCCTTCATGAAATTTGTTGGGCTTCAGCTCCTCTTTCTTTTGATAGGTGGATCACTCAATTTGGTTGCCGGATGAAGAAGATATGACGTGTTAAATTTTGGAGAATTCTGGCCGAATTCACTGGCGACGGAGGTGGCAGAGGTGACGGCAATGGGGGTCGACCTTGTACGGGTTTTGTAGCCCATGGAGAGATGATGCTATTCCAAGTGGTTTCAGCCCTTGCCGTGCCCGATGGTGGCCGATCGGAGAAATTAAATTTCGGCGAGGTTTTCGAACTTCACAGTGAATTTTGGACTTTTTCTTGTTAAAATTGGGCTTCACTTTGAACTACAAAGTTGTTGGAAATGTCAAGATCTTCAAACTGATGTATGGGTCGAAGATTTCTGGGCTGGTCGGATTTCGGTGGCAGATTTCCGGCGAGGTGGATTTTTGGCAAGTTTTATGTCGTTTTCGCGTGCTGAACGCAATGGTGAGGTTTTTGAGTTGATTTGAGTATTCTATTTTGGGACGAGGATTGTTTGGGTGTATTTTGGGAATTTCACTATCGTCGTCGATATTTTGAGTGATACGTTTTTCGAGAACGCGGAGTTCTTGACGTATTAACTCTGTATATTGTGTTTCAATATGTATTGATCATATCCATGTTATTCAGGTGATCGTGATCGAGTGTCTGGCGAGGGATCTTCCGCCGGACCTCAGAGTTAGCTTCATACTGTGAGTGGACACTTTATTTTGACAGTTGATTTGCGAGTCCTGATTAGGCATTTACGTTATGCATTTATGATTATACACTTTACGATTATGCATTGTATTAGTATGCATTTACAATTATGCATGTACGAGTATGTATTTTTTATGATTATGAATTTTACGATTTTGCATGTGCATGGAAAGTATTTATGATTTGGTTTACACAGAGTACAGTCTCGGATATAGAGGTAGCATCGATGCTTTGGCTTCTCAGCTGATCCCCGAGATGCTCCGGATATGACAGATATCCTGACCCGAGGTCTTTCAGACTTATAATCACGTGTGGGTCTAGGATCCCGTGATTAGACTGTACTATGAGGAGGAGTCCGTGAGTGACCCCGCATGATTTTATGTGCATATTTATGGATCAGGGAAAATGTACCTGGTCAGGATTTTCATGTGCATTGACTCGCATTATGCTTTTATGAGCATATATTTGGCAAAGACATATTATTATTTTCGTCAACTCACTCTAATGATTTTATTTGTCTTTCCCTGGGCTTTTCATTTTCCTTTGCCCAGTTTGCAGTTTGGGTTCCAGTGTTGCACGTCGACGGTGGAGGCGTAGAGTTCAGGTCACACTTCAGTTCGAGTAGGTTCTTTGTTCGACCTACTGGTTATATACGATGTACATAGGATTCTCTTTGAATACTTATGTTATGTTTTTAGTTGAGTTACTCCTAAATATTTTCTGAATTTCTTATAAACCTTGTGGTTTATTATATATGATGTTGAGAAATCCGGATGGGGAACGGAGCTCACGGTCTGGATTTTGTGGAATATTCGAAGTGTGATTCTCTTTGCAGGTTCTAATATGGGCTCACGTATTTCAAAGTAAACTCTGGCAAAACAAATTTTAAGGTCATATTTTCGAAGGGGTTTGATTTCAATTTAGGCAACTAAATCAGAGTCGGGTCCTTTCATTATATTATTGTTAGAGAATGGAAAAATTTTGTATTAAGAAAGTTTGGCCTTAATAACTGTCATAGGTCCTTCTCTCTTAGAGATTAATTTTTATTTTTTTCTTCCTGTAAACTGAAAAGATGATTTGGCGATATTAACTCATTTATGATAATAGTCATACGCGAGGTGCCGATTTTTCTCCAAAAAAGAACTCTATAGAATTAGAAAGTTTCATGATCATACACATCTAACTATATTTAAATCTTCTGATATATATAGTCAAAAGTAAATACCTTATACTTTATATTACATGTATATACATTATTAATATATTAAATAAAAGATGGTAAACACGTTTAAAAAAAATAGGTGGCAAACACTTTTAATTCTATGTTATATATATTACGATTTTTTTATTCAACTTGACGGGTCAGATGAAAGGACCCAACCCCGATTTAGTTTCCTAAATCGGAATCAAACCATTTCTGAAAACACGAATCAACAAAAAATCATTAAAATTTCGGCAGAGTAACGCTACTAATGCAGAATTGCCATTAACCTGCACCCGGAAAATACATTTCATCATATGCCATAAAAGCCAAACCGTGGGTACCAATCCCATCCGGATTTCTCAATATCATATCAATAGCAATAAACAGTAAACATAACTGTATAATATAGAAAATTCGGGAAAACCATATAAAAACATGTATCAGTATCGTATCAAAGCGACCTCTAGTGTATATATACAAAAATATACAACAGTAGGCAAAACAAGAAACCTACTGGAAAAGAAAGGTAGCTCGAACGACTAGCCTCCGACTGCGACGTGAGACACCAGAATCCAAACTGCAAACTGGGCACGAAAACCGAAAAGCCCAGGGGAAAGGCAATAAAACGTTATAGTGAGTGGACAAAAATAAACATATGTCTTTCACCAATTTCATATACAATAAACAAGTATAGCGAGTTCAGAAAAATACATATGCAGGTGCCAGGCGAATCTCTCAAGCCCGACAGTCAGGCGAATCTCTCAAGGACCCAACCCCGATTTAGTTTCCTAAATCGGAATCAAACCATTTCTGAAAACACGAACCAACAAAAAACCATTAAAATTTCGGCAGAGTAACGCTACTAACGCGGAATTGCCATTAACCTGCACCCGGAAAATACATTTCATCATATGCCATAAAAGCCAAACCGTGGGCACCAATCCCATCCGGATTTCTCAATATCATATCAATAGCAATAAACAGTAAACATAACTGTATAATATAGAAAATTCGGGAAAACCATATAAAAACATGTACCAGTATCGTATCAAAGCGACCTCTAGTGTATATATACAAAAATATACAACAGTAGGCAAAACAAGAAACCTACTGGAAAAGAAAGGTAGCTCGAACGACTAGCCTCCGACTGCGACGTGAGACACCAGAATCCAAACTGCAAACTGGGCACGAAAACCGAAAAGCCCAGGGGAAAGGCAATAAAACATTAGAGTGAGTGGACAAAAATAAACATATGTCTTTCACCAATTTCATATACAATAAACAAGTATAGCGAGTTCAGAAAAATACATATGCAGGTGCCAGGCGAATCTCTCAAGCCCGACAGTCAGGCAAATCTCTCAAGCCCGACAGTCAGGCGAATCTCTCAAGGACCCAACCCCGATTTAGGAAACTAAATCAGAATCAAACCATTTCTGAAAACACGAACCAACAAAAAACCATTAAAATTTCGGCAGAGTAACGCTACTAACGCGGAATTGCCATTAACCTGCACCCGGAAAATACATTTCATCATATGCCATAAAAGCCAAACCGTGGGCACCAATCCCATCCGGATTTCTCAATATCATATCAATAGCAATAAACAGTAAACATAACTGTATAATATAGAAAATTCGGGAAAACCATATAAAAACATGTATCAGTATCGTATCAAAGCGGCCTCTAGTGTATATATACAAAAATATACAACAGTAGGCAAAACAAGAAACCTACTGGAAAAGAAAGGTAGCTCGAACGACTAGCCTCCGACTGCGACGTGAGACACCAGAATCCAAACTGCAAACTGGGCACGAAAACCGAAAAGCCCAGGGGAAAGGCAATAAAACGTTAGAGTGAGTGGACAAAAATAAACATATGTCTTTCACCAATTTCATATACAATAAACAAGTATAGCGAGTTCGGAAAAATACATATGCAGGTGCCAGGCGAATCTCTCAAGCCCGAAAGTCAGGCGAATCTCTCAAGGACCCAACCCCGATTTAGTTTCCTAAATCGGAATCAAACCATTTCTGAAAACACGAACCAACAAAAAACCATTAAAATTTCGGCAGAGTAACGCTACTAACGCGGAATTGCCATTAACCTGCACCCGGAAAATACATTTCATCATATGCCATAAAAGCCAAACCGTGGGCACCAATCCCATCCGGATTTCTCAATATCATATCAATAGCAATAAACAGTAAACATAACTGTATAATATAGAAAATTCGGGAAAACCATATAAAAATATGTATCAGTATCGTATCAAAGCGATCTCTAGTGTATATATACAAAAATATACAACAGTAGGCAAAACAAGAAACCTACTGGAAAAGAAAGGTAGCTCGAACGACTAGCCTCCGACTGCGACGTGAGACACTAGAATCCAAACTGCAAACTGGGCACGAAAACTGAAAAGCCCAGGGGAAAGGCAATAAAACGTTAGAGTGAGTGGACAAAAATAAACATATGTCTTTCACCAATTTCATATACAATAAACAAGTATAGCGAGTTCGGAAAAATACATATGTAGGTGCCAGGCGAATCTCTCAAGCCCGACAGTCAGGCGAATCTCTCAAGCCCGATGGTGATAGGCCTGGGGAATCTCTCAACCCCGGCGGCATAACAGGGGAATCTCTCAACCCTGCCCAGAGGAATCTCTCAACTCTGGTCAGACTACCGGTGATCAGCCGAGTAGCCGAAGCATCGATGCAAGTATGCCATTACCATAAAATATAAATTAATACCTCCGAAAATAATAAATAATCTCAACATCGTATATAAATAAAAACGGAAAAATAACGAACTCGCAACGACTGTGAAAATATAAAAGTGTCCACTCACAGGTGAGCAAAGCGCGCACTCGTGCTAATCACGTGGTCCGGCGGAAGATCCCTCGCCCGAAGCACGATCTCGATCCCCTGAATAATCACAAAATATATATGATCAAAATCACAATTCACAACACTATACCACACCTCGGAAACCAACCGTTCTCGGAAACATATAACTTATACAAAAATAATTAACGAAATTCCAGAAATCTCCACACAAACCCTCAACTGAAAATGCGGTACCCAAATCAACTAGAAAACCTCAAGGCGACGATCGGGGCGAGAATACGAGCAAAACGACATATAACTCGACACATTTCCAAAAAGTCAACGGTCGCCGGAGCTCCGCCGTTGACCGCAGCCGCCGCCAGTGGCGCGCCGTCAACCGGAGAGATTTTCCGGCGGCCAAGCTCACCGAAGCTTCCTCTCAACGAGCCCAACACATCTCTCAACTGTGACAAGGACCAATTCCGGCCACACACGCCGGAAATCAGCTCGAAACCCATGGGGTTCCACCACCGCCGACGACCTCTGATCTCCTCCGATTTCCGTCCACGGTGCACGGCGGCCTTCGAGACCATTCCCAAAGGCACCGCCGTGGCCCCACGGTCTAAACCCCCTTATCCCCGGCCACCCCCGTGGCCAGAGGACCTCCGTCCACAAAAACCAAAACCGGCCGGAATTCCACCTTTTTCAATTCAACATTTCTCCCTCAATTCAAAACCAAATTGAAAGGACCCAACCCCAATTTAGTTTCCTAAACCGGAATCAAACCTTTCTGAAAACGTGAACCAACAAAAACCATTAAAATTTTGGCAGAGTAACGCTACTAACGCGGAATTGCCATTACCTGCACCCGGAAAATAACACTTCATCCTATGCCACAAAAGCCAAACCGTGGGCTCCAATCCCATCCGGATTTCTCAATATCAATTCAATAGCAATAAGCAGTAAACATAACTGTAATATATAATATATCTGGGAAAAACCGTATAAAACATGTATCAGAACGTATCAGAGCGACCTCTAGTGTGTATATATACAAAATATACAACAGTAGGCGAAACAAGAAACCTACTGGAAAACACAGGTAGCTCGAACAACTAGCCTCCAACCACGACGTGAGACTCCAGAATCTGGACTGCAAACTGGGCACGGAAACTGAAAAGCCCAGGGGAAATACTTGAAAACCGTTAGAGTGAGTGGACAAAAAATAAATGTCTTTCGCCGAATAATATATGTTATAAAAACATATACGAGTCTAAATGCACAAAAATCAAATGGTACACGAGGGAGACTCTAACTCCTCACGCGTACAGAGCATGCATCATAAATACCGCGGGGTCACTCATGGACTCCATCGTGCTAGTACAGTCTGAATCACAGGATCCCAGACCCACACGTGATTCCAAGCCGGAAAGGCCTCGGGTCAGAATATCTGTCCCCCCCCCCCCCCGGAGCGTACTCGGGGATCAGCCGAGAAGCCATATGTATCGATACAACCCTGATAACTGAGACTGTACTCTGTGTAAACCAAATCACAAATACTTTCCATGCACATGCATAAAACATAATGTAAATGTATATATGTTCATAGATGCATATTCGTAAGTGCATAATACTAAAACACATGCTCATAAAAATCATGATCATAACTGCATGCTCATGCTCGTAAAACGTATATAAAAGACTCGCAGTCAATCCGTGAAAAGAAATGTCCACTCACAGGTGAGCAAAATGCGCACTCGCGCTAATCACGTGGTCCGGCGAAAGATCCCTCGCCCGAAGCACGATCTCGATCTTCTGAATAGTCATAAAATATATCTGATCAAAATCATAATCCACAACACTGTACCACACCTCGGAAACCAACCGTTCCCGGAAACACATAATATTGTGCACAATAATCGACGAAACTCCCGAAATCTCCACTCAAAACCCTCGACTGAAAATCCGATACTCAAATCAACTCGAAAACCTCAAGGCGATGATCGGGGCGCGATTACGAGAAAAACGACATTAAAATCACTAAATTCCAAAAAGTCAACGGGTCGCTGGAGCTCCGGCGTTAACCGCCGCCTCCAGCGGCGGCGCGCAGTCAACCGGAGAGTTTTCCCGGCGACCGAGCTGCCAAACTGATCTCTTCATCAAGGCGAGTAACTTTTCCAAAGGGACCACCACCATTCAACCACCACCGTGGCCGAAAATCAGCTCGAAAGCCACGGTGGTCCATCACCTCCGGCGAAACTGTCCACCGCCGTTCCTCAGCCTACGGCGCACGGAAGCCATCGAGGCTTGTCCCAAAATGACCGCCATGGCCCCAGGAGTACAATCCCTCAACTCTCCGACCATTACAGTGGCCGGAGCACCTCCGTCACCAAAACCCAAAACCGGCCGGAAAACATCCAATTTCAAACCGTAATTTCTCCCTCAAATCAAAACCAAATCAAGCAATTCCAAGTTCTAAACTGTTTAGAATCACGAGGAGATCATTTTACCTTCAATGGTCATGGCCTAAAACGGCCGAAATTGGCAGGTCCGCCCGAGAAATCCAGACGGTCCGTTTTCCTCCACGGGTCAACTCGGTCAACGCCCAAACAGTGAAAGTCAACGCTGGTCAAACTTCCAACAGTGTTTTTCGACAATTTTCGTCTATTTCCGATATTTATACTCGCGCCTCGGGACGATTGACGGACCAAAACGGATAACCATTACGATTCGGATAAACTCGATACGAACGGATAAACTCGTCGATAGTCCAAAATTTTAAATAATCATATTATATTCCTCGGTCATCGAAAAAATCATCCGGAACCACCCACGAATTTGAAATCACGTGTACTACAACTCTCGAGAAGAGTCTCAACTCAAATTCTTGGCCGATAATTAAGTCGCAAAAAAAACCGGCAAACCACACAATTATCGATAAACCACAATTACGCGCTAACTGGAGAATTACGCTGTTTACTGATTCTGGTTCGGGTCGTCACAAATCTACCCTTCTTAAAAATATTTCGACCTCGAAATTTACGTACCTGTCAGGTGAACAGATGAGGATACTGCTCCCGCATACACTACTCAGTCTCCCAGGTGGCCTCCTCAACCGAGTGATTCTGCCACAAGACCTTCACTAGCGGGATCACACTGTGCCTCAACTCTTGCTCACGACGATCGAGAATCTGTATTGGCTCCTCCACGTACGTAAAATCCTCTCGGATCGGTAACTGCTGTGGGGCTAACACATGTGAAGGATCTGAGATGTACTTCCGCAACATCAAAACGTGGAAAACATCATGAACATGAGCCATCTCAGCCGGTAACTCAAGTCTGTAAGCAACAGCTCCAACTCTCTCGGTGATCTCGTAGGGACCAATGTACCGTGGTCGAAGCTTGCCACGCTTCTCGAAACGCACAACACCCCTCCACAGAGATAGTTTCAGGAAGACCCAATCGCCTACCTCAAACTCAAGACTCTTCCTCCTCACATCTGTGTAACTCTTCTGACGATCCTAGACGATCTTCAATCTGTCCCGGATAATCTGGACGTCCTCCATAGTGCTCTTCACCAGATCAAGGCCAATAAGCCATCGCTCGCCCACCTCACTCAAACACAACGGAGTGCGGCATTGTCTCCCGTACAGAGCCCCGTACGGTGCCATCTCAATACTGGCATGATAGCTATTGTTGTAGGCGAACTCTATCAAATGCAGTTGCTGGTCCCAATTCCCGCGAAACTGCAACACACATGACCGCAACATATCCTCAAGAGTCTGTATAGTCCGCTCAGACTGCCCGTCAGTCTGAGGATGAAAAGCTGTACTGAAACGCAACCTCGTACCCATGGCTCGTTGCAACGCCTGCCAAAACTCAGAAGTAAACTGACTGTCTCGGTTAGAAACAATAGACACAAGCACACCGTGCAGACGAACAATCTCTGACAAATACAGCTTGGCCAATCTGCCCACTGATATCTTCCCCGGAAGTGTGAGAAAATCAGCGGATTTCGTTAGTCGATCCACAATAACCCAAATACCAGTGTTGCCAGCCGAAGTATGCGGCAACTGATAAACGAAATCCATGGTAATGTGCTCCCACTTCCAAACCGGAATCTCCAGTGGCTGTAACTTCCCGGCAGGTTTCTGCCTCTCCGCTTTAACCTGCTGACAGATCAAACATCGGCTCACATATGCAGCAATCTCCCGCTTCATGTTGCGCCACTATTAATACACTCAAAGTGTACGAAACATCTTCGTACCTCCGGGATGCATCGCATACGCCGAACTATGGTCCTCATCCAGAATTTCCTTCTTCAGGCTCTCGTCTCTGGGCACACACAATCTACCTCTGAACAACAACGTACCGTCTTCGCTCAATCGGAACTCTGTAGGCACACCATTCTGTATTATGGTCTTCTTGCCCAACAGGTAGGGATCTGAATCCTGAGCCTCTCGAACCTGATCAACCAATACGGGTCGAACCTGAAAACTGGCTAATAAGGATCCCTGGTCATCCCACTCGAACTCGGCACCAGTAGCCCGAAGCTCGCCTAACATAGAAACTCTAGCCACACACACATGGAACAACGAAGCTCCGGATTTCCGGCTAAGTGCATCAGCCACAACATTGGCCTTCCCTGGATGGTACTCGAAAGTGCAATCATAGTCGTTGATCAATTCCATCCACCGGCGTTGCCTCATATTCAAATCTGGCTGCTTCTGCAAGTAAGTGAGACTCTTGTGATCAGTGTAAATCTTACACTGAGCCCCGTACAAGTAATGTCTCCAACTCTTCAACGCTAGCATAATAGCGGCCAACTCCAAAGCATGGGTCGGATAGTTGACTTCGTGTGGTTTCAACTGCCTGGAACCGTAGGCTACAACTCTGCCATGTTGTATCAGCACACAACCTAGTCCCAACTTCGACGCATCACTATAAACCACAAATTCACCGATGTCGTCTGGTAATGTCAGAACCGGTGCAGTAGTCAACTTCTCATTCAGGAGAAAATAACTCTCCTCACATGCATCAGACCACTCAAACTTGACGCCCTTCTTCATCAACCTGGTCAGTGGTGTAGCACTCCGAGAAAAATCCTGTACAAATCGCCGGTAGTAGCCTGCCAAGCCCAAGAAACTCCGGAACTCGGGTACAGTGGTAAGTCTACTCCAATTCAGCACGGCCTCGATCTTGTCAGGATCAACACTGACTCCCTCAGCCGATATCACATGGCCCAGAAACTTCACACTGTCCAACTAAAACTCGCACTTGCTAAACTTTGCAAACAACTGATGGTCCCACAAAGTCCGCAACACCGCTCTCAAATGCTTTTTATGCTGGCCCACACTCCTAGAATATATCAAAATATCATCGATGAACACAATCACGAACTTGTCCAGAAACCGTCTGAACACCCGATTCATCAAATCCATAAAAGCTGCGGGGGCGTTGGTCAACCCAAACGGCATAACCAAAAACTCGTAATGCCCATACCGCGACCTGAAAGCTGTCCTGGCCACATCAGACCCTGGGATCCTCAACTGGTGATATCTGGATCGAAGATCAATCTTCGAAAAGATTGAAGCTCCCTTGAGCTGATCAAACAAATCATCAATCCGCGGCAACGGATACTTGTTCTTCACTGTAACCTGATTCAGCTTCCGGTAGTCAATGCACAATCGCATAGATCCATCTTTCTTCCGCACAAACAAAATCGGGGCACCCCATGGCGAAACACTGGGTCGAATAAAGCCCTTCTCCAACAACTCCTGGAGCTGAACCTGTAACTCTTTCAACTCCGCTGGCGCCATACGATACGGTGCCTGTGAAATGGGTCCTGTACCCGGCAATAACTCAATAGTGAAATCAATCTCCCGAACTGGAGGTATGCCTGGTAACTCCTCTGAAAACACATCCGGAAACTCAGAAACAACCTCAATACCACCAAGGTCCGGCATAGCCGCCGTAGTCTCAACCACATGAGCTAGGTAAGCAACACAGCCTTTCTTCATCATCCGATCCGTCTTCATCGCGGAAATCAAACATGGCAAAGATGTATTCTTCTCGCCACGAAACAATACCTCGGAAAAGCCTGGTCGTCGAAATGCAACCTCCTTCTCATGACAGTCAAACATGGCCCAATGTGTCTCCAAGAAGTCCATACCTAAGATCAAATTAAAGTTGACGATATCAAGCAACAACAGATCTGCGGCTAAACCATGGCCTCCAATAAAAATCTCACAGTCTCTGTACACCCAGCCAATACTCACAATCTCACCGGACGGATACAATACTCTCCACAACCCCGGAAGTGGAGATGCAGGTACCGTAGCTAAAGATGATAGTCTATACGACATGAATGAATGTGTGGCACCTGGACCTAACAATGTAAGTATTGGAATACCAAAGACATGCAACGTACTGATAACAACCTCTGGTGAAGCTCTGCCCTCTCGCAAAGTCATGGCATGAACCTTCGCCTGCCCGGCTGATCGTCTACGATAAGGCTGTCCCTGTTGTCTGCCCTGGCCCGCAAACTGTACTGGCCGAGCCCCCGAAGTGGCACCTCGCTCAGCTCCGGAACTCTGGGCCGCCTGTCCATCAGCACCATCAAGCTGGAAACACTCCCTCACCTAGTGACCTACCTGGCCACAGCGAAAACAAGTGACAGGGCCTCGCTGACACGGACCATAGTGATACATGTTGCAGAAGCTGCACAATGGGTACTCTCTCGGTACAGCAAACGTGCCACCGGTACGCCGAGGATAACTGGAACCGCTGGAACCCCCACTAGCCTGTGGTCGCTGCGGTCGATCTCTCCTCCATCTCGGTCTCTATCTCGGTGCACTAGCTGGTGGTCGGTAAGGTTCACTGCCCGAGGATGAAGCCGAACCGAAAGTATCAGAACTCTGCCTCTTTGAAGTCCCCTGACTCGGTCCACCCTCCTCAAACCGTCTAGGCTGGTACCTCATCTGCCTCTCCTTCTCAATATCCTCACCTCGGAGTGCTGCACTGACAAACTCATCGAAGTTATTCCGAGGCATCGTAGTCAGCGTCCCCTTGATGTTCAAGTTTAAACCCAGTTCAAACCTGCGGCACTTGGCTTCCTCAATATCCACCATGTCACGCGCAAAGCGAGATAAGCGGGTAAACCTATCCCGATACTCAAGCACAGACATACTGCCCTGTCTCAAGTTCGTGAACTCCTCATACTTCCGTTGCTGGGTAGCCTGGTTGAAGTATCTCTGCATATACAAATCTCGGAACAAAGTCCACGGAGTATCAACTGGAACTCTATCGGTGCTAACCCACCAGAAGTATGCATCTGACTTAAGTAATCCAACTGCTGCCACTGTCATCTGCTCAGGGGTAAATCGCAGACGCTCACATACACGTTCAACCTGAACCAACCATGCCTCACACATCTCTGGATCAGCTGAACCTGAAAAGACAGTCGCACCAGCAGTACGAGCTTTGACCATAGGGTCAAAACGTTCATCCAAACACAACACTCGCATCAGCAAGTCTTACGTCTGGCGATCCATATCAGGATCCTCTTCCCGATCAACACGGGGACCACGTCGAGGAGGCATCCTACTAACACAAGACAAGCATTAGATACAAGCAGAATGAACGTAATCATGAGACCTCAGATATTTGAGAACACACAACACCCGAAGCATTAATGAGTACCGCTGGCCAGTCGGGTCATCACCCCAGTCATGCTGTACAAACTCAAGTACCCTAAGTGTCACAACTACAAGAGTCTACAGAATCTGACAACCTAATGCTCTGATACCAAGCTGAAAGGACCCTACCCCGATTTAGTTTCCTAAACCAGAATCAAACCCCTTCTGAAAACGTGAACCAACAAAAACCATTAAAATTTCGGCAGAGTAACGCTACTAACGCGGAATTGCCATTACCCGCACCCGGAAAATAACACTTCATCCTATGCCATAAAAGCCAAACCGTGGGCACCAATCCCATCCGGATTTCTCAATATCAATAAGCAGTAAACATAACTGTAATATATAATATATCTGGGAAAAACCGTATAAAACATGTATAAGAACGTATCAGAGCGACCTCTAATGTGTATATATACAAAAATATACAACAGTAGGCGAAACAAGAAACCTACTGGAAAACACAGATAGCTTGAAGAACTAGCCTCCAACCACGATGTGAGACTCCAGAATCTGGACTGCAAACTGGGCACGGAAATCGAAAAGCCCAGGGGAGAGACTTGAAAACCGTTAGAGTGAGTGGACAAAAAATAAATGTATTTCGCTGAATAATATATGTTATAAAAACATACACGAGTCTAAATGCACAAAAATCAAATGGTGCACGAGGGAGACTCTAACTCCTCACGCGTACAGAGCATGCATCATAAATACCGCGGAGTCACTCATGGACTCCCTCACGCTAGTACAGTCTGAATCACGGGATCCCAGACCCACACGTGATTCCACGCCTGAAAGGCCTTGGGTCAGAATATCTGCCCCCCCGGAGCGTACTCGAGGATCGGCCGAGAAGCCATGTGTATCGATACAACCCTGATAACTGAGACTGTACTCTGTGTAAACCAAATCACAAATACTTTCCATGCACATGCATAAAACATAATGTAAATGTATATATGTTCATAGATGCATATTCGTAAGTGCATAATTGTAAAACACATGCTCATAAAAATCATGATCATAACTGCATGCTCATGCTCGTAAAACATATATAAAAGACTCGCAGTCAATCCCTGAAAAGAAATGTCCACTCACAGGTGAGCAAAACGCGCATTCGCGCTAATCACGTGGCCCGGCGGAAGATCCCTCGCCCGAAGCACGATCTCGATCCCCTGAATAGTCATAAAATATATCTGATCAAAATCATAATCCACAACACTGTACCACACCTCGGAAACCAACCGTTCCCGGAAACATTTAATATTGTGCAAAATAATCGACGAAACTCCCGAAATCTCCACTCAAAACCCTCGACTGAAAATCCGATACTCAAATCAACTCGAAAACCTTAAGGCGACGATCAGGGCGCGATTACGAGAAAAACGACATTAAAATCACTAAATTCCAAAAAGTCAACGGGTCGCCGGAGTTCCGACGTTAACCGCCGCCGCCGCCGCTAGCGGCGCGCCGTCAACCGAAGAGTTTTCTCGGTGACCGAGATGCCAAACTGATCTCCTTATTAAGGCGAGCAACTTTTCCAAAGGGACCACCACCATCCAACCACCACAGTGGCCGGAAATCAGCTCGAAAGCAACGGTGGTCCATCACCTCCGATGAAACTGTCCACAGCCGTTCCTCCGCCTACGGTGCATGGCAGCCATCGAGGCTTGTCCCAAAAGGCCCGCCATCACCCCACGAGTAGAATCCCTCAAATCTCCGGCCACCACCGTGGCTGGAGCACCTCCGTCACCGAAACCCAAAACCGGCCGGAAAACATACAATTTCAAGCAATTCCAAGTTCTAAACTATTTAGAATCACGAGGAGAACATTTTACCTTCAAGGGTCGTGGCCTGAAACGGCCGGAATCGGCAGGTCCACCGGAGAAATCCAAATGGTCTGTTTTCCTCCACGGGTCAACTCGGTAAACGCTGGTCAAACTTCCAATAGTATTTTTCGACAATTTTTGACTATTTTCGATATTTATACTCGCGCCTCTGGACGATCGACGGACCAAAATGGATAACCATTACGATTCGGATAAACTCGATACGAATGGATAAACTCGTCGATAGTCCGAAATTTCAAATAATCATATTATATTCCTCGGTCATCGGAAAAATCATCCGGAACCACCCACGAATTCGAAATCACGTGTACTACAACTCTCAAGAAGAGACTCAACTCAAATTCTTGGCCGATAATTAAGTCGAAAATAAAATCGGCAAACCACACAATTATCGATAAACCATAATTACGCGCTAACTGGAGAATTACGCTGTTTACTCTACTGATTCTGGTTCGGATCGTCACACAAATCAAGAAATTCCAAGTGCTAAACTGTTTAGAATCACGAGGAGAACATTTTACCTTCCAAGATCGTGGCCTGAAACGGCCGGAATCGGCGGGTCCGCCGAAGAATTCAAACGGTCCGAAAATTCCTCCACGGGTCAACTCGATCAATGCCTCCAAACTCGGTCAACGCCGGCCAAACTTCCTGAACAGTGTTTTCGACAATTTTTCGACTATTTCTGATATTTATACTCGCGTCTCAGGACAATCGACGGTCCAAAACGGATAACCATTACGATTCGGATAAACTCGATACGAACGAATAAACTTGGCGAAATTCTGAAACTTCAAAAATTCATATTATATTCCTCGATCGTCGAAATAATTTTCCGAAACCGCCCACGAACTCGAAATCACGTGCACAACAACTCTGGAGAAGAGACTCAACTTAAATTCTCGGCCGATAATAAAGTCGTGATTAAAATCGGCGAATCAATCAATTATCGAAAAATAGTAATTACGCGCTAACTCGTGTATTAAGCTGATTACTCTACTTATTCTGTTCCGGGTCGTCACATCATATTCGAGTATTAGAGTCCCGCCTGGTTTGGGTTGAGTTAAAACCCGAACCTAATTGTTTTGATTTGAGTTTAAGTCAGTCAAAGTGGTCAGTTTAAGTTCGCGTTTGACCTCGGGTATGAAAAACCCAGTCCCAACCCTTTTTTATATGGGCAATGCGAGGAGGTCTCAATGCGGCCATAAGGTGTAGGGCTCAATTCTACATGGCACAACATGTCACATAAAATAAATTAAATTTTGGAGAAATTTTGAAAATACCCACTTTTTAGTCACTCAAATGGTTTTTACCCTTATTTTTTATAGTTATTGTCACTACAAGAAAATTACCTTTTAGTGACCAACCAGTTTTGTCACCTATATTTGATATTTTGTCATCAAATATTATTCGTGACAAAATCAGTTCATCACTAAATTTGTCACTGAAAGTTGTAACTGATAGTCTTAGGTGACGAATGACAAGTTTGTCACCAAAAGAAGTATAGGTATCAAACTTAGTTTCTTACCGAATGCATAATTTTTTGTCACCTATTCTCTTCAAATTTGGAGTATTTTACAGATTTGGAAGCAGAATTTCTTCTATTATTTATTTGTAATTTACATTATTATTTTAAATTAATATATCTTATTCTTTATTTATTTATTAAACAAATAAAATTATAGTGAAATTCATATTACAAAAGACTGAGAAGATCAATTAATACCATGAAATTCACATTCAGTTTTTCAAATCCTAAGCTACATTCTTATCCTCCACAAAACTCCTTGACCCGAATTTGTGCAACGAACATCTTCGAATTCTATCATATCTACACAGGAACCCCATGTATTATTTTTCACGTTCCATCCAATCTTTTTTGACTCTCCACTATACATAGCATCCAAACTTCCTCCAGTCACTTGTGTCTATTCCGCCCTCTCAATCCTCATGTCCCTTTCATGAACTCAACCCTATGGATGTCGACCTTGGCTACAACTGTAAAGAATGCACAACCTTGGCTACAACTGTAAAGAATGCACAAAATGACTCATTCAGCGAATCTAAGCAAAAGAAGTCAAAATTGGATTCTACTTATATAAAACGTAATAGGATCGGCATCTATCTATTCTAATTTAGTTATAGAGATAATATTAAAATTTAAGAGATTGAAGTCATTAAACCACATATATGACATTGAAACACTACAATACCTGGATCGACATGCATCTATCAATTCTAATTTAGTTCTATATATAAAATTAACGTCTATGATATTGAACACTATTATACCATCTATAATACTAAAACACAAAAATACATGTTTACATTCCAGGATAATAACTTTTTAACACATCAAATAATATGTCGACATAGCATGCACATATAAGTTAGATACACACGGCTTATCGCAGAATCATAGATGAATTTAGTAAAAGATCTGAAGGTAAAAGAGTGACCTCCACTAGCTTCATGCAACATCTCTAACAAGGACCAAGGTCGGTAGAAGTCCAAGAAATAAGGCATATACCTCCAAACAGAGAAACCATTGTATATAGAGGGAAGACAATACTGTAGGTTTGCAATCAAATGTAGTTATATATATATTACTAACCAGAACTTATAAGTTGCTTGTCACTTTTCAGCACAGTACTCAACTGTTTTTCCTATGATAAACACACGAGAAAATATAAGGAAAACCAAGACTGTAAACATGAAGAAAAATAATGTTAATAATTCGTTAAGGACAACAAAAATGAGAAGGAAATTAAAAGAAGAAAAACTTAAAATTAAATATGTCTCTCTAAAGGTCCAATTTCGATAACCATATTGAGCATTGCCGTAATCAGCTTATGTAGCCATAAATATATAAACATGTAATAATGAATAGTGTCAAAGTAAACAAAAATTCATTATATCTGAAAAAAAATTACTATGGGAATTGGGATGTTTGATCTTCTTGAGGCAATCTTGCAAGACCGTGAGGTACTGATTGGTACTGCCATCATAGTTGAGAAAAAGAAATATTCTTTTACTCATCAAGGCCATGATATTATGTTTCCTCACAATCTGATCTATTTGAGACCTCAATTTAGAATACAAAAGTTCAAAGTTACCAATACGAGATTACAAAAGCTAAATTCTCTTACATGTTATAAGGAAAATGGAATCTACTTCAACCTGAAATTATTGATAAAGACTTACTCTTGCAGCTGATGTTTATCAAGTGAAAGTTCAAAGGAACCAAAGGTTGAGACATGTCAAGAGTAGGTTTCCCACACAAAATGGTCTGGCAGACACAAACAAATAGTCCAAAAGTACATAACACATGCCACAATTCATTAAGAAGATAGTAGTTTCACATTGCAAATTAATAGAAGACCAATACAAAAGCCAACCTCGACAATTTGACTTGCATCCAGTTCGTACATGTAATTGGCTTGTATATGCTCCCTACATTCAAAACAACACTTCTCAAACTCAAAAAATTAACCATTTATAAATAAAAACAAAACGGAAACACTCTCCTAATCTAATAATTTCAAACAAGGAAAGTAAACTCACTACTAAAAGCCTCGAACTTTTCTAAACCTGGTTCAGTCTTTCAATCAGTCAAACTCTTGATTCAAAAACCTACAATTACCCTAAAATTCACAATTTCAAAACAAGAAACGAAAAAAAAAATGAGTAATTGAAGTAGGCATACTCATTCTGGAACAAGAATTTCTACAAATCGGGATGCAAATCGACCCACTTGGTGCCATAACTCACCAGAGCCTGTAGTTCGTGAACAAGAAGAGCTCCTGCCCTTGCATAAAAGCGCGGGTCGAAAAACAAGAAGGAAAAGAAGAAGAAATGTACCAATTCGAAGACCGTATCAGAATACAAGTAAATGGAATCCTAATTTCAGGGTTCTTTGAAATATGCAGAAGAGCAGTTTGAAATATGGGGGTGTATCAGTTTGTGTGAAATGCATCGGAAGAGAGAAGATATTGGGAATGAACATCATTAACCCTCGTAGATATACTACATACAAGAGAAGGATATTTGCGGAAACTTAATTTTATCGAGGAATAGGTGACAATAAATTTTGTCACCTAATCTTAATATTTTGTCACATAAACATTTAATTGTGGATGACAACTTTTAGGTGACAAAACCGAAAAATTTGTCACCTATAACACTTATAAGTAACGAAATAACTTTTGTCACCTATAATTTTGCCACTAGAAGGTTATTTTCTTGTAGTATGTTTAATACGTACCCAAATGAAGGGTTAAAAAGTATAATATACCCATATAAGATCCACTACACCTCGTCTCCTGTTTTCAATGTAGATTATATAACAGGATAATAAACCTTAAGCTCTGGCTAAGTTTTTTCGGTCGAGTTACTTGAACTTCGATTTTCACGTTTTACCTTCCTTTAATTAGTTCTCTTCTTTTACACAAGAACAGTTCATATATAGTTTGACAATCTTAATACCTCATCAATGGTACTGATTTGAAACCAAAAGACCGGCCATTGTTCTTGAATTTGCTCGGTATGTGTATAGGTTTAATATTTGTTCGCTCTTATTTCTTTCCTGTATCACAAAAACAATAAAAAAAAAAGGTTGTCTTTATGGAATTAGGGTTTATGAGGTTTCGAGTTTTTGAATTGGTAATCAATCTTTTCTCATTTTGAATCTTCATAATATCACAAAAATGACTTATATTATGTTTTCATTTGTTTTACCGTAATTAAGATATCTTACTCGAGAAAGAAATATAATATTTAATACAATCTTCTTCAAAGACAATTGATGTCATAATATAAGTGGGCTAGGGTTCACTTTACGGGATACAAATATAAGATGAAGACTTCTAATATTGCTGAGTCTATAATTGCAAAGCTAAAAGAAGCTCTAAAACTACCCATTACTGCTCTAATAAATCATCTAAGAGAGGTACTTCAACAATGGTTTCTTGATCGTCATACTTTAGCAAGTTCTCTTAATACATATTTGTCCAAATTGGCAGAAGACAAAGTGCAGCAAAACAACAACAATGCCTTACACATGCGGGCATGTTGATTTATTTTGGTGCTAAAATATTTGAATATGTTGTTAACTTATAATGATATGTTTTCTAGAAATTCTAACTACATATACATATATATATATATTGATATATATCAGGTGGCTCCAATTGATTACTATGCATTTCAAATACATGATCAAGACAAAAAAATCACTGTGAATCTAAATAACAAGACTTGTACATGTAGAGAGTTTGATCTTGATCGACTTCCATGTGCCCATGCAACTACTGCTTGTAGAGCTAAAGGAATATAAGTGTATAGCATGTGTTCTCAATTTTACACAGCTAATGCACTTGTATTGGCATATACAAACCCTAAATGGCCTGCTGGAAATAGAAGCCAGTGGGATGTGTCCTGTGGCAGAGGGAGAAAAAAAAAATTCTATGGGGGCTAGAAACTTCAACAAAAGGAATTTTTGTATAAGACAAAGATATAAATGTTTTTTTCTCGATGATGTTGAATAATAGGATGAGATTTTCTCAATATTTTAAGGCATAATAGAAAGGGTTATTGAAGCATAATATAAGGGGGTCGAGTACAAGAGAGGTATATTGTTATAAGTTTTTCTATTCTTTATATTATATGTGTATTGAAAACTGGATTTGGGGAAGTTTTATAAACAATAAAGTGTTAAATACATACTGAATTGACATGACAGCTCTCTCGATGTATTATATTTTGTTATGAGCTTATGACTTGTAGGGGCAAAATGTGTATCACAAAACTAAAACAAGTCTTTAAGTTAAACATCGCACTGATCTCAGGGGGCCGGTCGCCCCCAGTCAGCCTGAACTAACTCCACCCCTAGATGTGCTTGAAAATATGCAAACAGAGTTGTTTTATCACCTGCGAGGCAAGTAATAACAGGAAGACGAAAGATTGTACTAATTTCGTCAATAGGAGAAGACTCAATAAGAAACAATTACACAAGATGTGGTGGAGGAGGTCATAACCGTGCAACTTCCAAAAATTTAGTTCATTTTCGTTGACTGGTACCTACATTCATGTTCATATTATATTTTTGTACTATATTTTTTTTTTGTTATGTATTCAAGTTGTGAAGATTGAGTTGTTTTATCTATTTATTTATTGAATTACATACGTAATTGGCTTTGTTGAACTCATAAGTACAGTGCCTACACATAAATACGTATATCAAGTTGCATTTTTAGTTCGATTCAACAAGAGAGAATATTAATTAAACAATGTTGCAAAAAGAATGAATACTATATGGAGTTCATCAAAAGAAAAAAAAAAGTTATGAAGCTTCACATATGGACGGGTCGAACTATATGAGGTGTTTGACATTTTTTTGACTAAACGAACATCCTTCCCCGGTATGAAGAAAGTGATCGATTTCTCTTGGTTGGAGTAAATTTACTTGAGGGGTATAAAAGACCATTTATATCTTGATTTGGATATTAATCAATAACTACCAAAAACAAGGGTAAAAACTGTTTGAGTGACAAAAAAATGGGTTGTTTTCAAAATTTAGCTAAATTTGGAGTATTTATGAAAAAATTTCATATAACACAAAACCCATATTACCATTTTATCGTCAATAAATGGTCTTAATTTTTTTTCTTATTTATTTCTTTACATGATATTTTCTATAACAAGAATATTACATTTATATTCTATACCGCATTTCCAAGATCCTTCTCTTTCAAAAAAATAAAATTTCCAAGATCTTTCTGTCATTGGAAAATATTTAGACCAAATAGAATCTTGGAATTCCTTACTTAAGATTTAATCTTGAAAAATGGTGTTGTAATTGTTGATTTTTCTTGATCAATGGTGCTTCTAATTGTGCACTTCCAGGCCTATCACTATTATTCGAATACTGATCTAATCGAGATCTCTATTATTCGAACACATATCCAACTGAGATGTGAGAAGAACTACCAATGATTGATGATAAAATTTGTAAAATAATATTAGCCCACTTCATATTAAGTCAACACTATGTAAATAATGATCAATCACTGATAATAAATGCAGTGTCAGTGCAGATGAAAATAGAACAAAAAACACACGAATAAAATCTATTTAAAAAAATAGCAAAAGTTTTAACTATGTTGACGTCGATATGTCCAACGAAGTCATGCAACATTAATCTCCATGTAGAACGACTTGTCACTCCAACTACAAATAAAATATAGGAGAGTTCAAACAAATGAATAAATGGTCACATACATGTATAGGTTGAACATGAATACGTTACGTAATTACCTGATCAATTTGTCCCAAATTTTTACGTTTTTTGTAGAACTGTAAAAAATATAAGTTAACTTTTAGTTATTTGCAAATAAATTTATGTTGACTATCAAGATGTGTTTCTTGACTATGTATACATATCAAGATATGTGAAGATTTGGAAATAGCACGAAGATGGTTTTCTGCTTCAAATAAGGAATAGCAAAAGACCTAGACAGAAGCCACATTGACTTACATGTTCATCATGATCAGCTAATTCTTACGAGGCCCTATTTCTTTGAAATTGCAGGCCATATACAGGTTTGGTAATCTCCCATTCAGATCTCAACGTCTTAAAAGTTAAAACTGCTTCAGGTCAAGGTCCACTTGATCTATCTGCATGCGTCAATGTTTTTAGCTTTAGTAAGAACAAGTAAACTAGCTCGAGCAGCCTTAGCTAGGTTGACATGAGGAGCAGTACGTTGATGTGGTCTGCATGCTCAATTATGTATCACCTGTGGACTTATTGATTAGCAGTCGAAACATGACCAACTTGTAACAATTCGAAAATGGCTTTAGTTCTAGAATCAGAAATATGTAGCTCATCGATCTATCGGTCTCAGGACTCATTGACTCCATAAGTTCCCAACTTACTAGTGGAGGCAATGATAAAGATTTGTAAATAGCACGAAGATCATCAATATGTGACATCTTAACTCTCCTATATTTTATTTGTAATTAGAGTGACAACTCGTTCTACATGGAGATTAATGTTGCATGACTTCGTTGGACATATCGACGTCAACATAGTTAAAATTTTTACTATTTTTTTAAATAGACTATTATCGACATCTTAATAGTCAACATAAATTACGTAATAGTTTATCGAACTCTGAGACCCCGACCCGTTACTACTAAATAAATCCAAATGCAATGTATGTACCTTGAAATATTTATTTCCGAGATTCATTGAACGAAACGGGCCGGGGACTAGTAATTTGACATTTTCGTTTGAATGTGTACATAGTAGCAGAGATTGCGTCGACAATGAGAAGCAGAGAAGATTGTAAGTTGGGAACTTATGGAGTCAATGAGTCCTGAGACCGATAGATCGATAAGCTACATATTTCTGATTCTAGAACTAAAGCCATTTTCGAATTGTTACAAGTTGGTCATGTTTCGACTGCTAATCAATAAGTCCACAGGTGATACATAATTGAGCATGCAGACCTCATCAACGTACTGCTCATCATGTCAACCTAGCTAAGGCTGCTCGAGCTAGTTTACTTGTTGTTACTAAAGCTAAAAACATTGACGCATGCAGATAGATCAAGTGGACCTTGACCTGAAGTAGTTTTAACTTTTAAGACGTTGAGATCTGAATGGGAGATTACCAAACCTGGGCCTGCAATTTCAAAGAAATAGGGCCTCGTAAGAATTACCTGATCATGATGAACATGTAAGTCAATGTGGCTTCTGTCTAGGTCTTTTGCTATTCCTTATTTGAAGCAGAAAACCATCTTCGTGCTATTTCCAAATCTTCATCATTGCCTCCACGATTAAATTTCAACTAGCATTTTGGAATACTTGTATTCAAGTACTCCAAAGCTTTGGCTAGGACTAATTGACTTGATCAATATTGAATTGACATATGCATATAGCAAGCATGACGTACATAAGGCTCATGTCAAGCACCACAAGCGGGTTGAGCTTGCAGAAATGTAGAGTATTATAGATTTGAAAATCATAAATTTTTCAGACTGGCCATCAGTCCACCTCAACAAACTGACGCACCAATCAATTATTAACACATGTCTCTTTATTCCACACAAAGATTAATGAATTTTACGCGCCGTACGAGTCAGTTGTCGTCTCTTTCTTTCGTCTTCTTCAATATATTCTCTCCATAATCAATCATATGAGCCCATATTCAACAATTTCAGATTAAATCATAGGCTTCTAACTTTAGTGATTGAGATTGAGAATGAGATCTAAATTCATCATTTGATCATGCAGTCATTTTGATATGATTAAGGACAAGGTCAAGCGCAGCGGCAGAGATGAGTCAATAATCCCTATCATAGAGATCGAACCCGTCCTTGAGCTCGGGGACACCATCGTCCCCGTCTTGGGCTTCGACCACCCAGAAAGCGTTGATCTCAAATGAAGCCGTCGTAGTTAAGGTCTACCATCACGCGCTGCACTCCTTGGCAGAGACGACGGGGCCTAGACCTTGAGAACATTGCCAAGCTTGGAGACAGATATCTTGCTGTTGCTGTTGGCATAAAAGCTCTTAAAGACGCGGACCTCAAAGACAAAAAGGGGTTGGATATGAGAAATGGCCATGGAGAACTTGAAAAAGAAGGTGAATCTGGGATCCAAAAAAACAATGACCGAATGAAAAAAAAAATTGATGGAGATCTCATAAACAAATGAAGAATAACTAATATGCAGCAGTTTTTAAAGGAATTTAATTGCAAAAATGTTATCTTTTAATTTGAGTAATAATGAACTTTTTGCAGGACGAATGCATGGTTGAAGAAGAGAAAACGGTCTGAACTCAGTTAGGGATACTTGGTTAAAGTCGACACGTGTCGATGTTTCACTGCCGCGTCAGTTTGTTGAGGTGGACTGACGGTCAGTCTGAAAAATTTATTGTTTGAAAACTCTATGCTCCGAATTAGAATCCTGTTAATACAGATTGGAGTTAAATTTCAATCTAGCTATTTAATAAAAATGCTGATAATCTTGTGTTCCCAGTCTTCCCACAATAAAAATTAAGTAATTTTCATTTTTTTTTTTTGTAAATAATGTGAAATCTTGACAGTGCATAATGTTGTGGAGTGAATTTTTGCAAAATAACTTGTGCTAGTGATTGTTAATTAAAAGCTTGGTAGTGAATTTGTTTGACAATAACAATCACTAGCACAAGTTATTTTAGAAAAATTCACTCCACAACATCATACAAGGTCAAGATTTCTCAGTACTTACAAACAAAAATGAAAATTAATTTTTATTCTGCGAACACAATATTATCAGTCATTTTATTAAATAAATTAAAATTTAACTCCAATAAGTAATAACGAGATTCTAACTCGGAACATAGAGTTTTCAAACCTATAATACTCTGCATCTCCTTAGTCTATTTTTCAACCATTATAAATGTAAAACCTGAAGCCTATTTTACATCTCTTAGGGGCATACCACAGAGATAAACCCAATCTCTCCCTATATCTTTATCCTGCGTATGAAACTTTTTATTAGACATCTGAATGTGTTTGCTGGTAAACCGAAAGAACATGTTGGAATTTTGTCTTCTTCTAAAGGCCTTAGAATTTCAAATCTTATTTTTGCAGATGACTGTTTAATCTTTTGTAAAGCTTCAGCTAAAGCTACTAGAAAAGTAGTTAAAGTGCTTAATGATTTTTTCAGATGCCTCAAGAGAAAGGATAAACTTTCAAAAATCCTCTCTCTATTTTTCCCCTAAGATAATTGCAGAAACAAAAAATGAGATTGTAGAGATCCTAGGAATTTAGCACAAGACTACAATCAGTGAGTATTTGGGCATTAACAACATTATTTTATGGAGAGACCCTATTAATTCCAAAGAATTGCTTCGAGAATTTCCAATAAGCTTGTTGGTTGGAAGAAACATCCCTTCTCTAGAGCTGGCAGACTTACGTTGATCAAATCAAGTGTTGCAAGTATACTAAATCACTTAATGTCTTACTTTAGATGCCTTGAGAAAATCTGTAAACAAATTGCACTACAAGAAAAACGCACTTAGACGACGAAGCAGTTTCGTCGCCTAACTAATTAGGCGACGAAAATTTTATCACCTAAATAAGTAGGCGACGAAACATAATCTAAGAATCATAATCTAAGTACTTAGACGACGAAAATTTTATATTCCGTCATTTAAAGTGCTACTTAGATGACGAAATATGTTTCATCGGCTTCGTACTTAGACGTCGAAACATTTCTGAAAAAAAGCGACTAAATTGTTCATCGTCTTAGATGCACCTTAGAGGACGAATATTAATTTTCATTGTCTAAGTGATAAGGATAGGTAAAACACTTAGATGACGAATATTGATATTCGTCGTCTAAGGTATAACACCTAGACGATGAATATCCTTCGTCATCTTAGTGATTGAACCTAGATGACGAATTTTTCTTGTTCATAGTCTAAGTTCAATTTTTAATTTTTTTAATAATTGTGTCAGAATTTTAAATTAAACTAAATTAAATATTAAATTAATAAAATATCCATTAAATATATTAAATATAAAACGTGTACATAAAAAGTGTATGTACGTACATCGATCAAAATATACATAAACTATGAAACTAAACCAGGAGTATAGAACCTGCCGATTCCCCCACTACCACTCACATCATCGTCGTCGCCATCGTGCCCAGAAGGCATGGGGGGCTGACACTAGGGCAGAGGTTACATGCCCATTAACTAGAGGAACTTGAGGATAAACCTCATCTGAGTGTTGGTCGATCGAAACTCATCCTGGACCGTTTGCGCCTCTTCCCTGGTCGTTGGAGCCTCCTCTTGGGTGGCTCGGACGGCCTCGACATTCGCCGCATTGCGCCTACTCGTCGATGGGGATGACTAGGTCAAATTATGCTGGACCCCCCATCCAACCCCACGAACCTCCCTCCCAGCTCGGTGGCTAAAACCTGCATCGACAATACTGATCGGAGTCTCCTTCGATAGAGGAGACAACTCTTCAGGCGTCATCTCAAGGTTTTGAAACTGTGCGTGCGCTAATTCCTCCTGGCCACTTGTATCAACCTCTCCTAAAATTAATCATGTGAAAAATATATGAATGTTTATTTCTAAAGAAAATTTGGCATAGTTTCCCCTAAAATTGGAGGAAACTAAAACCTGTATGAAAGAAAACACTTCGAATAACCAATTCCAACATAACAATTAACCGTGGGCATCAATTCCTATCCGAATTTCTCAAGTTCAGAATCATAATTTAGCCAACTAAAGCAATTTCCAAGAGCACCACCTAATTAAATGTCCTAATCATAATTCAATTTTCTTCAAACTAATTACTATAAATTCATTAAATTTTGGAAGTACAATTAAATTCAATCGACTTCGGAAAAATAGTTACTTACACCACGTTCACTCGTGGCATTGACTTACTCGAGTTTGACATAAGTAGACACGCTGGCATCCAGAAAATAATGTTTCGAACCCGCATCTTTGTGAGCCTTTGCCATGTAAATGAACCTTTTGGATCCCGAAATATGGTGGTTGGTCTTCTTCTCAGGGTTAGCCTTGTTGGCCTCCGACCTTATCGATATGTTTCACAACAAATAATATAAAATAATAAATAAATATTTAAAAGTAAGAAATTATTCATTTTCATTTCATTAAATAAAAGGAAGACGAACCTTAAACTTCTTGGACTCAAAGTGCCCAACCAACCATTGCCACTTGTCTTCCCTTTCCATTTGCAACCCTTCTGAGGTAGGCGAGGCCCCGTGTTGCTTGTAGTACGTACTTGTGGAGGTCGTACTCCCAATCCATGTAAATGCGGGTAGTCATATCCTCTATGTGCTCCCACATCTTCGGTCTGCATTCATAATCAAAATGTACCTAGAATTAAAAAATTAAAATTAAATTCCTTGACCTCATGCGTCTTTGCTTTGTAATCAATTATAATAGTAAATAAAATTTAACAGACCCTATTATCGAGAGTTTGCGGTACACCCTGTACTTTTTGGATTTGGGCAACTTGTTCCAAGAAGGAGAAATCATACGTATGTTGTTCCGTAAGATTGATCCGATGTTGTATGAGCAAAAACTGCTAAGCTCCTTGGTTATAGGGCCTCTGGTGATATCGTCGAATGGCACCTCGATCTTTTTCCCCATTGACTTTACTATCCGCTCGCCTTTAGCTCCCTTCCCATGTCCTCGAGTGTGTTTGGGGACTAGGTCTGAAGGCTCTCTCCTGGTCTTGCATCAGGCGCCATAATGAATAGAATTGTCGACTTATTCATGGGGACCTTGTGATGTCGCCGCCGAAGCAAAAATCACAGGATCGTTTGTATATTCACTTTCTGGTTGAGTTAGAGCATTTTCTATTAGCAGAGAAGCCGCCGGAGTCAAATGAGCCGCAGAACCCGTAAGAGCCACAGCAATCTCCTCTGAGGTTGACCCCAACCCATCTGTCATCAAATTGATTGAAATTCGGCAGTCTTCTCTACTGCAATGCGCCTCTTCCTACCACTAGACATCTTGATTATTCTGTACAAAATCAGATATTAACAACGTTTACTCAGCAATCCAACAATCTACAATCCAACTAATTCAAATACAAAAATTTCAACATGTACATCATATATATATACAAAATTCAACATATACATATTCATCCATATATTCATCGGTATAAAAAATTCATCCAACAAATTCACATGTTCCTAAAACTTCACAAATTCATACCAAAATTCACATCAAAAATTCATCCAACAAATTCACAAATCACATCATCCAATACATATATATATATATTCATTTCACAAATTCAACAAAATCACAAATTCATATCCATATGTTTATACAACAAATTCATCCATAATATTTATATCCATATTTATATATTCATTAACCAAAATTCATCTATGTATCCATATATTCATCCAAAATTCAAATCCATACACTACAAGAAAAACGCACTTAGACCGTGGAGTGTTTTCGTTGTCTAAGTGTGTTTTCCCGTCGTCTAAGTAATTAGACGATGGAGGCTCCGTCCTCCAGGTTCCGTGCTCCAAGTGCTGTCGTCCAGGCACTTGGACGACAGAGAATTTCATCTCCGTCGTCCAAGTTCACTTGGACTGCGGACCTTCTCCGTGGCCCAGGTAAGCACTTGGACGACGGAGAATTTCATATCCGTTGTCCACGTTCTTACCTGGGCCACGGAGAAGGTCACCTTCTCCGTGGCCCAGGTAAGCATCTGTACGATGGAGAATTTCAACTCCGTCGTCCAAGTGCTTATTTATTTTTTTAAAAAAATTAAATTGTTATTAAATATTAATAATTTAATTTATTATTAATTGAATTTAAATAATGAAAAATGTTAAAATTAATTAAATAAACTAAATTTGTAATATTACTTAATTAAATAATAAAATTAATTTGTACATACATAATCGAAAAATGCATAAAAATTAAAATATTGTTCGGAATGCGGAAAGAAACGAGATAATAAACTACTAGCTAATAAACTGGAGGAGCAGATGCGCCGCCGAGTCCCCCGCCTCCAGCCGGGTCGTCGTCGTCGGGGTATGGGTTCGGAGGAGGTTGACATTCTCCTCGAGCTTGTTGCATGAGGGCGATGAGTTGGGTTATTTGTGCTTGTTGCTCATCAAGTCTTTGACGCATGGATTGATTTTCCTCTCGTGCGAGTCGAGCCTCTTGAATGGCTGCTTCGACGGCCGCAGCCTGAGTACTTTTCCGCCTCGAACCTCCCGTAGATGATGAGTCAGAAGTCGTCGACAAATCTCGAACCACCTTAGGTCCGAACCCCCTAACCTCTCTGCAAGCTCTACGACCGTAGACCTCTTCCGCGATTGCAATTTGGCTCTCCATCGATAGAGGAGGCATGAAAGGACCCAACCCCAATTTAGCTCCCTAAATCGGAATCGAACCCCTTCGGAAACACGAACCAACAAAAACTTTTCGAAATTTGGGCAGAGTTTCGTTACTAGCGTGGAATTACCATTACCTGCACGCAGAAAATACACTTCATCCTATGCCACAAAAAGCAAACCGTGGGCACCAATCCCATCCGGATTTCTCAATATATCAACAGTAAAGTAAAGTAGTAAATATATATGCACTTTACTGAAATCCAGTGTAAAATCGTATAACGTATTCAATAGGAAGCTCATAGCGACTTCTAATACATAATCATATACGCATACCACAGTAGGTAGAACAATAAACCTACTGGATGAAACAAAGTAGCTCGAGTACTATGCCTCCGACCACGACGTGCGACACCAGAGCCTGAACTGCAAACTGGGCACGGAAACCGAAAAACCCAGGGGAAAGACATGAAACACGTTAGAGTGAGTGGACGAAAATAAATGTCTTTCACCAGTTGATATATATGTTATAAAAACATATGCGAGTCCAGGTAAATAGAAATAATAAAGTACACGAGGTAAAACCATAATCCTCCAGCGTACTGAGCATGCAAGTATAAATCTCACGGGGTCACACATGGACACACACCGTGCTAGTACAGTCCGAATCACGAGGTCCTTGGTCCCCGTGATTCTAAGCCAGAAATGGCCTCGGTTCCGGGGAAACGCCCCTCACTGGTCAGGTCGGGATGACGACGTCCCTCCTGGATGGCCTACCATCGGGATCAGCCGAGAGGCAATGTGTATCGATACAACAACGTAACCAAGACTGTACTCTGTGAAAACCAAATCACAAACAATTCAATGCAAATGCATGAAACAATATAAAAGTGTATGCATATTCGTATACGTATATCCATATAAACATATTCGTATAATCGTAAACACATGCTTATATAATCATAATCTCGTATGAAATCTCATGCTCGTAAAACCATAATCATGCTGCATGCTCAAGTTCATAAATCACATAAAAGACTCGCAAGATTTTCGTGAAAAGAAATTGTCCACTCACAGACTGGCGTAACGCGATACGCGTTAACCTGTGATCCGGCGGAAAGTCCATCGCCAAACAAACGATCACGAACCCCTCGCTTTACGTTCGGACGCTCAACTCGAAAAACGAACCTCCCCACTGCGATCGGGGCGCGATTTCGAGTCAAATGACATGCAATTCGTCGAAAACTACTCCGGGCGAAAAATCGCCGCCGTCGCCGAAAAATCCAAACCTGCCCAGAAAATTTCGTGCTACACATGGTTTCAAAGATCTCGACGATTCCAACAACTTTCCAGTTATAAGTTAAGGCCAATTTTGACCGGAAAACCACCAAAAATCAATTCAAAGTTCCAAACCCTTACCGGAATTTCAATTCAACGGATCTCTCTCCTCCGGCCACGGTAACCCTCAAGACCACTTGGAAAAGCTTCCTTAGCTCGAGGCTAACAAAACCCCCCAAAGAGGAGCCACCACCTCGGCCTCCACGCCGCCACCTCGGCCTCCACGCCGCCACCCGAACACCACAAAACTCGCCGGAAAATCCATAACTTTGCCGATTCGATTCTCTCTTCTCCGGCCACCCCACGGGACAATCTACCTACCAATCCAAAGAGAAGCTTGAGCCTAACAAATCTCGTGAAGAAGTCGTGCCCAAATATGGCCGGAATCGGCCTCAATTTCGGCGAACCATTTCGGCCTCCAAACGGGTTATTCTTGACCCGTGGGTCAACGTGGGTCAACCCAGCTTCCCTTTATGGCAGGTTTCCCAAACAGGAAACTTCTATTTATAGGCCTTCCCAATATGGAAACTTCGTAATTATCCTTTTCGACGAACTTTGAATACCCGTAACTTTTCCATCGTAACTCCGATTCCGATAATTCTCGCGGCCATGAATTCGTCTCGACATACTCTTCAATAATCACCCGAAGTCAAAAACATCGGCCAATCGGATAAAAAGTCAACTGTTCAAACCAACACATAATTAAATCAACCAAACAATCAACAAACGGAAATATTCGCAACTAATTCTTCGTAACTCAAAATCATGCTCCGGAAGTTCCCACGAGCTCGAAATCAAATTCTGAACAACTTCTGTGAAGAAGCCGAGACCAAATTCTCGTCCGGTAATTTAGTCGCGAACAAACCTGCCATTTAAATCCGTTTCCGTCGAAACTTCAAATATTCATAACTAATTCATCAGTTGTCCATATAACGATCCGGAACCGCCCACGAACTCGTAATCACACGTACAACGACTCTCGAGAAGAGACCCAGCTCTAATTCTCGGCCAATAATTAAGTCGCTAACAGCTCTGGCGATTCCAATAACTGTCGAAAATCCGCGACTATGCTGTAACTCATGTATATAGCTGATCATACTGCTGATTCTGGTCCGGGTCGTCACAAGGCAGGTCTTCCCGTGGCAAATCTGGGAACGCAAGCTGAGTGTTAGCCAATTCTTCCTGCGCACGCTCTACCACCCTTGCCTACAAAAGAATAATTAAAAAATTATAATGAAATAATATTTAAATAATAATTACTACACACAGATATATATATCACTTACGTCGTATTGACTCGCTTCATTATCGAGTCCAAGCGTCACGTACGCGCTTATGCTAGCATCGAGATAAGGGTGTTTGTAACCCTTATTCTTGTGCTCCTTGGCTATTTGAATGAGTTGTTTGGCGCCAGAAGTATGGTGTTTGTCCTTCTTCCCCCGGTTGGCTTTGTTGACTTCGGAGAATTTCTGTTAGACAACATAAATCATTAAAAAATTAATAAGTAACTAAAATTAAAATAATTCAATTCTCTTAATTGAAATAAAAAAAGTAAACACCTTAAATTCTTCATCTTGAAAGTGGTTACACAACCACTGCCACTCATCTTCCCTATCCCCACGCAGCTCGACGAGGGTAGGCACGGGGCCGATATTTTCGAAGTAATTATGAAGCCTGTACTTTCAGTCACGATAGATAGAGTTGGCGGTTTGGTTGATATGCCTAAGCATCGCCGGTGTGGGATCAACCTCAAATTGTTCCTATCAGAAATAAATAGAAAATTATAATCGTATATATTATGAAATTATAATGTTTATTGGTTATTAGAAAATAAATTTAAAATTGTACGTATTACGTACCGAAAGTTCTTTAAAGAGTTTTTCCTTCTCTTCATCCGGCAACTCTTTCCAATTAGGGGCAATGAGACGAACCCGGTTACGAAGGATTGACCCTATGCTATGCGCCGAGAGATTTGCTAGCTGAGCTGTGGGAGGGCCACCGGTGAATTCGTCGTAGGGTAAGTTGATCTTTTTCCCGGTCGCCTTGCAAATTTTCTCCGCTTTGCCGCCTTTAACGAGACCGTGAGTCCTTTTTGGTTCCGGGTCAATCGGGGCCCTCCTTTGCTTACGCCGGGCGCTGTAGAGGATAGATTCAGAGGTCGAGGACGCCTGAGTACTTGCTGTTGAACCGGTACCCCGCCGAACTTGAATAGGGGTCGTCATCACTGCTGGAGATAAATGGGGCAGCGGGAATGAAAGGACCCAATCCTGATTCAGTTACCTAAATCGGAATCAAACCCTTTCGAAAATACGAACCAACAAAAAATTTTCAAAATTTCGGCAGAGTTTCGTTACTAACGTGGAATTGCCATAACCTGCACCCAGAAAACAACACTTCATCCTATGCCACAAAAGCCAAACCGTGGGCACCAATCCCATCCGGATTTCTCAACATCAATATAATCAATAACAGTAAACAAACTGTACTATGTATATCCGAGAAAATCCGTATAAACAAGTATCAGAATGTATCAGAGCGACCTCTAAAGTAAAACATATACAATATACACATCAGTAGGCGAAACAAGAACCTACTGGAAAGCACAGGTAACTCTGATCACTAGCCTCCAAACCGCGATGTGAAAACACCGAACCTGAACTGCAAACTGGGCACGGAAACCGAAAAGCCCAGGGGAAAGACAATAAACACGTTAGAGTGAGTGGACGAAAATAAATGTCTTTCACCAGGTAATATATATATACATATAAAATCATATGCGAGTCAAATGTACGAAAATCAAATGAAACGTGAGGAGACTCCAGCTACCACTCACGTACAGAGCATGCAACGTAAACATATCGCGGAATCACTCATGGACTACCACGCGATAGCACAGTCTGAACCACGGGATCCCAGACCCACACGTGATTCCTAGCCAGAAAGGCCTCGGGTCAAGATATCTGTCCCCCCCGGAGCGTACTCGGGGATCAGCCGAGAAGCCAATGTGTATCGATACCACAACATATACTGAGACTGTACTCTGTGTAAACCAAATCATAAATCTTTTCTATGCACATGCTTAAAACATAATATATATACATGTATACTCATATACGTATATTCGTATATGCATAATCGTGAAACACATGCTCGTAAAATCGTAATTAATCTGCATGCTCAAGTTCGTAAATCATAAATAAACGACTCGCAAAAATTCCGTGAAAAGAAATGTCCACTCACAGACTCGCGAAATGCGCACCCACGCTAAACTCGTGGTCCGGCGGATGATCCCTTGCCTGAAGCACGATCACGATCCAGATCTCGATTTCGATCTCCTGAATATTCACAAAAACATAATTGATCAAAATCATAGTTCTCAACACTGTACTGATGCACGGAAACCAACCGTTCCCGGAAATGTGAAATGCGGTACAAAATGAATTACGGAAATCCCGAAATCCCCACTCGAAATCTTGACTGAAAATCGGCTAATCAAATCGACCCAAAAACCTCTGGAGTATGATCAGGGCGCGATTACGAGAAAAACGACATTAAAAACGTCGAAATCTGAAAAGTTGACTTTTTCCTCGCTGTTGACCGCCGCCGCCGGCGGCGGCGCGCCGTCAACGGTGAAATCACACGGCGGGAAGCTCCAGATCACACCATCTCGTCCATACGAACCACTTTTTCTTCTATCACTAAGACCAATTCAGCCTCTAACCCAACCAAAATCCAACAAACCCGAATGGAAACACAAACCGAAATCCCAAATTGGGTTTCTCCCAAAACGCCTCCTCGTCCAAAACCAAACCACTAGGAAGCACCACCGAGGTGTGGGGAACAAAACCCCCAACCTCACGACCCTCAACATTCGCCGGAACTACCTCCACCGTCTCCGGCGAATCAAACCAACTCGGCCTTAACCGAACCCATCCAAAATGACATCAATTTAATCCAAACCAAATACCAACGTACTCGAAATCATTCAAGGAAGCGATTCCTACCTTTCACTTGGCCGGAGGTGGCCGAAATTTGGTCGCCGGACTTCACAGCCGAAACGGGAAACTTCCCTTATCGGGTCAACGGGTTAACTTACCAAAAACGGAAAGTCCACATCTGGTCAAAGCAAAACAGTATTTTTACGACAATTCTCGACTATTTCGATATTTATACTCGTCCTCGGGTCGACCGACGGTCTAAAACGAATATACGAAATGATTCGGATAAGCTCGAAACAATCGGATAAACTCGTCGGATACCAAAACTTCAAATAATCATAAAATATTCCTCGATTATCGGAAAAATCTTCCGAAACCGCCCACGAGCTCGTAATCACGTACTCTACAACTTCCGTGAAGACACCCAACTCAAATTCTCGACTGAAAACATAGTCGCGAATCGAATCGACAAACGACACAATGTCGTAAAACTGTGACTATAAACAAATCTCGAGAATCGTGCCAAACACACATCTGACTCTGGTTCGGGTCGTCACAAATCTACCCCCCTTAAAGAAATTTCGACCTCGAAATTTACGTACCTGTCAGGTGAACAGATGAGGATACTGCTCCCGCATACGCTGCTCGGTCTCCCAGGTGGCCTCCTCAACTGAATGGTTCTGCCACAAGACCTTCACCAGCGGAATGACACGGTGCCTCAACTCCTGCTCACGTCGATCGAGAATCTGCACTGGCTCCTCAACATACGATAAATCTTCCCTGATCGGCAACTGCTGTGGGGCTAACACATGTGAAGGATCTGAGATGTACTTTCGCAACATTGAAACATGGAAGACATCATGCACACAAGCCATCTCAGCCGGTAACTCGAGTCTGTAAGCAACAGCTCCAACCCTCTCCGTAATCTCATACGGACCAATGTACCGCGGTCGAAGCTTGCCACGCTTCCGGAAACGCACAACTCCCCTCCACGGAGATAGTTTCAGGAAGACCCAATCACCAACCTCGAACTCTAAACTCTTCCTCCTCACATCCGCGTAACTCTTCTGCCGATCCTGGGTGACCTTCAGTCGATCCCGGATAACCTTTATGTCCTCCATCGTGGTTTTCACCAAATCTGGACCAATAAGCCAACGCTCGCCCACCTCACTCCAACACAATGGAGTGCGACATTGCTTCCCGTACAGGGCCTCATACGGTGCCATCTCAATACTGGCCTGGTAGCTATTGTTGTAGGCGAACTCAATCAAGTGCAATTGCTGATCCCAGTTTCCACGAAACTGCAACACACACGATCTCAGCATATCCTCAAGAGTCTGAATGGTCCGCTCGGACTGTCCATCAGTCTGAGGATGGAAAGCTGTACTAAATCGCAACCTCGTGCCCAACGCTCACTGTAAAGCCTGCCAAAACTCAGAAGTGAATTGACTATCTCGATCAGAAACAATCGACACAGGCACACCATGCAAGCGAACAATATCTGATAATTACAAATTAGCCAATCTGCCCACTGAAATCTTCCCTGGAAGTGCAAGAAAGTGTGCGGATTTCGTCAATCGGTCAACAATAACCCAAATGCCAGCGTTGCCCGCCGAAGTACGCGGCAACTGATAGACGAAATCCATCGTAATATGCTCCCACTTCCAAACTGGAATCTCAAGTGGCTGTAGTTTCCCTGCAGGTTTCTGCCTCTCCGCCTTCACCTGCTGACAAATCAAACATCGACTCACGTACGCGGCAATCTCCCGCTTCATGTTGCGCCACCAATAGTACGCTCGAAGTGTACGAAACATCTTCGTACCTCCGGGATGCATCGCATACGCTGAACTGTGGGCCTCATCCAGAATTTCCTTCTTCAAGTCCTCGTCTCTGGGTATACATAGCCTGCCTCTGAACAACAACGTACCGTCGTTGCTCAATCGGAACTCTGTAGGTACACCATTCCGAATCATGGTCTTCTTGCCCAGCAAGTAAGGATCTGAATCCTGTGCCTCTCGTACCTGATCAACCAACACTGGTCGAACCTGAAAGCTGGCCAACAAAGCTCCATCATCATCATACCCAAACATAGCACCTGTAGCTCGAAGCTCGGCTAACATCGACACTCTGGCCACACATATGTGAAACAACGAGGCTCCAGATTTCCGGCTAAGTGCATCCACCACAACGTTGGCCTTCCCTGGATGGTACTCGAAAGTGCAATCGTAATCGTTGATCAACTCCATCCATCGTTGCTGCCTCATGTTCAGATCCGGCTGTGTCTGCAAGTAAGTGAGACTCTCGTGGTCAGTGAAAATCTTACACTGAGCACCATACAGATAATGTCTCCAACTTTTCAACGCTAATACAATAGCGGCTAATTCCAAATCATGCGTCAGATAGTTGACCTCATACGGTTTCAGCTGTCTGGAACCGTATGCCACAACTCTACCATGCTGCATCAACACACAGCCAAGGCCCAACTTCGACGCGTCGTTGTACACAACAAACTCACCACTGTCGTCTGGCAACGTCAGAACCGGTGCGGTAGTCAATCTCTCCTTCAGGAGCAAGTAACTCTCCTCGCACACATCAGACCACTCAAACTTGACGCCATTCTTCGTCAATCTGGTCAGTGGTGTAGCAATCCGGGAGAAATCCTGTACAAACCGTCGATAATAGCCTGCTAACCCCAAGAAACTACGAATCTCCGACACAGTAGTGGGTCTACTCCAATTCAGCACGGCCTCAATCTTGTCAGGATCAACACTGACTCCCTCGGCCGAAATCACGTGGCCAAGAAACTTCACACTATCCAACCAGAACTCGCACTTGCTAAACTTCGCGAACAACTGATGGTCCCGCAAAGTCCGCAATACTGCACGCAGATGCTTCTTGTGCTGGCCCACACTCCTGGAATAGATCAAAATGTTGTCAATGAATACAATCACGAACTTGTCCAGGAATCGTCGAAACACCCGATTCATCAAATCCATGAAAGCCTCGGGGGCGTTGGTCAACCCAAACGGCATAACCAAAAACTTATAGTGCCCATACCGCGTCCTGAATGCCCTCCTGGCTACATCTGAATCTCGGATCCTCAACTGGTGATATCCGGATCGAAGGTCAATCTTCGAAAAGACTGCTGCTCCCTTCAGCTGATCGAACAAGTCGTCAATCCGCGGCAACGGATACTTGTTCTTCACTGTAATCTGATTCAGTTTCCGATAGTCGATGCACAAACGCATGGACCCGTCCTTCTTCCGCACAAACAACACTGGAGCACCCCACGGAGAAACACTCAGTCGAATGAATCCCTTCTCTAACAACTCCTGAAGCTGAATCTGTAACTCCTTCAACTCTGCAGGCGCCATCCGGTACGGTGTTTGGGAAATCGGTCCAGTACCCGGCAATAACTAAATGGTAAAATCAATCTCCCGCACAGGGGGTATACCAGGTAACTCTGCTGGAAACACATCCGGAAACTCAGACACAACCTCAATACTACCAAGATCTGGCACTACAGCTGTAGTGTCTACAACATGGGCTAAGTAAGCAACACAACCCTTTTTCATTAACCGATCCGCCCTCATCGCGGAAATCAAACACGGTAGTGAAGTGTTCTTCTCGCTGCGAAATAATATCTCGGGTAACCCTGGTCGTCGGAACGCGACTTCCTTCCTATGGCAGTCAAACATGGCCCAGTGCGACTCCAGGAAGTCCATACCCAAAATCAGATCAAAATCCACAATATCAAGCAGTAACAGATCTGCAGCTAAACCATGGTCTGCAATAAACACCTCACAATCTCGGTAAACCCAACCGATGCTCACAACCTCACCTGACGGATACAACACTCTCCACAACCCCGGAAGTGGAGATGCAGGTACCGTAGCCAATGATGACAGTCTAAATGATATGAATGAATGTGTGGCGCCCGGATCTAACAATGCAAGTACAGGAATACCAAAAACATGTAACGTACCGATAACGACCTCTGGTGATGCTCTGCCCTCACGTAGAGTCATAGCATGAACCCTCGCCTGTCCGGTTGGTCGTCCTCGCTGGGGCTGTCCCTGCTGTCTGCCCTGACCTGCAAACTGTGCTGGACGCGCTCCCGAAGTGGCTCCTCGCTCTCCTCCGGAACTCTGAGCTGCCTGGTCACCAGCACCAACCAACTGAGGACACGCCCTCGCATAGTGACCCACCTGGCCACAATGATAACAGTTGAGGGTGCCTCGCTAACACGAGCCAAAATGATACCTATTTCACAAATTGCACAACGGAGACTCCCTCGGTGTAGCAGGTGTGCCAAAAGGTCGTCGAGGATAACTAGAACCGCTGAAATCCCCATTAGCCTGTGGTCGCTGCGGTCGATCTCTCCTCCATCTCTGTCTCCATCTGGGTACACTAGCTAGTGGTCGATGTGATCCACCGCCTGAGGATGAAGCTGAACCAGAATATCAGAACTCTGCCTCTTTGAAGGCCCCTGGCTTGGTCCACCTTCCTCGAATCGTCTCGGCTGGTATCTTTGCTGTCTCTCCTGCTCAATGTCCTCGCCTCGGAGAGCTGCACTCACAAACTCATCAAAGTTGTTCCGTGGCATCGTAGTCAAGGTCGCCTTGATGCTCAGATTCAATCCCAGCTCAAACCTACGACATTTGGCTTCCTCTGTAGCCACCATATCTCGCGCAAAACGAGACAAACGGGTAAACCGATCCCGATACTCAAGTACAGACAAATTGCCCTGCCTCAAGTTCGTAAACTCCTCGTACTTGCGCTGCTGGGTAGCCTGATTGAAATACCTCCGCATAAAAAAATCACGAAACAATGTCCACGGAGTATCAGCCGGAACTCTGTCGGTGCTAACCCACCAAAAGTATGCATCACCCTCAAGTAAACCAACTACGGCTACTGTCATCTGCTCAGGTGTAAACTGCAGACGCTCACAAACACGTTCAATCTGAACCAACCATGCCTCGCATATCTCTGGATCAACTGAACCCGAAAACACAGTAGCACCAGCCTTGACCACAGGGTCAAAACGCTCTTCCAAACGCAGCACTCGCATCAGCAAGTCGCGCGTTCGGCGATCCTCATCAGGATCATCATCCCGATCAACACGGGGACCACGTCGAGGAGGCATCCTACTGATACAAGATAAGCATTAGGTACAAGCAGAAAGAACGTAATCATGAAACTGCAGATATTTGAGGACACACAACACCCGAAGTATTGATGAGTACCGCTGGCCAGTCGGGTCATCACTCCAGTCATGCTGTATCAACTCAAATACCCTAAGCGTCACAACTACAAGAGTCTACAGAATCTGACAACCTAATGCTCTGATACCAAGCTGAAAGGACCCAATCCCGATTCAGTTACCTAAATCAGAATCAAACCATTTCGAAAATACGAACCAACAAAAATTTTTCAAAATTTCGGCAGAGTTTCGTTACTAACGTGGAATTGCCATAACCTGCACCCAGAAAACAACACTTCATCCTATGCCACAAAAGCCAAACCGTGGGCACCAATCCCATCTGGATTTCTCAACATCAATATAATCAATAACAGTAAACAAACTGTACTATGTATATCCGAGAAAATCCGTATAAACAAGTATCAGAATGTATCAGAGCGACCTCTAAAGTAAAACATATACAATATACACATCAGTAGGCGAAACAAGAACCTACTGGAAAGCACAGGTAACTCTGATCACTAGCCTCCAAACCGCGACGTGAAAACACCAAACCTGAACTGCAAACTGGGCACGGAAACCGAAAAGCCCAGGGGAAAGACAATAAACACGTTAGAGTGAGTGGACGAAAATAAATGTCTTTCACCAAGTAATATATATATATATACATGTAAAATCATATGCGAGTCAAATGTACGAAAATCAAATGAAACGTGAGGAGACTCCAGCTACCACTCACGTACAGAGCATGCAACGTAAACATATCGCGGAATCACTCATGGACTACCACGCGATAGCACAGTCTGAACCACGGGATCCCAGACCCACACGTGATTCCTAGCCAGAAAGGCCTCGGGTCAGGATATCTGTCCCCCCGGAGCGTACTCGGGGATCAGCCGATAAGCCAATGTGTATTGATACCACAACATATACTGAGACTGTACTCTGCGTAAACCAAATCATAAATCTTTTCTATGCACATGCTTAAAACATAATATATATATACATGTATACTCGTATACGTATATTCGTATATGCATAATCGTGAAACACATGCTCGTAAAATCGTAATCAATCTGCATGCTCAAGTTCGTAAATCATAAATAAAAGACTCGCAAACAATCCGTGAAAAGAAATGTCCACTCACAGACTCGCGAAATGCGCACTCGCGCTAAATTCGTGGTCCGGCGGATGATCCCTCGCCTGAAGCACGATCACGATCCAGATCTCGATTTCGATCTCCTGAATATTCACAAAAACATAATTGATCAAAATCATAGTTCTCAACATTGTACTGATGCACGGAAACCAACCGTTCCCGGAAATGTGAAATGCGGTATAAAATGAATTACGGAAATCCCGAAATCCCCACTCGAAACCTCGACTGAAAATCAGCTAATCAAATTGACCCAAAAACCTCTGGACGATGATCAGGGCGCGATTATGAGAAAAACGACATTAAAAACGTCGAAATCTGAAAAGTTGACTTTTTCCTCGCCGTTTACCGCCGCCACCGGCGGCGGCGCGCCGTCAACGGTGGAATCACATGGCGGGAAGCTCCATATCACACCATCTCGTTCATACGAACCACTTTTTCTTCTATCACTAAGACCAATTCAGCCTCTAACCCAACCAAAATCCAACAAACCCGAATGGAAACACAAACCGAAATCCCAAATCGGGTTTCTCCCAAAACGCCTCCTCGTCCAAAACCAAACCACTAGGAAGCACCACCGAGGTGTGGGGAACAAAACCCCCCACCTCACGACCCTCAACACTCGCCGGAACTACCTCCACCGTCACCGGCGAATCAAACCAACTCGGCCTTAACCGAACCCATCCAAAACGACATCAATTTAATCCAAACCAAATACCAACGTACTCGAAATCATTCAAGGAAGCGATTCCTACCTTTCACTTGGCCGGAGGTGGCCGGAATTTGGTCGCCAGACTTCACAGCCGAAACGGGAAACTTCCCTTATCGGGTCAACGGGTCAACTTACCAAACACGGAAAGTCCACATCTGGTCAAAGCAAAACAGTATTTTTACGACAATTCTCGACTATTTCGATATTTAGACTCGTCCTCGGGTCGACCGACGGTCTAAAACGAATATACGAAATGATTCGGATAAGCTCGAAACAATCGGATAAACTCGTCGGATACCAAAACTTCAAATAATCATAAAATATTCCTCGATTATCGGAAAAATCTTTCGGAACCGCCCACGAGCTCGTAATCACGTACTCTACAACTTCCGTGAAGACACCCAACTCAAATTCTCGACTGAAAACATAGTCGCGAATCGAATCGACAAACGACACAATGTCGTAAAACTGTGACTATAACCAAATCTCGAGAATCGTGCCAAACACACATCTGACTCTGGTTCGGGTCGTCACAGGGAATTTCCCCAGAAGGCGCTGCCGACAGACCAGATGAAGGGTCCGGATTGAGGGCATCGTTGCCCTCCTGTTCAACCCAACCGACTTGGTTCGCCAAGCGGCGGAGCATAGCATCTTCTGCCTCCTGTTGGGCTTTTGTCTTGTCGGACGGAGCCATTTAAACGCCTGAAAATCGTCGGAGTAGAGTCGTCGGAGAGGGGGAACCACGCCGGAATTTGAGTCGTCGGAGGAGGAAGGCCAGAGGAGAGGAGAGGAGAGGAGAGGAGGAGAGGAGAGGAGATGGAATGAGAAAAGGAGGGGGGGGGACTGTTCTATTTATAGACTTTCATCTAGACGACGGAGTGCTATTTTCCGTCGTCTAAGTGGACTTGGACGACGGAAACGCGCTTTTCCGTCGTCTAGGTGACCGTTTCAAAATTTTGAAACGGCGCCCAATTAATCGGCAGGACGTTTCGAACCGCCATTAATTTGAACTTTGACGACGGAGAATCAATTCTCCATCGTCTAAGTGAAATTTCAAGCGGTGCCGAAAATTAAGGCGGCACATCGAACCGCCATAATTTTCAACTTGGACGATGGAGAATGACCATCTCCGTCATCCAAGTACAATTTACTTTGAAAAAAAAATTAAAAATTAAAATGAACCGCCATGGTTTTTGAACCTGGACGACGGAGAATGACCATCTCCGTCGTCCAGGTTCAAATTACGTAAAAAAAAATTTAAAAATTAATTCGCAAGGAATTTGGCGATCTGTCATTCGTATGAAATAGTCGTAAAATATCGATGAACGCATCGTATATATGAACAGTTAAATTTGAAACGACAAATAATTTTACGTCTTTAAACTTGTTAAGTATCTACTAATCTTTACGACTTAAGTGTTCATAAGTATAGGCTCATTTGCACCAGAGTATTAACGAAATTGAATTTGGAAAAAACAACCGTTGGATACGTTCGCCGTAACATAATATCTAATTACAATAATTTTCAGAAAATAATAAGTTCGTGAAGGGTTTGATCGGCATAGTCAACAGCAAAACCGAGATTTTCACAAACCGGAAATGTGGATACAAGACATTTCGCAACTCCAATTTTCGAACCATCGAAGCTCACACACCAAGAATTGTTTACTCTAAAGTCTTGACGAAAAGAATATGCATTGGAAGATGGTCTAGATGGTCGTTGTCTTAGGAAAAATTACGAAATCTGCACCTGGATGACGGAGATGATCTTCTGCGTCGTCTTGGTACACACCTGGACAACGGAGATGAGTTTCTGCGTCGTTCTCTTTTTTGAACTCTTCCTATTTAGCTCATATCTGCACTGGCCACATACGGGACAGTAGTCCAAATCTTTATACTCTTTGTAAAATAGTATACAATCATTCGGACATGCGTCAATTATCCTGTACTTTAGGCCGAAGCTGCTCAAGATATTTCTAACCTTATAATGAGATTTAGGAAGATTGTGATCATCAGGAAGCAACTTACATATTTGCTCCTGAATTTCGTCAAAAGCACTCACTGACATTTTGTGCTTCACTTTTATCTTCATTTGCTCCATCACATATTGCAACACATTCTCTCGACATCCAGGGAACACCAGGGTCTGCGCTACAAGTAGCATCCGGTTGTACTTATCCATCTCACTAGTGTCAGTGGCCAAGCTAGCAGCGGGGAATGTGTCATCATGCTCATGAGTGGTACTGTAACCTCCGTCTTGGTGTTGGTGTCCACCATGACTAAATCCCGAAAACGCATCATGGACCAAATCTGCAGTTGGGTTGCAAGCTGGGGGGCCGACACCACTGCCGCTGGATGAGGCACCCTGGTAACCGTACCCTGAGTTGAAGTCTGTTGAGCTGAACTCTACTGCTTCACCATGCTCGCTCCATTTAGTGTAACTCCACATCATACCATTTTCGTACAGGTGTTGCACCATAACATTAACCTCCACATATTGACAATTAAGACATTTCTGGCACGGACACCCGAAACGCGTCTTTCCCTGATCATGTTCTATCGCAAAATTCACAAATTCGCTAGTTCCATCCATATACCGGACATCACATCTATTCTTCAACTTCATCCAACTCTTGTCCATACTGCTACAAAATATTATAATTAATTAATTATTACATATATATATTAGTCCATTAATTTACGCTTAATTATACGTACTCGATCTACATCCATCAATTACGTAATTTAATATGTATAGCTAACATCCATGCATATATGTACGTTTTCACTAAATATATATTAAGCAAATTTTAACTGTGTACGTACCTGCTGGCCTTCTCGATATCAGTTAATTAAGCTAGTTAGCTAGCTAGTCAGCAGAGATCCTGATCCTTCTCCACTACCGCTGGAAACACTATAGCCGACGATTTTTTTTTAAACTATAGCCGAGGAGATATAAATCTCGTCGACTATAGTGAAAAATAATTTTTTTTATTTTTTTAAATTTTTTTTTAAAACTATAGCCGACGAGATATAAAAATCTCGTCGGCTATACTGAAAAAAAGATTTTTTTAATTTTTTTAAATTTTTTTTTTAAAAATGATTATTTTTATTTTTTTTATTTTTTTTAAAACTATAGCCGACGAGATAAAAATGATTTTTTATTTTTTAATTTTTTTTAAAAATGATTTTTTATCTCGTCGGCTATAGTTTTAAAAAATGATTTTTTTTTAATTTTTTTTTAAAAAAATTTATTTTTTTTAAAAAAAAATAATTTTTTTTATTTTTTTAAACTTTTTTTTAAAACTATAGCCGATAAGATGTTTTATCTCGTCGGCTATATTTTAAAAAAAATGAAATCTTTAATTTTTTTAATTTTTTTTTAAAAACTCGTCGGCCAGAGTTGTATAGCCGACGATAATATGTAAAAACCTCGTCGGCTATACTATTACTGACAGGTTTTAGCCAGCGACTTTAGCCGATGACCCTTAAAAATCGTCGACTATAATCTCGTCGGCTATAGTGCGTTGGCTATACTATAGCCAACGATGTTTTTGCCTCTTTTTCGTCGGCTATAGTATAGCCGACGATTTTTTGTTGATTTGTCGTCGGCTTTAGTGGAAATTGTCCACTATAGCCGACGACAAAAAATCTCGTCGATTTTTTTTTTCGTCGGCTATAGTGAAAATGCTGGTACTGCTCCTTCTCCTTCTTCTTCGATATTTAAAATTTCCCGCGGGAGAGGAAGAGTGTTTGGCATCGGGCTTATATAATGCTTCACTTAGACGACGGAGGTGTTGGTACGTCGTCTAAATGGACGTTACTCGGACCACGGCGTGTCGGTCCATTGTCCAGGTGAGAACCTGGACGACGGAGAATACCATATCCGTCGTCTAGGTTCTCACCTGGACGACAGAGAAGACTCCGAGGTCCAGGTGATCACCTGGACGACGGATATGGTATTCTCCGTCGTCCAGGTGTTACTTGGACCACGGAGAAGTCTCCGTCGTCCAAGTGTCACTTGGACCACGGAACAATTACGTTTCCGTGGTCTAAGTGATGTTTTCTTGTAGTGATATATTTATTAAGCACCAAATTCATCCATATATTTATATTTATATATATAGTTTAGAGAAAGAGAGATTGACAGAGAGCTCGGAGGAGACGATGCGTGTAGTCAGTGAGGAGAGATAGGTGAGGTGGTGGCGAAGAGAGGGAAGAGAGGTGGTGGCGGTTGCAAGGAGAGGGAGGAGAGGAGGTGACGAACGAGAGAGAAGGAGACACGGTCGCGAGCGAGTTGAGGATGGGTGGTGGCCGGCAAGGTGGTCTGGAGACAGAGAGACCGAGGTCGGCGATCGACGAAGTTGAGAGGATCGAGAGAAAGAAGTTGGGATCGATGGATCGATGGATCGATCGATCGATCGAGAGAGAGAGAGAGAGAGAGAGAGAGAGAGAGAGAGAGAAGAGAGAGAGAGAGATGAAATTTTTAATTAGGGTCTTTTTCCAATTTGGGAAAAATAGTTCAAGAATCGATTCATATTGATCGACTTAGGTGACGAAACCTTCGTCATATGAGTCATTTTTAAAAATACCCCCAAGAAATTGACGCAAAAAATTGCCAAATTTTTGGGATTAGACGACGAAACTACATGATTTCGTCATTTAAAAAGGCACCTAGACGACGAAACACCTAGGTTTCATCGTCTAAAAGATATTTTTTTTTAAAAAATTTAGATAATTTTTTTTTAAAAAAAATATTGGTTACCTGCCTAAAAATACAAAGAAATTAGTCACCAAATGTAATCATTTGAAAGAACCCAACCCTGATTCAGTTGCCTAAGCCGGAATTAGATCTTAACAACACTACAATCTTTTAAAAAAATTCGCCAGAGTTTACTTTATAAAATGAATAAACCAAAAACCTGCAATTAAAACACACTTCCAAATAGTGCACAAAAGCCAAACCGTGGGACGCCAATTCCCATCCGAATTTCTCAAATTCACAAACTACTGAATAACAGTAAAAGTATTTCTTTATACTTATTATTCAAAAGACAGTAAGTACTCGAAATGCATTACAAAGGAAAGTAAACTAACATAGTACTTAGAACGACTTCTAATTTATAAATATACAAAGTTAGTGGGTTAAACCAAGAACCTACAAGAAAAGAACGATGACTTGAACTCTAGGCCTCCGACGACGACGTGCAGTCACAGGATAGAAACTGCAAACTGGGCAAGAAGAAAACCGAAAAACCCAGAGAAAAATATATAAATAATAAAACCGTTAGAGTGAATGGACGAAAATAATAATATATCACATAATTTGGAAATATAAATCTAACATGCTTTTCACAATAAATGCACATCGAAATCATGCGAGTCAAAACAATCAAGCCCAGGTCAGGTGTTTGTCTTAACCCTCCTGGGTGTTGTGTAATGTGTGGAGGCAATAACTTGAGTACATTTCCCTCAAGTTACAAACATGCCCAGGTCAGGTGCTTGTCCTAACCCTCCTGGGTGTTGTGTAATCACGGGTCAAGTGTTTGTCATAACCCTCCCGGAGCATTTCGGGGATCAGCCGAGAGGCCATAGCATCAATGCATCCATAATAACCATACTCTGTGTAAAAACAAATCATATCTGCCTCCGAACCAGTGTATGCTCATAAAATACATAATCATAAATGCATACCCATAAATGCATAATCGTAAAAGCATAATCATACTCTCGCAAATCAACTGTGAAAATCAAAGTGTCCACTCACAGTAAACAACTAGTCCTGAGGCCCGGCAAAAGTTCCCTCGCCAATATCTTTCTCGCGGTTTATTGAATAAATAACAATTTATTTAATTCCAGAATTCAATAAAACGCGCAAAAAATAACTCAGAAACCATCCCGGAAACCCCATGGGAAAAATGAGTTTTTTTACTCGCCGAAGCTCTGCCGAGGGCAACGGCGCGTGACAGTCATGCGCCACCATCGGTGGTGGTGCGTGAACCACGCGTGTCTCAGGTCCAAACTACTCTGATTGGAGCGTTTGACCACTCGTTGGAAAGAGCTCAACGAGCCCAACAATTTTTGTAACTGGACCGAGGTCCAATTCGACGGCGATTGGCTGGAATTGGACGAAATTGATCGGAAAACCGTTTTCTGGTGGCCGCCACCAATGACGGAAAACGACCTCCCAAATTTCTCCTCTCACCAAGCCCAACGAAAGCCCTAAACTGGCGCACCACAACCCTCCCTCATATGGCCGGAATTTGGCTCGAAAGTCAGGGCCCCAAAATTGGCCGAAATTTCCAAATCATCGAAGCTCTGTTGTGGGGCTTCCACGGACCAAAAGGCCCAAACCAAAAGGACTAGAGGGAGGAGAGGATCCTTTCCCCCCCAACCCACATCCTCAGAAACCACCGGAGCACCGCTCCCCGTCGGAGGCGAAAACCAGGTATTTAACCCGATTCGGGTTAGGCTAAAACCTCACCAAAATAAACAACTCAATACATGAATCAATAGAGAGAAGGAAGAGCTTCAAAACCTTACCCAAAATGTCGGCGACGGTGGTCGGAATCGGAAAATCAAAACAGGTCGTGAGTTATACGGGTCATGTACGTATCCCTTGTATACCAGACTTGTACCATATTCTGCCAAAATTCCATATTAATACAAAAGGAATCTAATCAGATCAACGGCCAAGGTTTGCTCTGATCAAGATCCAACGGTCCAAAGTAAACCGCCAAGAAAAATATTTTAAAATCCATATTTTCACAAATAAACTTCCAAAAATCGAAAGAAATAGCTCGATAACCCGAAAAATTCCCCAAAAATTCCTACGTGCACGAAATTGAATACTCTACGACTTCCATGAAGAAAGTCGGCTAAAATTCTCGCCCAAAGAAAAAGTCATTAACAAAATTTCATGAGGTGCATAATTCGCGGAAAACCTAAATCGTAAAAGTTAGCGTAACTTTTTGTTTGGATCGTTAGGGCATCTCCAATGGGGGGATTTAAAATGGGGTCCTATATCTATATTTAGGACCTCAATTTAGGACTTATGATTTAGGACTTCACTCATCTCCAATGGTGAAGTCCTATATTGTAAATATCTTTATTTTATGTTATTTTTAATGACTAATTTATTTTGTTACAATATCATTATGTATAATAAATATTAATTATAATAATTTTTGACCAATACATGGATTATTCAACATTGTGACATTTTAATTTGACACCGATGTATGCATTTTTTAAGGATAATTTCAAAATTTCGAAATGGTATATCATGATGTTTCACACGTGTCATCGTGTAATTGGATTATGAGATTACGTTATCTGCCGCGTGTAAGTTCTTATCGTCGAACTAGATGTCGCAACACGTGTCATCGTGTAATTGGATGATGAGATTACGTTATCTGCCACGTGCACGTTCTTATCTTCGAATATCAATTTTGATCTTCTATAAAATCGGAATCATTCACTCCTTCGTCTCTCACCAATTCACAAACACTTCTCCTCCCACGAACAAATTGTGGTTTTCGTATTGTTTCATACCTTTAATTTTGTGTTCCGCTATGAATAGGTTGTGGAAATTACTGAAGAAGGAGGAAGCAGAAGATGTTCCGAGAAGGCAACAACAAGCTCTCTTGATGTCTGCGGCAGCCCTACAAGTGGAGAGGATGGAAGAAGATGAAAGCTCACAATGGGGTGGTTCCTCGAAAGGGCGGAGGTACATCTTAAGGGACCGAGAAATGATGGATCAACGATTGAAAGCTTTATACTTCACATCACCATGTAGGTTTGATGGCGACATCTTTCGAAGGCGCTTCCGTATGAGACCTCATCTCTTCGACAATATGATGCGTCAAGTGACCAACCACGACCCTTACTTTGTACAGACGATGGATGCCACCGGCAGACTCGGTATTTCCACCGAACAGAAGCTAACATGTGCTATGAGGATGCTCGCATACGGTCTACCAGTAGACTTGTGCGATGAGTTCCTTGATATTGCTGAATCCACTGCTCTAGAAGTGTTAGATCATTTTACAAGAGCGATATGGGCTGTGTACCGCAAAGACTATCTACGCACACCAACAAAGGCAGATCTCGTGAGGTTGACAAACAAAGTTGCAGATCGTGGATTTCCAGGTATGTTGGGTAGTCTTGATTGTATGCATTGGCAATGGAAAAATTGTCCTACTACTCATGCCGGACAATTCCAAGGCCATAAAGGAAAACCTAAAATTATCTTAGAGGCGTTAGCCTCCTATGATACTTGGATTTGGCATGCATATTTTGGTCTTCCAGGTTCTCTCAACGATATCAACGACTTGGGAATGTCACCATTGTTTGATGAGGTATGCAGAGGTGAAGCTCCTCAAGTGAATTTCAAAGTGGCAAACAGTACGTACCATCAAGGTTATTATTTGGTGGATGGCATATATCCCAATTGGGCGACTCTTGTGAAGGCAATAAAAAATCCTACTACTCCCGAGACAAGACACTTTACAATGATGCAAGAGGTGTTCAGAAAAGACGTCGAGAGATCATTTGGAATTCTCCAAGCACGTTTCGCAATTGTGAGGGGTCCAGCTCATTTATGGAGTAGGGAAAGCCTTCAATACATCATGATGACGTGCATTATTTTGCACAACATGATTGTAGAAGATGAGCACGATGAAGATGAGCAATGCGAGTTTGACACGGATGAAATCCCGACTCATCCAAGAAAAGTTGAGATCTGTGATAAACCGAGCTATGATGATGAGGTCCATCGTAATCCTCAACTAATGCACGAATTTGTACGTGCTCGTTACAAGAGGATCCGATGTCCGGTGATATGTGCGGAACTAAGATCGGATTTAGTTCAACACGGTTGAGCTTTGAAGAAGTACCGAGAGCGCAACAATGGTTAATTAGTTTTGTTTTCATGTGTCAATAAATGACATTACTTTGTCATCATATTGTTGTATGTTTTTAAATTTGTGTGGTTGTATGTCTTTAAATTTGTGTGGTTGTGTGTCTTTAATCCGTTGTGTGGTTATATGTACTTGAGTGTATTTATGCATTTAAACATTTTGTGTGTTGTTATAAATTTATTACCCTGATGAATAAGAAATTTCGAATTACCATTAAAATTTAGAAAAATACACTTAATACATAGTTAATTCAAATGATTAAAAATAGTACAACTTAATCAAAGGCCATAAATAGTACAACTTAACATGTAGGAAATTAAAGACTTAAAAATAGTAATGAAAAATACACTTAACACGTAGGAAATTAAAAACTTAAAACCAAAAAATAGTACAACTTAATCACTCTTCACCATCATTACACATCCACTCCGTTTGATTGAGCTGAAGATAGGGAGAAGAAGTTGATCCAACACGAGGGGTAGGGGTATGGAATGATGATGCATTTTGTGCCTCCATTTCCTCTCAATCAATTTTCTTTTTTTGCTTCCTCTCCCAATACCCTCTTTTACAAGGTGAATATATATTAGGATCCACCGCCATTGTGCGAGCATCTTCCTCCCTTTGTTGAGCCGCCATAGCCTCTTCATATAGTTTTTCCCTTCGTTCAAACTCTCTATCGTTTTGATCGGCAAGCCTTTTCATTTGAGCATGAATACTTAAAGTTAACTCTTGGTTACCTTTTTTCTTCGCCGCCTTGGCCGCTTTTTGTCCCGTTGGACGCTCTCGTCCGGGCTTTGATGTCATGCTTGGAGTTGCTTGATCTCCGGATGAATTGATATCATCCAAGTTGGTAGGCACCTCATAATTACCAATATTTGCATCCATTGATGGTGGAAGAGAGAATTTTGGTGACTCCTTCAAGATATCCCAACAATGCATATATGCGAAATGCTCTCCATGAGATTCATCGAAATAAAACCCCTTCGCATTCCTTAACTAAAAACAATCGGAACAAACCAATTATTATACGACTTAATTATTCTAACTACATGAATAATTACTATATGAAAAATACTTACATCATCTTGATCATTTTCGCCACTCGCATGATTTTTGATGGCTTTGTTCATTGCGTGAGCCTATCTCATACTTGCGGGATTGATCTTCTTCCATCGAGATTCGATGCTTGTTTGGGTTCGCTTAGGTGCATTGGTTAGCTTGATACTTTCAAAATACTCATATATACGATCCCACAAAGTTCCCCCGGATTGATTAGTACCGACGGCGGCATCTCCACCAATACTCAACACGGCAACGCACAAAGCTCTATATTCCGCTTCTTTCCAATTTTCCAATCGTGGGGCCCTTGTGGTTGATGAAGCTCTCTTTGGACCCATGTTGTTGAACAAAAAAACTGAAATTGCTATAAGAAAAGAGGAGAAAGAGGAAAGTTTGTGAGGGTGTGGAAATGGTGTGAGAGAATGTAAGAAATGGTGTGAAATGAATGAAAATTTGTGGTTGTATTTATAGAAAAAATTGAAAGTGACTGTTCCAACGGACTAATTAATATTCCCAAAAATTAATAAATTTTTTTTCTATTTGTTTCTGACTATTGTATGGAAAATTAGAGTTTGATTGAATATTAATCGTTGGATTGATTTCGGAATATATTATTTGTCGTTGGATCAGAATCAGAAATTCAAAAAAAAAAACAAAATAAACTGAGATTTGAAATCTGGCCGTTGATTTCAAATTGCATTGAAATCGGGCCGTTGAAATTTCGAACGTTGGATGGCAACGACTACTGGCGTGGAGCACGTTCGCGCGTCCCAGTCCAGCACAGCTTGTCGGCTACTCTCCCTCCATGTCAGGAGCGTGGCGCGTCGACTGCAGCTCTCCCTCCTCCAACTGCTCGCGTGCGTTTCTCATCGCCATCCAAGGTGCGTCTCTCCAACCCTCTCTCCTCTCTCTTGCGTCAGCTGGGGCCCACGCTTCAGCTGGGCTGGATTTTAGGACGGGATCCAAATGAGGTCCTATCTTAGCTCCCCCCATAAGACCTTACCCTATATTTTTAGGGTTTAGAACCCCAAAATTACACCATTGGAGAGCCCTTTTGAGTTTAGGGTCTAGATTTTTAGGGTTTGGATCCCCCCATTGGAGATGCCCTTACCTCATTACTTTTATATAATGTTTTAGAAAAAAAATTACTCCAATTCGCTAGAGTACGTTAATTTGGTATTCGATCATTACAAGTTTGTGAATATCCACAAAAATCTAAAAAACGGAAACGATCGTAAATATTATTAATTATTAAAATTATTTTTGACGATCGAGCATTTTCACTAGTTTATGTCGAAACTTTAACTATCAATGAGATATAAATTAAAGTAAAATTGACAGAAAAACTAGATTGACGAGCTAATACTTGTTATATATCTACTAATGTTGTATAACTTAAGTGTTCGTATGTCTGTATTTACTTTACATGCATATTAACAAAATTTAATTTAGAAAAAATAACCATTAGATATATTCACTACCACATTTTTAGGTATTGCCGGCAACTTAAAGTCGCCGGCCTTTGTTTATAAGTCGCCGGAAATTAGGCGTCGGTGATAGTATATATCTGTGACGACCTGGAACCGAATCAGTGGTATAAACAACTTAATCCATGAGGTTATGTGTAATCGCAGATTTCCGATAATTGATTGAATCGCCATCTTTGATCACGACTAAATTATTGGCCAAGAATTTGAGCTGAGTCTCTTCTCAAGAGTTGTTGTTCGCGTGATTTCGAGTTTGTGGGCGGTTCCGGATCATTATTTGGACAACCGAGGAATATAATATGAATATTTGAAATTTCGGTATATTGTCGAGTCTATCCGAATCGTGATTGTGATCCGTTTTGGACCGTTGATCGACTCGAACCGTAGATGGAATGATTATCGACTTGATTTGCAAGTTTCGCGATTTGTTGTGATTTCGAGATTATCTGCTAATATGACGACTTTCTTAGCGACTAAATTACCGGGCGAGAATCTAATTTGGGATCCTTTGTGAAAGTTGTAGAGAATTTAATTTCGAGCTTGTGGGAACTTCTGGAGGATTATTCCGAGTTACGAGGATTATGTTATGAATATTTTCGACCGTTGATCATTTAATCGGATAAGCATGTGATGGTTTGAACCGTTGACTTTTTATCGGATTTGTCGAAGTGTTTGACTTCAGGTGGAAATTGAAGAACTTGTCGAGATGAGTTTGTTGACGCGAGAATTGTTGGAAACAGATTTACGACGCGGAAGTTACGGATATTCGAAGTTTGTCGTAAAATTAATTATGGGAGTTTCCAAAAATAGCAAGTATTTAATGTGGGTTGCTGTTTTGGGAAAGTCAACCATGACATTTATGGAGTTGACCTAGTCAACTTGGCTTGGAGGAGGGAGGAGCGACGGAGGCCACTGCACGCCGGCGGTGGCTCGCCGTCCGGCCACCCCAGGGCTCGGGGATGGACCCATTCTACTCGCCTCGACTTCCTCTTCATCTTCCCGGCCACCGTCGACGGCGTGGGTCGCCGGAGGAGAGTATTTTTCCGGTTGAAAGTTTGGGAATTTTGGGGTTTTTGGTCATTTCTTTTCCGGCCGAATTGAGCTGTATGAAGTACTGGGTTTTGAAGCCCTCATCACCATGAATCTAACCATGTAAGTATGGAATTCCAATTCGTTTTGTACATGGAGAATTGTTGGATTGAAATTTGTGTAATAATTCGGTTTTGCTTGAAATTGAGCTAGTTAGAGTCAAAATTGATCTTTGGTGTAGTTATGGAAGTTGCTTGTTGAATGATTTTGAGTGGAATAGGCTTTGGTCCGCCGGGAAAATTCAAGTTTGGGTGGCGCCGGCGCCGGCGCCGGCGGTCAACGGCGGTCTCCGGTCAAAGTTGATTTTTTGGGATTTTTGTCGAGTTATATGTCATTTCACTCGGAATCGCGCCCCGATCGCAGTGATGAGGTTTTTTTTCGATTTGAGCATCAGAAATTATAGCGAGGTTGTGTGGTATGATTATCGAATTTTTGACAATTCGTCGTTATTGAATTATGTGTTTCCGAGAACGGTTGTTTCTCATGATTTGATTTGAGGATTCGAGTTATGATTTTGAGAAATAGATTTTATGATTATTCAGGGGTTCGTGATCGTTCGTTTGGTGAGAGATATTTCGCCGGATCACGGGATTAACGCGATCTGCGTTATGCTCATCTGTGAGTGGACAATTTATTTTCACTGATAATCGCGAGTCTTTATACACGTTTTACGAGCATGAGCATGCATACGAGATTATGTTTTATATGAGCATGTGTTATACGATTATGCTTATACCATTATACATTATGTATATGCATTTAAATATTTCTTTATGCATTTGCATCGAACTATTTATGATTTGGTTTACACAGAGTACAGTCTCAGTATATGTTGTTGTATCGATACACTTGCATCCCGGCTGATCTCAGAGGATGTTTACCGGGGGAGGCTGTGACCCCTGACCTGAGGCCTTTACCGGGGGGGGGGGGGGGGGGGGGGGGCAGACCTCTGACCTTTCTGGCTAGAATCACATGTGGGTCTGGGATCCCGTGATTCGGACTGTACTAGCACGGATGTGTCTACGAGCGACCCCGTGGGATTTTTCATGCATGCTCTGTATGCGTGAGGAGTTAGAGTCTCCCTCGTGTACCATATGATTTTTATGCATTTGACTCGCATATGTTTTTATAACATATATTATTCGGCGAAAGACATTTATTTTCGTCCACTCACTCTAACAGTTTTCATGTCTTTCCCCTGGCCTTTTCGGTTTCCGTTCCCAGTTTGCAGTTCAGATTCTGGTGTCGCACGTCGTGGTTGGAGGCATAGTATTCGACCGATGTTTCTTTTATGGTAGGTTCTTAGTTTGGCCTACTATTTGTATATCTATACTAGAAGTCGCTCTGAGTATTCTGATGTATATTTTTATGCCGTTTTCCCCGGATTTCGGTAAAGTATAGTTATATTTATTACTTTACATTACTGTTGATATATTGAGAAATCCGGATGGGATTGGTGCCCACGGTTTGATTTTTGTGGCATAGGATGAAGTGTATTTTCCGGGTGCAGGTAATGGTAACTCCGCGCTAGTAGCGTTACTCTGTCAAAATTTTGATGGTTTTTTGTTGGTTCGTGTTTTCAGAAGGGGTTTGATTCCGGTTTAGGAAACTAAATCGGGGTTGGGTCCTTTCAGTATCACCGGCGACTTATTGTGGTAGTCGTCGGCAATTGGGGTCATCACCGGCGACAACTCGCCAGCAATGGTGCTCCGCCGTGGCTGGAAAGTGGGAGTTATTGCCGATGAGATTGGTCCAACTCGCTGACAATACCCGGTGAAATTTTATAAAAAAAAGCCGGATCTGGATTAGGCCCAATTCCAGAACCTGCACTGAAAAGCAGAAACCGTACAAATACAAGTTCAACAGTACACACATAATTGTCCAACGTACAGTACAAACAGCAACAATAAGAAAACAAACTACAACTACACTAAGGGTCGAGGAAATCCATGTTGACGTAATCATTTGAACTCCGGTGGCTACCCTGGTCTTGCTGTGGCGGTGACGGCTGCAGTGGTGGAACACTGTGAAACACAGGGATCGGGGGAGGTGTGGGGAGCGGTTGTCCGGTAGTCTGGCACGCGTACATCGTCTGCATCCATGTGAACATTTGTGTCTGCTGCTGGACCATAATTCGGTGTTGCCTGACCATCACCCGGTGCTCGGCATCTCCGACTGCCTGCTGCTCGGCCAATTGTCGCATCTCCTTCACCACCCTCCTTTGCTCCTCTAACTCCCTCTGCGTCCTCTGAAGCTCCGCTGCTAGCTTAGAGTTCCTAGAAGAAGTTCTTGACCCGCTAGAGTATTCCGAAGTGTTCTTTAATACTCCTTCGCCCGCTGAAAGAACCCAACCCCGATTTAGCTTCCTAAATCGGAATCAAACCCCTTCGAAAACACGAACCAACAAAAACTTTTCGAAATTTGGGCAGAGTTTCGTTACTAGCGTGGAATTACCATTACCTGCACGCGGAAAATACACTTCATCCTATGCCACAAAAAGCAAACCGTGGGCACCAATCCCATCCGGATTTCTCAATATCTCAACAGTAAAGTAAACAATACATATAATAGTACTTTACTGAAATCCGGGTTTAAAATCGTATAACATATTCAACAGAAAACTCAGAGCGACCTCTAATACATAATCATATAAGTATACCACAGTAGGTAGGACAATAAACCTACTGGAAGAAATAAGGTAGCTCGAGCACTATGCCTCCGACCACGACGTGCGACTCCAGAGTCCGAACTGCAAACTGGGCACGGAAATCGAAAAGCCCAGGGGAAAGGCAAATAAAACGTTAGAGTGAGTGGACGAAAATAAACATATGCCTTTCACCAGTTATATACACATACTCAATATAAAACAATGCGAGTTCGGAACACAACACATATATATATGGAGGTTGTCGGGCTAATCTCTCCAGCCCGACGTCGGTTGAATCGCTCAAACCCGACGGTGACAGGCCAGGGGAATCTCTCGACCCCGGCGGCACTCAGGGGAATCTCTCAACCCTGCTTCAGAGGAATCTCTCAACTCTGGGCCAGAGGAATCTCTCAACTCTGGTAGCATCGATGCAATAAATGCCAATCACCAATAACACATAATAACATACCTCCGAAAATAACATATATCACAATCATCGTATAAAATAAATACGGAAATCAATAAATCCACGAACTCGCAAGATCAACAGTGAAAATAGAAACTTATCCACTCACAGTCTGGCGTAACGCGATACGCGTTAACCCGTGATCCGGCGGAAAGTCCCTCGCCAAACGAACGATCACGAACCCCTGAATATTCATAAAGTCCAATTCTCACAAACATAATTCGACAATACAAACCAAATCACGAGAAACCACCGTTCTCGGAAACACGTAATCCAAAGTCGACGAATCGTCGAAAATCCATATATAACACCTCAATACCTCGCTTTACGTTCGGACGCTCAACTCGAAAAACGAACCTCCCCACTGCGATCGGGGCGCGATTTGGAGTCAAATGACATGCAACTTGTCGAAAGTCCAAAAAAATCAAACTTTGACCGCCGTTGACCGCCGCCCACGGTGGCGCCACCGCTGACCGGAGAATTTCAAGGCGGAGCTGCACCTATTCCACTCAAAATCATGCACTGAGCAACTTTCATAACTGCACCGAAGTCCAATTCAAACTCTAACTCATCCAATTTCAAGCAAAACCGAATTAGAACACAAATTTCAATTCCAAAATTCTCCATACACAAGATTAATTAGAACTCCAAACTTACATCGTAGCTTGCTAGTGATGAGAGCTTCAAAGCCCACTCCAAATTGTAGCTCGAATCAGTGTAAAACATGGAACCCGAATTCACAAGTTTTCCCTCCATTTTGGCCGAAAAATTCATCTACTTCCGGCGAGCCTCGCCGTGTGGGGTGACTAGGAACAGACTCGGGAGGACGAGGCGCACCTTATGGGACAAGTCCCGAGCCAAGGGGTGGCCGGAATCGATCGCCGCCGTGGAACCACCGTGGACACCGTCGCCATTCTCTCCCCACTGAGTTGACTCAGTCAAGTCGGTCAACCTCCCAAAATGGTAAGTCACACACTTGCCCAAAATAACAGGTTTCTATTTATAGCCTTTCTCAAAACGGAAACTTCATAATTATCCATTTCGACAAACTTCAAACGCGCTTAACTTTCTCGTCGTAATTCCGATTCCGATAATTCTCGCGGCCACAAACTCGTCTCGACGTACTCTTCAATAATCACCTGAAGTCAAACACATCGGCCAAATGGATAAAAAGTCAACTGTTCCAAACAACATATAATTAAATCAACCAAACAATCAACAAACGGCAAAATTCGCAACTTAAACTCCGTAACTCAAAATCATGCTCCGGAAGTTCCTACGAACTCGAAATTAAATTCTGAACAACTTCAGTGAAGGATCCGAAGCCAAATTCTCGTCCGATAATTTAGGCGCGAACAAACCTGCCATTAAAATCCATTTCCGTCGAAACTTCAAATATTCTTAATTAATTCCTCGGTCGTCCAAATAACGATCCGGAACCGCTCACGAACTCGTAATCACACGTGCAACGACTCTCGAGAAGAGACCCAGCTCCAATTCTCGGCCAATAATTTAGTCGTTAACAAGTTCGGCGATTCGAATAATTGTCGGACAGCTGCGACTACGCAGTAACTCACGTATATAGCTGATCAAACTGCTGATTCTGGTCCGGGTCGTCACAAATCCACCCCCCTTAAAAAAATTTTGACCTCGAAATTTCTGAGTCTGCCGACTGCAAGGTAGGAGCACTGCCACTGCATATTGCTCAACTCTCCAGCGACAATGTCGACTGAACAACTCTGATCACAAACTCCACAATAGGAGATAACTCCGTGCTGAAATCCCTGTACCCTCAAATCACAAATCTGAACTGGCTCCCCACAATCGCCAAGTGTTCTTGCATAAGGAACTGGTAGGGTACACCACACGTAACACATCTGAAACACAGTTCCGCCACACGGAACACAACACACACACAAAAGCCAACACTATAGGCGGTGCCGAACCATACGACATAACACAAACTCGCCTATGGCCACATACAAATCAAAACAACGTGCCAATTCACAATTCAGTTCACACATTAATATAACTCACACACTCATATCAGTATAGCTCAAACATCGAACTCGGCAATAATCAATCTATTCCGCTAACCTGACAGTGTGTGGTAACACATTCCACAAAATCAGAATCAAAAGCCAACTCAAACTCAACCCAACTCACTACAACACAATGGAGTACAGCATCGTCCTCAAAACGACATCATGCAACATCAAAATCATAGCAGTCAACCAATTGATACTGTAAGCAATCTCAAACAAGTGAAACTGCTGGTCCTGAATCCTCCGGAACTGCAATACCGAAGTTCACAATATGCCCTTCAAGGCCTGAATAATCCTCAAAGATCGCCCGCCAATCCAAGGATAAGAACTGGTACTAACTCGTAATCTGGTTCACAATGCTCGCTACAAAGCTCGTCAACACATAGTTGTAGCTGATTACCTCGATCGGCGAACTGGGACACAGGTACACCGCGGAAATGAACAACCTCCGTCAAACACTGCTATACCAGCCTGCCACTAAATTCGTCACCGAAAGTACAAGGAACTGTACTGAGTTCATCAAATGGTCCACAAGGCCTAGCAACTGGTATCACAAACCAAAGTGTACAAACACACACAATCACAGCAGCAACCACCACGTCTAACCGGAAATCTCAAATGGTTGACACATCTCGGCAAGTCTCTGCCTCCTAGCCATCGCCAGTCGACAAATGTGGCATCAGCACACACAGGCTGCTACATTGCTCTTCATTTTGCGTCACTAGTAGTAAACTTGAAGTATCAGACACGTCTCCGTATCACTAGCGCTAAATGCGTGCAAAACCACGAGCCTCAACATCATCATACTCAAACTCAGCTCTCGTAGCCCACAACTCGGTTAACACGGAAACTTGAGCCACACATACATGGAACACTGAAACTCCTGGCTCTCGACTGAATGCATCAACAACAACATCCCAGATGGATGGTCAAAGTACAACCACTAACTTTTCCGAACAAACTCAAAGGTACAACCATGGTCATGAGTCGACCCTATCCATCTACACTGCCTCAAGCCCAAATCTGGCCGAAAATGCAAGTGGATGAAACTCAATGGTCGGTGTACATCCTACACTGCGCTGCACGCCATAGTAGTAGTATCTCGAACTCTCTGATGCTAACATAAAGACAGCTACACCCAAAACATACACAGAATACGTAGCTACATAAAGTCTCCAATGTCCGAAATCATGAGCCATCGCTCTGCTACACAACATCAAAACATAACCAAATCTATACCTCGATGCATCGCCACAACCCACGAACTCATCGCGATCGCCGGTAAGGTCAAAACCGAAGCAACGGTCAACCATCCTTTAGGAGTAAATAACTCTCCTCGCGTGCATCGAACCACTCGAACTTGACGCATTCTTCGTCAATCCAGAAAGTAGAGTGGCAATCCGGGAAAATCTTGTATAAGCCGTCGGTAAAAGCTTGCCAAACCCAAGAGAAATTCTGAATCTCCGGTACACTGGTAGGTCAACCCCAAATCAATACGGCTTCTATCTGGTCAGGATCCACGCCAACTCCCTCGGCTAACATCACATAGCCCAACATCTTCACGCTAATCGGCCAAAACTCACACTGGCTAAACTTACAAACAACTAATCGTCCCGCGAAGTTCGCAAAACCGCTTGCAACTGCCTCAGGTGCTGGCCCACACTCTTGGACTAAATCAGGATATTACCAGCGAACATGACCGCAACTCGTCCAGAAACCGTCTGAACACCTGATCCATCAAGTCCGCAAGATCTACAGGGGCATTGGTCAACCTAATAGCGTGACCAAAAACTCCTGATGCCCGCACCGAGATCCGAAAGCCAACATAGCCACATCTGACTCACCGAACCACAACTGATGGTATCCGACCCGAAACCAATCTTCGAAAAGACCGAAGCTCTCGCAAGCTGATCAAATCAATCCTTAATCCGAAGCGAAGGATACACACTCTCCTCTGAAGCAAATCAAGCTTCCGGTAGTCAATGCACCACCACATCGAATCATCCAACATCCGTACAAACAATGCAAGAGCACACCACGCAAACACGCGGGGTTGCATGAAATCTTCTGAAACATCCTCCAGCAACTCCTGGAGTCGAAACTATAGCTCCATCAGCTCCGCTGGCTCCAAACGACAAGATGTCGGTAAAATGAGTCCAGCGCCCGGTACAAACGCAATGGTGTAGTCGGTCTCCCGCACTGAAGGGACACCTGGTAACTCCTCCGGAATACACCTGGAAATTCGGGAACCACCTCAATGTCACCAATGTCGGGCACAGCAACTGTAGTATCCGCAACATGAGCTAAACAAACCACAACTCGTCTCCACCATCCGCTTGACCATCACCGCGAAACAGTATCTCGGGGAAAACCTGGTTGTCGAAACCCAACCTCCTTCTCGAGGCACACTAACATAGCCGTAAATCCATACTCACAATCACACCAAAACCACAATGTCCAGCTATAACAGATCCGCGGCTAACCCATATCCTCCAACGGGGATCTCGCAACCTCCGGATGGATACAACACTCTCCAAAACCTTGGAAGTGGAGATGCAGGTACAATAGCCATGCATATCAAACAACCGTAACCTCGGAGAAAAGTCTGTCCTCAAACAAGGTCATGGCACGAACTCCAACATGCCCAATAGCCGCCCACATCAAATGCGACTTGCTGAATAACTCATCAAAAGGGTACATTGGTCAGATTTCAGGAACAACATAAGGATCTCCTCATAAACTCTGAGCTGTCGAACCGCAAACATAGCTGGCTGAGGGCGCTCCTTAACAACGTGACCCACCTGGCCACCGAAACAGCAACTAAGGGTACTCCTCGAACACAAATCACCGCAACACCTGCTGCGTGAAAGGATCACTAACGACCGCCCAACTCATGCCACAGGAGCAATTCCGCTACACTGTGATCTCCGCCACTGTCAAACGGATCCTCTGCCTGATCTGATGGCCCTCAACAATATCGAAGAGACCACAACCTGATGAAGTTACTGATCCCAAGGTGTCGGAACTCAACCTCATCAAAATCTCGACTAAGTCCACTTTCCTCAAACCATCACATCGAAAACCGCACACATCTTTTCCTCACAATAGCCTCGCCACTGAGTGCAGCACACCAAGCTCCTCATGGATATCTCAAGGCACATCAATCAGACTCTCTCTGATACTCAAGTTCAAACTCATCTCGAACCTCGTGCACTGCTTCCTCTGAAGCCACCTAACTCGTGCAAACCGAAACAACATAGGAACAATGCATCTCTGCCTCAGGTGGGTAAACACTCCACATTCAATTGTTGGGTAGCCTGATAAAACTGTTACCGCATAAACAACACCCTGAATGTAGGCCGTGGAGTTACAACTGGAACTCACACAATATCAGCCCACCAAACACAATAATCTGAATCAGGCAAACATCACTGCCACAAATCTCAGCTCTGAGGCAACATATAGACGCTCATATACACATCCCCAGGCAAACCGTGCCACACAATTCTCTGAACTCTGAATACTCATCTGAATCCACTGTTCTCAGACAAATCGCGCGTCGATTGATCCTCAACAGGATCCACAACCGAAACGACACGGAAAGCACGTCAGGCGGCATCCTAATAAATACAATATCGTTCACAACAAGTGGAACATAATCATGGAACTTCAAATATTTGAAAGCATACAACACCCGGAATATTGATGATTATCCGCCGGCCGGTCGGGTCACCATTCCAGACATGCTGTACATTCTCAAATATCCTTAGTAAACACGACTACAAGAGTCTACAGAATCTGACAACCTAATGCTCTGATACCAAGCTGAAAGAACCCAACCTCGATTTAGCTTCCTAAATCAGAATCAAACCCCTTCGAAAACACGAACCAACAAAAACTTTTTGAAATTTGGGCAGAGTTTCGTTACTAGCGTGGAATTACCATTACCTGCACGCGGAAAATACACTTCATCCTATGCCACAAAAAGCAAACCGTGGGCACCAATCCCATCCGGATTTCTCAATATCTCAACAGTAAAGTAAACAATACATATAATAGTACTTTACTGAAATCCGGGTTTAAAATCGTATAACATATTCAACAGAAAACTCAGAGCGACCTCTAATACATAATCATATAAGTATACCACAGTAGGTAGGACAATAAACCTACTGGAAGAAATAAGGTAGCTCAAGCACTATGCCTCCAACCACGACGTGCGACTTCAGAGTCCGAGCTGCAAACTGGGCACGAAAATCGAAAAGCCCAGGGGAAAGACAAATAAAACGTTAGAGTGAGTGGACGAAAATAATATATAAATGGTAAAATTATATATTTCTCCAGACTTAATTAATAAATGTAAAATTTACGTAATGAAAATACGATTTAACTCACACTCAGTGCATTATGCACTTGCAACTTCACGTAGCGAGGCACATATCCCCAATCTGGCCACAGCATTGGGACCTTGTCCCGCACGACGGCCCCGGCCATACTGGCATACTTTCGCGTGGTGTCAAATGTCTCAATCACCTCACCATGCTCATTAGCCCTAATGATCGTTTTCCTTCCCCCGGTGGCCTGCTCAAGATTCTTCCCGGTGCAGGGTCCTCTAGCCTTTCGTTTTCCATTGCCATTAACAATATTGCCTAATAATACAATGTCAACAAATTGATATTATTTATTGACACTATTTATAGTCTTAAGTAATAATTAAGTAATCAATCTTGTTAAATAAAATTTACCTGCATCGTCCGTTTGGTGGTTATTGCACCTCGCTCTCCAAAGATACACAGGGTCAAACGGGAAGAAGTTGTACGCTTCCTCCACGCTCAGGAACTCCGGCCGTCCTTCAATATAAATAGGCCTCCCCCTATCATCGAATTTAGGGATCACAGGAATCTCGTCGGGCACGAAGAGACTGGACGGCGGAGATAGACGAGGCCTGGACGATGAGGCGCCAGCACCCTCTGCCTCAGATCATTCCTGTGATAGGGGAGTAGGCACCGGGCCAATGTAGGGCATTCGGATGAAGGGCGTTTCTGATGCGCCTGTTGAGTGTCGCTCGCCCGACTGTTTGCTGACTGAGGGTCGAGCCTGGACTGAGGGTTGCACGAATCCGGATCGTGCAGCTTCCTCCTCTTCTCGCGCACGTAGCAAAATTTGTGTGCGAGCATTCATAATTGGGCCGCTGCGCGTATTGCTGACTGCGGCTGAGGAAGCGTGACTACTGCTCCCTCTACTGGATCTAGTCCCTCTCCGTTTGATGCCTCCAAGCCAATTTTCCGCAAAACCTCTTGCACATCCAACAATTTCATGCATACATACATAATTAAAATGCATATATACATAATTATCACAAATATCAACATCACCCAAATCGTAATTAACCAACTTAATTAACCAACTACATATATATATAATTAAAATTCATATATACATAATTATCAAAAACCAGAGAGAGAGAGAGAGAGAGAGAGAGAGAGAGAGTATATACATAATTATCACAAATATCAACATCACCCAAATCGTAATTAACCAACTTAATTAACCAACTACATATATATATAATTAAAATTCATATATACATAATTATCAAAAACCAAATAGAGAGAGAGAGAGAGATAGAGAGAGAGAGAGAGAGAGAGGACCTGTCATTCTTCGGGTTGAGAGAGAGGGCGACGGCGGTGCTCGGATTTCGATGGCCGGAGGTAGGGGAGGAGGAAAGGAGATTTGGGGTTTTTGGGGTTTTTTTGGGTGGATAGGGGAGAGGGGAGGAGGGGAGGGGAGGGGAGAGGGGAGAGGGGAGGAGAGATTTGAGGAGATGAAGAGAGGTTTTTGGGCAGCGAGGTGTGGAAGAGATCGATTTTTAGGGTTTTTAGGAGCTCGGTGAAGAAATGAGGGGCTGCCCGATGTGGCTGGGGATTTAAGGGACTATTACCGGCGAGTTGCTTACTAACTCGTCGGTAATACTATTACCAACGAGTTGACCGACGAGTTGATAAGCAACTCGTTGGTAATAGTATTACCCACGAGTTAGTGTAACTCGTGTGTAATACTATCACCGACGAGTTGCTCGTCGGTGATAGTGATTCCCAATTTCCTGCAAGTTTTTACCATACATCTAATGGTCTTTTTTAATTAAGTGTTCGATCATTGTCTTTTTAATTAAGTGTTCATTAAGTATTAATTCATAAACACCGATCGATATGACGTTGGCCAAATTTTTATAATTTACGACTATAAATACGTACATGGACGTTTATATAACAAACATACATGCACGTTTATATATACTAAAATACGTACATCATTAACGTACTAAGGATGATAATAATAATCATCTTCATCACTTGAGTCTAACTCGGTTTCATAGGTAACCTCTGACAATATGTGATGTTCCTTGTCATCCGAATCAGCGTCTACTTCATTTGGATTAACATCGAGAAGTTGTGCTCTAGTAATTCGAACCACACTCCCAGATCTCACATTATTAAGGCGAATCGTAGATGATTCCGGAATGTCAAAGCGTTCGGCTCTTGGTATGCAGTAACTTCTTCATCATCTGCAGTCTCACCAAGCGTGGCAGCACTGTATATGTTTCTATGAGCAACATGGTTAACCACCTTCCACGAGACTTTGTTCAGAAGATCGTCAAGGTAAAACACTTGTTTTACTGATGTGGCAAGAACGAAAGAGTCTTTTTTATACCAGCTTGTAGCAGTATTTACCGAAAATATTCCGTGCTGATCGGTATTTGTGTTCTCCGGGCTAGTATCAAACCATCTACACTTGAACAAGTGCACTTTCATACGGTTCCTATAAATTAGTTCAACAACTAAATGAAGGACACCGTAATAGTCAACGCCATCTTGCCCACTATGGACCATCACCCCACAATTCTGTGTTTTCAGTCAGTCGTCTCTATTTTCACATATAAATTTCACGCCATTGACCTGACACATTAAGTAAACTTTTGAAGCTATCGGTTTCATCGCCAAGACCCTCAATTAGTTTGACCACTTTGGGTAACCATCATTTGCTACATGGTTCATCTGAAAAAGATAAGAAACCACGTACACATAAAATTATGAACATAGCAAAAGAAAACCACGTACACACATGCTATATAAGGATATAAAATATATATATATATACACATATACCCTTACCCATTGAATAAAGTAGTTTGCAAACGTCCTGTTGTGGTAATCAACATTTCCGGCAATAGCAGGGCAGTGAAGATGATAGTTTTTCCAATATTGAACTTCTGGACAGTTAATTAGTACCGACCAGTGGGCAATGGCTACCTCATTTCGATCCAACTTGTACGACTTTGGCAAGCTTCCATGTACTACCACGTCATTAGAGATTATAGAAAGGTTGAACTTGGGTTCATCTATCGGCATATGTTGTTGGATGTCCTCCAGCGCTCCCAAATACAAGTTGGTATACGTTACATACTCGTGCGCAAGATATGCTTCAGCGATACACCCTTCAGGTGCAGATTTATTCTTCACATAGTCCTTGTAGGCTCCCAATTGTCTACAAGTTAACAAGTGCATGTTATGATACTTAAAAAATAAGAATTTACATATAAAAACAGAGGCAAACACAAATGTATGAATCATTTATTCCTTTCCATGGGATACATCCAAGTGTAGTGTACCGGACCGGTAATCAACAATTGTTCGGGAAGATGGATCATCAGGTGAGGCATGATGTCGAAAAAATTTGGGGGAAATATCCTCTCAAGCTTGCACATGATAAAAATGATGTCATCTTGCATCTCCCTGAGATTTGATTTTTTAACTTCCCTGGTGCATAACTTTTGAAAGAATCTTGACAAGGCCACCAACGGCTCCTCCAACTCTTTGGGCAGGTACCCTCGAATGAAAATAGGGAAAAGGCGTTGAAGCAGTACATGGCAGTCATGACTCTTTAATCCGTACATCTTATTGTCCGGGAAGTTAACACACCTACTTATATTTCCTGCATAGCCATAAGGATACCTGCATATATAGCCATAAGCAACAATTATATTTCTTGCATATAGCCATAAGTAAAAATTATATTAATTTCCTGCATAGCCATAAGAATACCTGACATTACTCATCCACCCAAAAATTTCATGTTTCTGCTTCGGCTTGACGGTGTAAGGAGCTTGAGGCATTTTTTTCTTACCATCTCTTAACCACAAATGTTTCCGCAGTCCCATAGCTTTCAGATCAATGCGTGCCTTAGGGATGTCTTTTGTTTTCCCCTCCAAATTAAGAACTGTGCCCACCACACTTTCACACACATTCTTCTCTATGTGCATGACATCTAGGTAGTGTCTGATAGGCAACCTGGGCCAGTAGGGGAGTTCCCAGAATATGCTCTTGTGTGTCCAAAACTTATACCTTTCGGGCTTGTCTGGAATTGACGCCACTATCTCAGGATGATTGCTCAGCTGGCCAAAATCATATTCATTCAACACTTCTAAAATTTCATCCCCTGTCCATCGCCTGGGTGCCACACCTGTTTCCATAGTCCCATCAAAAGCGTCTTGATCCTGCCTAAATGGGTGATCATATGGAAGCCAACAACGGTGACGCATCTGAACAATTTTACTGCAATGAGGACTGTAACAATCAACAGTCATGCACTCTGAAAAAGCACTGTAACCCCTGGTAACGTTGCCCGACAATATACCGCGGGCAGGAAAATCACTGATGGTGCCAACAAGCATGGCATGCATCTGGAACATCTCATTTTTGAACCTATCGTAAGTGGGGTGGCCACATTCACTCAGGTACTTAAGCTCCTCAATCAAAGGCCTTAAATACACATCGAGACACTTTCCTGGATAACCCAGGCCCGGAATTAACAGAGTGAGCATATTATATTCCTTCTTCATGCACATCCATGGTGGAAGGTTGTACGGTACCAAAATAACTGGCCATATACTGTATTGAAGACTCATGTTGCCAAAAGGGTTGAATCCGTCAGATGAGAGCCCTAGCTAAACATTTCGGACCTCTGCTGCAAAATGATCAAACTCCTTGACCATGTGCTTCCAAGCCTCTCCGTCGGCAGGGTTTATAAGGGTGTCATCGTCAGGCAAATTCCTCTCAGCCCACTATCTCATAGCTTCGGCCGTGAAAGCACACATGAACAACCGCTCCAGCCTATCAATCAGCGGGAAATATTGAAGTATCTTCACAGCTTTCTTGTTGCCTGCAGGAGTCAACTTATACCTTTCTATAAAACATACTGGGCAGGCTTCAAGGTCTTCAAGATCTTTTCCCCAGAAGAGAATACAATCATATCTGCATGCATGGATTTTGATGTAGGAAAGCCCAAGATCTTTCAGGATATGTCGCACCTTATGATGAGTGGTAGGAAGACGATGACCGGGTGGCAGTAGCGAAGTAGTCCACTTCAGCCAAGAATCAACAGCTTTGACAGACATTTTGTTCTCCATTTTAAGCTGCATCACTCCCATGACACTTCGAAGAACAGTCTTACTACAACCGTCGTACAACGGAGTCTGTTGCAATGCAATCAGGTTGTTGTATTTGTCTATACCGCTTGTGTTGATATGAGCTCCAGGTAATGGCTCGACTGGCTCAATATCGGGGAAATCCTGCACGACGGGAGGGACATTTGGTGCTTGATCAGCAAATACACCGCTCTCATGAGGAAACATATCATTGATTAACATCGATGTTGGATCATAGGATGGACTGGCCCTCTCAGCAAAATGTCCATGATCATAGGATGGACTGGCCCTCTCAGCAAATTGCCTATGATCATGCGGACCCGCTAACGATGTTTCACCGTGATAAATCCAACAAGTGTACTTATCCAAAAACCCGTATTTACTCAGGTACTTCTGGACTTTATCAATGGAAAAACGAAATCGATCGCTGTGACACTTACATTCTTTACACAGGCAATAATGAAGTGTAGTGTCTCCACAATTAGCCTTCACAAAATCCACAAAACTCTTAATTCCATGGTGATATCTCACATCCCATCTTTCAAGGCTCATCCAACTCTTGTCCATCCTGAAAATTCTAACATTACGTACTATAAATATATATATATACACATTCACTACTAATTAATTAAAAAATCATCATTAATTACATTCATCCGATTAATTAACAAAAGTTGACCCATGCATATAAAAAAAAATATATATATATATACCAACAATTCACAATTACAAATTAACATGTATATATATACACAATTAACAACTAATCACAAAATAAATTTATATACATATATATATACAAACATATTTTCATCGAAATCATCTCAAATCAATTCAAAATCAACAGACAATCACTCGAAATCAACAATATATCCACTCAATTTGCATATCAAACAATCGATATCTCAACTCTAAATCAACACACATATACATCGATCCACATATATATACATACGTACGTACCTAGCTATAGCTATATAGCTTCCTGAGCGGGTTTTGGACGCCTTTTGACAATACCCAAGGATTTCAGAGCGTTTTCCTTCTTTCTCACTGGATTTTTGTAAAATGAATGAGCTGCTGCGGAGTAGATCTGATATAAGAGTTATTGCCGGCGATATTCCGGCCAAATATTGCCGGAAATAAAGTGAAATTATTGTCGGCGATATTCTCCGTCGCCGACAATAATTTATCATTATTACCGACGATATTCCGGCCAAAATATCACCGGCAATGGTGGGAAATTATTGCCGGTGATATTCTCCGTCGCCGGCAATAATTTCCCACCATTGCCGGCGATGGTCTATCTCGCTGGCAATGCTTATTATTGTCGGCGATATATCACCGGCCTTTCTTTGGCCTAATCGCCAGCAATACTGAAAAATGTGGTAGTGATTCATCACCACTTAATATGTAAGCATACAAATTTTCATTCAATACGAACTTTGTTAAGGATTTTATCGGTGTAGTCAACCATAAAACTAAAGTTTTAACGAAACGGAAACGTTGATATACGAATAATCGTAACTCCAATTTTTGAACCATTGATACCTACAGTGCAAGAATTATTTACTCTATGCCCTTAACAAATATAACTTGCAAGCTAACATGATACACATAATCATACTCATAAGGGTCAGATTGTGAAAATCTACTTAGACGATAAAAGTGGTAGAATTTCGTAGTCTAAGTGCGATTTAGACGAGGAAATATACTACTTGCGTTGTCTAAATTTTTAGGGTTTAGCATAAAGGGATTAGGGTTAGGGTTTAGGATTTGTATAGTAGTTAGACGACAAAATTACTATAGTTCAAGTTTTTGGTTTAGGTTTAGGGTTAAGGGTTTAGGGCCACTAAGTGAATCTTAAACGATGAAATTATGTGGTTTCGTCGTCTAAAATGTCATCTTTGAAAATGATCTTACATTTGTCTATTCTAAATCATTCTTGTAAGACATAAATAATGCGCGCAAACGTATGTACATACACTCTTAATCAATCTCTTTTAATTTGTATGCCTTAATTAATATATAAGTAACTAATTAATTAATGTGCTTATTATGCTACACGCGCGTACGTACAAATTAATTAATTAAATTTGAAAGTTGACCAAATTATCTCCATATATTACATAGTTATTATTAAGTATTTCATATATTTAATTTATCTGGAGAGTAGATCAAATGTGCATATTCTTTATAAAACAACACACAATCATTTATACACTCGTGAATTTTCTTTTACTTTAGGTCAAGGCTGCTCAAGATCTCTCTAACCTTATAATGGTTTTCGGGAAGTTTGTGATGATTAGAAATCAACTTACATATATCACTACAAGAAAACTGCACCTAGACCACGGACCATTTCCGTCGTCTAGGTGAAGTTTTCCGTCGTCTAAGTACTTAGACGACGGAATATCCGTCGTCCAAGGTCCGTGCTCCAAGTGCTGTCGTCCAAGCACTTGCACGACGGAGAATTAGTTCTCCGTCGTCTAAGTTCACTTGGACCGCGGACAATCTCCGTGGCCCAGGTGAGTACATGGGCCACGGAAAAGCTCTTCTCCGTGGCCCATGTACTCACCTGGATGACGGAGAATTAGTTCTCCGTCGTCCAGGTGAACACCTGGGCCACGAAGAATGGCAGGGTTTAGGGGTTAGGGGTTAGGGTTTAGGATTTAGGGTTTGGTCACCTGGACGACCGAGAACGTAATCTCCGTCGTCCAAGTGCCTATTTAATTTTTTTTTTAAATAAATTGAAATTAAATTTTATTAATTTAATTTATTATTAATTTAATTTAAATAATGAAAAATAGTCCAAATTAATTAAATAAACTAAATTTTTAATATTAATTAATTAATGTATTAAATAAATAATTAATTTGTACATACACATCCAAAAATTTCATAAAAATTAAAATATTAATTGTTCGGAATTCGGAAATAAAGAAACGAGATAATTAACTAGCTAGCTAAAACACTGGAGGAGCAGATGCGGGGCCGAGTCCTCTGCCTCCAGCTGGGTCGTCGTCATCGGGGTGTGGGTTCAGAGGAGGTTGACATCCTTCTCGATTTTGTTGCATGAGGGCGATGAGTTGGGCTATTTGTGCTTGTTGTTCGTCAAGTCTTTGCCGCATGGATTGATTCTCCTCTCGTGCCAGTCGAGCCTCTTGAATGGCTGCTTCGACGGCCGCAGCCTGAGTCATTCTCCGCTGGCCCGAACCTCCCGTAGATGATGAGTCGGAGGTCGTCGACAAATCTCGTATCACCCTAGGCCCGAAGTGCCTAACCTCCTTGCCAGCTCTACGACCGTAGACCTCATCTGCGATTGCAATTTGGCTCTCTAAGGATAGAGGAGGCAGGTCTTCCGGCGGCACATCTGGGAACGCAAGCTGAGTGTTAGCCAACTCTTCATGCGCACGCTCTATCACCCTTGCCTACAAAAGAATAATTAATTTATTATAATGAAATAATATTTAAATAATAATTACTATAATTAAAAGCACATATATATATCACTTACGCCGCATTGACTCGCTTCATTATCGAGCCCAGGCGTCACGTACGCGCTTATGCTTGCATCAAGATAAGGGTGTTTAGAGCCCTTATCCTTGTGCTCCTTGGCTATTTGAATGAACTGCTTGGCGCCGGTAGTATGGTGTTTTTCTATCTTCCCCCGGTTGGCTTTGTTGACACCGGAGAATTTCTGTTACACAACATAATTAAATCATTAAAAAATTAATAACTAGAATTTAAATAATTCAATTATCTTAATTTAATTATAAAATAAGTAAATTAACACCTTAAAGGACTCATCGGCAAAGTGGTTACACAACCACTCCCACTCATCTTCTCTATCCCCACGCAGCTCTACGGGGGGGGGAGGCGAGGAACCGTAAGTTTGGAAGTACTTATGGAGCCTGTACTTCCAATCTTTGTAGATGGAGTTGGCGGTTTGGTTGATATGCCTCAACATGGCCGGTGTCGGATCCACCGCAAATTGTTCCTATCAAAAATAAATAGAAAATTATAATCGTATATATTATGAAATTATAACTAATATTAACAATATTATATAATAACTAAAATTGGACGTATTACGTACAGAAAGATCTTTGAAGACTTTCGCCTTCTCATGATCCGGCGCCTCCTTCCAAGTAGGGGCAGTGATTCGAACTCGGCTACGGACGATTGACCCGATGCTATGCGCCGAGAGACTTGCTAGCTGAGCTGTGGGAGGGCCACCGGTGAATTCGTCGTAGGGCAAGTCGATCTTTTCCCCGGTCGCCTTGCAAATTTTCTCCGCTTTGCCCCCTTTAATGAGACCCCGAGTCCTTTTCGGTTCCGGGTCAGTGGGGGCCCTCCTTTTCTTACGGCGGGCGCTGCACATGATTGATTCAGTGGTGGAAGACGCCTGAGTACTTCCCGTTGAACCGGTACCGGGCGTCGGAGTTGAAAAAGGGTCGACGTCATCACCGCCGGAGATAAATGGGGCAGACGGAATATCCCCAAGAGGCGCCACCTCCGAAGCAGATGAAGGGTCGGGATTGAGGGCGTCGTTGCCCTCCGGTAATTCCCAACCGACTTGGTCCGCCAAGCGGCGGAGCATGGCATCTTCTGCCTCCTGTTGGGCTTTCTTCTTGCCGGATGGAGCCATTTATAACCTTATAATGAGAACGTTGTTAAAATACGTACTTACCATAATAATTACAGCTAAAAAATTTACGCTAATTATGCACGGTTAAGATTTAAATAGAGTACACTAGCTTGGCTTTTTAGGTCGTTCAATGGACGTGCGACCCGCGCGATAAAGTGTAAATTTTCAATTAATCAGCCTTGGTTAAATCGAAAAACATGGCCAGTTAGGGATAGAGATAACGTGAGAGGCAGGACTAATTTCGACAAAAGTCTTTCTTAGTCCAAATCCTGTCACCAGTCATAACCCGTTTCTAGAGACCATGTCCGACATTCGGCCAATTTTTCAAAAATTTACACTCCCTCAAGTCCTTTGCAAACTCCGCCCTCAACCTCGTGTCCATAACTTCACTTAGGTTATGGTGTGCGGTGATGAAATCCACACATCACGAGGGGTTAACGAGATAAGCTAGGAAAAGAGGCGCCATCTATTCCAAAGAGTGCGACTTAATAAACCAAGCCTATGTAGTAAATTTATATCGAACACGTACTACCATGCAATTTACTCGAAAATACACGTAATTAATTATCAATTAATTAAAACAATAAATAATTACAATAATGAATTATTATTTATCATGCATATAATAATAATTATTCATTTACCAATATAATTAATTATTATTAACAATAATAATTATTGCTATTATTTAATTTTAACTAACAAATATAAAATTATTACCAAATAATTAACAACTAATAATAATTATCCCCATATTAATAATAACAACTCATTAATGATTATAATTATAACTATTAATTATTTTAAACTAATTAATAAATTAAAACTATTTATTAATTAAATAATTAATTAAATAACAAAAATGTAAAAGAGGTAAAAAATAGAATTATTACCTCGTCGGAATGTCGCCGGAATATCGGAAGAGTAGAGTCATCGGAGAGGGGGAACCACGCCGGAAATTAAGTCGTCGGAGCGTCGCAGGAGGCCGGAGAGGAGAGTGAGAGAGAGAGAGAGAGGAGAGGAATGTATGGGATGAGGAAAAGAAGATGGCGCACAGCCTATTTATAGGCTTTCACTTAGACGACGGATCACTATTCTCCGTCGTCTAAGTGAACTTAGACGACGGAAATAGTGTTTTCCGTCGTCTAGGTGGCGGTTTCAAAAAATTTCAAGCGGCGCCAATTAATCGGCGGGACGTTCTGAACCGCCTTAATTTTGGACTTAGACGACGGAGAATGAATTCTCCGTCGTCCAAGTGAAAATTCAAGCGGTCCCAAAAACGGAAGCGGTAAATTGAACCGCCATAAAAATTGGACTTGGACGACGGAGAATGGCAATCTCCGTCGTCCAAGTGTAAATTACATGAAAAAAAATAAAAAATAAATAAATTCGAACTGCCATGGTAATTTGAACCTGGACGACGGAGATGGTCATTCTCCGACGTCCAGGTGAATACTTGGACGACGGAGAATGGCCATCTCCGTCGTCCAGGTTCAAATTACATAAAAAAAATTTTAAAAATAATTCGCCAGGAATTTAGCGATCTGTCATTCGAGTGAAATAGTCATACAATATCAATGAACGCATCGTATATATGAACAGTTAAATTTGAACAGATGATTAATTTTACGTCTTGAAACATGCATGTTAAGTATCGACTAATCTTTACGACTTAAGTGTTCATGAGTAGAGGCTCATTTGCAGCAGAGTATTAACGAAATTGAATTTGGACAAAACAACCGTTGGATATGTTTGTCATAACATAATATATAATTGTCTTCAAAGGACCATAAAATAATAAGTTCGGGAAGGGTTTCATCGGCACTGCTGTGTGCAAAACCGATAAATTCACAAACCGGAAACGTGGATACATGGCATTTCGCAACTCCGATTTTCGAACCGTCGAAGCTCACACACCAAGAATTGTTTACTCTAAAGTCTTGACGAAAAGAATATGCATTGGAAGAAGGTTTAGATAGTCGGGCTCATAGAAAAAATTACGATATCTGCACCTGGACGATGGATATGATCGTTTCCGTCGTCCAGGTAATAACCTGGACGACGGATTTATTACCTGGATGACGGATACCATATTATTCGTCGTCCAGGTACTTACCTGGACGACGGATAATCTTATCTCCGTCGTCCAGGTGTATAGACCCTGAATTTCATGGGTTAGGGACTTACTGTTTAGGGTTTAGGGTTTGTCAACTTGGATGACGGAAAATGACAATATCCGTCGTCCTAGTGTGTACCTGGACGACGGAAAATGACCATCTCCGTCGTCCAGGTGTAAAAACCCTGAATTCAGGGGTTAAGGCCTTAGGGTTTAGGGTTTAGGTCGTCAAGGGTCATTTGTGTGTCCGTTCAATGATTTTGAAAAAAAAAATTATCGGTTTAATGATCGATCCATATATCCGATTTGCTAGATTTAGGGTCGAGGATTTAGGGAGATAGCCAAAACACCCAAAGGCGACAACCTGCAATTAATTTCTCCCCAGTCCACGATATATAATTCGGGTTAATGAATTAATTTAATTTAGTTTACGTACGTCGGTCGATCCGATATATCTGATCGAGCATGGACGCGTGTAATTATTAATTAATTAAGTAAAAAAAGTCGAAGATATGCGTACGTACATATATACATTCTCCTCCTTATAATATTTATATTAATTATTGATCGATGATGCATCGATCATATATTACAATAATTACATAAATTAATTACCAATTAATAATCCTCGTCGTATGACCGTACTCTTCGTCATAATCGTCGTCCTCATCCCCGTTTGACGACGGCTCATCCTCGTCATCGTACTCAACATCGTCCTACGAATAACCTGAGTCCTCGTCCGCGTCCTCTTCCTGCTCGTCTTCTTCATCTACCTCCTCGATAATCTCATCTTCAGTTAGATCTGTACAACCATCAGGCATGGGTAACCGTTCATCATCTTGAACCAGGTCCATTATATCAGAGCGGATGACAGAAATATTAGGCTCTTGATAGGCAGGAATGTCTCTTTCTGGTTCAGCAGCATCTTCAGTCGTCGCCGGTGTCCCTTCAATTGTCTCTGTATTCCATATTCCTCGATGAGAGATATGGTTCACTATTTTCCACCCTTCACCGGCTTTCGGATCGTCGAGATAGAACACCTGCCGAACTAAGGTGGCGAGAGCGAAAGGCTCATCCTCATACCAGCTTAAGTTTGTATCGACTGATAATAGTCCCAGGTCTTCCTTTGTATGCTTGAACCATCTGCACTTGAATAGGAAAACGTTGACATCATTCCCATAACATAGCTGAACCACACATACAATAGCCCCGTAATATAGATCATTGTCTTTCCCAACCGCTACCCCACTGTTTTGTGTTCTTCTTCCTTCGTCTCGGGCCAATGAATGGAACTTTACACCGTTCACAAAACATCCAGGATAAATATAGTGTTTAACCGGCTTCCCTGCTAGCAAGTGCTTTGGCCATGACCACCACCCCCCGTGGTTTTCAGATTTTTGCAGATCAATCATCTGCAAAAAAGGGCAAATTAATATATATCAGGGTTTAATTTACTTTCTACAAACATGATCGATATGTATATAAATTACTAATTAAATACTGAGACGTACGTACGTACCCATTGGAAGAAATAATCGGGAAACTTCTTCTTAACCATTTTCTCAATCCACGCCGAACTCTTGTTTTGATTTAACGCCTGAAGCCTCTCCCTGTATGACATCATGTACGGCTCAACTTCGTCACAGTCTCGCAACACTACCCAATGTGCCTCAATAAGTTCTTCCCGTGTTAACGATTCCTTTAATACTCCTCTAAACGGTCGGACGACATTGGTGACGACAGAAAGATTGATGCGGGCACTGCGATCGGAGGCAGTGGGAGGTGGTGGATCTTTGAGGTACCTGTTGCAGTAAGTAACACACTCATGCATTAGGTATGTCTCTGCTATGGAGCCATCCGGGGCCGACCTGTTTTTGACGAATGACTTATACTGTCCAAGCTGTCTACAAAATCAAATGTACAATAAGAATAAGTACATATAGCTGGCTAGTATATAATCTCCAGTGGATCAGTTTAATTAATTAGTTGTACGTACCTTTCTTGAGGATACATCCAAGTGTACTGGACCAGACAAGAAATGAGCACCTGCTCGGGCAGGTGGATCATTAAGTGAATCATGATGTCAAAGAAAGCAGGGGGAAAAATCCTCTCTAGTTTGCAAATGATGTGCACAATTTGTTGTTGCAATTCCACTACATCTGACTTCTTTAATTCTCTGGCGCATAACCTCTGCCACCACCTGCACAATGCCACTATTGGTTCTACGACGTCCCGAGGCAAGTATGGTCGAATTACAACTGGAATCAGACGTTGCAGCATAACGTGATAGTCATGTGTCTTTAGACCAACAAATTTGTGTTGCACCTCGTCCACTGCTCCAGTTATAGTAGCTGCATACGTAGCCGGATAACGAACGCCCTTAAACCAGTGAAATACAGAACGTCTAAGCGTCGGCTTCACTGTGTAAGGTGCATCTAGAATCTTGTTGTACACTCATTTCCTATCCCTCCTCAACCACAAGGGACGACGTAGATTCATTGATTCCAAATCTTTGAGCGCTTTGGGAGTATCTTTAGTCTTGAACTTAATACCGAGAATTGTTCCCACCACGCTGTCGCACACATTCTTTTCTATGTGCATCGCGTCCAAGTTGTTCCTCAGCTTCAACTTCGACCAGTAAGGGAGTTCAAAGAATATACTCTTGTGATGCCAATAGCTGAGATTATATGGAGGAATTGGATTGCATTTCTTTACATCCGCGTCATTGGTCAACACACCAAAGTCGAAATAGCTCAACCTCTCTAAAATCTCTTCGCCCGACCAACTACGGGGTTTAGGATTGTTCTCTACCGTCCCATCGAAATGAGCTTCATCCTGTCGCCACGGGTAGTCGTGAGGAAGCCATCTACGGTGACCCAAGTAACACACCTTCCCCGCGTGCCAACTAGAGTTCACGTCGTCCAAACATATAGGACATCCATTATATCCTTTTGTCCTGCAGGCTGCCAACATCCCATAAGCTGGAAAATCGATGATCGTCCACATTACGGCAGCCCTCATCGTGAACATCGTGTCAGTGAATTTGTCATAAGTTGGGACTCCATTTTCCCACAACAGTTTCAGCTCGTCGATCAAAGGTCTGAGGTAGACATCTAAGCACTTTGATGGAGATTTAAGACCTGGAATTAGTACGGTAAGGAAATTAAATTCACTGTTCATGCACATCCACGGAGGCAAGTTGGACGGCATCAGAATAACTGGCCAAGTGCTGACGGCGGAGCTATTACTTCCCCAAAGATTGAATCCGTCTGTAGATAGGCCGAGCCTAACATTTCTAACCTCTGAAGCAAAGTCTCTAAATTCTCTGTCGAAATGTTTGAAACCCTCCCCATCCGCGGCGTGTCGCGGGACATCGTCATCTATTCTCTTTTCGGCGTACCATCGCATCGCCTCTGCTGTGTGTAGAGACATGTACAGGCGCTGCAATCTGGGAATCAAGGGAAAATATCGAACAACTTTCACAGGAATTCTCTTTTTCGAACTCTTCCTATTCAACTGGAATCTGCACTGGCCACATACGGGACAATAGTCCAAATCTTTATACTCTTTGTAAAATAGCACACAATCATTCGGACATGCGTCAATTATCCTGTACTTTAGGCCGAGGCTGCTCAAGATATTTCTAACCTTATAATGAGATTTAGGAAGATTGTGATCATCAGGAAGCAACTTACATATTTGCTCCTGAATTTCGTAAAAAGCACTCATTGACATTTTGTGCTTCACTTTTATCTTCATTTGCTCCATCACATATTGCAACACATTCTCTCGACATCCAGGGAACACCGGGGTCTGCGCTTCAAGTAACATTCGGTTGTACTTTTCCATCTCACTGGTGTCAGTGGCCAAGCTAGCTGCGGGGAATGTGCCATCATGCTCATTAGTGGTACAGTAACCTCAGTCTTGGTGTTGGTGTCCACCATGACTACATCCCGGAAACGCATCATGGACCAAATCTGCAGTTGGGTTGCAAGCTGGGGGTCCGGCACCACTGCCGCTGGATGAGGCACCATGGTAACTGTACCCTGAGCTGAAGTCTGATGCGCTGAACTCTACTGCTTCACCATGCTCGCTCCATGTAGTGTAACTCCACATCATACCATTTTCATACAGGTGTTGCACCATAACATTAACCTCCGCATACTGACAATTAAGACATTTCTGACACGGACACCTGAAACGTTTCTTTCCCTGACCATGTTCTATCGCAAAATTCACAAATTCGCTAATTCCATCTATATACCGGACATCACATCTATTCTTCAACTTCATCCAACTCTTGTCCATACTGCTACAAAATATTATAATTAATTAATTATTACATATATATATATTAATTAGTCCATTAATTTACGCTTAATTATATGTACTCGATCTACATCGATCCATCAATTACGTACGTACGTAATTTAATCTGTATATATAGCTAACATCCATGCATGTATGTACGTACGTTTTCACTAAATATATATTAAGCAAATTTTAACTGCGTACGTACCTGCTGGCCTTCTCGATATCTGTTAATTAACCTAGCTAGCTAGTCAGCGGAGATCCCTTATCGGCCTGATCCTTCTTGGCCTAGCTTCTCCCTTCTCCGATCATTCTCCTTCAATTCTTCTTCGAATGGAATGATCGAAGAGATCGGATGGAATGAAGAGAGTTTGGCATCGGGCTTATATAATTCTTCACTTAGACGACGGAGGTGTCGGTACGTCGTCTAAGTGGAAGTTACTCGGACCACGGCGTGTCGGTCCGTTGTCCTGGTGATCACCTGGACCACGGAGAAGACTCCGAGGTCCAGGTGTCCACCTGGATGACGGATATGGTATTCTCCGTCGTCCAGGTGATCACTTGGAGGACGGAGAAGACTCCGAGGTCCAGGTGATCACCTGGACGACGGAGAATACCGTATCCGTCGTCCAGGAGGACACCTGGACCTCGGAGTATTCTCCGTCCTCCAGGTGATCACCTGGACGACGGAGAAGGTATTCTCCGTCGTCCAAGTTCAAGCTGGACGACGGAGACTTCTCCGTCGTCCAAGTGACACTTGGACCACGGAACAATTACGATTCCGTGGTCTAAGTGCTATTTTCTTGTAGTGTATGCTAATGCATTTCGTCAAAAGCACGGTTTGAAATTTTATTCTTCACTTTTTTCTGAATTCCCTCCATTACGTACATATCGCAACACATTCAGGGTACACTGGGGTCTGGGCCTCAAGTAGCATCCTATTGAACTTATCTATCTCAGTAGTGTTAGTGGCCAAGTCTACAGGGATTCACTACAAGAAAACATCACTTAGACCACAGAAACGTAATTGTTCCGTGGTCCAAGTGACACCTGGACGACAGAGACGTCTCCGTTGTCCAAGTAACCCCTGGACAACGGACCGACACGTTGTGGTCCGAGTAACGTCCACTTAGACGACGTACCGACACCTCCGTCGTCTAAGTGAAGAATTATATAAGCCCGATGCCAAACGCTCTTCCTCTCCTACGGGAAAGTTTAAAGATCGAAGAAGAAGGGGCTAGGAGAAGGACCTCCGCTCACTAGCTAGCTTAATTAACTGATATCGAGAAGCAGGCCATGCATGCCAGCAGGTACGTACGCAGTTAAAATTTTCTTAATATATATTTAGTTAAAACGTACATATATACATGCATGGATGTTAGCTACACATATTAAATTACGTAATTGATGGATGTAGATCGAGTACGTATAATTAAGCGTAAATTAATGGACTAATATATATGTAATAATTAATTAATTATAATATTTTGTAGCAGTATGGACAAGAGTTGGATGAAGTTGAAGAATAGATGTGATGTCCGGTATATGGATGGAATTAGCGAATTTGTGAATTTTGCGATAGAACATGGTCAGGGAAAGAAGCGTTTCAGGTGTCCGTGCCAGAAATGTCATAATTGTCAGTATATGGAGGTTAATGTTATGGTGCAACACCTGTACGAAAATGGTATGATGTAGAGTTACATTACATGGAGCGAGCATGGTGAAGCAGTAGAGTTTAGCTCAGCAGACTTCAGCTCAGGGTACAGTTATCAGGGTGCCTTATCCAGCGGCAGTGGTGCCGGACCCCCAGCTTGCAACCCAACTGCAGATTTGGTCCATGATGCGTTTCCGGGATTTAGTCATGGTGGACACCAACACCAAGACAGAGGTTACAGTACCACTCATGAGCATGATGACACATTCCCCGCTGCTAGCTTGGCCACTGACACTAGTGAGATGGATAAGTACAACCGGATGCTACTTGAAGCGCAGACCCCGGTCTTCCTGGATGTCGAGAGAATGTGTTGCAATATGTGATGGAGCAAATGAAGATAAAAGTGAAGCACAAAATGTCAGTGAATGCTTTTGACGAAATTCAGGAGCAAATATGTAAGTTGCTTCCTAATGATCACAATCTTCCTAAATCTCATTATAAGGTTAGAAATATCTTGAGCAGCCTCGGCCTAAAGTACAGGATAATTGACGCATGTCCGAATGATTGTGTGCTATTTTACAAAGAGTATAAAGATTTGGACTATTGTCCCGTATGTGGCCAGTGCAGATTCCAGGTGAATAGGAAGAGTTCGAAAAAAAGAATTCTTGTGAAAGTTGTTCGATATTTTCCCTTGATTCCCATATTGCAGCGCCTGTACATGTCTCTACACACAGCAGAGGCGATGCGATGGTACACAGAAAAGCGAATAGATGACGATGTCTTGCGACACGCCGCGGATGGGGAGGGTTTCAAACATTTCAACAGAGAATTTGGAGACTTTGTTGCAGAGGTTAGAAATGTTAGACTCAACCTATCTACAGACGGATTCAATCCTTGGGGAAGTAATAGCTCCGCCATCAGCACTTGGCTAGTTATTCTGATGCCGTACAACTTGCCTCGGTGGATATGTATGAACAAGGAATTTAATTTCCTTACTGTACTAATTCCAGGTCCTAAATCTCTAAGGAAGTGCTTAGATGTCTACCTCAGACTTTTGATCAACGAGATGAAACTGTTGTGGGAAAATGGAGGCCCAACTTATAACAAATTCACTGACACGATGTTCAAGATGAGGGCTGCCATAATTTGGACGATCAGCGATTTTCCAGCGTATGGGATGTTGGTAGCCTGCAAGACAAAAGGATATAATGGATGTCCTATATGTTTGGACGACGTGAACTCTAGTTGGCACGCGGGGAAGGTGTGTTACTTGGGTCACCGTAGATGGCTTCCTCACGACCACCCCTGGCGACAGGATGATGCTCATTTTGACGGGACGGTAGAGAACAATCCTAAACCCCGTAGTTGGTCGGGCGAAGAGATTTTAGAGAGGTTGAGCTATTTCGACTTTGGTGTGTTGACCAATGACGCGGATGTAAAGAAATGCAATCCAATTCCTCCATATAATCTCAGCTATTGGCATCACAAGAGTATATTCTTTGAACTCCCTTACTGGTCGAAGTTGAAGCTGAGGAACAACTTGGACGCGATGCACATAGAAAAGAATGTGTGCGACAGTGTGGTGGGAACAATTCTCGGTATTAAGTTCAAGACTAAAGATACTCCCAAAGCGCACAAAGATCTGGAATCAATGAATCTACGTCGTCCCTTGTGGTTGAGGAAGGATAGGAAATGAGTGTACAACAAGATGCCAGCTGCACCTTATACAGTGAAGCCGACACTTAGACGTTCTGTATTTCACTGGTTTAAGGGCGTTCGTTATCCGGCTACGTATGCAGCTACTATAACTGGAGCAGTGGACGAGGTGCAACACAAGTTCGTTGGTCTAAAGACACATGACTATCACGTTATGCTGCAACGTCTGATTCCAGTGGCACTACCGGATTTTTATCCATTACCGGCGACTTTTATGTCGCCGGTAATGTTTTTGGACATTGCCGGCGATTTTTGCCGGAAAAATCGCCGGCAATGTAATTTTTTTTTTTTTCGAGACATTACCGGCGACTTTTAAGTGAGTCGCCGGTAATGTCTCGATGGTAATGACATTACCGGCGACTTAAATTAAGTCGCCGGTAATGTCTTTTTTTTTTTTTTTTTAAACATTACCGGCGACTTAATTTAAGTCGCCGGTAATGTCATTACCATCGAGACATTACCGGCGACTCACTTAAAAGTCGCCGGTAATGTCTCGAAAAAAAAAAAAATTACATTGCCGGCGATTTTTCCGGCAAAAATCGCCGGCAATGTCCAAAAACATTACCGGCGACATAAAAGTCGCCGGCAATGGGTAAAAATCCGGTAGTGTGGTAATTCGACCATATTTGCCTCGCGACGTCGTAGAACCAATAGTGGCATTATGCAGATGGTGGCAGAGGTTATGCGCCAGAGAATTAAAGAAGTCAGATGTGGTGGAATTGTAACAACAAATTGTGCACATCATTTGCAAACTAGAGAGGATTTTTCCCCCTGCTTTCTTTGACATCATGATTCACCTAATGATCCACCTGCCCGAGCAGGTGCTCATTTCTGGTCCGGTCCAGTACACTTGGATGTATCCTCAAGAAAGGTACGTACAACTACTTAATTATACAGGTTTTTCGATTCATAATTTGTTCCACTGGAGATTACTAGCTAGCTATATGTACTTATTCTTATTGTACGTTTGCTTTGTAGACAGCTTAGACAGTATAAGTCATTCGTCAAAAACAGGTCGGCCCCGGATGGCTCCATAGCAGAGACATACCTAATGCATGAGTGTGTTACTTACTGCAACAGGTACCTCAAAGATCCACCACCTCCCACTGCCGCCGATCCCAGTGCCCGCATTAATCTTTCTGTCGTCACCAATGTCGTCCGACCGTTTAGAGGAGTATTAAAGCAATCGTTAACACAGGAAGAACTTATTGAGGCACATTGGGTAGTGTTGCGAGACTGTGACGAAGTTGAGCCGTACATGATGTCATACAGGGAGAGGCTTCAGGCGTTAAAGCAAAACAAGAGTTCGGCGTGGATTGAGAAAATGGTTAAGAAGAAGTTTCCCGAATATTTCTTCCAGTGGGTACGTACGTACGTCTCGGTATTTAGTAATTTATATACATATCGAACATGTTTGTAGAAAGTAAACCCTTATATTTTCCCATTTTCGCAGATGATTGATCTGCAAAAATCTGAAAACCACGGGGTGTGGTAGTCATGGCCAAAGCACTTGCTAGCAGGGAAGCCGATTAAACACTATATTTATCCCTGATGTTTTATGAACGGTGTAAAGTTCCATTCATTGGCCCGAGATGAAGGAAGAAGAACACAAAACAGTGGGGTAGCGGTTGGGAAAGACAATGATCTATATTACGGGGCTATTGTATGCGTGGTTCAGCTATGTTATGGGAATGATGTCAACGTTTTCCTATTCAAGTGCAGATGGTTCAAGCGTACAAAGGAAGACCTGGGACTATTATCAATCGATACAAACTCAAGCTGGTATGAGGATGAGCCTTTCGCTCTCGCCACCTTAGTTAGGCAGGTGTTCTATCTCGACGATCCGAAAGCCGGTGAAAGGTGGAAAATAGTGAACCATATCTCTCATCGAGGAATATGGAATACAGAGACAATTGAAGGGACACCAGCGACGAATGAAGATGCTGCTGAACCTGAAAGAGACATTTCTGCCTATCAAGAGCCTAATATTTCTGTCATTCGCTCCGATATAATGGACCTGGTTCAAGATGGTGAACGGTTACCCATGCCTGATGGTTGTACAGATCTAACTGAAGATGAGATTATCGATGCCATTAATGAAGAAGATGAAGAAGACGAACAGGAGGAGGACGCGGATGAGGACTCGGGTTATTCGTCGGACAATGTTGAGTATGATGAGGAGGATGAGCAATCGGATACCGGGGACGAGGATGATGACGATTATGATGATGACTACTTAACTAAGACGAGAAAAATTAATTGGTAATTAATTTATGTAATTATTGTAATATATGATGCATCATTGATCAATAATTAATATAAATATTATAAGGAGGAGAATGTATATATGTACGTAGATCTTAATATTTTTGTACTTAATTAATTAATTACACGCGTCCATGCTCGATCAGATCAGATCGGCCGACGTACGTAAATTAAATTAAATTAATTAATTAATCCGAATTATATATCCTGGACAACGGAGAAATTAATTCCAGATTTCGCCTTTTGGGTATTTTGGCTATCTCCCTAAATCCTCAACCCTAAATCTAGCAGATCGGATCGATCGATCATTTTTTTAATTATCGACTTGAATCAGAATAATTGAACGGACACACAAATGACGTTGGACGACCTAAACCCTAAGACCATAACTCTTGAATTCAGGGTTTGTACACTTGGACGACGGAGATGGTCGTTCTCCGTCGTCCAGGTACTCACTAGGAGACCTTCTCCGTCGTTCAAGTGAACAACCCTAAACCCTAAACCCTAAGGCCCCCTAACCCCTGAATTCAGGGTCTATGCACCTGGACGACGGAGATGATCTTCTGCGTCGTCCAGGTACACACCTAGACGACGGAGAATCTCTTCTCCGTCATCTAGGTGTGTACCTGGACGACGCAGAAGATCATCTCCGTCGTCCAGTGCAGATTTCGTAATTTTTCCTAAGACAACGACCACCTAGACCATCTTCCAATGTATATTCTTTTCGTCAAGACTTTAGAGTAAACAATTCTTGGTGTGTGAGCTTCAACGGTTCGAAAATCGGAGTTGCGAAAATGTCTTGTATCCACATTTCCGGTTTGTGAAAATCTCGGTTTTGTGGTTGACTGTGCCGATGAAACCCTTCACGAACTTATTATTTTCTAAAAATTATTGTAATTATATATTATGTTACGGCGAACGTATCCAACGGTTGTTTTATCCAAATTCAATTTCGTTAATACTCTGCTGCAAATGAGCCTATACTTATGAACACTTAAGTCGTAAAGATTAGTCGATACTTAACAACTTTAAAGACGTAAAATTATTCGGCGTTTCAAATTTAACTGTTCATATATACGATGCGTTCATCGATATTTTACGAGTATTTCATTCGAATGACAGATCGCCAAATTCCTTGCGAAATAATTTTTTAATTTTTTTTAACGTAATTTGAACCTGGAGACAGAGATGGTCATTCTCCGTCGTCCAGGTTCAAAAAACATAGCGGTTCATTTACTTTTTTATTTTTTTTTCATAGTAAATTTCACTTGGACGACGGAGAAGGTCAATCTCCATCGTCCAAGTTGAAAAATATGGCGGTTCAATGTGCCGCCTTAATTTTCGGCGCCGCTTCAAATTTCACTTAGACGACGGAGAATTCATTCTCCGTCGTCTAAGTCCAAATTCATGGCGGTTCGAAACGTCCCGCCGATTAATTACATGCCGCTTCGAAATTTTTAAACTGCCACCTAGACGACGGAAAAGCGCGTTTCCGTCGTCGAAGTCCACTTAGACGACGGAAAATAGCGCTCCGTCGTCTAGGTGACAGTCTATAAATACCACAGTTCCCCCCCCCCCTCCTTTTCTCATTCCATCTCCTCTCCTCTCCTCTCCTCCGGCCTTCCTCCTCCGGCGGCTCAAATTCCGGCGTGGTTCCCCCTCTCCGACGACTCAACTCCGGCGATATTCCCGATTATTCCGGCGAGGTAATATTTCTATTTTTTACCTTATTAACATTATTTTTATTTAATTAATTATTTAATTTCTAAATAGTTTTAAATAATTAGTTTTTAATAATTAATAGTTGTAATTATAATAATTATTTAGTTGTTATTATTAATATTTAGTAATCATTATTAGTTTTTATGTGGTAAATAATAATTATTGTAATTAAATAATAGTAATAATAATTATTGTTAATAATAATTAATTATATTGGTAAATGAATATTTATTATTAAATGCATGATAAATAATAATTCATTATTGTCATTATTTATTGTTTTAATTAATTGATAATTATGTGTATTTTCTACTAAATTGCATGGTAGTACGTCTTTGATTTAAATTTAGTACATAAGCTTGGTTTATTAAGTCGCACTCTTTGGAATAGATGGCGCCTCTTTTCCTAGCTTATCTCCTTAACCCCTCGTGATGTGTGGATTTCATCACCGCACACCATAACCTAAGTGAAGTTATGGACACGAGGTTGAGGGCGGAGTTTGCAAATGACTTGAGGGAGTGTAAATTTTCAAAAAATTGGCCGAACGTCGGACATGGTGTCTAGAAACGGGTTATGACTGGGGACAGGTTTTGGATCTAAGAAAGACGACACCAATAGAGTATATACCATTCATTTGGTTAGCCTCGGGGTGTTTTGTTTAAATTAGTCCTGCCTCTCGCGTTATCTCTATCCCTAACTGGCCATGTATTTTGATTTAACCAATGCTGATTAATTGAAAATTTACACTTTATCGCGCGGGTCGCACGTCCATTGAACGACCCAAAAAGCCAAGCTAGTGTACTCTATTTAAATCTTAGCCGCACTTAATTAGCGTAAATTTTTAGTTGTAATTATTATGGTAAGTAGGTATTTTAACAATGTACTCCTAGGTTTAAATGGCTCCATCCGGCAAGAAAAAAGCCCAACGGGAGGCAGAAGATGCTATGCTCCGCCGCTTGGCGAACCAAGTCGGTTGGGTTGAACAGGAGGGCAACGACACCCTCAATCCGGACCCTTCATCTGGTCCGTCGGCAGCGCCTTCTGGGGAAATTCCCGCTGCCCCATTTATCTCCGGTGGTGATGACGTCGACCCCTATTCAACTCCGACGCCCGGTACCGGTTCAACAGCAAGTACTCAGGCGTCCTCGACCTCTCAATCTATCATGTACAGCGCTCGGCATAAGCAAAGGAGGGCCCCGACTGACTCGGAACCGAAAAGGACTCGCGGTCTCGTTAAAGGGGGCAAAGCGGAGAAAATTTGCAAGGCGACAGGGAAAAAGATCGACTTGCCCTACGACGAATTCACCGGTGGCCCTCCCACAGCTCAGCTAGCAAGTCTCTCGGCGCATAGCATAGGGTCAATCCTTCGTAGCCGGGTTCGTCTCACTGCCCCTACTTGGAAGGAGGTGCCGGATGATGAGAAGGCGAAAGTCTTTAAAGAACTTTCGGTACGTAATACGTACAATTTTAGTTATTATATAATATTGTTAATATTAGTTATAATTTCATAATATATACGATTATAATTTTCTATTTATTTCTGATAGGAACAATTTGAGGTGGATCCGACACCGGTGATGTTGAGGCATATCAACCAAACCGCCAACTCCATCTACCGTGATTGGAAGTACAGGCTCCATCAGTACTTCGAAAATATCGGTCCCGTGCCTACCCCCGTAGAGCTGCGTGGGGATAGAGAAGATGAGTGGCAGTGGTTGTGTAACCACTTTCAGGATGAAAAATTTAAGGTGTTTACTTTTTTTATTTCAATTAAGATAATTGAATTATTTTAATTTTAGTTACTTATTAATTTTTTAATGATTTAATTATGTTGTATAACAAAAATTCTCCGAAGTCAACAAAGCCAACCGGGGGAAGAATGACAAACACCATACTTCCGACGCCAAACAACTCATTCAAATAGCCAAGGAGCACAAGAATAAGGGCTCCAAACACCCTTATCTCGATGCAAGCATAAGCGCGTACGTGACACCTGGGCTCGATAATGAAGCGAGTCAATACGACGTAAGTGATATATATATGTGCTTTTAATTGTAGTAATTATTATTTAAATGTTATTTCATTATAATTTTTTAATTATTCTTTTGTAGGCAAGGGTGATAGAGCGTGCGTAGGAAGAATTGGCTAACACTCAGCTTGCGTTCCTAGATTTGCCGCCGGAAGACCTGCCTCCTCTATCCATGGAGAGCCAAATTGCAATCGCGGATGACGTCTACGGTCGTAGAGCTGGCAAGGAGGTTAGGGGGTTCGGACCTAAGGTGGTTCGAGATTTGTCGACGACCTCCGACTCATCATCTACGGGAGGTTCGGGGCAGAGAAGAACTCAGGCTGCGGCCGTCGAAGCAGCCATTCAAGAGGCTCGACTGGCACGAGAGGAAAATCAATCCATGCATCAAAGACTTGATGAGCAACAAGTACAAATAACCCAACTCATCGCCCACATGCAAAAATCTCGAAGAGAATGTCAACCTCCTCCGAACCCATACCCCGACGACGACGACCCAACTGGAGGCGGGGGACTCGGCGGCGCATCTGCTCCTCCAGTTTTTTAGCCAGCTGTTTATTATATCGTTTCTTTCCGCATTCTGAACAATATTTTAATTTTTATGTGTTTTTCGAATTATGTATGTACAAATTAATTTTATTATTTAATTAAGTAATATTACAAATTTAGTTTACTTAATTAATTATAACATTTTTCATTATTTAAATTCAATTAATTAAATTATTAATATTTAATTACAATTTAATTTTTAAAAAAAATTAAATAAGCACTTGGACGACGGAGAATCTAATCTCCGTCGTCCAGGTGCTTACCTGGGCCACGGAGAAGGTCCGCGGTCCAAGTGGACTTGGACGACGGAGATGAAATTCTCCGTCGTCTAAGTTCTTGGACGACAGCATTTGGAGCACAGAACTTGGAGGATGGAGGTTCCGTCGTCTAAGTAATTAGACAACGGAAAAACGCACTTAGACGACGGAAACGCTCCGCGGTCTAAGTGTGTTTTTCTTGTAGTGATTGTGTCAGAATGAGGAGTATCGTAACCTCCCTCTTCATATTGATATCTACCATGACTAAATTCTAGAAAAGCATCATAGACCAAATCAACAGTAGGGTTACAAGAAGGGACACCATTACTGCTGGATGAGGCACCCTGGTAACTATATCCTTAGTTGAAGTCTACTACTTCACCATGCTCACTCCATGTAGTGTAACTCTACATCATACCGTGGTCATACAAGTGTTGAGACATAATATTAATCTCCATAAACTAATGGTTAAGACATTTTCTGTACGGACACTTGTAACACTTATATCCTTTACTATGTTCCATTATAAACAACATAAACTCTCTGATTCCGTCCATATACCTCTCATCACTTCTATTCGCCAACTGTATCCAATTCTTGTTCATATTTATGTGTAAGTTAATTATCATATTATATAATTTTTTAACCAATTAATAAATCAAATATACTATATATGTATTATCAAATTACATAACACAATTAAGTTAATATGCTTTAATCTAATATACGTACTATAATTAATCCATATAATATAGTATATTATTAAGTTAATATGCATTTACATATTATATATAATTTTTCAACTAATTATACATATATTAGCTTAACAATTAACTAAACGTACGATTAGATTAACAATTAACTTAAGTAACAATTAAGCTTAACACAGTTAGCTTAAATCATTAGCTTAACAATTAAACATATAATTAGCTTAATCTAATAAATTTCAACTAATTAATCAAACCTTTATTACTTAACAAAAGCATACAATTAGCTTAACCATTAAACAAGTAACTAATTAATCCAATATATATGCAAAATAAGGTCGCCGGAAACTATATATTTATTCGCCGGAATATTTCACCGGCAAACTCCATCACCATACATAATTAAGTAAGTAATTAAATTCAAAAAAAATAATCAAGAGAAATGAGTTAATACATTCACCGATAAGGACATAAGTGGGTAAACTAGAACCCCAAGGGTTAAAAAATTGATGAAATTTAATTGTGGCCGGTCGGAGGTGGGTGTTGAGTGAGAGAGAGAGAGAGAGAGAGAGAGAGAGAGAGAGAGAAGTTGAGAGAGGAGAAGGAGAAATACCCGATCTGGAAAAGGAATTTGATATAAATAATTGAGTTTTCTTAGACAACGAAATAATTCATTGCCTAAGTATAAAGTTTCATCATCTAAGAGATCACTTAGACGACGAATTATGTAATTCATCGTCTAACTTTGTCTTTAGACGGCGGATATTGTTTTCATCGTCTAAGATGTTAAATTTAGACAACGAATAATATAATTCGTCTTCTAAGTTGGTATTAGACGACAAAAAAATTTCTTTTGCGATGAAATAAAGTTTCGTCACATAAGTGAGAATTTCTGGTAGTGTTGATAAAGAGGCAATGAACTTCTTTTGGGGTTCCGAATAAAAAATAAATCCTATCAACTGGAATAAAGCTTGTCTTCCTAAGTCTAAGGGAGGTTTTGGTATTAGACCTTCTTCCTACTTTAATAATGCAACCTTGGCAAAATTAGGTCGGAAAATTCTGACAGATAGGGAAAACTAGTGGTTGCAACTTGTCACTAGGAAATATTGGAGGAAAAAATCTTTTTTTGAGGTAAAAAAGAAAACTATGGTCTCAACTGCTTGGAAAGACATCCTGGATAGTAGGGATACCCTTTTAAAAAGGATGAGATGAGCTGGTAAATATATAAATTTTTGGACCTATAATTGGGCATTTTCTTACCAGTTGATAAATATGATTGATATTAATAGTGGCATTATTGTTGATATTATTGAAACTGTGCAGGATTTCATCTGTGGTTGTTCTTGGAACAAGGATAAGCTTTTGACCTTCTTTGATAATGATGTAGTTAATCATATTTTAGCTATTCCTATCCCTTTGATTAATCAGGATGATTGTTTTGTTTGGGGTCTGTCTCAGATGGTACATTCAATATAAAATCTGCAACTTGGTTGCATGTGGAGAATTTTTCTGAGGCCAGAAACCAAGTTTTGCTAGATAAACTCTAGAAGCTTACCATTCATCCAACGGTTAAAATCTTTGGTTGGATTATGTTGCAAGGAAAAATAAAAGTACGAGATAGACTCATGAAAATGAAGTTGCTAAATACTAATGTTTGTCTTTTCTATAATGTTTATGAGGAATTTATATCTCACATTTTTGTGACAGCAATTTGGCTGGAGATGTATGGAACCAAGCAAGAACTTTTGTCCTAACTTAGGGAAGATATTTTTTTGGAACAATTGTTGGAAACATGTCATCAGAATGATAATGCTAATATCCTTCTTGAGAGAATTGTGACTATTTGCTGGCAGATTTGGAAAGGTAGAAATTGTTTGATTTTCAGGAATGAGTCTGTTGCACCTTCATCTATTGTTTCAGCCTTTGTGGCTATTCTTAACGAATACCAGGAGCACAACAAGAAGCCAGACAAGAAGAAAGATTATCCTTAAGTCATCAAATGACTTCCTCCCCCTTCTGGCTAGTTTAAAACCAACTTTGATGGTTCAGTTGTAGGAGGTAGTCTTGGGAATGCAGTTAGAGGCTTCATCATCAGGAATAATGATGTTTACCTTATCATCTCAGGTGCTAGGGCCTTTGGGAGAACTTCAATTCCTCTTGCTGATCAAAGCTTTAGCCCTCAGAGATAGCCTTTTTCAAGCTCGTAGAAAAGGCCTCGATAAGATTCTAGTGGAAGGAAATTCTCAACTTGTCATCAACTGCCTTGTTGGAAATTGTTCTCTTCCTTGGAGACTTCTTATAGTGATTCAAGACATCAAGAAAATAACAAATTATTTTCTCAGCATAGAGTTCAAGCATGTCTATAGGGAAGTAAACTTCGTTGTAGATAACTTGGCATCAATCGGTCACCAATCTAATAGCCTCTATATTTGAGAGAGTTGTATTCCTAGTAGAGTTAGTGATAACGCGTAAAACATGCATCAAATATTAACACAAAGTAGACATGCAACACATATCTCACACGTATGTAATTTAAAACCCTTCTTTGTAGATGTGGTATTGATAAGTAGGGATCGTTCTTAACCAGGGATTGAGGGTACTAATGGATGACAACGTTTATAAACAGAAAAGTAAATGTATGGAGGGTTTGAAATTTTTGGTTTAATTAACTACAAAAATAAGAACAGAAATTGGTAAGCAAACATATTCAGAAATCCTAGATTCTATCATGCTTCACTCATAGACAAGTAGAAAACAAACAAGAACAAAGAACCCTAAACATACTTGTTAGACCAAAAATAAAACTAAACTATATATATATACAAGTGATCAACTCATTCATTTGCCTAACTATTTATAACCTAACCGATTATATGCAACCTATTAAATTATAAGTCATTAGCAACGTTTTGCATGCATATTTTATGAATACGTGTGCTTCGGGATTGCCCTAACACATCAATGATTCTAAATGGGATTGCCCTGCAAAATATCAAAGCATTAAGCACGAAAACATACATGTTATAACTAATTTCGTAGAGGCAAAACAGATTACACAAAACTTGTTAGAATTATATACAAAAATATTCCTTTAAACCAATCTAAAACTACCAAGCATTCGTACAAGAAAATAAAAGAAGAAATCATTGTTACACTTTTGGAGTTCGGGATTTCCCTAGTCTATTCGGTATAGCTTGATCCTTCAATGGATGGACAAGACAGTTAGGATTGTCATGAAAGTCTTGATGGAGGATGGTGCTGATGATGTTTGAAGGAGGACGACTTCTTGGAAGAACTTGGAGTGTTTAGAGGGTAGGAAGTATTTAGGCTGAGCTTTAGCTACTAAAATGAGAGATGATCTACTTTGAGGCCGAGCTCCCCTTTATATAGGAGAATGGTAGGTTGTTTCCTACCATAACAAGAAGTCCACATTAATTTCGGAGAAATCTGACCTCCTGTAGTAAAACGCGATTTACCTGAGTTATACATATCTGAATTGTGTGATTCTTACAGCATTGGAAATATCTTTCTGAGGGCTACCTTTCTTAATCACCTCAATTGGAGTTAATATGCGGTTTCTACAGCCTGTTGAAGTCTGCTGTCCTGTAACTTCAGATTTCCTTCCTTTTTAAGTATTAGGAATCTCAATCTCATCAAATCTTGGATTTCTTGCTCTCCAATTCTTCTTGTCCGAAAATACCATTTAATTTCACATATTTTGGGCTTCAAATCATATCCATATCATCTTGAAATATTTTCCAAAAATTTGGCCCAATGGTCCTTTATTAATTCGGCAAGGATGTGCTTTCCTGGATCGTACAGGAGAAATGTCTTCTTCGTCATTTGCACCATTTTGATATCCATTTCATTTGTTAAATGGTTTCCAATTATTGAGACCATGTGGGCATGCATTTTAGTAACCATTTAAAGACCATTTCTCGGACCCCATTTCTTCTCCAGAATTAGGAAATGCCTCCTTAATACATTTTCAGCTCCATTTTGCTCCTTTTGTCCATCATCTTTTATTCTTCTACCTAAAAATATAAAATAAGTTAGAAACGTATTCACTAAGCTCGTAGCATAGCAAAATATAGAGAGAATTACATTAATAATCAAGTACAAAATATGTAGATCAGTTAGTAAAATTTTGTGTTTTGATGAGTTAAATAACGACTGCTACACATGAACTTCCTTGTAATTATTTTATTTTCATAAAGAAAAAGAAGAAAAAAGCTTGTAGTGGCATGGTAATGCTGAAGTCATTTCCAGTCCTCTTGAAGAGGCTAAAGTAGGATCAAACACAACCCCACCCCCCCCCCCCCCCCCCCGACCCAATGTCCACCCACATGTCCACAATGGACATCGTATCGTATCATTCCTCATTAGGTGTTCTGTTAGGTTCTAATGGTTCTATCATGATGGACTTCTTTTTCTGTACTGTACGACGTCGATCTTCTGTACAAGCAGGTTGAGTTAGGGGTCATCATTTGGCCCGTGGGCCTCGTGGGCCGGTGGAGGCCCGCAAGCCCGTGGGCTAAAAGCCCGGCCCGGCCCGCAAAAAAGCCTGCAAAAGCCCGCCAAGGTGGTTGGTGGGCCGACCATGGTTTAGAGATCTAAAGCCCGGCCCGGCCCGCGGGCCCGGCCCGCCAAAAGCCCGTCAAGGCCCGTTAGGCCCGGCCCGTCAAAGCCCGTTAGGCCCGGCCCGTCAAAACCCGCACACATATTGACATATATCATTAAATCATTTAATGAATTTTAATCATTATACAATTTATACCTAGTTAATGTTTACCTACACACATATTGACATATATATATATATATATATAAAATATAGTGACTAGTAGTCTAATAGACTAATACTATATAGATATATATTTTACATTTGTGTATATATGTTAATATATTACATATACATGGATAGATTGAATATTTGAATTCCATATATAATTAAATTTGTGTATCTATTTTACTATTAAGTCATTATTTAAAGTTTAGCATAAGTTAGGGTTTAGGTTTAGGGTAAATTAGGGTTTAGGAGATTAAGATTTATGGTAAGTTAAGGTTTAGGAATTTGAGGTTTATGGTAAGTTAAGGTTCCGGTTCTAGGATTTTATTATAATTTTTTTAGGGTTTAGGGTTTGGGGTTTAGGTTTTAGGGTTTAGGGTTAAGGGTTTAGGTCCAAAATTTATAAAAATTAGGGACGGCCTACTTAGAATATTATGAACAACCAATCCGACAGTCAATTTTTTATATATATAAGATAGTAGTACGTATATCATTATACCTACACTTATATATATAATATAGTGACTAGTACTATATATATATTTTTTATATTTGTGTATGTCTATATTAATATATTACATATACATATATTGATCAAATATTGGAATTCCATATATAGTTATATTTGTGTATCTTTTTTACTATTAAATCATTGTTTAGAGTTTAGGATAATTAAGTTAGGGTTTAGGTTTAAGGTAAGTTAGGGTTTAGGGGATTGAGATTTAGGGTAAGTTAAGGTTTAGGAATTTTGAAGTTTAGAGTAAGTTAGATTTTAGGTTTTAGGAATTTTGAGGTTTAGAGTAAGTTAGGGTTTAGGGATTAGGGATTAGGGTTTAGGGGTTAGGGGTTAGGGGTTAGGGTTTAGGGGTTAGGGTTAGGGTTTAGGGTTAGGGTTTCATTGTAATTTTTTTATCGATTTACACAGTAAAACAGTAAATATAATAGATGGTTCAGATTAGATATTGTAATTTTTCAATTGTGAGAGTTTAATTGAGAGTGTGTGAAATGACATCAATACCCTTCTCTTATATATTGCTTATTTTTCCATGGAGAAACTAGATAAATTAAATTTTTATATCAATTTTTTTGACACTATGAGATAGATATGTAATTTACAAGAATGTGTGTTAAAATTTTGATCTTAAAAAATTCCTTTAGGGATGGGTAATTTATGTTTTAGTTGTAAGGGTACTACGGTCACATTTAGCGAAACTCATAGATGTAGGTCTAAATCAAGTCCAAAATTTATAAATTTTTAACGGCATGCTTAGAATATTATGAACAACCAATCTGACAGTCAGTTTTGTAAAATGATGATACATGATCGATTACGTTTCACAAAGGACTTTCAACCCATATAACCAAAGAATAAAGGTAAGAACATTAGTGAGCATGTAGAGAATTCAAGCAATATAAGAATTAAAAATGTTTTAACAATAAAGAAGGCCATATATAATAGTTCACCTTGTAATAAAAGACACCGTACGTAAAAATTAGCATAATCGAAGTACGTTTGGATCCCAGTCAATACAATTAAACAAAATTTGTGAAATCACTAAAATACACTCATCTTATTTTCCTTATTTTCCTATGGGGGGAGTAGATAAATCAATTTTTTATGTCATTTTTTTTGATACTATGAGATAGATATGTATTCCATAAGAGTATGTGTCCAAAATTTGATGTTAAAAAATTATTTTCGGGAGGGGTAATTTCCGTTTTAGTTGTAAGAGTACTATGGTCACATTTGGCGAAATACATGGATCGATGTCTAAATCAAGTCCAAAATTTATAAAATTTTAAAGGCATGGTTATAATATTCTAACCAATCAATCTAACGGTCAATTTTATAAAATAATTAAACATGTCCGATTAAGTTTCACAAAAGTATTTCATTCCATATAACAAATGAACAAACGTAAGAACATTAATATACATATGGAGAATTCAAGCAATATAAGAATTAAATATGTTTTAATAATAAACGAGGACATGTAGAAAACTCCATCTTATAGTGATAAACATCGTACGTAAAATTTAGACTCGTCGGAGTACGTTTAAACCCCGGTGCATGGATGAAGGTTACGTTTATTTTGAAATGTCTTATTTTTTTAATAATTAAAGCCCGATAGGCCCGGCCCGCAAAAGCCCGCAAAGGCCCGGCCCGCAAAAGCCCGCAAAAGCCCGCAAAGCCCGCTTGAATGGGCCGGGCTCGGATCCTTATATAAAAGATAAAGCCCGGCCCGGCCCGGCCCGCATATATTAAAATGTTGTTGAGGCCCGGCCCGGCCCGGCCCGTGCCGGCTATACATGGGCCGGGCCGGGCCGGGCCGGGCTTTTGCCGACCCCTAGGTTGAGTGGAAGAGGCTGCGGTAGGTATTACCGATAACGTCCTATTGCGTCTGTACTGATTGAGTCGGTAACAGATTGGTCGACCTATCTTCCATAACCATGACCTTGTATAGTCCCAAGGATTTTGGACACTCCCAGAAGGCTAGGGATCCCTAGCTTTCTTTTTTCCTCGCACGCACGTACTGTTAATGATTCATATATAAAGGAGAAAAGAAAACACATGCAACTTCTGCTACTAGCTCTAGCTAGCTATCTCAGTCGTGGATATATTGATCATCAATCAGTCGCTGCAAAACTAGCTCGATGAATTAATGTTTGTGTTCCCTATTCCTCTCGATATAGCTATAGCAAAAGGAGAGCCTATGTTTGGAACACATGGCATGATATTGGGAGAGTTAAAAGTGTCCATCTTCCGCTGCATACATGTCGACAGCTTCCTCCTTTTGCTCATGTGATGCTGCTTATGGTTACCGCCTCTCCCATGTCCGAACGGCCAAGCTTAAGATCATTCAAATCCACAATTAATGATCGATTATTTAGGGGTCTTTTCAGCCCTCCTCGATCGATCCTAAAGTGAAAGAGATGAAATCACATCCTCCTTTCTTTTTCCCCATGAAACTAGTTTCTAAGTTGCCAATAAGATCGATCGAATAGCTTTGAATTTTACTCGGAATTTTAATTTTAAGGCACTCGATCGAAATCTCACTTTGGTCTTGAAGATTTTTAATCCTATTATATATATATATATATATTGGTCTTCTACGTCCCTCCATATGGCGTATCCATCTGCACTTATACTATTTGGTGTACGCTCAGAATCTGCGCGCACATGCTCGATCATTAGTTATCTTTCTATTCTGATTGAAATATCAGTAGTCATTGTTCTTTCATTACGCTATGCATGTACGAAACTCGAGTACTTCTGTTGCACAAAATGGCCGGGTGGTACTCGAGTCATGATTCTAATCATTCTATGGTGCAGGTTTTATCTGTAGAAAGAATTGTAGGAGCGGTAGCTAATCTAATCATTTTCATATTGTGTACAGCAAAACCACCTATATATCGGTCCTGGCTCATGAGACTCGATCATGACCTCTCGATACATGCATACTGATTCCACGAATTTGGAAGATTTTTGAGCTCTAAGAGCATTCCCACCGGTAGGGAACGGCGAGGACGTCCGGGGGGTGGCCCAGCAGTTCGGGGAAGTCCGGCAAGGTGGAGGCGTGCAGCGGGGGGGTGGCCGTGCGTGGACCGGACGTTGACGGACGGATCGTCCCGAGCGGCGTCCTCGGCCGAGCACGCGAGGCGAAACGTTCCGCTGGCGGGACCCACGACACGTGGGTGACGTCAGCATGACCTTTTTTTTTATGATAAAAAAAAAAGTAAAACAGTAAAAAGTAACTCTGTCAGCCAACCAGAAGCTGACACGTGTCAGCTTCTGGGAGGCTGACAGATCAACGGCTCTGTTGATCTCAGCCATCCATTTCAAACGGATCTAAACTGATCCGACGGCCCAAATTCAAATCAAACGGCCACTTCGGCCAGAAATCAATTAATTGCAAAAAAAACCCCCAAAAATTACAAAAAAATCCCAAAAAATTGCAAATCACCCCCTATATTTTTTCTATAAATACTACCTTCATTTCATTCATTTTTTACATCAATTTGTGCACCACAAATTCACTCTCTCCCCCTCTCAATCTCTCCATCTATCCTCTAAATCCTTTGTTTATTTTTTGGGAAAAAAATGTCAACAAATTGGCTTCTTTCGGAAGATGTGCAATTAAGCATATCTTATTGTCGTTTTAGTATTGATTCGATTACCGGAAATCGTCAAAAGGTCGACAAATTATGGGAAAAGATTAATGGCGATTTCAAGGCGAATTGGGAGCTAGGTCATGGTGAATCAATGCCGGAAACTAGGACCCAAAACGCATTATCCTCTCGATTCGCAAAGTTGAAGGCGAATTTGAAACTTTGGGGTAGTGCTATTTCTTTCGCACGAAGAAATGCATCTTCCGGCTCAAACTTACACGATGAGGTATTGTTTTTTATCTCTATTTTTTTGCAAGTTATTTTTGAAAAAATATTTAATATAAGTTATGTCCATTTTATTTAATTTTCTTTATGGCATGTTCTTTAATTATTTAATTTTTTAGATGAGAAGTGCTCAATCATTTTATGTTGCCAAAAAGAAGAAAGAGTTTAAGGACTTTGCTTGTTGGGATGTGGTGAAGAATCATCCATACTTCATCCATGTCGAAGCTAGTACACCTCCACCTTACTTATCCTCTACTCCGCCTTACTCATCAACACATCCCGCAAGCTCAATGCCTCCCGCCGTCAACTTGGATGAGGATGATGCATTTCCCACACCAATGAGCAATCAAGCTCCCTCTTCTCCGGAGCGTCCTATGGGAGTGAAAGCGGCCAAGGAAGGGAAAAAGAAAGGAAAAAAAGGCATGAATTCAACAAATGAAAGAGCCGAGGCTTTGAATAGGATTGCGACAAATCAAGAAGCTTATGGTCGCAATCAAAAAGATAATGATGCAATTGAGGTTTCCCTTCTTCGAGAGCAAATCGCGCTTCAAAAAAGAGATATCGATTTGAGAGCTTTGGCGGAAGAGACTCGGATCATGTCAATGGATACCGAGATTATGACTCCTAAATCCAAGAAGTATTTTACCAAGAGGAAAGCCGAAATCCTTTCTCAAATGGATGAGGTTAAAGATGAAGCAAGCGGAGAAGGCTATTCCAATTGTTATCGCCCCCTTTTTCCAAGCTCTTAAATTAAATTACCCACTTGTATTTTTTTCAAGTATTTTCCCTTCAAGCATTTAAATTATGTAGTTTCCCATTAAAATAAATAAAAATGCAATTTCTTTATTTCCATCAAGTTCCCACACATTACAAAAATTATTTAATATTCGATATTTAAAATTTCAAAATTTTAATTATTCGTGAATAGTAATAGGAAGTCCTCAAACAGGCACCGCTGCACGAAAAACTGTTTGAGGACTTCCTATTCTGAGGAATTCCTCAAAATTCTGAGGAATTCCTCAAAATGGGGCTTCCTCACATCCTCCATGGGTGGGAATGCTCTAAATTCTATGGGTATAGTATCAGCAGTAACAAGTTCTGCGAGTACGGAAGCAACAGAGTAAAAGAGCCTGTCGCGAAATATGTTATATGCAAGCTTGCCCATTATAGGCAAAATTGAGATGAGTACTTCAACGTTTGTGAAGCGTTATGGCTCGGAGCGCGCTGTGGTAGATGCGTACCATTTACACACTCTTCGTACAGCCAAAAAAAGCGACAAATAGTCAAGTGGAAATAACCTAAAATTGTGTGCGCGCACACACATATATATAGGGTTGTGACTTCCAAACCGAAAATCGAAAAAAAAAACCCCAGCCGAAACTAACTCGTAACCGGAAAAAACCAAAATTGAATAAAAATTGAACTGAAAAGGGAAAAATCGAACAGAACCAAATAAAATCGGTTCGGTTTCAATTTTTCGGTCCAAAAAAATCGAACCGAACCAATTGAACCAAACCGATTGAAAACGACGCCATTTAGTTTGTTTTTGATTTAGTTTTGACTAAATTAGTAAATCCCTAATACTTTTTGATGCGCAGCCCTCCTCGGCTCTTGCTCTCTTCGCACTCCGCAGTCCGCACTTTGCAGCCTCCCACACTCACAGTCTCACTCTCAGACTTAGTCTCTCACAGCCTCACACTCCTCACAGGTCACACCGTCACAGCCCCACCTCTCACAGAATCACTTCACTGAGTTCACTCTTCACTCTCGTCGCTTCTCTAAGTCACCGTCGTCACAGCCTCTCAAAGTCACCGTCATCTTCACTCGATCATATTTCAGTCTTTCATAACACTTCTCTCGAATCCCATTTTCAAGTTACAAACTGATCTTTAGGTAGCTGAACAACTTGGTTTACTGTGAGTGTGATTGAAAACTTGTTTTTCTGTGAGACTAATTTGATAAGCTAACCATGTGAGACTGACTTGATTTATTGTTCGGTTCCATTGCTACACTCTTACAGTGAGACTGACTTGATTTATGAACTACACAGTGTGAGTAATCGAACTGGTATTCAAGTTACGACTTATGAATTTGTTGGGTAACCTTTGGTGAAAATATGACTGTGATTAAAAATTTGATTTACAATGAGTTTTTGACTGAAATTTGGTTTGTTGGGTTACTTGGTATACTAATTTTGTTTGATCAGACTGTTGGGTATACCAATTTTGTTTGTTGGGTAGTGGTCTAGTAGGTAATTTGGTGTGTGTGATTGTGTGATAGTGATACTATGATTGAATAATGAGTGATATTGTGATAGTGTGATTGGAATGTTTCTCACTTTGTGCTTGAAATATTTGTGACTGTGATTTACAAAAGAAAAATATGAAGAGAACACGGGGTTCTTTGCAGCTAGCATCTAAATGTGGTAAAGTTCAGAATGTGGAAACTTCATCATCTCAATCTCAATCACAGGTTTGTTCAATGACTTCAACATGTTGTTACTAATATACAACCTGCTTTTAAAAAGAGAATACTAATCTTTTTATTCATTTTTTCTCTATGCAGCCCACAGCTACTGACTCATCCACACCAACATCAGCTCATGGGCCAACAGATTGTTCTAGTGCAGCTCCTTCTGTTGTTGATTTGGAGAAAGACGGAGGAGAATCAGGTGATGATGTTGAAATTGAACAAATGACCAAAGAGCAAAAACTATTAGCCAAGAAGGAGAAACAAAAGGTCAGGTGCTTGGGAACATTATGATACAATTATAGAGAATGATTAATTTAAATGGGTGTGTAATTACTGTCAAAGGAAAATTATTGCTGATGGATCAACTGGTACATCTACATTTAGAAATCATCTCTCTCACTGTAAAAAGTATACCCTAATATTGAAGTTAACAAGATGAAAAATCAGAAATTTTTAGTTTTTAGAGAGCAAGATCGTTTGTGTGCTGTAGCGAGTACTCAACATGAAATCACTATGGCTTGTGTTAGGATGGTAGTCATTGATGAGTTGTCCTTTAGGATTGTTGATGGGATTGGGTGTAAGGGATTTTGTGATTTTCCCTGATGGGACAATTCCATGTCGGCAAACCATTGCAAAGAAAGTGTGTGGTCTTCATGAGTTTGAAAAGAATAAGCTAAAACAATATTTAAGGGGAAAGAGGGTGAGTCTAACAACAGATACTTGGACATCTATTAAGAATATAAATTATATGGTACTTACGCGTCATTTTGTGGATGATGATTGGGTCTTGCATAAAAAAGTTTTAAATTTTTGTTTGATTCCAAACCATAAGAGAGATTCCATTGCTAAGATTTTAGAAGATTGTATGCTGGAGTGAGAATTGATAGGGTTTTAATAATAACAGTTGATAATACTTCGGCAAATGATGTTGCCTTGAAAGATATTATGAAAAGAATTAGTGAGTGGAAATGTACGAATGCACTGGTGTGTGGCCCATATTTTGAATTTAGTTGTGAATGACGGGTTGACTTTAATGAATAGTTCCATCTTAAGCATTCGTAATGCTGTTAGATATGTGAGATCGTCTCCACAAAGGTTGGACATGTTTAAGAAGTGTATTGAGAGTGTGAAATTAGAGAGTAAAGGGCTGGTGATATTGGATGTTGCAACTAGGTGAAATTCTACTAATTTGATGTTGCAGTCTACCTTGAAGTTTCGGAAAGCATTTGATAGATTCATAGAAGATGATGGTCACTACAGTAAGTATTTTAGGAGTGACACAGAAATGAGGTTGAGAGAGGGGCCACTTAATTTTGATGATTGGCTCATTGCCAATGAGTTTGCTGCTTTTTTGAAGCCATTTTATGATTTCACTTTGCAAGTGTACTGCTCTAACCTTCCAACAATTCATATCATATTCAAGGATTTGCTTAAAATTCTTGGGTTGTTGCAAGAAAATAGTAGTAGTGAACTACTTTGTAAAATTACTAAGTCTACGCTTGAAAAGTATGATAAGTATTGGGGGAAGTTGGAGACTATTAATCCATATATGTTTATCGGAGCTGTTCTTGACCCGCGCCATAAATTGGAGAAGCTCAATGATTATTTTGATGAGTTATTTAGTGAGTTGGATGAAAGGGTTGATGAAAATGTGAAGAAGGTGAAAAATATCTTGCTTGATTTATTTAAAGTGTATGAGAATGAAGTCAATCAAGTCATGCAGCAAACAAGTTTATTGTCTCAAGCTGCTTCTAGTTCTCAAAACACTCAACCGATCTTGTCATCTTCAGTTGTTAGTTCCACTCAATTAGAAAGAAGGTTGGCTGAAAAAGAACAAATGAGAAAGGTAATAAAAGCTGGAGTTACTAGTAATGATATGGAGATCGAAATATCTAGTAGATCCCATTGAAGAAGATGAGGATGAGAATTTTAACATATTGGTGTGGTGGAGAGTGAATAGAGCTTCTAAGTACCCAATATTGGTTAAAGTTGCAAAGTATATTTTAGCTATTCAAGTGTCAACAATAGCTTCGGAATCTTCTTTTAACACAAGTGGTCATGTCATCAATCCATTTCATAGTTCGTTAAGTCCAAAGATGGTGGAGGCTTTGATTTGTACGCAAAATTGACTAAAGGGTACTTATGTTGCCTTAAATAAAGACCCAACGGTTGATGATATGGAGTTCTGTGATATTATAATGGAATGTACTATTTTATTGACTATTTTTAGTTTGTCACTTTGTTTGTTAACTTGGTTTGTTTTGTTATATTACATTTTAATGGTTTTCCTATCTTTTGTTGTTATGTAGAATTTCGTAAAGAATCTTATTCGACTTCATCAAATGGTAATATGGGACCTCCTGCAAGTGTCACTCAAGCTTGATGCAATTCAGGTATTGATGTAACTCAGTCTAGAATTTCTTAATGAATATTTAGAGGTCAATTCCAGCAACTAGATTACTTTGTCTAGTTTATTTGTATTGGTATTATTAGGTCATCACATTCTGTTTAGATCATGAGATTGGTAATTTTACTAAATTAGATCAAAAGTGAACTATTCAGTCACTAGATTATAAATAGAGCAATGTCATATTTGATTATTGTGTAAAGTGTAAACTGAACTCTGCTAGTTTGGAGAAAAAAATAGCACTATGACCAGGTATTGATGCAAGTCATGTAAATTAGTTTAAAAATTCATAACCTGCTAGAATTATAATTTGGTGAATTTTTGCAGGTTTCTTCTTGGAGACGGAGACGTGAGTGCATACAATTGATTGAATTGAATATCAATGCTAACTTAAGCATGAATCCATGAAACTTGTATTGTATTCAACTTCAGATGGACTTAAGCATGAAGTCATGAACTTGTATTTTCTTCAACTTCAGATGGACTTGGATTCAACTCTTATTTTTACGAAGTATGATAAACATGTATTTTATTGATTGAATTGGACTTGTGTAGTTTCATAATTTTTTTTTTGAGTTTGATATCACAGGAAACCGAAAAAATAACCGAACCGAACAAACCCTAATATATTTGAGTTATCACTTCAAAAACTGAAAAACTAAACCAAACCAAACCGATTAAAAAATTTGATTCGATTTTTGGTTCGAAAAGAAAACCGAACCATTTGACCCGATTAACAGCCTATATATATGTGTGTTTTCTTCTTCTTTTCTTATGCATGTCAAGCTGAAATAACCTAAAATTGTATATGTACATTTTCTTCTTCTTTTCTTATATATGATACTTGGGTCCTATATAGTTTGGTATACAAAGCCACAAAGGTATTCACATTATTTTTAATTATTCTGTTAGACATTTAGTTATTTAGTTAAAAATTATAAATATCAAACATGATTGAACCTATGGAATAATTCTCTAGTGGGGTCGATCTACTTAAATTTTATCAAGTAATTTTGTTGTTATTGTTGTAAATATTTACAATTTTATGTAATTTTATGTTGTTATTGTTCAATGATTGAACCAACTGTTAGACATTAATGAGACTTCTTTTATGTATTTTTCTTTAAATTTAAGTAATTATTTCAACGAGCACATTTTTACTAATTTGAGAACAAATCGTTGTCATTGTTGTAATTTTTGTTTAATTGTCTGTAAATTGTATAAAAATGGTCATAAATTTATTTTAAATATTGTAATTTTTAGTTCAATAGGTTATAATTTTGTCCAACTAATTGTAAACAAATTTTTGTGGTGGAGCCTCTCTACCCTAGTCTTACCTGAAACTATGGGCGAACTAAAATTGTTTAATACTCTCACGTTCATAAATCATGATTATAAATATTATTGAATATATAAACGTCCATCTAATGATTTAGTAAAATGTAGGTGATTGAAAATTACATCTCATAACCATGGATTAAAAGTAATTTTACAGTTCTCCTTGTAAAGATACTCACGCAATTAAGAAGCTAACTAAAGAAGAAAAAAAGAGAGGCTGAAAACCGTTCTTATTATAAAAATATAAGGAAAAAACAAACTAAAAAGTTAATGAGAAGAAATACGATTGCATGACCAATTATATTTCTCTGATTCTCACAACGTGCAGATGATGTACGTACTAAGATTTATTTCTTTTGAGATCTTAACTGGCGCCTACAGTGGTTTTCAAAGCAGATCAGGGGCAACACTTGGTCGTTTAATCCGTTAACTAGGTTAATTGATTAGCGTCTTCTTGCAGCAGTTTCTCTCTGGGCATTGAAGAAGACAGCAGCCACCGGAAGCCCAAACTCGTTTTCTTCTGCGAACTTTCGAGTATCGAACCGGTCCTTTGAAGCAGGAGGAGTCACTGTTTGCCTCCCTTTCTGCTTGAAGAGAAGGAACACAAACCGGTGGATCCCTATGTTTGGCCTTGGCATTTCATATTTCACCACCTCCCTTCCTGCAGTTGTATCAAATAGTTGATTCATTAATTACTTCTCTCATGAAACCAAAACACAAACCTCACCACCCATGCATGTTAAAGACTTACCAAATGTGATGTCAGTTGTTCCTGGGATATCGGTTACGATCCTGTTAATGAAGAAAGAACGTATCAATCCTCAAAAGCTACTATTTCAATCTGCATGAAGAATGATGCATGCCCAGTTCAGTATTTAGATAACAAATTAATTAAGGGACTAAGGGTACCAGTGCAGGTGCTCCTTCAGGTAGGGGTCACTAGGACCTGGAACATCTGGGTCCGTCATGACCTACAAGAAGGACATGCGTTAAAACTTAAAACGAACATATCCAAGCAGAGCTACATTGATTAGCTTCGGCAACAGTGCATAATTAGTATGGTTCCTTACCAGTGTAAAGAAAGATCTGAGATCGCCACCGTGAACCTCAACCTTAGGCTTGATGGTTACTGAGGAAGGATATAGCTCACGGCCATTATATACCTTCGTGCTGGAGTTGTAAGTCACTGTCATTTTTACACTAGGGGGGAAATAATCGACAACATCTCCAATGACTCTCCCAACAACAAGAGGTTCTGACATCTTTGCTATGGAAGAATTAGAGAGGGGGTCGACCTTGAGTTTTTGTTTTTGTTTTCCTTTGAGGAAGCAGGTTTCTGAACTATGAGCACCAACACATCGATCACATCTTTATAGTATTTAGAAGAACCCTCGTAGGTTTCCATGCCATATGAAAGTTAAAGAGTAAACAAGTGGTAAAATGGAACATAGATCTATATAAAAATGTTATGATCTGTTAGGCAAAGTGTTAATCTCTACTAAATGCACTATGCATGAAAATATCTCTAGTTCTCTACTAAAGTATTAACCTCTTATACTTTTGTAATTAAAGGCCTCAATGAATTGGTATAGCTACGTTTGCTAATATAATATAATATATATATATATACACACACACACGCTACGTACGTCGACCTAAGAAAGAAGCTGCCGATCCCTCATTTTGAACGTACGAACCAAATTATATGTCCTTAAAAATTATCCTCTCTACGAGAACAATCAGAACATTGTTGTTCTAAATCTATTGTAGTTCGGAGTCAATGTCCCTCAGCATATATCTGGTACGTACATATATACCCCTAATGTAAATATTTGCAGCTTCGATCTTACTCTTGTACGTAGTACTGCTACTTCAACCGTCGCATATATATTCCGATGCCAGTCACGCATATTAGACTCTGATTAAATCTCAAAATGGTGATAAAATGAGGACCTTCACCTTGCTTCTTGACTTGATGTGCCACATGATTCGAATGTAATCTTTCTTATCTTCCTTGTGTTTCTCATAGTATTTGACTTTGAGGAATGCCCCCTACCAATCTGTGTGTTTCACCGAGCTGAGGCTGTAATGCATGTTGTATCAAAGACCATGTCACTTCTCGAATTCTCTTGATCGATTAAATCCTTTAAAGAGTAGAAATTGAAAAATAAAAGAATTAAAGAGTATCAATTTTTAATATATTGAATTGAATGACACTTCTTCAGTGTATTAACACAATTTACAATAAAATACTTGTTTATAAAATAACCATGAAATAGTAAACTAATTTACTTCTTTAAGTTTGTAATATCAAGTTAAGTTTTCTCATAAGGAACAATATTAAACCTAAATAAGTAATTTTTTATTTTACGGTTGTGTTAAATCAAATTAAAAAAAATGAATGGTCAAGATTAAATTGTAAATTTTAAATAAAAAGTTACTTGTTTAAGTTTGACACTATTCCTTATGAGAAAACTAAACTTTGTATTACAACCTTAAAGAAGTAAATTAATTTACCATTTTATGATTATTTTATAAACATATTTTTTATTATAAATTGTGTTAAAGCACCAAAATAGTTTCCTAAATTGAAAAGCAAAACTTATAGTTGTACGTGCACAGACTCACTAGAGTTTGCAACATATGGACTTCAAAAACCTAACACATGATAAATAGTAGTGTACGTACATCTGTATTATTTTTGAAGATGTATTTTTCATTACGTACGCAGTCAGAAATACATGTTTCTGGCTGAGCAAGGCATTATTGCTTCAAGGTTTGTATTTAGAGGTGGGATATTGTAATCGAAAAATTGAAAAAAAAAAAATCAAACCAACACAGAACACTACAAGAAAAACGAACTTAGACGACGGAGAGTTTCCGTCGTCTAAGTGAGTTTTTCCGTCGTCTATGTACTTAGACGACGGAATCTCCGTCGTCCAAGGTCCGTGCTCCAAGTGCTGTCGTCCAAGCACTTAGACGACGGAGAATAAGTTCTCCGTCGTCCAAGTTCACTTGGACCGCGGACAATATGCGTGGCCCAAGTAATCACCTGGATGACGGAGAACTTAATCTCCGTCGTCCAGGTGATTACCTGGGCCACGGATATTGTGCAATTGTCCGTGGCCCAGGTAATCACCTGGACGACGGAGATTAAGTCCTCCGTCGTCCAAGTGTCTTTTTAATTTAAAAAATAAATAAATTGTAATTAAATATTATTAATTGAATTTAAATAATGAAAAATGATAAAATTAATTAAATAAACTAAATTTTTAATATTACTTAATTATTAAATAATTAAAATTAATTTGTACATACACATCCAAAAAACTCATAAAAATGAAAATATTGTTCGGAATGCGGAAAGAAACGAGATAATTAAAAAACTACTAGCTAATTAACACACTGGAGGAGCAGATGCACCGCCGCGTCCCCCGCCTCCAGCCGGGTCGTCGTCGTCGCGATATGGGTTCGGAGGAGGTTGACATACTTCTCGAGATTGTTGCATGAGGGCGATGAGTTGGGCTATTTGTGCTTGTTGCTCATCACGTCTTTGCCGCATTGACTCATTCTCCTCTCGTGCCAGTTGATTCTCCTCTCGTGCCAGTCAAGCCTCTTGAATGGTTGCTTCGACGGCAGCAGCCTGAGTCCTTCTCCGCTGCCCCGAACCTCCCGTAGATGATGAGTCGGAGTTCGTTGACAAATCTCGAACCACCTTAGGTCCGAAGTGCCTAACCTCCTTGCCAGCTCTACGACCGTAGACCTCATCCGCGATTGCAATTTGGCTCTCAATGGATAGAGGAGGCAGGTCTTCCGGCGGCACATCTGGGAACGCAAGCTGAGTGTTAGCCAATTCTTCCTGCGCACGCTCTATCACCTTTGCCTACAAAAGAATAATTAATTTATTATAATGAAATAATATTTAAATAATAATTACTATAATTAAAAGCACATACATATATATCACTTACGCCGCATTGACTCGCTTCATTATCGAGCCCAAGCGTCACGTACGCGCTTATGCTTGCATCAAGATAAGGGTGTTTGGAGCCCTTATCCTTGTGCTCATTGGCTATTTGAATGACTTGCTTGGCGCCGGAAGTATGGTGTTTGTCCTTCTTCCCCCGGTTGGCTTTGTTGACACCGGAGAATTTCTGTTAGACAACATAATTAAATCATTAAAAAATTAATAACTAAAATTTAAATAATTCAATTATCTTAATTGAAATAAAAAAAGTAAATTAACACCTTAAATTCGTCATCGGCAAAGTGGTTACACAACCACTGCCACTCATCTTCTCTATCCCCACGCAGCTCTATAGGGGGAGGCGCGGGACCGTAAGTTTGGAAGTACTGATGGAGCCTGTACTTCCAATCTTTGTAGATGGAGTTGGCGGTTTGGTTGATATGCCTCAACATCGCCGGTGTCGGATCCACCGCAAATTGTTTCTATCAAAAATAAATAGAAAATTATAATCGTATATATTATGAAATTATAACTAATATTAACAATATTATATAATAACTAAAATTGGACGTATTACGTACTGAAAGATCTTTAAAGACTTTCGCCTTCTCATCATCCGGCACCTCCTTCCAAGTAGAGGCAGTGAGACGAACTCGGCTACGGACGATTGACCCTATGCTATGCGCCGAGAGACTTGTTAGCTGAGCTGTGGGAGGGCCACCGGTGAATTTGTCGTAGGGCAAGTCGATCTTTTTCCCGGTCGCCTTGCAAATTTTCTCCGCTTTGCCCCCTTTAACGAGACCCCGAGTCCTTTTCGGTTCCGGGTCAGTGGGGGCCCTCCTTTGCTTACGGCGGGCGCTGTACATGATAGATTCAGCGGTCGAGGACGCCTGAGTACTTGCCGTTGAACCGGTACCGGGCGTCGGAGTTGAAAAGGGGTCGACGTCATCACCGCCGGAGATAAATGGGGCAGAGGGAATTTCCCCAAGAGGCGCCACCTCCGAAGCAGATGAAGGGTCCGGATTGAGGGCGTCGTTGCCCTCCTGTTGAACCCAACCGACTTGGTCAGCCAACATTCGGAGCATGGCATCTTCTGCCTCCTGTTGGGCTTTCTTCTTGCCGGATGGAGCCATTTAAACCTAGGAGTACGTTGTTAAAATACATACTTACCATAATAATTACAATTGCAAAATTTACGCTAATTAAGTACGGTTAAGATTTAAATAGAGTACACTAGTTTGGCTTTTTGGGTCGTTCAATGGACGTGCAACCCGCGCGATAAAGTGTAAATTTTCAATTAATCAGCCTTGGTTAATTCGAAAAACATGGCCAGTTAGGGATAAAGATAACGCGAGAGGCAGGACTAATTTCGACAAAACACCTATTGGTGTCGTCTTTCTTAGATCCAAAATCTGTCACCAGTCATAACCCGTTTCTAGACACCATGTCCGACATTCGGCCAATTTTTCAAAAATTTACACTTCCTCAAGTCCTTTGTAAACTCCGCCCTCAACCTCGTGTCCATAACTTCACTTAGGTTATGGTGTGCGGTGATGAAATCCACACATCACGAGGGGTTAAGGAGATAAGCTAGGAAAAGAGGCGTCATCTATTCCAAAGAGTGCGACTTAATAAACCAAGCATATGTACTAAATTTAAATAGAAGACGTACTACCATGCAATTTACTAGAAAATACACGTAATTATCAATTAATTAAAACAATAAATAATGACAATAATGAATTATTATTTATCATGCATTTAATAATAATTATTCATTTACCAATATAATTAATTATTATTAACAATAATTATTATTTAAAACTAATTACAATAATGAATTTTTTAAAACTAATTATTAAATTATTATAATTACAATAATGAATTTATGCATTTAATTAATTATCAACTAATAACAATTATGCATTTAATTAATTATTAATTACAATAATTAACCACTAAAATTATTATAATTACAATAATGAATTATTTAAAACTAATTATTAAATTATGTTTAGAAATTAATTAATTAAATGAAAATAATGTTAATAAGGTAAAAAATAGAAATTTACCTCACCGGAGTAATCGGGAATATCGCCGGAGTTGAGTCGTCGGAAAGGAGGAACCACGCCAGAAAATTTGTCGTCGAAGTGTCGCCGGAGGAGGAAAATCGCCGGAGGAGAGGAGAGGAGATGGAATGAGAAAAGGGGGAGGGGGGTGCTATGCTATTTATAGGTTTTCACTTAGACGACAGAGCACTAATTTCCGTCGTCTAAGTTCACTTGGACGACCGAAACAGTGTTTTCCGTCGTCTAAGTGGCGGTTTAAAAAAAGTGAAGCGGCGCCAATTAATCGGCGGGACGTTTTGGAACTGCCATAATTTTGGACTTAGACGACGGAGAATGGCATCTCCGTCGTCTAAGTGAAAATTCAAGCGGTGCCAAAAATTGAGGCGGTAAATCAAACCGCCATAATTTTCGACTTGGACGACGGAGAATGGCATCTCCGTCGTCCAAGTGAAAATTACATTGAAAAAAAAATAAAAAATAAATTGAACCGCCATGGTAAATTGAACCTGAACGACGAAGAACGTCATTCTCTATCGTCCAAGTTCAATTTACGTTAAAAAAAATTTTAAAATTAATTCGCTAGGAATTTAGCGATCTGTCATTCGAGTGAAATAGTCGTCCAATATTGATGAACACATCGTATATATGAACAGTTAAATTTGAACCGACGAATAATTTTATGTCTTGAAAGTTATTAAGTATCGACTAATCCTTACGACTTAAGTGTTCATGAGTAGAGGCTCATTTGCAGCAGAGTATTAACGAAATTGAATTTGGACAAAACAACCGTTGGATATGTTCGTCGTAACATAATATATAATTGTCTTTAAAGGACCATAAAATAATAAGTTCGGGAAGGGTTTCATCGGCACAGTCAACCGCAAAACCGAGAATTTCACAAACCGGAAACGTGGATACAAGACATTTCGCAACTCCGATTTTCGAACCGTCAAAGCTCACACACCAAGAATTGTTTACTCTAAAGTCTTGACGAAAAGAATATGCATTGGAAGAAGGTCTAGATGGTCGTTGTCTTAGAAAAAATTACGAAATCTTCACCTGGACGACGGATAAGGTCATCTCCGTCGTCCAGGTGTATATACCCTGAATTCAGGGGTTAGGGCCTTACTGTTTAGGGTTTAGGGTTTGTAAACCTGGACGACGGAGATGGTCATTCTCTGTCGTCCAGGTTTGTACCTGGACGACAGAGAGTGACCATATCCGTCGTCCAGGTGTAAAAACCCTGAATTCAGGGATTGGGGCCTTAGGGTTTAGGGTTTAGGGTTTAGGTCGTCCAGGGTTATTTGTGTGTCCGTTCAATTATTTTGAATAAAAAAAATTAAAAAAATGATCGGTCGATTCGATTTGCTAGATTTAGGGTCGAGCATTTAGGGAGCTAGCTCAAGGTACGTATTTATGTATGAAATTTCCTTCTCGCATGATATATAGATTTAACGCCATAATTAAAACAACATATATATATATACTACATTTGTGCTCACAATAATACTATCACATTACATTCAACGTATATAATCAATTAATCATAGAATAATATAGTATACTTTCTGAAACATTTATTTCATTAATCTCTCGCAATATATAATTATATAACCTGGACACGTGTAATTAATTAATTAAGAACAAAAATATTAAGATCTACATACATATATACATCATCCTCCTTATAATATTTATATTAATTATTGATCGATGATGCATCAGATATTAAAATAATTACATACTCAACTACCAATTAATTTTTCTCGTCTTAGTTAAGTAGTCATCATCATAATCGTCATCATCCTCGTCCCCGGTATCCGATTGCTCATCCTCCTCATCATACTCAACATCGTCTGACGAATAACCTGAGTCCTCGTCTGCGTCCTCTTCCTGCTCATCTTCTTCATCTACCTTATCGATAATCTCATCTTCAGTTAGATCTGTACAACCATCAGGCATGGGTAACCGTTCACCATCTTCGAATTACCACTGGAATCAGACGTTGCAGCATAACGTGATAGTCATGTGTCTTTAGACCAACAAACTTGTGTTGCACCTCGTCCACTGCTCCAGTTATAGTAGCTGCATACGTAGCCGGATAACGAACGCCCTTAAACCAGTGAAATACAGAACGTCTAAGTGTCGGCTTCACTGTGTAAGGTGCAGCTGGCATCTTGTTGTACACTCCTTTCCTATCCCTCCTTAACCACAAGGGACGACGTAGATTCATTGATTCCAGATCTTTGCGCGCTTTGGGAGTATCTTTAGTCTTGAACTTAATACCGAGAATTGTTCCCACCACGTTGTCGCACACATTCTTTTCTATGTGCATCGTGTCCAAGTTGTTCCTCAGCTTCAACTTTGACCAGTAAGGGAGTTCAAAGAATATACTCTTGTGATCCCAATAGTTTGGATCATGTGGAGGAATTGGATTGCATTTCTTTACATCCGCGTCATTGGTCAACACACCAAAGTCAAAATAGCTTAACCTCTCTAAAATCTCTTCGCCCGACCAACTACGGGGTTTAGGATTGTTCTCTATCGTCCCGTCGAAATGAGCTTCATCCTGTCGCCACGGGTGGTCGTCAGGAAGCCATCTACGGTGACCTAAGTAACACACCTTCCCCGCGTGCCAACTAGAGTTCACGTCGTCCAAACATATAGGACATCCATTATATCCTTTTGTCCTGCAGGCTGCCAACATCTCATACGCTGGAAAATCGTTGATCGTCCACATTACGGCAGCCCTCATCGTGAATATCGTGTCAGTGAATTTCTCATAAGTTGGGAAATCTCTTTTTCGAACTCTTCCTATTCACCTGGAATCTGCACTGGCCACATACGGAACAATAGTCCAAATCTTTATACTCTTTGTAAAATAGCACACAATCATTCGGACATGCGTCAATTATCCTGTACTTTAGGCCGAGGCTGCTCAAGATATTTCTAACCTTATAATGAGATTTAGGAAGATTGTGATCATCAGGAAGCAACTTACATATTTGCTCCTGAATTTCGTCAAAAGCACTCACTGATATTTTGTGCTTCACTTTTATCTTCATTTGCTCCATCACATATTGCAACAGATTCTCTCGACATCCAGGGAACACCGGGGTCTGCGCTTCAAGTAGCATCCGGTTGTACTTATCCATCTCACTGGTGTCAGTGGCCAAGCTAGCAGCGGGGAATGTGTCATCATGCTCATTAGTGGTACTGTAACCTCCGTCTTGGTGTTGGTGTCCACCATGACTACATCCCGGAAACGCATCATGGACCAAATCTGCAGTTGGATTGCAAGCTGGGGGTCCGGCACCACTGCCGCTGGATGAGGCACCATGGTAACTGTACCCTGAGCTGAAGTCTGCTGCGCTGAACTCTACTACTTCACCATGCTCGCTCCATGTAGTGTAACTCCACATCATACCATTTTCGTACAGGTGTTGCACCATAACATTAACCTCCACATACTGACAATTAAGACATTTCTGGCACGGACACCTGAAACACTTCTTTCCCTGACCATGTTTTATCGCAAAATTCACAAATTCGCTAATTCCATCCATATACCGGACATCACATCTATTCTTCAACTTCATCCAACTCTTGTCCGTACTGCTACAAAATATTATAATTAATTAATTATTACATATATATATATTAGTCTATTAATTTACGCTTAATTATATGTACTTGGTCTACATCGATCCATCAATTACGTACGTACGTAATTTAATCTGTATATATAGCTAACATCCATGCATGTATGTACGTACGTTTTCACTAAATATATATTAAGCAAATTTTAACTGTGTACGTACCTGCTACCCTTCTCGATATCAGTTAATTAAGCTAGCTAGCTAGTCAGCGGAGATCCCTGATCCTGATCCTTCTCGATCGGCCTTCTCCCTTCTCCTTCTTCTTCTCCCTTCTCCTTCAATTCTTCTTCGATCTTTAAAATTTCCCGCGGGACAGAGGATCGGATGGAATGAAAAGAGTTTGGCATCGGGCTTATATAATTCTTCACTTAGACAACAGAGGTGTCGGTACGTCGTCTAAGTGGAAGTTACTCGGACCACGGCGTGTCGGTCCGTTGTCCAGGTGATCACCTGGATGACGAAGAATACAATCTCCATCGTCGAGGTGATCACCTGGAGGACGGAGAAGACTCCGAGGTCCAGGTGTCCACCTGGACGACGGAGACGTGATTCTCCGTCGTCCAGGTGATCACCTGGAGGACGGAGGAGACTCCGAGGTCCAGGTTATCACCTGGACGACGGAGAGTACCATCTCCATCGTCCAGGTGGACACCTGGACCTCGGAGTCTTCTCCGTCCTCCAGGTGATCACCTGGACGACGGAGATGGTCTTCTCCGTCGTCCAGGTGTTACTTGGACGACTGAGAAGTCTCCATCGTCCAAGTGTCACTTGGACCACGGAACAATTATGTTTCCGTGGTCTAAGTGCTGTTTTCTTGTAGTGGAACTGCGGAAAAAAAAAATCGAACCTAATACAAACCGAACTGAAAATGACTGAGATATTTTGTTTGGTTTTGGTTTTGGATTTGATTTCCAAACACCAAACAGCACTGAAAAATTAAAGTATGCAAAAAATGACATCATTTTGGGTATTTTATAATATATTATATAAATATATGCAAAATAAAAACCTTAAACTCTAAAAATTCTAATTTCTTTATGCACAATACTTGTCAAATTCATTAATTCATAGAGACGAATCAAAATGTTAGGCAACTCAAAAAAAGGTCTTTTATAGACAAGTTTTTAGATATTTTTTGAAAAAGTTGGTTTTAATTTTATGCATTATGTAAAGAATCGAAAGAAACCTAAAAAATCCGGAAAAAAAAAACTCGAACCGAATCTAATTGAATAGTCGCGGTTTTTTGTTAAAAAAATAAAAAATAAAACCGAACAAAAAAATATATTTCAGTTTGATAATAATTTTGACCAAAAATCAAACCGTTCGGCCCGAATCTCACCCTTTAAATTCAAGTTCATTCTTTAGTGAATTTAGATAACTTTTGAAATGTAAAGTAGTATACCACAATTACGTATAAATTATATAAAAATCCACGCGTAGTTGGTTAGTTGATGTGTTTTCTTTCGAGCAGGTTTTTGGTTAATTTGCTCCATTTTCATTTAGTGAATTCATGTAGTGCCACGTTTCGTGCAGATTTTTGGTTTGCTTCATTCTTCCGGTGCTCAGATGGTCATCATTGTGTCCAAAATTTTGAGGCGTGACATTTGGATGACAAGTAGGAGGAGTCATGCCCAACGAAATGGGGTAGTTGACCATACAATATATCTAAGCATGTAATGTATCAGTCCGAGTCTGGACCGATCGAGCCTGCTCCTTAGCCGCTCGAGCCTCCTTTTCAGCTGCTCGGACCCGCTTCTCGGCAGCTGCCGCACTCGTACGCCTACTCGCCGAAACTGATGGCTGGGTCAAATCTCGCTCAACTACCCATCCAAGGCCACAAACCTCGTTCTCAGCTTGGCAGCCAAAAACTGTATGTGCAATATTAATCCGAGTGTAGTTTGATAGGGGAGGCAAATCTTAAGGCATCATCTCCGGGTTCTGTGACCGTATGCGCACAAATTTCTCCTCGGCCAATTGTTTCAATTCTTCTCAAATCAATATTGTGAACAATATATGAATGTCGATTTCCAAAGAATATTTGACATAGTTTCCCCTAAAATTGGAGGAAGCCAAAACACTGCACGGAAGAAAACAATTCGAATAACCAATTCCAAAATAATATACCATCGACACTGATTCCTACCCGGATTTCTCAAATTCAGAATCATGTTCAGCCGACTAAATCAAATTCCAAGAGCAGAACTATTATGACCCGGAACAATGTCACGAGATAATTGGAACTTACGCAGTTAGTCGCTAATTAATTACGTTAATCGTCGTTGGTACTTAGTCTTTACCGTCGGTAACTTTTGCTAGCGTTTCATCGAAATTTTATCAACTATATTTTTCGAGAAATTTCTTTGGATAAATTCGTAGAGTTTGTCGAAACGAATTCGTGGCCACATCAAGTGATAAAATCAGAGTTACAACGAGGAAGTTATGGTCAACGAAAATTTTACGAAAATATCGGAAAACACATTATCGTAAAATCACGACTACATATAGGGGTTTTCATTTTGAGAAAGTCTGACATTTATATTTTTGGCAACTTGAGGCCGAGAAGGTGGCGGATTCTGGGTTATTTTCAATGGTGATGGTGGCTATGTACACGACGGCAATGGGGTTTTGAATCCCAGGCGATGAGGAGTTGAACACGATGTCTCTCGGACTCAGCCGTGGCCGGATGCCAATGAACGAAGGAAGTGAAAGGACCCAACCCCGATTCAGTTGCCTAAACCGGAATCGAACCCCTTCGAAAACACGAACCAACAAAAACCGTAGAAATTTTGGCAGAGTTTCGTTACTAACGTGGAATTACCATTACCTGCACGCGAAAAATACACTTCATCCTATGCAACAAAAAGCAAACCGTGGGCACCAATCCCATCCGGATTTCTCAATATATCAACAATAATGTAAAGTAATAAATATACCTATACATTACTGAAATCCGGAGTAAAATCGTATAATATATACAACAGAATACTCAGAGTGACCTATAATGTATAAACATATAAGTATACCACAGTAGGTAGAACAATAAACCTACTGAAAGAAACAAGGTAGCTCGAGCACTATGCTTCCGACCACGACGTGCGACACCAGAGCCTGAACTGCAAACTGGGCACGGAAACCGAAAAGCCCAGGGGAAAGACATGAAAACTATTAGAGTGATGGACGAAAATAAATGTCTTTCACCAGTTGATATATATGTTTAAAATAACATATGCGAGTCCAGGTAAATAAAAACAACAAGTACACGAGGTAAAACCATAATCCTCCAGCGTACTGAGCATGTAAGTAAAAATCCCACGGGGTCACTCATGGACACGTCCGTGCTAGTACAGTCCGAATCACGGGATCCCAGACCCACACGTGATTCTAAGCCAGAAATGGCCTCGGTTCCGGGGATACGCCCCTCACCGGTTAGGTTGGGGAAACGCCCCTCCTGGCGGCCTACCATCGGGGATCAACCGAGAGGCAAGTGTATCGATACAACAACGTAACTGAGACTGTACTCTGTGCAAACCAAATCATAAACAGTTCGATGCAAATGCATGAAACAGCATATAAGTGTATGTATATTCGTATACGTATATCCGTATATGTATAATCGTATAATCGCAAAACACATGCTCATGTAATCCGAAATCTCATACGCATGCTCAAGTTCGTAAATCATATAAAAGACTCGCAAGCATTCCGTGAAAAGAAATTGTCCACTCACAGACTAGCGTAACGCAGTTCGCGTTAACCCGTGATCCGGCGGAATGTCCCTCGCCAAACGAACGATCACGAACACCTGAATATTCACAATGTCCAATTCTCACAAACATAATTCTACAATTCAAATCAAATCACGAGAAACCACCGTTCTCGGAAACACGTAATTCGAATACGACAAACTGTCGGAAATCCGGAAATCACACCTCAATACCTCGCTGTAAGTTCAGACGCTCAAATCGAGAAACGAACCTCCCCACTGCGATCGGGGTGCGATTTCGAGTGAAATGACATGCAATTTGTCGAAAACCCAAAAAGTCAAACTGTTGACCGCCGTTGACCAACTCCCACGGCGGCGCCGCCACCCGACCGGAAAATTTCACGGCGGAGCAACCTTCACTCCACTCAAAATCATCCACTGAGCAACTTTGTCAACTGCAACAAAGGCCAATTCAATTTCTAACTAGCTCAATTTCACGATAAACCGAATTGGTACCAAATTTTCCAATCCAAAATTCTCCAAGCTCAAGCAAAATTAGATCACCAAACTTACATGGTAGCTTGTATGTGAGGAGAGCTTCAAAGCCTACTACAAATTGTAGCTCGAATCGGTCAAAATCGTTGAACCCGAATCACCAAGTTTTCCTCCATTTTCATGCCGGAAAATCTCACTCCACCGGCCACCTCGCCGTTAAAGGAGGCCAGGGATAGACTCGTGACAGCAAGGCGAAGAGAACGGGGTAGGAACCAAGCCAAGGGGTGACCGGATTAGGCTTGCCGCCGGCGAAGCCGTGAGCAAGTCGCCACCGTCTCCACAGCTCGGTCAAACCGAGTTGACCGGGTCAAAGAATTTATGGCCCAAAGTTGACTTGCCTGTTTTGGAAACCTTCTATTTATATACTTGCCAAATAAGGAAACTTCCCCAATTAATTTGCGACAACTTCGAATATCCGAAACTTACTCGTCGTAATTCCAATTCCGATAATTCTCGCGGCCATAAACTCGACTCGACATGCTCCTCAATTATCACCCGAAGTCAAACACATCGACCAATCGGATAAAAAGTCAACTGTTCAAACTAACACATTTAAATTAACAATCAGAAATAATCACAACTTAATCTTCATAACTCAGAATAATGCTCCGAAAGTTCCCACAAACTCGAAATTAAATTCTGAACAACTTCCGTGAAGAAGCCGAAACCAAATTCTCGTCCGGTAATTTAGTCGCTAAGAACATCACTATTATAACCCGATTCCGTCGAAACTTCAAATATTCATAATAAATTCCTCGGTCATCCAAATAATGATCCGGAACCGCCCACGAACTCAAAATCATACATACAACGACTCTCAAGAAGAGACCCAGCTCCAATTCTCGGCCAATAATTAAGTCGTTAACAAATCCGGCGATCCAAACGACTATCGGAAATCTGCGATAACACGCAAGCTCGTAGATCAAGCTGATTCCACTGCTGATTCTGTTATGGGTCGTCACAGAAGTGAATTTCGGCGAGGGTTCAAAACTTCATTGGTTGATTTCGTTATTTTCTAGTTCAATTTTAGTTTTGAGTTGTACTATAATGTTGTTGGGCTTATTGAGATGAACGTTTTGATAAGTAGGTTGCTCGATTTAGACCTGGTGGGATTCCGACTGCCATGTACAGTGGAGCTCCGGTGAGGTTGGAATTTTTGCCAAAAATTTTTGTCGTTCCGCTCATAATTTCGTGCTGAATGCAATGGTGAGGTTCTTGAATGGATCTGGACTTGATTAATTTAGACGTGTGTTTAATCGGATAATAACTAATTAATTTTATGATATTATTAACGGACTATCCGACTATCGATTTAAATTCGAGTCGCTCGATGTTTGAGATTTATGTTGCGACTCTAAAATTGATTTACAGTGAAGGAATACAAGGAATTGAATTTGGAATTTGATTAAGTTCGTAATTAGTCAGAAAAGACGCTATTCGAGAATGCGAGATTCTTAACATTATTACTTGTCAGATTACAATCTTAGCTATTTATTATGAATATCGACGATTGGATACTAATTATAATCGTGGTTTCAGGATCACGAGTTAGCAGGCACTGTCGGGTGATTATTGCGCTGATTGGCAAGTTTCAGTTTTATGAATATCTCAACATAGTACTATGAGTGGACTTTTATTTATTTTCACAGTTGCTGCGAGTTCATGTTTATGCAGATTTATAGTCTCCTGTTTTTTATTACAGTCGAGTTTGGATGTATGTTTGTAATAGTTTTACTTAGTAGCATCAATGCCTTAGCTATTCAACTGATCACTGGATAGTCGGGTTGGACAAACACCCTGCCGACCCAGATCATCTCGGGTTAGGACAAACACCCCGGATGATCTCATCACCTTGTATTTATAGTCATGGAGTCGCTTCGAGTTAGAAAAAACACCTTGAGCACCCACCTCCATATTTTATTTTGTTTATTATTTTGAACTTGCATGATTTCACAGAATTTAGCGGGAAGACACAGACAGAATATTTTACATTTTACACTGATTGTGAGTTTTTTTCAACTCATGCTGTGAGACCCCGGAATTATTAAAGGAGATTAATGAGACATTTGATTTGTAATCTCGGTGATCATGAAGACCTTCGCAAAAATTTTATGAAATATTGAGTAAGTGAAATTCTTTATTTAAAGCTTCGACGAGTAAGTGAGATTCTTTATTTAAAGCTTCGATGAGTAAGTACACATCTTCGCAACTCCGTGGTGATTTTTGTGGCATTTTTCGGAAGCGTTTGCTATTTATTCCGAATTTTAGTATATTGAAAATAAGGAAATATTTTATTTATAGGATGTTTTTGGACCATTGAATTTAAGTGGGATAATCTAGACAATTGATCATAAGTTTAGTGATGTGGGCTTTTGGATAGAAGTGTTAAAACACTTGACGTCAGTTTAGAAGAGACCATAATCGAGCTGACATAATTGAGCATCTCTCTTCTCGTTTCAACCTGGTCTCATTTTCGACAGTTGCGTTGCAGGGCCAAAATCGATATTCTACCTTGATCTTTACCCTTTGACTTCTTCATTAAATTTTCTCGGAATTATGGTCTCGGTATCATATCCAAAATTCGGCACAATCCAATGGTGGAATCATTCTATATCAAGGTAAACATGGCCACTGCTCATCACAGTTTCCTGATTTTCAGTTGAGCATCAAATGGATTCTAATTTGTGTTGCATGTCAATTCCTTCTATCCAATCATCTTCATCTAGGTATGAGTGATGTTTTTCAATTGAGATTGAGTATGAGTTAGCTTTGAGAGCTTGAGACCCATTTTGGAGACCGACCCGCGACCAGAACCCGACCGAAATTCCCTCATCCGGTCATGACACAGCGGCGATTGCTTTGCATGAGGTAAGAGACATGATCTACTCATCTAGTTTTGATGTTAGGTACTGCTGTAATCAAAATTTAATGCTCTACTTTGTTTAATTGATGAAACTATGAAGTGGTGAATTGGGAGTGTTTGTATGTGATTTTATAGTTATGTGCTGTGATTTGGAAAAAGATGTGCATGATGCCTTTATTTGGTATGAAGTATCTATTAGGATGTTGTTCTTGTTACCGAAGTAACTAAGTGATATGAATTGGATTTTAAAGCCGTCTAGCGACCACAACATAGTTGGTTAATTTTCTTATCCAAAGTTTGGTAATATAAGTGGTGACATAAGATCAAGAAATGATATTTGTTAAACTTGGTTTGATATGGGTGTCCTTAGTAATTTGGACGTATCATGGTTTTGAAGATTAAGTTGGTTATTTTCGGAAATCTTGCTTGGCATAGCTTTGGTGATATTGTGTAATTGATATGAAGTGATTTAATGATATTGAGTATGTTGGACTAGGAATTCAATTACCCGAGACGTGAAATATGGTGGTGTTGGCCTAGGAAAGCGTGTGAATGTTAGAGCGATGATGTTCCAGGTAGGGGACTCTGGACTTGCCTCATTTAGTGGATTTATAAAAGAACGTATTTTCTTTATTGCATGATTACTATGTTTTCAATGCATATGAGTTTCTATTTGATGACTTGAGAGTGAGAGGAGCATAATGACTTTCCTGGGTTTCCATCCCTGAAACCTTCAGAGGGACTATATGGATGGAAGAGTGTCTGACATCCTTTGAGGTCTGGCACTGCTTCTAGGCGATACGGCGTAAGCCGATACTCTCGCTACACCTCGACAAGTAGGCGATATTAATCATGGTAAGGTAGTTGTTGGCTTAGAAATCGGTCATCAGGTTTGAGTTTTCTTTATGAGCCCTACTATATTTTTTGTACTCTACTACAATTTGTGGTTTTGAGCATTTTATCTTATGCATCTGTTTTTCATTTATTTGTCGGCACCTATAATTTCAATATTTGTTTTCACACCTAGCTGGGTACAACTCTGTTGAGCAGTAAGGACAAAAGCTCACCCCTACAATACTTTTTTATGCAGGTACTGTGTACGAAGATGGGACAATTGGATGATGATAGTGTGGCTTGGATTTTCTTGTGTCTCATATGTCATAGATTGAGTTAGATCCGCGTGACAGGTTTACTTGTTTCATTTATTCCATCTTGTTTATTGAGTATAGTTAATTTGTCAAGTTCTTCTATTGTGAAATACTACTCCTATCAATCATTCGGATCTGTCTTTGAACCAGACTATTTATTAATTTATACGGGACTTTTATTTCTTTTCTAAAATAATTTACTTCATTGCTTTCACCTCATTTTTGATAAACGCTTCTACAATTTATTTTTCTTATCTATTTTACAGATAAGGTTTACGTTCTTCTTTTTCCTTGCGGGTTCTTAGGACTTGAGTTAATGATCTTAACTTAAGTTTTAGGGACACGCGGCACTGTAATGTGCTCGATTTGATGAGGTACAAATCGGGGCGTTACACACGCTAATATTTTTATGTTTTTATCTGCATTTCCCTAGACCTTTCAGTTTTTCGTGCCCAGATTATAGTACTTCTCCTGGGCTGAATTTTGATCCCCAGAGGATTTGAGTCTAACGGATTATCATACCTTTCTGTAGGTTTCGGCACACTAACAGTGTATTTTCATATGTTTTATTCTACTTTTAAAAGTCACTCTGAACACTAGTGTTATAAGTTTTTTTTTCCAGTGTTGGTTGTGAATTAATAGTATTGCTGGATTATGAGTTTTTAGTTCCTGTATTATTGTTCCAGTATTTTAATTAATTTACTTTTCACACTTTATTTAGAAATCAGGATGGACATCGGTGCTGTACGGTATTGTTTGTGGGAAATTCGAAGTGTGATTTTCATGCAGGTTTCAGGTAGTCCACTTCGTACAGGAAATTATGTCAAAAAATTTATAAAAATCCATTGTTTAAGTCTTGTTGTTAGGGCGTGATCCTAGATATTAGTTAATCTACGATTGGGTCCTTTCAACAACCTAATTAAATGTCCTAATCATGATTCAATTTCTTCTACCCACAGTATGATTAAACTCAATCAATTTCAAAAAAAGAGTTACTTACAGCATTTTGACTCACCATATCTTCTTGCCCGGGCCTCACATAACAAGTCTCGTAGGCATCAAGATAACACTGTCTTGAACCTGCATCTCTGTGAGCCTTTGCCTTGTTGATCATGCTCTGCGAGCCCAACTTATGGTGTAGTGTCTTCTTGTCACGATTACTAGTGTTGGCCGCTGACCTTTTTATTACACATTAAGGAAAATTAAATAATAATTATTTTTTAAAAACTAATAAATGATTCAGTACCTTAAAAAAAGCACGACAAACCTTACACTTATTAATCTCGAAGTACGCGACCAACCACTTCCACTCTTTTGTCCTTTTTGCTAACTCCGTTGGGACAGTCGCGGCGACGTGTGCCTTGTAGTGGAAGTGCAGCCGGTACTTCCAATCGGAGATATACTCGAATTCATCTGCTCTACCTAGTCACACTTCTTCTTAATTTGAGCATAGTTATAATGAACCTAGGAAAAGAAAAAGATTTTTTTTTTAATTCTTAAACCCTACAATTTTTAATTAATTATGAAATAAAATAAAATAGAATAGACCATATTACCGAGAGTTTGTGATATATTCTGAACTTGTGAGCTTGGTCTAGCTCGCTCCAATCTTTATGCGTATGTGGTTCTGTATAATAGACTCGATGTTATGAGAGTACAAACTGCTGAGATCTGGCATTGGAGGGCCTTTGGTGATATCGTCCTACGACACCTTGATCCTCTGCCCTGTTGACTTTACCATCTTCTCACATTTAGCTCCATTCACAAGTCCTTTAGTGCACTTGGGGGCCGTTCTTGAGGGGTCCCTCTTCACTCTGCGTCGAGCACTAAAGCAAATAGATTCATCAGAAGATGGGAGAGGTTGTGACGACGCAGCTCCTGAAGAAGAAATCACTGGCTCGACCATATAGGATGTCGACGCTTCAAAGGGAGCATTAGGAATCGTCGTTGGCCTCTCAGGATTCTTTAACGGTTTCCTCTGATCTTTGACCCCAATCCATCTGTCGATTTAAGGCTTCTCATTCTGCATTCTTCTCTTATTCAATTTGCATCGTCATCCGCCAAGCATCTTAAGCGCTACAACCGAAAATAAACAAGATTTACTCAATATGCATCAACAGCTTCAAGTTCACTTTATATGCATATATGCATCAACCAATATAGCAATCCAATATCTATATAGCGATCGAGTATTACTGTCCAAACAACACACATATGCATCAACAAATATAGCAAACCAATACCATATAAACCAATCCTAATTACTATACAAAACACACACATATATGCAACACCCAAACAACCAATCTAGTACCTATTTCTCTCTTATGAATCAATCCAGCCAGTATCAATAAATCAATTTCTTATGAATCAATCCACTACAATTTTTAAATCAACTTCAACCACCAAATCATATATCAACTTCAACCAACAATTCAACAAACAATTCATATATATATATGTATATTTTCTCGGGTCGGGTCGACACGTCGCCTGAAATTGGGTCAGCCTAAAAATCTTTTCTGTTTTGATTTTTTGATTTTTTTTTTGAAAAAAAATCCTATTTAAGCCCCCAAGCAGCTTATCAGATCAACGGCTGAGGTTTGATCTGATCAAAATCCAACGGTCCAAATTAAACAAACCTAAAAAAAATACTTTTTAAATATTTTTCTCACGCAGACTTCCAAAATCATAAAAAATACCTCGCTTATCCAAAACATTCTCCATAAATTCCTAGAGCTCGAAATAAAATACTCAATGACTTTCGTGAAGAAAATCAAGTCTATTTCTCGTTTGGTGAAAAAGCCGTTAACAAATCACAGGACGCGACTAATTTGCGATAAATATAGTTCATGTCGATTAATGTATAATTTTGGTTTGGGTCATTACAAGAGAGCCATGGTGAGAGCGTCGTGTCCAATTCCTTCGAGGATGAGCTAATTAATGAGGAGGAGGAGGAGGCCACAGAGGACAACTCCCGCGGCTCCGATGATGATGTGGCCGCAGCGCCAGCGGAGAACGACGATGTGGTTGTGGCACCGGCGGAAAACGACAATGTGGCCGCAGCACCCGGGGAGAACAACGATGACGGCGCCAAATGAGAGGTAATGTTCCGACTTGTGATTATATAGGTAGTGGCTTTGATGTTTGTTTACGTTGGATATGAGCTTAAGTGTTGGTATTTGTGTGCCCTAGAGTTGTTTCATTTCAGTTTGGTGTAGTTTTGTATGGGGTTATTTATTTAGTAAGCATCGTCCAACTTAATATTCAGAAATAACACAATACTTTAGTATCAACAACTCAACCACTTTGTTTTTCTTACATATCTGCCAAGAAGGTTTGTTCTCTCATATTTTTGGTTCATAACTTCATCAGTTTTGAATATTTGGGTTTGCATTTGACTGTTTAGCATGGAATTTTGCATGAAATTGGTTAGTTGACTTAGTTGTTGTGTTTATAGTTTTGGGTTTCGTTTCTGGATACAAAAGATTGATTATGTATGCTTAAAGTCTAAGTCTTTCAAAATTAGATAAGTTTATATCCTAATACTATGTTTCGGAATCTGTTGAGGTGTTTCTGTTACCAAATTATTGAAGCTTAGAAAAGCTTTGACTGTTTAGATAGACTGGATCGATGTTGGGTAACTGAAGCTTTTACTGGAAATTTAAGTTAAAAATCTAAGATGGTCACGATGTTTTGGCTGTCGATGTTTTGTTAATTTGTTGTAAAGATCAAGCATTTTCTATGGTTTAAGAATAAATGTGTTGTTCCTTACATTGCCTAATTTTAAAGAAAAAAATTGAGAGATACTTGAAATATGGATTTATTTTGTTTTACCTTTTACAATTGGCTCTTATTGTCAGTATGCCACACACAGTCAACCAAACACTAAGATAAGGGTTGTGAGGCATACTTGGCACATCAGAGGCCTGTCTTGCAGATTAGTGTTTGTTTGACTGTGTGTGGCATACTAGCACAATCTTTACTATGTTGATGATACTTAGGTTTTTTTTTTCACAAGATGATACCCTTTTAACTGGTGATGATTGTTGAGAAAATGGATTGGAGGAAAAGATAGACTTGGTTTCTATTAATCTGCAAGATAGGCCTTCTTGGTACAAGGGAACAGTTTACCCTCTTAACAAGGCGAATTTATGTGGTTCATGTATGTATATTCTTGATTTTATGTGTTTCATTTGAAGCTTTCTAGTGATCATTTTTAAAAAAAAAAAACTTGATATAGACATTATATTGCAAAATGCCGCAAAGCCGCAATGAAATAATTATAGTAATAGATTGCACACGGGTTGTTGTTGTGTCATGGATCATCTATTTGCTGCCTCAGTTTGTAGTTGATAGAAACTGGACTAGCCTTTCTTTGAAATTTTAGAGGGACATGAAGGAGCTATGTATATGCTCATTATCCTTTGTTTAGCTGATATGAAATTTAAATGCAGGCGCCATTGTTAGAAAAATTACCCCCACGCACTTTATGCACTATTATCTAGCCCATAAGTATAAGAAGTGATTTCTGCCCGCAAGTATATGAGGTCAAGTTATAGTATTTATAAAAGTCGAGTATCGAACCCACGAGGATTAGCCACTTGAACTCCTTAGTTCGAATTGATGAAGTGCTTACATTACAATTAAACTAGACAGTAACTTGATGTTAAACTAAAATGAAATGCAGATGTGTATCTCACACTACTAAGTCCTCTAGAGACCTAGTATTGCAAGGGGTGATTAGACTACGATAAGTGATTATCCGAGTTGATTGATTAGTTATAGACTAAAGCAAAGAGATTAAATAACAAACAAATTCTCGATAAGAGAGAATGATTGGCTACAGAAATCTCCACTAACCATTTAATGCTTAAACAATTTCCTGATTTATGTATGTAGTTAAAGTCCATTTCACAAAAGTGAATGTCTATATCATAACCTTTTGGGTCACGTTTAGTTTTGGACCCAAGCTCCTAGGCCATTTCGGACTCTAGACGACTTGAACCCAACTTTGAAGTATTTGGTGGACCGGGACCAAGACCTAAACTATTTCGGGTTTACATCTTGGCCATTGTCACGTGATTTAAGCAAACAAGCATACTATATGATATTTATAGAAGGTTCATCTTCCCGAACCTCTATTGGAGGACCTGGGAGAAAGTCTAAGTGAATCTCTCAATCTGCACCTTGTGAGTTACTAATCAAAAGACCCAAACTACTAGCCCTAATAACCTCTCGATTCATTGTGTGCTTGACCAAAGGCCCTTAAGTCTATTGAGACTCAAGGAGGCTCTAGTCCTTGGTTAGTGCTAAGGAAACCAAACTTTAAGGTAAACCCTCTTGAAATAGACCTTAATCATGTTTACATGCTCATCTAGCCTTAGGTGAGTAGCTAATTCAACCAAGGTCCCAGTTTTTAGTTCCTTAATGCATACATCAACTTAGCTAAGGTCAAAATATGCACAAATGAAACCATACATGAAGCTCAAATACATAAACAACCACAAACACATAGTAATTTCATTCACAAACACATGTTTCACTCAACATACACAAAAACATAAGTCATACATAAATCAATCCATTATGTGTCTACATCAAATAGCTAGGGTTCTAACCCTAGCCTCCCAAATGGGACTACTCACTATACATAATGAAAATTAAGTCTAGATACATAAATAGAAATCAATAGGTGTAAGAAATACCCGAAGAGTCCCTCAAGCAAAGCCTTTAAGTTCTTCAAGTACTTCTTCACTTCTTGTTCTCTTTTTGCTTCTTGGCTCCACAAAGATGATGAACTCACCTTAGGCTAGGGTGAAAATGGTAGAGATGAGAGTGTGGTGGTGGTGATGGAGGTTCTTAGGCTTTTTGTTGGTGACAAGGGAGGTGTTTAAGGCAGAAGATAGAGCTAGAGGGTTAGGGGAAGGTTGGAGGCTACAAAGAGAGAGAGAGTCTAAAACTATGAAAACTTGAAAAATGAGATATGTTGTGTGTGTCAACCATAAGGAGCTCAACCAAGGGAGGTAATGGGGGAGAAAATAGGGTGTTTTATGAGCTCTTTGATATGATAGAGTAACCATGAAGTTTGATCCAAGGGCCACAACTTGTGATCCCCTTTTCTTGTTTTCTAGGCTAAAGTCTAAACCATGCCTAACTAATAGAGCCAAAATTTAAATTGTGTGACACCCGAACCAAATCAGCTAGGGTTCCTATCTAAGTGGTTTGAGCCTTCTCTTGGGTCTAGTTTGGAGTTTTTGGGCCATACTTGATAGTTTGGCCGACCATGGATAAATCCAGCAATTTTTCAGCAGCTTCTGGTAACTTTCGGCAACTACTTTTTGTCATTTTTCCAAAGTTGCTCTAATTGCTCTTGTGACTTCAGAATTATTTCACTTCTTTATGTACTACTAAAGCTCATAATATGTAAATGTAGGATCCTATTAAGAGAGAGTTTGCAAAAGAGTTGTTTTCCTACACAGGCTCCTTCAACAAACATGTGATTTCGTTTTTTAAAAGGAGATGGAATTGAGGTAGCTGATGGTGAGTTCACCTTTTACTATTTTGTTGTTTCAATGTTGTTCAAGTTTAATATAAGTCAATGTAAGCTTGATGGTATGTTGAAATAGGTGCTGCATTTTACAATATTGAAACTACTCTTTCAAAATTTGACGATGGACCTTTCTTTCTTGGTTCTATTACACTCTGAATCATGTAAGCTCTGTTTGTTCCATGAAACAAAGCATCATTTTTTTGTGTGTGTGGAGATAATGAACAACCATTTGCAGAGATTTTGGGTCAAAATGTACTCAAATCAACCATTTGAGAATGAAGCTGATTATGATGGGCGTGATAGATATGTTAGTATTGATGAGAAGCTATTGTGGAGGAAGTGACCAAGAATTAGTTTTTGTATTCGAAGTTTTCAAAGCCATACATGTCTGAGAATGTGTATCTGATAGCAGCAAGGCAGAGGAACTGGGGCTTTTTGTTTGTGATGTAGAGGTCTATTGATTTTGGTTCACATTTAGTGCTGCGTATGATATTATGTTGATGTGGATCACCTATCAGGCGCATTTTTGTCTTTAATTTTTTAAGTCAATGTTCAGTTTCTTCTTTATCATGTTTATAAGTTTAAAAAGTTGGAATCTTGGTTTTTTTTTAATTGATGATCTTATGTGTGTATAATTATTGTGATTGGAAGCAGAGTTATCCAACTATACATGCTGAAAAATTGAAAGAGATGGAATGTGATTTTGGGAAAGTGTTGACTCTTTGGGATCATGTCAAGGAAAAAGAGGTAGAAGAGACCAAGAAGTTGTGGGAGGACTTTTAATCAGCCATATAAAAAGGCTGGGGGAAATAGCTCTGAAATTGGATGATGGTGTCTCATTGAAGCTGCCTATATTACTAGGAGGTTTCAAATACAAAATAGAAGCACATGTTTCCTAGGTTCTTGCTTGAGATCAGCTTAGCACTCTTTTGCAATAGTCTGTTTCTTTTATTGTCATGAACACGTCCCTATTCTGATCAGTTAGTCTAATATGAAAATACAATAGATACAATAAATTCTCAAATAAGTGCTCTTAGCTTAAATCTGTTGTGTGTGTTTAGAGTAAGAACTGTCAGTGGATTTGGGTGTTAACTACCCGAAGGATTCAAAAAAGTTATGCTAGCAAGGGAGACCGGGTTAACTAGATATCAGGTAACTCAATTTATAGCTTTTTTATTGTTGGATCATCAGTACATTTTAGTGATAGCTCCTTAACAGACATTGTTATTGCAATTGAGATTCAGCTATTAGTACGTAGGTTCAAAATTTGCAAACTTTGGTCCTCATAATCATCAATTTGTGAGACTAAAATTGCAAGTGTTCAGGTTGCCAACTGGTTTATCAATGTATGTGTGTGTCGTTGGAAGCCCATAATTGTGAAGATATACAAAGAAAAATTTGCTAGACATGAATTCAAAAGCTTGACGTCGGCAACTGTTGATAGTGTTAAACAAGAGAATGTGTATGACTCGAAGTCAGAAATAACGAAGCTACAAAGATGATCCTTCTAGGAGTTGCAGCACATTGAAGAACGAGATAGATTTCCGGCAGCTAATGGATCTGAAGAGCTAATGAACCAGAGAAAAATCATGAATGTGGAAGAGAAAACTTCACAAGAATGACAATATATTACAGGTAATTGGCCTTTGATAGTTTTACTGAACTAGAGGTTTTTTTTAGTAATTGTTATACTCATGATTTTTTTAGCTGTCAATTTATTGATAGTTTTATTATTTTAAATTGAAAATTTGTATAGAAATTATCGGGAGATATGATATAAAATTTTTACTTCGGAAGTACTATGAATATTTGAAGTAAAATACAAAAGTTTATAATTTTTATTTTTTTAGCAGTTTCCTGATAGTCTCATTTGAACTTTGAAGGATGACTTGGTGATGTAAATTCCCCTATTTTTGTTTTCTGTTGATTTTTTTATGAGTAACTTATTTTAAGTTGTGGTGGGATTATATTCTTTAATTATAAGTTGTGTTGCAGTGATGTTTCAAAATCTTCAAATGAGAAATTGGGTTTTCGTCATACAAGGTTACATAAAGGAAAACACCAAGAATTTGAGACGGCATTGAATAATGGTGATTGAAAATTTATCCAAGTTAAACAAAGAAAACACAGGTAATACCTCATTTCCTTAGCTTTTTGTTTTTAATGTGTTCATAACTTTCCTTTAAGCTTAGTAGCTCATCGCATTATGGCATTCATTGAAAGCATCAAATTCAACAGTTTTTAGTTTTAGGATTGGTAATAACTGATACTTATGATAACCAGTATGTAGCTGATATTCAAGGAAAGTTGAATTTGTGATTGCTTTTGAAGGGCTTATATGAATGAGAGTTTGGTAATTGTGAATTGATCATGTGCTTTCTTAGTGTTTTGTATCTTTGTTAGCTTATTCGTTTATGTATATTTTGTACTAAATATCCACCATTACAAGAAAAACACACTTAGACGGCGAAGCAATTTCGTCGTCCGAGTGATGTTTTTCGTCGTCTAAATACTTAGACGACAAAAAATCCATCGTCTAAGGTTCGTCGTCCAAGTGTTGTCGTCTAAACACTTAGACAATGGAAAATAAAAATTCCGTCGTCTAAGTGAAAACTTAGACGACGGATTTACTTTTGTCGTCTGAGTGAACACTTAGACGACAAATTTTTTTCGTCATCTTAGTGAACATCTAGACGACGAAAACTATAGTTTGCGTCCTCTAAGATGCAACACTTAGACGACGAAAATATTCGTCGTCTCAGTGTTACATCTTAGACGACAAAATTATATTATTTCCGTCGTCTAAGTGGTTGATTTTAAAAAATAATAATAAATGAAAAATTCATGAAATGCTAATTAGCAATTTAATAATTAACATTTCATGAATTTTTCATTTAATTTTTTGTATATCAATATTCATAATATTGCAAAATTTATTGAATGCTAATTATTAGTAATAATACAAAATTCATAATGAATAAACAATTTAAATTATTATTTATTTGAATACAAAATTCATAATATAATAAAATAAATTAATATAACCTAAATAAACTAAATTAACCTAAAACTAAACTAATTATAGACGACGGAATTTTTAATATGGTGGTGTGTGGTGGTGTGTGGTGGTGGTGGTGGCGGTGCCCGTGGTGGTGGTGGAATGTGGTGGTGGTGGAGGCGACGTTGTAGGTGGTACTGGTGTGTAGTGGTGGTGGAAGTGACGTTGTAGGTGGTGGTGGTGGCGATGGTGGTGGTGCCGGGTGCTGGTGGTGATGATGAAGGTGGATGGTGATAGTGGTGGTGATGATGGTGGGTGGTTTGATTGGGGGAGGAGAGAGGGAGAGGGGGAGAGAGAGAGAGAGGAAAGTGAATTGAGAAAGAAAAAAATGAAGAGAAAATTGAGAAAATGATGAATTTAAAGGATTTTAAATCACTTAGACAACGAAATTTATTAATTTTCGTCGTCTAAGTGCTTAAATTTTTAAAAATTATCGCCAATTATTTTCACTTAGACGACAGAAATTCATATTTTTCGTCGTCTAAGTGATTTAATTTTTTGGCAAAATTTTAGTGGGAAAGAAATACCGCCAATTATTTTGACATAGACGACGAAATCTACTGATTTCGTCATCTACGTAATTTAAATTTTTGGCAAAAATTTTGGTGGAAAAAAAATCGCCTAATTTTTTTATCACTTAGACGACGAAAATATGAATTTATATGAAGTAGTTGCTTAAAATTTTTTTTTAAATTTTTTAAATTTTTTTTTAAATTTTTTAATAAATATTTAAAATTTTATATGACGTAGTTGCTTAAAAATTATAAAAAATCAACCGTCAGATGTAACCATTACATTTATAAAATATTATAGAAAAAAAAAGCAACCAAATTACGATTAGTTTAGATTGTAATCGAATGAATTTAAGGATTATCGAAAAAGACGCAAATTTCGTTGTAAAAAATAATTCGTAAACCCGTTTTTGAAGTTACAGTTGTTTGTCTTGTCGTAAAAATTTAATTTATCAACTATATAGAAATTAATTAAAATTTAACATAAAAAATTGATTTAAGACTAAAAACTTGTTATATATCTATTCATATTGTATTACTCAAGTGTTCGTGTGTATAGATTCACTTTCCATCAATATTAACAAAATTGAATCTGGACAAAACAACAGTTAGATATATTCATCATAACATAATATGTAAGTGGATGAATTTTCAGTAAATATGAAGTTCGTTAAGGGTTTGATCGGCATAGTCAACTATGAAACCGAAATTTCAACAAAACGGAAACGTTGATATACGAATCTTCGTAATTCCGATTTTTGAATCGTCGACACTCATAGTCCAAGAATTATTTACTCTATGCCCTCGATAAAAAAATATATATTTTAATATGGTATACATGGTCGTGCTCTTAGAGGGCCTTTGGTGAAACTCTACTTAGACGACGAACGTGGTTGGTTTTCATCTTCTAAATATTATTTAAACGACGAAATCCAGGGTTTCGTCGTCTAAGTACTTCTTAGATGACGAAATCCAGGATTTCGTCATCTAAAGATTTTTGGGGTTTAGGGGAAAGGGTTTAGGTTTTGGAAATCATTTTAGACAACAAAATACTATATTTTCGTCGTCTAAGATTTTCACTTAGACGACAAAAATCTCCATTTCGTCGTCTGGGTGTGTATTCTAACGATGACACAAATTTCGTCGTCTAGGTATGCATTTAGACGAAGAATATGCTTATTTCGTCGTCTAAGTGAAATCCTAGACGACGAATTCTATTTCGTTGTCTAAGTGCATACCTAAACGACAAAATTCTCTCTTGTGAGACGAAATTTTTTTTCCGTCGTCTAACGGTCACTTAGACGACGAAACGTTTATGGTTTCGTCGTCTAAGTACGTTTTTCTTGTAGTGGTTAATCCTAAACCACCACTTAAGTGTTCAATATCGTTCGGTTATGCATTTTGTTCAATTTGATGACTTATATATGTTTTCAGCCAAGGAATAAAAATATAAAAAAATTCTGAAATATCGGCGAAATTTTCGATTTTGAGGAGCCCGATATTAATTAGCCATAATATCGGTGATACCATTGAATTTGAAATTTTGGCCGAGATTCCAACATTTTGACTATAATCTCGCCAACTCATGAAGACCCAAGCCCATATTTTGAATAAATTCCAAGCAAAATGACACGAACAACATGCAGAATCGAACCCAAGCAACCAAACAACAAACCAAACACCCCAACCAGCCTTGCTATCCAGTGTTTTACTATCTTCAATTACTCTTCATTCATCTATTACATATATATTTGCTCTTTGGTTGTGAGATATAGAAAAAACTCAACTTATTTCAACTATATTTCTATAATATCTCTCAAAATTTCATTATTATCGATATTTTCTCAATATTTCCATCGAAATATCTATATTTTGAAGTGTCGATATATTTTCGATATTCGATATTTTACTCCTTACTTTCTGTCTTATTAGCTTCTAGCGTTGGACTTTCATTGATTTAATTTGTCAAATTTAGTGTGGGAATGTATATATAAAGAGCATACATGAATGATAAGGTTGTCTAAAGAGCAGAGAAAGATTGGCATGCCATGATTTTGATCCTACTATTTTTTTTCTTTTTTATCTATTTTTTATATGGACTATAAATGAAGTTTATATGTTTTCCAAAACTTGATCATGATATCATTCAAAGTTGGTGATGATACCTGAATTTGTTGAAAAGGAGATACTAGCCAAATGGAGTCACATGTTAGAGTATGGCTTGAGAGAAGAGTTTTGTGTCTATACCAATCTGACAAACAAGTTTCTGAATGAAGAAATAAATAAAAACTTTGGATTAAATTATTTCGTGTAATTACTTTTTACATAATGTACAGTAGACATTGACATATAGTGTGATCATTTATGGTTGTCGATTTTTTTTTCTTTGTACATATGAGTTGGAGTTCTAAAGTAATATTACATATTTATGCATTGTGAATCAATTCAGAGTGATTTTTGGACATTATATAATTGCACAATCTATGATGCAGTTGGTTTGGAAGGAAGTATTTACGTCATTGAATGTATATATTTATCTTTACATTTGGTCAAGTCCTATTTTGCTCATGTAAGATTAGCATATGTATCTGCATGAAGTGCACATTTAGTGGGAGGGAGGGCAAACATTAATTTACCGTATTATGTTGCTGACAATGAACACATGGTTTAGTGTTATTGGAAACTATACACGAGTAATCTATAAAAGCTTAAGGTGTATGCATTAGCAACATTGAATTTTTAGATGGTTTTAGATAAAATGTTTGACCAATATATTTAATTTTTTATGTTTTAACATTTAACCATGACATGCGCATCCAATCTACGTGTTTTAACATTAAAGTTTCTTTTGTCACTAGCCGCGCCTCGTGCGCGGACATTTACTCTAGTTTTTACTGTTCATGTCATTGTTCATTTTTGGGTATTTTTGTCTTTTTCATATATTTTTTTACTTGAATAGTTATTTTTTTTACTTTTTTAACAATTTTTTTTTACAGTTTTCAGTTTTATGTTTTAATTTTACTTTTTAACAGTTTTAATTTGAACTTTTATTTTTTAACATTAACACATCTTTTTAACATTATTATTTTGTATTTTGAACCGTTTTAATTTATACTTTTACTTAAACTTAACAATAAAAACTTTCATACCAAACTTACTTAAACTCTCTACATTGATTTTTTTTTTAATTTTTTTTGATATGTTTTATTTTTAAGTTAAATTATGTCGAACAAAATTTCTGATCTGCATTATTCTCGACTATTCTGCTGGTATTTATATATTTTTTGAAATAATTCTCATGGTATATTAGGAATACCGGGTTCTTTTCTAGTAACTTTAGAGCGGGAACGTTCAGTTTTTGTTTTGTAGTTGGATCATGGCGACCACCACAATCTCTCCTTCAATTCTCATCTCCCAATCCCTCCCGACCTTAAACAACTGCAAAACCATGACTGAACTTCGCCAACTTCACGCCCACTTAATCAAAACAAACCTCGTCAACCACACACCCACCATAACCAAACTCATTTCCCTGTGCTCTCACCGCGGCGCCTTACACCATGCTCTTTCTCTCTTCCATCGAATCCCAGACCCCAATCCCTTCATCTTCTTCTCACCCATAAACCAAATGTCTGAGAGCTCAACTCCAACACAAACCATAGCATTCTATGCTCAGATGCTCTCTGCTTTGACAAATTTGAACGGGGTTGAGTTTTTGTTCCCTGCATTACTCCAATCTTGCAGCAAGTCACGAGCTTTAGAGGAAGGGATGCAATTGCATGGCCAGATATTGAAAACCCAGTCGTTGCTTGATCAGTATGTAGCGAATGCGTTGATAAGAATGTATTCAGATTTGGGACATGTTGAGTTGGCACATAAGGTGTTTGATAAAATTCCCAAAAGAGATCAAATTTCGTGGAACTCGTTGATTACTGGGTATTTGAGGTCCGGGGAGGTTGAGTTGGCTCGGGGGCTTTTTGATAAGGTTCCGAGAAGGGACTTGGTGCTGTGTAATGCAGTCATTGATGGGTATTGCAAGAATGGGAAATGGGAACTTGCCGAAGAGGTGTTTAGGACTATGGGTGATAAAGATGTGGTTACCTGGACATCGATGATATCCGGGTATGTATTTAATCACCATCCGAAGGAGGCATTGGGTTTATTTAGGGAAATGTTGAGTCAGGGTATTCAACCTGATGCCCCTGCTCTTGTTACTGTTCTCTCAGCCATTGCTGACTTGGGGTTTGTCGAGGAAGGCAAATGGATACATATATACATTTCGACGAATAAGATTAGGTTGAGTTCTGGGTTTGTTGCTTCGGCTCTTATTAACATGTATGCTAAATGTGGGCATATAGAAAATGCTTACCAAGTTTTCCGTAACATATCGAGTTATAGAAACATTGGGGACTGGAATTGCATGATATCTGGCCTTGGAATGCATGGCCTAGGTCATGAGGCTTTGGAGGTTTTCCTTGACATGAAAAAGGAAGAAATTAAGCCTGATGAGATCACTTTTTTAGGTCTTCTTAGTGCTTGTAACCATGGAGGTCTGCTTAATGAGGGTAGATTTTGCTTCAAACTCATGCAAGAAAAGTACAAACTTGTTCCTAAGATTCAACATTATGGTTGCATTATTGATCTTTTAAGTAGAGCTGGGCTCTTAAAGGAAGCAGTTGAGGTTATACAGAATATGCCCATAGAGGCTGATGCTATAGTTTGGAAGTCAATTCTCAGTTCTTGCACAATTCATGGTAATGCTGCAATTGGGGAAATGGCTGCCCTGAAGGCAATAGATATGGCTCCAGAAGAGTCGAGCTGTTACATTCTCCTCTCAAATCTCTATGCCAAAGTTGGGAGATGGCATGACATGGACAAGGTTAGATTGATAATGAAAGAGAGAGGAGTTAGAAAAATTCCAGGGTCCAGTTCTGTCCTTGTCAATGGTAAGATTCATGAATTCCTTGCAGGGAAGGAAAAAAATATTAAAGACAATGCTGAGGTTTGTTCGAAGATAGAGGAAATTGTATCTAGGTTGAAGTTGGAAGGATATAAGCCTGATTTGTCTCAAGTTCTTTTGGATATTGCAGAGGAAAGAAAAGAGAACTCGCTTATTCTACACAGTGAAAAGATGGCCCTTGCATTTGGACTAATTAACACAAGAAAGGGTGCTCCTATTCACATAGTGAAGAACTTGAGGATTTGCTGTGATTGCCATTCATTCATCAAGTTAGTTTCTCGAGTTTATAATTGTAAAATTGTTGTGAGAGACCAAAATCGATTCCATCAATTCGAGAATGGTACCTGTTCCTGCAAAGACTTCTGGTAATGCTGCTAAGTTTGCTCATTGGTAATACCCACTGCAGACCAGATGGTTATGTATCTAGGTTATGAATTAGTACAGCCGAATGGTCCTCTGGAAAATTGAGCTATTGGGAAGGTTTGGGTGTCAATCTATGGAACTGGGAATGTCGACTACATTAGCATCTAAGTACATTCCCCTGGAGAATGGAGTCAATCGCTTCTAATCAGCTCACTGGAAAGGGTGAGCTTCTTACTTATTATTTATACTGATGATCCAATTAAGCTGTATGTATATGATATATCTATATGTATATATAAGAATTGTTGCAATACATTTTTGAAACCCTACAATTGTTAATACACGATGTTATATTATAAATCGACATATCAGATTGAGAACTGCACTTGTCGATTTCGAGATGTTTCACCATGTATCAAACTTGGACGCCTTATCAAACTACTTATGGCCTCATTAGAGTAATTGTGATCTGTAAAAGGGAAAATTAAATATTTCGTCGACTCTTATCCCATCTAAACTTTCTCCCTCATATGAACTATAATTCTCCAAGTTTGGGAATACTTTCGGTTCTTGCCGACTTTCTGACATTAGTTATGATGGGAATGACTGAAAATTGCAGTCGGTGTAACTCTATAATTGAGTTGCGAGTTGTTACTTGCACTGAAGTTCTGAGAGTAGTTGTGAAATTCATCATCTATTCTCAAACTTCCTATCATAGTCACACTGTAGAATTCCAGGTTGGTATCTCTCAATCCCAGATTGCGGAAGATTATAATGTACCGTCTCCAACAAAAACAAAAACATTATGACGAGAATGATCAGAAGAGTTTCTCCATCCTTGAATGAACAATCAATTTTTTCTGAGTTGCCAAGTAGTGCATGTTACATATCAAAGTGATACTGATAAATATTGAATTTATTGCTACGTTGTACCATGGTCAAAATGTGAAAACTGTATAGCCAACTTGAAATCTTGTATGAAATGGAACAGTAAACTCTTTTGGAAAAAGATAATGTTCTGTACCCCCTTTCTTTTTCTTCCCAGGCATTCAAATTGCTATAAGCAACCCCACAAATTGATAGGTGGGCATGGGAATGGCAATATCATGCCAGAGAGCACGTTTTGCACGTCTCATCTTCTCTTCGTTCCAGAGAAAACAACTGAAAAAGAAACAAAACAAAAAATCTTTGGCAGTGTTGCGTTTGAATTTGTGGTTCACGTCTTCTTGTGATTTCTTACTTGTTTCCCTTATTGACTGACTGACTGACTGACTGACTGTTAAGTGCTGAAGTTCTCAGCTAAAGAAGGATCAGTCGGACCCAATTTTCAGCAGGTATGGTTTTGATTTCTTCCATCAGTTTTTCTTCATCTTTTAGTTTCTAAGTGTGTTCAAGCATCACTTGCTAGGTAATTTGAGCACCAAAATTTGAGCTGCACCACTGAGAAATCACAGTCTCACACCAGAGCAACAGGAGAGCCAGACTGTTTTCATCTACTAGTTCTCAGGTGGGTTGTTTCCAATATCGTTTTTTCTAGCTTTGTTGAATGTCATAATTTACTGAAACTCTCGATCACATGTTTTTGATTGATGCAAGAGACCCAAAATCTTTAGTATTCAAGAACCTCCCTTGTGGGCTTGCTTGTTCCACTTTGTGAATTGATTTAGGCTACTACTTCCTGCTTCTTGGATCTTGATATCTGCAATATGTAAAGTATAGAACATATTGAATGTTGCAACATGGTCGATGCCACTAAATTTAAACAATTATGTAATTTAGGAATACATTCACAGAATTACAGGTATTGAAAAGGCATATATCTTTGATCATTCAGATCGAGGTTTTGAATTATGCTACACTACCAATGTTGCGATATAACATGTGAATGGAGGAATACTCAATTGCAAAAGCATCAAGATTTTGACACGGATTCTTAAAATAATATATGTTCTTGCTTGTATCTCCTCCAAGCTATTGTTTCAAACTCTTAACCTCGCTTGACCTGAAAAAAATAATAATAATAATCTTGATCATGTGAAGTATTTTCACCCATGTCATAGAAAAGACTATCAGATCTTTGTCTGGTATCAAAATTGTCGAAGAATGATAATTTCTAGATTTTTTAAGTTTAGCTACAATGATTATAAACACACAGACAGACATGTTCAGATGTCCATTTAAAAAACATAAGCTTGGTGAGGAGAATGTAATGTTATGTTCACTCACCGTTCGAGTGTCCCCCACCTGAAGTTTGAACAGCATGCAACATGATACGCATCCTTCAAACTTTTGCATTCATGTTTGGTACTGGTGTTTTACACAAGTTCATGTTCATTTTCATCATTGCTGCTATAAATGGTTTCATTCAATTGATAGCCAAATATCATAGAAAAATCTGTTATTCAATGGCCTGTTAATTATAATGTTTTCTATAGTTTGTCACTGTAGTTTATATTTGTGTTTAATACTTTCCTCTTCTTTTTTTCATTTCCAGCAATGATTGCACCGGTAGTACTAGCTTTGACAGTTGGTTTTCTTGGGTGGGCTTATCAGGCACTAAAGCCTCCTCCTCCGAAATTATGTGGTTCACCGAATGGTCCTCTTGTGACTTCACCTAGAGTGAAACTGAGTGATGGTAGGCATTTGGCTTACAGGGAATTTGGAGTGCCCAAAGAAGCGGCAAAACATAAGATCATAATCATTCATGGCTTTGACAGTTCCAAAGACTTGGCTTTACCTATTGCTCAAGTATGAACTAATTTTGCTTTTATTTTCATACATGCCTTTTATGTTTTAAGAAATGGGACGGATATTCAGCAACATTCATATGAAGGGTAACTGGTATAGGAGCACTCATGTTTTTAGGATTAATTTTAGGAAGCCAGTGAATCTTACAAAGTGGGTTGCTGTGATTCTTACCTATAAGTGGACTTGCAAATTACAATTGCCTTATTTTTCGTTCTCCACTTCTCCTCCAGTTCTATGTCAATGTTTGTGTACGTATTGTCTTCTTTTCGCAGGTTTTACTGAAATTAATAAATGCAGAAAGTATGTCAAGATTTCCGTATAATGTACATTATCAATGATCATATCCGTATAATGCTTTCTTCACTTTGCTGTCATATCAACGCAGGCTGGATTGAAGTTGCATTACATCTCAAATCTTGACTTCTAGATTCTAGTATTATGTGCAATGATTGCCCCTTCGATTAGGTTCTGGTAGTTTACTGTAAAACATACTTAATGCTGTCTATCAATTTTCAGGAACTCATTGAGGAGTTAAGCATATATTTCCTGTTCTTTGACAGAGCTGGTTATGGAGAAAGTGATCCGTATCCATCACGCTCTGTGAAGAGTGAAGCATTTGATATTCAAGAACTAGCTGACCTGTTGCAGATTGGCTCCAAGTTTTATGTAATTGGAATCTCAATGGGTGCTTACCCTGTTTGGAGTTGCTTAAAGTACATACCACACAGGTATGTTACTTAATTGAAGAATAATGCTACCGGTTTCCTTTATAGTTTTCACTTATGTTTCTATGTTCTACTGAACTTTTGATTTACAAGTTTGTAATGCTTCTTCATATTTTGTCGATGCATCAATTGCAGATTGTTAGGAGCTTCTCTCGTAGTTCCATTCGTGAACTACTGGTGGCCTCGTGTGTCTGCTAATCTATTGAGAGAGTCTCTTGAGAGGATGCAAGTACCAGACCAATGGACATTTCGAGTTGCACATCACACCCCATGGTTACTTCATTGGTGGATGACCCAAAAATGGTTCACTGCATTAAGTATCATGGCCGGAAATATGGAAATTTTCAGTCCAAAAGATTTAGAGACGATAAAGATACTCTCAGAAGCCCCTAGTGTCGGTCAGGTACTCGAATGCTCTCATTTTTATCACCACACAACTAAACAAAACGATTTTCTCTTTTGAGGTTTAAGCATTTCAAATGACTCTGCAGTCTCACCAGAATATCTGACATAATCTCACGCTTGTTGTCTCGTAACCATAAATTACAGGAAAAGACACGACAGCAGGGAGATTTTGAATCACTTTACCGAGACCTACTGGCTGGCTACGGAAAATGGGAATTCGACCCCATAGACTTGGAGAATCCATTCCCTAACAATGAGGGTTCAGTTCACATTTGGCAAGCCTATGAAGACAGGATCATTCCATATAAAGTAAATCGTTATATTGCAGAGAAGCTGCCCTGGATTCGTTATCACGAAGTTCCTGATTATGGGCATTTGCTTATTTTTGACAAGGATAAATGTGAAGCTGTTTTGAAGGCACTCTTGCTTGAATAAGTTCCTATGCTGATGGTATGCCTATTCATGTAGCCTAAGCTCTTGAGACATGTCGCTAGTTGACTTTGTCGTTTTCGTAATTGCATAAATCTGGTCTGTTTCCCAGTTGGATGTACCGTTGACAGTTTCCGTAGAAATAGTATAATTTGTTTCTCAGATAACCGTATATATTGGCCAACTGAGCTATGAAATTGAATCCCAGAAGGAACTACAAATAGAAGAATATTCTAAAGATTATGGTATAAACTTTAGGATCATCATTGTCACACAAAAATAGAAAGAAAAAAGAAATAGGCTGTGGTGCAAGACTATACAGGCTGTGGATGCCATAAAGGTGCTGCTGTCTCGTTTTCTTTACTAAGTTATTGGAAAGACAATTTTTGCTACGGTAATCAAAATTCGGACCGAGATTTGAGTTTGTTTTAAGTAAAATTTTGAATGAAACTCGAGTCGTATTCTTCAAATTTTATTTGCTAGTTTTAACGAAGTGAACCATAAAGGTGCTGCCGTCTCGTTTTCTTTACTAAGTTATTGGAAAGACAATTTTTGCTACGGTAATCAAAATTCGGACCGAGATTCGAGTTTGTTTCAAGTAAAATTTTGAATGAAACTCGAGTCGTATTCTTCAAATTTTATTTGCTAGTTTTAACGAAGTGAATTTCAAGCTCTAAAATTTACTTATACATCTCTATTAATTAAGAGAGTTACCAAGCAATTGAGGAGAAGTTAACATCAAACATCAGTAATTTCATCAAATATTCTGGGTTGATTATTTAGAATAAATACTTAAGGCTAAGCATGTCCAATATGAGAGAGAAAAAAACAATCAGGAGAAAAAATTGACATATTATAGGCACGTGAGCACAAATATATGAACTAACAAAGCAGTTTACAATTTTCAAAAAAAATAAAAAAATAAGTCATTTATAATTCTAATAATTACAAATAACTTCAAAAAAAAATTTTTAAATAAATTCACATTGCCAGTTTCTAGTATATTATTAAGCGAGAGGCAATAATATTCGAATAAAGGAATGTACCGAAATGAAATGAAATGTAAAGCATAATCATTTGATTATCGGTTCTATTATTGATTGAATGCGATTGGTGATGAATCATGACATAAAAGCGAGACAGGCTGCCTTGGTGGCTTTGACCCAATGCTATTGCTGGCGTAAAGAAAATAAAATGAAATTGTAGGCTCAGGCCTCTGTCTAAATTACAAATATAACATTTTCATGTGCACAAAGAAAAGAAAAACAGAGAAGTCTAGGTTGTATGAAAACAGGTACATATGCGTGAAAGTGAAGCGTGGGGAAACACAAAAACGTTATTTTTCAAAAATTAGTGGAAGTGGGTACGCAAAGAAAACGTCTAATATATAATAAAAAATTAATTATATACATAGAAAATATAATTTGATAAGTAACGTAAAACACGATTAGAATTTAATTTTAATTTAATTATTTTTAAACAAGTACATGCATAATAATATGATTCAAATATAAAAAACAATAAATTTCTCTTATGATTTTTTGAGAAATACGATTTAGCGCTTCTAATATGAAATATCAAGTTTCTAAAAATAATATATTTTTGGAATCGTGCTTTCAAAATACATCCAAAAGAAATATTTTTGGAATCGTGCTTTCGAGAGATTCCGAAAAACTTCCTCTTCCGAAACAAGAAGCGCCTTCACTTTGAAGGTTCCATGCAACCCAGAGAGAAGTAATAAATGAGAACAAAATAGCACTAGTAAAAGTAGAAGCCAGAAGATGCCCCATCTCGGTGCATGAGTCATGAATGAATGTCTTTACAAAAAACTGTTTTCATGACAAAAATTAGATGCCCATCTCAGCTTAACATTCATAAGTATATCCCAGGTATGTCTAGATTTTTTTTGCTATTATACTAGTACTAGTTTAATAACTAACAACACCATACTTCTTCACCTTAAATCAGATAATGTTGTAGGATATTTAATGTACTTAGTTATGGTGGAGATTACAGAATATGACAATGAATCATATCTAGAGATATATTAGGATTCCTTACTTGTATGTACATCTTGTATTCTCCTATATAATGAGTTACTTCTTCATTAATAAAGACACACAGCTTATTGCTTCAACTATTCTCTCTACGATTACATAATTCCTAAAATACGTTATCAGCACGAAACCCTAAACCGACCACCGTCGCCGACCGGCGCCGTGATCCTGAAGAGAAAAGAGGAAGAAAAGAATTGTTTTGCAATCAAACAACAAGTAAATTTTTATAAATTCAACTTCAACTTTTCAAAATAACCTCTATTTTGGGAAATTTGAATTTTTCCGTAGGGATTTCGGGATAACATCTCATCCCTCATTTCTACACCGCACCTTTCTTGAAGGTGGGCATTTGGAACTAAGAGTGCTCCCACATGAAATAAGAGCATTCATGAGTGAACTAAGAGTGTTCACAAAATCGATTTGAACTAAGAGTATTCATAAAGAAAAAGCATCGATTAAGACACACAAAGATTGTTCGCGAGACCACATACTTCAAAGTGAAGTACTAATCCAAAGATGATTGGAAAACTAATTAGTTGTCAAGGAAATCTTTTACGACTGCAAAACTAATATATCTTCTGTTTATTTTCAGGATCTCTGAAACAAAACTCGATTTTGGCAAATTGGACCAAAGAGGCATCGAGTATCATCGTTGATGTGTTGATGTGGAGATGTCAGGAATGCATTGACAAGAAAGTCTATACTCCCCACGATTGAGCCACACAATCCAGATCTCACGTTTCCACTAACATTAGCTGCGAAGGCGCAGACTATCATCATTATGAAACTTCATTTAGAGGCACCACTACTATGGCAATACTTGAATGTAAATAACCCTAGAGCATTGTGAATAGCACTCGTTGAGAGATTTGGAAATATCGCAGACGCCCTACTCCTAGATCTGAAGGACAAATGGACCCATATTAGGTTCCAAGACTTCAAAAGCATAGCAGATTTTGATGCTGAGAAGCTCAAGCTTCGATCCATGCTTCAATACTGCAATCAGGAAGTGACTAAAGCAGATATGCTTGAGAAAACCCTATCTACATTCCCGATTCACTATAAGGATACTTGTAAACAAGAGGTCTTAAAGGGGGGGGGGGGGGTGGTGGTGGTGAAATAGGCCATTGCCAACTTTTTTCGCTTAAAGCTGTTCTCGAGGATAGTAGAGTAGTGAACTATCCCGATTCACAGATATTCAAGTACTTGAAATGTAAAAGTGATAAGTAAATAATAACACTAGGATGATTTTCTTTAACGTAGAAACCCTGCAACTAGGGAGAAAAACTGCGAGCCCCTAACTCTTAAAGGACAAACATTTCCACTATGAACAACACTTCTTTACAAGACTCTTGTACTTTGGGGATACATAAATCGTATGCTATCATAACCAGTCTCTCTACAAATTCTACAGAGCTACACTCTCTTTTATGCCTAAGTGTTTACAAATGAAAGGTTTTCAGAAGACTCATCTAAGAACTTAACTTTTTGTAAGCTAATTCTTCATGAGCAGCTTCTCGAGTTGAGCAGTTTCATACCAATCTCAATGGAGAGCATAATGCATATGAGTTTTAATTAAAACTGGGTTAGTGCAACACTCTAAGGCTTACATGCAGTAGAAGGGAAAGCTTAGAGAGAGAGAGAGAGAGAGAGAGAGAGAGAGAGAGAGAGAGAGAGAGAGAGAGAGAGAAAAGATTCAGACTCATTTTAAGAAAGGTGCACAAAAACTCTCTAACTCAACTAGGGAGCAACAACTACCCTGTTGTCCTTATATATTGGTTGATGATTTCAGCAAAGTGATAAGTCACATGGATACTAAACCAAGATAGTTTTTGGATGTTTATCAGTTGAAAATTTGTGTGATGTGACAGATGCATAGCATGGGCCAACAGAAGAGGAAAAACTGAAACTTTCCTTAACAAAGTCTAAGTTTCAAAAGGGGCAAAAGAGAATTCTTCCATTTACTCAAAAGATAGCATGACAAAGATTAGTAAGAGACTCTTGTGAAAGGGAAAGGTAACCAGCTGACCATGGGTGTGTGAAACAAGAAACCCAGCTGGACCACTTTCATATAACCTAAGAGAAACATGACATGGTTTGCAAGAGATCCCACGTGACTTGGAAGATAACTTCTTGGGAATCAAGTCAGAACTAGTCAAACCTAGAAATAATTTTGAATTCTAGATCCCTAGATTTCAGCACAAAAGACAGATGTATAGGTTTACATAGGTCTACTGGTATGTTGCTTCTTGTATCATGAAAAGTTAGCTGGTTTTCCAACACACAATGAAACAAGAGTCACAGGTTGCAAAGAAAAGAACCTTCCTATCAAAAAATCTTCTTGGGCACTAAGACAATCAAAGCTATCCTAAACAAAGCTCATTTAATGTTATGGAGATTAAAAATGAGCCATAAGACACAATGAAACAAGAGTCACGGGATATAAAGAAAAGAACATTCCTATCAGAAAATCTTCTTGGGCACTAAGACAATCAAAGTTGTCCTAAACAAAGCTCATTTAATATTATGGAGATTAAAAACTAGCTATAAGGCAAACCCAGAAATAACCAAGACTAGGAAAGACTGACGCAGGATAGGAGGTAAGGATGTCATTCTCAGTGAAAAACCATGATATGCAAATGCATGAGACTACCTGATTTTTATTGAGATTGGTAGGTCTAAGTCTTCAATTTTCTTTAGTTGATCTTTACTGATTTGTGTGTTTTGTTAACACTAGAAAATGCCAACTAATCAATATGCCTTCAATCGCTCCCTTTGACATTCCTAACAAAACACACATTTTACCACTAACACAGAATGATTAGATAGTGGTGACTAAAGCAACAACCTGCACAAATTCTCACAAAAACAAGTGAAGAAACAACATCATAATAACAAATTCCCTACAACTAGTTCTCGCCCTTTTTGGCAAGGTATGGAAAAGGGAACCAAAGAACAACCAATAATCTTTATTTTGTTCAAATACAACAATGAACGCATCATAGTGGTCAACATACTCCCCCTCAATCATAACAACCTTGCTTTTGATGAAGAATTCAGAATCGGGAGAGGTGGAAGCAGATGTATCCCCAACAGAATGGACAACAAATCCAACCAACAGAATCGACAAAATGACTATATGCAGAGAGTTTGATGCAGTGAAAAGAATGTAGGCGAGACCCATAACTATTCGTGTGTCAAGAAAAGTTGGAAAATCACCTTCCATGGGGAACAATAAACAATCTCCACATAATATTATGAGATAAAACTCAAAAATTATGCAACAATGCAGGAATTGAGCATGTTTAATGTAGAAGAACTCGATCCACAGTAGAGCAAAGGAGATGGGGAGAACACACAAGTCACCAATCAACAAAAAGTATCATATTCCAAAGTCTTTGACAACCTTTATGAAGGAATTAAAAGGTATTGATGTGTATACCAAGATTTCGAAGACTCCCCCTCACAAAGTGCATGGATTAAACATAAAGAGAGAAATACTAGAAAAGAGAGTAGAATTGACAAGACAAATCTTGGGATAGAGAGGAGCAGTCATATCCTCATAGAAGAAAAGTTTAGGCATAGACTCACAAAGCATGACACCAATTTTTCAGACATCTTGGTGGCTCAAAGTTGACACATGTGAGTATGACTGTAAAGAGAACATCATTGTCATGGTCCTAATAATCAGTCCTTGGAACATCAAGATATGTGTGTGTGCAAAAAGCTTGACCCATAGGGAAAATATGCAGCATCAAACGAGATGAGAGATAGTAACCACTTGAATTTGTCACAACCACCCTTATATCACAAGTGAGTAACCATTTTAAGTGACTTTGTCACAATTGGCCCTTTGGACATTAACCATTTTAGTTCAAGACATTTTGTCACTTTATTTTATCCAAGAGCTCATCTGAGAAATTTTCCTCATAGATCCATGTAGCAACGTAGTTATCATTGACTCCCTGAGCAAATGCTCGAAAGGGTAATATATGTAACAAGGACACTCGGTAGATAACTAGGTTGGACCCATCGAAGGATAGAACACATCTCAGGGATCCCCACTGGTTCCATAAAGGTGCACCCAGTGATAGACTACCTCATAAATTACTCAACAAATTCATCATTAATTTACAATACATATCTTCTTCCAGAACATGGCATTTCTATAACTGCATATCTCATCTCGATTTTCTAGCTTAATTCGGAACACCCCAGAAGGTTCACCTTTTGTGACGAGTAAGTCTATATAGTCCGATCCCAAGAGTGATTAAAACCACAAACAACAAAGACCTTGAGGCACAGATGCATACAATCAAGCAAGAAATCCAGCAAATCAGACTAAGAGGAATGAAATATGGACACAAAGCTTAGGTCAAATTCAAAAATAGTCCTGAGGATACTTAAGTAAACTCATATCCCATACTACATAGTTCCAACTTTTGTTGCTTTTCTTTTTCCTTTTTTTTTTGTTTAAAAGAGAAACATAAATACAGAAAAGAAAAGTAACTTAGTGAGAGAGAGATAGATCATGTAATGGTGCACACATCAATAGCCTTTCGAAGACTTTCAAAACGTAGGTTATCTAAAGGCTTTGTAAATAAATCAGCTAATTATTTTTCAGTAAGGATAAACCTCAATTCAAGCTGATTTTCTTCTACCAAATTTCAAATGAAATGATATCCAATCTCTATATGCTTTGTTCTAGAATGTAGCACAAAATTCTTTGAAATATTTATGGCAGAAGTGTTATCACAGATTAGGGATATCATACATTGCTGGAATTCGTAGTCACTTAGCATGTGTTTCATCCAGAGGAGTTGAGTGCAGTAACTACCAGCAACAATATACTCAGCTTGGGCTATAGATAAGGATACGTAGTTCTGCTTCTTGATATGCCACGAGACCAAGTTGTTCCTAACAAAGAAACATCCACCCGATGTACTTTTCCTATCCGTGGTATCCCCAGCCTAATCCGAATCAGAGTAACCTATAATTTTCGTGTTAGTATCGGTTGTATACAAGATGCCAAAGTTACTTGTACCTAAAACATATCGAATGATACGTTTAACTACCTTCACATGGGTGTCCTTGGGGTTAGCCTGGTACCGAGCATAAACACCTACACTGTAGAAGATATCAGGCCTGTTGACGGTGAGGTAAAGAAGGCTACCAATCATGCTTCTGTATAGGGTCTAATCAGCATCAATACCCTCGAGATCATCACTGATCTTGCATGAAGTTCCCATGGGGTTCCAGATGGGAGAAGATGATTCCATCCCAAAATTTTTCACCAAATCTTTCCCATAATTTTCTTGCAAAATAAACTACCCATCCTTCCTCTGCTGGACTTGAAGTCCAAGGAAGAAATTCAACTTTCCACACAGGCTCATTTCAAATTCTTGGTTCATTAGAGTGACAAACATTTCAACAAGTTTTTGAGAAGTAGAGCCAAATACCACATCATCAACATATACTTGAGCTATAATCATATGTTGAGAGGTACTTTTGACAAATATGGTTTTGTCAATAGATCCCCTTACATATCCATGATCAATCAGATGTGTAGAAAATTTCTCAAACCAAGCCCTAGGTGCTTGTTTCAGCCCATAAAGAGCTTTATCAAGCCTAAAAATATGGTCGGAATAGAAAGAGCTCTTGAATCCCAGAGGCTGATCCACATACACTTCTTCCTTTACAATTTCATTTGAGAAAGCACTTTTGACATCCATTTAGAAAATATCAAACTTTAGGAAAGAAGCAATGGCTAAGAGAAGTCTAACAGATTCAAGCCTAGCTACGGGAGCAAAAGTTTCATTGAAATCTAGACCTTGTATTTGAGAGTAACCTTGAAAAACTAACATATCTTTGTTTCTAGTTATGATCCCTTTCTCACCAGTTTTGTTCTTAAAAACTCACTTTGTACCAATAACATTTTTATCCTTGGGTCTAGGAACAAGATGCCAAACATTACTTTTCCCAAATTGATTAAATCCGTCTTGCATAGCAACTATCCAATCGGAATCCTTAAGAGCATCCCTAATGTTTTTAGGTTCTATAGTTGACACAAACCATAACTAGAAATGTAATTGATGACCAACCTATGAATAGTAAGAAAACTTTTGAGAGTCACAAGGTTACTCACAAATTTACTTGACTTGTTTCTGGTCATTCTTGGCTCATCAACTGTACCTATCACATCAGTGGGAGAATGATCCTTCTGAACTTGTCTCTTTCCGGTGTGATGTGGTTTCTAGATAGCATGGGTCTGCTCTATCCCAAACCCATCTGAGTCAGATTCTACATCAGAGGATACACCATCCAGGACAGGATTTTGCTCATCAATGGGAGTGTTGTAGGGGTGACGTTTCTGCCTCTGTGCTTGAGTCTTCTTCCTATATAGATCTAGAGGAATGGTTGTGAGAACACACAAGAAAGTCATTGATAGTCACATTTACCGTTTCTATAATCTTACAAGTTATTTTATTATAGACATGATAAACTCGGCTATTCAATACATAGCCTAAGAATATACCATGATCACATTTGACATCAAATTTTGTCAAGTATTCCCTATCTCTATAGATAAAACAGGGACTTCCAACAACTTTCAAATGGGAAACATTGAGTTTTTTCCTTTCCATAACTCATAGGGTGTCTTATCATTGCCCAGTCTAAGTACCACACAATTGATAGTATAACAAACATTATAAATAGCCTCGGCCCAAAACATGTGTGGTAAATCAGCAAAACTAAGCATTATTCTTCCCATCTCAACTAAGACTCTATTCTTTCTTTCAACTATCCCATTTTGTTGTAGAGTAATGGGGGCAGAGAATTCATAATCTACACCATACTCCTCACAATAATCAACAAAAAAAAGAGTTTTCAAATTCAGTTCCGTAACCAGACCTAATTCTAATGATGCGCTTGTTTTCTATAAACTTTTCATTTGAAATCCATTTTGCAAGTTTAAAAAACTTCCCAAAAGTATGGCTCTGAGTTTTATCACTTAAAAACATTACCCATGTGAATCTTGAGAAATCATCAACCACAACAAGCACATATTTCTTCCAGCCACACTTTTAGTTTCTACAGGACCTACTAAATCAAGATGAAGCAAACTCAAGAACATTTGAAGTATGTTTAGCATTCAAAATATGATGAGAAGTTTTGGATAACTTACCCATCTTGCAATCCCCGCACATACTTGCTGCCTTTCCGGTAAGTTTAGGAAAACCTCGAGCTCCTTCTTTTGAGGACATCTTCACCACGTCTTGGTGTTTCAGGTGGCACATCCTTCTATACCAGAGATCAAGAGGGCTCCACTATACTAGAGATCAAAAACATAGCTCAAGTTGAAACATCTTGTTGGCACGGACATAATAGCAATGATCCTTTGTTCTTTCTCCTTTCACGATGCTTTCCCCTTCCCATCAAGGACAATACACTTGAGGCGATCAAAGGCCACCACTTCATGCTCATCTATAATATAACTCACACTCAATAGACAGACCTCCAATCCCTTAACCAAAAGTACATTCTTCAGGATTGGGAGACCAGGGGTGTCTACTGTCCCGCTCCCAATAATTTCTGTCTTGGAACTATCACTGAACACTAAATTAGCAATGAGGTGTGCATGATTCATAGACGAGAACCACTTGCTATCTCCAGTCATATGCTTAGAACAACCACTATCCATATACCAAGAATCAGATTTCCTGGCCGATAGGGTAGTAAATGCAACATTACATATAGTAACAATCTTCCATTCATCCGTTGGAACTACCTTCACTCGTGACAAAAAATAGATCACGTCTTCCTCTAGATTTTCCTTAAGTTCAGATTCTTTGGGAGAGGAGATGGACTTGGTATCCTAAGTCTTTGGAAAAGTCTTCTTCACCCAGGTTATGGCACTTGTCTTCACTTTTCGATTGGGGATGGCAAGTGATTGAGCAATCCTGGCCAGCTCTTCCAGGGACTTCTGAAAAGATGCGAGTAGATCGTTGCTTTGTAGAGTTCTTGCACGAGGAGGACTTCTTCTTAGTTTGTAGAAAAACCTGCGGATATGTTCACTGTTCCTGCAATGGTAACACCTAGGTGGGTGAGACTTTACAAACCTAGGAGTTTTGGGAGCTTCAACCTTTTTGATCACCAGTTGCATAGAAGGCTTTCCCAAGATAGAATTGGTACTCTTGACAAATACAGTCTTTCCTGAGTTCTTGGATCCTTCCCTATTCCCAAACCTTAAACCCTTCTTGTTACCATCCACTTTTCCCATTCCACACAGTTGGGATAACTTTTTTGAACCAATGGAGAATTTTGTAAACTGAGCTTTGGTTTCTCTTAGGGATTCTTCCATTGCCAACTTTTCTGAAGTTAGAGCTTCCACCAAGCCAGTTTGATGATCTAGTTTCTCCTTGAGAGAGTTCACATGATCCTCAAGTTGAGACTTATCAGATTTCTATTTTGACTTTTGGGATACATATTTCTCTTGTATCCTAGAATGTGCCTCCTCACTTTTTGAAAGTTCATTGGTTAGAATTTCAATTTTAGTCAGTATAGACTTAGACGCAACACATAACTCAGTGTACATGTCATGACCCTCATCATCAGAATCCTTATCCTCAAGAGATTCATCTAATATGACCGTAGTAACAAAAGCAACATTTTCATCTTCTTCTTTTTCATATTCAGAGGTCAGATCAGAATCACTATCACTCCAGGTTGCTTTGAGCACTCTGTGGGACTTGTTTCTTCTATTTGCATAGTTAACAGCTCTATGTCCTATGCCATTACACTTAAAACAGCTATTGTCTTGCTTCAGGATAACATTAGACTTGGTATCCCGACTTCTAGGAGAATATTTGCCTTTAGAAAACCTTATGTCTCAGCTGAATGAGCTATGTATTACAACTATGAGAGTTGTAGCGTCGCACAAAGTCATAAGAGATGACCTATGGGACTCAGACACATATATTGTAATAACCCATTCCAAAAATTCTTGTTTACGATTTAGTTATTGTTAATCGGCGAGGGTAATAAATTTTTACTGTCATAAATTATCGATGGTATTTATCGAAATTTTACCGATTATATTTTCCAAGGGATTTATTTGTGAAAATTCATAGAGTTTGTCGATACAAGTCTGTAGCCACGTTAAGTGTTGAAATCAGAGTTATAAGAAAGAAGTTATGGTCAGCGGAAATTTTACGAAAATATCAGAAAACATTTGTCGCAAAATCGCGGGTATAAATGTTGATCGAAAATTGCTGGAATTTATGGGTTTCGGGTCGACCATTTTCCGGCCAAATCGATCGGCATGAAGCACTGGGCTTTGAAGCTCACATCATCACGAAGCTAACCATATAGGTATGGTACTTCAATTCCACTTATGCGTGGAGAATCGATAAATTGAAAATTTTGTGAGATTTTGGTTTATTGTGGAATTGAACTAGTTAGAGAATGATTTGAACTTTGTGGTAGTGGAGTAAGTTGTTTGTTGGGTGATTTTAAGTAGAACAAGTTTTGGTTTGCCGGAAAATAGGACAGGCGTCGCCACCGGAGGCGGTGGTCTATGGCAGAGCTCCAGCGATGTCATTTTTGGGTGTAAATTTTATGTCGTTTTACTAGTAATCACGTACCGATTTCAATGATGAAGTTATTGAATTGAATTAGACGTAATTGGTTAAGACGAGTGGTTAATCAGAAAATAAATAAACGTATTTACGATATTATTAGTTGGTGGAATAATTTATCGATTCGACCACGAGTCACATAACGGTTAAGGATATTGGATACAAATTAAATAGAGGACTTAAAAATTGGAAATTGGAAATTGGAATTTATTTTGGAGTTCGGTATTATCTCGGGAAGCATGTTTGTCAAGAATAAGATATTCTCGACGGTGTTGTTCGTGAGTTATGAGCCTAGTTATTTGATATGATTTTCGACGATTAGTTATCAAATAATAATAGTTGTTTCAAGACGACGTGATAGTAGCCAGTATCATACTTATAGAACGCCGACCGACAGGCTTCGGCTGGTGAAAATCACGGCACAGTACTGTGAGTGGACATTTTATTTTCACTGTTGTTATGCGAGTCTTCAGTCATACAGTTTACAGTTATGCATTTACGTTTATGCATTTGCATTTGGAGGCATATATGATTCGTTTTACACAGAGCATAGTCACAGTTGTTGCATCGATGCACTACCTCTCGGCTGATCCCTGAGATGCTCCGGGGACCTGACCCAAAGAATTATTGAGCACCCAGGAGGGCCAGTAAACCTGACCTAGGTAATATTAGGACTTGAGGTCAGATGACCCGAGTCGTAGCCTCCACATATTTTATAATACCCAGGAGTACCTGGATGATCATATTTTTAGACTTGCATTATTTTTATGTACATTTATAGTAAAAGGAATATTATTTATAATTTTCAGATTAAAGTAAAATATTATTTTTGTCCACTCACTCTAACAATTTTTATTATTTTATGTGCCTTTTTCTTGGGCTTTTCGGTTTAAATTGCCTAGTTTGCAGAGTTTCTTCTAAGGTCGAGTACACACGCAAATTGAGGTATAGCAATATCTACCGTAGGATCTAAGGTTGATTCTGCGAGTTAATATTTTACTTTACAATGTCAGCTTAATTTGTATAGCAGCTCTGATGTTGAAAATAGTTGTATATTTTGTATATTTTAGTAAGGGACCTAGATGTGCGAAATTTCATAATTTCGTGACTGGTGACCTATATTTTGTATATTTTACTCACTGGTGATGTCTGATGCTCATCACTCGTTCGGCAAAGCATGTTTTTTAGCCAAGGTAGAAGCGAGACCCTCCTATGCTAAAGACACCAAATAAAATATTCCATTATTACAATGTATCCAAGGTGATATTTGTGGACCCATCCACCCATTATGTGAACCATTTAGATATTTTATGATATTGGTGGATGCTCCGAAACGCTGGTCACATGTTACATTATTGTCCACAAGGAAAGCTGCTTATGCTAAACTCCTTACTTAGATTATTTGTTTGAAGGCTCACCACCCAGATCATCCTATAAAGTCGATACGTCTCAACAATGCTAGGGAGTTTACATCTCAAACATTTGATGATTATTGCATGTCCATCAGGATTGATGTCGAGTATTCAGTTCCCCATGTACACACCCAAAATGGTCTCGCAGAAGCCACCATTAAAAGACTTCAAATGGTTGGATCAGTGTTGGTCATGTGCACCAACCTACCCACTTCTTCTTGGGCTTATGCAATATTACATGCAACAATGCTTATTTATTTTTAGACCCGTTGCTAGACAACCCTTTTCTGGTACTAGCTGGTTACTGGATATGAGTCGAATATTTTGCATCTACGCATATTTGGTTGTGCAGTTTATGTGCCAATCGCGCCACCTTTACATGATAAAATGGGTCCTCAGAGACGAATATGCATCTATGTTGGATTTGTTTCTCCAACAATAATCCGCTACTTAGAACCCTTGATAGGCGATCTCTTTACCGCAAGATTGGCGGACTGTCACTTCGATGAGACAACTTTCCCGTCGTTAGGGGGAGGAAGGACACATGAACGACAGGAATTGTCATGGTCAGTCCCTAACTTGTCTCATCTTGATCCCCGTTCCGCACTAGCTGATAGTGAAGTAAGCAGAATTATAGAGCTTGGAAATGTAGCAGATTCGATGCATGATACATTTGTTGACTTTGCTAAAGTGACAAGATCACACATACCTGCTGCAAATGTGCCTGCAAGGATTGACATCCCATAGGGAGGATGTCACGCTGCCACCCCTATGATGGGAGAGAGTGGCACCACCACACATGGTGGACGTGTGGTGGCTGATGCCACGGCTCCCCAAAGGAAGAGGGGGAGACCCGTAGGTTCGATGGATACTCACCCTAGGAAGAGGGGGAGATTGACACAACAAGATCCATTGTTCATCGACTCTCAAAATCCATCTCATGAAATTATTCCTGACTATAGTTATGTCCTTGAGACAACCAATTTGGAGAGAGTTCCAATGGTTGATCCTAGTTCAGTAAATAAACAAATTTCGATGAATTATGCTAGCATACATGAGATTTTGGAGAGAGAATCTATGATCATTGACGATGCTTTTTCATTCTCAGTTGCACATGAATTCATAAAACACGATGACATCGAACCTCGATCTGTTGAAGAGTGTCAACAGAGATCATATTGGCCCAAATGGAAAGATGCAACCCAGGCCCGGTAATGCTAACCCCGCCAAGTGTAAAACCTGTAGAATATAAATGGGTCTTTGTTAGAAAGCGTAATGAGAATAATGAGGTAGTAAGATACAAACCTCGCGTTGTGGTGCAAGATTTCTCACAATGCCCTGGTATTGATTACGAGGAGACGTATTCTCCCGTAATAGACGTCATAATGTTCCGCTACCATGTCAGTTTGGTAGTTTCTGAAAAACTTGACATGCAGCTCATGGATGTGGTTACTGCATATCTATATGGGGATCTAGATTCAGAGATATATATGAGAGTCCTTGATGGATTCGAATTACCCAAGTCAAGTAGCTCTAAACCACGGAATACATTCTCTATAAGATTGAGAAGGTCACTGTACGAATTGAAGCAATTCAGGCGTATGTGGTACAACCGCTTAAGTGAATACTTGATTGGAAAGGGATATGTGAATACTTGATTGAGAAGGAATATGTCCTTGCGTTTTCATTAAAAGAACAAGTTATGGATTTGCAATAGTAGCAATTTATGTCGATGACATGAATCTCATCAGCACTCTTGATGAGTTAAAGGATACTGCAAAGTACTTGAAATCCAAGTTTGAGATGAAGGACCTTGGGAAGACATGGTTTTGTCTAGGCCTTGAGCTAGAACACCGTAGTAGTGGAATACTAATCCACCAGGTAGCTTATGTTCACAAGATGTTGAGAAGGTTCAACATGGACAAAGTACATCCTGCTAGCACCCCAATGGTAGTCCGCTACCTAGATCCATAGAAGGATCAGTTCTGTCCAAGGGATGAGAACGAGGAACTCTTAGGGGCTGAAGTGCCTTACCTAAGTGCAGTAGGTGCATTACTATACTTAGCCCAATGCACAAGACCGGACATCTCATTTGCTGTGAACTTGTTAGCTACATTTAGCTCAGCACCCACGCAACGTCATTTGAAAGACATTAAGTATATCTTCAAGTACTTGAAGGGTACGATAGATATGGCTTGTTTTATCCCTATAGAGAAGCAAGACGGAATGCCACCGTCTCAAAGGGACATGTCATTGAAGATGGTGATGCCATTCCCTTTACCCCATATACCAACAATCCTTGTGATGTGTTGACGGATTTTGCTGATGCTGGATTTCTCTTTGATCCACATAAAGGTCGTTCCAAGACAGGCTATGTCTTCAATATGAGAAACACCACGATATCTTGGAGGTCTGCAAAGCAGACCCTAGTCGCTACATCCATGAATCATTATGAGATTATTGCTCTTCATGAGGGAATAAATGAGTGTATATGGATGAGGTCCATCATTACACATATTCGTGAGACTTGTGGATTGGAGTACACTACTGATGAATCTACATGCATTTATGAGGATAATGTTGCTTGCATCGAGCATATAAAGCAAGGTTACATCAATGGCGACAACTAGCATATATCGCCTAAGTACTTTTACAATCAGCAACAATAAAAGTTTCTCAAGATCCAGATTAACCATGTTCGATCTGAGAGCAATGTGGCAAATTTATTTACTAAGTCATTGCCCAAATCCATATTCCAGAAGCATGTGAAGAGCATATGATTGCTCAACTTGTCTAAGCTGCCTTGATTGTTAGTATCAAGGGGAGATGCAGACTTCAAGGAGAGTCTGACATACACATGAGTGTTTTCTGGATGTGAATGACACGTTATACTCTTTTTCATTGACTAAGGTTGTTTTTATCCCACTGAGTTTTTATTACTTAGTAAAGTTTTAATGAGACAACATGATTATGTGTCATATCATCGTCTACGACGATCTGCACTCTTTTTACTTGACGAGACCGATTTTCTCCTGCAAAAGTTTTTGGCGCGGCAAGGTTTTTGATGAAGCATCAATGAAGCAAATGAAGAAGCGTCACCACCATACACAGACATAAGGAGGAGTGTTGCAGGATATTTAATGTACATAGTTATGGTGAAGATTAGAGAATATGACAATAAATCTTATCTAAAGATGTATTAAGATTCCTTACTTGTATGTACATCTTGTATTCACCTATGTAAGAAGTTGCTTCATTAACAAAGACACATACATTATTGCTTCAACTATTCTCTCTTGTGATCACGTAATTCCTAAAACAGATAATAAAAAAGTTCAAAACTTTGCTGCTCCCTCCCTCTTTACTGATACATCAACATTGTTAAAAGCCAAAGCCGAACACCATTTTTCCATCTGCAACTGCAAGTCAATAACAAAGCACCCATCTTTGGAAGGAATCCCATACCAACTCTGACAGGTGACTTTTCAGTTGCTTCTTTCATACTTTCTTGGTCCTTGAGCAGTTGAGCTGAACTAGATCTGCAATCTTGTTGTTCTTATTTTATATTGTCAGGGTTTGATTTCAAACACAGCTGTGGCCTGTGGTGGTGTAAATGGGTTTCAGTGCAGGTCAGGTTCAACCTCCGCAGACATCTGATCTATCTGAAGATCCTCCTCCGACTTCACAAAGAATCAAACTTGCTGATGGGAGACATCTGGCTTATAGAGAAAGTGGGGTCCCCAAGAACGAAGCAAAGTTCAAGATTGTCATAGTTCATGGCTTTGGGAGCTCTAAAGAAATGAGTTTCCATGCGCCCCAAGTAAGCAACAAGTCTCTAATCACAATTGTTTCCATTCTCTAGTTTTTGGTATACTAACTAGTTTTTCATCCAACTAAAACATGGGTAATACTAAAATGAGGGATTCGTCAAAGTTGAAGTAAGAAAGTGGGGAATCTTTAGTTAATGAAGGTTTGATTAGAACCTGTTAAATAGTCATATACTACTGAATTTGAAGATTAATGAATCCACAGAAGACCTGTAATACCAACTTGTATCGCTTGCAAACCAGCTAAGAAGTAAGAATTAGACATTTTGCTAGTAAGAATCATTTGTTCTTGATTAAAAGACAATTCAGAATTGTTCTTGTATTGTTCCACTTTATAGTAAATGTCAAAGTGAGGTGAGTTTGATAATGCTTCAGTTTGCAGGAAATGATAGATGAGTTGGGGATATATTTTCTGTTACATGATCGGGCTGGTTATGGAGAAAGTGATCCAAATCCAAAGCGGTCTGTGAAGAGTGAGGCCCTTGACATTGAAGAACTAGCCGATCAGTTACAGCTTGGATCAAAATTTTATGTCATTGGTGTTTCAATGGGATCATATTCCATCTGGAGTTGCATCAAATACATACCACACAGGTAAAGCCCTTTTTTAGAGATTCCAGATACATTTGTGGCTTTTTGTACTTCATTGATGTCGGAAATTTCTCTTATTTACTTGAAATACATTTGTGTAGGTTAGCGGGTGTGTCTCTAGTAGTCCCAGTTGTGAATTATAGGTGGCCTTCATTTCCAAACAAGTTGATAAAGGATGATTACAGAAGAAAACTTGTCCAATCGGCACTCTGGTTTGCAGACCATGCCCCTGGCCTGTTGAGATGGTGGATAACTCAAAAATGGCTCCCTTCAACTTCTGCTATGGAAAGAAACCCAGCATTTTTCAACGCCAAAGATATTGATGTCCTCAAAACAATACCAGGCTTCCCTATGCTAACTAAGGTAACATGTCTTGTCTTCCCAATGCATAACCCAGTCACAAAGTTGGATATTTTGTACCACAATGTGAGAGAGTAGAGGATTTTTCCTGATGTTTACTGCCACAAATGCAGGATCAGTTACAGAAAAAAGAGGTTTTCGATACTCTGCATTACGACTTTAAAGCAGCTTTCGGTCATTGGGATTTTGATCCAATGGATCTGAGTAATCCATTCCCACAAAATGAGAGTGCTGTCCACATTTGGCAAGGTTATGAAGATAAAGTTGTTCCGGTTCAACTTCAGAGATTTATATCCTCCAAACTACCTTGGATTCAGTACCATGAAGTTCCTGATGGTGGTCATCTGATTGTGCATTATGCTGGTTTATGTGAGGCCATACTCAGGGCACTTTTGCTCGGTGAAGAATCACTTCACTACAAACCTAGTACAGCTTAACTGGTATCATAGATACTCATGGTTCACTGGGTAGATGATTGATTGATTCTTTCCGAGATTTAAAGCATGTACATTATATTTGTTAATGGAAACTTCTGAAGTGAATTGTGTCATGTACATTCATTCCTGTAGCTTCTTACTTGAAAGTTGTAGTCTGGAATCTTGATCCACAGACTGATCTTTTTACCTTTGGCTGAAATTGTTGGAGCCGTTTCAGTTTATTCCTTAATATCACAAGTTGCTAGGATATCCCAGTACTGCCCGTTGGTTTGGACTTTGGAGCCCAATGTTTTCCAGTTCTCCAGTTACAAGAATTAACATTCATCGAGATATCTATTCAAAACAGTTGAAATGCAAAAATGCAAAATGATGGAATCCCTATTCTTTTGTCAAACTCAATTATTGTCACTGTGACATTTATCAATCCACATATGAACAATAAAATGAAATCACTTTAGGATATACAAAAATGCGCCTTTCAATAGCAATGTGCGTCATAAGCAGAGTTCCTAATGTTGACTTCTATTCTCAAACTGTGTCACCCTTAATGACTGCATTGGCACAAATGAAACTTTTGAATTGACAGTGTCATCAGCCGAGTCTGGGTAACAAACGTTGTCAGCTGTGGTGAATTCTCTTGTCAACTATCTTATTGCTCCAACATAGACAATAATAAGATTATAAGACAGCATTAGTCCATAGCATCCTAGTGTTGAATCTGTAAATCTGTAATGCAAGAGAAAAACTAACTGCAATTTAAGCAGCCACGTACACCATGTTTGATACAATGATGAAGCATAAGAGAGATACACTGACACTTGCATCTGTAGATTCTTCTTGTATGCTGTTCATTCATGGAAATGAAATGATGATACGAACAGATTGATATATTTTCACCCTGCAAATGATAACAAACACTTTTAGTGTCCCGCTGCAACTGAATAATGAAAACCTAACAGAACATAGATGGGAGAGTACAAATCTGTTTGATATATACTCTATCCCTATCAAATTTTGATACATGTTTAGAAGATGCGACTAAATAATTTACAAAATAATCGCATTAAAACAAACAAGCTGAAAATGTAATCTACTCTAGTCAATAGTTGACCTTAAAAGTCATTCATCAAGCTGATTTTGTCTACTGTCCAGTGATAATGAACATCAGTCACACGTCTACTGACAATCTGATAATGAACCCGATGATATTAAACAATTGTCATCGATTTTCAAATGAGTTATCATCTAAATTAAGCTCCAACTGAATAATTTTGACATTCTTTCAAAAGTAAAGATTGGCAAAGAGGAAAATTAACATCGCTAGTCCTAGATTTGACTTGGTAGATAAATTGCTAAACCAGAAAACTATGAGTCACTGTACATACATGAAAAGGTAGTTACTTTTATTCGTCGATCAGAACAAGAATGGCAGAGTGCACTCAGTCAGAAGAATTAGGAAAATGCAGTAGGAATTGGATTAGATAATCGGAGTATGCTGAGAAAAGCTGATGAATTTGGAGGGCAGCGCAAATGTGACTAAATAAAAAGTGTAGTGGCACTACTTAGTTGAAGAGGGAGTGGAGTCTGGAGTGCTGGATATAACTTTTTTTTTGGCACTACTCAACTAAGCTGGCCCAGCTGGCCCGTAAGGCACGAGAGAGAGTACCAAACCTATCTGATGGACATGCCCACACAAACAAGATACCTAGAAGGAAAATTAGCTTCTACCTGAACTCCACGAGAGCCGGTATCAAGAAACTACACCTTGAAATAAAACTAAATTACAACTAGAACGGTGGCCCGAAAAAGGCCCGAAACTGAAACCCTAGCACGACCTATCCACCAAGCGCCTCCAACTAAGCATCGATGACGTTGCCATCACTGAAAAATCACGAGAGACAATGCACCAAAAAGCTCCACTGTGATGAGCCTTTGCCGATCAAAACTCAAAATACATAACAAAAAATAACCAATAACCAAAGGGATGAGGTCCCTCACAACAGCAACACCACTCCCTTCACCGTCTACCCCAAGAAAATCCCACGGCTGCTGAAATGGATCCGAGATCCAGAGCCAAGAACTAGAATCGTAACCGTAACAGTAACAAAGGAGAATGGGGGAAATAAATCCCATGCATGAATGAGCACCCATAATCCTGCAGGAGGGAGGTGATTTGCACCTTATAGCTACAGTCATACGAATCTTCATAGAGGTTGCAAGTAGAAAGAGGATATCTCTTGTGGGATTGATTGGATTCTGATATGTAAACGTTTTGGGTGGATGATGGATATGAGGAACAATGTCCTCCCGATCACACAATGGTTATATGGAAGCTATACAAGCAAGATCCCCATGTCCAAAAACCATCAGAAGAAATGAAACAGATATGTATCTCGCACCAATAATCAACAGTGCTCTCGTCGGACATCATAGCCCGCCCAGCCGCACCCGTAGCACGTCGGCGAGGCCAGATGACTTATATGGCGCATTCTAAAGCGCGTGAAAGGGAACTGTGTGTCTCACTTTAATAAATAAACAGCATGATAAAAGATGAGTTGAAGAGGGAGTGGAGTGGAGTGTGTGCAGTCTGTGCACCTTGTTGCCGATGAATCATGTTCTTAAATCCTTCCCGTCGGAGAATCTATTGGGAATGTGAGCAATCTTGGGCCAATCTTCCCCTTTCTCCTTGTCGCACCGTGGCCATAGTAAAGGGCATTTGTCGATCTGTAGCGTGGAAAGAGAAATAAGTAGCCCTTCATCTGGCAAGCAACGGAGCTCTGGGCAAAATCCAATTATTAAAGTCTTGAGATTTGAAATGCAATCGACTTGGAGCTCTGCCCCTCCTCTGGAAATAAATCTACATTGTCACAGCCTTCGAAGTTGATAAACAAACTGTCGAAACGAGGTGAGTTGTTGGAGACCCCACTGAGTACGGTTGTGAACAAGTTTTTTTACAATACCAGACTGAAAGAGATTGTAATTTAAAGGGCAATCCCCAAGGAGGGTCTTCATCTGGTCTCGCAGTGATCTCAACTTCTTACAACCCCGAATCCCTAAAGTGACCAAGTTGGTTGCATGCAATCCTCTATCAGGAAAATCGGCCAGATTTGGGCAATCCCATAATTGCAATTCAAATAGCGACAGGAATCAAGGGATTCTATACCAAGTTCCTTTAACAATAGGCTCTCAAGGGCAAGGAGATGCTCTAGTTAGGAATATACAGTTTGCACACTACCGAAGTTCGATAGAGACTAGATTTGAGAAACAAGGATCTTCTAACCAAGCTGGTAATCGTGTTCCCCTGTAACCATCCACCTCGACTTGTTTCACGTTTGTATGAGGTTGGACATTTTCCAAAACTTGTTGGTCTTTTCGTGAATCATCGATATCACCTCCCCATTCATAGACTAGTTTGGCCCTCAAAGCATCCTCGACACAGATGATGTTCTCAAGCCCAGAAATTTGAAGCTCTCCTTGCATATTGGGAAGATCTTTCAGATCCACAACACTGCTATGCCCATTACTGTCTAACACAAACATATCTAAAGATTGCAAATCATTCAGTTTGCTCATCTCTGCAGGCATGTTACTTATCTTTGTAGTATGGAGAACCTAGCGCAAGTTGATTAGTCTTTCCAAGCCTGTGGGCAACTTAGCAAGAAAATGACATCTTGTCAACAACAATGTTTGTAAATTATACAAACTACACACTGTACGGGAAACTTTTTGATCAAATTGTCAGACAGGTCCAAGTATCTTACATGTATGAGCTTGCCAATTGAGTTGGGCAACTCCCTAATCCGATAGTCTGCTAATTTGAGTACTTTCAAACATTATAGATTTAACAATAGATCTGGTAGAACTTTCTTAAACACCATTGATCGTATTTCTGAGATCCAATATTGTAATGACAGGAATGTGCGCATGCACTTTGCTTCATACAAAGCCTCAAATATCTCCAAATCAACACCATCATCATCCCAATGAGAAAAGTGACGAGTCTTGCTTGTAATGTTGAATGAGTTACTGCTCTCTGGTCTAACACAGAAATCTCCCGATATGAACATCGCCAAATCATGGATGAGATCATGCATGGTGAAATAAAGATCTCTACCAATGTCATATGAAGGTTGAAAGAATGACCTTGAAACTAATTTAGTCAGGTAGTCCTCAACCACTCCTTCCAACGTTTTGCTCTTTTTAGGCTGTGGTTTTAAGAGATGTTCGGCCATCCAAAGTAAAATCAATTGTTTTTTGAAAATTTATAATCCTTGGGATATATAGAAGAATAAGCAAAACAGTACTTGAGATGTGGAGGCAGATGATGGTTGCTCAACCATAGAGTTGGCAAAATGTTGAACTTCTTATCAGATAACTCCCATGTAAGGCTGTTAATCGGTACAAACGATTCGGTTATTAGGCCGAATCGAAAATCGAATCGTATTTTTTAATCGGTTCGGTTTTCTTGATTTTTTTACAAAAAACCGAATGGTTTGGGTCGGTTCGGTTTTTTTTTTCCCGTTTTTTCGATTTTTTTTCGGTTTTTTTTTAAATAAAAAAAACTTTCTAAAAAAAAAACTATTTCTTTCTATTAGTTTCTAAAATTCGAAGATCTTCATTAGCTATTTTTTTCAATAACTTTGTGAAAGTGTGAAACATAATTTATGTCAAATCAAATCAAATCAAACTACAACAAATATAATTAATCACAAATCACACATTTAAAGTTTCAAACCATAGCAAATAACCAAATGCTTACCTAAAGTTTATATCACAAATTCAAAGTTTCAAACATCAACAAACATAAACCAAAGTCCACACTCCATAGTCCAAGTTTAAAACAATCTACAGTCCATCCAAATAAAAATACAATACAAATATCACATAAAAACACTCAATTGAATCCATTATCAAACTATACTCAACTTATCTACCATTCTCACTTTCTCAGCTAGGGAGTTTTTCTTTGGCAACTTAGCTTTCCTTTTCTTAAACCTATAAGAACCCCAATAATCATTGTTAAGTATCAAACTATGGCACATACCAAATACTACTTTCATATGGGACAAAGAGAGATATTCAACAACATACCCAACAACATCAAACTTGATTGACACTTGTAAAACGACGTCGTTTTATTCATTTGGGTTCAAACGATTCGGTTCGGTTTTTTCGGTTCGGTATTTGTTCGATTTCGGTTTTTTCGGTTACAGTTCGTTTTCGGATCGATTTTTTTTCGGTTTTCGATTCGGTATTAACAACCCTACTCCCATGTGTCGTTGTCTAGTACATTTTGTCTTTCCTCCTCATCAAATATAGAGCGCAAAAGACCCCCAAGAGATTTTGCAGCTAAAGGAAGGCCTTTGAACTTTGTAACAATTTTTCTTCCGATTACCACCAGATTTGGCGAAGGGAGTTCCCTCTAGAACTGGTTATCCTTCACTGCTACAGTATATATCACACAACAATCTTAACCATTCATCGTTATCAATCAAGCTCTTTTTGGACATTTCTCAATTTTATAGATTTGTTATCTTCCCATTTTTTTTGTTATCTTCCCATTTTAACCTTGACAAAAATTTCCCAAACTCACTCTCAAGTATGTCTTGTCTTTAGCTAGCCCACCCCAACTCGACATCGACCACCCCGACTCTTCGTCCCTCTGTCGCATATGCTCCTCCCAGGTACTCCCACTATGCCATTTAAGAGGGCTCCTTGTTCATTTCGGCTTGTAGGTAATTTGGTTCTCTGATGCATTTTGCCATCCCGAACCGGTTCCTCGATGGGTTTCGCCACCAAAAACCTCAAACTCAACGCCATGCCCAGAAATCGAGAAAAAACTGGCGACTTTTTTCTAGAAAAAATCGGCGACTTTTTTTTCTCGTCGGTGTAATGACTTTAGCCGACGGTACTTTTCTTCGTCAGCTAAAGTACAGTATAGCCGACGAAAAAATATGTCGTCAGCCTATTTTTTTAAAATTTGTCAGTTATAGTGTTTGTTCTAGTGGTGTAACAAAAGCTTGACTGTGGTCTCCTTATCTTCATCTCTTCCAAACACACTAGATTCTTTAACCAAATAAGTTGAAGACTGAGTGTAAGTGATTGTTTTCCCACCATCTGATTTCAAACTGAGAACATCTTTTTATTGTGCAATGAACTCAAGCTTGTGCCTCAAAGCCTCTGTCTTGATCTTGTCCATCAGGCCCTCCGCATGAAGGATTGCGTCTTTAAGATCACTCAGCGACTCCCTCACGACGGGGTTAGTCAACTGCTTCTCCTCAGCATCATCATAAACAATGTTGACAGACAGCAAAATGATTCTGAGTTTCCTTTGTAACTTGTTGGTCTGCGTCTTCCTCTGAGAAAGTTGTTGACCTCCGGAGAATCTAGCATCTCTAAGGCCATAATCGATATGTTTCTTTTTTTATTTGCAAATGGAGATTCAAATCATAGGGCTTTGTGGAGTTATAATTGAATCACTTTCTATTAGACTGATAATATCATAATACAGTGTGTGTATAAAAACTTGAGTGGTATCTTCCCAGCACAAGAGGAAAATCACTTCTGGTTACAACTAGGTGGATCTCTGCGCGTTGCGCGGTTATTCGAGAATAAAGCTATCAGAGGTTAACTTAGAAAAAAAATGATCTGATATTGATACATTTAAAATGCGTGAAACTTAATTGCAGGGCTTGAGAAATCGATAAAAGTTTAGCACTAAACTAGTGCTTATTATTTTCACATTCTCTTAGATGATTCATTGAAAGGAACCGACTCCGATTTAGTTGTCTAAACCGAAATCAAACCCCTTCAAAAACAGGACCTAAATTTTTTTTTGCCAGAGTTTATTTTGAAATACGTGAGCCAATATTAGAACCTGCAAAGAGAATCACACTTCGAATATTCCACAAAAGCCAAACCGTGGGGCTCCATTCCCCATCCAGATTTCTCAACATCATATATAACAATAAACCACAAGGTTTACAAGAAATCCAGAAAACATTCAGGAGTAAACTCAACTGAAAACATAACATAAGTATTCAGAGCGACGCCTATACACATCATATGCAACCAGTAGGTCAAACTGAGAACCTACACGAACTAAAGTGTGACTTGAACTCTACGCCTCCACCGTCGATGTGCAACCCTAGAACCCAAACTGTAAACTGGGCAGAAGAAACCGAAAGCCCAGGGGAAAGCAAATGAAATCGTTAGAGTGAGTAGACGAAAATAATAATATGTCTTTCCCAACATATAAGTATATCTGCTCATAAAAGCATAATGCGAGTCAATGCACATGAAAATCTTGACCAGGTACATTTTCCCTGATCTATAAAGATGCACATAAAATCATGCGGGGTCACTGACAAACTCCTCCGCATAGTACAGTCTAATCACGGGATCTCAGAGCCCCTCGTGATTATAAGTCTGAAAGACCTCGGGTCAGGCGTTTGTCATAACCTTCCCGGAGCATCTCAGGGATCAGCCGAGAAGCCAGAGCATCGATGCTACCTCTATATCTGAGACTGTACTCTATGTAAACCAAATCATAAATACTTTCCATGCACATGTATAATCGTAAAATGCATAATCATAAAATGCATACTTGTATGCACATAATTGTAAATGCATACGAATACAATATATAATCGTAAAGTGTATAATTATAAATGCATAACGTAAATGCATAATCAGGACTCGTAAATCAACTGTGAAAATAACGTGTCAACTCACAGTACGAAGCTAACTCTAAGGTCCAGCGGAAGATCCCTCGCCAAACACTCGATCACGATCACCTGAATAATAGGGATACGATCAATACATAACGAAACACAACACACAGAGTTAATACGTCAAGAACCCCGCGTTCTCGAAAGGCGTATCGCTCGAAATATCGACAAGGATAACAAAATTCCCAAAATACACCCAAACAACCCTCGTTCAAATTAGAACACTCAACTTGACTCAAAAACCTCACCATTGCGTTCAACACGTGAAAACAAGCGAAATGACATAAAACTTGCCAAAAATCTCACATCGACAGAGCTCCGCCGTGCACGGCGACGCGTAGGGCCGCTGCCGGCCGCTGGAATCCGACCAGCCCAGAAATCTTTGACCTATGCATGGACTTGAAGATATCAACATTTCCAACAACTTTGTAGCTCAATGCTAAGCCCAATTCTAACCAGAAAATGTCAAAAACTCACTGTGAAGTTCAAAAACCTCACCGAAATTCATTACCCACTACCACATATTTAACCATTGCCGGCGATTTTTGAAAGGACCCAATCCCGATTCAGTTACCTAAACCGGAATCAAACCCTCTCGAAAATACGAACCAACAAAACTTTTTCAAAATTCCGGCAGAGTTTCGTTACTAGCGTAGAATTACCATAACCTGCACCCAGAAATTAACACTTCGTCCTATGCCACAAAAAGCAAACCGTGGGCACCAATCCCATCCGGATTTCTCAACATCAATATAATCAACAACAGTAAATAAACTGTACTATGTATATATGTATATCCGTAAAAATCCACACAACATGTATCAGAATGTATCAGAGCGACCTCTAGAGTAAAACATATACAATATGTACATCAGTAGGCGAAACAAGAACCTACTGGAAAACACAGGTGACTCTGATCACTAGCCTCCAAACCGCGACGTGAAACACCAAACCTGAACTGCAAACTGGGCACGGAAACCGAAAAGCCCAGGGGAAAGACATGAAACACGTTAGAGTGAGTGGACGAAAATAAATGTCTTTCACCAAATAATATATGTTATAAAAACATATGCGAGTCGAATGAATAAATATAATAAAATACGCGAGGTAAATCATAATCCTCCAGCGTACAGAGCATGCAAGTAAAATCCCACGGGGCCACTCATGGACACGTTCGTGCTAGTACAGTCCGAATCACGGGATCCCAGACCCACACGTGATTCGAGCCAGAAAGGCCTCAGGTCAGGGTAACTGTTTCCACCCGGAAATACCTCGGCACAAGAAACAGATAAATGTACCTACCCGGAAATACATCGGCACAAGGCACAGCGTCCCCCCTGGTAGGCACCCTCGGTGATCAGCCGGGGATGCGTGTGTATTGATACAACAACATGAACTACGACTGTACTCTGTGAAAACCAAATCACAAATATCTCGATGCATGTACAGTAATCAGCATAAAAATGCATATGGGTAACATAATCGTATATAACACATGCTCATAATAATCTTAATCTTGTAAACATGCTCATATCTGTTTATTCGTATACACTATCCGTATATATATATATAATTGTAAACACATGCTCATGTAATCCGAAATCTCATACGCATGCTCAAATTCGAAAATCATATAAAAAGACTCGCAATCATTTCCGTGAAAAGAAATTGTCCACTCACAGGTGAGCAAAACGCGCACTCGCGCTAATCTCGTGGTCCGGCGGAAGATCCCTCGCCTGAAGCACGATCACGATCTCGATCTCAATCTCCTGAATGTTTACAAAACATAACTGATCAAAATCATAGTTCTCAACACTGTACTGATGCACGGAAACCAACCGTTCCCGGAAATACGAAATGCAGTGCAAAATGAATTACGGAAATCCCGAAATCCCCACGCGAAATCTCGACTGAAAATCGGCTAACCAAATCAACCCGAAAACCTCCGTACGATAACCAGGACGCGATTTCGAGAAAAACGACACTAATTACATCGAAATCTGAAAAAGTCAACTTTCCGGCCGTTGACCGCCGCCGCCGGCGGCGGCGCGCCGTCAACGGTGGAATTTCTTGGTGAAACTTTCCAGATTTCAAGATCACACCATTTCGAACCACTTTCCCTTCTACCCCGAAGGCCAAAACCAAACGGAGTCCTCCAATTTACCTAAAATCCGATCGGAAAACATATTCCGGTGACCTAATCGGGTTGCTTCAAAAACTCATCCTTAGCCCCAATTATTCACACCACGAGACTCAGAGAGATGAGGGGAGTCGAATACCCCTAATCCCCTCCTCCAAATCTCGCCGGAACCACCTCCACCATCACCGTCGAACAACCCCATCTCGGCCTCCATCGAACTCCCCAAAAACTTAATTAATTTCCTTCAATCTAAGTACAAACCTACTCGAAATCAAGAGAGGAAGGAGACCTTACCCTTCGCTTGGCCGGAGGCGGCCGGAAAACAAGTCGTCGGACGACAACTCCCAAACGGGAAACTTTCCTTTTTTGTCCAAAAAGTCAACTTACCAAAAACAGAAAGTCAATAGCTGGTCAAACTCAAACAGTGTTTTTACGACTAATTCTCGACTATTCCGCTATTTATACTCGAGCCTCGGGTCGATCGACGGTCCAAAACGAATATACGAAATGATTCGGATAAACACGAAACAATCGGATAAACTCGTCGAAACCCGAAACTTCAAATAATCATAAAATATTCCTCGGTTATCAGGAAAATCTTCCAGAACCGCCCACGAGCTCGAAATCACGTACTCTACAATTTCCGTGAAGACACCCAACTCAAATTCTCAACTGAAAACATAGTCGCGAATCGAATCAAGAAACCACACAATATCGTAAAACTGCGACTATAATCAAATCTCGAGAATCATGCCAAACACACATCTGATTCTGGTTCGGGTCGTCACAAATCTACCCCCCTTAAAGAAATTTCGACCTCAAAATTTACGTACCTGTTATGTGAACAGATGAGGATACTGCTCCCGTATACGCTGCTCGGTCTCCCAGGTGGCCTCCTCAACTGAATGGTTTTGCCACAAGACCTTCACTAGCGGAATCACACGGTGCCTCAACTCCTGTTCAAGACGATCAAGAATCTGCACTGGTACCTCAACATACGATAAGTCCTCCCTGATCGGCAACTGCTGTGGGGCTAACACATGTTAAGGATCTGAGATGTACTTCCGCAACATCGAAACATGGAAGACATCATGCACACGAGCCATCTCAGCTGGTAACTCGAGTCTGTAAGCAATAGCTCCAACCCTCTCCGTAATCTCATACGGACCAATGTATCGCGGTCGAAGTTTGCCACGCTTCCCGAAACGCACAACTCCCTTCCACGGAGATAGTTTCAGGAAGACCCAATCACCAACCTCGAACTCTAAACTCTTCCTCCTCACATCCGCGTAACTCTTCTGCCAATCCTGGGCGACCTTCAGTCGATCCCAGATAATCTGTATGTCCTCCATCGTGGTTTTCACCAAATTTGGACCAATAAGTCAACGCTCGCCCACCTCACTCCAACACAATGGAGTGTGACACTGCTTCCCGTACAGAGCCTCGTACGGTGCCATCTCAATACTGGCCTGATAACTGTTGTTGTAGGCGAACTCAATCAAGTGCAACTGCTGATCCCAGTTTCCACGAAACTGCAACACACACGACCTTAGCATATCCTCAAGTGTCTGAATGGTCCGCTCGGACTGCCCGTCAGTCTGAGGATGAAACGCTGTACTAAACCGCAACCTCGTGCCCAACGCTCGCTGTAAAGCCTACCAAAACTCAGAAGTGAACTGACTATCACGGTCAGAAACAATGGACACAGGCACCCCATGCAAGCGAACAATCTCTGACAAGTACAACTTGGCCAATCTGCCCACTGAAATCTTCCCTGGAAGTGCAAGAAAATGTGCGGATTTCGTCAGTCGGTCAACAATAACCCAAATGCCAGTGTTGCCCGCCGAAGTACGCGGCAGCTGATAGACGAAATCCATCATGATATGCTCCCACTTCCAAACTGGAATCTCAAGTGGCTGTAGTTTCCCTGCAGGTTTCTGCCTCTCCGCCTTCACCTGCTGACAAATCAAACACTGACTCACGTACGCGGCAATCTCCCGTTTCATGTTGCGCCACCAATAGTACGCTCGAAGTGTACGAAACATCTTCGTACCTCCGGGATGCATCGCATACGCTGAACTGTGGGCCTCGTCCAGAATCTCCTTCTTCAAGTCCTCGTCCCTGGGTACACATAACCTGCCCTTGAACAACAACGTACCGTCGTCGCTCAATCGGAACTCTGCAAGCACACCATTCCGAATCATGGTCTTCTTGCCCAGCAAGTAAGGATCTGAATCCTGTGCCTCTCGTACCTGATCAACCAGTACCGGTCGAACCTGAAAGCTAGCCAACAAAACTCCATCATCATCATACCCAAACACAGCACCTGTAGCTCGAAGCTCGGCTAACATCGACACTCTGGCCACACACATGTGAAACAATGAGGCTCCGGATTTCCGGCTAAGTGCATCCGCTACAACATTGGCCTTCCCTGGATGGTACTCGAACGTACAATCATAATCATTGATCAACTCCATCCATCGGCGCTGCCTCATGTTCAGATCCGGCTGTGTCCGCAAATAAGTGAGACTCTTGTGGTCAGTGAAAATCTTACACTGAGCACCATATAAATAATGCCTCCAGCTCTTCAACGCTAACACAATAGCGGCTAACTCCAAATCATGTGTCAGATAGTTGGCCTCATGCGGTTTCAGCTGCCTGGAACCATATGCCACGACTCTACCATGCTGCATCAATACACAGCCAAGTCCCAACTTCGACGCATCGCTGTACACAATAAACTCACCACTGTCGTCTGGCAATGTCAGAACCGGTGCGGTAGTCAATCTCTCCTTCAAGAGCAAGTAACTCTCCTCGCATGCCTCAGACCACTCAAACTTGACGCCCTTCTTCGTCAATCTGGTCAGTGGTGTAGCTATCCGGGAGAAATCCTGAACAAACCGTCGGTAATAGCCTGCTAACCCCAAGAAACTCCGGATCTCCGGCACAGTAGTGGGTCTACTCCAATTCAGCACGGCCTCGACCTTGTCAGGATCAACATTAACTCCCTCGGCCGAAATCACGTGGCCCAGAAACTTCACACTATCCAACCAGAACTTACACTTGCTAAACTTCGCGAACAGCTGATGGTCCCGCAAAGTCCGCAACACTGCTCACAAGTGCTTCTTGTGCTGGCCCACACTCCTCGAATATATCAAAATATCATCAATGAATACAATCACGAACTTGTCCAGGAACCGTCTAAACACCCGATTCATCAAGTCCATGAAAGCTGCGGGGGCGTTGGTCAACCCAAATGGCATAACCAAAAACTCATAGTGCCCGTACCGCGTCCTGAAAGCTGTCCTGGCTACATCTGAATCTCGGATCCTCAACTGGTGATATCCGGATCGAAGGTCAATCTTCGAAAAGACTACTGCTCCCTTGAGCTGATCGAACAAGTCGTCAATTCGTGGCAACAGATACTTGTTCCTCACTATAATCTGATTCAGTTTCCGATAGTCGATGCACAAACGCATGGATCCGTCCTTCTTCCGCACAAACAACACTGGAGCACCCCACGGAGAAACACTCGGTCGAATGAATCCCTTCTCTAACAATTCCTGAAGCTGAATCTGCAACTCCTTCAACTCTGCAGGCGCCATCCGGTACGGTGTCTGGGAAATCGGTCCAGTACCCGGTAATAACTCAATGGTAAAATCAATCTCCCGCACAGGGGGTATACCAGGTAACTCTGCTGGAAACACATCCGGAAACTCAGACATAACCTCAATACTACCAAGGTCCGGCACTGCAGCTGTAGTGTCCACAACATGGGCTAAGTAAGCAACACAACCCTTCTTCATCAACCGATCCGCCCTCATCGCGGAAATCAAACACGGTAGTGAAGTGTTCTTCTCGCCACGAAACAGTATCTCAGGTAACCCTGGTCTTCGAAACGCGACTTCCTTCCTGTGGCAATCAAACATAGCCCAATGCGACTCCAAAAAGTCCATACCCAATATCAGATCGAAATCCACAATATCAAGCAGTAACAGATCTACGGCTAAACCATGGCTATCAATAAACACCTCACAATCTCGGTAAACCCAACCGATGCTCACAACCTCACCTGACGGATACAACACCCTCCACAACCCCGGAAGTGGAGATGCAGGTACCGTAGCCAATGATGACAGTCTAAATGATATAAATGAATGTGTGGCGCCCGGATCTAACAATGCAAGTACAGGAATACCAAAAACATGTAACGTACCAATAACGACCTCCAGTGAAGCTCTGCTCTCACGCAGAGTCATAGCATGCACTCTCGCCTGTCCGGCTGGTCGTCCTCGCTGAGGCCGTCCTTGCTGTCTGCCCTGACCTGCAAACTGAGCTGGTCGAACTCCCGAAGTGGCACCTCACCCAACTCCGGAACTATGGGCCGCCTGTCCACGAACTGGATGGGAACAATCCCTCGCAAAGTGACCCTCCTGGCCACAACGATAACAAAGGGTAGGAACTCGCTGACAAGAACCATAATGGTATCTGTTACAGAGACTGCACAACGGGTACTCCCTCGGTACAGGAAATGTGCCCCCAGTACGCCGAGGGTAACTAGAACCGCTAGAATCCTCACTAGCCAAGGGTCTCTGCGGTTGATCTCTCCTCCACCTCTGTCTCTGCCTCGAAGCACTAATTGGTGGTCGATAAGGTCGATAGGGTCGACTACCTAAAGATGAAGCTGAACCGGAAGTATCTGCCTCTTTGAAGGCCCCTGACTCGGTCCACCTTCCTCAAATCGCCTCGGCTGGAACCTCTGCTGTCTTTCCTGCTCAATATCCTCGCCTCGGAGAGCTGCACTAATAAACTCATCAAAGTTGTTCCTCGGCATCGTAGTCAATGTCACCTTGATATTCAGATTCAATCCCAGCTCAAACCTGCGACACTTGGCTTCCTCTGTAGCCACCATATCCCGCGTAAAACGAGACAAACGAGTAAACCGATCCCGATACTCAAGTACAGACAAACTGCCCTGCCTCAAATTCGTGAACTCCTCGTACTTGCACTGCTGAGTAGCCTGATTAAAGTACCTCCGCATAAACAAATCACAAAATAATGTCCACGGAGTATCTACAGGAACTCTGTCAGTGCTAACCCACCAAAAGTATGCATCACCCTCAAGTAAACCAACTACGGCTACTGACATCTGCTCAGGTGTAAACTGCAGACGCTCACAAACTCGCTCATTCTGAACCAACCATGCCTCGCATATCTCTGGATCAACTGAACCCGAAAACATAGTAGCACCCGCAGTGCGAGCCTTGACCACAGGGTCAAAACGCTCTTCCAAACGCAGCACTCGCATAAGCAAGTCGCGCATTCGGCGATCCTCATCAGGATCATCATCCCGATCAACACGGGGACCACGTCGAGGAGGCATCCTACTGATACAAGACAAGAATTAGGTACAAGCAGAAAGAACGTAATCATGAAACCGCAGATATTTGAGGACATACAACACCCGAAGTATTGATGAGTACCGCTGGCCAGTCGGGTCATCACTCCAGTCATGCTGTATCAACTCAAATACCCTAAGCGTCACAACTACAAGAGTCTACAGAATCTGACAACCTAATGCTCTGATAACAAGCTGAAAGGACCCAATCCCGATTCAATTACCTAAACCGGAATCAAACCCTCTCGAAAATACGAACCAACAAAAATTTTTCAAAATTCCGGCAGAGTTTCGTTACTAGCGTAGAATTACCATAACCTGCACCCAGAAATTAACACTTCGTCCTATGCCACAAAAAGCAAACCGTGGGCACCAATCCCATCCGGATTTCTCAACATCAATATAATCAACAACAGTAAGTAAACTGTACTATGTATATATGTATTGAAAGGACCCAACCCCGATTTAGCTCCCTAAATCGGAATCAAACCCTTTCGAAAACACGAACCAACAAAAACTTTTCGAAATTTGGGCAGAGTTTCGTTACTAACGTTGAATTACCATTACCTGCACGCAGAAAATACACTTCATCCTATGCCACAAAAAGCAAACCGTGGGCACCAATCCCATCCGGATTTCTCAATATCTCAACAGTAAAGTAAACAATACATATAATAGTACTTTACTGAAATCCGGGTTTAAAATCGTACAACATATTCAACAGAGAACTCAGAGCGACCTCTAATACATAACCATATAAGTATACCACAGTAGGTAGGACAATAAACCTACTGAAAGAAATAAGGTAGCTCGAGTACTATGCCTCCGACCACGACGTGCGACACCAGAGCCTGAACTGCAAACTGGGCACGAAAACCGAAAAGCCCAGGGGAAAGACAATAAACACGTTAGAGTGAGTGGACGAAAATAAATGTCTTTCACCAAGTATTATATGTTATAAAACATATGCGAGTCGAAATAAATCAAACCGAATAGTATACGAGGAGACGCTGACTCCAACTCGTAAATAGAGCATGCAAGTAAAATCTCACAGTCAGAACCACGGGGTCCCTAGCCCACACGTGATCCTAGCTGCAGAAGCACAGTCGGAACCACGGGGTCCCTAGCCCACACGTGATCCAGAACCACGGGGTCCCTAGCCCACACGTGATCCTAGCTGGTAACATCCTCGGGGATCAGCCGGGATGCAGTGTATCGATACAACCTCATAAACTACGACTGTACTCTGTGAAAACCAAATCATAAACATTTCGATACAAATGCATGTACCAACATATCAGTGTATGTATACTCGTATACGTATATGTATCATCGTAAAACACATGCTCGTAAAACCATAATCAAGCTGCATGCTCAAGTTCATAAATCATTTATAAAAGACTCGCAAAACAATCCGTGAAAATAAATTGTCCACTCACATTCTGGCGTAACGCGTATCGCGTTAACCCGTGATCCGGCGGAAAGTCCATCGCCAAAACAACGATAACGAACCCCTGAATATTCACAATGTCCAATATTCAAAATCATAATCCGACAATACAAATCAAACCACGAGAAACCACCGTTCTCGGAAACATGATATCCAAAGTCGACGAATCATCGAAAATCCGTATATGTATACCACAATACCTCGCTTTACGTTCGGACGCTCAACTCGAAAAACGAACCTCCCCACTGCGATCGGAGCGCGATTTCGAGTGAAATGACATGCAACTTGTCGAAAATCCCAAAAAGTCAATGTTTGACTGTCGTTGACCGTTGACCGCCGCCCACGGCGGCGCCACCACAAATCGGAGAATTTTCCGGCGGAGCAACCACCATTCTATGCAAAATCACCCACTGAGCAACTTTGTCAACTACAACAAAGGCCAATTCAAACTCTAACTCACCCAATTTCACGAAAACCGAATTATTCCACAAATTTCAATCTCAAAATTCTCCACGTACACATCGAATTGAAACACGAAACTTACAGGGGAGCATCAAGGGGATGAGAGCTTCAAAGCCCACTCAAAGTTTCAGCTCAATTCGGCCTAAAACGAGTAACCCGAATTCACTCATTTTCCTCCAATTTTTGGTCGGATTTCCTCCCTCCACTGTTCACCTCGCCGTGAACGGTGGCCGGCGCCACCTCGAGGAAGCCATGACGAGTTGAACAAGCTAGGAGCCAAGCCCTAGGGTGGCCGGAGCAACATCACCGCCGTGGAGCATCAAGCTTGCCGTCGGCCTCCTCTCACACCACCGAGTTGACCGAGTCAACTCGGTCAAACACAATAAATGGTCATCTTTGACTTTCCAAAAGGAGAAAGTTACAATTTATAGCTTTCCCGATTAGGAAACTTCATACTTATCCATTTCGACGAACTTTAAACACGCGTAACTCTCTCGTCGTATATCCGATTCCGATAATTCTCGCGGCCACAAACTCGTCTCGACATACTCTTCAATGATCACCCAAGGTCAAACACATCGGTCAAACAGATAAAAAAATCAACTGTTTAACCAAACACACAATAAATCGACTAAACAAACAACAAACGGAAATATTCGCAACTAATTCCTCGTAACTCCAAATCATGCTCCAGAAGTTCCCACGAACTCGAAATTAAATTCTGAACAACTTCCGTGAAGAAGCCGAAACCAAATTCTCGACCGGTAATTTAGTCGCGAACAAACCTGCCATTTAAATCCGTTTTCGTCGAAACTTCAAATATTCATAATTAATTCCTCGGTCGTCCAAATAACGATCCGAAACCGCCCACAAAGTCATAATCACATGTATAACGACTCTCGAGAAGAGATCCAGCTCCAATTCTCGGCCAATAATTTAGTCGTTAAGAAGTTTCGGCGATTAAATCAACTGTCGCAACTCTGCGACTACGCACAAACTCATCAATCAAGCTGATCATACTGCTGATTCTGGTCCGGGTCGTCACAAATCCACCCCCCTTAGAAAAATTTCGACCTCGAAATTTCTGAGTCTGTCGGCTACAAGGTAGGAGCACTGCCTCTGCATACTGCTCAACTCACCAACGGCAATCTCAACTGAACAACTCTGATCACAAACTCCACAATAGGAGATAGCTCCGAACTAAAATCCCTGTACCCACAAATCACAAATCTTAACTGGCTCCACACAAGCGCCAAGTGTTCCCACATAAGGAACAGACAGGGTACACAATGCAAAACCAACCTGAAACACAGTTCCGCCTCACGGAACACAACACACATAAAAACCAACACTATAGGCGACGCCGAACTATATGGTATAACATAATCTCGCCTATGACCACATACGGGTCAAAACATCCTGGCAAACACAACTCAGTTCACACATCAATATAACTCACACATTCATATTAACATAGCTCAAACATCGAACTCGGGCAATAATCAACCCATTTCCGCTAACCTGACTGTCTGTGGTAACACATTCCACAAAAATCAGAATCAAACGTCAACTCATACTCAAACCAAACTCGCTCCAACACAATGGAGTACAACAACATACCTCAAATCAACATCAAACAACCTCAAAATCATAGTAGTGAACAAACCGGTACTGCATGCAATCTCGAACAGCTGAAACTGTTGGTCCCGAATCCTCCGAAACTGCAACACCAAGGTCTGAATAGTCCTCAAAGATCACCAACACTTAGTCGTAGCTGATCACCTCGATCGGCGAACTGGGACACAGGTACACCACGTAGATGGACAACCTCCATCAAACACAGCTATACCAGCCAACCACTGGAATCATCTCCGAAAGTACAAGGAACTGTACTGAGTTCGTCAAATGATCCACAAAGGCCCGACAACTGGTATCACAACCAAAGTGTACACATACACACACAATCACAGCAGCAACCGTCACGTCTAACCGGAAATCTCAAATGGCTAACACATCTCGGCAAGTCTCTGCCTCCTAGCCATCGCCAGTCGACGAATGTGGCATCATCACAAGCAAGCTGCTATATTGCTCTTCATGTTGCGTCACGAGTAGTAAACTCGAAGTGTCAGATACATCTCCGCACCACTAGCGCTAAATGCGCACCAAACAATGAGCTTCAACATCATCATACTCAAACTCAGCTCTCGTAGCCCAAACTCGGCTAGCACAGAAACTCGAGCCACACATACATAAAACACTGAAGCTCCCGATTCTCGACTGAATGCATCAACAACCACAACCCAGACGGATAATCAAAGTACAACCTCTAGCCTTTCCTGCACAAACTCAAAAGTTCAGCCATAGTCGTGAGTCGACCCCATCCATTTACACAGCCTCAAGCCCAAATCTGGCCGAAAATGCAAGTGGAGGAAACTCAAATGATCAGTGTACATCCTACACCTCGCTGCACGCCATAGCTGTAGTGTCTCGAACTCTCCGATGCTAACAAAAAGACAGCTACACCCAAATCATACATAGGATATGTAGCTACACAAAGTTCCACTGCCTGGAATCATGAGCCACCGCTCTGCTACACAGCATCAAAACATTGCCAAACCCAAATCTCGATGCATCACCATAACCCACGAACTCGTCGCGGTCGCCAAGTAAGGACAAAACCGAAGCAACGGTCAACCATCCTGCAGGAGTAAGTAACTCTCCTCGTGTGCATCGAACCACTCGAACTTGACACCTTTTCGTCAATCCGGAAAGTAGAGTGGCAATCCGGGAAAATCCTGCACAAACCGTCAGTAATAGCCTGCCAAACCCAAGAGACCCCAAATCTCTGGTACAATAGTAGGGCAAACTCCAAATCAACACGGCTTCGAACTGGTCAGGATCCACGCCAACTCCCTCGGCAAGCATCACAAAGTTCAAAATCGTTACGCTAATCGGCCAAAACTCATACTGGCTGAACTTCACAAACAGCTAATTGTCTCGCAAAGTCCGCGAAACCGTTCACAATTGCTTCAGGTACTGGTCCACACTCTCGGAGTACATCAGGACGTTGCCACGAACATGATCGCAACTTATCCAGAAATTGTCTGAACACATGGTCCATCAAGGCCACACAATCTACAGGGGCATTGGTCAACCAAACAGTGTGACCAAGAACTCCTGATGCCCACACCATGATCTGAAAGCTAACATAGACACATCTGACTCATCGATCCTCAACTGATGGTATCCAAAACCAAAATCAATCTTCGAAAAGACTGAAGCTCTCGCAAGCTGATCAACCCACTCGTCAATCCGATGCGGAGGATACTCACTCTCCTCTGAAGCAAATCAAGCTTCCGGTAGTCAATGCACCACCACGTCGAACCATCCATCATCCGTATAAACAAAGCAAGTGCACACCACGCAAACACGTGGGGTCGCAAGAAATCTCCTCCAGCAACTCCTGGAGTCAACACAAAAGATCCATCAGCTCCGCTGGCTTCGAACGCCAAAATGTCGGTAAAATGAGTCCAGCGCCTGGTACAAGCTCAATGGTGTGATCGGTCTTCCAAACTGGAGGAACACCTGGTAACTCCTCCGAAACAAACCTGAAGACTCGGAAACCATCACAATGTCACCAATATCGGACACAGCAACCACAGTATCTACAACCTGAACTAAGCAAACAACACAACTCGTCTCTACCATCCGCTCGACCATCACCACAAAACAGCATCTCGGGGAAATCTGGTCGTCGAAACACAACCCCCTCCTCGAGGCACTCGAACATAACCAAACGCGTCGTCAGTAAGTCCATGCTCACAATCACATCAAAAAAAACATAATGTCTAGCTAGAACAGATCCGCGGCTAAACCACATCCTCCAACAAGGATCTCGCAACCTCCGGATGGATACAACACTCTCCAAAACCTCGGAAGTGGAAATGCAGGTATAATAGCTATGGATATCAAGCAATGGTAACCTCGGAGAAAAGTCTGTCCTCAAACAAGGTCATGGCACGAACTCCAACATGCCCAACTAGCCGCCCATGTCAAATGCGACTTACTGAATAACTCGTCAAAAGGGTACATTGGTCAAACTTCAGGAACAACATGAGGATCTCCTCATAACTCTGAGCTGTCGAACCGATAACACAGCTGACTGAGACGCTCCCTCGTAACGTGACCCTCCCGGTCACCACAATGGCAACCGAAAGTGCTCCACGAACACATGTCACAGCGACACCTGCTGCGTGAAAGGATCACCAACGATCACCCAAACTCATGCCATAGGAGCAAGTCCGCTACTCTGTGATCTCCGCCATCGTCAAACACCTAAGCAGAGAATCCTCAACATAATCGAAAAGGCCACAGCCTGATGAAGTCACTGCTCCCGAAGTGTCGGAACTCAAACTCATCACAACATCTCTACTGAATCCACTTTCCTCAAACCGTCACATCGAAAACCGTGTACACCTTTTCTTCCTCAATAGCCTCGCCACTGAGTGCAGCACACTAAGCTCCTCACGGCAATCTCGAGGCACATCAATCAGACTCTCTCTGATACTCAGGTTCAAACTCATCTCGAACCTCGTGCATAGCTCCCTCTGAAGCCACATAACACGTGCAACCGGAAACGAACATGTGGATAATGCATCTCTGCCTCAGGTGGGTAAACACTCCACATTCGATCGCTGGATAGCCTGATTAAACCATTACCGTATACACAACACTCTGAATGTAGGCCATGGAGTCGCAACTGGAACTCACACAATATCAGCCCACCAAACACGATAATCTGAATCAGGCAAACATCACTGCCATAATTCTCAGCTCTGAGGCAACACGTAGACGCTCATATACACAACCAGGCAAACCGTGCCACATAGTTCACTGAACTCTGAATACTCATCTGAATCCACTGTTCTCTGGTAACTCGCGCGTCGAATGATCCTCAACAGGATCCACAACCGAAACGACACGGAAAGCACGTCAGGAGGCATCCTAATGAATAAAACATCGTTCACAACAAGTGGAACGTAATCATGAAACCGCAGATATTTGAGGACACACAACACCCGAAGTATTGATGAGTACCGCTGGCCAGTCGGGTCATCACTCCAGTCATGCTGTATCAACTCAAATACCCTAAGCGTTACAACTACAAGAGTCTACAGAATCTGACAACCTAATGCTCTGATACCAAGCTGAAAGGACCCAACCCCGATTTAGCTCCCTAAATCGGAATCAAACCCTTTCGAAAACACGAACCAACAAAAACTTTTCGAAATTTGGGCAGAGTTTCGTTACTAACGTTGAATTACCATTACCTGCACGCAGAAAATACACTTCATCCTATGCCACAAAAAGCAAACCGTGGGCACCAATCCCATCCGGATTTCTCAATATCTCAACAGTAAAGTAAACAATACATATAATAGTACTTTACTGAAATCCGGGTTTAAAATCGTATAACATATTCAACAGAGAACTCAGAGGGACCTCTAATACATAACCATATAAGTATACCACAGTAGGTAGGACAATAAATCTACTGAAAGAAATAAGGTAGCTCGAGTACTATGCCTCCGACCACGACGTGCGACACCAGAGCCTGAACTGCAAACTGGGCACGAAAACCGAAAAGCCCAGGGGAAAGACAATAAACACGTTAGAGTGAGTGGACGAAAATAAATGTCTTTCACCAAGTATTATATGTTATAAAACATATGCGAGTCGAAATAAATCAAACCGAATAGTATACGAGGAGACGCTGACTCCAACTCGTAAATAGAGCATGCAAGTAAAATCTCACAGTCAGAACCACGGGGTCCCTAGCCCACACGTGATCCTAGCTGCAGAAGCACAGTCGGAACCACGGGGTCCCTAGCCCACACGTGATCCAGAACCACGGGGTCCCTAGCCCACACGTGATCCTAGCTGGTAACATCCTCGGGGATCAGCCGGGATGCAGTGTATCGATACAACCTCATAAACTACGACTGTACTCTGTGAAAACCAAATCATAAACATTTCGATACAAATGCATGTAACAACATATCAGTGTATGTATACTCGTATACGTATATGTATCATCGTAAAACACATGCTCGTAAAACCATAATCAAGCTGCATGCTCAAGTTCATAAATCATTTATAAAAGACTCGCAAAACAATCCGTGAAAATAAATTGTCCACTCACAGTCTGGCGTAACGCGTATCGCGTTAACCCGTGATCCGGCGGAAAGTCCATCGCCAAAACAACGATAACGAACCCCTGAATATTCACAATGTCCAATATTCAAAATCATAATCCGACAATACAAATCAAACCACGAGAAACCACCGTTCTCGGAAACATGATATCCAAAGTCGACGAATCGTCGAAAATCCGTATATGTATACCACAATACCTCGCTTTACGTTCGGACGCTCAACTCGAAAAACGAACCTCCCCACTGCGATCGGAGCGCGATTTCGAGTGAAATGACATGCAACTTGTCGAAAATCCCAAAAAGTCAATGTTTGACTGTCGTTGACCGTTGACCGCCGCCCACGGCGGCGCCACCACAAATCAGAGAATTTTCCGGCGGAGCAACCACCATTCTATGCAAAATCACCCACTGAGCAACTTTGTCAACTACAACAAAGGCCAATTCAAACTCTAACTCACCCAATTTCACGAAAACCGAATTATTCCACAAATTTCAATCTCAAAATTCTCCACGTACACATCGAATTGAAACACGAAACTTACAGGGGAGCATCAAGGGGATGAGAGCTTCAAAGCCCACTCAAAGTTTCAGCTCAATTCGGCCTAAAACGAGTAACCCGAATTCACTCATTTTCCTCCAATTTTTGGTCGGATTTCCTCCCTCCACTGTTCACCTCGCCGTGAACGGTGGCCGGCGCCACCTCGAGGAAGCCATGACGAGTTGAACAAGCTAGGAGCCAAGCCCTAGGGTGGCCGGAGCAACATCACCGCCGTGGAGCATCAAGCTTGCCGTCGGCCTCCTCTCACACCACCGAGTTGACCGAGTCAACTCGGTCAAACACAATAAATGGTCATCTTTGACTTTCCAAAAGGAGAAAGTTACAATTTATAGCTTTCCCGATTAGGAAACTTCATACTTATCCATTTCGACGAACTTTAAACACGCGTAACTCTCTCGTCGTATATCCGATTCCGATAATTCTCGCGGCCACAAACTCGTCTCGACATACTCTTCAATGATCACCCAAGGTCAAACACATCAGTCAAACAGATAAAAAAATCAACTGTTTAACCAAACACACAATAAATCGACTAAACAAACAACAAACGGAAATATTCGCAACTAATTCCTCGTAACTCCAAATCATGCTCCGGAAGTTCCCACGAACTCGAAATTAAATTCTGAACAACTTCCGTGAAGAAGCCGAAACCAAATTCTCGACCGGTAATTTAGTCGCGAACAAACCTGCCATTTAAATCCGTTTCCGTCGAAACTTCAAATATTCATAATTAATTCCTCGGTCGTCCAAATAACGATCCGAAACCGCCCACAAACTCATAATCACATGTAGAACGACTCTCGAGAAGAGATCCAGCTCCAATTCTCGGCCAATAATTTAGTCGTTAAGAAGTTTCGGCGATTAAATCAACTGTCGCAACTCTGCGACTACGCACAAACTCATCAATCAAGCTGATCATACTGCTGATTCTGGTCCGGGTCGTCACATGTATATCCGTAAAAATCCGCACAACATGTATCAGAATGTATCAGAGCGACCTCTAGAGTAAAACATATACAATATGTACATCAGTAGGCGAAACAAGAACCTACTGGAAAACACAGGTGACTCTGATCACTAGGCTCCAATCCGCGACGTGAAACACCAAACCTGAACTGCAAACTGGGCACGGAAACCGAAAAGCCCAGGGGAAAGACATGAAACACGTTAGAGTGAGTGGACGAAAATAAATGTCTTTCACCAAATAATATATGTTATAAAAACATATGCGAGTCGAATGAATAAATATAATAAAATACGCGAGGTAAACCATAATCCTCCAGCGTACAGAGCATGCAAGTAAAATCCCACGGGGCCACTCATGGACACGTCCGTGCTAGTACCGTCCGAATCACGGGATCCCAGACCCACAAGTGATTCGAGCCAGAAAGGCCTCAGGTCAGGGTAACTGTTTCCACCTGGAAATACCTCGGCACAAGAAACAGATAACTGTACCTACCCGGAAATACATCGGCACAAGGCACAGCGTCCCTCCTGGTAGGCACCCTCGGTGATCAGCCGGGGATGCGTGTGTATCGATACAACAACATGAACTACGACTGTACTCTGTGAAAACCAAATCACAAATATCTCGATGCATGTACAGTAATTAGCATAAAAATGCATATGGGTAACATAATCGTATATAACACATGCTCATAATAATCGTAATCTTGTAAACATGCTCATATCTGTTTATTCGTATACACTATCCGTATATATATATATATATATAATTGTAAACACATGCTCATGTAATCCGAAATCTCATACGCATGCTCAAATTCGAAAATCTTATAAAAAGACTCGCAATCATTTCCGTGAAAAGAAATTGTCCACTCACAGGTGAGCAAAACGCGCACTCGCGCTTATCTCGTGGTCCGGCGGAAGATCCCTCGCCTGAAGCACGATCACGATCTCGATCTCGATCTCCTGAATGTTTACAAAACATAACTGATCAAAATCATAGTTCTCAACACTGTACTGATGCACGGAAACCAACCGTTCCCGGAAATACGAAATGCAGTGCAAAATGAATTACGGAAATCCCGAAATCCCCACTAGAAATCTCGACTGAAAATCGGCTAACCAAATCAACCCGAAAACCTCCGTACGATAATCAGGACGCGATTTCGAGAAAAATGACACTAATTACATCGAAATCTGAAAAAGTCAACTTTCCGGCCGTTGACCGCCGCCGCCGGCGGCGGCGCGCCGTCAACGGTGGAATTTCTCGGTGAAACTTTCCAGATTTCAAGATCACACCATTTCGAACCACTTTCCCTTCTACCCCGAAGGCCAAAACCAAACGGAAGTCCTCCAATTTACCTAAAATCCGATCGGAAAACATATTCCGGTGACCTAATCGGGTTGCTTCAAAAACTCATCCTTAGCCCCAATTATTCACACCACGAGACTCAGAGAGATGAGGGGAGTCGAATACCCCTAATCCCCTCCTCCAAATCTCGCCGGAACCACCTCCACCACCACCGTCGAACAACCCCATCTCGGCCTCCATCGAACTCCCCAAAAACTTAATCAATTTCCTTCAATCTAAGTACAAACCTACTCGAAATCAAGAGAGGAAGGATACCTTACCCTTCGCTTGGCCGGAGGCGGCCGGAAAACAAGTCGTCGGACGGCAACTCCCAAACGGGAAACTTTCCTTTTTTGTCCAAAAAGTCAACTTACCAAAAACAGAAAGTCAATAGCTGGTCAAACTCAAACAGTGTTTTTACGACTAATTCTCGACTATTCCGCTATTTATACTCGAGCCTCGGGTCGATCGACGGTCCAAAACGAATATACGAAATGATTCGGATAAACACGAAACAATCGGATAAACTCGTCGAAACCCGAAACTTCAAATAATCATAAAATATTCCTCGGTTATCGGAAAAATCTTCCGGAACCGCCCACGAGCTCGAAATCACGTACTCTACAATTTCCGTGAAAACACCCAACTCAAATTCTCAACTGAAAACATAGTCGCGAATCGAATTAAGAAACCACACAATATCGTAAAACTGCGACTATAATCAAATCTCGAGAATCGTGCCAAACACACATCTGATTCTGGTTCGGGTCGTCACAATTTTTAAATCGCTGGCAATGTTTTTTATCATTTCCGGCGATTTTTGCCAGAAAAATTGCCAGTAATGTCTTTTTTTTTTTAACATTACCGGCGACTTAAATGTAAGTCGCCGGCAATGTTTCGATGGTAATGTAAAAAAAAAAAAAAAATACATTGCCGGCGACATACATTTATGTCATGTATGTCGCCGGTAATGTTTAAAAAAAAAAAAAAGACATTGCCGGCGACATAAATGAAGTCGCCGGCAATGTCTTTTTTTTTTTTACATTACCATCGAAACATTGCCGGCGACTTAAATGTAAGTCACCGGTAATGTTAAAAAAAAGAAGAAGACATTACCGGCGATTTTTCCGGCAAAAATCGCCGGTAATGATAAAAAACATTGCCGGCGATTTAAAAGTCGCCGGCAATGTCTCTTAATCCGGTAGTGACCTCCGATCGGCCACCACCGGCCACAGCAGGGGCTGAAACCACTTTGGATAGACTCACCATCCTAAGGGCTTCAAAACCCTCATAAGGTTGACCTCCATCTATGCCGTCTCCGTCGTCAGTGAATTCGGTCGGAATTCCCCAAACTTCACTGCATCGTATCTTCTTCATCTGACAACCAAAATGAGTGATCCACCTATCAAACTGAAGAGAAGCTCAAGCCCAACAACTTTCATCAAGGAACCATGGCCAAAGGAGGCCGGAATCAAGCACACCGCCAGCAACCAATTAGTTCCCCAAAACGGGTCGGCTTGACCTGTGGTCAACGCGGGTCAACCACCCACCATCCCAAAATAGAAACTTTCCCTTTATATCTCTTATTTATACCGTATACATACCATACACATACAACCCAAATCTATGGCTCGGATAAGTGCGACTAACTCGACGACAATTTCAAATATGTATTTTATATTTCCCGATTATCCGAAAAATCCTCTACAATTCCCGTGAAGGAACTCAAACCAAATTCTTGCCCAATAATTTAGTCGTGAATAAACCCACGAGTACGATTAATTCACAATAATCACGGCTCGCACCAATATGTACACATTCCACGGTTCGGGTCGTTACATTCATACTCTACATCATCAATGAAAATCTCTTCTGGGTGGGTTATATCTATCTACTGATGGAAAATGACTCATGCTTATGAAAAATAGAGAAAGTAGGGAAGTCCAAAGATGTGAACAGAGATATTTAACATACATGTAATATACCCGGAATAGAATAAAGTTAAACGACAGTTCCAACTAAATTTGGAAATAGAGAAGATCATTGGTTCTCGTGTATAGTTTTCTGGTCATGATCCTGGTGAAGACGAAGAATTGCTGAAGATCTTATAATCAATAAAAGATATGAAAATAGAGATGGACTTATGATCAAAGAGAGGGAAAATAGCAACATATACTGCACTGCAATTTATTAGAAATAAACGAAATGAAAAAACATAAAATCATTGAGAGCTTGCAAATAATCAAACTATTATGTATAACAATAATAGAAAAATGAGAGACTACAAACTGTATGAAAGGTTTGGTTACATATACTAATTTTTAATTATAGTTTTGGTGACGTTTTGGTGATGGATGCTCCTAAATAGGAACTTTGGAAAGTCAGAATTACTCTCTTGAATAGCAGTAGAGATGAACTAATTTTAAAGGTTCCTCATCGGAGTCTAATTATGTTGCCACCGATTTTAAAGAAATTATAAGGAACCCCGAAAACAAAACTTATGTCAGAATGAATTAAGTTACAGCAAAATATGGCAGGGTAAAATATGAACATCTTTGTTGTCCAAGACTGAGGAGTAGGTTTAATTTAACTGCTACTCTTAACAAAATTTGCATTTATAATTTGATTCTTTGCTTCATTATTATTCAGCTAATCAACTGGATTAAGCATGAATTGTAAACCAATTTCAGAGAATGACTGTCTAGTGTAAAACAAATACAAATCAAACATAGTTAAATTGAAGAAAAGGTTTAACTTTAAAACTGAAATGACATAGTAGTTTACAAAGTTAAACTCAGAAATTGCATACCACACAAAAACAACATAGAGAATATATCATATTAACACAATTGATTGTCAATCTGGACAAACTATATCTAAGATTATCCAACGAACTCAAGAGTCAATAACAAAGACATAAAGTACATAAAGTACTGCTCCATTGTAAGACTTTGGATAGTTTACAATAACAAAAGTGAATATGCAGTAGTACATAAGCTAATTAACATAGATATCAAATGAAAATATAACTGAACATGACATCCTCCTCAATGATTTTTTCAAGTTTTTCTACAATTTTCTCCATTTAATTTGTCTAGTATAGACATCATATGCTGCACATTCCATACCGTTTGATCGTGAACATGGAATTGATTGTCAAATATGGTCTCCATCTAAAGTCGGAACTGGCAAAGCTGGTGGATAATTTGAGTGGGAGATGCTTTCGATATAGGTTGCGTACCGGGTGACAAATCTAATTTGATTTCGATCATTGCATCATTGCTTGGCCCTTGATCCATGATTGCTCTTTGTAAAATTAAGTCACTGATCGAACAACCGTGAAAAACTCTAAAGGAAGGAAGTTTTGAGGGAACAAGTGGGTATGGGGCTTTATGGTGGGTTTCTAATCTAATTATTAGGTCTAGAATTTTTTAATTTTTTTTGGTAGCCTTTTTATAATACCATAGCACATTATTGTTTTGATTTTGAGCCTAACTTTTGAATATGTGCGGAAAATAAAAGAGAAATTAATAGCGAATATATGAGAGAACATATAGCGAGGAAGATTAGCTAGCAAAATCTATGCTAGGAATATAGAAAAGTTTTGGAAAGCAGGAGACAAAGAGAGAAAGGAGTTTATTCAATAAAGTGGAGAGTGGCATAATTAGTAAATAGAGTAAAAGTCGATGGAAGTTCGAATGTGATAGAAAATCGATAGAAGTTAAAACGCTTCAAAGATATGATTGTTTACTCTTTGGTCAAGATTCCTAGTATGTTCAGGAAGGGAACTATTTGAGATATCTGAATCAAGTTCAAATCATAATGGAAATGAACTTATGAACCATTGCTTATTCAACTTGTATCAAGTGATTGCCATTATATCATATGAAAATGCAAATCAAAGATTGAAGGAAGTTTCAATAGTGTCTGTTGCTGCATTTATCACATAACGAACTACAATTAATAAATTCAACTCTAGAGAGTTGATTCCTGAGTAAAAAAATCTCAACTCTAAGATATGTTTTTTTTTTTGTGATAGAGAATTAATAATTAGGTAAATATGTTCATATATTTTTATGAAATTCAACATATTTCCATTTATTCATCAATTACAAAATTTGAAAACAAAAATTCTAGATGAATGGTCCAGATGGAAAACAATCTGATCAATATCCTCTATAAATCGACTATACATGCAAGACATGCAACTATATAACAATCTTGAACATGTTGGTTTTTCCTTGGTAGACTGTTCCTCCACCAGTGACCAAGGCACGCGTGTGAACCATGCGGAGGTTTTACCAACTTCACGTGTGAACTGTGTCGGTTGTTATTTATTGTCTCTCAATAACTGTTTTGCATAGTCTCTTGTCAAAACTATTTATGAAAATTTTCATAAACAAATAAATTATTCATAGTCAGACGTCAATGAGCTGCAAGTGGCATTAAGCAACATCATAGCTCCAACCATATATCATGTTGTTCTACATCGTTAGAAGTCTCAAACACTGTGTTTATAAATATTGTACCAACTCTTATAATCATGCATTCAAATTGCCAATTCGATAGAAAACCAAAATGAAGAACAAAATTAATGAGTTGATAGCATTTTCTACTTCATAGTAAAAATGTTGTGTAACTTTTGTGTCTCATTTATTTTACAGGAAGAATGATCAGAAACATAAAACACAATGAATAAAAAGTTTTGTAAATAAAAAAATAAATTCAAATACTTATTTCATATCTTTATTAATAAGATGGTTCCCCCCACTTTAGGTCATGGCATACCTTTTTCTGTCAATGTGATTGATAGAAGCGATACTGATGATGAACTGCACGTCTGAGAACTAAACATCGTTACCTAATGATAATAAGAGAAGTAGATAGATTACCATTCCATTAGATCCTATATTAAGAGATGGTTATGAAAAAAATGTGATAATCATAATATTATTGAAACAGACAGATTCTGTTCAAGATGATTAGGAAGATACGAATAATGAAAATGAGGTATTACTATTTATCATACAAATTCTTCTCCCTATTGACCAGAGTTCCATTGCTACTGGGATTTAGATTTTATCCCATCGAGGAGGAGGAAATACAATACTTGCAATCAAAGATTGATGGAGATTTTAATAGTGTCGATTGCTGCATTCATCACATAGTGAACTACAATACATTCAATCATAAAGAGTTGGTTCATAAGTAATCGAATCTCAACTCTAAGATATGTTTTTTTTTGTGACAACAAATTAATGATTAAATAAATATGTTCACTTGACCTCCAAAATTCAAGCTTTGATGGTGATGAGATTGTAAGCTTCAATCGAGCTGAGAACTGAGAGCAAAGAGGCAAGAGAGAGAGAGAGAGAGAGAGAGAGAGAGAGAGAGAGAGAGAGAGAGAGAGAGAGAGAGAGAGAGAGAGAGAGAGAGAGAGAGAGAGAGAGAGAGAGAGAGAGAGAGAGAGATGATTCAGCAAGACTATCACAATCAAATCTAACGCGGCTTGGATTACGATAACATTAGTCGTGGTGTGAAGTCAGTTCATATGGAACTGAGGCTAGTTCTGATATGATCATAGATAATGATGGTGGCCGGCTACATCTCATTACCTCAATCACAGTCAGACGTCAATAAGCTGCATGTGACATTAAGCAACATCATAGCTCCAACTATATATCATGTTGTTCTACATCGTTAGAAGTCCCAAACACTGTGTTTATAAATATTGTACCAACTCCTACAACAATGCATTCAAATTTCCAATTTGATAGAAAACCAAAATAAAGAACAAAATCAATGAGTTGATAGCATTTTTTACTTCATATAAAAAGGTTGGCTAACGTTTGTGGCTCATTTATTTTACAAGAAGAATGATCAGAAACATAAAACGTGATCGGTAAAAAGTTTGAGCAATGTAAATAAAAACATAAATTGAAATTCTTATTTCATATCTTTATAAATAAGATGACTCTCTTTTCTCTGTTAGTGTGATTGATATAAGCGATAGTAATGATGAATTGCCGATGTCTGAGAACTAAACATTGTTGCCTAATGACAATTAGAGAAGTGGAAAGATTATCATTCCATTATATCCTATATTAGGAGATGGTTGTGGAAAAAAATGTGATGACTAGAATATTATTGAAATAGACAGATACTGTCTAAGATGATGAGGAAGATACAAATAATGAAAATGAGGTATTACTATTTATCATACAACTTCTTCTCCTTCTTGACCAGAGTTTCACCGCGACCCAGGTTTAGATTTCATCCCATCAAGGAGGAGATAATACATTACTTGCAATCATAGATTGATAGAGGTTTCAATAATGTGGATCGCTGCATTCATCACATAGTGAACTACAATACATTCAAACGTAGAGAGTTAGTTCATAAGTAATTGAATCTCAACTCTAAATTTTTTTTTTGTGATAACAAATTAATAATTAAATAAATATGTTCACTTGAAATCCGAAATCCAAGCTTTGATGGAGATGAGATTGTAGGCTTTAATCGAGTTGAGAATTGAGAGAAAAAAGGCGCGCGCGCGCAAGAGAGAGAGAGAGAGAGAGAGAGAGAGAGAGAGAGAGAGAGACTAATGAAGACAAAATATTTCAGAGAAAAGAGTTAATCTTGGAAACTCAAGACTACTTGTTGTCCAAGCTATTTATGTAAATGTTTATAAATAAATATTTTTTTTGCTTTTGTGGACTTTGGTCGATTTCCACGAATGATATATCACTCTCTAACAACTTAAGACATTTTTATGTAATAATTCAAAGCACGCATCACACATATACAAATTCTCCACATGTTTCACACACCTCCTCCTACTATTATCCAATTATCCAATCATCCAATCATCCGTTTTTGCTCTCTCTCTCTCTCTCTCTCTCTCTCTCTCTCTCTCTCTCTCTCTCTCTCTCTCTCTCTCCTAAATGCATTGGTGTGATATATTTATGACATAAATGAATCCTAAAGTATCAATTCACTGAACATCACTTCTTAAACATAAGGCATATTTGAGAGTTATCGTTTATCAAAATAGTTACATTCCTAAGTTAATTAATATTGCTGGGTTTCAAAACAAATTCTTGAGAAAAATGCATAATAAATCTTAATTATTATATTTTATTAATAATTTGTGACGACCCAGAACAGAATCAGCAATGGAATCAGCTTAATCTACGAGGTTGTGCGTAATCGCAGATTTTCGACAGTTGTTTGAATCGCCGGACTTGATAACGACTAAATCATTGACCGAGAATTGGAGTTGGGTCTCTTCTCGAGAGTCGTTGTACGTGTGATTTCGAGTTCGTGGGCGGCTCCGGATCGTTATTTGGACGACCGAGGAATAAATTATGAATATTTGAAGTTTTGACATAATCGGATTTAAATGGCGGTGCTTTTAGCGACTAAATTACCGGACGAGAATTTGGTTTCGGATTCTTCACGGAAGTTGTAGAGAATTTAATTTCGAGCTCGTGGAAACTTTCGGAGCATTATTCCGAGTTACGAGGATTATGTTATGAATATTTCCAATTGTTGATTATTAAGTCGGTTAAAGTATGTGTTTGGGTTGAACCGTTGACTTTTTATCGGTTTGGTCAAAGTGTTTGACTTCGGGTGATAATTGAAGAATACGTCGAGTCGAGTTTGTTGCCGCGAGAATTATTGGAATCGGAGTTACGACGCGAGAGTTACGGATGTTTAAAGTTTGTCGAAATACGTAATTTTGGAAGTTTCCAAATTGGGCAAGTATAAAAGGAGGTTTCCCCTTTAGAAAAGTCAACAAGTTGTTCATTAATGTTGTTGACCGAGTTGACCGAGTCAACTCGGTGGTGATGGAGGGCGACGGAGGCGACGTGCTCCACGGCGGAGGTATGTCGTCCGGCTACCCCAGGCCTCGGTGCTGGGTCCATTTTGCTCGCCTTGGTATCCCCAAGGCCACCCCGGCCACCGTCGACGGCGTGGGTCGCCGAAAAGAAGGTATTTTGCCGGTTAAAGTTTGAAGAATTTGGGGTTTTTGGGGTGATTCAATTCTGGCCGATTTGAGCTATAAAATGGATTGGGCTTTGAAGCTCTCCTCTCCATGATTCTAACCATGTAAGTATGGAGTTCTAATTTTGCTTGTGTGTGGAGAATTTTGGATTTGAAATTTGTGAGACAATTCGGGTTTTCATGAAATTGACCTAGTTAGAGTGAGAATTGGCCTTCGATGCAGTTGTGAAAGTTGCTCAGTGGGTGATTTGGAGTGGAATAGAGGTTGCTCCACCGTGAAATTTCTCGTTCGGGTGGCGCCGCCGGCGGTGGTCAATGGCGGTCAACAGTCAACAATTTGACTTTTTGGGGTTTTCGACAAGTTGCATGTCGTTTCACTCGAAATCGCGCTCCGATCGCAGTGGAGAGGTTCGTTTTTCGAGTTGAGCGTCCGAACTTACAGTGAGGTATTGAGGTGTGATTTTCGCATTTTCGACAGTTGTCGTAATCGGATTATGTGTTTCCGAGAACGGTGGTTTCTCGTGATTTGATTTGAATTGTCGAGTTATGACTTGGAGAAATGGAATTTGTGATTGTTCAGGAGTTCATGATCGTTCTTTTGGCGAGGGACTTTCCGCCGGATCACGGGTTAACGCGAACTGCGTTACGCTAGCCTGTGAGTGGACATTTTTATATTTGCACAGTTGTTTGCGAGTTCGTGATTTATCGTGATTTTCCGTATTTACTTTATACGATGTTGAGATATATGTTATTTTTAGAGGTATTATTTTATATTTATTGGTGATGGCATTACTGCATCGATGCTTCGGTTACTCGGCTGATCACCGGTAGTCCACCAGAGTTGAGAGATTCCTCTGGACAGGGTTGAGAGATTCCCCTATATGTCGCCGGGGTTGAGAGATTCCCCTGGCCTATCACCGTCGGGTTTGAGCTATTCACCTGACGTCGGGCTTGAGAGATTCGTCCGACAACCTCCATATGTATATGTGTTCCGAACTCGCATTGTTTTATATTGATTATGTATATGAACTGGTGAAAGGCATACGTGTATTTTCGTCCACTCACTCTAACGTTTTTATTTGCCTTTCCCCAGGGCTTTTCGGTTTCCGTGCCCAGTTTGCAGTTCGGACTCTGGTGTCGCACGTCGTGGTCGGAGGCATAATGCTCGAGCTACCTTGTTTCTTCCAGTAGGTTTATTGTTCTACCTACTGTGGAATATTTATATGATTATACATTAGAGGTCGCTCTGAGTATTCTGTCGTATATATTATACAATTTTACTCCGGATTTCAATAAAGTACAGATATATTTACTACTTTATATTGTTGTTGATATATTGAGAAATCCGGATGGGATTAGTGCCCACGGTTTGATTTTTGTGGCATAGGATGAAGTGTATTTTCCGCGTGCAGGTAATGGTAATTCCACGTTAGTAACGAAACTCTGCCGAAATTTTGTTGGTTTTTGTTGGCTCGCGTTTTCAGAAGGGGTTTGATTCCGGTTTAGACAACTAAATCGGGGTTGGGTCCTTTCATAATTACTTCAAGTGAGATTACATGTGCATTACTTTTTATTACATTGGAGTGAGTAAAAGTTATCCATGATTCAGAGTTACAATATTTGAAGAAGTGAGTAAGTTCTCCATGGTTTAGAGTTACATTTGAAAGAATACTCGAGCAAATCAAACCTGAAGGAAACTAATTTATTTGAACCACCACCCATGTCATCATATGCAATTAGTTATGAATGTACATTTGAAAAATTATTTAACTCATTTATTTTATAGGAAGAATGAGCCGAAATATAAAACACAGTGGATAAAAAGTTCAAACAATATAAATAAAAACATAAATTCAAATACTTATTTCATATATTGATTAATGAAACTTACTCCCCCACATTTACTTTCCTCGAACCTCAATCATCTTCACTGTCAATGTCAGCCCTGTTATCCTTGTTAATTTTAGCTCCTTGCTGCATCTAATTTTGCAGTCAATTTCAATACAAAAAATTAACAAATATTGTTTAAGAAAAAAAAGAGGACTTACGTTGCAAGAAGTATCAACAACTCGACAGTAATGATCATAATTTTTCTTGCCAAGTCTTGATCGATCGTCCTTATACCATTTAGAGAACACATAGCCAATCCTAACGGTACATCCTCCCTCAATTTTTCTCTAAAACTTATGACGGACACTGCAATTTGATACACATAAGTAATATGATCTTTATTCAAACACTAAATAAGTGATATGAGGGAAAATAACACCAAATGTGAGTAATTAATTTATCTTAGTTAGCCTTATTTGTTTTACTGTTATATTAGTTCATCTTATTGAGGTAATTAATTTGAATTACCTATGCAAATCTATAAATTGTTTCCATTTTCATGTATTGAACGTATCACTAAATTAATATACATTATCAACTCCAATTTCAAATAAAACGAAAATATAGAGTATTTAATAGATCATCATCCTGAAAATTACATAATACATCAAAGTATTCCAAAATTCAAACTGCTATTTGAAATATTCGAAAAAGCACTACAACTCTGTACAACAAAATAGATAAAATCTAATGCTTCATCAAAATCAAAATAACACAAATCATATTTCTAGAGACATGAGCAGTGATTATATTAATCAAGGAAGGCAAATATGCAATTGTCATTGCATGCAAATCGGTTTTTGGGATCAATTTCTTTGTTTTCATGCGGATTGCATACAAGAGTACATAAATGTCTCTCTCTCTCTTTCATGTTTATCTCTGGCTATGATTGTGATTGTATTTGTGAACAAAAATGGTTATGGTTAGATGACCAAATTAAATAAACTCCATATTAAAATCCATACACTCTGAACGAAAATAAATAAATTTAACCATCAAACCCATAAATATCAAAATTCAATTAAAATATTCTATAACAAACCATATCAGTGTTGGTTTCCACACCATAACTAATAGCTAAAACTACAAAAACCCAATTTATTTAAGAATCAAATACACACACCCAGTTTATATCACTCTAGAAATAAAAATCTAACACAAAAGCTCAAAGTTTAACTACATCGATTTTACCAAATCAAGGAAAGAATGCGATCAAAAGTGTTAGGAAAGAAAATAAGAGGAATGAACTAACCTGAGTGAGAGAAACAGAGATAGAGATCGAGAAGTGCTAACCTGAGCAAAACGTGAGAGAAAGAGAGATCGATTGAAGGCCTCGGGTGAAATTTTGTTTGAGATTGAGAGAGATTGAGAAGTACTAAAGTTTTAGATCGAAGAGAAGGAGGTTAAACTGTTGTGATGGGATCAATCACCAGAGAAAGTAGATTCCAACGTAAGAGATATTTAGAGCAAAGAATGGAAATAATTTAGGATGTACAACTATTTGCAGGCTTATATTTCTGTATAAATAGACAACTAGTGATGTGAGAGGCAGCAAGTTCTGGTCAAAATTATTTAATTAAAGTTGGGAATCAACACTGTATTTGCAGTGAAATTTTTGTCATGGCTCCTTTGACCAGGATCAATACATATCAGCAAAATCACAATTTTGATAAATGATGTATTCTTCTAATCTTATGTCTTCACTAATCATAAAGCTACGGGAATAGATTAAGCCCAAAAATTAAGCCTTGAAACTCTGTTTTATATTACATGAAGCATAATCATTCCAGTAGTTGGCAATGATCAGTTTTCACCCTAATATTATTGCCTTTAACGATATGCATGATCATGTCTCTCACTATACACTACATGAAAAGTATATGAAAATTGTTGCACTTTGATGCGACAACAAACTTACACACAAAGCCAAACAAAGCTATTATATAATATACATAAACACAACATTGTAGCTGACATAACACAGAAATCTAGAACTGAACTAATATCACAGTTTCAAAAGATATTAGGGCCATACAACAACTAATCTTGAGATCAAGAGAAGACTCCTGATCACAAAATTAGTTGTTTGTATTGTATCTGATATATAACAACAAAATAATAACATCACTAATGGCCTAAACATACTTAATACAGGTGCTAATCCCACATGGACATAAACAATATCCTATTTCTTCCAAACAAAATACAAACTTCTTTACCAAAAAGCACCTCCTGATTTATAAACTAATTCTTCATCCATCCACCTGTAAAAATAAATAGTAACTCAGAAACATCAACAACCTATTTCATCGCTAGAGAAGCAATTCCTGACGAAGTAAGTTGCATGTTGCATGCTTCATGTCAAGTTGTGTTCCTGAATTCTACTTGTTGTAGATTAAAGACTTCAATACAAACAGGTTAAGAGGAATAGATTTCTTGTCATCAATTCCTTGTATAACGGATTATATGTACTTGTTTGAATCATAGTGAAGTCACCATAGTTGTTTTCCTGCAAGGGTTTTTACTGCGTAACCATATCGTGTGTACTTTGCTTACTCTGATATCAATCAAAAATGCTAATTGGATCTAATTGTATTAAAAAAATACACAATTATAGGAAGAGAGCATCTTACATATTGTGTAGAACACTGAAATTTTATAGTTCATGCAGGAAAAGAAAAAAGAGAGGGGGGGGGGACATATGATCTCAAATGTCAGAGTTTATATTGAGATCCTTGTGAAATGAACGTCTACAAAAAGAAAGTCCCTTGATACTCTGATGCGGGTCCATGATGAAGACCCTTAATGAAGGTTCTATTATGACTGCTCTTTCAATTGTTCCAAGGATTAGACTATAGTTTGCTGCATTGGCTTGCATTGACATATGATGCGATATACCTCTAGCCAAATTTTGTCCAATCTATTTTGATCTCCTTACCTTTTAATTTAGCCAAGCTTCAACCCTACATAAGACGTCATGATTCATTGCTGCTCATGTGTTAATCTTTTTCTTGTTAGAGATGTATGATGCTCAAGCTTATGGCTAACATCTCCAGTGTCATGAATTAGTTATGTCTTAGCACCATTCTATATTTTGTGAGCTTATACACTGAAGAATCTCAATCGAGGAGGAGTTCATCATGCTCAGTTTTGACACTGGAGATCGATGTTTACATTATATATTTGTCATGTCTGAATATGCAATACCATAATCTCTTCAAATGATTAAAAAACCCCATCCTGAACTCTAAAAGGCCTTTATATACACATGCTGGTTGATCCGCTAAAACAACCAGTGTTAGTATAATGCCATAAGAGAAGCAAATATTGAAAGGACCCAACCCCGATTTAGCTTCCTAAACCGGAATCAAACCCTTTCTAAAAACACGAACCAACAAAAACCACAAAATTTTTGGCAGAGTAACGCTACTAACGCAGAATTGCCATTAACCTGCACCCAGAAAATACACTTCATCCTATGCCACAAAAATTAAACCGTGGGCACTAATCCCATCCGGATTTCTCAATATCACAACAGTAATGTAAAGTAATCAATAAAACTATACTTTACAAAAATTCGAGGAAAATCGTATGAAAATATATCATCAGAATATTCAGAGCGACTTCTAGTGTATAATTATATAAATATACCACAGCAGGCAGAACAAGAAACCTACTGGAAGAAACAAGGTAGCTCGAACACTATGCCTTCGACTGCGACGTGCGACACAAGAGTCTGAACTGCATACTGGGCACGGAAAATGAAAAGCCCAGGGAAAGACATATAAACCGTTAGAGTGAGTGGACGAAAATAAATGTCTTTCGCCGAATAATATATGTTATAAAAACATATGCGAGTCTAAATAAATGAATATAACATAGTACAAGAAGGAGACTCAAATTCCTCACGCGTACAGAGCATGCAGCGTAAAACTCTGCGGGGTCACTCATGGACACGTCCGTGCTAGTATAGTCCGAATCACGGGATCCCAGACCCACATGTGATTCTAACCAGAAAGGCCTTAGGTTAGAGGTCTGCCCCCCCCCCCCCCCCCCGATAAAGGCCTCGGGTCAGGGGTCACAGCCTCCCCCGGTAAACATCCTCGGGGATCAGCCGGGATGCAAGTGTATTGATAAAACAACATTGAAAGGACCCAACCCCGATTTAGCTCCCTAAACCGGAATCAAACCCTTTCGAAAACACGAACCAACAAAAACCATCAAAATTTCGGCAGAGTTTCGTTACTAATGTGGAATTACCATTACCTGCACGCGGAAAATACACTTCGTTCTATGCCACAAAAATCAAACCGTGGGCACCAATCCCATCCGGATTTCTCAATATATCAACAATAACGTAAAGTAGTAAATATATCTGTACTTTACTGAAATCCGGTGCAAAATCGTATAATATATACAACAGAATACTCAGAGCGACCTCTAATGTATAACCATATAAGTATACCACAGTAGGTAGAACAATTAACCTACTGGAAGAAACAAGGTAGCTCGAGCACTATGCCTCCGACCACGACGTGCGACACCAGAGTCCGAACTGCAAACTGGGCATGGAAACCGAAAAGCCCAGGGGAAAGACATGAAAACTGTTAGAGTGAGTGGACGAAAATAAATGTCTTTCACCAGGTAATATATGTTATAAAAACATATGCGAGTCGAAATATAAATAAAACAAATCAAATAGTATACGAGGAGACGCTGACTCCAACTCGTAAACAGAGCATGCATAGAAAATCTCACGGGGTCAGTCATGGACACGTCCGTGCTAGTACAGTCAAAATCACGGAGTCCCTGACTTCCACGTGATTCATAGCCAGAAAGGCCTCGGTTCCGGGGTACTGCCCCTCGCCGGTCAGGTAGGCGTACTGCCCCTCCTGGTAGGCCTACCATCGGGGATCAGCCGAGAGGTAAGTGTATCGATACAACAATGTAACTGAGACTGTACTCTGTGTAAATCAAATCATAAATAGTTCGATGCAAATGCATGAAACAATATATATATATATATGCATATACGTACTATATACTGGTATAGGCATAATCGTATAACACATGCTCATAATAAACATAATCTCGTATGAAATCTCATGCTCGTAAAACCATAATCATGCTGCATGCTCAAGTTCGTAAAACGTATATAACAGACTCGCAATCAATCCGTGAAAAGAAATTGTCCACTCACAGACTAGCGTAACGCAGTTCGCGTTAACCCGTGATCCGGGGGAAATTCTCTCACCAAACAAACGATCACGAACCCCTGAATAATCACAAAATTCATTTCTCAAAATCATAACTTGACAATACAAGACAAATCACGAGAAACCACCGTTCTCGGAAACACGTAATTCAATGTCGACGAATCGTCGAAAATCTGATATTTATACCTCAATACCTCGCTGTACTTTCGGATGCTCAAATCGAGAAACGAACCTCCCCACTGCGATCGGGGCGCGATTTCGAGTGAAATGACATGCAACTTGTCGAAAACTCCAAAAAAAGTCAAACTTTGACCGTTGACCGCCGCCGGCGGCGGCGGCGCCACCCAATTTGAGAATTCCACGGAGGAGCAACCCCTATTCCATGTAAAATCACCCACTGAGCAACTTTCACAACTGCAACAAAGGCCAATTCTCACTCTAACTCGTCCAATTTCATGAAAAACCGAATTGGAACCAAACTTTCAAATCCAAAATTCTCCATGTACAAGCTAAATTAGATCACCAAACTTACATGGTAGCTTGTAGGTGATGAGAGCTACAAAACCCAGTCCAAATCATAGCTCGAATCGGCCGGAAATGAATTCCACCATTAACCCCAAATTTTGCAAACTTTGAACCGGAAAACCTCTCTTCTCCGGCAACCTCGCCGTGAAAGGAGACCTGAAAGAGGAAGAGGAAGTCGAGGCGATGAGAACGGGCCTAAGCCCGAGGCCGGAGGTGGCCAGATTGTCCCTCGCCGCCGGCGAGCCGTACGGCATCGCGCCACCCCCTCTCCACTGCCTTTGACCGAGTCAACCAATTAATGACCAATAGTTGACTTACCTGATATGGAAACCCCACTATTTAAACCTTCCCAAAAAGGAAACCTCCAAAAATACATTTCGGCAAACTTCGAATATCCGTAACTTTCTCGTCGTAATTCCGATTCAGATAATTCTCGCGGCAACAAACTCGACTCGACGTATTCTTCAATTATCACCCGAAGTCAAACACATCGACCAATCGGATAAAAAGTCAACTGTTCAAACCAACACATATTTAAACCGACTAAATAATCAATAATTTAGTCGTTAGCAAACCTGGCGATTCAAACAACTGTCGCAAATCTGCGACTACGCAGTAACCTCAAGAACCAAGTTGACCACACTACTGATTCTGTTCTGGGTCGTCACAAACATATACTGTGACTATACTCTGTGTAAACCAAATCATAAATAGTTCGATGCAAGTGTATAAAGCAATATGTAAATGCATATACGTAATGTATAATTGTATAGGCATAATCGTATAACACATGCTCATATAAATCATAATCTCATATGCATACTCATGCTCGTAAAACGTGTATAAAAGACTCGCGGCTAATCAGTGAAAAGAAATTGTCTACTAACAGATGAGCGTAACACGATAAGCTTTAATCCCGTGATCCGGCGGAAAATCCCTCGCTAAACGAACGATCACGATCCCCTGAATAATCATAAAATCCACTGCTCAAAATCATAACTCGAAACCTCAAATCATATCACGAGAAGCAACCATTCCCAGAAACATATAATTCAATAATGACGAAATCGTCAAAATCCGATAATCACACCACAAAACCTCGCTATAATTTCTGATGCCCAATTCAAAAAATAAAGCTCACCACTGCGATCGGTGAGCGATTCCGAGTGAAACGACATATAACTCGTCGAAAAGCACGTCGCCGGAAAAATTGCCGCCGCCGGAAATTCAAATCTGCCCAGAAAAATTGAAGCTACACATAGATTTGAAGATCTCGACATTTCCAACAACTTTCCAGTTCAAAGTTAAGGCCAATTTTGATCGGAAAACCACCAAAACTCACCTCAAAGTTCCAAACCCTTACCGAAATTTCAAACCGATCGATCTCTCTCCTCCGGCCACGTCAACCTCCCAAACCACTTGCAATAGCTTCCTTACCTCGAGGCTAAAAAAACCCCTCAAAGTGTCACCACCAACTTAGCCGGAACGCCGCCACCCAAGGAGGCCGAAATCTCGCCGAAAAACCATGATATTCGCCGCTTCGATTCTCTCTCCTCCGGCCACCCCACGGGTTGATCCACCTACTAAGTTCAAGAGAAGCACGAGCCCAAAAATTCTCATAAAGGAACCCCGTCCAATCGTGGCCGGAAAATGGTCCAAATCCGGCAAAAACCGAACGGTGACAAAGGGTAAAACGGGTCGCCCCTTGACCCGTGGTCAACGCGGTCAAGGCCTAGTTTCTCCTTTTGGAAAGTTTCCAAAAACGACAAGTATTTTTCCGTATTTATACCGTACGCGTATCGAACTGCAAACGGATAAATACGCCAATATTCGATGCCCGAAAATATTCATAACTTATTCCTCGTAACTCGGAAAATTCCTCCAGAAGTTCCCACGAGCTCGAAATTAAATTCTCTACAACTTCCGCGAAGGATCCCAAATCAAATTCTCGCCCGATAATTTAGTCGCTAACGAAGCCGCCATATTAACAGATTACGTCGAAATCGCGACTAATCGCGAAACTCACAAATCAAGTCGATAACCATTCCATTTACGGTTCGGGTCGATCAATGGTCCTAAACGGATCACAATCATGATTCGGATAGACTCGAATACGAACGGATAAAGTCGACGATATTCTGAAATTTTAAATATTCATATTATATTCCTCGGTCGTCGAAATAATAATCCGGAACCGCCCACGAACTTGAAATCACGTGTACAACAACTCTCGAGAAGAGACTCAACTCAAATACTCCACCAATAATTAAGTTGTGATCAAAACCGACAATTCAATCAATTTACGGAAAACTGCGATTACGCGCAAGCTCGTGGATTAAGCCGATTACACTGCTGATTCTGTTCCGGGTTGTCACAAATCTACCCCCCTTAAAAAATTTCGACCTCGAAATTTCCAAATCTGCCAACTGAAAAGTAGGGACATTGTCTCTGCATACTGCTCAATTACCCAGTGGCTACGTCAATTGAATCTCTGTCAACAGGCTTCACAATAGAAAATATCTCTGTGCTGTAATCCCTGTACCCTCAAATCTCGAATCTGAACTGGCTCCTCCACAAATGCCAAGTCTTCATGCATAAGGAACTGATAGGGTATAAAACATGCAACAAATCTGAAATGTGCTTCCACCACACAGAATACAACACTTAAACAAACTGGCCAACGGTATAGGCAATGCCAAACTATATGGCACAATACAAATTCGCCCCATGATCACATACGGACCAAAATAACGTGGCAAATTCAAAACTCAACATGCTCACACCAATATAACTCTAATGTCGAACTCGAGCAATTATCAACCTGTCCCTGCTAATCCGAAGGTCAATCTCGAACAATTGAAACTGCGGTCTCAAATCCTTCGGAACAGCAATACAGAGGACCACAATATGCCCTCCAAGGTCTGAATAGTCCTCAAAGATCGCCCACCAATCTGAGGATAAGAAATGGTACTAACCTGTAATGTGGTCCCCAATGCTCACTGCAATGCTTGCCAACACTCTGTTGTAACTGATTATCTAGATCAGCAACTAGAACACAGGCGCACCACGAAAATGGACAACCTCCACAAAATACAGCTATACCAGCCTGCCACTGAAATCTTTTCCGAAAGTACAAGGAAAAGAACTAAGTTCATCAAATGGTCCACAAAGACCCGACAACTGGTACCACTAACCGAAGTACGCGATAACTGATACACAAAATTCACAGTGACAAGCTCCAACTTCTAATCGGAAATCTCCAATGACTGTAACTTCCCAGCAAGTTTCTGCCTCTCTGCCTTCGCCTGCCGACAAATGTGGCATCTGCTCACACAAGCTGCTATATTACTCTTCATGTTGCGTCTCGAGTAGAAAACTCGAAATATCTGATACATCTCCATACCACTAGTGCATAACGCACACAAAACAAGGAGGTTCAACATCATCACACTCTAACTCAGCACTCGTAGCTTGCAACTCGACTAACACGAAAACCCAAGCCACACACACATAAAACAATGAAGTTCCCGATTTCCAACTGAATGCATCAACAACAACATCCCTGAATGATAGTCAAAGTACAACCACTAGCCTTTATTGAATAAACTCAAATGTGCAGCCATAGTCGTTAGTCAACCCCATCCATCTATACTGCCTCAAGCTCGAATCTGGCTGAATATGCAAGTAGATGAAACTCAAGTGATCAGTGTACATCCTACACTGCGCTGCACGCCACAGTAGTAGTATCTCCAACTCTCCGATGCTAACATAAAGACAGCTACTCCCAAATCATACATAGGATACGTAGCTTCATAAAGTTTCCACTGCCTGAAACCATGAGCCACCGCTCTGCTATACTGCATCAAAGCATAACCAAATCCAAATGTCGATGCATCGCTATAAACCACGAACTCGCTACGGTCGTTAAGTAAAGTCAAAACTGGTGCAGTGGTCAATCTTTCCTTAAGGAATAAGTAACTCTCCTCACGCACATCGGACCACTCGAACTTGACGCCTTCCTTCGTCAATTCGGAAAGTGGAGTGGCAATCCAAGAAAATCCTGCACAAAACGACGATAGTAACCTGCCAAACCAAAAAAACTCCTGATCTCCGGTACGGTGGTAGGTCTACTCTAATTCAATCATGGCTTCTATCTGGTCAGGATCCATGCCGACTCCCTCGGCTGACATCACGTGGCCCAAAATCTTCACGCTAATCAACCAAAATTCACACTGGCTGAACTTCGCAAACAACTGATTATCTCACAAAGTCTGAAAAACCGCTCACAAATGCTTCTTGTGCTGGCCCACACTCCTGGAGTAAATCAGGATGTTGTCGATGAACACGACCGAAAACTTGTCCAGAAACCGTCTGAACACCTAGTCCATCAAGTCCGTAAAAGCTGTGGGGGCATTGGTCAACCCAAACGGCATAACCAAGAACTCGTAATGCCCGCACCGTGATCCGAAAGTTGTCCTGGCTACATCTGACTCTCTGATCCACAACTGATGGTATCCGGACCCGAAATCAATCTTCGAAAAGACTGAAGGTCCCTTGAGCTGATCAAACAAGTCGTCAATCCGAAATGGAGGATACCCGCTCATCTTTGAAGCCTGATTCAGCTTCCGGTAGTCGATGCACAACCTTATCGAACCATCCTTCTTTCACACAAATTGTACAAAAGCACCCATCGGTGATACACTGGGTCGTATAAAATCTCCTCCAGCGACTCTTGAAGTTGAATCTATAACTTCTTCAACTCTGCTGACACCAGACGATAAGGTGCCCGTGGTATGGGTCCAATGCCCGGTAAAAGCTCAAAGGTGAAGTCGATCTCCCGAACTGGAGAAATACCTGGTAACTTCTCTGGAACACACCTGGAACTCGGAAACCACCTCAATATCACCAATGTCTGGCACAGCAGCTGTAGGATCCATAACATGAGCTATGTAAGCAACACAACCCTTTTTCCATCATCCGCACGGCCTTCATCGCTGAAATCACACATGGTAATGAGGTATTCTTCTCACCGCGAAACAACATCTTGGGGAACCTTGGTCGTCGAATCACAACCTCCTTCTTATAACCATCGAACACAGCCCAATGTGTCATCAAGAAGTCTATACTCAAAATCGCATCAAAATCGACGATATCCAGCAATAATAGATCCGCGGCTAACCCATAACCTCCAACAAAGATCTCACAACCTCCCGGATGGATACAACACTCTCCAAAACCTCAGAAGTGGAGATGCAAGCACAATAGCCATGGATATCAAGCAACGGTAACCTCAGAGAAACTCTGTTCTCACACAGGGTCATGGCACGAACTCTGGCATGTCCAACAAACTGTCCACGATGATTACGACTTGTTGAATAAGTTGTCTAGAAGTCTGCGTTGGTCAAACTCCAGAAATAGCATCATGACCTCCTTGTGAACTCTGAGCTGTCGAACCTCGCAACGTGACCCTCCTGGCCACCATAATAGCAACTGAGAGTGCTTCACGAACACAAGTCACAGTGACGCCTGCTGTGTGGAAGGATCACCAAGGATCACCCAAACTCATGCCACATGAACAAGTCCGCTACTCTGTGATCTCCACCACCACCAAACGGATCCTCTGCTTGATCTGATCACCCTTAACATAATCGAAAAGACCACAGCCTGATAAAGTCACTGATCTCGAGGTGCCAGAACTCAACCTCATCAAATATCTCGACTAAGTCCAGTTTCCTCAAACCAACACGTCGGAAACGGCGTACGCCTTTCCTTCTCAATGTCCTCGCCTCTGAGTGCAGCACACCAAACTCATCACGGTTATCTCGAGGCATAACAGTCAAAATCCCTCTGATACTTAGGCTCAAACTCATCTCGAACCTCGTGCATTGCTTCTTCCAAAGCCACATAACACGTGCAAACTGGAACAAACATGTGAACGATACATCCCTGAATGTAGAACATGGAGTCGCAACAGGAACTCACACAATACGAACCCACCAAATGCAATGATCTGACTCAGGCACACCATTAACTACCATAATTCCCTACTCAAAAGCAACATGTAGACGCTCATATACGCACAACCGGCAAACCATACCACACATATCTCTGAATCCAGTATGCTCAACCCAACCCATAACTCACTGTCAAGTCGCGCGTCGACTGATCCTCAATAGGATCCACAACCGTACCGACACGAAAAGCATGTCAAGGAGGCATTCTAATGAATAAAACATTGTTCGCAACAAGTAGAACGTAATCATGGAACTTTAAATATTTGAAAGCATACAACACCCGGAGCATTGATGAGTATCCGCCGGCCGGTCGAGTCATCACTCCAGACATGTTGTACATTCTCAAATATCCTTAGTAAACACGACTACAGAAGTCTACAGAACCTAAAACCTAATGCTGTGATACCAAGCTGAACGGACCCAACCCCGATTTAGCTTCCTAAACCGGAATCAAACCCTTTTTGGAAAACACGAACCAACAAAAACCATAAAAATTTCGGCAGAGTAACGCTACTAAAGCAGAATTGCCATTAACCTACACCCAGAAAATACACTTCATCATATACCACAAAAATCAAACCATGGGCACCAATCCCATCCGGATTTCTCAATATCACAACAGTAATGTAAAGTAATCAATAAAACTATACTTTACAGAAATCCGAGGAAAATCGTATGAAAATATATCATCAAAATGTTCAGAGCGACCTCTAGTGTATAATTATATAAATATACCACAGCAGGCAGAACCAGAAACCTACTGGAAGAAATATGGTAGCTCGAACACTATGCCTTCGACTGCGACGTGCAACACAAGAGGCTGAACTGCAAACTGTACACTGAAAACGAAAAGCCCAGGGGAAAGACATATAAACTGTTAGAGTGAGTGGACGAAAATAAATGTCTTTCGCCGAATAATATATGTTATAAAAACATATGCGAGTCTAAATAAATGAATATAACATAGTATACGAAGGAGACTCAAATTCCTCATGCGTACGGAGCATGTAGCGTAAAACTCTGCGGGGTCACTCATGGACACGTTCGCGTTAGTACAGTCTGAATCACGGGATCCCAGACCCACACGTGATTCTAGCCAGAAAGGCCTCCGGTCAGAGGTCTTCCCCCCGCCCCCCCCCCACCCCCCCCCCGGTAAAAGCCTCGGGTCAGGGGTCACAGCCTCCCCTGGTAAACATCCTCGGGGATCAGCCGGGATGCAAGTGTATCGATACAACAACATATACTATGACTATACTCTGTGTAAACCAAATCATAAATAGTTCGATACAAGTGTATAAAGCAATATGTAAATGCATATACATAATGTATAATTGTATAGGCATAATCGTATAACACATGCTCATATAAATCATAATCTCATATGCATGCTCATGCTCGTAAAACGTGTATTAAAGAGTCGCGGCTAATCAGTGAAAAGAAATTGTCCACTCACAGATGAGCGTAACGCGATAATCGTATAACACATGCTTATATAAATCATAATCTCATATGCATGCTCATGCTCGTAAAATGTGTATTAAAGACTCGTGGCTAATCAGTGAAAAGAAATTGTCCACTCACAGATGAGCGTAACGCGATACGCGTTAATCCCGTGATCCGGCGGAAAATCCCTCGCCAAACGAACGATCACGATCCCCTAAATAATCAAAAATCCACTGCTCAAAATAATAACTCGAAACCTCAAATCATATTATAAGAAGCAACTGTTCCCGGAAACATATAATTCAATAACGATGAAATCGTCAAAATCCGATAATCACACCACAAAACCTCGCTATAATTTTCGATGCCCAATTCGAAAAACAAACCTCACGACAGCAATCGGTGCGCGATTCCGAGCGAAACGACATATAACTCGTCGAAAAGCACGTCGCCGGAAAAATCGCCGTCACCGCTGCCGCCGGCCGCCAGAAATTCAAACCAGCCCAGAAAAATTCAAGCTACACATTGATTTGAAGATCTCGACATTTCCAACAACTTTCCAGTTCAAAATTAAGGCCAATTTTGATCGGAAAACCTCCAAACCTCACCTCAAAGTTCCAAACCCTTACCAGAATTTCAAACCGATCGATCTCTTTCCTCCAGCCACGGCAACCTCCCAAACCACTTTTAATAGCTTCCTTACCTCGAGGCTAACAAAACCCCTCAAAGAGCCACCACAAACTCAGCCGGAACGCCGCCACCCAAGGAGGCCGAAATCTCGCCGGAAAACCATGATCTTCGCCGCTTCGATTCTCTCTCCTCCGGCCACCCCACGGGTTGATCCATCTACCAAGTTGAAGAGGAGCACGAGCCCAACAATTCTCATGAAGTAACCCCGGCCAATCGTGGCCGGAAAATGGTCCAAATCCGGCAAAAACCGAACGGTGACAATGGGCAAAACGGGTCGCCCCTTGACCCGTGGTCAACGCGGGTCAAGGCCCAGTTTCTCCTTTTGGAAAGTTTCCAAAAAACGGCAAGTATTTTCCCGTATTTATACCGTACGCGTATCGAACTCCAAACGGATAAATACGACAATATTCGACACCCGAAAATATTCATAATTTATTCCTCGTAACTCGGAAAAATCATCCGGAAGTTCCCACGAGCTCGAAATTAAATTCTCTACAACTTCCGCGAAGGATCCAAAATCAAATTCTTGCCCGATAATTTAGTCGCTAACGAAGCCGCCATATTAACAAATTACGTCGAAATCGCGACTAATCGCGAAACTCACAAATCAAGTCGATAACCATTCCATTTACGGTTCGGGTTGATCAATGGTCCAAAACGGATCACAATCACGATTCGAATAGACTCGAATACGAATGGATAAACTCGACGATATTCTAAAATTTTAAATATTCATATTATATTCCCCGATCACCGAAATAATAATCCGGAACCGCCCACGAACTCGAAATCATGCGTACAACAACTCTCGAGAAGAGACTCAACTCAAATACTCGGCCAATAATTAAGTCGTGATCAAAACCGACAATTCAATCAATTTACGGAAAACTGCGATTACGCGCAAGCTCGTGGATTAAGCCGATTACACTGCTGATTCTGTTCCGGGTCGTGACAAATATGCTCAGATGGAGAGAGAAATATAATACTGTATGGTGGGCGCTATTAGAATGCCATGATATAAAGAAGAGTTATTGGAGTTGAATAAATTCAAAAGGATTGTGGCTTTTCGAAAAATCAGGTAAATGGGGACTGGTAACAATAACGAAAAAAAAAATGTTTGAGCAAAAATTTCATGCTCAATAGGATCATCCATAATGTACATTTTGTTATATCAATGCAGTTCATCATCATGTCCACTAACAGATGATATCAAGAGATGAAAAATGGAGGTATTAAAGAGTTACAGAAAAGAGTGTCTAATCCACCTTAAAATCGAAAAAAATAACAAATTAAAATCTAGACCTGAGCTAGTTCTCCTTACTTGATAGTTACATGGAATCATATAATGAAAACTCATTTAATCTGGAGTTGAAGGTGAGATCATATAGTTATATATGATAGATAATTATATAAATATTTTATACATACTGGATTGTAAAAAATTACGGAATGTCCTATCCACTTATTCTAAATAGATGTCTAAGCAAAGTATAAACATAGTACACTTAAAGAAGCAGCAAGAAGAGTAGTTTTATATAAATGACTACTCTTCATGTGTAAGCAGATGTATAATCTAACAATTCAAGTTGATGGGGAGATACATATTAGAGAGTTCGGAAACCTATATTGATCATGTAAATAAGAGTAGAAGAGAAATGAATATTACTTTATACATTAAGTCCACTCATAAAAGATCTTTAATTGAAATGTATATAACACTCCAACAAAAGAGTATATTAAGTTAAACGTAGACGAAAGAAGTAGATTTAAGAAGATTGGATATAATCAACTTGAGAACTGTCATCACATAACAGATAGTGTTAGATATACTGCACTTTAAAAGGGGGGGGAGAGAGAGAGAGAGAGCATAGAAGGAGAGATATCTGGGAACTGTCAGTGTAAAAACTACCCCGAACATAGTTTCACACAAAGCCAGCACTGACATAATTGTTCATGTCCCCTTTTTGTGGTTGCTATTCTATTAAGATCACGTTCATTATATTTAAATCTTGAAGGTCAAATCGATCTTTTGCTAATATATTTACTACCAATTAGAGCATGTCATTCTTCCTTTGGTTCTGTGGAATTATCGGCAATGTCATCATCAAGATGATTTCTTGAAGTTGTTCAAGTGGTTTTTTCTCTTGGGATGCTTGAGAATTTTAAACTGTCAGTGTAAAAACTACCCCGAACATAGTTTCACACAAAGCCAGCACTGACATAATTGTTCATGTCCCCTTTTTGTGGTTGCTATTCTATTAAGATCACGTTCATTATATTTAAATCTTGAAGGTCAAATTGATCTTTTGCTAATATATTTACTACCAATTAGAGCATGTCATTCTTCCTTTGGTTCTGTGGAATTATCGGCAATGTCATCATCAAGATGATTTCTTGAAGTTGTTCAAGTGGTTTTTTCTCTTGGGATGCTTGAGAATTTTATTTTATTTTATCTTGGAGATTGAATTAAATTGTACTAAAGCTCTACTTCACATTTGTAATACCATATTGTCATCGGATAATAGTTTTCTTACTGTCATGATTGTTTTAGGAGATTTAGTGGATCTTTTCCACTCCTCTCTTGGTAACCTGCCTCAACAAAACCCGTTTAATATGCCTCCTTGCTTCTCTCTTAAAGGTTGAATTTATCTTTCTTTTAACCATTGGGAGCTTACTTTTCTAAGACCTCACGTGATCTTTTAGTCTACTTTCAAAGAAAAGTTTCAACAGATACGAATACTCCAGCAGTTACTAAAAAAATCATGTCTTGGTCTGATTACTCTTATTCTCAGAATGACCACCTTTCTGGCTCCTCTGGCCCTTCTCATCATCACCGTCCCCGTTGTCATGCTTTCCCACCTAGCACTTTCAATCTCCATGACATTGAAGAACTGATGGATCATTTCCACCTTAAGCAGCGGTAGATGACAGAGGACATTGCTCGGTCTATTGCTGTGCAAACTACAATGCCCCAGCAAATTGTCGGTCTCCTAGCATGTGAGGACCAGTTCCTCACTGCTCTTCACACCTTCATGGATCACTGTGCTTAGATGCCTAGTGATCTCCGCCGTTTGCAAAAACGTGTAGATGCGTATGACCTTCGATTTATCGGTCCTAAGGCCCACCGTCGTTACCTGGGACATGACCCTTATGCTCGTCGTTGCAACCATTGAGTCTTCATCGTAGAAGATGCATGCAGAGCAGACGTGCTGAATACATTTTGTTTTTTCTTTTGCCTTTTGGTTTTAGGATCATTATCTCTTGGCTCTGTACTAAACTTCTTAAGTTTTCTAAATTTCATGTGTGTTTTGTATAGTGGAATGTCTTGGTTCTAATTTGCAGGTCTGAATCATAGTCTCTTGAATGAAAAGTCAAAGAGGGAGATTGTAAGTACCCTATTTGACCATTCATTCAAAAGGCAAGTATGAAAATAAAACTATTGATTTGGATGAAATCTCTTCTTATATCTGGTAAGAAACCACAGTTCCTATTTGAGGGAGATGCTCAGAGTATTCATCAATTATTTCTAAGTTGTGCTTTTACCAAAGCTATATTCAGTTCTCTTCTACTTTTATTTACATGATCAATATAGGTTTCCAAACTCACTAATATGTATCCTCCCTCTTCCCCCCCCCCCCCCCCCACTTGAATTGTTAGATTGTACATCTGCTTACACATGATGAGCAGTCATTTTATAAAAAACTACTCTTCTTTCCACTTCTTTAAGCGTATTGTGTCTATACTTTACTTAGACATCCATTTGAAATCAGTGGATAGGACATCCATGATTTTTTACAATCCAGTATGCATAATTTTTATAATTATTTATCATATATAACTCAATCATCTAACCAAAGTATTCAAATGAAAGATGTTGGACTTGGATGTGACAACATTGTTACATATGGAGCCAAACAGAGCAATTATACAATGTACATAAAAATAACATTACAGCTTGCATAAACTATTGTATGAACGTTTCAACATTGCAGCACCTCCAATCTAGACATAAACTAATATCATAATCTCAAATGATATCAAGGCCATATAACAGCTAATATCCAGATTAACAGATGACTGACTCCTGATCGTAAAATTAGCTGCCTCTATTCTATCTGATACATAACCACAAAATACTAACTTGACTAATGGCCTAAACATATTTAGTACAGGTACTAATCACAGATGGACATAAACAACACCTCATTTCCTCCAAAAAGATACAAACTTCTTCACCAAAAAGCACCTCTTAATCTACAGAGTGATTCTTCATTCATCCACCTTTAAAAAGTAATAGCAACTCAAAAACATAAACAACCTATTCGCAGCGGCCTTTGTCAAACGATTTTTTAGAGCCGGGGCTTTTGCTGGGGTGTCCAATACAGACTCTTCAGTTTTAGCTTTTTTCACAACCTCCTTATTTTCAGAAATATGTTTCCCATCCATTGTCTCAACAACTTGATGTCCACGGGCGGCTCTCAAGAAAAGTTGACCGCGTTGGTTGATTGTTATCTCAAAAACAAAGTTTTGACCAACCTTGGAGCTGATCTCAGAAAGAAGGGTTGCCTTCGTAGGGTAGAACCTCTTCTGTAACAACTCCTCACAGGTTGCATTGAAGAATTGTTCAGCTGATCTACCCATCAACATGAGATCTGTTTGATCATGATCATCTTCAATAAATATGAAGACCCTGTAGCTGCATAATATAATTGCACATTGTAACGACCCGAACCGTGGAATGTGTACGTATTGATCCCAGCCGTGATTATTGTGAATTAATCGTACTCGTGGGTTTGTTCACTACTAAATTATTAGGCAAGAATTTGGTTTGAGTTCCTTCTTGAGAACTGTAGAGAATTTAATTTCGAGATTGTGGGAATTTTCGGGGAATTTTTCGGATAAGCGAGCAATGTTTTATCGAGTTTTGAAGTCGGTTGGTGGAAATATATAAAAGTGTTATTTTTATTGTTGATTTAATCGTGACCGTTAGATCTTGATAAGATTGAACCGTAGCCATCGATTTAGGGATGGTATATGTACGGTATTAATACGTGACAAATTGGGAAAGTTTCCATTTTGGGAAAATGCCCGTTGACCCACGGTTACCATGGGTCAAGTCGACCCGTTTTGGTCTTGAAACTTGTTGCCGGTGGTGTGCTCTATTCCGGCATCATTTGGCCGTGCTTCCTTGATGAAATTTGTTGGGCTCAAGCTCCTCTTTCTTGATAGGTGGATCATCGAATTTTTCGGCAGGAGGAGGAAGAAATGACGTGATGAAGTGGAGGGTTTTCCGACAAATTTCGCCGGCGACGAAGGTGGCGGAGACGGCGGCGATGGGGGTCGACCTTATGGGGGTTTTGTAGCGCATGGAAAAGTAAGTTGATCCCAAGTGGTTTTGGCCCTTGCCGTGGCCGGTGGTGGCCGATCGGAGTATGGGAATTCCGACGAGGTTTTCAAACTTCACGGTGAGTTTTGGACATTTTCTGGTTAAAATTGGCTTTAGCATTGAACTACAAAGTTGTTGGAAATGTTGAGATTTTCAAATTGATGTATATGTCAACATTTTCTGGGTTGGTGAAAATTTCGGCGGCGGCGGCGGATCTCCCGCGAGATTGAATTTTTGACAAGTTTTATGTCATTTTGCTCGTTTTCGCATGCCGAAAGCAATGGTGAGGTTTTTGGGATGAGTTGAGTGTGTTAATTTGGGATGAGGGTTGTTTGGGTATATTTTGGGAATTTTGCTATCCTCGTCGATATTTCTAGCGATACATCTTTCGAGAACGTAGGGTTCTTGACGTATTAGTTCTATGTGTTGTGTTTCGTTATTATTGATCGTATCCCTGTTATTCAGGTGATCGTGATTGAATGTTTGGCGAGAGATATTCCGCCAGATTTCAGAGTTAGCTTCGTACTGTGAGTGGACACTTAGATTTTCACTGTCGATTTGCGAGTCTTGATTATACATTTTATGTTATCCATTTTACGAGTATGAAATTATGATTATGCATTTACAATTATGTATTTTTACTTGGAGGCACATATATGATTTGTTTTACATGGATTATGGATATATGGATGCATCGATGCAATGGTTTCTCGGCTGATCCCCGAGATGCTCCGAGAAGGTTATGACAAACGCCTGACCTGTGATTATATGGCTCCCAAGAAGGTTATGACAAACTCCTTACCTAGTTGAGCATGATTGTAACTTTGAGGAAAATGTACTCAAGTTACGGCCTCCACATTTTATACGATATCCAGGAAGGTTATGACAACCACCTTACCTGAGTTTAATGATTTTAGACTCGCATCATGATTTTATGTATATATTGGTGAAAGGCATATTATAATTTTCGTTCACTTACTCTTAAGATTTCATTTGCCTTCCCCTGGGCTTTTCGATTTCTTTTGCCCAATTTGGAGTTTGGGTTCCAGGGTTGCACATCGATGGTGGAGGCGTAGAGCTCAATTCACACTTCAGTTCATGTGGTTCTCTGTTCGACCTACTGATTGTATATGATATGTATAGGCGTCGCTTTGAATACTTATGTTATGTTTTCAGTTGAGTTTACTCCTGAATACTTTTCTAGATTTCTTGTAAACCTTGTGGTTTATTATATATATGATGTTGAGAAATCCGGATGGGGAACGGAGCCCAACGGTTTGGCTTTTGTGTAATATTCGAAGTGTGATTCTCTTTGCAGGTGTGACGACCCAGAACAGAATCAGTAGAGTAATCGGCTTAATTCACGAGTTAGCGCGTAATCACTGTTTTCCGATAATTGATTGATTTGTTGGTTTTAATCACAACTTAATTATCGGCCGAGAATTTGAGTTAAGTCTCTTCTCTAGAGTTGTTGTACATGTGATTTCGAGTTCGTGGGCGGTTCCGGATGATTATTTCAACGATCGAGGAATATAATATGAATATTTGAAGTTTCAGAATTTCGTCGAGTTTATCCATTCGTATCGAGTTTATCCGAATCGTTATAGTTATCCGTTTTGCACCGTCGATCGCCCCCGAGACGTGAGTATAAATATCGGAAATAGTCTAAAAATTGTCGAAAACACTGTTTGGGATGTTTGACCAGCGTTGCCCGAGCTGTTGACCGTTGACTTTCCGTTGACCAGTTCTCCACCGCGCGAAACGCGCTGCCGCCATCGGACTTCGTGATTCCAGCCACCTTCGGCTAAGATATTGGTATATTTCGATTCCTCTATTCATTTGCTATTGATTAGAACTTGGAATTGCTTGATTTGGTGTCGATTTGAGGAAGAACGGTAAGGTTGAAGTTTGGGTTTTCCGACCGGAACCGGCCTCGTTTGGGGGTGGCGGTTCGGCGACTTTCCAGGGAGGATTTTAGGTTGAAATGGTTCGGCTATGGTCAGGGAGGATTTCCCCTTTGGTTTCGAGGGTTGAGGTGGGGCAACGGCGCCGCAATTGACCGGGAAAGTTTTTCGGCGATTCTCGGCCGTGGTACTTTCGAGCTGATTTCCGGCCACGGTGGTGGCTGGATGGTGGTGGCGCCTTGATGGAAGTTGCTCGGCTTGAGGAGGAGAACAGTTTGGGAGCCTTTATTTATATACGATGTTGAGATTATTTATTATTTTCGGAGGTATTATTTTATATTTTATGGTGATGGCATACTTGCATCGATGCTTGGGCTACTCGGCTGATCACCGGTAGTCTGACCCGAGTTGAGAGATTCCTCTGGACCATAGTTGAGAGATTCCTCTGAACAAGGTTGAGAGATTCCCCTGTTATGCCGTTGTGGTTGAGAGATTCCCCTGGCCTATCACCGTCGGGCTTGAGAGATTCGCCTTGCACCTCTATATATATTTTTCGAACTCGCATTGTTTTACATTGATAATGTATATGAAACTGGTGAAAGCCATATGTTTATTTTCATCCACTCACTCTAACGTTTTATTGCCTTTCCCCTGGGCTTTTCGGTTTCCGTGCCCAGTTTGCAGTTCGGATTCTGGTGTCTCACGTCGCGGTCGGAGGCTAGTTGTTCGAGCTACCTATCTTTTCCAGTAGGTTCCTTGTTTCGCCTACTGTTGTATATTTTGTATATATACACTAGTGGTCGCTCTGATACGTGACTGATACATGTTTTATGTGAATTTTCCCAGATTTTCTATAGTATACAGTTATGTTTACTGTTTATTATTATTGTTATGATATTGAGAAATTCGGATGGGATTGGTGCCCACGGTTTGACATAGGATGAAGTATTATTTTCCGGATGCAGGTAAATGCAATTCCGCGTTAGTAGCGTTACTCTGTCGAAATTTTAATGGTTTTTGTTGGTTCATGTTTTCAGAAGGGGTTTGATTCCGGTTTAGGAAACTAAATCGGGGTTGGGTCCTTTCAGCTTGGTATCAGAGCATTAGGTTGTCAGATTCTGTAGACTCTTGTAGTTGTGACGCTTAGGGTATTTGAGTTTGTACAGCATGTCTCGAGTGATGACCCGACTGGCCAACGGTACTCATCAATGCTTCCGGTGTTGTGTGTTCTCAAATATCTAAGGTCTCATGATTACGTTCCTTCTGCTTGTACCTAATGCTTGTCTTGTATCAGTAGGATGCCTCCTCGACGTGGTCCCCGTGTTGATCTGGAAGTGGATCCTGATGAGGATCGCCAGACACACGACTTGCTGATGCGAGTGTTGCGTTTGGAGAAGAGTTTTGACCATGTGGTCAAAGCTCGTACTGTTGGTGCGACTGTCTTTTCGGGTTCAGCTGATCCAGAGATATGTGAGGCATGGTTGGTTCAGGTTGAACGAGTTTGTGAGCGTCTGTGTTTTACCCCTGAGCAGATGACAGTGGCAGCAGTCGGATTACTTGGGTCAGATGCATACTTTTGGTGGGTTAGCACTGATCGGGTACTAGTTGATACTCCGTGGACTTTGTTCTGAGATTTTTTTATGCGGAGATACTTCAACCAGGCTACCTAGCAGCGGAAGTATGAGGAGTTCACGAACTTGAGGCAGGGCAGTTTGTCTGTGCTTGAGTATCGGGACAGGTTTACCAGCTTATCTCGTTTTGCGCGTGACATGGTGGCTACTGAGGAAGCCAAGTGCCGCAGATTTGAGCTGGGTTTGAACTTGAACATCAAGGGGACTCTGACTACGATGCCTCTGAACAACTTCAATGAGCTTGTCAGTGCAGCACTCCGAGGTGGGGATATCGAGAAGGAAAGGCAGATGAGGTACCATCCTAGACGGTTTGAGGAGGGTGGACCGAGTCAGGGGCCTTCCAAGAGGCAGAGTTCTGATACTTCCGGTTCAGCTTCATCCTCGGGCAGTGGACCATATCGACCACTAGCTAGTGCACCAAGACAGAGGCAGAGATGGAGGAGAGATCGACCGTAGCGACCATAGTCTAGTGGGGGTTCTATCGTTTCCAGTTATCCTCGGCGTACCGCTGGCTCTTTTGTCGTATCGAGGGAGTACCCGTTGTGTAGTCTCTGCAGCAGGCACCATGTTGGTCCATGTCAGCGAGGCCCTGTCACTTGTTTTCGCTGTGGCCAGGTGGGTCACTATGCGAGGCAGTGTTTCCAGCTTGATGGTGCTGGTGGACAGGCGGCCCAGAGTTCCGGAGGAGAGCGAGGTGCCACTTCGGGGGCTCGACCAGTACAATTTTTGGGCCAGGGTGGACAGCAGGGACAACCTCAGCGTGGATGACCAGCCGGGCAGGCCAAGGTTCATGCCATGACTTTGCGTGAGGGCAGAGCTTCACCGGAGGTCGTTATCGGTACGTTGCATATTTTCGGTTATCCAGTACTTACATTGTTAGATCCAGGTGCTATGCATTCATTCATGTCGTATAGACTATCATCTTTAGCTATTGTACCTGCGTCTCCACTTCCGGGATTGTGTAGAGTGTTGTATCCGTCCGGTGAGATTGTGAGTATTGGCTGGGTATACAGAGATTGTGAGATTTTTATTAGAGGTTATGGGTTAGCCGCAGATTTTTTGTTGCTTGATATCGTCGACTTTGATCTGATCTTGGGTATGGACTTCTTGGAGACACATTGGGCCATGTTTGATTGTCACAAGAATGAGGTTGTGTTTTGACGACCAGGCTTTCCCGAGATATTATTTCGCGGCGAGAAGAACACTTCATTACCATGTGTGATTTCCGTGATGAAGGCGGATTGGATGATGAAGAAGGGCTGTGTTGCGTATTTAGCTCATGTTGTGGATACCACGGCTGTTGTGCCAGACATTAGTGGTATTGAGGTTGTTTCCGAGTTTCCGGATGTGTTTCCGGGTATACCTCTAGTTCGGGAGATTGATTTCACTATTGTACTATTACGGGGTACAGGACCCATATCTCAGGCACTGTATCGTATGGCACCAGCGGAGTTGAAAGAGTTACAGGTTCAACTTCAAGAGTTGCTGGAGAAGGGTTTCATACGACCCAGTGTATCGCCTTGGGGTGCCCTGGTTTTGTTTGTACGGAAGAAGGATGGATCTATGCGGTTGTGCATCGATTACCGGAAACTGAATGAGGTCACTGTGAAGAACAAGTATCTGTTGCCGCGGATTGACGACTTGTTTGATCAGCTCAAGGGAGCTTTAGTCTTTTCGAAGATTGATCTCAGGTCTGGATATCACCAGTTGAGGATCCGAGAGTCTGATGTGGCCAGGACACCTTTCAGATCACAGTATGGGCACTACGAGTTTTTGGTTATGCCGTTTGGATTGACCAACGCCCCCGCAGCCTTTATGGACTTGATGAACCGGGTGTTTAGACGGTTTCTGGACAAGTTTGTGATCGTGTTCATCGATGATATTTTGATCTATTCCAGGAGTGTAGGCCAGCACAAGAAGCATTTACGAGCGGTGTTGCGGACTTTGCCGGACAGACAGTTGTTTGCGAAGTTCAGCAAGTGCGAGTTTTGGCTGGACAACGTGAAGTTTTTGGGGCACATGATATCGGCTGAGGGAGTTAGCGTTGATCCTGACAAGATCGAGGCCGTGCTGAATTGGAGTAGACCTACTACTATACCGGAAATCCGGAGTTTCTTGGGTTTGGCAGGCTATTATCGACGATTTGTATAGGATTTTTCTCGGATTGCTACTCCACTGACCAGGTTGACGATGAAAGGCGTCAAGTTTGAGTGGTCCAATGCATGTGAGGAGAGTTACTTGCTTCGGAAGGAAAAGTTGACTACTACACTGGTTCTGACATTACCAGACGACATCGGTGAGTTTGTGGTTTATAGTGATGCGTCGAAGTTGGGACTTGGTTGTGTGCTGATACAGCATGGCAGAGTTGTAGCTTACAGTTCCAGGCAGCTGAAACCACACGAAGTCAACTATCCGACCCATGATTTGGAGTTGGCCGCTATTGTGTTAGCATTGAAGAGTTGGAGACATTACTTGTATGGAGCCCAGTGTAAGATTTACACCGACCACAAGAGTGTCACTTACCTACAGACGCAGCCAGATTTGAACATGAGGCAACGCATGTGGATGGAGTTGATTAACGGCTATGATTGCACTTTCGAGTACCATCCAGAGAAGGCCAATGTTGTTGTCGATGCACTCAGTCGGAAATCTGGAGCATCGTTGTTTCATGTGTGTGTGGCCAAAGTGTCTATGTTAGCCGAGCTTCGGGCTACGGGCGCCGAGTTCGAGTGGAACGACGAGGGAGCTTTGTTGGCCAGTTTTCAGGTTCGACCCGTGTTGGTTGATCAGGTTCGGGAAGCTCAGGATTCAGATTCCTACCTTTTGGACAAGAAGACAATGATACGGAATGGTGTGCCAACAAAGTTCCGGTTAAGTGACGACGGTACGTTGTTCTTCAGAGGCAAGTTGTGCGTGCCCAGAGACGAGAGTCTGAAGAAGGAGATTCTGGATGAGGCCCATTGTTCGGCATATGCGATGCATCCCAGTGGTACGAAGATGTTTCATACACTTCGAGTGTATTACTGGTGGCGCAACATGAAGTGGGAGATTGCCGCATATGTGAGCTGATGTTTGATCTGTCAGCAGGTTAAAGCGGAGAGGCAGAAACCTGCGGTGAAATTGCAGCCACTGGAGATTCCGGTTTGGAAGTGGGAGCACATTACCATGGATTTCGTTTATCAGTTGCCGCGTACTTCGGCTGGCAACATTGGTATTTGGCTTATTGTGGATCGACTGACGAAATCAGCTCATTTTCTCGCACTTCCGGGGAAGGTTTCAGTGGGCAGATTGGTCAAGCTGTATTTGTCGGAGACCGTTCGTTTGCATGGTGTGCTTCTATCTATTGTTTCTGACCGAGACAGTCAGTTTACTTCTGAGTTCTGGCAGGCATTACAGCGAGCTATGGGCACGAGATTGCGCTTCAGTACAGATTTTCATCCTCAGCCTGACAGGCAGTTTGAGCGGACTATACAGACTTTTGAGGATATGTTGCGGTCTTGTGTGTTACAGTTTCGAGGAAATTGGGACCAGCAACTACATTTGATAGAGTTCGCCTACAACAGCAGCTATCAAGCCAGTATCGAGATGACACCGTACGAGGCCCTGTACGGGAGGCAGTGCCGCACTCCGTTGTGTTGGAGTGAGGTGGGCGAGCGATGGCTTATTAGCCCTGATCTAGTGAAGAGCACCATGGAGGACGTCCAGATTATCCGGGAAAGATTGAAGATTGCCCAGGATCGCCAGATTAGTTATGCGAACGTGAGGAGGAAGAGTCTCGAGTTTGAGGTGGGCGATTGGGTCTTCCTGAAACTATCTCTGTGGAGGGGAGTTGTGCGTTTCGGGAAGCGTGGTAAGCTTCGACCACGGTACATTGGTCCGTACGAGATCACCGAGAGGGTTAGAGCTGTGGTTTCCAGGCTTGAGTTGCCAACTGAGATGGCTCGTGTTCATGATGTTTTCCAAGTTTCGATGTTACGGAAATGTATTTCAGATCCGTCACATGTGTTGGCGCCACAGCAACTACCGATTCGAGAGGATTTGACTTATGTGGAGGAGCCGGTACAGATTCTCGATTGGCGTGAGCAAGAGTTGAGGCACCGTGTGATACCGCTGGTAAAGGTCTTGTGGTAAAATCACTCGGTTGACGAGGCCACTTGGGAAACTGAGCAACGTATGCGGGAGCAGTATCCTCATCTGTTCACCTGACACGTACGTAAATTTCGAGGTAATCGGCTTAATTCACGAGTTAGCGCGTAATCACTATTTTTCGATAATTGATTGATTTGTCGGTTTTAATCACAACTTAATTATCAGCCAAGAATTTGAGTTGAGTCTCTTCTCGAGAGTTGTTGTACATGTGATTTCGAGTTTGTTGGCGGTTCTGGATGATTATTTCGACGACCGAGGAATATAATATGAATATTTGAAATTTTAGAATTTCGTCGAGTTTATCCGTTCGTATCGAGTTTATCCAAATCGTTATGGTTATCCGTTTTGCACCGTCGATCCTCCCGAGACGCGAGTATAAATATCGGAAATAGTCGAAAAATTGTCGAAAACACTGTTTGGGAAGTTTGACCGGCGTTGACCGAGCTGTTGACCGTTAACTTTTCGTTGACCGGTTCTCCATCGCGCGAAACGCGCTGCCGCAGTTGGACTTTGTGATTCCGGCCACCTCCGGCCGAGATATTGGTATATTTCGATTCCTCTCTTCATTTGCTATTAATTAGAACTTGGAATTGCTTGATTTGGTACGATTTGAGGAAGAACAGTAAGGTTGAAGTTTGGGTTTTCCGGCCGGAGTCGGCCTTGTTTGGGAGTGGCGCTCCAGCGACTTTTCGGGGAGGATTTTAGGTGGAAACGGTTGGGCTACGGTCAGGGAGGATTTCCCCTTTGGTTTCGAGGGTTGAGGTGGCGCGACGGCGCCAGAATCGACCGGGAAAGTTTTCCGGCGATTCTCGGCCATCGGCCGTGGTGGCTGGATGGTGGTGGCGCCTCGATGGAAGTTGCTCGACTTGAGCTCCGGCGACCGTTGACTTTTTTTGGAAATGTGTCAAGTTATATGTCGTTTCTCTCGTATTCGTGCCCCGATCGTCGCCTTAAGGTTTTCGAGTTGATTTGGGTATCAGATTTTCAGTCGAGGGTTTTGAGTGGAGATTTCGGGAATTGCATCGATTATTTTGCATTGTGTTATATATTTCCGGGAACGGTTGGTTTTTTTTGAGGCATGGTACAGTGTTGTGAATTGTGATTTTGATCAGATATATTTTATGACTATTCAGGGGATCGAGATCGTGCTTCGGCAAGGGATCTTCCGCCGGACCACGTGATTAGCGCGAGTGCGCACTTTGCTCTCCTGTGAGTGGACACTTTTATATTTTCACAGTCGTTGCGAGTTCGTGATTTTTCCGTATTTATTTATATACGATGTTGAGATTATTTATTATTTTCGGAGGTATTATTTTATATTTTATGGTGATGGCATATTGGCATCGATGCTTCGGCTACTCAGCTGATCACCGGTAGTCTGACCAGAGTTGAGAGATTCCTTTGGGCAGGGTTGAGAGATTTCCCTATTATGCCGCCGGGGTTGAGAGATTCCCCTGGCCTATCATCGTCGGGCTTGAGAGATTCGCCTGGCACCTCCATATATATTTTCCGAACTCGCATTGTTTTACATTGATAATGTATATGAAACTGGTGAAAGCCATATGTTTATTTTCGTCCACTCACTCTAACGTTTTATTGTCTTTCCCCTGGGCTTTTCGGTTTCCGTGCCCAGTTTGCAGTTTGGATTTTGGTGTCTCACGTCGCGGTCGGAGGCTAGTTGTTCGAGCTACCTATCTTTTCTAGTAGATTCCTTGTTTCGCCTACTGTTGTATATTTTGTATATATACACTAGAGGTCGCTCTGATACGATACTGATACATGTTTTATGTGAATTTTCCCGGATTTTCTATAGTATACAGTTATGTTTACTGTTTATTATTATTGTTATGATATTGAGAAATCCGGATGTGATTGGTGCCCACGGTTTGGCTTTTGTGGCATAGGATGAACTGTTACTTTTCAGGTACAGATAAAGGCAATTTCGCGTTAGTAGCGTTACTCTGCCGAAATTTTAATGGTTTTTGTTGGTTCGTGTTTTCAGAAGGGGTTTGATTCCAGTTTTGGAAACTAAATCGGGGTTGGGTCCTTTCAGCATGTTCTAATTTTGGCTCACGTATTTCAACGTAAACTCTGGTGAAATTTTTTTAAGGTCATGTTTTCGAAGGGGTTTGATTTCGGTTTAGGCAACTAAATCAGAATTGAGTCTTTTCACACACATCCATCAATATCATAAGAGAAAACAACACTCACCCTAAAATGGACCATCAATTCAATTTACAATAAAACAAAGCCTCAACTCAACTTTATATAAATAACTACAATTACGTGGAAAAGACGATAAAAAATATTGTATAAAAAGAAAAAAAGACTGCACTGAAAAGAGAAAATTTAGGGTTTAAATCTCAATTTCTATATTAGACATGTCATTACCCCAAAAAACTTATACATCTCAAGCACAAAATACACCCTGAATTTGGAAATTCCACTAAAGGATCACAATTGTCATTTATCAAGATATTAATCCAGATTCTACAAATTTAACAAATTTAGTTTCTTACATATGACATCCCATTAGCTTAAGAAACTTCATTTGAAACATCAAAAACCATGATCTTTACTATTTCAGAGGATGGCACAGTACTTGTATTTTATAACTAAATACAACTGTACTAAAAGAAGGTGCATCTGTTTTCTCTCTCACAAAATATGAGTTCCATGCTAAAATTTCAAACTAAAGACAAATGATAAAAAAACAAAACTCATAGATGTAGCAACGTCAATACAAAAACAAATCACCTCTTATGAAAGAAAAATACTAAAGATGAAAAAAAAAAGTAGTTGGCAAACTGATTCTCAATCAGAACAATAAATCAGATCACCATATGCACCAACATATTCAATGAGATAGAGAAAAATTCCTAAATCACTTTCAACTCAAAATACGCAACAAAACTCTAAGCTATACCCAAAATACCTACAGTGTTAGAGAAAATAAAAAAATGAATGCCACAAAAAAGTACATCATAAGACAAATAAAATGAAGGGAATGAGTCACCTTTTATTCGGCTTGTTCTTGCCATGAACCTGACAGTAATATACAATCTCAACCTCTTGCGTCTTCAACATTGCCTTGTTGCACCTATCATGAAAACATGAGTTGTACCACCATCCTTGTTTTTGCAAAAAATCTCGCTACAAAAGCAGCGCAGTGATTAAAATCGTATGCTTATATATGAAGGTTGTGACGAAATGTAAGATTGACACGAAAGAGAGCACAAAACATAGATCAATAATTGTTATTTATATGTGTAATTCTTTATCACATTACATATCTTGGAGGATGAGTTGCATCATTACATACTGAGTGGATTGCAGGATTTAGCATCTTCAGCTCAGTGACACTTCTCATATCTTCTTCATTGATCTCCCTCGAAAATGTCAGGCTTGAGTATGCACCAGAGACCATCACCCTGTCACCAACCCTTGAGAATCTGAAATCAAAGAAATGTTCAAGATGATATTAGTCATTGCATAATCATAATCACTAATTATAAACTATCATACTTACTCAGCTCTATATTGCTATGTCTCTTTAATTTTTGGGTTCAGAACAATGCATGTATGAACTGTCCTGGTTGCTCCTATGCGCCCTGCACGAACATTAAAAATCAACTTAAAAATATAAAGATCCAATGTCTAATTGTATACGCAGACCATACACAACAAAGGATCATTGATCACCTTTCCAAATTTGATATGGTACTAAAATATGCTATACTTGATAAAATTTACGTGCTACTGATATATATGGAAAAGTGATATATATATATATATGCTATATATCAATAAGCATATGTTATATATTCTAATTTTACTCAGCTTAGAAGCATCAACAACTGTTCATTGATAAATATATACACAGCAAGTTTTGATCTACTGATCGAAATGGTTTTCAAAATTGTAGCACGTATCAAATTATTTTATACTTTCAAATGAAAGGTAACTCCATTAAATAAAAAACGTATGTTCTGGCCATTAGTAGTATATCATCATCAGCAACTGTTCTTTAATTATTTGTGAGACAAATATAGCTTACAAATGAAACCATATCAATCAACTCCGACTTAAAAAATTAGAAAATACCATCCAGAAAACCAAAACTTGAAGTTTTTGTTTGTCTTCTTACTTTTGGTCCTTTTTGGGTTCTACTAATGGGGTTTTTTGATTTTAATCTTTGGTTTTCGCCATCTGTATAGCATTTTTTTTAGACTTTTTTACTTTTGTATATAAGTTTCTTCGTTTGGTATGGTATCCGTTGCTAATGGTTTTACGCATGATGATGTTGTGGTTGATACTATAGATTTCTCCAAGGAGACTTAAACAAAATGACAACATTAGATCACAACCACAGTACCTTCAAATTTAGTAATCCGCATTGCAGTCAGGGTTACAAGGACTGGTTCAGGATCATGCTTCACTTCTTTCATAGGAAAGGATGTTGCAATGTCTCCCCACAGCGTGATTCTCAACTCTTGTCTCCTATACATCCAATACACAACATAAATGAACTCAATATCATTGGTATGATACATGCCTTAAAAAAGAAACATGTTTGCTCATCACACACGTGTGTTAATGAAATTGGATCATCCACTGTTAATGAAAAATCAAGCATAATGTGAATATACTTGTGCAGTGATGATAAAATTGAAATAACATCATATGAGAGACAGAATGTTCCTGAAGTACTAATATGGTGATTATACATTATAAACTTTCATAAATGTGTAATTATGTTTTACAGTTCATAATGATTATGTATAATCTATCAATTCAACACAGATAAGGTCTCATTTCTTGGCACAGATCATACACATGATCACACTTTGAAAAGCATAACAATCTCAGCATAAGAGAGTGCAGATAAAATACTCTATAAACATGAACACAATGTCAGTCCTGAACTCCTTCCTTCCCATGTTTCATATTTTCACCAGCTGCGGCTCCCTCACAGCTTAAATACATTCTTAAAAATCTTGCAGCCATTAAAAGAAAGAAGTTAGTGTGATTTTTTTGAGATCATATAATGAGGGTAGATATTTTCAATGCATGCCTCACCACCAAGAATGGGTTGAAATTTTGCCTCATCAGCCAATTGTGAAAAATTGAGAAATCTAAAAGCATATCTTGGAATTTTTCGCATGACTCCTTCAACTGATTTGAATTACGTCTTTGCAGTGAAATTCAGCATGATATCAAGCTCGCAGACTCTCTGTCTATCAATATTGTTCTTTGTACTAAACCAAGAAATATCATACACGTCTCCCGCTATCATCAGGTTTGGGACATGTCCATAGTACTATTCCTCGATCATATCATGGATCGAGGATCCATGTGGGTACTTCAAAATAAATGAAATTGTGACGACCCGAATCAGAATCAGTAGTGTATTCGGCACGATTCACGAGATTGGGCATAATTGCAGTTTTACGCTATGTGTGTGGTTTGTCGATTCTATTCGCGACTTTATATTCGGCCCAGAATTTGAGTTGAGTGTCTTCACGGAAGTTGTAGAGTATGTGATTTCGAGCTCGTGGGCGGTTCCGGAAGATTTTTCCGATAACCGAGGAATATAATATGATTATTAGAAGTTTCGGTATTCGACGAGTTTATCCGATTGTTTCGTGTTTATCCGAATCGTGATGGTTATCCATTTCGAATTGTCGATCAACCCGAGGCGCGAGTATAAATAGCGGGAATAGTCGAGAAATAGTCGTAAATCACAGTTTGATGTTGACTGGACCGTTGACTTTCCAAAAATAGCAAGTTGACCGTTGACCCGAAGTGGAAAGTTTCCCGATTGGTCTTCGCTGTCCGACGTCCATTTTCCGGCCACCTCCGACCTCGTTGAGGGTAAGGTTCGCTTCCCCTTGTGATTTCGAGTTGATTGGTGTTTGATTTTATGGAAATTGATGAGGATTTGTGGTGACCCGAATCGGGTCGGTTTCACGGTTCTCGCCGGTGACGGTTTGGGTGGTTCCGGCGAGTTTTGGAGGTGGAGAGGTTGGGGTTTCACCTCCCCACACCTGGGTGATGCTTCCCCTGTACTTGTTTTGGGTTGAGGTTGAGTTTTAGGAGGAACCCGATTAGGTTGCCGGAGATGAATTCTGTTCGGGTTTCGGGCTGAAATTGACATGGTTCCGATGAGAATTGGATCTTGAGGCAGTTGAGGAAAAGGCTTGGCTTGAGATGGGCTACAGTTCTGGAGCTTCCTCGCTAGAGGAGGTCAACGGTGGTGCTCCGGCGAGGAGTTGACTTTTTAGTTTTCGACGTTTTTAATGTCGTTTTTCTCGTAATCGCGCCCTGATTATCTTCCAGAGGTTTTCGGATTGATTTGGGTAGTGGATTTTTAGTCGATGGTTTCGAGTGGAGATTTCGGGAATTCCGTTAATCATTTTGTATTGCATTGTATATTTCCGGGAACGGTTGGTTTCCGTAATTAAGTACAGAGTTGTGGGTTATGTTTTTGATCAGTTATGTTTGTGAATATTCAGGGGATCGAGATCGAGATCGTGATCGTTATTCAGGCGAGGGATCTTCCGCTGGACCACGAGATTAGCGCGAGTGCGCGCTTGCTGATCTGTGAGTGGACACATTTATATTTTCACAGTTGATTTGCGAGTTCATGATTTTTATGATTTTCCGTATTTAAATTATACGATGTTGAGATATATGTTATTTTCGGAGGTATTGCTTTATATTTATTGGTGATGGCATTACTGCATCGATGCTTCGGCTACTCGGCTGATCACCGGTAGTCCGCCAGAGTTGAGAGATTCCTCTGGACCAGAGTTGAAAGATTTCTCTGGGTAGGGTTGAGAGATTCCCTTGTATGCCGCCGAGGTTGAGAGATTCCCCTGACCTATCACCGTCGGGTTTGAGCGATTCACCTGACGTCGGGCTTGAGGGATTCGCCCGACAACCTCCATATATATGTGCTTTCCGAACTCGCACTGTTTTATATGTTTATGTATATAACTGGTGAAAGGCATATGTTTATTTTCGTCCACTCACTCTAACATTTTTATTTGCCTTTCCCCTGGGCTTTTCGGTTTCCGTGCCCAGTTTGCAGTTCGGATTCAGGTGTTTCACGTCGCAGTTTGGAGGCTAGTGATCTGAGCTACCTGTGTTTTCTAGTAGGTTCTTGTTTCGCCTACTGATGTGTATATTGTATATATTTACACTAGAGGTCGCTCTGATACAATCTGATACGTGTTTATACGGATTTTCTCGGATATATATATACTACAGTATGTTTACTGTTTATTGATTATGATATGATGTTGAGAAATCCGGATGGGATTAGTGCCCACGGTTTGGCTTTTGTGGCATAGGACGAAGTGTTATTTTCAGGGTGCAAGTTTATCCAATTCCACGTTAGTAACGAAACTCTGCCGAAATTTTAAATGGTTTTTGTTGGTTCGTGTTTTCAGAAGGGGTTCGATTCCGGTTTAGGTAACTGAATCGGGATTGGGTCCTTTCAGAAATAGTCAAGAAATATACAGTACATGTATTATAGATGAGGAATCAGATTTAATGATTCATGGTTGCTGTCATTTTAAATATCTTAAAAAAAAAACAATACTAAAAGCAGAAAGTAGTTACACGCTCAGGAAGATTTAGATACACGGCAATTGAAAGGGATAATCGATTTCATCAGAATTCTGGAAATTTGCACCCTGAAAATCTCAAAATACCAGTGGCATCAAGTGTCCCCACTAGCTAGTGCATATGTAACAACTCCTTCATCATAGCATGCATCAATATTATACTAACAATTATAGATGCAAAAAAACCTATTATACAAACAAAAAGAACTCATAACTGGAAACATATGCTAAACACACTTAAACATACAGCTATTTTGAGATTGTATAAAAAAAACATATACAATATATGATCAGGTTGTTCAATTTGAACAATGTGATCATAGACAAAATGTTCCTATAATTTGCTAGCGGTAAAAAAAAATTTCTGTCAATACACTAATTATATGATCAACAGATAACAAATGAAATTTCAGTTTACCTCTTCATCCAGTAAGAGATAGTGGAGTCCATTATATTGCGGACTATTAAACAGTCGAGGCCTCCACTCTAGCACCACACGTGCTCTGAGGGTCATCCCTATCGTGAATGCCTTCATATCTTTGATCAACCTCGTCATCTCTAATCAACCTAGAAATGAGATAAATTATCATAAATGCCAATTCAATCTTCAGCTTTCATATATTAATATAATGGAAGACTTAGAGCACTAAACATTATATTATCAAATAGAGAAACAAAGTAGCGTGATCACAGTACTACTGCATCTATATGTCTAAGATGAAAATGAGCAAACTATGCATAAAATATTACACAAACAGAGCACATAATAACTCAAGCCCACCTATGGATGCATAACCATCTAAAACCGTAATTGTCTCAAGGCCAGCATCAACTCACTAACATCTCAGTACAGAAAAAAAAAACCAGGATCATAAACAATAAATAAAAAAAATATTCCAAAAACCAACAAACAATTTATACAATATCATCTTCATCAATTTTCCAATTTCTAACTCTCCGACATGGACCTCATGGTTACACTTAACTAACACTTCAACCACATTTAACCACTATGTCAGTCAATAAACAAAACTCACATGTACATTACAGTGCATACAATTTTGTATCATACCATTCCATCCATAGCACTATAACATCATTCTATCCAGACCATTACCACATTATTCTTCTCCACGTGATTCACAAAATACCTTACAAATCTAGAAATATTAAAAAAGACCAACAAAAATACAAATCTAGGTATTTAGGGAGATTGTTAAGAAGCTTTTAAACTTGTTCCTCTTTGCTTATAGGGGGTATGAGTTACTCGAACCCCGTACAAATATTTTTGAAGGCCTAATCAAAATCAGTGAGAATGTCGTAACCATCAAAATTAAGTGATTGCCATTGTTGTTGAAGACTTTCCATCTAACAAAAAATGACATATTAAAATGAGCCAAGGAAGCAAACAACGTAATGAAAGTACAAATAGCAGTTGATTGAACACTCACAAAAAGAGTCTAACATAAAGTAAAGACATTCAATAAATCAAATTATTCAAGAGATAAAACAAATATGTAAAAACAAAATATATGGTGTTGAGTGTATATAACAGTTCACTTAAAAAAAATACATATTCCTTCCATAGATCGCAATTTAATGCTACATAAAAGGGATGTATGTGTAGTGAGTAAAAACGCAAGACAGGATATGAAGATATAGTATCTACAAGTCATCAAGTAATTTATTTATTTTGTTTTCATTATATTATCTGAACAAATGCAATAATAATAACGAAGAATAGATGTAGAGAGAAATACAATAGCGTTTGAAAGGAAGCGATATGATAATTATTATAATAGCGCCTCAAGACAACAATAAGTAACATCAACAGTATGATTCAAATATGAATTAGATGATATTGATAGTTTTCTCGTTATTAGTAATGTGCATACAAATGTAGTTTAATTGACAATTTGGGTACATCACATCACTTTTTAATTTCATATTTAACATAATTAATCCTTGACCATTGATTATCTACCAAGACATACTATTGTTGGGCCCACCAAAACAAAATCTCTAGCCCAACATTTTTTATAAAAAAAAAATCAAAACATTTTTCTAACAAAGAGAAAAAAAATATTATCATTTAATGACCTTACGATGAGCTCATGGATGCAGGTATAGGCGTGCATGATCCAATGAAAACATTGTATCCCAAGAACGATTGTCATAAATGAGAAAATACAATTGTATATTCACTATATTCCTATTATTTAGTGCTAGCATTGAACAACAACAACAACAACAACACCAACAACAACATCAAAAATATTTAATAGATTATTATTATTCTGCTAGAAAAAGACAGAAATACAAAATATTTAATAGATTACTATCTTGAAGATTAAGCAATACATCACAATATTTCAAATTGCTCTTTGAAATATTTAAAAAACCACTGCAACTTTGTACAACCAAACATATGAAATTGCAAAATATACTTTGTATCAATCAGCCAATTTGTGTGTATATATATATTGATGTATATCTAATTATTTACCTATCACAGCTATATACTTACATCACATCACTTTTTATTTCATATTTAAAAGTCAATGTCAACTGATTAACATCTTAATAAAAAAATATTAACCCAGATCATAAACAACAATTAAAAATAAAATCATAAAAACTAACAAGCAATTTATACAATATCATGTTCATCAATTTTACAATTTTTAACTCTTTGGCAGAGGCCTCATAGTTACACTTAACTAACACCTCAACCACACTTAACCACTATGTCAGTTTATAAACAAAACTCACATGTACATTATAGTGCATACAATTTCGTATCATACCATTTATCCATAGCACTATCATATCATTCTATCCATACTATTACCACATTATTATTCTTTACATGATTCACAAAATACCTTACAAATCTAGAAATATTAGAAAAGCGACAAAAAAAATCAAACAAAGTGGGTCATTTAATCAGATAATGCATAGAAACAAACCAAACTAAACTATCTTCCCTATTAAATAGGCTGACTTTACTATGTTTTCTTTGCTATGGTCATCTTAGAAGCTTATTTTGACTTGTAAACTAAACTTTAAGGGTGTGCTACATAGGTGGAACATATACTAAGAAATGTAGTTGCCTAGCATTCAATTGTATTAAATTTTTTGAACAATTAAACATGCTTGTTTTATTAGATCTTTATGTTGACGTAATTAATCCTTGACCATTGATCACCTACCAAGACATACTATTGTTGGGCTCACAAAAACAAAATCTCTAGCCGAACACTTCATTTTAAAAAAAATAAATTCAAAACATGTTTCTAACAAAGAAGTTGCCTTTTTATTGCAAAAATTGTATATATATTTCTTTGTGTTCTTACAACATAAACATACTTAAGTTTGGTTTGCCTCAAGGGATAGATAAGATTTATTCAATTCCTTTATGCTGAAAGCTTATGTATTTTTCAAGATATGCAGCATAGCGATGAAGAGATCAAATACCACTTAGATGTAATATAACAACACTAACCAATCTCTACATGTTAGATGGTACTGTGCATTGAAACATCTTAATCTTATAGAATTTGTAACCATATTTTGCAATTCATGATGCAAGAAATCAAATTCATGATTTAAGAAGAAGCATTCCAGGATACAATATTGGCTTAATATTCTCTTAACATATGATCTTATACTTCCCATAACAATATTTGGTCAGAGTTCTGAAGTTACTCGTCATTCAGTATATGGATCAAAAACCCTAGAAGTCTATTTTTCAATGGAATTGACAGATTACGATACAAATTTCTAAAGCGTCTGATGATTCACGTTGGGTACACAAAGGTCAGAGCAGAAAACGCAGAAACTGGACAGATGAATATGAAACTTAACATCAAAAGAAACAGCACTTCCCAGTGTTGGATTAATTGAGACATTCTTTATATCATTTTGAAACTCTTGGAGTCCTCTATGTTTGGAATTCGTTAAATAAGCCCTGGTGCATAAGATATTCAGGTTTGAACAAACAAAAGTCACTTTGCTTTCAGTTTTCTGTATTTTTGCTTAACTTTGCAGGTCTTTAGATTTTGTATCTCTTTAAGTTATGGAGTTAATGACATATGAATGGAAAGCTAGTAATGTGAAGTTTAACCCCAACTTCAGGATCTAGATTCCAACACCATATGAAGGAGTAATAGACAATGAAATTTGGCAAGTTGCAAAGTTTTTGTTGAAAATTAGTTGTTCTTTAAAAGTGACGTTTTTTGTTTTCTTGAGCATTAAAGGAACATCTTCTTGGTACATTGAGCTTTCTTGGAGTGCCTTAGCATGGACCTTAAGTTTAGAAGTCAAATAAGAGAAAACAAAAAATGAAAAGGAAACAAAATAAAGTGAGAGAGAAAAAAAAAGATTAATGATACAATTTTTACTTCATATTATACTAAATTATACCAGGATACTTTAATATTTGATATAGTATAGGATGTGTTTTGATCTCTCTCTCTATACCCCCATACTTACCCTTTCATTAGTGATTTGTTGAATTTCACATTGATCATTGTAATCTCACTTAAGGTAATATACAACATGTGCTTAATGTATGGACAATATTGTGATTGAAGTGTTATATATATATACTTGTTGATGTCAAATTTGCATTAAGAAGGTAACTGACATGGAATCACATCAAGAGCATTGTACTTAGAATGGATGATCTCTACAAAGAATTTAAAGCATTGCATTTGCCGTTTATGATCATTTATTTTGATAGTGATGTCTCTTTAATACTTGACATGGGGAACACATTTTTTGTTTTTTTGAATTCTCAGAATATGGTACTTACCTATACATGAAGTGATTGCAATTCTTGCATGGATTATGCTAATCTATTGCTTGGAACAATGAACCGGCTTCACACTTTCTCATGCAATCATTACTTCTTGGAGGCAGCAAACTCTTGACACAATTACGATTGTCTGGCCTATATAAGTCTCTACCGTCATAACACTTATTTATTTCCTATTCTTTGCAGGTCTGTAGAACAATCTTCACCAGATTATCATCATGTCTAGTGCCTCTAACTCTGAAAATGAGTATGTCTTTGATTCACCACCAAGGCGTAAGCACAACCAAAGTAACATAGCTACCACACTATCATATCACATGACGAAACTCAATGAGCAACTCGACAGCTTTGGCCAGGAGATGAAGACAATGGCTGAGAATTTATTGACCCTCATGGAGTGAACTTCTGTGCTGCAGCGTGATACGTTGGCACTTCGTGAACGTGTAGATTTTATTGATCGATGTCTTCCCTCTTAGTCGGGCCTTGTAGATTCATCCATAACCAAAACCCATTCTCTGTGAACATTGCTCCAAATATCTATCTCTTTATGTTATTATTATGTGTTTGTCAGAACAATATTTAAGGTTTTTTTAATTTTATCGGGTTTTTTTGTAGAACAATTTTTATGATTTTCTAATTTAAATATTAATTATTTATGGATGTGTAACAGATTATTATAAGCAGATGAGATGTATATATTGGTCTTGTTAGCTGTGATTGTATTTGCAGGTTTGATGGTGATTCTGCAAAGAATAAAGTGGAGAATTATTGTTGGATCCATACATGCAAGAGGATAAAAAAAACCTGGCGAATCACATCGATCTCTCACCAGGTTACAAATGGATTGGTAAAGGATCTGTAGTTTGGATCAATCTCTATGAATGAAATTGTAAAAGAACCTGAATGCATGCTATGGTAGTTTGGATCCATATCTCTCATACAACAACATAATCCTTATTTTGCAGGTGGCAAAGGGCTACTACATGCTGCATAAAACAACCTCTTTGTTGAATATGTTGTTTTAGATTACTGATTTCATACTTGGTTTATTACTAATTTGCATTGAACTTTATAAAATTGTTATACAAATTTTACTATCATGAATATTGGATATTACTGTCACTATCATTCTTTTACATAAGTACATATGAAAACAATTATCCATTTACAATATGACACGATGAAAATCAAATTTATTCTTGTGATAAGACTTATTAAGCAAAAGTGAAATATTAATATTAGAAACTGGATATCCCATTTTACATGAGTATTCAATATGACATGAATAGTAGGTATTCCTAATCTCAGTGCTTAACAATATTTCAGAGGCAGTGATTTTTAAAGCCAACGTCACCATTCCATACGTCACTTATCTCCAGTTATTGGAAAGACCTTTCCAAGTCGATAATTTTCTCCAGGATTTTTGGGCTTTTTTATCCCAGATTAGGTAACCGCACATTCTCCAATGATATATGCTTTGGATTTCAAATCTATTTTGGAACCAAGTTGGTAAGAAACTAAATCGATTGATTGGAAAATGATTGGGTTCTTTGAAGGAATTGGAAGGGATGGGGATCAGAGAAGAGACATGATTTTCAGCGAATAAGAACCTAAATGTGTCTGCTGGGATTTTCTGTTGCTAGTTCGATGAAAATGAGAGCAAGATCGAAGTTGTTGATATGGAGGAAGTTCTCCATGTGCCGGATGTGTGGGCTGTCCAAATATATATATACTAATTATGGGAACAAATAAGATACTTGGGAAAAGAATGTGTATATTTATATATACAATGTATATACCTTGAAAAAAAAAGGTGTACATTTTATACATGGTGGCCAACTGATGGAATGATCGATATGAGGACGTGACAATGCAACATAATCGATTTGAATGAATTTGTCACAAAAAGGTTGTCGTGTACATTTACAATAGTTCTGTATATAATATAACAAAATATCAAAGAATCATATGCCTTGTAAGACATCCTTATATACAATATTTTTTGTGCAATTATGAGGAATATCATCACCATTTTTGGTAAATACTTTTAGACATTTTTTTGATGTAACCCTGGATAATGCCACATATAACTGTCCATGAGTAAAAACTGGTTTGGATAAATATACTCCGACTTACTGTAATGATTGCCCCTAACTTTTGTTTATTATCATCGTGTAACATGGTCGGACAGAAAATTGACGTCTCTTAAAAATAAATGGCCATTTCGTTTCAGTTGCATATAACACTATCCTCGGAATGTGAACTTTGTCCCCTGTGTTATTTCCCGTAAGTATTTTTGCCTCAATCAACCTCTCAAACAACTTTGTAACGATTAACCTGGTGCCATTGCAAAGACCACGCATCTGATCTAAATTTCTCAATAATATAATTGGCATGTCAATTTTCAATATAAGTTGATGAGCAGGTAATCCGCAAAATTCAAGTTTGTTCAAAAATTCCATAGGATACAAAACATCAATATTATCACTATTACCTTAACTGTATGAAAATGAATTTGAACTAAATATGATTTTTTATCACCCGGTAATAGTTTAATGGCATAATCATTAATATCACAAACAACGTTAACGACATTTTTTGGAGTCACTATGACACGCTCTCTTAAATAGTTTGTATCACTATATCTGTACAAAAAATTGGGATATGTTGCTTGGAAAATTGATTCTATGGGATCAATTATAGGATTGGTAAGTAATTTTTTTGGTATATCAATCCAACTAATATCCGGATCACCTGTAGGTAATTTTGATTCCATTAATCGATCTTTTCCTATTTGTAATATCCATTTAGCAAAAATTTTGGTCTCATTCTTTTCTATGCTACTCAAAACAGTGGTTGATAATCTCATATTTCCAGTTAAATGAAATACAAAAATATAAGGCCACAAATATGAATTATTGAAGGATTGTTGAATAATCTGTTCTTTACTGCCACCCGGTATCACCGGCAATGTTTATATAAAATCTCCACCAAATAAAATTGTCTTTCCTCCAAAGGGTTATTCTTTTTTAGACAAAATATCACAGAGTGTCCTATCCACTAATTCAATACGCCATTTGTTATACATAGGAGTTTCATCCCAGACAATTAGTTCAGCTTTTTCAATTAATGAAGAAAGATAGTTTCTCTTATTTATATTACAACTCGAATCCTTATCTATAATGGGCTTTATTCCAAAGCGGAGTGAGATGTTCGACCCATCGGAAGTAACAACAAAGCAATACCCGATGAAGCAATAGCCAAAAAAAATTTGTCTTTAGATCTCAGTCTTGAAATGATGGTATTCCACCAAAAAGTTTTTCCTGTACCTCCACAACCATAAAAAAATGATCTCGATCTTTTTTCTTCCACGACTCTGATCACCTCATCATATATAATTTTTGTATTTTTATTTAATCTGGTATCCAAGTCAAAATTTCCTTATTTTAATGTTTTTGAATCAAAATTTAGCTCTTCTCTAATAAACCTATTCTCAAGTTCATCTATTCGCCGTATCTTTGGCATGGGCAATTGATGATCTTTCAAACTACTAGAGGACATATTAAATAACTTCTCAAGTTCATGCGAAACAACATTTTTTAATTCATCATCCAATATGTTGAGATTTGGCATGTTATGTTTTGATCTCAATTTGTGCAGTCAGCATTGTAGTTTCTATATGTGGATTATGTAACACATTTTTTCAGAGAATTTGATCCAGGATAACAAACAGTATGTTCATTAGGTAAATGAATCTTCAGATACTGAACTGCAGGAAATCTTGAATGAATAGAAAATTCAAATAAACGCCATACAGACTCGTGCGGAGTTAAATATCGACAATTGAGATAATTTTGTATTTCATCATTTACATTGTCATCACGAATCATTGTGTTAGCTCTATGAGTTCTTTATTTATGTACTTGAATAAATATTTTATTAACATAGATTGCGAACATGATTCAACATTTATATGAGTGTTATACCTTAAAAACAAATTAGCATTATATGGTACAACAAAATTATTGCCAACTTCAACTCCGTTTTTAATTACAAAGCGTGAATCATCATCACAACGTCTATACAAATAAGACATTGTTGTCTGGAAGATTGTGCAAGAATTAAATGATTTTAAAAAATGCTTTGAACATAATTTGTTTCGCATACACGGAGAAGATGGATTGAGTTGACCGCAAGGACCATGAATCATAAACTGGCTAACTATTTCAAACAACTCTGGATCTCTATTCTTGTCCGGCAATTCAGCTGAAATTATAGAATCTATATTATATGTAGTATGACACTTGCATTTATTTTTGAGCCAAAATAATAAATAAGCATGGGGCAATCCTCTTTTTTGAAATTCAATAGTACATGCATGAGCGTGAACTTCTCCAAAAGGTTCCCCATGTTTGATATAAGAAATCATATCATCCACATTTACTTTGAATAATCGACAAATAAAATCAGGATGATCTTCTGCTTTATATCCAGGTTTTTTTTCAAAATATTTCAAAATTTTTGGCCGTTTCACATCATAGGTGAAAGTGATAAATAAATCTGGATTACCATATTCTCTACAAATTGTCATTGCATCCTGGTGATTATTTATCATATCTCTTGGAATACCTGTGTGAAAATCAGGGAGAACAATTCTTTTTCTGACATCAGAGCCCTCCACAATTTCATCAGCGACAAATGTAGATAAATTTTTCCATGTTTCAGCCCTCATTTCTGGTTGGTGATGTCTTATATATTCCAAACGATTTTCTTCGACCGTTGCATATATATCAACTAAATATTGTTGAAATAATCTACCACTTTTAACAAAGTGCTCGATTGATTTTGCTTTTATGGATTTGATAACATGCAAATTTGTCCATGGTCAATTTTCTCTATTTTTCATCACCACCACTTGGCATCGATCTTAATTTCACACTAATTTTAAATCAATCTTCCCCATACAAAAAAAGAAGCGGATACTGTAATGACATAAATTTCGGATGAATTTTAGAGATTTGCTTCATTGTTCCTTCATTGGATCGAACGATAATATCTCTATTAGAATTAAACTCACCTATGTCACCCACAATTAATCCATCGATTTCATCACCAGAAGGTAATTCATATTATTTGTTGTCATTTTTTTCATGATCAAGTACAGTGATATCAAAATTAAGCAAGGAACGTCTCTCAAAATTATCTCTAACTGATCGATACACTTTTGACAATTCATTACGCTCCTCTAATAATTCCATCAATCCTTTTACAATATCAACATTAATCATATAATTTGCATTATCTCGATCAATAGCTTTGATGCGATTTGAAATCTCATTTTGAGTGTCATATACATATAATTGAGTATACTTTGGAGATTTTCCTTCAAACAGTAAAATCGAATCCATTCTATGATGCACTTGACCACATATTTTGAACACATACGAATCTGGTTCTTTGTTCACATGATGTTCAATTTTAGCTCCCATAGATGTAAAAGTAAACATAGAATTATAAACTCTGATATTATCACGAAACAATGGACTCTTTGAAACATTATCAGGATTTAAAATTTCATCAAGAAAAGGAGGAGTTGGATTTGACATTAGAAGTTGAACTCGACCTTTTTAACAACAAGGAGTATATATCAATTGCGTATTCTGTTTTCTTTGTATTGCTTCATCAAACCAAAATAGAGTAGCACAATGGTTACATGTATAAGTGTCATCACCAAAGTCCTTATAATAAATAAAAACACCTGAAATTAAAATCACCAAAATATGACTTAGATATTTGATGATTGACAATAATTCATGATCAATATTTAAAATTGGATAACATTGGACAATTGACATAGAGATATCTTCTAACTTGCTCAGCTTCATTGATACGACGCATGTCTAAAAGATCCCACACCAACATCTATCATTCATAAAAGATGACCGAGATAAGGCTAATGAATCGGCAACAACAACAGAACACTATGTTTCACAGTTTGAGATGTACTAAGCTAATATGGACACAGTTCAACTACACCAAGCAACCAAAAATAATAAATCATGAGGAAAGTCTCAAAAGTGTGCTGAACCTACTATATAATTCCACATTATCACCATCACTCTCAAGGGCATATAGTCTCATTCCAAATTTTTTACTGCTGAAGTGTTTAATGGAAAGAAGCAAATTTAAGTTTTAAATACATTCGTACTTATCTGCCTTGTATGTACTTTGATATGTTGAGTTCAGTGCATTAAGTATTGTTATTCTGAATTTGATACTCATCTGCCATTTTTTCAATTCTTCATTGAGTATTGATACTTTAATGCCAATCTTTTATAACTATTCTTGTTAGGGTATCTAGAAAATCTATTTAACTGTGTACCTACATCAACATTGAATTTACCCATTATCACTATTTTATGTGCTCCACAGACTTGTAACATGATCTAGTATATTTTCATGGTTTGTGACACTATATTCGGTCATTCCTGAGATTTTATATTCCAAAAAAAATACAATCAACCCATGCTTCCATAATAGCTAACAGTGCTCATCAAAACAAAACATTGACTTCCATAATAGAAAACCACATAAACATTCCACTATTGCAATAGACCAGAAAAACAACACACCCAAAAGCTAACATTTTTGTCCTGGAAAACAGAAAAGCAAGCAACATTTTAAAGACTAAACTTAAAATGAATTTGTCAACTGTTACTTAATCTATATGCATTCTTCCCAAACTCAAACAAACTATTTCTAATTTAATTAGATAAGAAGAAAATCGTACTGCAACATAATGATGATGAACAAATGTCTTCACCACCACTCTCCTCACTGCTTTCATTAGCACACTGTCCGGAAGTACTAGCAGATAAGCATGATCTCTTAGAGGAAGAACGTTCAACACAATCACGCTCTGTCTTACGCATCATATCTGAAAAAACAACCTGAATTCCATCAAACAATGCAAACATTAAAACCGTGAATTCAGGTAGCATGACAACACCTGCGATAGTTTCATGGAGATCTACATCGTCATCGAGGTTCTCCATTGCTATCCCTATAAAAATTCATAAGGAAAAAGTTCAAAATAAATTTTTCCTAAACAACCTCTTGTCCTTGTTATTTGGTCCAAGACTGCACCAACAAACGACACTAAAAAAGCATCAAACAGTACAATTTTTATACAATACCTCTAACAACTTGCTACAATGCATCATGCTTTCGTCACTTCCTGTAAAACATTTTGAAAATTACGAACTATACTAAAAAAACACCTTACATCATAACTGTTGTACTACATAATATAGCAGGTACGATCCCTATCATATCCACAGTATCAATAGCGATATACATAATCAAGGTCACAATGTGAAGGATACAATACCAACTACTGTGAACATGCAAGATCGCAAGTTGAACCCCTATATTATGTAATATAAAAAACTTAACCATGATCATTAAAAGCTCTATTATGCAATACATAAAAATTGCATCTTTCAAACCATTCAGTCACGATTTTCAAACCAAAATATTACTCTTCAAAGCTCCACCTCAAAGAGGCCATATATTTTGCACAACAAAAAACTAAACAATTCAACAACAACACAAATAAAGGTTAAGCCCTGGAAACGAAACACAGAACAAAAAGACCATCAGTAAAAATGTAATGACCCAACTGATAAGCATCTGGTTGTATTTTATGTTATGAACAAAATTTGGTCCTTTTTCATAACTATAAACACACACAGTAGAGCCAAAAAACAAAAATATTTAAAAGTGGCCACTCCTAATAACACACAATGCATACTACACCAAATCACAGCAAATACAGCTTCCATATCAAACTCAACATAAAATCTGACTCTAAAGTACCTACGCTCCCCACCCATTCTCACACTTAAATAAATTATAATCATGAAGGCTATGCAATACAACTAATATTGAAGAAAACTATTAAATTCAAATTGAAGTTTATGCAATACAACTAATTTGTAACCTTAGAAATTTAATCCACTTCCCAGCAATACGCATGGACCAACAACCTACCATGGAGTAAAATTAGCACATAATATATCATACTACCATCTCAACATTAACCAGAAAAAGCCAAAAATGACCACATCAGTATACAAAAACAACGGTTTCTTCTAAAATTGTCGGAATCTGAATAAAATCTTGAAGAAACTTATAAATTCAAATTTGACATGAAGATTACATTAGCATATAAAAGGCATGCCTAGATATTCCTTGCTTCTAAAAAATAAACGACCATTAAATTTCCAAACAAATTGAATTAACAAAAATAAAAGAACCTACCAAAAATAAAGAAATAGTAAGAAAAGGAGCTTAATCTTCGTCTACGTCCTGCAAAGTTATACATAAAATAAAGTTATTAGCACATACATCCAAAGTTCACATAGGATGAAAAGCTTTATACACGTATAAACAAAATTTGTAACTCTCAAAAGTGAATAAACAAAATATCATAATATTAGTGAACATTCTACTGATCACATATTTATATTTTAATCTCATGAGCCTTGATCTCTAATAATAGGAATCTAAACAAACAAATATTCATATAAAATTAAGCAACACCAAAACTATTTTACCACAAAAATTCCAGAACAAACATAAATCAGACTATATATTGTATAAACTTTTAAACAACAACCACAAACACAACAACATAATCACACAGCTAGGAGCTTTTCACTTAAAACATATATAAACAAACTAAACTAAATATAATTATATCATAGACAAGTAAAAATAAAAACCAACAGACTGGAAGCATGGACAATTAGAAATAACTACAAAATGAAACAAAAAACTAAATAAAAAAACTAAATACAAATCTAAGCTGAGACAGAAAGACATACATATCATAGTTCGTTCAATAACTATTCTTCGACAACAAATGCAAGGCCAACATTTAAACCTACGAACCCATTTTTTCAAAATTACCAAAACCAAACCCATCAAATTACACACCCAGAAAGATCAGAATACACAGGTTGCGATGGACATGTGACGACCCGGACCAGAATCACCAGTATGATCAGCTATATACGTGAGTTACTGCGTAGTCGCAGAGTTCCGACAGTGTTTGAATCGCCAGATTTGATAACGACTTAATCATTGGCCGAGAATTGGAGCTGGGTCTCTTCTCGAGAGTCGTTGTATGTGTTATTTCGAGTTCGTGGGCGGTTCCGGATCGTTATTTGGACGACCGAGGAATTAATTATGAATATTTGAAGTTCGGATTTAAATGGTGGTGCTCTTAGCGACTTAATTACCGGATGAGAATTTGGTTTCGGCTTCTTCACGGAAGTTGTTCAGAATTTAATTTCGAGTTTGCGGAAACTTCCGGAGCATTATTCCGAGTTACGAAGATTAAGTTGTGAATATTTCCGATTGTTGAGTATTTAGTCGATTAAGTATGTGTTGGTTTGAACAGTTGACTTTTTATCCGATTGGTCGATGTGTTTAACTTCGGGTGATAATTGAAGAATACATCGAGTCGAGTTTGTTGCCGCGAGAATTATCGGAATCGGAATTACGACGAGTAAGTTACGGATATTCGAAGTTTGTCGCAAATTAATTGGGGAAGTTTCCATATTTGGTAAGTCTATAAATAGTGGAGTTTCCTATTTTGGCAAGTCAACACATGGCATTTATTGGCTTTGATCCGGTCAACTCGGTTTGACCAAGTGGTGTGCGACGGTGGTGACACCTCCACGGCTCGCCGGCGGCGAGGCCTGGTCCGGCCACCCCACGGCACGGGGCTGGTGCCGTTCCCTTCGCCTTGACGTCCCGGACTCAATTCCGGCCACCATACACGGCGAAACTCACGGTGGAGGAGGAATTTCCGGCATGAAAATGAAGAAAAAATGGTGAATTCGGGTTCAATGATTTAGGCCGAATTGAGCTACAACTTTGAGTGGGCTTTGAAGTTCTCATCCCCTAGAAGCTACCATGTAAGTTTGGTGATCTAATTTTGCTTGTGAATGGAGAATTTTAGATTTGAAATTTTCGGAACAATTCGGTTTTGCTTGAAATTGGATGAGTTAGAGTGAGAATTGGCCTTTGTTGCAGTTGACAAAGTTGCTTAGTGGATGGTTTTGAGTGGAATAGGGGTTGCTCCGCCGAAAAAATTTCAGATTGGTGGTGGCACTGCCGTGGGCGGCGGTCAACGGTCAACGGCGGTCAAAGTTTGACTTTTTGGGATTTTCGACAAGTTGCATGTCATTTCACTTGAAATCGCACCCCGATCGCAGTGGGGAGGTTCGTTTTTCGAGTTGAGCGTCCGAAAGTATATCGAGGTATTGAGGTGTGATTTCCGGATTTCCGACAGTTTGTCGTAATCGGATTACGTGTTTCCGAGAACGGTGGTTTCTCGTGATTTTTCTTAAATTTTCGAATTATGATTTTGTGAAATGGTTATTGTGATTATTCAGGTATTCGTGATCGTTTGTTTGGCGAGGAACTTTCCGCCGGATCACGGGTTAACGCATATCGCGTTACACTAGTCTGTGAGTGGACAAGTTTCTATTTTCACTGTTGATTTGTGAGTTCGTGGATTTTATGATTTCCGTATTTATTTTATACGATGATTGAGATATATGTTATTTTCGGAGGTGTTATTATATGTTTATTGGTGATGACATTTATTGCATCGATGCTACCAGAGTTGAGAGATTCCTCTAGCCTAGAGTTGAGAGATTCCTCTGAAGCAGGATTGAGAGATTCCCCTGAGTGCCACCGGGGTTGAGAGATTCCCTTGGCCTTTCACCGTCGGGTTGAGCGATTCATCTGACGTCGGGCTTGAGAGATTCGCCCGACAACCTCCATATATATATGTGTTGTGTTCCGAACTCGCATTGTTTTATATTGAGTATGTATATAAAATGGTGAAAGGCATATGTTATTTTCGTCCACTCACTCTAACGTTTTTATTTGCCTTTCCCCTGGGCTTTTCGGTTTCCATGCCCAGTTTGCAGTTCGGACTCTGGTGTCGCACGTCGTGGTCGGAGGCATAGTGCTCGAGCTACCTTGTTTCTTCCAGTAGGTTTATTGTTCTACCTACTATGGTATACTGATATGTTTATACATTAGAGGTCGCTCTGAGTAATCTGTTGTTATGCTATACGATTTTACTCCGAATTTCAGTAAAGTATAGATATATTTATTGTTTTACTTTACTGTTGATATATTGAGAAATCTGGATGGGATTGGTGCCCACGGTTTGTTTTTTTGTGGCATAGGATGAAGTGCATTTTCCGCGTGCAGGTAATGGTAATTCTACGTTAGTAGCAAAACTCTGCCGAAATTTTGAAAAGTTTTTGTTGGTTCGTGTTTTCGAAGGGGTTTAACTCCGGTTTAGGGAGCTAAATCGGGGTTGAGTCCTTTCAGGCACTCCTGATTCAACACAGATTCTGACAATTAAAACAATCAAAATCTCAAATTCTTGTAGAATTGGATATCTTCACCACACTCATGCATACATCACTTTCTCAATACAGTGATAACAATCTCAGTATCAAAGTGTGACGACCCAGAACAGAATCAGCAGTAAAATCAGCTTAATCTACGAGCTTGCGCGTAGTCGCAGATTTCCGACAGTTGTTTGAATCGCCAGATTTGATAACGACTAAATCATTGGCAGAGAATTGGAGCTGAGTCTCTTCTCGAGAGTCGTTGTACGCGTGATTTCGAGTTCGTGGGCGGTTCCGGATTGTTATTTGGACCACCGAGGAATAAATTATGAATATTTGAAGTTTTGACATAATCGGATTTAAATGGTGGTGCTCTTAGCGACTAAATTACCGGACGAGAATTTGGTTTCGGATTCTTCACGGAAGTTGTTGAGAATTTAATTTTGAGCTCGTGGGAACTTCCGGAGCATTGTTCCAAGTTACGAGGATTAAGTTGTGAATATTTCTGATTGTTGATTATTTAGTCGGTTAAAGTATGTGTTTGGGTTGAACCGTTGACTTTTTATCGGTTTGGTCGATGTGTTTGACTTCGGGTGATAATTGAAGAATACGTCGAGTCGAGTTTGTTACTGCGAGAATTATCAGAATCGGAATTACGACGAGAAAGTTACGTGTGTTTGATGTTTGTCAAAAAGATAATTACGGAAGTTTCCTAAAATGGAAGGTATATATATAGAGGTTACCATTTTGGGAAAGTCAAAGCTGAAATTAATATTGTTGACTGGGTTGACCATGGGTCATGGCGACCCGTTTTGCCATATGTTTTCCGTTCGGTTTTGGTGATTTTTCGACCCTTTTCCGGCCACGATTGGCCGGGGTTCCTTCTTGAGAAATGTTGGGCTCGTGCTCCTCTTCGGATTGGTAGGTGGATCGTTCCGTGGGGTGGCCGGAGGAGGAAGAATTCAATCGGCAAAGTTCACGAATTCCGGCAAGTTTTTCTTAATTTCGGGTGGCGGCGTGGAGGCCGAGATGGTGGCTCCTCTTTGGGGGCTTTTGTTAGCCTCGAGCCAAGGAAGCTTTTCCAAGTGGTCTTGAGGGTTGCCGTGGCCGGAGGAGTGAGATCCGTCGAATGGAAATTCCGGTAAGGGTTTGGAACTTTGGGTTGATTTTTGGAGGTTTTCCGGTCAAAATTGGCCTTAACTTATAACTGGAAAGTTGTTGGAATCGTCGAGATCTTTGAAACCATGTGTAGCATGAAATTTTCTGGGCAGGTTTTGATTTTCTGGCGACGGCGGCGTCGGCGCTGCTGGCGGCGATGACTTTTTGCCCGGCGTAGTTTTCGACGAGTTATATGTCATTTCACTCGAAATCGCGCCCCGATCGCAGTGGTGAGGTTCATTTTTCGAATTGAGTGTTTGAAATTGTAGCGAGGTATTGAGGTGTGATTATCGGATTTTCGACAGTTCGTCGACATTGAATTATGTTGTTTCTCATGATTTCATTTGAGTTGTCGAATTATGATTGTGAGAATTGGATATTGTGATTATTCAGGGGTTCGTGATCATTCGTTTGGCGAGGGATTTTCCGCCGGATCACGGGTTAACGCGAATCGCGTTATGCTAGTCTGTGAGTGGACAATTTCTTTTCACGGAATGATTGCTAGTCTTTATACATGTTTTACGAACTTGAGCATGCGTACGAGATTATGTTTTATATGAGCATGTGTTATATGATTATGTTACGCATATGCATTCTTATGCTATTTATTACATTTGCATCGAAATATTTATGATTTGGTTTACACAGAGTACAGTCGTAGTTTATGTTGTTGTATCGATACACATGCATCCCGGCTGATCCCCGAGGGTGCCTACCAGGGGGGAACTGTGCCTTGTGCCGATGTATTTCCGGGTAGGTACAGTTATCTGTTTCTTGTGCCGAGGCATTTCCGGGTGGAAACAGTTACCCTGACCTGAGACCTTTCTGGCTCGAATCACGTGTGGGTCTAGGATCCCGTGATTCGGACTGTACTAGCACGGACATGTCCATGAGTGGCCCCGTGGGATTTTTACTTGCATGCTCAGTACGCTGGAGGAGTATGAGTTTACCTCGTGTACTTTATTGTATTTATTTATCTGGACTCGCATATGTTATTTTAACATATATAAAATTGGTGAAAGACATTTATTTTCGTCCACTCACTCTAACGGTTTTCATGTCTTTCCCCTGGGCTTTTCGGTTTCCGTGCCCAGTTTGAAGTTCGGACTCTGGTGTCGCACGTCGTGGTCGGAGGCATAGTGCTCGAGCTACCTTGTTTCTTCCAGAAGGTTTATTGTTCTACCTACTGTGGTATACTTATATGATTATACATTAGAGGTCGCTCTGAGTATTTTGTTGTATATTTTATACGATTTTACTCCGGATTTCAGTAAAGTACAGATATATTTATTATTTTACATTACTGTTGATATATTGAGAAATCCGGATGGGATTGGTGCCCACGGTTTGATTTTTGTGCATAGGATGAAGTGTATTTTCCGGGTGCAGGTAATGGTAATTCTACGTTAGTAACGAAACTCTGCCAAAATTTTTACGGTTTTTGTTGGTTTACGTTTTCAGAAGGGGTTCAATTCTGGTTTAGGCAACTAAATCGGGGTTGTGTCCTTTCACAAAGATACAAAAACCACATCTCACATTCTAAGCAGAATTCAAACTATTTTAATATTTCTGTGCATCTACTGATCACATATTTATAATTTAATCTCATGAGCCTTGGTCTCTAGTAATAGAAATCTAAACCAAGAAATATTCATACAAAGTTAAACAACGCCAATACTATTTTACTACCAAAATTCCAGAGCAAACACAAATTAGGACTATATATCCCTATACACTTTTAAACAACCACAAACACAATAACAGAATCACACAGCTAGGAGTTTTTCACATAAAACATATATAAACAAACCAAACTAAATATAATTAAAACATAAAAAAATAAAAATAAAAGCAACAGATTGGAAGCATGGACAGTTAGAAATAACAACAAAACAAAACCAAAAAAAAATATAAAAAAACTAAATACAAATCTAAACTGAGACAAAAACACAGACATATCATAGTTTGTTCAATAACTGTTCTTCGGCAACAAATGCAAGGCCAACATTTAAACCTATGAATCCATTTTTTCAAGATTACAAAAACCAAACCCATCAAATTACACACCCAAAAAAATTAGAATACACAGGCTGTAATTGAAAGGACCCAACCCCGATTTAGTTTCCTAAACCGGAATCAAACCCCTTCTGAAAACACGAACCAACAAATACCGTAAAAATTTGGGCAGAGTAACGCTACTAACGCGGAATTGCCATTACCTGCACCCGGAAAATAACACTTCATCCTATACCACAAAAGCCAAACCATGGGCACCAATCCCATCCGGATTTCTCAATATCATATCAACAGTAATAAACAGTAAACATAACTGTAATACATAAGAAATCCGGGAAAATCCATATAAAACATGTATCAGTAACGTATCAGAGCCACCTCTAGTGTATACATATACAAAATACACAACAGTAGGAGAAACAAGAAACCTACTGGAAAACACAGGTAGCTCGAACAACTAGCCTCTAACCACGACGTGAGACACCAGAATCCGAACTGCAAATTGGGCATGGAAACCGAAAATCCCAGGGGAAAGATATGAAAACCGTTAGAGTGAGTGGACGAAAATAAATGTCCTTCGCCGATTGATATATGTTATAATAACATATGCGAGTCAAGGTGAATAAATATAATAAAGTACACGAGGTGAACTCAAACTCCTCCAGCGTACAGAGCATGCATGTAAAAATCCAACGGGGTCGCTCATGGACACATCCGTGCTAGTACAGTCTGAATCACGGGATCCCATACCCACACGTGATTCTAGCCAGAAAGGCCTCAAGTCAGAGGTCCGCCCCCCCCCCTTGTAAAGGCCTCGGGTCAGGGGTCACAGCCTCCCCCGGTAAACATCCTCGGGGATCAGCCGGGATGCAAGTGTATCGATACAACAACATATACTGAGAATGTACTCTGTGTAAACCAAATCGTAAATAGTTCGATGCAAATGTATAAAGCAATGAATAAATGCATGTACATAATGTATAATTGTATAGGCATAATCGTATAACACATGCTCATATAAATCATAATCTCATATGCATGCTCATGCTCATAAAACGTGTATAAAGACTCACGATTATCAGTGAAAAGAAATTGTCCACTCACAGGTGAGCAAAACGCGCACTCGCGCTAATCACTTGGTCCGGCGGAAGATCCCTCGCCCGAAGCACGATCTCGATCCCCTGAATAATCATAAAATATATCTGATCAAAATCACAATCCACAACACTGTACCACACCTCGGAAACCAACCATTCTCGGAAACATATAATACTGTGCAAAATAATCGACGAAATTCCTAAAATCTCTACTCAAAACCCTCGACTAAAAATTCGATACCCAAATCAATTCGAAAACTTCAAGGCGACGATCGGGGCGCGGATACGAGAAAAATGACATTAAAATCATCGAATTCCAAAAGGTCAACAGGTCGCCAGAGCTCCGGCGGCGCGCCATCAACCAGAGAGTTTTCCCGGCGACCGAGCCACCAAAATGTTCTCCTCCTCAAGCCGAGAAACTTTTCCAAAGGCATCAACACCATCCAACCACCACTGTGGCCGGAAATCAGCTCGAAAGTTCAAAATCTCAAACCGGCCGGAAAACTTCCCGGACCGATTCCAGCGCCGTCGCACCACCTCGCCCCTCCAAACCAAAGGGGAAATGATTACCATCCAAAACCCAACAAAACTCACCAAAGGACCACCCCGGAAAGTCACCGGAGCGCTGCCACCAAACAAGGCCGTGACCGGCCGGAAAACCTCAAATTTCATCTCCTCCGTTCTCCATCAAATCAACCTCAAATTCCAAAATTCCAAGTTCTAAACAGTAGGAAATCAAACATGGATTCAAAATATACCAATCACAAGGCCAGAGGTGGCCGGAAAATGAAGGTCACCGGCGAGTCAAACGGTGGCCGGTTTTCTCCCTTCGGTCAATGCGGGTCAACGCCTCTTCCTTGGTCAAACGACGGTCAAAGTTCCAGAATAGTGATTTTCGACAATTTTTGACTATTTCCGATATTTATACTCGTGCCTCGAGACGATCGACGGTCCAAAACGGATAACCATTACGATTCGGATAAACTCGATACGAACGGATAAACTCGTCGATATTCCGAAATTTCAAATAATCATATTATATTCCTCGGTCATCGAAAAAATCATCCAGAACCGCCCACGAACTCGAAATCACGTGTACCATAACTCTCGAGAAGAGACTCAACTCAAATTCTCGGTCGATAATTAAGTCGCAAACAAAACCAGCAAACCACACAATTATCGATAAACCGTGATTATGTGATAACTCGAGAATTACGTTGTTTACTCTACTGATTCTGGTTCGGTTCTTCACAAATCTACCCCCCTTAAAAAAATTTCGACCTCGAAATTTATGTACCTGTCAAGTGAACAGATGAGGATACTGCTCCCGCATACGCTGCTCAGTCTCCCAGGTGGCCTCCTCAACCGAGTGATTTTTCCACAAGACCTTCACCAGTGGTATAACACGGTGCCTCAACTCCTGCTCACAACGATCGAGAATCTGTACCGGCTCCTCCACGTACGTCAAATCCTCTCGGATCGGTAGCTGCTGTGGCGCTAACACATGTGATGGATCTGAGATATACTTCCGTAACATCGAAACGTGGAAAACATCATGAACACGAGCCATCTCAGCCGGTAACTCAAGCCTGTAAGCAACAGCTCCAACCCTTTCGGTGATCTCAAACGGACCAATGTACCGTAGTCGAAGCTTGCCACGCTTCCCGAAACGCACAACACCCCTCCACGGAGATAGTTTCAGGAAGACCCAATCTATATGCACCTCAAACTCAAGACTCTTCCTCCTCACGTCCGCATAACTCTTCTGACGATCCTGGGCGATCTTCAATCTGTCCCGGATAATCTGGACGTCTTCCATGGTGCTCTTCACCAGATCAGGGCCAATAGGCCATCGCTCGCCCACCTCACTCCAACATAATGGAGTGCGGCACTGTCTCCCGTATAGGGCCTCATACGGTGCCATCTCGATACTGGCCTGATAGCTATTGTTGTAGGTGAACTCTATCAAATGCAGTTGCTGGTCCCAATTCCCTCGAAACTGTAGAATGCAAGACCGCAACATATCCTCAAGAGTCTGTATAGTCCGCTCAGACTGCTCGTTAGTCTGAGGATGAAAAGCTGTACTGAAACGCAACCTCGTGCCCATGGCTCGCTGCAACGCCTGCCAGAACTCAGAAGTGAACTGGCTGTCTCGGTCAGAAACAATAGATACAGGCACTCCGTGCAGCCGAACAATCTCTGACAAATACAGCTTGGCCAATCTGCCCACTGATATCTTCCCCGGAAGTGTGAGAAAATGAGCGGATTTTGTCAATCGATCCATAATAACCCAAATGCCAGTATTGCCAGCCGAAGTACGCGACAACTGATAAACGAAATCCATAGTAATGTGATCCCACTTCCAAACCGGAATCTCCAGTGGCTGTAATTTCCCTGCAGGCTTCTGCCTTTCCGCTTTAACCTGCTGACAAATCAAACATCGGCTCACGTACGCAGCGATCTCCCACTTCATGTTGCGCCACCAGTAATACGCTCGAAGAGTACGAAACATCTTCGTACCACCGGGATGCATCGCATACGCCGAACAATGGGCCTCATCCAAAATCTCCTTCTTCAGACTCTCGTCTCGGGGTACGCACAACCTGCCTCTGAACAGCAACGTACCATCGTCACTCAATCGGAACTCTGTAGGCATACCATTCCGTATTATGGTCTTCTTGCTCAACAGGTAGGAATCTGAATCCTGAGCCTCCCGAACCTGATCAACCAATACGAGTCGAACCTGGAAACTGGCCAACAAAGCTCCATCGTCACCCCACTCGAACTCGGCACCCGTAGCCTGAAGCTCAGCTAACATAGACACTCTAGCCACACACACATGGAACAACGAAGCTCTGGATCTTCGGCTAAGTGCATCGGCAACAACATTGGCCTTTTCTGGATGGTACTCGAAAGTGCAATCCTAGTCATTAATCAACTCCATCCATCGGCGTTGCCTCATGTTCAAGTCTGGTTGCGTCCGCAAGTGAGTAAGACTCTTGTGGTCGGTGTAGATCTTACACTGGGCTCCGTACAAGTAATGTTTCCAACTCTTCAACGCTAGCACAATAGCGGCCAACTCCAAATCATGGGTCAGATAGTTGACTTCGTGTGGTTTCAACTGTCTAGAACCGTAGGCTACAACTCTGCCATGCTGCATCAGCACACAACCAAGTCCCAACTTCGACGCGTCACTATAAACCACAAATTCACCGCTGTTGTCTGGTAATGTCAGACCCGGTGCTGTAGTCAACTTCTCCTTCAGGAGCAGATAACTCTCCTCACATGCATCAGACCATTCAAACTTGACGCCCTTCTTCGTCAGTCTGGTCAATGGAGTAGCAATCCGAGAAAAATCCTGTACAAACCGCCGGTAGTAGCCTGCTAAACCCAAGAAACTCTGGATCTCCGGTACAGTGGTAGGTCTACTCCAATACAGCATGGCCTCGATCATGTCAGGATCAACGCTGACTCCCTCAGCCGATATCACATGGCCCAGAAACTTCACACTGTCCAGCCAAAACTCGCACTTGCTGAACTTCGCAAACAACTGATGGTCCCGCAAAGTCCGCAACACCACTCGCAAATGCTTTTTATGCTGGCCCACACTCCTGGAATAGATCAAAATATCATCAATAAACACAATCACGAACTTGTCCAGAAACCGTCTGAACACTCGGTTCATCAAGTCCATAAAAGCTGCGGGGGCGTTGGCCAACCCAAACGGCATAACCAAAAACTCGTAATGCCCATACCGCGACCTGAAAGCTGTCCTGTCCACATCAGACTCTCGGATCCTCAACTGGTGATATCCGGATCGAAGATCAATCTTCGAAAAGACTGAAGCTCCCTTGAGCTGATCAAACAAATCATCAATCCGCGGCAACGGATACTTGTTCTTCACTGTAACCTGATTCAGCTTCCGGTAGTCGATGCACAACCGCATAGATCCATCTTTCTTCCGCACAAACAAAACTGGGGCACCCCATGGCAAAACACTGGGTCGAATAAAACCCTTCTCCAGCAACTCCTGGAGCTGAACCTGTAACTCTTTCAACTCCACTGGCACCATACGATACGGTGCCTGAGAAATGGGTCCTGTACCCGGTAATAGCTCAATAGTAAAATCAATCTCCCAAACTGGGGGTATGCCCGGTAACTCCTCCGAAAACACATCCGGAAACTCGGAAACTACCTCAATACCACCAAGGTCCAGCACAACAGCCGTAGTGTCCAAAACATGAGCTAAATAACCAACACAGCCCTTTTTCATCATCCGATCTGCCTTCATCACGGAAATCAAACATGGCAAGGATGTATTCTTCTCACCGCGAAACAATACCTCGGGAAAACCTGGTGGTCGAAACACAACCTCCTTCTTGTGACAGTCAAACATGGCCCAAGGCGTCTCCAAGAAGTCCATACCCAAGATCAAATCAAAATCGACGATATCAAGCAACAACAAATCTGTGGCTAAACCATGGCCTACAATAAAAATCTCACAGTCTCTGTACACCCAGCCAATACTAACCACCTCACCGGACGGATACAACACTCTCCACAACCCCGAAAGTGGAGACGCAGGTACCGTAGTAAAGACGATAGTCTATACGACATGAATGAATGCGTGGCACCTGGATCTAACAATGTAAGTACTGGAATACCAAAGACATGTAACGTACCAATAACAACCTCTGGTGAAGCTCTGCCCTCATGCAAAGTCATGGCATGAACCCTCGCCTGTCCAGCTGGTCATCCACATTGAGGCTGTCCCTGCTGTCTGCCCTGGCCCGCAAACTGTACTCGTCGAGCTCCCGAAGTGGCACCTCGCTCAGCTCCGAAACTCTGGGCCGCCTATCCATCAGCACCATCAAGATGGAAACGCTCTCTCGCATAGTGACTCACCTGGCCACAGCGAAAACAAGTGACAGGGCCTCGCTGACACGGACCATAGTGATGCCTGTTGCAGAAGCTGCATAATGGGTACTCTCTCGGTACAGCAAACGTGCCACCGGTACGCCGAGGATAACTGAAACCGCTGGAACCTCCACTAGCCTGTGGTCGCTGCGGTCGATCTCTCCTCCATCTCGGTCTCTGTCTCGGTGCACTAGTTGGTGGTCGATGATCTACGCATTTTATGCTTGATTATTAATGTCTTTCTCTCTGCATTTTGCTTTGTTATGAGCTTAGTAAATATGTTTCTAACTTATTTTATGTTTTTAGGTAGAAAATAAAAGTGGAACAATAAATGAGGTGTTTTGGAGCTAAAAGCGTGCTAAGGAGGAGGTTCCTAATTCCGGAAAAGAAATGATGAAGACATTTCTCCTGCGCGGTCTAGGAAAGCATGTTCTTGCCGAATTCATGGAGGATACTTGGGCCAAAAATTGTGGAGACCATTCCAAGATGATATGGATATGATTTAAAGCCCAAAATGCGTGCAATTATATAGTATTTTAGGCTAAGGAAGAATTGGAGAGAAACAAGCCCAAAAGAAGAAGATGGACCGAAAGTTAGAAATCCAGAAATCTGTCGATGCAGATCAGCCCCATTCAACAGGCCACCAAAATCAATTGAAAACGAATTTGGACACATGTGAGGCATGCTTAGAAAGATATGGAAGTCTAGTTTCCAACCCCTCTAGCATCATACCGTTACAATGTGTAGATATTCAGAAATCCCGGATTTAGTGGGTACAGGTCATTCTGCCTAACAACCAACTTAAAATGGGCGCTGAAAGCGCGTTAGGAAGAATTTTGGCACAAATAATGCATAGCTTGAAAGCCCTGAAAGTCTATTTTATAGTTCCGAAAGAATCACGCCATTTGAAATTGTGAAACGTCCGAAAAGTAATTTTTAATACAGAAGGGTTAGATTTAACAGATTTCACAAGGTGGGAAGTTTCCTAATCTTCTCCTATATAAAGGGGAGCTCGACTCTTTCATGGGGGATCTCTCAATTTACTAGCAAAAGCTCTGCCAAAACACTTTCCCTCTCCTCCCAAAGCCGAAGGTCTACAAGGATCTGCCTCCTCCATCATCATAAATCGTCTCCATCACCGACGCAACTCGAAGGCAAATTCCTTGAGGGCTCTGTGAATCCATCTCCATTGAAGGGTCGTCGCATAACTCTTGTAGAGGGAAAATTCCCTTACAAAAAGTGTAACATGATTCCTTCTACTATTTCCTTGTATTTATCTTCGGTTTTTGATGGATTGGATGATTGTATTTTGGTCAAACACTTTTCGAATATGTCGTGTAATCTAACCTTGTCGTTATTTCTTTTAGCAAAGCATGTGTGCTTAATGCATCGACTAAGTCGAAGGCAAATTCCTTGTCAAGTTAATAGATATGTCATAAGGCAAATTCCCGAAGCATGAAAATGAATCACATGTGAGCTAAAGACTTAGATACTTTTAGGTTGCATATAATATGATTTAGTGTAAAGAGTTGAGTGAAAAATTGAGATGATCACATGTAAATAGTAGATTTAGGTTCTATCTTGTAGGAAAATTAGTAAAAACAAACCTTGCACCCCCATAAACCAAACCTAGCATAGTTATGCATGCACCCTCAATCCCCGGTTAAGAACGATCCCTACTTATCAATGCTACATCAACAAAGAAGGGTTTTAATTGTATTCGTATTTGATTAAGTGTTTAACTAAATGGTTGAAAAGATGTGGATCAATTTTGGCACCGTTGCCGGGGATTGTAAAGAATTGTGTGATTATGCTTGTAAATACGTTTATAGTTTCTGTTTTCCGGAACTGTGCACTGCCCGGTTTTGTGTAAATTATTTGACATAGCTAGATGACTCACAAAAATCTGAAATTTTGCAAGAATGTTTGGTTATGTGTCTAGTTTGTGCCTGAAAAATTTCAGCCCAGTCGACCGAGCCAATAATTCTAAAACAATTCGACAAGCTGCTGTGTTCATGTTTGCCAGAATCTGGAATTGCATGTGTTCTTGTGAATATGTGAAATTGTACATTAAACCTACGAAATTTTTGTTCATATTTATACTAACACTTGTTCATATTGTATCTTTTGCAGCCATGTAACGTTAAAGGAAGCTTGGATTTGGATTGAGTACATGAGCTTGGTTGATTAAGTCGCACTCATTGTTGAATAGATGGCGCATCTTTTCCATGTTTATCTCCTTAACCCCTCGTGATGTATGGATTTCACCACCATACACCATAACCTAAGTGAAGTTATGGACATGAGGTTGAGGGCGGAGTCTACATTGGACTTGAGGGAGTTGTACATTTTCGAAAGTTTGGTTGAATGTCAGACATGGTGTCTAGAAACGGGTTATGACTGGTGACAGGATTTGGATCTAAGAAAGACTTGCAACATGGGAGTATATACCAAAGACTCGGTTGGTGGATGAATACTTATCTTTGAGTAAGAAATTCTCAACGCAATGGTGTCTAGAAGGTGACGGTTTCTATGACAGGTTTTGGATCCGAGATATCAAATCGGTCCTACCTCTCGTGGTCTCTCTCGCTAACTGGCCATTTCGTTGAGTTTGCCCAAAGAAGATAAGGACTAAGTCTACTTGCCATAGTCGGTTAGCATCGGGTTGCTTTGTCGAAATTAGTCCTGCCTCTTGAGTTATCTCTATCCCCAACTGGCCATGTTTATCGATTGAACCAAGACCATTCGATTGAAAGTGTACACTTTATCGCGCGGGTCGCACGTCCTTTGAACGACCTAAAGATCAAGCGAATGTACTCTCTTCAAATCTAAAGCACAACTCAATGAACCATACATGTACATAACCAACGAAATACTTGTACATTGCCAATGAAATTGTAAAGGCTTAACCACCCTGCATTTGTAGCTTGCATAACCCTCTGGCGGCTTTGTGATGTGTGGATTTCATCACCACACACCCTAACCTCAGTGAAGATAGGGGCATGAGGCCAAGAGAGTGGTTACGTTTGCATCATGAAATTAGCACGTAACTCTTGTGTTTTCTGCAGGTTCTAACGTTTTCTCTTATGCATTCACTCCATCTTTCATTTAGGACTCTTGCTTGATGCACTTTGAATGAAAGTTTGAATGAATTCTTGCATGAATTTCGTGGATTATGGTGTGCTTGCATCTTTTGAGTGCCAAATATGTATATGACGTTTTTGACTTAGTAAATTATACAACTAACCCCTGCAGGATACATGTACAAATGTACATAACTTGTTTTTAGTGACTTGCATTCATTTTAGGATGACCTAGAGCCTTTGCATTTCATCTAGTGTACAAAACCGTGGCAAGTGTATATAAACCAATAATCAAAACATCATTTGTGAATATGTATGTAAATATGGTGTGTTTTGAATTTGTGTGACTTGTTTTTGTGTTTTGAGAAGCCCTTTTTGTGACTTCCAACGTTTTGATCAAGTATCTTGCATTCCTTGTGTATTCTTTTGATGTCGTTGTGGATGAAATTTTTGAAGAAGATCCAGCTGCTGAAGAGCTAGAAAGAAAGAAGAAAGTGGCGCCACTTTTGCCACTACCATCACCATCACACTCTTCCCCAATCAAAGGTATTGACTCTACCCCTTCAAGTTTAGTTAATACTAATGCTTCGTTTGCTCATGCACCATTCCCACACAGGTTATCTAAATCAAAGAAAGATGATCAATACGAGGAAATTCTTGACATATTTTGGAAGGTGCAAGTGAATCTGCCCTTGATCGAGTGCATTAAGCAAGTTCCTATCTACGCCAAGTTCTTGAAAGAGCTATTCACCCAAAGGAGGCAAACGAGAGCGAAGGAGGTTGTGAAGGTGAATGCAACCGTTTCAGCGGTATTACAACGTCGGCTACCCCCCCAAATTAAAGGACCCTGGGAGCTTTAGTGTTCCTTGCGTGATTGGTGACACAAGATTCGAAGATTTCATGCTTGACTTGGGTGCATCCATCAACGTTATGCCCTACTATATGCATCCATGAAGCTTGGTGAGCTTAAGCACGACAATGTCATCATTCAACTAGCCGGCCGTTCTCACAAGTATCCAAGGGGATACGTTGAAGATGTTCTTGTGCAAGTGAACAACTTGATATTCCCTGCAGACTTTTATATTGTTGACATGGAGGAAAGTTCATTGAATACCACGCCACTTTTGCTTGGACGACCCTTCATGAGAACCGCAAGAACGAAGATATGTTTGAAGGTACATTCTCCATGGAAATTGATGGGGAGAGGATCGAGTTCAACATCCTTGACGCTATGAAGGTTCCTACTGCCACTGTCAACTCATGCATTTCGTTAAATTTAGTGGAAGATATGGCACATCAGCACCTGGATACTATTAGACAGGATGAGCTTGATACTGTACTTCAAGATGGAATTGGACTGACCTACACTAGGGATGAAGCCCTAGTTGACGTTTCAATTGAAGTTCTGGAGCCCAGAATTAGAGAAATGGCGTTGGAACTGAATGAAGCTGCCTTTGTAATGTCAAGACCTCCACCTATTCCATTGGTCTATGGCGAAAACAAGCTTGTTCCTTCCATCATTCAAGCACCAGAATTGGAACTCAAGGTATTACCGGATCATTTGAAGTATGCTTACTTGGGCGACAACGAGACTTTACCGGTTATCATCTCTTCAACGTTGGAAGAGGAGCAAGAGGATAAGCTTGTTCGAATGCTTCAACAGTACAAGCCTGCACTACAACATTTGTGCCCATTACCGGCGAGATCACCGGAGACAAGGCCGGCGACCGGAAAAGTCGCCGGTAATGTCCATCATTACCGGCGACTTACTCCGTCGCCGGTAATGTCGCCGGAATCTCGCCGGTAATGTTCCAAGACATTACCGGCGATTCCAACCGTCGCCGGCAATGTCAAGCCGAACATTTCCGGCGATTTTCCGGCCGGAATTTTGCCGGAAATGTGTGGCTAGACATTGCCGGCGACGGTTGGAGTCGCCGGTAATGTCTTGGAACATTACCGGCGAGATTCCGGCGTAAAGTCGCCGGTAATGTCTTCATTTCCGGCGACTTACTCCGTCGCCGGCAATGTGTCTTATATTAGATGCCGGATGCGGTAGCTCGATCATTCAATCATTTTGATCGAAAAAAATCCAGAGAAATCGAAAGAAGGAAACCGTACGTACGCTCTGAAATCGATCATTCGGTATATTGTCAAAATTAAGGCGCGCGTCGAAAACTCGATCACTCGGGAAGCTATATATATAGGTAGGTGTATATATACGTATATGTGGTATATATATATGTGTGTGTGTTGATCAAATCCAATTCGTGAGATATATATGAAATGTTGTTGATGTACGGTCACCGAAACGAGAAAACAGCTTGTAGTTAATCTTGTGTCTGAATCAATGACTGGTATTATCGTATTGTTATCGGAGCCAGGCTTAACAGAGCCTCCTCCTACCCAGTCAAATACGTTTTGAATTGAAAAAAGGAGAATACTATCATCGAGTACTGAATCGAATTCAGAGATTAGATCGATATATATACATATGCATGCATGTGTTGATTTAATTAGAGTTGAATTGAGAGATCACGTCGATTATTAGTAGTGAATGTGTGTATATATATAATTAATACGTAAAATTGTTAGAATTTTCAGGATGGACAAGAGTTGGATGAGCCTCGAAAGATGGGATGTCAGATATCACCAGGGAATTAGGAGTTTTGTGGATTTTGTGAAGGCTAATTGTGGAGACACTACACTTCATTATTGCCCGTGTAAAGAATGTAAGTGTTTCAGCGATCGATTTCGATTTCCCATTGATAAAGTCCAGAGGCACCTGAGTAAATACGGGTTTAATTTTGGGATAAGTACACTTGTTGGATTTATCACGGTGAAACATCGGTAGCGGGTCCGCATGATCATGGACAATTTGGTGAGAGGGCCAGTCCACGCTATGATCATGGAGATTTTGCTGAGAGGGGCAGTTCATCCTATGATCCAACATCGATGTTAATCAATGATATGTTTCCTCATGAGAGCGGTGTATTTGCTGATGAAGCACCAAATGTCCCTCCCGTCGTTGAGGGTTTCCCCCATATCGAGCCAGTCGAACCATTACCTGGAGGTCATGTCAACACAAGCGGTATGGACAAGTACAACAACCTGATTGCATTGCAACAGACTCCGTTGTACGACGGTTGTAGTAAGACTGTTCTTGAAAGTGTGATGGGAGTGATGTAGCTCAAAATGGAGAACAAAATGTCTGTCAAAGCTGTTGATTCTTGGTTGAAGTGGACTGCTTCGCTACTGCCACCCGGTCATCGTCTTCCTACCACTCATCATAAGGTGCGACATATCCTGAAAGATCTTGGGCTTTCCTACATCAAAATCCATGCATGCAGATATGATTGTATTCTCTTCTGGGGAAAAGATCTCGAAGACCTTGAATCCTGCCCGGTATGTTTTACAGAAAGGTATAAGTTGACTCCTGCAGGCAACAAGAAAGCTGTGAAGATACTTCGATATTTCCCGCTTATTGATAGGATGGAGCGGTTGTTCATGTGTGCTTTCACGGCCGAGGCAATGAGATGGTGGGCTGAGAGGAACTTGCCTGACGATGACACCCTTATACACCCTTCCGACGGAGAGGCTTGGAAGCACATGGTCAGGGAGTTTGATCATTTTGCAGCAGAGGTCCGAAATGTTTGGCTAGGGCTCTCATCTGACGGATTCAACCCTTTTGGTAACATGAGTCTTCAATACAGTATATGGCCAGTTATTTTGGTACCGTACAACCTTCCACCATGGATGTGCATGAAGAAGGAATACAATATACTCACTCTGTTAATTCCGGGCCCGGGTTATCCAGGAAAGTGTCTCGATGTGTATTTGAGGCCTTTGATTGAGGAGTTTAAGTACATGAGTGAGTGTGGCCACCCCACTTACGATAGGTTCAAAAAGGAGATGTTCCAGATGCATTCCATGCTTGTTGGCACCATCAGTGATTTTCCTGCCCGCGGTATGTTGTCGGGCAACGTTACCAGGGGTTACAGGGCTTGTTCAGAGTGCATGACGGTTGATTGTTGCAGTCCTCATTGCAGTAAAATTGTTCAGATGCGTCACCGTTGTTGGCTTCCATATGATCACCCATTTAGGCAGGATCCAGACGCGTTTGATGGGACTGTGGAAACAGGTGTGGCACCCAGGCGATGGACAGGGGAAGAAATTTTGGAAGTGTTGAATGAATATGATTTTGGCCAGCTGAGCAATCATCCTGACATAGTGGCGTCAATTCCAGACAAGCCCGAAAGGTATAAGTTTTGGACACACAAGAGCATATTCTGGGAACTCTCATACTGGCCCAGGTTGCCTATCAGACATTACCTAGATGTCATGCACATAGAGAATAATGTGTGTGAAAGTGTGGTGGGCACAGTTCTTAACTTGGAGGGGAAAACAAAAGACATCCCTAAGGCACGCATTGATCTGAAAGCAATGGGTGTGCGGAAACATTTGTGGTTAAGAGATGGTAAGAGAAAAATGCCGCAAGCTCCGTACACCGTAAAGCCGAAGCATAAGCATGAAATTTTTCGGTGGCTGAGTAATGTCAGGTATATATTCTTATGGCTATGTAGGAATTTGGCCTTAAATTTTTAGCGGAGTATATATGGTTATATGCGAGAAATATAATTGGTCCATATATATGGCTTTATCTATATATATGCAGGTATCCTTATGGCTATGCAGGAAATATAAGCAGGTGTGTTAACTTCCGGGACAATAAGATGTACGGATTAAAGAGTCATGACTGCCATGTACTGCTTCAACGCCTTTTCCCTATTTTCATTCGAGGGTACATGCCCAAAGAGGTGGTGGAGCCGTTGGTGGCCTTGTCAAGATTCTTTCAGAAGTTATGCACCAGGGAAGTTAAAAAAGCAGACCTGAGGGAGATGCAAGATGACATCATTTTTATCATGTGCAAGCTTGAGAGGATATTTCCCCCAAATTTTTTCGACATAATGCCGCACCTGATGATCCATCTTCCCGAACAATTGTTGCTTACCGGTCCCGTACACTACACTTGGATGTATCCCATGGAAAGGTACAAATGATTCATAAATTTGGTTTGCCTATGTTTTTATATGTAAATTCTTGTGGTTAAGTAAGTTAACATGTACTTGTTAACTTGTAGACAATTGGGAGCCTACAAGGACTATGTGAAGAATAAATATGCACCTGAAGGGTGTATCGCTGAAGCATATGTTGCGCACGAGTGTGTAACGTACACCAAAGTGTACCTCGAAAATGTAGAGGACCCCCAACAACATATGCCGATAGATGAACCCCAGTTCAACCTTTCTATCATCTCCAGTGACGTGGTAGTACAGGGAAGCTTGCCAAAGTCGTACAAGTTGGATGGAAATGAGGTAGCCATTGCCCACTGGTCGGTACTGATTAATTGTCAAGAAGTACAATATCAGAAAAACTATCATCTTCACTTCCCTGCTATTGCCGGAAATGTTGATTACCACAACAAGACGTTTGCAAACTACTTTGGTCAATGGGTAAGTATATGTGTATATGTATATTTTTATATATATCTTTATATAGCATGTATGTATGTACGTGGTTTTGTGGTTTCAAGATGACATAAATTCTTCTGTACGTATTAATATATGGACGTTTTCAGATGAACCATGTAGCAGATGATGGTTGCCCAGAGTGGTCAAACCAATTGAGGGTCCTGGCGATGAAACCGATTGCTTCAAAAGTTTACTCGATGTGTCAGGTCAATGGCGTGAAATTTATATGTGAAAATCGAGACGACCGACTGAAAACACAGAATTGTGGGGTGATGGTCCATGGTGGGCAGGATGGCGTTGACTATTACGGTGTCCTTCATTCAGTTGTTGAACTAATTTATGGGAACCGCATGAAAGTGCACTTGTTCAAGTGTAGATGGTTTGATACTAGCCCGGAGAACACAAGGACCGATCAGTACGGAACATTTTCGGTGAATACTGCTACTACCTGGTATGAAGATGACCCTTTCGTTCTTGCCTCATCAGTAAAACAAGTGTTTTACCTGGACGATCTTCTTAACAAAGTCCCGTGGAAGGTGGTTAACCATGTTGCTCATAGAAACATATACAGTGCTGCCACACTTGGTGATACCGCAGATGATGAGGAAGTTACTGCATACCAAGAGCTAAACGCTTTTGACATTCCGGAATCATCTACGATTCGCCTTAATAATGTCAGATCTGGGAGTGTGGTTCGAATTACTGGAGCAGAATTTCTCGATGTTAATCCATATGAAGTTGACGATGATTCAGATGACGAGGAGCGGCACATATTGCCAGAGGTTACCTATGAAACCGAGTCAGACTCAAGTGATGAATATGATTACGATTATCATCCTTAGTACGTTGGAAATTGTAGTCGGAAATTGTAGTCGGCAAATGTACGTAGTAAAATGTACGTAGTAAAATGTTTAAGGAAATTGTAGTCGGAAAATGTACTCGGAAATTGTATGTAGTCGGAAATTGTACGTAGTCGGAAATTGTATGTAGTCGGAAATTGAACGTAGTCGGAAATCGGAACCGTAGTCGGAAATTATACGTAGTCGGAAATCGGAACCGTAGTCGGAAATTGAACGTAGTCGGAAATCAGAACCGTAGTCGGAAATTGGAACCGTAGTCAGAAATCGGAAATTGAACGTAGTCGGAAATCGGAACCGTAGTCGGAAATTGAACGTAGTCGGAAATCGGAACCGTAGTCGGAAATTATACGTAGTCGGAAATTGTACGTAGTCGGAAATTATGTAGTCGGAAAATCGTCGGAAATTGTACGTAGTCGGATAATAGTCGACAAATAATGACATTACCAACGAGTTGATAAGCAACTCGTTGGTAATGTCATTACCAACGACGTTGACCTACCTCGCCGGCAATGGTGGCGGTATAGCTCGAGCTCGATCTCCTCCTCCCCATTTCTCTTCGGCCTAATTCAATTCTCTCTTCCCTCTTCCCTCTCTTAGCATGAAATTCTCACCTCTCCCCTCTCCTCAATCCTCTCTTCTCTCTTCCCTCTCCCCTCTCTTCCTCTCCTCCCCTCTCTCCTCCCCTCTCTCCTCCTCCCCTCCTCCTCTTCCTCCTCCCCTCACCTCCGTCGCCGGCACAGTTGGGTTGAGCTCCACCATGCCAGGTTTGAGCTCACTCTCTCTCCCTCTCTCTCTCTCTCATTCCATAATATTTTTTTTGTGTATTTTAATTAATTAATTTTTGATAATTGTGGGATGTATATATGTATGCATGTGGACAATATTTGTAAAATGTAATTAAGGTATGTATGAAAATTGTGGGAAAAAAATGTGGATAATTGTGGGGTGAAGGAGCAATATATGTGATGTATATATGTGAAAAATTAATTAATATATATGGAATGTATATATATACGTATGTTTGAAAAATGTGGAAAATTAATTAGCTAGGGTGAATTGGATTAATATGTGATGTATATATATATATATATATGTGTGAATTAAGGTGAAATTAAGATGCATGATCGATGTATACAAAGTGTATATTTGATGTATATATGTGTGAAAAGTTTAAAGCCGGAAATGATGTATGTATATATGTTAAGTTAGGTGATATAGTTGTTAATTTAACGTATAATAGGTGATATTGGAACCATAACAAATCGGAACCGGAACTGTTTGTAACCGGAACCGTTATGTTACAAACGGTTCCGGTTACAAACAGTTCCGGTTTCAAACGGTTCCAGTTCCAAACGGTTCCGGTTCCGATTTGTTATAGAACCCCAGTTTGGAACCGGAACCGTTTGGAACCGGAACTGTTTGTAACCGGAACCGTTATGTTACAAATTGTTCCAGTTACAAACAGTTCCGGTTTCAAACGGTTCCGGTTCCAAACCATTCCGGTTCTGATTTGTTATAGAACCGAAACGGTTTGGAACCGGAACCGTTTGGAACCGGAACTGTTTGTAACCGGAACCGTTATGTTACAAACGGTTCCGGTTACAAACAGTTCCGGTTTCAAACGGTTCCAGTTCCAAACCGTTCCAGTTCCGATTTGTTATAGAACCCCAGTTTGGAACCAGAACCGTTTGGAACCGGAACTGTTTGTAACCGGAACCGTTATGTTACAAATTGTTCCAGTTACAAACAGTTCCGGTTTCAAACGGTTCCGGTTCCAAACCGTTCTGGTTCTGATTTGTTATAGAACCGAAACGGTTTGGAACCGGAACCGTTTCGAACCGGAACTGTTTATAACCGGAACCGTTATGTTACAAACGGTTCCAGTTACAAACAGTTCCGGTTTCAAACGGTTCCAGTTCCAAACCGTTCCGGTTTCGATTTGTTATAGAACCCCAGTTTGGAACCAGAACCGTTTGGAACCAGAACTGTTTGTAACCGGAACCGTTATGTTACAAATTGTTCCAGTTACAAACAGTTCCGGTTTCAAACGGTTCCGGTTCCAAACCGTTCCGGTTCTGACTTGTTATAGAACCGAAACGGTTTCGAACCGGAACCGTTTCGAACCGGAACTGTTTGTAACCGGAACCGTTATGTTACAAACGGTTCCGGTTACAAACAGTTCCGGTTTCAAACGGTTCCGGTTCCAAACCGTTCCGGTTCCGATTTGTTATAGAACCCTAGTTTCGATGACTATTACGGTGTCCATGCCAGGAGGTTTTGCGGTTAATTGGCTTCGGAGAGGTTCCCGAAATAGTGGAGGGAACAGTAGTCAAGCTTCCTCCTCGCCCGCAGTTAGCAACACGCCCAATGGGCCAATGATGAGTGCTCGCACGAGAGCCTTGCTAGAGGCGCGAGCTGAGGAGGAAGCTGCACGATCAAGAGCCGTGCAACCGGAAGTTGAGCCTCGAGCCTCAGTCTCCAGACGCTCAATCAGCAGACGTCCCTCCAGTGGCAGAGCCTCAGACGAGCGACAGTCAACGGGGGCATCAGAAACTCCCTCAATCCGAATGCCCCATATTCGCCCGGTGCCTACTCCCGTTTCACGGGAATCATCTGAGACACATGGTGGTGCTGGCGCCTCATCGTCCAGGCCTCATCTATCTCCGCCGTCCGGTCTCTTCCTACCCGACGAGATTCCTGTCATCCCTGAATTCGATGATAGGGGGATGCCTGTTTATATTGAAGGACGGCCGGAGTTCCTGAGCGTGGAGGAAGCGTATAACTTCCTCCCGTTCGACCCCGTGTATCTTTGGAGTGTGAGGTGCACCAACCAACAAACGGACGATGCAGGTAAATTTTATTTAACATCAGATTGATTACTTAATTATTACTTAAGACTTGCGATAGGTTCAATTAATGATATCAATTTGTTGACATTGTATTATTAGGCAATTTTGTTAATGGGACTGGAAAACGGAAAGGGGCTAGAGGCACCTGCACCGGGAAGAGACTTGAGCAGGCCACCGGCGGAAGGAAAACGCCCATAAGGGCCAATGAGGATGGCGAGGTGATCGAGGCATTCGACACCACGCGCAAATATGTCAGCATGGCCGGTGCGATCGTGCGGGACAAGGTCCCAATGCTTTGGCCAGATTGGGAATCTGTGCCTATCTACGTGAAGATGCAAGTGCATAATGCACTCAGTGTGAGTAAAATCGTATTTTCATTACGTAAATTTTACATTTATTAATTAAGTCCGAATAAATATATAATTTTATCTTTTATATATTCATATTGCAGGTGTGGTTTGACGTGGATGAAGTTCTTATTCACACGTGGGTAGAGCGTCAACTACATATGAGGTGATATGCTTCGACTTATTTGAATATATATCGAGTTAGATTTTTGTTTATCAAGTGTTTTAATATCTCTAACTTTTTTTCTATGTTTTAATATAGGTATAAAGAGTGGAAGAACGAGCTTTCTTCCCATTACACTGTATACAAGGAGCTAGGCCGAGGTTCTACCCCTAGCGAATTCCGGTTTAGGGAGTACGAGTGGCTGTGGCTGATAGCCCACTTCGAGCACCCCAAAGCTCGGGTATGCATCCTTAATATATCTTACAACCCTAATGTATCGTATCAGATTGAAATAGTTAGTTACTAATTTTTTTCCATATGTTTATCAAACAAGGCGATTTCGAAGACGAGCCGGGCGAATAGATTGAAAAACACCAGGGCCCATCATGCAGGTTCACTCAACTACATGGGTTGGTCGACTAAGGCGCAGCAACAACAAGAAGTGAACCCCTTGGTGTATATTCATCAAAAGTTCTATCCGCAGTGCCCTGACGAAGCGGTAAGTCTTTCGCCTCTCCATGTGTTAATAAAACTATTTTTCGATATTAATTTATTTTGTTACCTAATACGTTATTCATTTTCACTTTTCAATTAGGCGAGAGTGGAGGAGGCGACCGTGGAAGTGACCATGAATATAGCTCGGACTAACCATCCTGACTGCTCCGAGGAAGAAGTCACCCAGTATGCCTCTCAGATCGATCCGCTTGATCGCCCTATAGCGGCTCAGATCATGGCAAAAACGTGCGGGACTGGCAAGAATACCTACTACTGTAGGGGAATGGGCACGGCGGGCGAAGGACTATTGAAGAACACTTCAGAATACTCTACCGGGTTAAGAAGTTCAACTTCTAGTCGTAACCTCGCAGCGGAGCTTCACAGGACGCAGAGGGAGTTGGAGGAGCAAAAGAGGCAGATGGCCGAGTACCAAATGCAGCAGACACAGGTGCAGGCTCAGATGTACACATGGATGCGGACGATGTACGAGGCTCACACTACCAGACAACTGTTCCCCACACCTCCCCCGGTCCCGGTCCCTCCGTTCCCTAGCTATCCACCACCACCACCGCACCAGTCAACGCCAGAGCAAGATCAAGGAAGCCACCGGAATTCAAATGAGTACATGGATTACTTCGACCCTGACCCGCAAGTTCCTCGACCTGACTTGTAGTTGTAGTTAATTTTCGTATCGTCGTTGCTATTTGTACTGTAACGTTGGACATTTATGTGTACTGTTGAACTTGTATGATTGTACGGTTTATGTCTTTCAATGCAGGTTCTGGAATTGGGCCCAATCCAGAATCGCGTTTTTTTTTTCAAAAATTTTCCACACACTGCCGGCAACATGGACCTCAGTCGCCGGCAATGTCTCACATTCCGGCCACGGCGGCGCTGCCATTGCCGGTGACGCCGTCAATGTCTTGACATTGCCGGCGACTCAAGTCGCCGGTGATGTCTCGGACATTACCGGCGACGGCGTTTCCCGTCGCCGACAATGTCAACACCGGCGGGGAATCTCCGGCGACGTCATTGCCGGCGACTTGTCGCCGGTAATGTCAATTCCGGCGAAAAAAAAGACAAGGCCGGCGACGGCAGGTCGCCGGTAATGTCTCCATTTCTGGTAGTGCTGCCATTGGTTGGACCCTTGCGAACATCAAAGGTATCAACCCTGCAACTTGTGTTCATCATATTTTACTTGAGGATGGCGCCAAGCCATCTCGTGAGGCTCAAAGAAGACTCCATCCACCAGTGATGGACGTTGTGAAGAAGGAAGTGATCAAACTCTTAGATTGTGGGGTTATCTATCCAATTTCAGACAGCCGTTGGGTCTCACCTGTGCAAGTTGTTCCTAAAAAGTCTGGAATCACTGTTGTGAAGAATGCGGAGAATGAGTTAGTGCCTCAACAAACTGTCACTGGACATAGAGTTTGCATCGATTATAGGAAGCTCAACGCCAGCACTCGAAAGGATCACTTTCCTTTGCCATTCATTAATCAGATGCTTGAAAGATTGGCTGGACATTCATACTACTACTTCCTTGATGGATATTCGGGCTACAACCAGATTAGCATTGCTGAGGAAGATCAAGAGAAAACAACGTTCACATGCCCTTTTGGAACGTTTGCTTATCGACGCATGCCATTTGGACTCTGTAACGCCCCAGGTACGTTTCAACGTTGCATGCTCTCTATCTTTTTTGATTACATTGAGAAAATAATTGAAGTATTCATGGATGACTTTAGTGTTTTTGGAAAAGATTTCGATGCATGCTTGAAAAATTTAGAACTAATCTTGGAGAGATGCGTTGAAACGAACTTAGTGCTTAATTGGGAGAAGTGTCACTTCATGGTGATGCAAGGGATTGTTCTTGGACATATACTGTCGAAAAAAGGGATTGAAGTTGATAAATCAAAATTAGATCTTGTAAGGTACTTACCCTCTCCGACTTCGGTTAGAGAGATTCGTTCTTTTCTTGGACACGCAGGTTTCTACAGGAGGTTCATCAAAGACTTTTCCCACATCTCACGTCCCTTGTGCAAGCTTCTTCAGAAGGACACTCCCTTTGTCTTTAATGAAGAATATGGCATTGCATTTGAGAAGCTGAAGGAGTTTTTGACAAGTGCTCCCATTCTTTGTGCTCCGGATTGGTCTCAACCATTTGAACTCATGTGTGATGCATCGGATTACGCTGTTGGAGCTGTGTTGGGACAACGAAGAGACAAGAAGCCATACACCATCTACTATGCTTCTAAGACACTTGATGATGCTCAAGCCAACTACACAACAACTGAGAAGGAGATGTTGGCAGTCGTGTTTGCATTGGACAAGTTTCGATCCTATGTACTTCAGAGTAAGGTTATAATTTACACTGATCATGCAGCTTTGAAGTATTTAATGCAGAAAAAGGATGCAAAGCCAAGGCTCATACGTTGGATACTACTTCTACAAGAGTTTGATGTGGAAATCAAGGACAGAAAGGGAGTAGAAAACGTGGTAGCTGATCACCTCTCTAGGTTAATTGTTGAGAAGTCCAACGTTGAAATTGAAGAGACTTTTCCAGATGAGCAACTCTTCGGACTTCAGGTAAGTATCTCTGAAACTCCATGGTATGCGGATATTGTTAACTACTTAGTTACCGGTGAGTTTCCACCATCTATGCATAAGGCTCAACATGATAAGCTCAAGAGTAATGCTAAGTCTTTTATTTGGGATGAACCTTACTTGTGGAAACAATGTGCGGACTTAGTAATAAGGAGGTGTGTTCCAGATAGTGAGTTTGCATCTATTCTTGAGTTCTGTCATAATGGTGCATGTGGAGGACACTTTGGTTCATGAAAAACAGCCCTAAAGGTTTTGGATTGTGGTTTCTTTTGGCCTAACCTATTTCGTGATTCTAATGACTTTAGTGCTAAGTGTGATAGGTGCCAACGATCTGGAAACCTTGGACCTCGAGATCAGATGCGACAACATTATGTCATTAATGTCAAAATTTTTGATGTCTAGGGCATTGATTTTATGGGACATTTCCCTTCCTCTAGTGGTTACATGTACATTTTACTCGTTGTTGATTATGTGTCGAAATGGGTGGAAGCAAAAGCTACCCGTACTAATAATTCGCGAGTTGTTGCAGATTTCCTCAAAACCAACATTTTCTCAAGATTTGGAATGCCGCGCGTTCTAATCAGCGATGGAGGGAGTCATTTTTGCAACAAGACAGTTGAGGCATTGATGAGGAAGTATGGTGTCAATCACAGAGTTTCTACCCCCTATCATCCACAAACAAATGGCATGGCGGAGGTATCAAATCGAGAAATCAAGAAGATCTTAGAGCGTACTATCAAGCCAAACTGCAAGGACTGGAGCCAGTGTTTGGATGATGCTTTGTGGGCGTATAGAACAGCATACAAGACTCCTATAGGCATGTCACCCTATCGACTTATTTATGGGAAGTCTTGTCATCTTCCAGTGGAGTTAGATCACAAAGCTTGGTGGGCGGTGAAGAAATTCAACATGGACAAGGACGAAGCTGGATTACATCGAAAATTGCAGCTATGTGAGTTAGAAGAAATCTGGAATGATGCTTTTGACAATGCTTGGATCTACAATGAGAAAACAAAGATGTTTCATGACAAGGTGATCCGAAGGAAGCAGTTCACGATTGGTCAACAAGTTCTCTTATTCAACTCTCGTCTCAAGCTTTTTCCGGGAAAGTTACGCTCAAGATGGATCGGCCCTTTCATTTTTATTGAAGTTTTCCCACATGGAGTTGTTTTAATCAAAAGTCCTATATCCGGCAATGAGTTCAAAGTGAATGGTCATCGTTTGAAGCCATACTATGCACATTTCAAAGAAGAAGTCATTGACGAAACAAGGCTCAACGATCCACCTACTACCGCCACATGAAGAATACATCACGTCTAGGCTGGAAGACATTAAAAAACAAGCGCTTGTTGGGAGGCAACCCAATGGAGGAGTCTTCAACAGATTTGCATTCTCTTCCCTTATCTCTTTTAATTTTCGTTACTTGTACATTTTTAGATAGATTTTTGTAAGTCCTAGCCCATGCTTGAATTCTATGACTTTACTTTGGTATATTGAGGACAATGTAGAGTTTAAGTGTGGGAGAAGGGGTTTACAACTTAATCGGGCGGACAATAGAACTTTCCGGCTGATGATGCCCTAAAAAAAAAAACTTTTGAGTCATACTTAGTGTATTTTTGAGTCTTTTTGTTTAACTTAGTGTTTTAAAGAGTCTTAGGATGCCCTTAGTTAGTCAATGATGAAAATGAACAAAGAAAAGAACACATATGGCATTGGAAATCATTGAGAATGAATTCATGTGCTAATTGAGACATCTTTGAGTGTTATGACATGTAGTAGTTATGGTTTGCAAAACTTGGTACAGAAATTCACATGTTAGAATAAAGTTTTGAATTATATGAACCTTAAAGTGAGATTTTGAGCCTAAACACTACTTCTTTGAGAGTGAATTCGTGCATTACATATGATAGGTCTCAAAATCATTCATACACTCACTTGCTATAGATCTTAATGAACTAGAGAATGCTAGAACTTACTCATGTCGACTTGCAAAGCTTATAGTTGATACATACTCTGATTTTGGATGTGATTAAAGGCGCTTAGGTATTCCACCACTTTGCCAAATTGCCATGAATCCCATTTTGTGCGCACGAGTTGCGACACCCCTAGATGAACCCATTTGAGCCTACATTAAGCCTTTCTTTTATTGCTATATGAATCTAAACACTTAAACTTAGTGTAGATTATCCATACCCTTGTTCTAAAGACTTGGTGGGATTTTGAAGCTAAAACAAAGAAGATGGCGTGAGAATCATGTAAGGGAATGTATGTATGGGGATAGACTTGTTCAAACAGCTTGTTAAAGTAGAAATTGCCGAAAATAAAGAAAAGAAAAGAAAGATCAAAAGCTCTCCGGAAATAGGTTTTAAATGTACATTGTTTGAATTAATGTCCCCCATATTTGTGAGTTTGGAGTTTGTTTCGAAATGAAGGCCCAACAATGTAAAATTTGGCCTTTGTCCTGTTCACAAAGCTCAAGGGAAAGTTTAGAATGAAGATAGGGCCCAACACGATGAAATCCGGCTCTTGTACTTCAAAGTTATGCATGGTGACCTTTTTTTTTGGTAAAGATGGGAGCTTAAAATTGATCAAGTTCTAGTGCTTTGGCTAAGTCTTTAGAATGTTCTTAATCACCACATATCTAAATTTCGAATGCCTTAACCTCAGCCCCATTACAACCCTTCAAAGTCCTTTTTGATCCTTAAGATGAGTAGCCTTCAATCTGTGGAGTAAGTTGCATGAGTAAGCATATGGTTTTGGTTCATTTGAGAAAGTAATTCATTCCATTCATTGATTTAAACACTTTGAGTGAAACCTTTGCATGAGTGAAAATATGATGAGAGCATCCATGTGAGTTGATTTGAACTTCATTCGAAGCATGCACAAACTTAAACTCACCATTGTTTTCTCTATGTCTTACTTGTTCATAACATGATCATGTCTCTATTATCCATTGAATTCAAAGATCATTCATGCTTGACACATTGTGATTCCATCGCCATATACTTGAAAAAAGAAACAAAACTTCTCAGACAGTTTCGACTAAAGGCTTAGTTTTGTGTACTTAGTGTTTTCTTGCGTTTTCAAACATGAATACATGAGAATTTGTGGCTTTGAAACGAAGAAACATCTAAGTGTCCTGTAAAAATGTGTGTCACGTTTTTCCTTTAATTATTTTTCTTTTAAAGAATCCATTGCTTTGATTTGTATTTGCTAGGGAGTAGCAAAGCCTAAGTGTGGGGGAAATTGATCTACGCATTTTATGCTTGATTATTAATGTCTTTCTCTCTGCATTTTGCTTTGTTATGAGCTTAGTAAATATGTTTCTAACTTATTTTATGTTTTTAGGTAGAAAATAAAAGTGGAACAATAAATGAGGTGTTTTGGAGCTAAAAGCGTGCTAAGGAGGAGGTTCCTAATTCCGGAAAAGAAATGATGAAGACATTTCTCCTGCGCGGTCTAGGAAAGCATGTTCTTGCCGAATTCATGGAGGATACTTGGGCCAAAAATTGTGGAGACCATTCCAAGATGATATGGATATGATTTAAAGCCCAAAATGCATGCAATTATATGGTATTTTCGGCTAAGGAAGAATTGGAGAGAAAGAAGCCCAAAAGAAGAAGATGGACCGAAAGTTAGAAATCTAGAAATCTGTCGATGCAAATCAGCCCAATTCAACAGGCCACAAAAATCAATTGAAAACGAATTTGGATACATGTGAGGCATTCTTAGAAAGATATGGAAGTCTAATTTCCAACCCCACTAGAATCATACCGTTACAATGTGTAGATATTCAGAAATCCCGGATTTAGTGGGTACAGGTCATTCTGCCTAACAACCAACTTAAAATGGACGCTGAAAGCGCGTCAGGAGGAATTTTGGCACAAATAATGCATAGCTGTAAAGCCCTGAAAGTATATTTTCTAGTTCCGAAAGAATCACGCCATTTGAAATTGTGAAATGTCCGAAAAATAGTTTTTAATACAGAAGGGTCAGATTTGACAGATTTCACAAGATGGGAAGTTTCCTAATCTTCTCCTATATAAAGGGGAGCTCGACTCTTTCATGGGGGATCTCTCAATTTACTAGAAAAAGTTCTGCCAAAACACTTTCCCTCTCCTCCCAAAGTCGAAGGTCTACAAGGATCCACCTCCTCCATCGTCACAAATCGTTTCCATCACCGACGCAACTCGAAGGCAAATTCCTTGAGGGCTCTGTGCATCCATCTCCATTGAAGGGTCGTCGCATAACTCTTGTAGAGGGAAAATTCCCTTACAAAAAGTGTAACATGATTCCTTCTACTATTTCCTTTTATTTATCTTCAGTTTTTTATGGATTGGATGATTGTATTTTGGTCAAACACTCTTCGAATATGTCATGTAATCTAACCTTGTGTTTATTTCTTTTAGCAAAGCATGTGCTTAATGCATCAACTAAGTCGAAGGCAAATTCCTTGTCAAGTTAATAGATATGTCATAAGGCAAATTCCCGAAGCATGAAAACGAATCACATGTGAGCTAAAGACTTAGATACTTTTAGGTTGCATATAATATGATTTAGTGTAAAGAGTTGAGTGAAAAATTGAGATGATCAAATGTAAATAGTAGATTTAGGTTCTATCTTGTAGGAAAATTAGTAAAAACAAACCTTGCACCCCCATAAACCAAACCTAGCATAGTTATGCATGCACCCTCAATCCCCGGTTAAGAACGATCCCTACTTATCAATGCTACATCAACAAAGAAGGGTTTTAATTGTATTCGTGTTTGATTAAGTGTTTAACTAAATGCTTGAAAAGATGTGAATCAATTTTGGCGCCGTTGCCGGGGATTGTAAAGAATTGTGTGATTATGCTTGTAAATACGTTTATAGTTTCTGTTTTCCGGAACTGTGCACTGCCCGGTTTTGTGTAAATTATTTGACATAGCTAGAGGACTCACAAAATCTGAAATTTTGCAAGAATGTTTGGTTATGTGTCTAGTTTGTGCCTGAAAAATTTCAGCCCAGTCGACCGAGCCAATAATTCTAAAAAGGACCCAACCCCGATTTAGTTTCCTAAACCGGAATCAAACCCCTTCTAAAAACACGAACCAACAAAAACCGTAAAAATTTGGGCAGAGTAACGCTACTAATGCGGAATTGCCATTACCTGCACCCAGAAAATAACACTTCATCCTATTCCACAAAAGCCAAACCGTGGGCATCAATCCCATCCGGATTTCTCAATATCATATCAACAGTAATAAACAGTAAACATAATTGTAATATATAAGTAATCCAGTAAAATCCGTATAAAACATGTATCAGTAATGTATCAAAGCGACCTCTAGTGTATACATATACAAAATACACAACAGTAGGCAAAACAAGAAACCTACTGGAAAACACAGGTGGCTCGAACAACTAGCCTCCGACCACGACGTGAGACACCAAAATCCGAACTGCACACTGGGCACGGAAACCGAAAAGCCCAGGGGAAAAACATAAAAACCGTTAGAGTGAGTGGACGAAAATAAATGTCTTTCGCCGATTGATATATGTTATAATAATATATACGAGTCAAGATGAATAAATATAATAAAGTACACGAGGTGAACTCAAACTCCTCCAGCGTACAGAGCATGCATGTAAAAATCCCACGGGGTCGCTCATGGACACATCCGTGCTAGTACATTCCGAATCACGGGATCCCAGACCCACACGTGATTCTAGCCAGAAAGGCCTCAAGTCATAGGTCTGCCCCCCCCCCCCCCCCCCCCCGGTAAAGGCCTCGGGTCAGGGGTTACAGCCTCCCCCGGTAAACATTCTCGGGGATCAGCCGGGATGCAAGTGTATCGATACAACAACATATACTGAGACTGTACTCTGTGTAAACCAAATCGTAAATAGTTCGATGCAAATGTATAAAGCAATGAATAAATGCATATACATAATGTATAATTGTATAGGCATAATCGTATAACACATGCTCATATAAATCATAATCTCATATGCATGCTCATGCTCGTAAAACGTGTATAAAGACTCGCGATTATCAATGAAAAGAAATTGTCCACTCACAAGTGAGCAAAACGCGCACTCGCGCTAATCACGTGGCCCGGCGGAAGATCCCTCGCCCGAAGCACGATCTCGATCCCCTGAATAATCGTAAAATATATCTGATCAAAATCACAATCCATAACACTGTACCAAACCTCGGAAACCAACCGTTCTCGGAAACATATAATACTGTGCAAAATAATCGACGAAATTCCCGAAATCTCTACTCAAAACCCTCGACTAAAAATCCGATACCCAAATCAATTCGAAAACCTCAAGACGACGATCGGGGCGCGAATACGTGAAAAACGACATTAAAATCATCGAATTCCAAAAAGTCAACGGGTCGCCGGAGCTCCAGCGTTGACCACCGCCTCCGCCGCCGGCGCGCCGTCAACCGGAGAGTTTTCTCGACGACCGAGCTACTAAACTGTTCTCCTCCTCAAGCCGAGCAACTTTTCCAAAGGGATCACCACCATCCAACCACCACCGTGGCCGGAAATCAGCTCGAAAGTTCAAAATCTCAAACCGGCCGGAAAACTTCCCGGACCGATTCCGGCGCCGTCGCACCACCTCGTCCCTCCAAACCAAAGGAGAAATGATCACCATCCAAAACCCAACAAAACCCACCAAAGGACCACCTCAGAAAGTCACCAGAGCACCGCCACCAAACAAGGCCGTGACCGGCCGGAAAACCTCTAATTTCATCTCCTCCGTTCTCCCTCAAATCAACCTCAAATTCCAAAATTCCAAGTTCTAAACAGTAGGAAATCAAACAAGGATTCAAAATATACGAATCACAAGGCCGGAGGTGGCCGGAAAATGAAGGTCGCCGGCGAGTCAAACGATGGCCCATTTTCTTCCTTCGGTCAACGCGGGTCAACGCCTCTTCCTTGGTCAAACGACGGTCAAACTTCCCGAATAGTGATTTTCGACTATTTCCGATATTTATACTCGCGCCTCGGGACGATCGACGGTCCGAAACGGATAACCATTACGATTCGAATAAACTCGATACGAACGGATAAACTCGTCGATATTCTGAAATTTCAAATAATCATATTATATTCTTCGGTCATCGGAAAAATCATCCGGAACCGCCTACGAACTTGAAATCACGTGTACCACAACTCTCGAGACGAGAATCAACTCAAATTCTCGGCCGATAATTACGTCGCAAACAAAACCAGCAAATCACACAATTATCGATAAACCGCGATTACGTGATAACTCGAGAATTACGCTGTTTACTCTACTGATTCTGGTTCGGGTTGTCATAGTAATGGACATTCCTGATTCAACATAGATCCTGACAATCAAAACCACCAAAATCTCAAATTCTTGTAGAATTGAAAATCCTCACAACATAATGATAACAATCTCAATATCAAAGTTACAAAAATCACATCTCACATTCTAAGCAGAATTTAAACAGACCATGTTCCACCAAAAGTCAAAAACTATACTTAATCAACTAAATCCACCAAAACTTTTGTGTTTCCAATGCCTTTTCTCTAAGTGAACTAAAATCTCTTTCAGTCTTAATAACACCTCGTAATATCACCTGAAGAAAAAAATATTGGAAATCCAAAACTTAACTGTGGATCATTAAAAACTCTGTCAATGAACAGTTTTTTGTTACAGTTAGGATAGTCCTCAATGAAAGTCCAAAAAATTAATCAAATTGTGTCAGCCAGTTACTCTGTAACCCACAAACTAAAATACAATAAGATAAGAAATTTAAACCAAGCAAATTCACAGACCCTACTTGTAAGATCCAAATGAAAGGCTAACACGGGATTATATTATACTCCTTCTCTACAGGTGCTCTGGACTTTTGTTATGCATTTATACAACATTTTCATAGGTTCTCTCTCACCCTACTTGCCTTTTATTGAAAACACATAACTTATGGATCATAAAAAACTCTACTAAGCAATTCATAAAATTTGTTATAAAAAAAAGTTAATCAACAAATTGGGAACATAAATAATTAAATTTAACAGAGAATGAACCCAATAATTTGTGAAGATGCAAGAAGCAACATTAAAGCCCTATAAATAATAAACAAATTTTAAAAAAGCAAAGTTAGAAATACATTACGTAATCAAGATCAACTAGGAAAGTCCTCAATGAAAGCCTGAAAAATGAACAAAATTGGCTGGATGAAGACCCAGTAACTCTGTAACCCATAAATTGAAACACAATAACATAAGAAAATCAAATAAACCAAATTCACAAACTATAAGACCCTCAGTCCCCACCATGTCTTATTCTGTTTCTAGGAAATAGCCAAAATGAGAGAGAAGCCAGAATTCAATTAAATTATATGGCCTGAATCCCAAAGGAAAGAGAGGCTCAAAATCACAATCTAATATATTATATTAACACCCCAGATCCAAAATCACTCATTAAACAAACAATCCTGAAGTAACCTACACATATCCTGAAAATAAATGAAGAAAACCTAATGCACTCAGAAAAAAGTCGGATGTGCACTCCAACGGAAAAGGAGGTTTAGCTTATATAACTTAGCATGATTATACACAAACATCAACTACACCTAAAAAATCTAAAGCACCCCACCACTCAAAATATTTTCTGAACATGAAAAGAAGCTTTAACTTCTCTACTGCAGTATCGACTACCACATCACCGTGCCTAAAACCCTAAGCATGGATACCATACCAAACGAAGAAAATTAATTATATACAAAAGTAAAAAAAATCTTTAAAAAATTGCTATGTAGATGGTGAAAACCAAACATCAAAATCAAAAACCCCATTAATATAACCCAAAAAGGACCAAAAGTAAGAAGACAAACAAAAACCCAAGTGATCACAGTCTAATCGATGAATTTGGCCTCTCTTATCACCATAAACATACATATCACAGACAAAAAATTTTAAAAAAAATAAAGTAACTACTTCCAAGCCTGTTTGTAATATTATAAATATAGGCTTGTTACAAATATTTCACCAAATCTCAGGACATGCAATATCAACAATAACACTTTCTCAAACTAATCAACAATAACTTGATAGCACAATACAATATAACATAGTTTTCTTATATAAAGTAATAAACTACTACAGGATATTACCAATCTGGTTTGGTTTTGACAATTCAAATGCATCAAATTTTTCACATATTCTTATAATTGAATACACGAATGAATGACTATCAAATTCCTATACAAATCAAAAAAATAAAGATTAAAGAGCTTATGAAATGACCCAACCCCGATTTAGTTTCTTAAACTGTAATCAAACCCCTTCTGAAAACACGAACTTGCAAAAACCATAGAAATTTCGGTAAAGTTTCACTATATTGCAAAATTACCATTAACCTGCACCCAAAAACACACTTCATCCTATGCCACAAAAGTCAAACTGTGGGCACCAATCCCATCCGGATTTCTCAAAATCATATCATCATAATATAAAGTAATGAGCAAAACAGTAATATTATAGAAATTCGGGAAAATCATAGGAAAATATAAACATCAGAGTATTCAGAGCGACCTCTAGTATATATACATAAATACACAACAGTAGGCCAAACAAGAAACCTACTGGAAAGGAAAAGTAGCTCGAATACTAAGCCTCCAACTGCGAGGTGCGACACCATAATCCGAACTGCAAACTCGGCATAGAAAACAAAGAGTCCAGGGAAAGACATATAAACCGTTAGAGTGAGTGGATGAAAATAAATGTCTTTCGCCGAATAATATATGTTATAAAAACATATGCGAGTCTAATGAATGAAAATGATATAGTACACGTGGGAGACTCTAACTCCTCACCCGTACAGAGCATGCATCGTAAATTCCCACGGGATCACTCATAGACACAACCGTGCTAGTACACGTGGGAGACTCTAACCTCAACCAAACCCAAAATTGTTTCACCCAAAAGCATCACAAGGATGAGGGGAACCTTTCCCCCCACCACCCCGGCCCCAAAAGTCGCCGGAGCGCCGCCCCTGACGACGGCGAAAACCCACGGCATACCCGAGCTCGAACTCCTCCTATACCTCATCAAATCACACCAAACCAAGTTCTAAACCATAGTAAATCAAGAGAGGAAGCTAGCCATACCAAAATCAAGGCCGGAGGTTGCCGGAAATGGAAAGTCCATGGCGAGTCAAATGGTGGTGCGAAATGGACTAGGTCAACGGTCTGTCAACGGTCAAACGTTGGTCAAACTTCCCAAAACACTGATTTCGACAATTTTACGACTATTCCGATATTTATACTCGCGGCTTGATACGATCGACGGTCCAATTCAAATCACATCCACATTTTGGATAACTCAAACTTAATCGGATAAACACGACTAAATCACACGACTTCAAATATTCATAACATATTCCTCGGTTATCGAAACAATTATCCGAAACCGCCTACGAGTTCAAAATCACGCATACTACAATTCTCTAGAAGAGACTCATCTCAAATTCTTGCCCGATAATTAAGTCGTGAACCAGACCGCCAATTCGATGAATTACGATAAATGTCGATTACTCGCAAGACTCGCGGATTAAACCGATTACTATTCCAATTCTAGTTCGGGTCGTCAAAAATCTACCCCCCTCCCCCCTTAGAAAAATTTCGACCTCGAAATTTACGTACCTGCTAAGTGAACAGATGAGGATACTGCTCCCGCATATGTTGCTCGGTCTCCCAGGTGGCTACCTCAACTGAATGATTCTGCCATAAGACCTTCACCAGTGGTATGACTCTGTGTCTCAACTCCTGCTCACGCCGATCGAGAATCTGTTCTGCCTCCTCCACATATGTCAAATCTTCCCGGATAGGAAGCTGATATGGCGCTAGAACATGTGATGGATCCGGAATGTATTTCCGCAGCATCGAAACTTGGAAAACATTGTGTACTCAAGCCATCTCGGAAGGCAGCTCAAACCTATAAGCCACGGCACCAACTCTCTCTATGATCTCGTACGGACCAGTATACCGTGGTCGAAGCTTTCCACGCTTCCCAAAACGAACAACTCCTCGCCAAGGAGACAATTTCAAGAAGACCTAATCGCCCACTTCGAACTCGAGACTCTTTCTTCTTACATCTGCGTAACTCTTTTGGTGATCTTGGGCAATCTTCAATCTATCTCGGATAATCTGAATGTCCTCTGTGGTGCTCTTTATCAAATCAGGACCAATAAGCCATCGCTCGCCCACCTCACTCCAACACAATGGAGTGCGGCACTGCCTCCCGTATAGAGCCTCATACGGTGCCATATCAATACTGGCCTGATAACTGTTGTTGTAAGCAAACTCGATCAAATGCAGTTGCTGGTCCCAATTTCCTCTAAACTGTAATACACAAGACCGCAACATATCCTCGAGGGTCTGAATAGTCCTCTCAGACTGCCCATCAGTCTGAGGATGGAAAGCTGTACTGAAATGTAATATGGTCCCCAAAGCTCGCTGTAATGTCTGCCAGAACTCTGAAGTAAACTGACTATCTCGGTCAGAAACAATAGATACAGGCACACCATGCAAACGAACAATCTCCGCCAAATACAGCTTTGCCAACCTGCCCACATAAATCTTCCCTGGAAGTGCAAGGAAATGAGCAGATTTCGTCAATCGGTCCACAATAACCCAAATACCAGTATTACCAGCCGAAGTACGCGGTAACTGATACACGAAATCCATGGTGATATGCTCCCACTTCCAAACTGTAATGTCCAAGGGCTGTAACTTTCCTGCAGGCTTCTGTCTCTCTGCTTTAACCTGCTGACAAATGAGACATCTGCTCACATATGCTGCAATCTCCCTCTTCATATTTCGCCACCAGTAATAGGCTTGAAGTGTACGAAACATCTTCATACCGCTAGGATGCATAGCGTAAGCAGAACAATGAGCTTCGTCTAAGATCTCCTTCTTTAAACCTTTATCTCTGGGTACACATAATCTGCCTCTGAATAGCAATGTACCATCATTAGTCAATCGAAACTCTGTTGGCACACCACTCTGAATCATGGTCTTCTTGTCCAACAGATAGGAATCCGTATCCTGAGCATCCCGAACCTGATCAACAAGTACCGGTCAAACCTGGAAGCTAGCCAATAAGGATCCATCATCATCCCACTCTAACTCAGCTCCCGTAGCTCGTAACTCTGCTAACATGGAAACTCTGGTCACACACACATGAAACAATGAGGCTCCAGATTTCTGACTGAGTGCATCAGCAACAACATTAGCCTTCCCTGGATGATACTCAAAGGTGCAATCATAGTCATTGATCAACTTCATCCATCTGCGCTGTCTCATATTCAAGTCTGGCTGCGTGCGCAAATAGATGAGACTCTTATGATCTGTGTATATCTTGCATTGAGCTCCATACAAGTAGTGTCTCCAACTCTTCAAGGCTAAAACAATAGCAACTAACTCCAAATCATGAGTAGGATAATTGACTTCATGTGGTTTCAACTGCCTGGAACCGTAATCCACTACTCTGCCATGCTGCATCAAAACACAACCAAGACCCAATTTCGATGCATCGATGTAAACCACAAATTCTCCACTGTCGTCAGGCAGAGTTAGAACTGGTGCAGTAGTCAACTTCTCCTTCAAGAGCAAGTAAATCTCCTCACATGCATCAGACCACCCGGACTTGACGCCTTTCTTCGTCAATCTGGTAAGTGGAGCGGCAATCCGTGAAAAATCCTGCACAAAGCACCGATAGTAACCCGCCAAACCCAAGAAACTCCTGATCTCTGGTATGGTGGTAGGTCTACTCCAATTCAACACTGCTTCAATCTTGTTAGGATCTACACTGACTCCCTCAGCAGATATCACGTGACCCAAAAACTTCACGCTATTCAACCAAAACTCACTTGCTGAACTTCGCAAACAGCTTATTATCTCGCAAAGTCCGCAAAACAGCTCGCAAATGCTTCTTGTGCTGACCCACATCTCTGGAGTAAATCAGGATGTCATCGATGAACACGATCACAAACTTGTCTAGGAATCGCCTAAACACCCGGTTCATTAAGTCCATGAAAGCTGCAGGGGTATTGGTCAACCCAAACAGCATAACCAAGAACTCATAATGTTCGTACCGTGATCTGAAAGCTGTCCTGGCCACATCTGACTCTTTGATCCTCAACTGATGGTATCTAGACCTGAGATCAATCTTCGAGAAGGCTAAAGCTCCCTTGAGCTGATCAAACAAGTCATCAATCCGCGGCAACGGATACTTGTTCTTCACGGTGACTTGATTCAGCTTCCGGTAATCAATACACAACCGCATAGAACTATCCTTCTTCTGCACAAACAATACAGGAGCACCCTACGGTGATACACTGGGTCGTATGAAACCTTTCTCCAGCAACTCTTGAAGTTGAATCTATAGCTCCTTCAACTCCGCTGGAGCCATACGATACGGTGCCTGAGATATAGGTCCAGTGCCTGGTAAAAGTTTAATAGTGAAATCGATTTCTCGAACTAGAGGAACACCTGGTAACTCCTCCGGAAACACATCTGGAAACTCGGAAACAACCTCAATGTCACCAATGTCTGGTACAGCAGCCGTTGTATCCACAACATGAGCTAAGTATGCAACACAACCCTTCTTCATCATCTGTTCGGCCTTTATCGCTGAAATCACACATGGCAATGAAGTATTCTTCTCACCGCGAAACAGTATCTTTGGGAAACCTAGACGTCGAAACACAACCTCCTTCTTGTGACAGTCAAACATACCCCAATGTGTCTCCAAGAAGTCCATACCCAAAATCACATCAAAATCAACAATATCCAGCAATAACAAATCCGCGGCTAGTCCATAACCTCCAACAAAGATCTCACAATCCCTATGTACCCAACCAATACTCAGAACCTCACCAGATGGATACAACACTCTCCACAACCCCGGAAGTGGAGATGCAGGCATAGTAGCTAAATATGACAGTCTATATGATATGAATGAATGCATAGCACCTAGATCTAGCAAAGTAAGTACTGGATAGCTAAAAACATGCAACGTACCAATAACAACCTCCGGTGAAGCTCTGCCCTTACGCAATGACATAGCATGAACCCTGGCCTACCCAGCTGGTCGTCCACTCTGATGATGACTCTGTTGTCTGCCCTAACCAGAAGACTGCACTGGTCGAGCCCCAGAAGTGGTACCTCGATCTCCTCCTGAACTCTGAGCTGTCTATCCACCAACACCAATAGGCTGGACACATTCCCTTGCAAAGTGACCCTCCTGGCCACAACGATAACATATATATAGTAGTGCCTCGCTGACAAGGACCATAATGATGCCTGTTGTAGAAGTTGCACAATGGATACTCCCTCGGCACAGCAAAAGTGCCACCGGTATGTAGAGGATAGCTGGATCTACTAGAACTCCCACTGGACTGTGTTCTCTGTGGTCGATCCCTCCTCCATCTCTGTCTCTGTCTAGCTGTACTAACTGGTGGTCTAAATGGTCCACTGCCAGATGATGATGCCGATCCGGAAGTGCCTGAACTCAGCCTCTTGGAAGGTCCCTGACTCGGTCCACCATCCTCAAATCATCGAGACTGGAATCTCATCTGCCTTTCCTTCTCCATATCCTCGCCTCGAAGTGCAGCACTCACAAACTCATCAAAGTTGTTCCGAGGCATCGTAGTCAATGTTCCCTTAATGTTCAGGTTCAAGCCCAACTCAAATCTCTGGCACTTGGCTTCCTCTGAGGCCACTATGTCACGAGTAAACCGAGATAAGCGAGTAAATCTGTCCCGGTACTCAAGTACTGACATACTACCATGTCTCAAGTTGGTGAACTCCTCATACTTCCGCTGCTGTGTGGCCTGGTTGAAATACCTCCGCATAAATAAATCCCTGAACAAAGTCCATGGAGTATCAACCGGAGCTCTATCGGTGCTAACCCACCAAAAGTAAGCATCAGACTCAAGTAAACCAACTGCTGCCACTATCATCTGCTCAGGAGTGAAACACAGACGCTCACAAATTCGTTTAACCTGAACCAACCAAGCCTCACATACCTCTGGATCAGCTGAACCCGAGAAAACAGTCGCTCCAGCAGTTTGAGCTTTGACCACAGGGTTAAAACGCTCCTCCAAACGCAACACTCGCATAAGCAAGTCATGCGTCTGGCGATCCTCATCATGATCCACATCCCTATTGACACGGGGACCACGTCTAGGAGACATCCTAATGATAAGAGAAAAGTATTAGTCACAAGGCACAAGGAACGTAATCATGAAACCTCAGACATTTGAAGACATACAACACCCGAAGCATTGATGAGTTACCACTGGCCTATCGGGTCATTACTCCAGACATGCTGTATAATCTCAAATACCCTTAGTATCACAACTACAGAAGTCTACAGAACATAAAACCTAATGCTCTGATACCAAGCTGAAAGGACCCAACCCCGATTTAGTTTCCTAAACTGTAATCAAACCCCTTCTGAAAACACGAACTTGCAAAAACCATAGAAATTTCGGCAGAGTTTCATTATATCGCGAAATTACCATTAACCTGCACCCGAAGCCACACTTCATCCTATGCCATAAAAGCCAAACCGTGGGCACCAATCCCATCCGGATTTCTTAAAATCATATCATCATAATATAAAGTAATGAGCAAAACTGTAATATTATAGAAATTCGGGAAAATCATAGGAAAATATAAACATCAGAGTATTCAGAGCGACCTCTAGTATATATACATAAATACACAATAGTAGGCCAAACAAGAAACCTACTGGAAAGGAAAAGTAGCTCGAATACTAAGCCTCCAACTGCGACGTGTGACACCAGAATCCGAACTGCAAACTGGGCATAAAAAACAAAGAGCCCAGGAAAAGACATATAAACCGTTAGAGTGAGTGGATGAAAATAAATGTCTTTCGCCGAATAATATATGTTATAAAAACATATGCGAGTCTAATGAATGAAAATGATATAGTACACGTGGGAGACTCTAACTCCTCACGTGTACAGAGCATGCAACGTAAATTCCCACGGGGTCACTTATGGACACAACCGCGCTAGTACGGTCTGAATCACAGGATCCCAGACCCACACGTGATTCAAGCCAGAAAGGCTTCAGGTAAGAAGGTCTGCCCCCCCCCCCCCCCCCCCCCCGGTAAAGGCCTCGGGTCAGGGGTCACAGCCTCCCCCGGTAACCATCCTCGGGGATTAGCCGGGATGCAAGTATATCGATACAACCACATCTACTAAGACTGTACTCTGTGTAAACCAAATCATAAATAGTTTCATGCAAATGTATAAAGCATAATGTGATTGCATATTCATAATACGTAATTATATAAGCATATTCGTTGATGTATATTCGTAAATGAATAATCGTAAAAACATGCTCGAATAACTCATAATCATATGTGCATGCTCATGCTCATAAAACATAATATAAAGACTCGCGACCAATCAGTGAAAAGAAAAGTCCACTCACAGACAAGCACAGCGCGCAAACGCGCTAATCCTCAGATCCGGCGGAAGATCTCTCGCCCAACGTACGATCTCGATCCCCTAAATAATCACAAAATTTCACTGATCAAAATAACATATAACTCGAATAACAGAAAACCCGTCGAAAACCCCAAACACTCCACATAAACCCTCGACTTAAAATTCGGCATCCAAATCAACTCGAAAACCTCAAGGCGATGATCGGGGCGCGATTACGAGCAAAACGGCATAAAACTTGTCAAAATCCAAAAAGTCAACCCTTTGGCGGCGGCGCGGCGTCAACAGTGGCGGATTCTGGCTAAATTTTCCAGATCACAAGTACTCCTCAAACCCAACAACTTTCCCTTACACCAAGCTCTAATTCCAAGCCCACCGGCCGGAATCGAGCCCGAAACCTCACGGAATCCATTGATTCCGGCGAGATTCTGGCGAGCTTCAAACCTCAACCAAACCCAAAATTGTTTCACCCAAAAGCATCACAAGGATGAGGGGAACCTTTCCCCCCACCACCCCAGCCCCAAAAGTCGCCGGAGCGCCGCCTCCGACGACGGCGAAAACCCACGGCATACCCGAGCTCGAACTCCTCCTATACCTCATCAAATCACACCAAACCAAGTTCTAAACCATATGAAATCAAGAGAGGAAGCTAGCCATACCAAAATCAAGGTTGGAGGTGGCCAGAAACGGAAAGTCCACGGCGAGTCAAACGGTCGTGCAAAATGGACTCGGTCAACGGTCAGTTAACGGTCAAACGTCGGTCAAACTTCCCAAAACAATGATTTTCGACAATTTTACGACTATTCCGATATTTATACTCGCGGCTCGATATGATCGACGGACCAAATCGAATCACATCCACGTTTCGGATAACTCAAACTTAATCGGATAAACACGACTAAATCACACGACTTCAAATATTCATAACATATTCCTCGGTTATCAAAATAATTATCCGAAACCGCCTACGAGTTTAAAATCACGCATACTACAATTCTCGTGAAGAGACTCATCTCAAATTCTCGCCCAATAATTAAGTCGTGAACCAGACCGCCAATTCGATTAATTATGATAAATCTCGATTACTCGCAAAACTCGCAGATTAAACCGATTACTATTCCAATTCTGGTTCAGGTCATCACAACCAAGACTAAAAAAACAGCAAAATAAGGAAATTAATATTTCTTTATATATACCCTGCAAAGATGTAAATACAATAGCTTTATTAGCACATTCGTCCAAAGTTTACTTTATATATGCATTGTATCCATAATATACTACTTCTGATCCAAGAGGAATATTCCTAACAATCAAAACCATCACAATCTCAAAATTCTCGTGGAATCATAACTTGCCACCACACTCATTCATACATCACTCTCTCATCACAGTGATAGCAATCTCAATATCAAAGTCATAAAGACCAAATCTTACATTCTAGATAGAATTCTAAAAGACCATATTCCACCAAAATTCTTGTGTTTCCAATACTTTTTCTCCACGCGAACTAAAATCTTTAGTTTAATATTTTTTCTCCAAATTAACTAAAATCTTTAGTTCAGGTGAAGAAAAAGTATTCGAAACACAAAACTTAAGACAAACTCTGGCCCCTTCAAGGCTCCAGTTTTCTTATCAATATTAAAAGCTTCAACAAATAGGTTTAACAATACATACTAATTACTATGGTTGTTGTACCATTTGTTTCGTGAATAGAGTCAAATATGAGAAAATACAATTACCAAAACCTACAGATTATATTACTATCTATAACAAATACTGCCCCAGAAAAACACAAACAAAAAACTTTATGCACACACAAACAACATCTCAAACACAAACATAAGTTTAACTCTCTAACATTACATCCAATACACCAAACATATAAGATTAGAAGAATTGTTCATGTACCTAAAGATCTTCCAATATGGTGAGAAGCAAAACCGAAAACTGAATGAAGCTGGATAATATATCACTTTACCGTTGAAAATGCTCGTTGAATTGAACACCAAGCTGCGTTGAACTGAGACAACACAAACGAAATTAATTGAAACAAAGAAAACCTATCATGAGTAACCTACATTCATTTCCCACATATCTAAACCTCAATCATCTAACCAAATTATTCAAAGTATAAACAATAAGGTCCAAAACAAATCCCTTTATTATTGGCGAAACTATTTTACTAACTCTTCAAAGTTCTCATAGAATTTTGTATACCTCGTGCAACTCTACAACATACTTTCAAAATTTTCACAACAAAACAGCTATATCAACTGAATTAATACATCAGAAGATTCATAACTAATGTAAAAAAATCACAAACAGTTCCTTCAAAACTATTACAGCAACATTCACAGCTAATGTAAACAAACCACACATTAAGGAAAAATTCTATACACAACCCATTCTTCCATAACTACTTCATCGGGATGGAAAACACATTGTTTTTTTTATAATTGGACCTAACAACACAATGTACTAACTGTATAATCAAATGCAAATCCAATACAATATGCCCATTCAAAAAACTCATCATTAAACATAATTTCACAAATTCGTATTAAATTTCAAGAACTACCTTCCCCTCGAACCAAACCCATACAATTACACACTCAGAAAAAGTGGAATACACAATGTGATGGGCACCTCTGATGCAACAGGAACCTGTTCCTGACAATCCAAACTCTACAAATCTCAAATTAGAAAACCCTACAAATCGCAACGAAAATCAGAAGACCTCAACACAATAATACATCACTCTCTGGTTCTCATCTGCTGACTTGCTTTTCTTATTTAGGTCAAACATGCTTCGACAAGTGTTATTGATTTAAAAGAAGATAAAAGAGAAGTTGATAAGACATGCAGTCACACACCAGCAAAAATAGCAAAAAAGAAGAAAAATATTTTAACAAACACTTCGATAAGAAAACAAGCGATGTGTACATCGCGGATGCATATTTTGGACTGTTGAAGGTGGAGCCAGAAGGTGGTTTGGCAACGTCACCTACGACTGAAGCAGAAGGGAAGCCATTAAGGTTCACTAATGATCTTGATGTTGATGAAGAGGGTAACGTATATTTTACTGATAGTAGCACCACGTACCAGAGGAGGTAAGCTAATCGTGCTTTCTACTTTTGATGTTGAGAAATGGGATGTGGTGTAGATACCTTCAGCCTGGTTAATCTATTATTATAAGTCATTCGCTAGTAATATCTGGATATACCAGTCTAGTGCAGAATGTTCACCTCTCACATTTTGCTGCATTACAACATTTAAGACTAAAGTATTGGAGTAAATTGTATCATTCAGAGTATACTGAAGCTATTGCTAGTTTGTTATAACTTACAACTTTATGAATTCATAACTTAACGTCTGGAAAACTTGTGCAGGTGATGAAAACACAGTAAAAATAAAAATTTAGAAGATTGACTTTACATCAGTATGTATTTGATAGAAAATTGACAATTTGGTTTGCATATAATCATTAACAATAACTGCATGCCTTTCTAGTCCATGTCGACTATAGAAGTCATATTGCTGATATGAGTGATATCTGTACAGACAAAACATTTAAATGATTTTGGCAATCTGCTTCATTTTCGTGTTAGCAGTACAAAATGCAGGGACATGTAACTGATGTAAGTAAGTAAAATAAGTGAATCAAACATTAGAGCTCGTACACTCTTACTTAACATAGATACCTAGCAACCTTATAATGAATTTTTGCTAAAAGTTAAGGATTAGAACTTGGGAATTGTTTGAATGTTCTAATTATCGTTGATTAGAAAAAGGTAAAAGATGTTATACATCAACTTGTAAATTGATTCACGAAATTGTAAGATGAGTCTTTCTTGTAATTTTAGTGTATTAGTAGTAATTACTCAATCAAAAATATTTTTTACAACTTTTAGGACTAAATTTCAAGTTGAAAGACTCATTTTCAACTTTGAGGACCAATATACAAGTTAATGTACGGCATGCGTTAAAACATAGGAACGCTTTCATAATATGTAATTGGTGTACATCCCAGTCGGTAGCATTGTGCCAACTGTACAGGTTGCTCCGTTCTCTTTATACTATAGAGATCTTTTCGTGTTCTTTCACACTGTCCTTTATGATTTTCATTGTTTCTTTTTATGTTTATAATTCACAAAAGAAAAGTATTATGATTTCTGTGTTCTAAAACTGTGATTTTATTCAGGAACTTTCTGCAGTTGGTTTTCTCGGGAGATGATTCTGGGAGGGTTTTAAAATACAGCCCAACCACAAAGGAAACAATTGTTATTGAAAGGAATCTCCAATTCCCGAATGGAGTGTCTCTAAGCAAGGATGGTTCCTTCTTTGTTTTCTGTGAAGGATCCAAGGGCAGGTGAGTTATCATTACTAAATCGTTCAGCTTCATGTCTGTATACCCTTGTCAGGGTATACGCAATATCTGAGTAGGGTATATGCATTACTGCATTAGAAGAAGGTATACACAATATCCGAGTCGATAATGTATAATAAGCGAACTCAGCAGCTATTCTAAGTCAAAGTTGGATAGGAATTACTAGAAGAGGATTTTTATTCGGACCTCCTATTTTGCTTACTACACCTCCTTACTCTCTACACCTCCAATTTTATTTTGATTACATGAAATCTCTCACTAGACCTCCATTATATTCCCATTTAACCCTTATTGTGTAACTTATATAGAACACATTGCCAAACCTTTTTTTTTTTTTGAACAACCATAAAAATTCATAATTTTTCAGAGAGGTTCTATATACACCTCCAAATTTGCTCAAGACAACTCTCTTTTAATTTCCATATTAACCTATGTAGAAGAGAGGAAGAGGGAGGAGGATCCAGTACAATCCCATGGGTCAAACTTGAAGGCCCGGGAGGGGGGTGAATGGGCCATTTTATAAAAAAATTCGTTGGAATGTTAATTCGAGGATAGCAGAGAATGTTTCTATCCTTGAATAACCAGTAACGAACTTGATAAAATGTAATAAGAAGGAAAGTGATAAATAACACTTGAATGTTTTTCTTTAACGCAGAAACCCTGCAATAGGGAAAAAACTGCGTGTCCCTAACTCTTGAGGGACAAACCTTTCCACTATGTTAAAACATTTTTCTTTACAAGACAGCCGCTCTCAGGATACAAAGACGTTCTTCTATCTTTGCTAGTATTCACACAACTAGACTAAGACCTATCTATCTTCTCGCCAGAACAAGTGCTTACAATCCCTATGTAAAACACTTTTCTTTACAAGACAGCAGCTCTCAGGATACAAAGACACTCTTCTATCCTTACTAGTATTCACGCAACTAGTTTAAGATCTAACTCTCTTCTCGCCAAAACAACTGTTTACAATATCAGTGGCAATGAAGCTTCTCCTAGAACTTAGTACTCAAACGACTAATTCTCTGTAGAATGCTTCCAATGAAATTGCACCATCATTTCAACCTATGATATGCAATATGAAAATATGCAAGTTTGAAAGTGGTTCTATATGCTTTCCTATGGAAATGTAAAATCTGAAAAAGGAAAAATCTTGTTTTATAAACCTCCTAGCAATTGTAGGAGCAAAAAAGGGTTTGATACTAGTTTTGACAAACCGAAACACTCTTTGGAAAACAAGATGACTCTTAGCAAATGCAAGAGATAAAAGTGAGTTGAAATGAAGAGAACAACACTCTAACTCTTCCTAAATGTTTCAATTGATGTGGTATTTAAAGCCACAAGGTGTTGCAAGTGGAGACTCAAGAGTTAATCTTAACCATTCATCAAAAAGATGAATCAAATGGTTCTCCTTAAATGGAGGAAATGCCATGTTGAATTATACCAAACCGGGACAACAAGGAGAAGAAAAGAGCTTTGAAAAACTTGACTCCATGACACAAGAGTGAGAGACACTTACCCTAAAGAGAGAAGGTATAGCTTTTTTTTGTCCAACCGGGACATGCAAGGGAGTAGAGATGTTTTGGAGACAATGTTGCTCCATGAAAATAAGGAGGGACAACCTACTTCTTTCACCTACCAAAAAGTAGAGAGTGAAAAGCTTTTGAAGAAACAAAACTTGTAGGTTAAGATTTCAACAACTCCCTTTATGAAAAGTTTTGGATGAAGGAACAAGCAAGACTTGTGATGATGCATGTTGTTACCTTTCTCAATGGTTAAGGAGAGAAATGCCCATATTGATTAGCCTGTTAATGTTGCTTATGCATGTCATCCATATTTTTTGAGAGAATGATAATATTGTAATGCCAATAATCTCCCCCTTTGGCATTCTCTACCAAAAATATATCTTATCATCATCAAGGCTTCATGACCTGCAATAATAAGCTTTTTCCAACAAGGAAATTGATGACAAGATATTGTAGGTTTTCATCACAAGCAAGCATTGATTGGTCATACCAAAACCTACACTTGGTTCTCCCCCTTTGTGGTAGAGTATGACAAAGGGTTCAAAAGAGATGCAATTCTAGACATGTTGCAAAAAAAAAAGCATCGTTTTAGAACCAAAAAGGTAATAACACACGTCCTAGAATGGAGAAGTGGTAGATAAACATACATAGAGTAGAGGTAAGCTACTCGTCATTGGACTCATGATCCTCGGTCTTGGAATAATCCTCATCACCATCATCAAGGTGGTCAGGATGCTCATTATCGGTATCATCATCAACAGACTCATTGTTGACATAACCAGAGTCATCGGCCCTTGACGAACCACCCGAACCAGCCACATTTGGCTCCCCCTCAGAACCAGCAGCAGCGGCAACGTCAGCTGAAGGATAGGAAGAGTCAGAGCTATCCTCTGAAGAGACCAGTCCATGCCTAGTTTTTAGAATTTGTTGCATATTTTTGAAGGATGCTTGCATCTCATTCTTTATGATGCAAAAAGCCTCTTTCATCTCATTTTGACCATGCTTAAGAAAGGTGATCTCAAGAGGCTCAACATAAACCAAAGATTGCCCAACGGATTTGGAGATAGTGACCTTGTTAACCGAGGCCAGAGAGTCAACCATAATATCAGTGGGAAGAGATGGTACATGAGAGTTTAGGCAAAAGTGGGAAATCACAGCCGGAAAGACCAAGGAGGTGCCTAGCTTGGTTTGGTTATCTAGAGCCGAATTCCTAATTGAATGATATATGTAGAACTTGGCAGGAAGTGTAGGGTTCCTCGAAACCAAATAAGCTATAAGACTGGCTTGGCTAAAGGTGATTTTTGAGGATTGAGTGTTGGGGGCTATCAAGGTGCGTACCAAAAATCCCATAAGCTTATAAAATTCGGTCATGAATTGGCTTTGGAAGTAGGATTCACAGAATATAATGTTCAGAGGAGTAGAGTAAACCTGTCGAGCTAGGGAGTGAATGCTTAGGTTAACAATGAATTTCCTTACATGCTCAAGGATTTTCTTCTTGGTAGTTGGAAGAGCTAATGCATTCTTGATGGCCCTAGGTGACACATCTAATGGTTTCCTTCTCACATTAAAAAAGAAAGATGCATGTGATTGTAAATCAACCTTATCCAACATGCTACTAGGATAGTTGGCATAAAATTCCCTGACCTGAGATAAATCCTAGGGAAGGATTTCAGGGCATCTACCCATCCTAATTTCTCGATCATGTCATGGAAATCACTAAGGAGTCCATCGAAATTAAATGGCTTCTCGAGAATAACAGGTCTAGCTATAGTCATAGCCACATATAGATTCTTAGCATCAATACTCTCAAAATGATGATCCGGAGGGATGGGTAAATTTGATACCTCTATGGTGACTTTGCGAGCGCGAGGGGCTTGGCTAGTCGAGGTAGTCCGGGTATCTGAAGCACGTTGTGCTTGAGTAGTGGCGGCAGCGGAGGTGGAGGCCGGTGATTTGCCCTTTCTTGACTAAGTTTTTGAAAGGACCCAACCCCGATTTAGTTTCCTAAACCGGAATCAAACCCCCTCTGAAAACACGAACCAACAAAAACCATTAAAAATTTCGGCAGACTAACGCTACTAACGCGGAATTGCCTTTACCTGCACCAGGAAAACAACACTTCATCCTATGCCACAAAAGCCAAACTGTGGGCACCAATCCCATCCGGATTTCTTAATATCATATCAATAACAATAAACAGTAAACATAACTGTATAATATGGAAAATCCGGGAAAAACCTCATAAAACATGTATAAGTATCGTATCAGAGCGACCTCTAGTGTATATATACAAAAATATACAGCAGTAGGCAAAACAAGAACCTATTGGAAAAGAAAGGTAGCTCGAACGACTAGCCTCCGACCGCGACGTGAGACACCAGAATCCGAACTGCAAATTGGGCACGGAAACCGAAAAGTCCAGGGGAAAGGCAATAAAACGTTAGAGTGAGTGGACGAAAATAAACATATGCCTTTCACCAATTTCATATACAATAAACAAGTATAGCGAGTTCGGAAAATATATATATATATATGGAGGTGCCAGGCGAATCTCTCAAGCCCGACGGTGATAGGTCAGGGGAATCTCTCAACCCCGGAGACATAACAGGGGAATCTCTTAACCCTGCCCAGAGGAATCTCTCAACTCTGGTCCAGAGGAATTTCTCAACTCTGGCCAGACTACCGGTGATCAGCCGAGTAGCCGAAGCATCGATGCAAGTATGCCATCACCATAAAAATATAAAATAATACCTCCGAAAATAATAAATAAGCTCAACATCGTATATAAACAAATACGGAAAATCACGAACTCGCACGACAGTGAAAAATATAAAAGTGTCCACTCACCGGTGAGCAAAGCGCGTACTCGCGCTAATCACGTGGTCCGACAGAAAATCCCTCGCCCGAAGCACGATCTCGATCCCCTGAATAATCATAAAATATAACTGATCAAAATCATAGTTCACAACACTGTACCACACCTCAGAAACCAACCGTTCCCGGAAACGTATAACGGATACAAAAATAATTAACGAAATCCCCAAAATCTCCACTCAAACCCTAGACTAAAAATCTGGTACCCAAATCAACTCGAAAACCCCAAGGCGACGATCGGGGCGCGAATACGAGCAAAATGACATATAACTCGACACATTTCCAAAAAATTCAACGGTCGTCGGAGCTCCACAGTTGACCGCCGTCGTCGACGGCGGCGCGCCATCAACTGGAGAGATTTTTCGGTGGCCAAGCTCCCACAAGATTCTCCTCAGCAAGCCAAGCAACTTTCCTAACTGAGGTCAAGGCCAATTCTGGCGGAATTGGCCGGAAAACAGCTCGAAACTTCAAGAGGTACAACCGGCCGGAAAACTTCCCGGCTCGATTCCGGCGCCGTCGCGCCACCTCGTCCCTCCAAACCAAAGGGGAAATAATCACCATCCAAAATCCAACAAAACCCACCAAGAATCCACCCTGAAAAGTCACCGGAGCTCCGCCCCTAACTAAGCCGATTCCGACGAAAATCCAAGAACTTTAACCTCACCGTTCTCCCTCATTCCGGCACCAAATTCAATAATTCCAAGTTCCAAACAATAGAAAATCAAGCAAGGATTTGGATATACCAATATCTCAGCCGGAGGTGGCCGGAATCACGAGGTCCGACGGCTGCAGCGTGTTCCACGCGGTGGAGAACCGGTCAACAGAAAAGTCAACGGTCCAAACTCGGTCAAACTTTCTGAACAGTGTTTTCGACAATTTTTCGACTATTTCTGATATTTATACTCGCGTCTCGGGACGATCGACAGTCCAAAACGGATAAGCATTACAATTCGGATCAACTCGGCACGAACGGATAAACTCGACGAAATTCTGAAACTTCAAATATTCATAAGATATTCCTCGGTTGTCGAAATAACAATCTGAAACCACCCACAAACTCGAACTCACGTGTACAACAACTCTCAAGAAGAGACTCAGTTCAAATTCTCGGCCGATAATTAAGTCGTGATTAACACCGGCAAATCAATCAATTTACGTAAAACTGCGATTACGCGCTAACTCGTGAATTAAGCCGATTACTCTACTAATTCTGTTCTGGGTCATCACAATTTCCCTTTGTTTGCCGGAGCTTTCCCTTTCTTTTTCGGAGCACTTTGTCTCACCGGTGGGGATTCCTCATGATCCGAGTTTGGATTCAAATGAAGTATCACGGGAGCCACTGACTTCCTTGCTCATCTTCTAACAAAGAACCTTGGAGCTTGATTGGAGGGGCCAGAACCGATTGGAGAGGGAGGCCGAGTAGAAGGCTTAATGTACTCCTTGTCAATAGTCTCGTATGGATTACGAGGTTCCTTACCCGAAGAGATGATTGAGAGCTTCTTAGCCTTTTGTGGAACATCCTTGAGCACTCTCTTCCTTTTCTTTAAAGGAACATCATCGGAGTCGGCGACCGATTTCTCTGGAATTGGGGCCGAGGACTCAAGCTCGGCCAAGCCAATGAGAGCAGTGGTTATGTTCTCCAGAGGAGCTATGAGATTTAAGTCAGAAACCACCACTTATGGCTGTGTCGCCGGTGATGATTTCACCGGAGAATCCCGGCTACGTAGATGCATGGCCCAATGAGGTGGTTTTGAGGCTTCTAGTCTTTTATTGGGGTTTTACTCCTCATTTCAAATACAATTTAGAGATGGTAAATAAGTGAAATGGAATGAGATGAAATTGAGAGGTGAGAAGTGATTTCGAAGTGGTGAGGAGGTGAAATGGAGAAGATGAAATGATTAAGTGATGGAGAGAGAGAGCAATGGGTAGAAAAAGAAGAGTGAGGAGTAGGTAGTCTTGGTTACCGAGAAGATCAAAATGAGAGCAAGATGGATTAAACAAGAATTGTTGCTACCCAAAGTAAAGAGTCCTTTGATTTGAACAAGGCCAGCAATGTAGACCTTGGAGGACTTGGCCCAAACTGGAAAGAAAAGATTTTCTTTCCATAATAGACATAACAAGTACATATGTACTTGGTTCAAATATAACCAAACAAAGTGGTTAATGTTAGTCAACTTGTACCAACTCACTCAAATAGAGTGCAAAGCTAGGCAAAACCAAATATTTGATTGATTTATGAGGAAGGTACGAATGCTTTTGGGTTGACTCACAATGATAGGTACACAAGGTTTAACCTACCCACAAGTGATGGAACACTTGATAATCATATTAGGAATAAGAACAACCAATGGTGGGTCATGTGATTTTCTCTTCAAAATGAAAGAAAAGAAAAAATATATATTTCCACATATATTGTTAAATTCAACGAAGGGAAAATATGCTAGCATCAGCATATATTTGGTGAAATCGGTGAATCGACCCACTTACATAGGTATTCATACGCATATTTTTCATTATATTACGAATGGATCACATGTGGTCCGTAAAAAGTAATGGAGAATGAATGCATGTGGCATAGTAAAGGGAAAATCATTTTTTCATGGGGCAGCAAGATTGTTCCTCGATGAGATATATTATCTCCCCCTTTTTACATTAGAGTTAGCACAAAAGTTTTTCTCCTTTTTCCCATTTTTTTTGGCAAAATATTTGTTTGCTCATCTGAAAAATTGTCCTCTTAGGTCCATGTAGCAAGAGGGTAATCATTGACTCCAAGATCAAATGACCTCGGGCAATATGTGTAACAAAGACACTCAAATTATTACCATCTCGAATCCATCGAAGGATAGAATAAATTTCAGGGATCGTTGCTTTGAGAATATGTAGCGAAGAACTTATCAGTAACTCCCAAATCAAATGATTTTAGGGTACTAAGCATAACGAGGATGCTCCAAAAGATAAGGTACTTCAGACACAAGTAAAGACTAGCAAAAATAATTAATAATAATTTTTCAATTTTTGATATAAAGAGAAACTGAATTGGGCTAATTCAAGTTTTTGCTTAAAGAGGAACTCAAGCGTAAACCGGGCCACGAATAAATAAGTTTCACTTAACCATACCACATATTGACGGATGCATGAAAGTTGGATGTTGGGACCATTTGTGATACACAAATAATATAATGCATATTTATGCATTTATGAGTATAAAGGTAAGCGCATCCATATCCACTTGGTTTTACCTTGTACATGCCAAAATATATATATATAATAATTTTTGTTTTTAAAAAATAATAATAATTACAGACAGAAAATAGAAATTTTCTTTTGAAGAGATGATCAAGTTGCAGAACACACACCGATTTATTGCTTTAAGCTTTCAAAGCAATGATTATCAAGTGGTTTGGTAAAAATGTCTGCCAATTATTTTTCAGTAGGAATAAACACTAGTTCAAGCAAATTTTCTTCGACCAGGCTTCTAATAAAATGACAACGAATTTCTATATGCTTGGTGCGAGAGTGTAAAACTGGATTTTTGGAGATGTTTATAACACTAGTGTTATCACAAAATAGGGAGAGCTTACCTTGTGGGAAACCGTAGTCGTGAAGCATGTGCTTCATCCATAGCATTTGTGTACAGCAACTTCCTGCTGCAATATACTCAGATTGAGTAGTGGAAAGGGATACACAATTTTGTTTTTTGCTGTGCCATGAAACAAGATTATTTCCCACGAAAAAGCTTCCTCCTTAGGTGCTTTTTCTATCGGTAGCATCCTAATCGGAATCAGAATATCTTGCAATTTCAATGCCAAAATCAAAAGAATAATAGATGCCAAAATTAGTTGTCCCAAAGATGTATCGCATGATGCGTTTGACAGCTTTGACATGAGATTCCTTTAGATTGGCTTGATATCGAGCACACACTCCTACACTGTAAGAGATGTCAGGCCTGCTAGCAGTAAGATATAGGAGACTTCCAATCATACTTCTATAATAAGTAGGATCAGTACTGACACCAGTCAGGTCAGCATTAATTTTTCATGAAGTTCCCATAGGATTCTGAACAGAAGAAGAGGATTCCATTCCAAATTTTTTTAATTTAATCCAATGCATATTTAGTTTGTGAATTGAAAAGTCCATCTTTTCTTTGTTGGACTTGCAACCCAAGAAAATAGTTCAATTTTCCACATTAGCTCATTTGGAACACTTTTGTCATCATAGTGGTGAACTCTTTCACCAGTTCATCTGAGGTAGATCCAAAAACAATGTCGTCTACATAAACTTGTACAAGAATGACATGTTTAGCAGTGCTCTTGACAAAAAGTGTGAGGTCAATGGAACCTCTGATGTAACCATTTTTAATCAAGTAGGAAGATAGTTTGTCATACCATGCCCGAGGGGATTGTTTAAGTCCATACACGGCCTTTTTCAGGTAGTATACATGTTCTAGGTGTGTAAAACTTGGAAATCTTGGGGTTTGTTCTAGATACACTTCTTCTTTGATGTCACCATATAGGAAAGCACTTTTGACATCCATTTGATAAAGTGTAAATTTTAGATGACAAGAAATGGCTAACAATAGCCTTACTGATTCTAACCTAGCAACTGGCGCAAAGGTTTCATCAAAATTTATACCCTCAATTTGATTGTAATCTTGAGCTACTAATCTGGCCTTATTTAGGGTAATAGTTCCTGATTCATCAGTTTTATTTTTGAAAACAAATTTGGTTCTGATTACATTCTTATCTTTTGGTCTAGGGGTCAATTCCCATACCTCATTTCTTTCAAATTGATTTAATTCTTCCTGTATTGCAATAATCCAGTCAACATCACCTAAGGCTTCTTTGACATTTTTTGGTTCAACAGATGATACCAGACCAAAGGTGGTAATGGTATTTATGTTCTTTTCATAAATAGCCAAAAAATATTTGAGAATAAAAAGATCACATACTAATCCGTGTACCTTATTTTTGGTTCTCATAGGTTCCTGAACTGTTCCTATGATGTCTAAAGAGGAATGATCTTTCTTGACCTGCCTCTTTCCTAGTCTGTGAGGAGGTTGTCGAACTAATGTCTCGTCAATCATATATCCATCGGTGTTAGGTTCAGATTCGTGATCAGACAACTCCGTGTCGGAATCTGGATTTTGTTCATCTATTGGAGTTTCCACTTCAGATGGTGGGAGTCTCTCTGCATCCACCTGTTCATTAAGAATATGAGGAGTTATATGATGACAAATAGGAGCATCGTCAATTGCAACATTTACAGTTTCTATAATTCTACAAGTTCTCTTATTGTACACCCGATAAGCTCGATTGTTTGAGGCATATCCAAGAAAGCATCCTCGATCGCATTTTGCTTCAAATTTGGTTAGATATTGGCAATCTTTGTAGATGAAACATATGCTTCCTAATGCCTTGAGATGTGAAATGTTTGGCTTTCTTCCTCTCCAGAGTTCATAGGGAGTTTTGTTTGTCCCTGGTCTGACACTACCACATTTTGACTCATTGCCAGCGACTTTTAAGTCGCCGGCAATATTTTTGGACATTACTGGCGATTTATGTCGCCGGTAATGTATGTCGCCGGCAATGAGTCGAAGGTAATGTAAAAAAAAAAAAAAAAGACATTACCGGCGACTTTATTTATGTCGCCGGTAATGTCTTTTTTTTTTTTTACATTACCTTCGACTCATTGCCGGTGACAGACATTACCGGCGACATAAATCGCCGGTAATGTTAAAAAAAAAAAGACATTACCGGCGATTTTTCCGGCAAAAATCGCCGGTAATGTCCAAAAACATTGCCGGCGACTTTTAAGTCGCCGGCAATGAGTCAAAATGTGGTAGTGTGAGAATGACTTTGTTCAGAGTATAGCAGGCATTTGCCATAGCTTCTTCCCAGAAGGAATGAGGAAGATTAGCAGAGTTGAGCACTACTCTTCCCATGTCAAGAAGAACCCGATATTTTCTTTCAACGATTCAGTTTTGTTGGGGAGTAATGGGAGCAGAAAATTCATGAAGTACACCAAACTTATCACAGTAGTCAGCAAAAGATGAATTTTTAAATTCAGTTCCATAATCAGATCTGATTCTTATAATGACTTTGTTTTCAGAAATTTTTTTCATTAGTAATTCTTTTAGCCAGACAAAAAAATTCATCAAACGTTTCTGATTTATTTGTTATGAACTTTACCCATGTAAAACGTGAAAGATCATCAACGACTACAAGTGCATAATTTTTCCCAGTCATGCTTTCAGTTTCTATTGGACTAATTAAATCAAGCTGCAGTAATTCTAGACATTGAGATGTTGGTTTAGCACTAAGAGAAGAATGTGAAGTACGAGTGAGCTTATCAATCTTGCAATCATCACACATACCTTCAGACTTACCTGTGAGTTTAGGAAGTCCTCTCACACAATCCTTGGAGGATAACTTGACTATGTCTTGATGATTGTGGTGGCACATTCTTCTATGCCATAATTCTAGGGCATTCATAGAAACTTGTGATCTGAAACAAATCTCAGAAGGAAATTTTTGGTTAGCAGAAACATAATAGTAATGATTTTTAGTTCTTTCTCCTTTCATGAGACTTTTACCTTTTCCGTCTAGAACCATGCATTTTGCATGATCAAAAATAACAGATTCATGTTCATCAACCATTTGACTAACACTCAACAAGTTTACTTTTAGTTCTTTTACCAACAAAACATTTTTAAGATTAGGGAATCCTGGTGTATTTACAGTTCCACATCCAATTATGTCAGCTTGAGCACCATCACCAAACACAACCTTACCTGATGGGTGTGTATCATTCATGGAAGAAAACCAATCATTGTTCCCAGCCATATATTTTGAGCAACCACTATCCATGTACCAGGAATCTGAATCTCTTTGAGCAAGAGCAGTAAAAGCGACATTGCAAATGGCGACTATGTTGCTTTTCATATTAGATGTATTGTCAATGCAAGAAAAATTTCCTACGAATTTTTCATCATCAGAACTATTTCCACATAGATCCCAAGGCTTTTGTTAGATGGGGTTCAAGTTTGCCTGACATTTGGATTTGTTTTTGTTGTTCCTAAAAGATCTCCTTTTTATGGGGTGCAGAAGATTTGGCAGAAAGACTCTTGGCTATTTTGGAAAGATAATCAAGGGTTTTCTCAAGAGATGATTGAAAAGAGGTGAGTCTATTCATGTGAATTGTATTCGTATTTCTCCCCAGTTTTCTACAGTTAGGTCGTATGTGATCAATGATACCACAATGGTGACAAGTTGGAACAAAAGGTCTTTGAGGTTTTAAAGATGATAAAAAGTTTTCTTTTTGACTTTTTACAAACCTGGTTGGTTTCTTGGAGCTTTTGTCGGCTTCATATCATATCCTTGTTCTGTCTTTATCAGTCTTGCCAATGCCACACACTTTGGTTAATTTTTCTGACCCGAGAGAAATTTGATTAAAGAGAGATTTTGACTTTTCCAAAGCAAGTTCAAGATCAGATTTTTCTTTTGTTAAAGAAGAAACAAGATAATTTTGGCAATCTAATTTTTCCTGAAGCATCTTGACATGTTCTTCTAGAAAGGATTTTTCTTGCTTCCATTTCTTCTTTAAACGCAAGAATTTTTCTTGAAAGATAGAATTTGTTTCCTCACACTTTGATAAGTCATTTGTGAGGGTTTCAATTTTAGTGAGCATGGATGTAGATGATGTACACATATCAAAATATTTTTCATCCAAACTGTCATTATCTTCATCATCCTTATAAGACTCATCTAAGATGATTGAAGCAATGAAAGCAATTGTGTCATCTTCTTTATCGGATGCGTCTTCAGACTCGCTATCACTCCATGAGGCTTTCAAGACCTTATGTGATTTAGACTTTTTATTTGCACAATCTGCAGCTTTATGTCTAAAACTAGAACACTCAAAACATTTTAGTTTATCATCAGGCTTTTGAGAGAATTTTGGTTTGAAATTTTTGATATTTGAACTCTCATCCCTTCTAAAATTCTTTGGGTTTGGATTTTGGCTGCTAGACCTTTAGAAAAATTCCTAGAAAAAACTTTCCTATTTTTGAGAAATTTTCCAAATTGTTTTGTTAGAAAAGCAAATTCTTCGGAAGAAATTTCAAAAGGTTCATCATCTTGTTCTTCCTTATTTATTGAGCTAAAAGCAATTGTCTTCTCTTTCTTCCGATTTAGTTTTCTTGCCTCAAAGGTCTTAAGATTTCCAACTAATTCGTCAAGAGAATATGTAGACATGTCATGTGACTTTTCTATTGCAATTTGTTAAGGCTCAAAATAGGAAGTGGCCGATCTAAGCATTTTTTGAACAATAACTTTCGGCTCAATAGGATGACCTAGACCTTGACATTGATTAGTAATTAATGTTAAGAAGACGGCTATGAAAATCATCAATGGTCTCATCTTCACTCATTTTAATTTGTTCAAATTAAGAGGTTAAACTTTGAAGTTTTTGATCTCTTACCCTGATGTTACCTTCATGAGTAGTGGTGAGTGAGTCCAATGCCACTTTTGCTGTTAGACAGTGAAGAATTCTTCTTCGTTACTTTTCTGAAAGAGCAGAATATAAGTTGTTTAAAGCATTTGTATTCATTCTGGAGTTTGCTTTTTCGGCATCAGTGCATGTACTTCTTTCCTTGGGGATGCGCACTTTATCATCTTTAGGAGATGGGATAGTGTGAGGGCTGTATCCATCCTCGACCAAAGTCCATTGTTTTCCATCATCTTGAGAGATGAGAAATGCCGAGGTAATCGTTTCCTTTAAAAAACGGACGAACGTTAATAGAAGTGACCCTATCACGATCCATTCTAGGATACAAAGGATATCACTAACAAAAGTTAGTGGCCTCTCTAATGCCACTTGAAGGTCTCGGGGGAGGGGGGTGAATGGGCCTGTTATAAAAAAATTCGTTGGAATGTTAATTCGAGGATATATATAGCAGAGAGTGTTTTTATCCTTGAATAACCAGTAACGAACTTGATAAAATGTAATAAGAAGGAAAGTGATAAATAACACCTGGATGTTTTTCTTTAACGCAGAAACCCTGCAATAGGGAAAAAATTGTGTGCCCCTAACTCTTGAGGGATAAACTTTTCCACTATGTAAAAACACTTTTCTTTACAAGACAACAGCTCTCAGGATACAAAGACGCTCTTCTATCCTTGCTAGTATTCGCACAACTAGACTAAGACATATCTATCTTCTCGCCAGAACAAGTGCTTACAATCCCTATGTAAAACACTTTTCTTTACAAGACAACAGCTTTCAGGATACAAAGACACTCTTCTATCCTTACTAGTATTCACGCAACTAGTTTAAGATCTAACTCTCTTCTTGCCAGAACAAGTGTTTACAATATCAGTGGCAATGAAGCTTCTCCTAGAACTTAGTACTCCAATGACTAATTCTATCTAGAATGCTTCCAACGAAATTGCACCATCATTTGAACATATGATATGCAATATGAAAATATGCAAGTTTGAAAGTGGTTTTACATGCTTTCCTATGGAGATGTAAAATCTCAAGAAGGAAAAATCTTGTTTTATAAATCTCCTAGCAATTGTAGGAGCAAAAGAGGGTTTGTTACTAGTTTTGACAAACCGAAACACTCTTTGGAAAACAAGATGATTCTTAGCAAATGCTAGAGATAAAAGTGACTTGAAATGAAGAGAATAACACTCTAACTCTTCCTAAATGTTTCAAGTGCCGAATGGCTTCAATTGATGTGGTATTTATAGCCACAAGGTGTTGCAAGTGGAGACTCAAGAGTTAATCTTAGAAATTCATCAAAAAGATGAATCAAATGGTTCTCTCCTTAAATGGAGGAAATGTCATGCTGAATTATACCAAACCGGGACAGCAAGGAGAAGAAAAGAGCTTTGAAAAACTTGACTCCATGACACAAGAGTGAGAGACACCTACCCTAAAGAGAGAAGGTGTGGCTTTTCTTTTGATTTGGTTTTGTCCAACCAGGACATGCAAGGGAGTAGAGATGTTTGGGAGACAATGTTGCTCCATGAAAATAAAGAGGGACAACCTACTTCTTTCACCTACCGAAAAGTAGAGAGTGAAAAGCTTTTGAAGAAACAAAACTTGTAGGTTAAGATTTCAACAACTCCCTTTATGAAAAGTTTTTGATGAAGGAACAAGCAAGGCTTGTGATGATGCATGTTGTTACCTTTCTCAATGAACAAGGAGAGAAATGTTCATATTGCTTAGCTTGTTAATGTTGCTTATGCATGTCATCCATATTTTTTTAGAGAATGCCAATATTGGAATGCCAATAAAACTCCAACCTCTACCCCATATATGTGCTTCAGTTCTATTAAAAGTTCATACTTCATACGTCTATCCTTCTTCTTTTTTTGGTTGTTAACAATGCATCAGTATGATCAATAAACTCTCTTCGTCTCCCACTTTTCAGATGTTTTGGAAGACTCGGTTTCCCATTTCAAAGGAAAACCAATAACCCAGATATGATTGATTCTATGGGTTAAATATTATAAGCATACAACATCGCCTATAATTGATAAAAGTGTGCTAATCTCTCCTATTAGGGTTCTTCATTTACAATATCCTGATGATTTCCCTGATCTTAATTCATTGGTGTTCTCATGTGAAAGTAACATATTTGAATTCTAAGTGAAATTTTTTGATGACCAACTTTTACCCAGGAGCTTCATAGGCAATTCTTTTAATTTGGTAACATCGTGAAGGTCCCAGGGGGTGAATGAGCCTTTCATAAAAAAATACGTTGTAAAGTTAATTCGAGGATAGCAGAGAGTGTTTCTATCCTCCAATAACCAGTAACGAACTTAATAAAATGCACTGAGAAGGAAAGCGATGAATAACACCTGGATGTTTTTGATAACGCAGAAAACCCTATAATAGGGAAAAAACTACGTGCCCCTAATTGAGGGACAAACCTTCCACTATGTAAAAACACTTTTCTTTACAAGACAGCAGCTTCACAGGATACAAATACGCTCTTCTATCCTTGCTAGTATTCACGCAACTAGACTAAGACCTATCTATCTCCTCGCCAGAATAAGTGTTTACAATCCCTATGTAACACACTTTTCTTTACAAGACAGTAGCCCTCAGGATACAAAGATACTTATCTATCCTTACTAGTATTTACGCAACTAGACTAAAGATCCAACTCTCTTCTCGCCAGAACAAGTGTTTACAATTTCAGTGGCTATGAAGCTCCTCCTAGAACTTAGTACTCGACCGACTAATTCTCTGTAGAGTGCTTCCAACGAAATTGCACCATCATCTCAACCTATGATATGCAATATGACAATATGCAAGTTTGAAAAGTGGTTTGATATGCTTTCCTATGGAGATATAAAATCTCAAGAAGGAAAAATCTTGTTTTATAAACTTCCTAACAAATGTAGGAACAAAAGAGAGTTTTAGACTAGTTTTGACAAACCGAAAACCTCTTTGGAAAACAAGATAACTCTTGCACATACAAGAGATAAAAGTGACTTGAAAAGAAGAGACAAACACTCTAACTCTTCCTAAATTTTTCAAGTACCGAATGACTTCCAAGGTTGTGGTATTTATAGCCAATCGGTATAGCAAGTGGAGGCTTAAGAATTGATCTTAGCTCTTCATCAAAAGATGAATCTAAAGGTTTTCCTTGAAAGGGGGAAATGCCATGCTGAAACTCACCAACTGGGACAGCAAAGAGACATGCTGAAATTCACCAACTGGGACAGCAAAGAGGCATGCTGAAACTCACCAAACGGGACAGCAAGGAGAAGAAAGGAAACTGAAAAACCTGACTCCATTACATGAGTGGGAAACACCTACCCTAAAGAGAGAATGTGGGGTTTTTCTTTTAGTTTTGTCCAACCGGGACATGCAAGAGTGTAGAGAGTGTTTGGAGACAGTTTGCTCCATGAAAATAAGGAGAGATACCTACTCCCTTTTACCTACTGGAAAGTAGAGTGAAAGAGTTTTGAAGAGCAAAACTTGTAGATAAAGTTTTTAACAACTCCCATCACAAAAGTTTTGGATGAAATAACAAGTAAGGTTTAATTTGTAATGATGCATGATTATACCTTTCACAATGGTTAATGAGATCAATGTTCATTGCTTTAGCTTGTTAATGCTGTTTATGCATGTCATCCATTTTTTTTAAGAGAGTGCCAATAATGTAATGGCAATACATCGCATCTGGAGAGCTTTCTCCCTTGTTAGTAATGGAAGAGGATGATTATTGGTTGATTAAAATTTAAGACTTTGAACAATTCGATTAAGAAAAGGTTTAGATAGTCTTGTCTATATTTGTTATTTTGTTTGAGGATAACAGTGTAATTAATTTAATGAAAAAAAAGAGGAGGTCAATTGGTGGGAGATTCCAATAGAAAAACTCTTGTTAGAACTAGAATAGACAAACGTTAAGTTGAAACTTAAAACTTCCACCATGCCCTACTACCATGCAAATCTACTCACGTTCTAGAGACGGCCTCAGAAATTCTGTAAATGAAGAACTTTATAATGGTATGAGTACTTTCATGTGAAACCCCTTGATGAAAGTGCCTAAGAAAGCAGGTCCCACTAAGATCTTGGAATATGTAATAGAATTAAAAGCCACAGGAGTAGTTTGTAACTGTATTTGCGATGTTCCTTACTCTTTGCGTTCCCTGTTTCTTTTAAGAGAGCAAAATGATAATTAACAACTGCAATATGTTGCTATAGCAAAACGTTTGACACAAGGACGCCAATACTTCTATCTGCTGAAACTTATAAGAAGTGTTTGCGCTAGCTTTGACTTTTGCAGATATATATATAATTCTTTTTTCCACTTATCTATATTTAATAAGAAAAGTTTCTTGTTAATATTGTAGATTACGCAAGTATTGGTTGAAAGGTGAAGAAGCGGGAACTTCGGAAGTGTTTGCTGTGCTGCCTGGATTTCCTGACAATGTCAGGACTAATGATAAGGGTGAATTTTGGGTAGCACTGCATTGTCGCAGGACGCTTTACACCTATTTTTGTGCCTTGTACCCAAAAATAAGGAATGTTATACTCAAGCTTCCCATTTCAGCAAAATTTCAGTTCCTGATTCACATTGGGGGCTGGCCTCATGGAGTAGTGGTCAAGTACAGCCCAGAGGGTAAGCTTTTACAGGTTTTGGAAGATAGGTAAGCTTTTACAGGTTTTGGAGTAGTGGTCAGGAAAAGTTGTTAAAGCTGTCGGTGAAGTGGAAGAAAGGGATGGCAAACTATGGATGGGAAGTGTTTTGATGCCCTTCATTGCAGTCTATAACATAGCATAATTCAGATACAGATACTATGTACTGTAAATTCAAAATTAATATTTTTGGGAATTTCAATTTCCCACTTCCACTTTCCATTTTTAGAGTCGGAATATTCCTGTTTTGGCCAAGATTAGAGTCAGAATATTGAGGAGTGCCTTAACCGTGTATTTAGACCTGTGGCTATGCGGTGGATGTATGTAATTGTAATGCCCTGTTTTGATATGTAATACAACTGTTATTTGCTTCAACATTTGGTGTTTCCAATTATGCAGTCCGAAGGCTGGTTTCACTTTTACAGGTAAAACTTTCTCTGAATAGGGAAAAAAACCCTTTTTTTCCTATTTAGGGTTTGAACCCGAAAAAAACCGTTTTTTTCCTATTCAGAGAAGGGAAAAAACCGTTTGAATGATCATTAGAGGAGTCGAGTTTAGGAAAGACTACTTGCTCTTCGAGATAGTCTTCTTAAACTAAGAGAATGACCTTCACAAGATTAAGGTTGAATGAGACTCTCAATTGATCATCAATTGCATAAGGGAAAATGTTTAGTTCCCAAGACAATGATTGAAGCTAGATACTAAAATCCTAGCCCTTAGGTTTAAAAATACAAATTTCAATTATATCTATAGGGAAGCATATTTTGTTTCAACAAAGATCACAATACTTGCCACTTATGGGTTCACGTTGATTTGAGCTGTGCAAGTCATGCCCTTGCTCTTCTTTTTGATAAGCAAGTTTTACGCTATCCTAGAGGTTTAAGCGGCCGATGCTTGATAGCATCTTGTGTATCTTGTGTGTCGAGGATGAAATGATTCATTATTAATAATAACACTTTTGACAAGACTCGTCACAGATTACAATAGTAAACCAGGGTAAGCCTTATGGGACCTATCTTAGGGTCTCTAGCAGTGCCTAAACGGTATCAGCTGCCCTACACTGAGAAAATAGAAGCTATGGACTGTCATGCGCGCCTTGTACTCTGGACAATTACGACTCCAACTGGTTAACCTGCAATATGAGCAATTTATAACCAATAGTCAAGGGAAAGACATTAAAACATAGAAAGTTAGAGTGAGTGCACAGAAATCATAATCGTACGATATGCGTAAAACTGTAAAAGAAAATATAAATGTATACATTTCCACAGTGTCTAATGATCTAATGCGAGTTTGAAATAGCGTAATGCTAAAAGAAAGTGAAGGTGGTCACCAAGGTGTTTGCCCTAATCTGAGTCGACAATATCTGAATAATAGAGGTGATGGGATCGTCCCAGGTGTTTGTTCTAACCTCAGCCGATTCAAGGTCAGAGGAAGTGATTGTCCTAACTTCCCATGACCGGACTATCTAGTGATCAACCGAATAGTCAGAGCATCGATGCAATTAACTAATGTCATCACAAAGTAAACCTAAAAATTTAAAATCTCTAAAACATACTGTAGCGTAAAGCATAAAAATATACGAACTCGCAAGCAACTGTGAAAAATAAAAGTCCACTCAAAAAACTGTGTCGTGATTTCCACAAAGCCAAAGCTTGTTTGTTGGCATTTCTAAATATATGTCACTGACTGCTAATACGTTGTCCTGAACAATGATTATTATTTAATAACTAATCGTCGAAAATTATAATGAATAGCTAAGCTCATATACCAACGAGCATTATCTTCGAGAACCTCGTATTCTCGAATAACGTGTTTTCCGAAATAATGGCGAGCTTTAATCTAATTCCAAATTCTAATTCTTGAATCTTAAATAAAATCGCAACATATTCCTCAGATGTTACGCAACTCGAGGTCGAATCGACGTTTGACTCAAGCATTAATTAATATCGTAAAATCGTTTAATTAATATCCGATTAACCACACGTCTTAATTAACTATGTCCAAATCAATTCAATAACCTCTTCATTACAATCGGTACATAATTACGAGCAAAACAGTATAAAATTTACATCAAAATTTCATCCGCCGGAGCGCCGCCGTGAACCATGCATCGGCAATGGCAGTGACTTTTCCCGGCGAATCGAAGCTCAACCTGTCCAAAATCAATCCAACAACAACTTTACCAAACTTACAATTCTAACTATAACTCAGCAAATTTCATTTTAAACCCAAGAACACTAAAATTATTAAATCGTCGATTCTTTCACCTCGGTTGGAATTGGAGAGCTATCTACATATGGTTAGCTTCGTGGAAATCAAAGCTTCAAATCTCAGTGCTTCTCGTCTGTTGATTTGGTTGAGAAAGAAATGACCCCAAATCCTAGGGTTTAAAACACCAGCAGCCCTTCTTGTGGACACCATGACCTACTCATCGAGAAATAGAGGCTGAGGCATTGATGGTTTGGAAGAGGAGGTTGAGACGCTTCTTTTGACACCAAGACCACCAGATTTGATGGCCGGCCGGTGCTCTGTTGCCGGCGAGGCCGATGAGAAGAGAGAAAGGCGCGAGAGAGAAGAGAGAGAAAAGAAAAAGAAAATGCTAACTGAAATGGAAAGTGTTGACTTTCAATATTTGGAAAGTCGTATTTATACTTGCAAGTTGCGACTAATTTAAATTCGTAAAATCGTACAAAATTATCGTTGACCATAAATTCTTCATCGTAACTCTGATTTTACCATTTGATGTGACTAAGAACTCATCTCGATAAAATCTACGACTTTCTCGAAGAAAACTAACAAGATTCTGATAAGAAGGCCAACGATACTTATTCACGATAAAAACTAACTAGTTTTCTCTATTAACCTTAAATAAATCATAAAAAGAGAATTCTCGAGACGAGATGTGGCAATCTACCCTCAAGAAAATTTCGTCCTCAAAATTTTACGCATATACAAGTAAAACACCAACGGGTACTACTCCTGCATAAGTTCTTTCCGCTTGCAAGTAACATCCACAATCGAGAGAGTTATTTGTAAAACTTTCACCATGTTATCACCTTATTACGAAGTCTTGTTCTTCTGATTGAGAGTCTTAAGCAAGTACTCACTATAAGCCTGGTACATGAGAGCGTCCTGATCAAAAATTTGTAACAACAATACTTGAAAATATCTGGTACCCATGCCAACACTAGTGATAAGTTCTACTAATGTAATTGGGCCTATCCGGTCAGTCCAGCTTGTCATCCCCTCCGTCTATGGTCTTGATAAGGTAGATTTTTGGGTGGCGGTGCAGCTCTAGCTCTTGAAATAGTTTCATGATCACCACCAGAACCCTGCACCGAAAGCCTACCTGAGATGTCCCTCCGTGGACACTCTCACACAAAGCGACTCCTTAGGCTACAATGATAACAAACTAAGAACCCAGACTGACCATTCTAAAGTCATAACATAAGTGGGCATCTGACCGATCTCAGGGAAAGTTCTAACCCTACTTAGTTATCTTATTCTTGAAAATTCTACTGAAAAATTTGGCGTAGTTTCTCCTAAAACTAAAGGAAACCCAACAACCTACATAAAGAGAACACTTCGAATAACCAAATCCCAAAAACAAATCATGGGCACCGGTTTCCATCCGGATTTCTCATAATCCAGCTGAGCAACACTATGACCATAAGTTACTAATTCTCATCTGAATCTATGAATCACAAAGATTGCAATATGAAATATAAAAATTAATAACATCAATATAGCGAGACTCATAAGAAATCATTGATATTTGCCGAGACTCATAAGAAATCATTGAGATTTTCCTCAAATACGCCCAAAACTATGAGCGGACTCCAAAGAGTCAAACAGTGATCTCTAATCCCACTCTAATCTGGAGATAACAACTATGCATTTCCTCCAAAGTCTGAATAATCATGTTAACTATACCTCTGTCATTAATAAAAAATAATGTCAGTGCGAAAAAAACATAAGCCTCCGCATGCACATAAATGTATGCCTACTAATACTTGCCTAGTCGAAGTGGTAAAACAATAAGATACTAATAAGCCCGCGTCTGGTATCATTTTACAAAACAATTTTTGAAAAATTGTTTCGTAAAACAAAAACAGTAAATTGAATTTCACATTTCTAAGATTCAAAAACGTGTCTGGTAAGTTAAATTTCAGAATTAAATTTTTTCGTAAAACAAAAACAGTAAATTGAATTTTGCATTTCTAAGATTCAAAAACGTGTCTGGTAAGTCAAACTTCAGAATTATATTTTCAATATTAAAACAGTAAAATGTGTATAGTATACTTACGGCAGGTCTACAAAACAAAAATTTATATTTGTTCAATTTTAAATTTCAATCAAAATAAACTATATATATTTAAAGGGGAAAATTCAATATAAATTAATCTTAAATTTTTTCCTAATATTTTTTCAGTTTTTGTTTTCAGAAAACAATGAAAATTAAACTTTATTTTGACGTTTTATAGAACATAGTGCATTTACGGTTTTCAGTGTTTTTCATTTTTGAAAATTGTTTTCTAAAAATAGTCTACCGAACACATTTTCACTGCATTTTTGTATTTAGAAAACAAAAAACTATTTTATAAAACGATACCAAACAGGGCCTAATTTACATACCCAAACCCATTATCAGATTGATTAACTGAATTGCTACAACTTCCATTGTTGTACTATTATAGATATTCCTGCTTATCCAACGATAACTAACATGAGGAACATAATGATGTGATGTCCAACGAACAAAACAATTCCTTACAAAAATAAATGATAAGATTTTTGATATGCCTAAAACATGCATCAAATAAACACTTAACACATAATTCAACTATATGCAATTTAAACCCTTTTTGTGTAGATGTAGCATTGATAAGTAGGGTATCGTTCTAAACCGGGGATTGAAGGGTGCATGTAATTCTTGTGTAGTAAAAAGGGGGGTATAAAAGAGTTGTTTAATTACCTAAATTTTCTATCTAATTACTACCAAAAACGTCAATCACATAGCAAGTATTCCTAGGACTTTAGCATGCATCAACTCATAGACAAGCAACCACATAAGAAAATCCCAAAAACCCTTACCATATTTTGGACAAAAATAAATAAAGAAACTAATTAATTATTTACATGTGATCATCCCATCCTACCCACATGCATATTATACGGCTCTAATTCTCCCATCATCTTCGAAATCTACAAACCCTAATTCCAATTACATGTTATGGTTTTCTTTATCTTTTAATTAAAGTGCAATGAACAACATATAAACACTTTAACTAAATCATCGATTTAACTAAAGGTAGGGACTAACATGCAATGAACAGCATACAAACATCCTAGTGATCCTAACCTCTACCCATACCGAAGCTTTATGCCCAACACATAACACATAAGAGAAACTAAGACTCATAAACACATGGAATACGTATGGAATTCATAAAGTGTATAAAACCAAAATAAGCATTCATTCACCGGGTTTTTACACAAAAGAATACAAAGACAAAGGAGACTACGGAGTAAAGAGTTCATGTTTACACTTTTAGTTCCGTGAACAGCACTGCAAACTTTGAGAGCAAGATGACCCTTTGATGGAGTTGGTATCGGTTTTAGGAGGTGGTGATGGTGTAGTCGGCCTTGGCTTTGGGGATCTTTGTGGTGGAGAGTGTTTGAGTATTTTGGCAGCGTGAGAGCGTAAGATAGGTGATGCTTTACTTTGAGGCCGAGCTCCCCAATTTATAGAAGAAGATTAGGTCTTTTCCTACCAAAACAAGACTTTCCTTGTGTACCCGGGCAAATCTGACAGTCTGTAAAGATTTGCACTTTCCTGGAGTTGTAGATCTCCAAAAATTATGATTTTGGTGTCGTTCGAAAGAAGACTCAAATATCTTTCCAACCATAGGTTAATCGTCTCTTAACTCCTCCTGATTCGTTCCCAGTTGTCGTTCGAAGTTGGCCCATCTGCACAGGCAGATTCTGCTTTCCTTATTCTTCATGATTTCCTTCTTCTTTTGACTTTGGGAATCATTTTCCTACCAAATCTTGATCTCCACGAAATTGGCTGATTGGATCTTCATATTTGGGCTATCAAAATGGTCTTCTAATTAATTGGACCCATTCTCATTTGTTCTTCTTCAAGATCCTTCCGGAAGCTTTCAAATCCTAGTCAACATAGGAAAGGTTTTCCTAGTCAACCAAAGATTTCTTTTTCTCCTCAATTTTTCTCCTTTCTTCCTTGGAATTTAGAACCAATTTCTTTTCTCCATTATTTTTCTGTGTTTTGCATGCTTGTAAACTCCTTTACTCCGTCTCTTTTGGTCAACACCTGAAATTAACAAAATAAGTTAAAACTAATAAAACTAAGCAATTATCAAAGTAAAAATGTAGAGAAAATATATTAATTAATACGCCTAAAATGCGTAGATCAATTTTGTATCTCATCCAAGGTCTGAGTAATCCTGACAAGCTATGCATGTGGCTACGATGAATAGGTTGAGTCTCAGAACTCACCGTGACTATTTGCACAACTCAAGTATCTCAATCTGAAACAATTAATACCATATTAGATCTGAGCACCCCATAGTGCATTATAGTTGATTCTGCTACTATCCAACGCTAAAAGGTTCATTAGAACTTATATGGGGAATCTATTTAACTTCTAGAGATTAATTCATGACTCAATCAACTTCACGGAAACTAGAAGAAAAAAAATGAACTTAAGTAATGAGTCTTATACCCAAAAGAAGCTATCTCCCTTATCGAAGGGAAACCCAGTAAATTCTTGGGAAAGCTAGCACTATACCCCACAAACCACCATTCACAATACTTGATGGTGAAAAATACAAAAGTGCCTTTTGCATTCCCATGTTTCCGTTATGCTACTCTAATACATGATCCTCCAGTAGTGATTGCTTGCATTGTCTAAATGATACTTTGTCGGAACAGTGAGGGAAAAATGCTGGACGTCTAAGCAAGGCTTGTGACCTGTAATTTCTTCATTTATGGTGAGCGCGCCATATACGGACTTCGATGAATGTGTCTGTGTTGCGGTTTAATGTGAGATTTGACCTCAATTTGTGCAGGTTGTTATTTGACGACTTGAGGGAGGTGGACCCCGCCAGAGATATTCAACGAGTATAAGTTACCGCATAATTGGTTCAACATCATCTTATGGCAAGGGATTTCATACCTCAGCTCTTAGTGCCCATCGTTCTAGTTATTTTCGAGATGGAGAAGGAGCTGATGCCAGAGACGGGAGTTTAAAATGAGTTCTGGTGGATATAGATTTGCATCCCCAGCACCCAGAGATCCTCTTTTATGTAACATTTTCTAGAAATGTTGTTTTGGGCAATGCCGGTTGGGGATTTTAGTAAGTTACCAGTGTGGTCAGGTGCACCATTTTATGAAAGATATCTCAAGCGAATTTTCGGCTTTTAGTTCTGGTGGCGACCAGGGAGTTACCACGGGTGCCAGACCTATACCGCCATTTGGGTTGCCAACATACCTGGACCGAGGTTAGGAAGGACGGCCAACGAGACTATCTGGTCAGGCTCGCCTTCACCGAATGACTTTGTGGGAGAGTTAAGTATCTTCAGATGTCATTCTTGGTACGTTAAATGTTTTTGACTATGTAGTTTATACTTTGTTTGACCTGGAGGGTAACACATTCTTTTATATCGGTAAGGTGCACGTCCATTGTCAACGTACCTATCACATCCTTTTTGAAATTATGGCGAGTAAATTTATCCCTCTTGCGAGGTGATTCTAATTGGATTATTTTATAGAGATTACAATGTAATGTTCAGAGGTTTTAGTTTATCTACTGATCTAATACTTCTTGATATAGTAGATTTTGATTTGATCTTAGGCATAAACTTCTTGAGCCATCATCAGGCGTTGGTAGACGGTTATCGAGAATGGGTGTTTTGGAGTCTGGTGTTGCTTGGGATTTTTCTCCGTGATGAGATAAATGTATTATATTTGTGCCTAAGTTCAGCTGTGAAGGCTATAATGATGTTGCGGGAAGGATGTACCGCATACTTGGTGTGAGAGTAGATTCACCCCCCACTAGCTTAAATCTTCGTGAACTTGCAAAACAAGTCAAAGCACGGTGTGGTACCATGCTTAGACCCTCCGAAGCTTAAATCAGAACTTTATAGTCATAATAGAGTAGTTATTAGAGCAGAATAACATTACCTGAGACCATGCATGGATGGTTTATATATAGAGATTGTGCTAGATCTCAGCATAGTCCTTATCGAACTAGACTACTTTCTATTAGGAAATGAGGAACTCATTAAGGATTGAATCTCCATATCCAGGGCCAATTAAATCTCATGATTACCATAAGCCCTTTGGCATAATCCCCTTGGATATACTTTAAATCTTACCTTATTCCCTTCTGATTCTGCCAATCCCCCCGAGGTCCGATCAAATAGCCCTTCATGGTCAGATTGCCTAGCCTCCTTGAGGTCCGATCTTACCTTGGGATTGTCATGCCATCAAATATTCAGAACGCCTCCACAACGTTCCGGACACTTCTAGAAATCTCTAGATAATTCGTTCTTTAGTTGAAACCCTAGTCGTCCAGGCCCACGCCCATTTATGGCCTTATCGGACCTTACTCTGAATCGGGTCACCCAAACTCATCTTTCCCCATCTCAGGTGGCTAAAATCGACTCCTACAATACCCCCACAGTAGTGTGAGTTTCGACATGTGTTGGCCTCATGCTACTATTCGTCCAAGCTTTATTGCTTCAGTTTTAGAAAAGCTCTTCAGCTTTCCCATCTTGTTATGCATGAAACCCAAAGCACGTGCCTCCACTGTGCCGCCTTCATCATGACCCATGAGTCATCAAATCTCGCTAGCCATCACGTCTCTTCCCAACCAATACAACCCTTTCATTCCCACCTCTTTTCAAACCCAACCGCATCCCTCAGAATCTGAAACCATCTCTCTCTTCAAACAGTCACTCCTCTTCTCTTCATACATCTTTATCATATATAAATCAAAACCCTCTTCCTCTTTCATTTTTTACATTCTCTCACTTACTCAATCTTCCTACTGAGCCCAAAAAACTCTCCCTGTATCCTCAAAGCTCCAAGCTTTCTCTTCCCAAAAAATCCAGAAAACTCTCAATCGTTCGAAAGCCCAGAAATCTTCTTTGGCTTCTGACAATACTCCATTTCCTATCCCCGATGAGATCATCGGTCACAACATAACCATTCTCTAGGACCTCAGCGTCGTCGATCAAATTGATATTTTCAAACCACTTGCAACCGCCGTGCCCATTCTGCAATCTCAATCGGCAGCCGCCAAACCAAACCGGGAACCCCCCGTTGAGGTCGTTCAAGATCCATCCTCCCCCACTACCTTCAAGGTGGAGGAGGTTAAAGTTGTCTAGCCTCATATTCTGGAGGCCGAGGCTGATCCCACTGCCATGCAACTTCAGTCATGTGTAGCCAAGGTTGTGTCCAAGAAGGCTCGTGAAGAGCTCTACCCTTCAGCCTTAAAGGTCGATTCTGCCGAGGCCTTGGCCTCATTTATCCAATCTTTCCACCAAGGGGACAATGACAACTTCCAGTTTTTTCTCGCCCAAGACGAGGCGAAAGTATCAGAGCTCGAGAGAGCTCATGGTCCGAGCCTGCTTGTCCATCCTTTCCAAATCGACTATGGGCTTTCCTTCCCCATCCCGACCTTTATCTATGCTGCTCTGGAGTTCTATAGCATCGTCGGGGAGCAATGGTGTCTAGATAGCTTTCCTTGTCTGGCCTGCTTCGATAGGCTAAATTGGTGATTCGACTGCCATATGGGCATGTCGGAGTTCAGGCTCATTTTCCAGGTCAAGCCCACCCCAGTGAACCAATTCTACCTTTCCCAATGGATTATGTACATCAAGGATTCATTGCTGGTCGATCTCCCTTACTCTCCTAAAGACTGGAAGAAGGCCCCCATCCTCGTCTTTGGGGATTGGGAGAAGCTTGGCCGAGAAGCTGGATTCAAGGTTCCCACCACTATCAATTGCCTTCCCAAGCTGCTAAAAGAGCTAACTAGGGTTGTTAACTTCTGCCATGACCTGGTGGATGATTCCCTTGCCATTCCTACCAAGTACCGCAAGTGCAGGTTCTTGTGGAGCAAGGAGCGCCTCAGCCATAGAGGTCTGAAGGGCATCTTATCCCTCTAGCATGAGAATCCCAAGGAGCTAGTCGAGGTCCTCCGAGCTCCTCTGGTCCACAAGAAGGGAGCCTCCACCCCCAAGCCTTTACACGTCCAAGCTCTAACTAAGCAGAGGGAGGCTTCCAAACCCAGGAAGCGAAAGTTGGTGAAGACCGCCAAGCTGCTCAGGGACAAGGCCAAAGATCTGGCCAAGACAGTGGAGCCCAAGGAAGCCTATGATCAAATCTCCTTTACTACTACTTTTATTACTACTACTGCTATTGTCACCGTTGTTGTTGCTGCTATGGACACCATTCCTCTTTCATCTCCTCCTCTCAAGAGGATGAGGTCGGTACTCGATCCTCTTCGTCCAAGCTGGGGTCCTCCAAGCCTAAGATCTTCTCACTCGGTGAGCCTACCCTCTTTTGTACTTTACTTTTAAGATCATACTATTTGATTTGCCTTGCATAACTTTTAATTTTGGTGAACCCTTATCTGCTTGTGTTGAACATGTGTGAATTGCTATATTGTTAATCGTACAGGTTCCCTTGGGGAATTGATCGAGGGCATTATGCCTGATCTCCCTAGGGTCTACTTCAAGAGGGGCCAGCCAGACCGGGGATTTATTGTCCAGCCTCCTCATGATCTGACCAAGGAGGAGGTCGAGGCCTTAGGTAAGGGTGGTATGCTTCCTCGTGTGGGTAAGCATGCCCATTCCCAGTTCTGTTCTGGGTTGGCTCGTGTTGACATCTTCTGCTCTTCCCTGACCTCCATGATGTTGGTGCAGGATGTTGAGGACCTTGGGTCCCTAGAGACCAAGGACCTGCTAACGATGTCCTAGACCTCCTTCTACCGAGTAATCTTTCCCTCACATATCTAATGTACTGTCTCTTTGGCTCTCTTGTGTCTAACATAACGTTATGTTATTATTTCAGTCATCCATCACCCTCACTGCTACCTTTGGGCTCACCGCCCGTGAGGTAGACAAGAGGGTCGTGGAGGCGAAAAAGAAGGCCAAAGAGTCTTCCTCCAAGATCAAGGAGCTTGAGGATGAGGTTCATAAGCTTCGAGACGCTCAGGCGCCTATCGCATTATCGATGAAAAGGAAAGAGCCCTTGAGGACGAGCGCTCCATCCATGAGGGAGAGGTGAGAGCCTTGAGATCTGACCTTGAGAGGGCTCATACTGAGGCCAAGGAGCTGGCTACGGCAACCGAGGCCAAACTCAAGGAAGCCCTAGAGGCAAAAGACCTCGAGTGTGAGGACCGTCTTTGTGCTTTGAAGGAGGCTCATGGGCTCCTACTCGAGAGTTAACGAGTGGACTGGGAGAAGGAGCGCAAGGAGCTTATTTGCGCCTATAACCCTTATGCCGCCTCTGAAACGGAGTCAGAGTGAAGTCCCCCTCCCTGTATAGAGGGGTGTATCTCTGTAATAGTGTTATGGCTCCTTTATCGAACAATATTGTGTCTTTCTTGACTTATGTAACTGTTTTGCTAATCTTCGCATGAGCCTTTAGCTCAGATAGCTCTTATGCGAAGAGTAAATATAAATATCGTGCTTAGTTATTGTATTTTTCTCATCGTGCTTAGTTGTTTCGTGCTTTTATTTCATGTTCACCAATCTTATATCTAGGTCTAAGGGGTCTGCCTCTAAGTGCATGTGGCCTCAGTTCAACTCTCGGACCCCTCAATCTTTCTAAGTTAGTGCTCTCGGAAGAGGCTTAAGGAGATCCTTGGTAACCTTAAGGTCTCCTGGGAGGTGCTCACGGTTTTGAGACTGCCTTCCCAATGAGGGGTGTGCATGCTTATCCCCAGGTCTGTATAAAGACCATTGTATTCTAGATCCTTTCCATGACCAAGTCCCTTTGTCTTGGGAGCTCCTACCTTCGTGGGACACCTGATGCCAAAGACCATATCAGGGTTTCCCTCTAGCTCAAGTCTCATCATGGGGACTTGTCTGTAGTGTCGAGATGGGGTCTGCCAAAATTCTCTTCGAATCGTCTTTGACTTATCCCTAGGGCGTCTTCAGATGTGAACTCTTAAGACTTATAATGCCCAAATTGTTAGGATATGGCCAAGCCACCACTGGGGTGTTTGTTTGGATCTAATCTCATACATCTTATCTCCTAAAACCTGACCTTGAGGACTTTACTAACCCAAAATTATCGTGAGCCGTTGTGAGGTTTTACTCTGAATATTTTTGTTTACCCATGGGCATCCCTCTCAATGCCCTAATCCCTCCTCCCTTAGGATGCTTTACCTTTGGAAAGATTGGCTAGCTCGCAGAGTGAAGGTCCTTTCCACAGGAACCAACATCATCTGCCCCACTCGGGCTCGTTGCCTTTCCTGGGCTTTGAGATCCTCCTGATCGTACACATCGATCCATAGGGTAACTCCACTACTTTGTGAAGACAAAACAAGAAATCGAATAAAGAGCATAATGAAAAGTATAGTTAGTGAAAACAGAAGCTTTTATTGAATGATCGTATATGTGGGAGTTGATTTTGGCCACCTGAGCTGGGGGAAGATGAGCTTGGATAATCCGACTCTGGGCGAGGTCCGATAAGGCCAGAAATAGGCCTGGGCTTGGAGGACTAGGGTTTCGATTAAAGTACGAATTATCTTGAGGTTTCTAGAAGTATCTAGAATGTTGTAGAGGCTTCTGGAATGTTCAATGGCATAACAATCCCAAGGTAAGATGGGACCTTAAGGAAGCTGGGCAATCTGACCACGAGGGACTATTTGATTGGACCTCAGGGGGATTGGCAGAATCTGAGGGGAATAAGATATTATTTGAGTGTATCCGAGGGATTATGCCAAAGGGCTTGTGGTAATGATAATGATTTGGTTGACCCTGGATATGGAGATCCATTCCTTAATGGATTCCTTCTTTCCTAATTGAAAGTAGTCTCGCTCGATGAGGACTGTACTTAGACCTGGCACGATCTCTATAAATAGGTCTATCATACATGGTCTCAGGTAACATTATTCTGCATCAATCACTACTCTATTCTGAAGGTAAAGTTCTGACTTAAGCTTCAGAGGGTCTAAGCATGGTGGTACACCGTGCTCTGACTTGTTTTGCAGGTTCACGAAGATCTAAGCTAGTGGGGGACAAATCTGCTCTCACAAATTGGTGCTTTCATTGAGAGCGGAACCCTACGCTAACACTTGTGAATGAAAGAACATGGAAGATATCACTAGCACAAATAACCAACATGACAAGGAGACAACCCTGCCAGCAGGAAACAATCAAGTCACCCCCGACACGGGGGCAACGAGGCTTGGAAGCGCCCTCACGCATCAGGTTTAGCGGAGAAACCTGGCGAACGAGGGACACATGTGAGAAGAAGAAGGATCCGATCAGGAGAACGAGGGAGCCAGGGGATGGAGAGCCAAAGTCGATCGGACCTCAATCGGGCTGGGGAACGATATACAAATCTAAGGATAGATATGATTATGCTAGAACAGTCTACCGAGGGGGCCGCCAGGAGCACGAATGAGCTGGAAGGCACCATGGCCGTCGTCCAGGCCACCCTGCTGAATCTAGTAGAACTACTGAAGAACCAGGGATTGGTCACGCCCGACCCACCCATGATAGAAGTACAGAGAGCCCCAGCGGCCGAGTAGAACAACCAACAAGAGGTGGTGACCGATACTGAGACCCCAGTGGTCGCGGCCATCAGGAACATGAAGGAGGAGTTTATGGAGACGCAACGCACCCATAACGACTGGACTAACCAAGAGATTGAAAGGCTGAGGAAGGAAGGGATGTCTAAAAATGGAATCAGAGGTAGAGCAGATGGCTCAAAGAATATCTCAGAACCCCCTGACTTAGTTCATCCAGGATGTTGAGCTCCCTAAGAAGTGGAGCTATCCCATATTTGACAGTTACTCGGAGGATTCAGACCCATACCAGCATGTGAGGAACTATCAGTCGGCCATTCGAACAATGCTTGGATGTGTAAGATGTTTCAGTCTAAAGGACCATGCCCTACAGTAGTACATGACGTTCCCTCCAGGTTCGATAGAAAGATTGGAAAAGTCTAAAAGTGGCCTTCTTCAAGAGGTATGAGAGTAATGCCGAGGGGACGAAGGACATGACATACCTCAAATCCCTCAAGATGAAGCGGGGAGAGGGCTTAAGGGATTGGGTCACGAGGTTTAGGAAGAAGTATGTGATGGTTGATTGTAAGGACGATACTGTGGCAACCACGGCGTTCACCAACGGACTGGACATAGACTTGGAGTTGGCTAGCAAGCTGATCAGGAAGAAGACTAAAAACCTATCTATCGTCTATCATAAGGCCGTGGATTACACTCGAGTAGAACATATGAGGACCTACAACAACAGGGATTCCCTAACAAAGAAGGCGTCTAGGGTGGAACCAGCTCGAAGAGGAACACGACCAGCAGCAATACGAACTAAGGGAGGAACATCTACGATAATAAGAGAAAGGCCTCAGGGCACCAACCTACCAATCAGGGAGGAAAATTATTCGTTCCCCCCACAATGATCCTGATTTTGACCATACTCCACCACATTAAAAACGAGTCATGGCTTAAAAGGTCACCATATATGACGAGCAAGAGTAACTCTAGGGACTTTTGTGCTTACCACAAGGCCAATGGGCATAAGATGGTCGACTGTGGCATCTTTAAATCACACTTTGGAGAATTAGTAGACCAAGGGTACTTGTGGGAATACCTGATGAAGGAATATAAGAAAAAGCTCGAAGATTCGTTGAAGCCGCAAGGTAACGGCAAGCGTCAAAGGAACAACGACACCTTATGACCACAACCAAAGGCCAAGAGGAGAAGTACCTAGTGCTGAACTGTGTCCTCTAGGCCTCTGAGCACCCCATGGATACCATCTTTCCTAGCTTAAATTGTATCATGGAAGAGGTAAGAGAGCTGGGAGTAACCCTCAAGGAGAAGGAGCACGGATCGAAGAGGCACAAGGCTGGGGGTGAGCCCAAGGTCGGAGCAGGCAAAAATATGCTCGAGTTTCAGATGCGGACCTCCCTAAGGAGGAGGAAGATCATGACGACTCCTTGGTCGTCAACGTCAGAATGGCCCATATGACAGTGGCTAGGGTCTTGGTCGACAACGGAGCTACTGAGAACGTTATATTCAAAGAAGCAGTAGAGAGAATCGACATGATGAAGGCGATCTAGGATCATCGAATGACCATCATAGGATTTGAAGGATCAAGGGTGAAGACCCTAGGGATCATTCCCCTCCAAGTAGGGACGCCCCTCACCAACCCAACCACGTGGTTCGCGGTAGTGGACACCCCGTCTCCCCACAATGCAATCCTGGGAAGGCCATGGCTCCACAGGATGAAGGCGACGGCATCGACCTACGTCCAGGTCCTTAAATACCTAACTCTGGAGGGTCTTGTCATCATCGAGGGAGATAGGGCTGCAGCAAGGCTGTGCATAGTGCTAACCACCAAAGGTATAAAAAAACGACAGGGGGAAAAGCTGGGGGCACGGCTACCCAGGCTCTGCCTGTATAGCAATCACAGAGTGGGGGTCGAGATGGCACGAATGACGAGCTAGACATAGAGCTCAACCCCTAGGAACTGCCCTTCAAGGATAAGGCAGAGGAAGATGTAGTACTCGAACCTCTTGATCGAGGCCGATCTAATAAGTGTGCAAGGATTGGGATAGGCCTAAGTGGAAATGAATGTAAGAACCTGATGGACTTGCTAAGGGAGTACAAGGATGTGTTTTCATGGTCGACACGAGACATGCCAGGGATTAACAGGAAAGTGATCGAACACCAGGATAATTTAGGACCTAAGGCGAGGCATGTAGCGCGGAAGAAGAGAACCTTTGTTGCTAAGCGTAACAGGATAATTGAGCAAGAAGTGGAAAAGTTGCTAGCAGCAGGGTTCGTCAAAGAAGTCCCACATTGTGAATGGCTCTCCAACGCGGTTCTCATCAAGAAGAAGAACGCAAAATTTAGGATATGTGTTGACTTCACAGACCTCAATAAGGCATACCCCAAGGACAATTTTCCCTTGCCCAGGATCGATCAGCTGGTGGACTTTACTACAGATCATGAACTCCTCAGCTTCATGGACGCGTACAGTGGTTATAATCATATCAAGATGGCAGAGGACGATGTGGCAAAAACAACATTTGTGACTGAGAAGACAGTTTATGCCTACGAGGTAATGCCCTTTGGGTTTAAGAATGCTGGGGCAACATACTAGAGGTTGGTGTACAAGGTGTTCAAGCCATTTCTTGGGGTTACGATGGAGGTGTACGTGGACGACATGCTGGTCAAGAGCAAGAGCAGGCAAGACCACGTGTCTGATCTAAGGGGATGTTTCGACCTCCTACGGCAGCACGGTACAAAACTGAACCCTGAGAAGTGTACGTTCAGAGTAGGATCCGGTAAGTTCTTGGGGTATTTGGTGACGCGACGTGGGATAGAAGTGAACCTAGACTAGTTAGTAGCGATTGTTAAGATGAAATCCCTATCCACATTCAAGGAAATTCAAAGCTTGAATGGGAAATTGGCAGCACTAAGCAGGTTCTTGTCCAGATCAACCGATAAGTGTAAACCACTCATTGAAGCGCTCAAGAAGACCAAGGGGGAACTCTGGACAGAGGAGTGTGCAAAGGCGTTCCAAGCACTTAAGCGCTACCTTGCTTCTCCCCCTATTCTTAGCAAACCCGTACTAGGGGAGGACTTATAACTGTACTTAGCAATTTTCGACGTAGCAGTGAGCGGAGCTCCGGTTTGAGAAGATACTGGGGGGAAGCTACCCATATATTACATGTCTAAAGCTCAAGCTAAAGAGATTGGTACTAGCTCTGGTTATGTCATCACACGAACTCTGGCCATACTTTTAATCCTTTAAAATCATCGTTACGACTGAGTTCCCACTGAGAATAATCTTGAACACCCTAGACTCCTCAAGTAGGATAACCAAGTGGACCATCGAGCTAGCACAGTACGATATTGAGTACCGGCCTTGAACGACAATGAAAGGGTAAGCCTTGGTAGACTCTTAACTGAGTTTACGGCGCCTGACCTAGAGGTCCCAGAAAGAAGAGAGAAAGAAGGAGAAAGAGAGGTGTTATGGGTAGATCACTAGACGTTGTACATGGATGGATTGTCGAAAGACAAAGGAGCTGTAGCTGGTTTAGTACTAAAGATGCCAGATGGTACGATCATGGAGCAAGCCTTCACCTTAGGGTGGAAAGCCACAAACAACGAAGCTGAGTACGAGGTTCTCCTAGCAGGATTGAGTCTAGCAAGGGAGCTAAATGTGAAGAAGATCAAGGTATATTGTGACTCGCAACTGATTGCAAACCAGGTCCTAGGGGAATACACAGCTCACCACGCATCCATGGAGGCATATCTCATATTAGCTAAGGTTTTGGTTGCCCAGTTTGAAGAGTTTTCGATCATGCAACTCCCCAGTCTAAAAACACACATGCAGACGCCTTGGAAAATCTGGCCTCCAACATCGATTATCAGCTCAGGAGGACAATCTCTGTAGAGCATCTACCTAATCTAAGCACAGACGAAGAGGAAATTGTGGCAGTAATACCAGTTCAGCTGGGACCTTCTTCCATGGATTAGATATGGATTACATAGAAATGGGCTCCCTGCTAGAGGAATGGGTGGAGGCTAGAAGGGTGGTACGGCATGTAGCGAGGTATAATACCAGATAGGGAAGGCTGTATAGGCGATCCTTCGGTGGACCAGACCAGCTGGCGGTGCACCCCACCCAGGTTAGAACGATCATACAGGAGCTCCATTTTGGAATATGTGGCATGCGTATTGGGGGCTGGAACCTCGTAGTATGATGCTTGCCTGAGGGATATTACTGGCCCACAATGAACAACGATTGCGTGGAGTAGGATACTGGTTATGAGGCGTGTCAAAGGCATGCCCCTTGACCACCTTTGCACCCAAAAGAGTTGCACCCGGTTTCAATACCGTGCACCTTTGCACAATGGAGGTTGGATATAATGGGAGAGTTCCCAACAAGAGTTGCGGGCGAACAAAAAAATACCTCATTGTTGCCACAGACTACCATTCTAAGTGGATCGAAGCGGAAGCCCTATCAAAGATAAGGAGAGCAGAGGTAAAGAACTTTATTTGGAAATTTATCATATGGAGGTTTGGAATCCCACAAACAATCATAGCAGACAATGACCCTCAATTCAATTGCCAAGAGGTTAGGGATTACTGCCAAGCATGGCATCAAGATCAGGCTCTCCACTCCAAGGTACCCTAAGGGTAACAGATAGGAGGAGACCTCGAACAAAACGATATTACAAGGTCTAAGAAGAAGGCTCGACCAGCTGATAAAGGGGTAGTGGGTGTCTCAGCTTCCACACGTACTTTGAGCATACAGAACGACCAAGAGGAAACCCATTAGAGAAACTCCCTTTGCTTTAGTGTATATAACCGAAGTTTTCATCCCCATCAATCACAAGATCCCTAACGTCAAGCTGGCAGAACGAATAGTAGACAACAACGCAGAAAGCTTGAGGCATGAACTGGACCTGCTAGAAGAACGAAGGGAGCAAGCTCAAGTTAAAATGGCTTCCTACTAGCAGAAGATAAAATCTTATTATTATAAAAAGGTTCGACCTAGAGTTTTCCTCCCCGGGACCTTAGTTTTACGCAAAGTGTTCTAAAATACCAAGGTCCCATGAGAGAGAAAACTGGGGCAAACTGGGTCGTACAAACTAGAGAACCCTAGAGCTGGAGCCTTAGTAGGTAAACGATGGAATTCTCTTTACCTGAAGGAGTATCGCTCGGAGCAGAGCTGAAGACCTGGAGACAGAAGCTAGAAAGCATCTAGAAGGGGTACGTACTCTTTCTAACCAGCTTGGTTTTTATTACGATTAGTTTAAAAACGAGGCGTGTCAGATACTTTCTTGCTCATGAAATAGACATTGTACGATGTATATAACCATTCAATGAAAGTTTCTATTTTCAGTAACTATATTTTTCGTTGTGTTATTTGTTCGATTTCCCGTTTTGTCTTCACAAAGTAGTGGAGTTACCTTATGGATCGATGTGTACGATCAGGAGGAGCTCAAAGCCCAGGAAAGGCAACGAGCCCAAGTGGGGCAGATGATGTTGGTTCCCGTGGGAAGGACCTTCACTCTGTGAGCTAGCTAATCCTTCCAAAGGTAAAGCATCCTGAGGGAGGATGGGTTAGGGCATCGAGAGGGATGCCCATGGGTAAACCAAAATATTCAGAGTAAAACCTCACAACAGCTCACAGTAATCTTGGGTTAGTAAAGTCCTCCAGGTCAGGTTTTAGGAGAGAAGATGTATGAGGTTAGATCCAAACAAACACCCCAATAGTGGCTTGGCCATATCCTGGCAATTTGGGCATTATAAGTCTTATGAGTTCACATCCGAAGACGCCCTAGGGTTAAATCAAAGACGATTCGAAGAGAATTTTGGCAGACCCCATCTCGACACTACAAACAAGTCCCTTAGTGAGAACTAAGCAAAAAGGCAACCCTGATGTGGTCTTTGTGATAGCATCAGATGTCCTGTGAAGAATCTCCCAGAGATAAGGGAACTTGGTCGTGGGAAGGTTCTAGAATACGATGGTCTTTATACAGACCTAGGGATAAGCATGCACACCCCTCATTGGGGAGGCAGTCTCAAAATCGCGAACACCTCCTAGAAGAGCTTAAGGTTATCAAGGATCTTCTTAAACCTCTTTCAAGAGCATTAACTTAGAAAGATTGAGGGGTCCGAGAGTCGCACTGAGGCCACAGGAACTCAGAGGCTGACTCCCTAAACCCAAATATAAGATTGGTGAACATGAAATAAATTCACGAAACAACAAAGCTTGATGAGCAAAATACGATAAACTAAGCACGATATTTATATTTACTCTTGGCATAAGAGTTATCTGAGCTAAAGGCCTATACCAAGATTAGCAAAAAAGCTACATAAGTCAAGAAAGATAAAATATTGTTCAATAAAGAGGCCCTAACACTATTACTGAGATAAACCCCTCTAAACAGGGAGGGGGCTTCTCTCTGACTCCATTTCAGAGGCGGCAGAAGGGTTATAGACGCGGATAAGCTTCTTGCGCTCCTTCTTCTAGTCCACCCATTGACTCTTGAGCTGGAGCCCATAAGCCTCCTCCAAAGCACGAAGACGGTCCTCACTCTCGAGGACCTTGGCCTCTAGAGCTTCCTTGATTTTGGCCTCAACTGTCTTAGCCACCTCTTTGGCATCAGTCTGAGGCCTCCTAAGGTCAGTTCTTAAGGCTCTCGCTTCATCTTCATGGAGGGAGCGCTCGTCTTCAAAGGCCCTCTCCTTTTCATCAATAATGCGGCAGGCAAGGGCCTATGCATCCCCAAGCTTCTAAACCTCAACCTCGAGCTCCCTGATCTTAGAAACATACTCCTTGGCCTTCTCCTCTGCCTCCACGGCCCTCCTGTCTACCTCACGGGTGGTGGCGTGGAGGTGCACAAGGGTAGCGGTGAGGGTGACGAATGACTGAAATAATAACAGAACGATATGTTAGACACGAGAAATCCAAAGAAACAGTACGAAAGGATATTAGATATGAAAGGGAAAGATTACCTGATGGAGAGAGGTCCATGAGATCGTCATCAGGTCCTTAGTCTCTAGAGACCCAAGGTCATCAGCATTCTACTCCAACATCATAGAGGTTAGAGAAGAGTAGTCGATGTCAGCACGGGCCAGCCCAGAATAGAACTAGGAAATGGCATGCTTACCCACGTGAGGCAGTACAGCACCCTCGCCTAAGCCTTCGATCTCCTCCTCAGTTAGATCACAAGAAGGCTGGACAATAAAGCCCTGGCCTGGCTGGCCCCTCTTGAAGTAGACATTGGGGAGATCAGGGACAACGCCCGTAATCAATTCCCCAAGGGAACCTATACGATCAACAATATAGCAATTCACACATGTTCGGCAAAAACAGATAAGGGTTCACCAAAATCACAAGTTATGCAAGGTAAACCAAAGAGTATGATCTCAAGAGTAAAGTACGAAATAGGGTAGGCTTACCAAGTGAAAAGCCCATAGGCTTGGAGGGCCCAGCATTAATGAAGGGGACAGAGGGTTGGTAGACCTCATCCTCTTGAGAGGGGGAGATGAAGGAGGAACAGTGTCAACAGTAGCAACAACAACAGTAACGGTGGTAGTAGTAGTAGTAGCAATAGTAGTAGAAGAGATCTGATAGCAGGCCACCTTGGGCTCCACGGTCTTGGCAGTAGTTTGGGCTTTGTCCTTGAGCAACTCAGCGGTCTTCACCAACTTCCACTTCCTGGGCTTGGAAGCATCCCCCTACTCGATTAGAGGTTAGACGTGTAAAGGCTTGGAGGTGGAGGCTCCCCTCTTATGGACCTGAGGAGTTCGGGGGACCTTGACCAGCTCCTGGCGATTCTCATGCTGGAGGGATACGATGCCTTCAGACCTCTATAGCTGAGGCACTCCTTGCTCCACAAGGACTTGCACTTGCGGTACTTGGTAAGAATGGCAAGGGAATCATCCACCAGGTCATGGCAGAAGTCAACGGCCCTGGTCAGCTCTTTCAGCCGCTTGGGAAGTCGGTTAGTGATGGTGGGAACCTTGAAGCTATCTTCCCAGCCAAGCTTCTCCCAATCCCCAAAGATGAGGATTGGGGTCTTCTTCCAATCTTTGGGGGAGTAAGGGGGATCGACTAGCAATGAATGCTTGATGTACATAATCCGCTAGGAAAGGTAGAATTAGTTCACTAGGGTGGGCTTGACCTGGAAAAGGAGCCTAAACTCCGACATGCCCATATGGCAATCGAACCATCAATTGAGCCTATCGAAGCAGGCTAGACAACGAAAGCTATTTGGGCACCATTGCTCCCCGGCAATGCCATAGATAAAGGCCGGGATCGAGAAGAAAAGCCCATAGACGATCTGAAAAAGACGGACAAGCAGCCTTAACCATGAGCTCTATTGAGCTCTGATACTTTCGCCTCGTCTTGGGTGAGAGCAAACCGGAAGTTGTCATTGTCCCTCTGGTGGAAAGATTGGATAAAGGAAGCAAGGCCTCAGTAGATCGACCTTCAAGGCTGAAAGGTAAAGCTCCTCACTAGCCTTATTGGACACAGCCTTGGTGACACATGACTAAAGTTGTATGGACATGGGATCAGCCTCGACCTCCAGAACATGAGGCTGGACAACATCAACCTCCTCCACCTTGAAATTAGTGGGGAAGGAGGGATCTTGAACGACCTCAACGGGGGGTCCTCGGTCCGATTTGGTGGCAGCTGGTTGAGATTGTAGAATGGACCCGACGGTAGCAAGCGATTTGGAAATATCGATCTGATCGATAGCACTGAGGTCCTGGAGAATGGTGATGTTACGACTAATGATCTCATTGGGGATAGGAGATGGAGTACTGTTAGAAGCCATAGAAGCTTTCTGGGCTTTCGAACAATTGGCAGTTTTATGGATTTTTTTGGATGAGAAAGCTTGGATCTTTGAGGATGCAGAGAATGTTTTCTGGGCTCGGCATGAAGATTGAGTAAGCGAGAGAATGTGAAAAATGAAAGAAGATGAGGGTTTTGATTTATATACGATGATGAGGTATGAAGAGAAGATGATCGAGTGACCGTTTGAAGAGAGAGATGGTTTTGGATTCTAAGGGATGCAATTGGATTTGAAAAGAGGTTGGAATGGAAAGGGTGGCGTTAGTTGGGAAGAGACGTGATGGCTAACAAGATTTGATAAAGCACGAATCATTATGAAGGCAGCACAGTGGAAGCACATTCTTGGGGTTTCGTGCGCAACAAGATAGGAAAGTTGAAGAGCTTTTCAAAAATCGAAGTACTAAAGCTTGGACGAATAGCAGAGGGAGGCCAACACGTGTCGAATCTCACACTGCTGTAGGGGTATTAGTTGGAGTCGATTTTGGCCACCTAAGCTAGGGAAAGATGAGCTTGGATAATCTGAATCTGGGCGAAATCCGATAAGGCTTGAAATGGGCCTGGGCTTGGACGACTATGGTTTCGATTAAAGTACAAATTATCTGAAGATTTCTAGAAGTATCTAGAATGTTGTAGAGGCTTCTAGAATGTTAGATGGCATGACAATCCCAGCTGGTCTGGTCCACCGAAGAATCGCCTATAAAGCCTTCCCTCTGATATTATACTTTGCTGCTTGCTTGTTGATACGACCAAAACATGCATCAAATAAACACATAACACATAATTCAACCATATGCAATTTAAAACCCTATAGATGTAGTATAATATAAGCAAGTAGGGATCATTCTAACCGGGGATTGAAGGGTGCATGCAATAATTGTTTATAAAGGGGGGTAAAGAGAGTTGTTTTTAAGTTCCTAATTTACTACCTAGAAAACGTCATAAACATATAGCAAATAATTCTAGAACCCTAATATGCATTGACTCATTGACCAGCAAACACACAAAAGACCCCTAAAACATCTACCACATATTTCGACAAAAAGAAAACCTAATTACTATTTACAAGTGATCATCTTATTCCTTACCTTCACTCAAACATGGCATATATACATCTCTCAATAACCTACGAAATTCTATCACTTAAATTCTCAAAACACATGCATATTTCATATTTTTGGGCTCGGTAATCCCCTATACACCATTGGTTTTAGATTCGGAATCCCCTAAGTCTAAAATCAAAGCTTTAAGAACCATATACACATGTAAATTTTGAATAAAAGTAATAAAACACATGGAAGATTTATTGAAAGACATATAATTCATGAAACCGAAATAAAATCATCCAAAACACAAAATCAAGTTTAATACACAAAAAGAAACTACGGACTAAAAAGATCATGGTTACACTTTTATAGTTTCGGAATCCCCTAAGGCTACTCAAAAGCACTAGACTTTTTTGGTGGAAGACGTTCGGAATCCCCTAAGCGTCGGTGGAAGAAGAGATGCGGCAGTTTGATGGTGTAGTCGGCTTCTTGAGGATGTCGGCTTAATTTGTGGAGAGAAGGAGAGTATTAGGTAGAGCTTAGGCATAGGAAATAAGTGATGATAAGCTTTGAGGCCGAGCTCCCCTTTATATAGGAGAAGGGTAGGTTGTTTCCTACCATAACAAGAAGTCCACATTAATTTCGGAGAAATCTGACCTCCTGTAGTAAAACGCAATTTCCTTGAGTTATAAATATCTGAATTGCATGATTCTTGTGGAATTGGAAAGATCTTTTCGAGGGATATAAAATACCTTCCTTAATCACCTCAATTGGAGTTAATATGCGATTTCGACAGCCTGTCGAAGTCTTCTGTCTTGTAAGTTTAGATTTCATTCATTTTTAAGTATTAGGAATCCCAATCTCATCAAATCTTGGATTTCTTGCTCTCCAATTCTTCTTGTCCGAAAACACCATTTAATTGCACATATTTTGGGCTTCAAATCATATCCATATCATCTTGGAATATTTTCCAAAAAATTGGCCCAATGGTCCTTTATTAGTTCGGCAAGGATGTGATTTCCTGGATCGCGCAGGAGAAATGTCTTCTTCTTTATTTGCATCATTTTAATTTGTTCTTCTTCAAGATCCATAGAATTTCGGCAACATTTCTCCACTCCTCTTTTTGGTCCATTTTTCCATGCCTCAAATGCTTGTAGATCTCTTTACTTCGTCTCTTTTGACAAAAACCTAAAAACAACAAAATGAATCAAAACTAATAAAACTAAGCAATTAACAAAGTAAAAATGTAAAGAAAATATATTAATTAATACGCCTAAAATGCATAGATCACTTGCTGTACCACCATTCTAGCCTCCATCCTTTCCTTTAGCATGGTGCCCGTTTCTACGTAGTCTATTATCTCGTCCGTCCAAGATGGTCCCAGCTCGACTGGCATTATTGCCATAATTTCCTCTTCATCTGTGCTTGGATTAGGCAGATGCTCTACAAGGATTGTCCTCCTAAGTTGATAATCGAGATGTTGGAGGCAAGATTTGCTAAGGCGTCTGCATGCATATTTTTAGACTTGGGAGTTGCATGATCGAAAACTCTTCAAACTGGGCAACCAAATCCTTAGCTTATCTGAAATATGCCTCTAAGACCTGGTTTGCAATCAGCTGTGAGTCAAAGAATACCTCAATCTTCTTTACGTTTAGCTCATTTTCTTAGCCTTAGTCCTGCCAGAAGGGTCTCGTACTCAGCTCCGTTGTTCGTGGCTTTCCACCTTTGCTAGCCTCAGTCCTTCCATGAGGGCCTTAGTCCTGCCAGAATGTATGGTGAGCTACGTATTCCCCTAAAACTTGGTTTGGAATCAACTGCGAGTCACAAAATACCTTAATCTTCTTTACGTTTAGCTCCCTTGCAAGCATTAGTCCTGCCAGGAAGGCCTCGTACTCAGCTCCGTTATTCGTGGTTTTCCACCCTAAGGTTAAGGCTTGCTCCATGATCATACCATCTGGCATCTTTAGTACTAAACCAGCTCCAGCTCCCTTGTCTTTCTACGATCCGTCCGTGTACAACGTCCAGTGATCTACCCCTGGCTCAACTTCTTAGGGGGCTCAGCATCTTGGATGAACTGAGTCAGGGGAGACATTCTCCGAGCCCTCTGCTCTGCCTCTAATTCCTTTTTAGACATCCCTTCCTTCCTCAACCTCTCAGCTTCTTGGTTGGTCTAGACGTTATGGGCACTCTGCGTCTCCATAAACTTCTCTATCATGTTCCTGAGGGTCGCAACCACTGGGGTCTCCGTATCTGTCGCCACCTCTTAATGGTTGTTCTGCTCGGCCACTAGGGCTCTCTGTACTTCTACAATGGGTGGGTCGGGCATGACTAATCCTTGGTTCTTTAGTAGTTCTACCAGATTCAGTAGGGTGGCCTAGACGACGGCTACGGTGCCCACCAACTCGTTCGTGCTCCTGGTGGCCCCTTAGTAGACTGTTGCAGTGCAGCCATATCAATCCTTTGATTCATATATTGTAACCACCTGAACTAAGGTTACGCTAATTTTTATGAATTATTCGTATCGTGAAGTTATTAATGACTTTTTCATCAGGTGAGAATTTGATCCGACTTTCTTCGTGGAAGTCGTAAAGTATTTAATTTCGTGCTCATAGGAATTTTTCAGGTTATCGAGCTATTTCTTTCGATTTTTGGAAGTTCATATGGTGAAAATATGTATTTTAAAAATATTTTTCTTGGCGGTTTATTTTGGACTTTTGGATCTTGATCAAATCAAACCTTAGCCGTTGATCTAATCAGAAATTTTTGGTATAAATACTGAATTTTTGGTGGAAATACGGTTTTTTACGTAGAAATACATAAAATCGTACATATACGTATCGACCTGTATTTTGCCCCAAACGTATACCGATTTTGACCGGCTGATTCCGACCACCTTTGCCGGCATTCTTGATATGGTTTTGGAGCTCTTTTTCTCCTCTTTCCATTCATGTATATATTGTAGATTTTTGGGTGAGTTTTGTGGTAGTTTTGAGGCCGTGAACCCGTCGGTTTCCGGGTTAATTTGTCAGCAGTTCTTCGGCCGATTTCTAGCATGGTGAGGGGGTGGAATCGGCTGGGTATAGTCCATGGATCGAATGCCCCAGCTGCTTTTATGGATCTCATGAATCGAGTTTTCAGACGCTACTTAGATAAGTTCGTGATTGTGTTCATCGATGATATTCTTATTTATTCCAGAAGCGTGAAGCAACATATGAAGCATCTGCGTATCATCTTGCAAACTTTACGGGATACACAGCTGTATTCAAAGTTTAGTAAATGTGAATTTGGGTTGAATTAGGTGAAATTTTTGGGTCATGTGATTTCAGCTGACGGAGTTAGCGTTGATCCTGACAAGATAGAGGCAGTGTTGAATTAGAGCAGGCCTACAAGTGTATCAGAGATAAGAAGTTTTATGGGCTTAGCGGGATACTATTGTCGCTTTGTGCAAGAATTTTCACAGATTGCGACTCCGCTTACTCGACTGACGAAGAAATGGGTTAAGTTTGAATGGTCTGATGCTTATGAAGAAAGTTATCTAACGTTGAAAGAGAAGTTGACTACTGCACCGGTGTTGACATTACCTGACGACAGTGGGGAGTATGTCATTTACAGTGACGCTTCGAAGTTAGGTCTTGGCTGTGTTTTGATGCAGCATAGCAAGGTAGTAGCATATAGTTCCAGACAATTGAAGCCTCATGAAGTTAATTACCCCACACATGATCTTGAGTTAGCTACTATTGTGAAAGCGTTGAAAAGTTGGGGACACAACCTATATAGAGCACAGTGCAAGATTTTCACTGACCACAAGAGTCTTACTTATTTACGTACTCAGCCAGACTTGAACATTAGACAACGGAGGTGTATGGAGTTGATTAATGATTACGATTGTACATTTTAGTATCATCCAAGAAAAGCTAATGTTGTTGTTGATGCCCTTAGTCAAAAATCTGGAGCTTCCTTATTTCATGTACGTGTAGCAAGAGTATCACTTTGGGCTGAACTGCAAGCTACATGAGCGAAATTGGAATGGGATGAAGATGGAGCACTGTAAGCCAGTTTTTAGGTTTGACCAGTATTGTTGAATCAAGTACGTGAGATTCAGGATGCAGACTCTTATTTATTGAGTAAAAAGAAGATGATTCAGAATGGTGAGTCGACAGAGTTTCAGCTGAAGATGGATGACACTTTAATGTTCAGAGGGAGATTATGTGTACCAGAAGATGCAGAATTGAAGAAACAAGTACTTGATAAAGCTCATTGTTCTGCTTATGCCATGCATCCAGGAGGTACAAAAATGTTTCGGACGCTTAAAACTTATTATTGGTGGAGTAATGACGAGGGAAATAACAACGTATATAAGTAAGTGCCTTATTTGTCAACAAGTGAAGGGAGAGCGATAGAAAGCTATTGGAAAACTGCAACCATTAGAGATTCCGGTGTGGAAATGGGAGCACATCACTATGGATTTCGTGTATCAGTTGCCTCGTACATCTAATGGCAATACTGGGATTTGGGTAATTCTGGATCGTCTTACGAAATTAGCACATTTCCTTGCACTTTCCGAAAAAGTTTCTGTGACTAGATTAGCAAAGTTGTATATAGCAGAGATTGTTCGGTTGCACGGCGTGCCTATGTCTATAGTTTCGGATCGGGATACTCTGTTTACTTCCGAGCTTTGGCAGGCATTGCAAAAAGCTTTGGGGACTAAACTACGATTTAGTACAACTTTTCACCCTCAGTCTGATGGTCAGTTAGAAAGAACAATTCAAACTCTTGAAAACATGTTGTGATCTTGTATTTTGTAGTTCAAAAGAAATTAGGATCAACAACTTCATCTGATTGAATTTGCTTACAACAACAATTATCACGCAAGTGTCGGTATGGCTCCATATGAAGCTTTGTATGGTAAACAGTGTCGAACTCCATTGTGTTAGAGTGAAGTAGGGGAAAGATGGCTTCTTGGTCCTGATCTAGTGAAAAATACCGCTGAAGACATTCAAATTATTCGAGACAGATTGAAAGCTGCTCAAGACCGACAAAAGAGTTATGCTGATGTGAGGAGAAAAGATCTTGAGTTTGACGTTGGAGACTGGGTGATTTTGAAATTATCTCCTTGGAAAGGTGTTGTATGTTTCGGGAAGTGTGGTAAACTCCGCCTATGTTATGTTGGCCCGCATGAGATTACTGAGCGAGTTGGTACTATAGCGTACAGGTTGGCACTACCTTCTGAGATGGTCAGGGTTCATGATGTGTTCCATGTATCTATGCTGCGGAAGTACATTTCTGATCCATCTCATGTTTTAGCACCTTGTCAGCTTCCTATTCGGGAGGATTTGACTTTTGTGGAAGGGCCAGTTCATATTCTTGATTGGAGGGTTCAGGAACTTCGTCACAAAGTCATTCCTCTTGTGAAAGTCTTGTGGAGGTATCATACAGTTGAGGAAGCCACTTGGGAAACTGAGCAGCACATGGGGGAGCAGTACCCCTATCTATTTTAACTAACAGGTGTGTTAATTTCGAGGTCAAAATTTCTTTTAGGGGGGTAGATTTGTAACGACCCGGACTAAGGTTACGCTAATTTTTATGAATTATTCGTATTGTGAGGTTATTAACGACTTTTTCATCGGGTGAGAATTCGATCCGAATTTCTTCGCGGAAGTCGTAGAGTACTTAATTTCATGCTCGTAGGAATTTTCGGGGAATTTTTCGGGTTATCGAGGTATTTCTTTCGATTTTTGGAAGTTCGTATGGTGAAAATATGTATTTTAAAAATATTTTTCTTGACGGTTTAGTTTGGACCTTTGGATCTTGATCAGATCAAACCTTAGTCGTTGATCTGATCAGAAATTTTGGTATAAATACTGAATTTTCGGTGGAAATACGAATTTTTACGTAGAAATACAGAAAATTGTACGTATACGTATCGACCCGTATTTTGCCCCAAACATATACCGATTTTGACCCGCCTATTTCGACCACCGTTGCCGGAATTCTTGGTATGGTTTTGAAACTGTTTTCTCCTATTTCTATTCATATATATATTGTTGATTTTTGGGTGAGTTTTGTGGTGGTTTTGAGGCTGTGAACCCGTCGGTTTCCGGGTTAATTCGTCGACGGTGCTTCGGCCAATTTTCGGCATGGTGAGAGGGTGGAATTGGCTGGGTATGGTCCATGGATCAAAACCCCTATGGTTTGGGGTACCGAGGTGCGTCACCGGCATCGGAATCGACCGGAAAAGTTTTCCAGCGATTTTCGACCCGTGAACTTTCGGGCTCAATTACGGTCGATTGCCATGGAATTGGGTCTAGGTCCAGTTAGGAAAGTTGTTGGGATCGTTGATATCTTTCGAACGAGTGGTCAAACGCTCCCATTGGAGCAATTTGCACCAGAGGCGCGTGTAGCTTATGCGCCACTGCCGGTGGAGGCGCGTGACAGCCACGCGCCGCCGCCCACGGCTGAGCTCAGGTGAGGCAAAAATCTTAACTTTTCCGAGGGGTTTCTGGGAAGGTTTCTGTACTGATTTTCGTATGTTTTGGTGGATTCTGATATCAAACGAACCTTTTATTTATTCAGGAAACCGTGAGAGAGATTTTGGGGAAGGAACTTCCGCCAGATCTTCGAGCTAGCTGTATACTGTGAGTAGATATTTTATTTTCACCATTGACCTGCGAGTCTTGATTTTTGTATTTTATGATTATGCATTGTACGAGTATACATTTACGATTATGCATGTCCATGGAAAAAAAATATGATTTGTTTTACACAGAGTATAGTCTCAGAGGTAGTAGTGGCATCGATGAACTGGCATGCTCGACTAATCCCCGAGATGCTCCGGGGGGGGACAAAGTCCTGACCCGAGGACTTTCTGACTATTTAATCATCTGTGGGTCTGGGATCCCGTGATTTAGACCGTACTGTTGCAGATGCGTCTGAGAGGGGGACCCCGCAGTTTTAGACTCGCATTATTTTTAAATGCATACAATGTGAAAGGCATGACATATTTATATTTCAGTTAAAAATGAAAGTTTATTTTTGTTCACTCACTCTAATAGTTTTATTATTTTATATGCCTTTCCCTGATCTTTTCGGTTTCCTATTACCCAGCTTGCAGTTTCTATCCTGTGGTTGCACGTCATCGTCGGAGGCCTAGAGTTCAAGTCACCGTTCTTTTCTAGTAGGTTCCTAGTTAAACTACTAGCTTTATATATATGTAAAATAGAAGTCGCTATAAATACTATGTTTAGTTTCTTCCCTTTTGTAATGTGTTTCGAATACTTATCGGATTTCGAACAACAATTGTAAAAAGAGTTACTTTTACTTTGATTCAGTAATTTGTGGACTTGAGAAATCCAGTTGGACATTGGTGGTCCACGGTGTGTCTGGGAACTTATCTGTGAAGTGTTATCTTTTTGGAGGTTTTTGGTTTAAACATTTTATAAAATAAACTTTGGCAAAAAATTTGTAAGTCGTGGCGTCATTTGGGCCTAATTCTGGTTTAGGCAACTAAATCAGGGTTGGGTTCTTTCATATATTGTTCCTCAGTTCGGTGGAGGTTCTGATTGACCTTGGCTCTCCATCCTCTAGTTCCCTCGTTCTCCTGATTGGATCCTTCTTTTTCGCTAATGTGTCCCTCTTCGCCAAGGTTTCTCGACTAAACCTGATGCGTGAGGGAACTTCCACGCCTCGATACCCCTGTGTCGAGGGTAACTTGATTGTTTCCTGCTAGCGGGGTTGTCTCCTTATCATGTTGGTTACTTGCGCCAGTGATATCTTCCATGTTCTTTCGTTCACGAGAATTAGCCTAGGGTTCCGCTCTCAATAAAAGCACCAATTTGTGAGAGAAGATTTGTCCCCCACTAGCTTAAATCTTCATGAGCTTGCAAAACAAGTCGGAGTACAGTGTGGTACCGTCCTTAGACCTTCTGAAGCTTAAGTCAGAACTTTATCTTCAAAATAGAGTAGTGATTCGAGCAGAATAACATTACCTGAGACCTTGTATGGATGGTCTATATATAGAGATCGTGCTAGGTCTAAGCATAGTCTTTATCGAACCAGACTACTTTCTATTAGGAAAGGAGGAACTCATTAAGGAATGAATCTCTATATCCAGAACCAATCAAATCTCATGATTACCACAAGCCCTTTGGCATAATCCCCTCAGATATACTTTAAATGTTACCTTATTTCCTTCGGATTCTGCCAATCCCCCTGAGATCCGATCAAATAGTCCCTCGTGGTTAGATTGCCCAGCCTCCTTGAGGTCCAATCTTACCTTGGGATTGTCATACCATCGAACATTCCAAAAGCCTCCACAACGTTCCGAACACTTATAGAAATCTCTAGATATTTTGTTCTTTAGTCGAAAAAACCCTAGTCGTCCAAGGCCAGGCCCAGTTATAGCCTTACTGGACCTTACTCTGAATTGGGTCACCTAAGCACATCTTTCCCCACCTCAAGTGGCCAAAACCAACTCCCACACTTTCCACATATGGTGAGACTTCATGTCTCTACTTTTGGTACTTATTCGATTGAAGTAATTAGTGTGTAGCCGGATGTATTTCCCAAGAAGTTACCAGGTTTATCTACACTTCGGGAGAGATTTTATTGTTGAGGTAGTATGTTCTTATAAATGGTGGAGATATATGGTTTGGCAATCAATATGATTCATGAAGTCATGTAAATATTAGTGATTTATATTCATGTTATAGCTATGTAGATTTATGAGGTGTCCGGATAGGATGTGGAGCCCACGGTTTATATTTGAGATGAGAGTATTGAAATATTTTCGTTATACAAATTTTTGGGTTCCTTACGTTTTAGAAGAGACTATGCCCAATTTCCTGTAAGAAATTTTGAAAACTATATAAGGTTGAAAGTTCATTGCGGATCGGCCAAGTACCCATATTTGTTGTGATTTTAAACTGATTTTTTGGGTCCCCTATTTGTGGTTTTGGTGGTTTTAGTATCCACCTTATGGGTGAGTGTCTGTGATTGGACATCTCACTTAGTTTCCGATGCTGGGTTCTAATGGAAATTTAAGTGCCACTTCTGTGTTGGAACCACACCACTACCGATGTAGTTATCTTTGTGGGAACCTGCTCCGGGCATTTTTGGGTAAGTCTGGCTGAGTGTGTTTGAGTATGTTAATACAATTGGTCATTAATTTTGGCACAGATACTAGAAGCTTCTAAACATTATGTTGTCGAATTTGGAGTATGTCGCTCCTTGTTTATTTGGAGTAGTTATTATGTCGTCAGATTTATTGGACGAGACTTGATGACGAAATGTTAGCTTAGTAACAAGGTTATGGATCAAGCTAACAATTGTGGATATTCTTGTAAGCGAGAAGGCACTGATTGGAATAGTAAGTATGGGAAATTGTCTATTATACACGTATGTGTAAATTTCGGGGATGAATTTTTTTTTATAGGGGGTAGATTGTTACGACCCAGAACAATATCACACAATAATAGAAACTTATACAGTTAGTTGCTAATTAATTATGTTAGTCATCGATGGTAATTAGTTTTATTACCGTCAGTAAATATCGAGAGGTTTTAGTTGACTTTTTATCAGATTATCGAAGTTGGTTGACTTTGGGTATAAGTCATACAAATTGTCGATATGAGTTCATAGACGAGAAGAAAGCTGAAAGCGGAGTTACGACAAGAAAGTTATGATTCGCGGAAGTTTATCAGAAATGTAATAGACACAAATGGACGAGTATAATGGGACTTTCTATCTCGGAAAATTATCTTGTGGAAAGTCGTAAAGTTTATCGTGATGAACTCGTGGCCATGTCAAGTGTTCAAATCGGAGTTACGATGAAGAAATTGTGGTCCACGAATGTTCTTTTCAATTTTACGGAATCGATTAGTTGCAACTCGCACCTATATATAGCACTTTCCGAAATTGAAAAGTCAGACTTTCCATTTCGGGTCATGGACCTGTTGACCTGCGTTGATTGACCCCTAGCCGCTAAAATCGTCGCCCAAGGCGACGGTGGCTGCGCGACGAATTTTGGCCACCTCCGACCATGAATTTGGTCAGGTTTGAAGCGTCTCGTTGTCCACTATCACTTGGGGACTCTATTTTTTACGATTGACGACGGTGGAGGGAGAATCCAAGCAATGAAAAGTTGATTTTTCGAGAAAAATTGGTTTTCGTTGCCTGCAACACCTCCGGTGATGAATGAGGTATATTTCAAATCCTTGTGATGTGTGGAATGATATTGTTAGTTCAATTTGTAATTTGCACGTGACATTGTGATTGAGTCGACACGATTTTTGTTCGGAAATCGCCATCGTTGGGGACGCGAGGTTATTAGATTTGTAGCCCCTGTTCTGGTGAACGTTTTCCGACTGGCCTTGAGCTCCAACATGGCTCGACGGCACCGAAATTAGAATTTGAATTGTTTTGGCAAAGTTGATTTCGGGCTGGTGTTGGATCTGTTGCCGGCTGAATTGGCCATAGGTGTAGTTGGATAGATTGTTGGGCTCATCAAGAGCTTTCAGTTGAGCCTCAGGCCGCCGAGAAAGTTGAGCGGCGTCGCTACATCGCCGCCTCCGGCGATGGTTCACGGTGGCGCTCCGGTGAAGTGTATTTCGATGTAAATTTTATGTTGTTTTGCTCGTAATCACGTACCGATTGCATTAAAGAGATTTTTAAATTGATTTACAGTGAAGGAATGCAAAGAATTGAATTCAGAATTTGATTAAGTTCATATTTAATCAAAAAATTTGTTCTTCGAGAATGTGAGATTCTCGACATTATTGCTTGTCGAATTACGTGCTTAGCTATTTATTATGAATATCGACGAGTAGATATTAATTATAATCGCGATTTTAGGATTACAAGTTAGCGGACCGTGTCGGATGATTATTGTGCCGATTAGCAGGTTACGACTTTATGAATATCCCGGCATAGTACGGTGAGTGGACGTTTATTTATTTTCACAGTTGCTGCGAGTTCATGTTTATAAAGATTTATAGTTTCCTGTATTTTATTACAGTCGAGTTTGGAGGTATGTTTGTGATGGTTTTATTTTCTGCATCGATGATTTGACTAGTCTACTAATCACTGACTAGTCGGGTTAGACCGGGTTAGGACAAATACTCTGCCGACCCAGATTGTCTCAGGTTAGGACAAACCTCCTAGACAATCCCATCACTTTTTATTTATAGTCTTAGAGATGCTTTGGGTTAGGAAAAACACCCTGAGCGCCCACCTCTATTTTTTATTCAGTTTATTATTTTGAACTCACATGATTTCAAAGAAATCAGCGGAAAGGCACAGATAGAATATTTACTATTTTATACAGTTAATGATCTTTTGTCCACTCACGCTAACATTTTTATGTTTTTATATGCCTTTCTCTGGGCCTTTCGGTTTTCCATGCCCAAGTTGCAGCGATCCCCAGAGGCTTTGAGTATCATATATTTCTTTAGGTTTCGGCCTACTAGCAGTGTATTTTCTTATGTTTTATTCTACTCCTAGAAGTCGCTCTGAACACTAGTGTTGTTAATATTTTTTAGTGTTGTTTGTGAATTGTTAGTATTGCTGGATTATGAGTTTTCAGTTCCTGTATTATTATTCCAGCATTTTAATTAATTTACTTTCTGCACTTTATTGAGAAATCCGGATGGACATCAATGGTCCACGGTTTTATTTGTGGAAAATCTGAAGTGTGATTTTCTTGTAGGTTTCTGGTAGTCTACATCATATAGGAAACTATGTCAAAAAAATTACAAAAATCCATAGTTTAAGTCTTGTTGTTAGTGCGTGATCTTAGATTACTAGTTAATCTTGGGTTGTGTCCTTTCAGGGTAATTTTTCCAACAAGTTTTTGGCGCCGTTGCCGGAGATTAGGCTCATCTTAATTCCTTAGCTTCGAATAACATTGATTGTGGTAAAATTGGACATTTTGCTTGACAATTGTTTCTTAGCTTTATAGTTTTCTTCATTTTTCCATCTAGGACTTTGTTTTGAGTGTCTTTGATCCCTTGAATACTTTGGTTGATAGCTTTGAGGTGAAATTGAGCTAGAACTTGTGCAACTAACCTTTTGCAATGTATTCTGCTCGACCTGTTGAGCTTCATTCTTGACCCATCGAGAATTTGTGTAGAGGAGAACAGAAGAGCACATTCGACCCATCGAGAAAACTTCTCGATCCGTCGAACTTGTCCAAGTTGCTTTCGACTGGTCGAATAAAATCTTCAACCCATCGAGTTTTTTGTTATGCTTTAGGTTGTTTCACTTATCTCTACCTCTTTCATCTTAAGTATTTATATTTTAGGGGAGCATATCTAAGTAGTGTCTTTATTTTATGCATAGTAGTTAGTGTGTCTAGATTTAGCAAACCTAATTTCTGCTACACCCTAGATTCTTAGGACTTTATTTGGTGATTTCAGTATATTGGATCACGCACGCCTTTACCTCGGTTCACCTTGGATTCCATAGCATTGTGAATGCCACTGTGGCACATACTAGAATCCCATTTGAACTCTTAGAGTGCTCATTGATGTTTCCTTAAGGGGCTGTCAAAGGAGCACTATGGAAGGCCCTCAAGGCTTTGAGTACTTTGAGAATTTGGAGACCTAACATTAATTAGTTGCTTAGTGTGATTTTCAAGTTTATGACATTCAATCATCTAAATCTACATACACCATCTTCTAGCACACCATCCGTATTGTGGAGATCGAATTTGGGTTTTGAAACCGTGGCTCCGTATAAGGATGGTTCAAGTACAAGTAGTGAAGAAGATGTTGGTATAGCGTTTATGAGGGTAGAGAGCCGAGAAGCACTTGGGAAGTTGTTTGACTTACCTATAGAGGCTAGACGCAAGAACCCAATAGTTGGAGCTTGTGTTTTCAGGATTGAAGCAGATCCTCCAATCGTAGAGAAAATTAAGCCATAACAAGTAGATCCACTAGTCGAAGAGGAGGTTAAGCCTCAAGAGCTAGACCGAATTACCATGGAGGACGAAATCTACGAGGAAAGACAATTGAGGGAATGTGTGTTACTCTCTTTGGCGACACATACCAGGTGCATAGTGTTGCAACCATTGGCGGGAGAATATTTTGAGAACAAGTCAAGCTTCTTGCAAATTGTCTCTATCTTTCTAGTCCATGCCAATTCGGATCCATATTTACATCTTTTGGAGTTTGAAGAGGCAAGTGCTCAGTTGAATATCCGTAACATGAATGCTGGTCAATTGAGACTACGGTTGTTACCCTCAAGTCTAAGAGACAAAGCCAAGGAGTGGCTTAACAAGCTCCCTCCCAACTCTATCAACTCTTGGAAGACCTTGCAAAGGATGTTCTTTACCAAGTACTTCCCTCCGGGCAAGATCATTGAGAGGAGAACAAGTTTGATGACTTTCCGAGAAGAAGAGGGAGAACTCTTTTGTGAAGCATGGGAGCGCTTCAAATATCTTGAGCTTCGATGTTTGAATCATGGGCAAGATATGCTTATGTCTCTTTTCTACCAAGGGCTAAGTACGGAGACAAGGCGAAAGGTCAACAATACTTGCAGAGGCGATTTTATGGATAAGACCGTGGAAGAAGCCCATATTTTTCTTGAGAAATTTTCGGAGAGATCAGCTTTATGGGATGTGAAGCCAAGTATGAGGAAGCCCACGGTTTCTATAAGGGAGGCTACCCAAGCCAACTGTGGAGGCATTTATGAATTCAAGGGGGCCGCCCATATGCAAGATGAAGTCATTAAGAGGCTTAAGACCATAAACAAGAAACTTGACCTCTAGATGAAGCTAAACCGGAATGGAAACCAAGTGAACCAAGTGGCGAAGATTAGTGTAGAGTCGATGACTTGCTTGATTTGTAAGAGCACGGTGCGTGGGACTCTAAATTGTCCTTATCAAGAAGATTATCCAGAAATTATCGAAGAATGCAAGAGACTTTTTTTATGACTAATCAAAGAATTATCCTTACTCCAACACCTACAATTCGGGTTGGAGGAACCGCCCCAATTTCTCATGGGATAGCCAAGGACAAGGTAACCAAGGAGGACAAGATGGGTTGCCAAGACCAAATGGTGGTTTGCAAGGTCAAGGAGAAAGATATGACAAGGAAGTAATCAAGGAAATTTTGGTGCCTCAAGTAGTGGAAGCAAAGGGTTATCAAATTATCAAGGAGATCCCGGATTTGCACCAAGGGCAAATCGAGAATTTGCTAATACTTCGGGTGGTAACACTTATCAACCGAGAGCACCTTTTGTGCCACGAGCTCAACAACCACCGTTGCTTCAAGCACCTACTCCACAACCACAATTGGAAGCGCCAAAATCCAACATGGATAACTTGCTTGCCACACTTGTCAAGAATCACGAGGAGGAAAAGAATATGTATCTTGACATTTTCATGAGCATGAATAATTAGAATCAAGTACTTTTCAACGAGAGTCAAAGTACAATCCACAAGTTGGAGACTCAAGTGAGCCAATTGGCAAAGACACTCACCACACAAGGAGGTGGCAAGGCATATGAGCTCCCTTCTACTACAGAGAGAAATCTGAAGTATCAAGTGAATGTCGTGAATGCGGTATTATGATCAGGGAGAGGATTTGAGAACTATGATGATGCTCCTATAGTGGAGAGCAATGATGTAGATGACTTAGACACACCATTGTTGTCAATGTCGCATTCCCGGGTTGAGAAGGGTACCACAAGTGGAGATAAGGTAGTGAGATTTCAAAAGAAGACCGCTTTGATTCCCTTTCAAGAAGTTGATGCCTCAAGTGATGAGGATGAAGAGTTGGTGGTTGAGCAAGCGGGATTCAAGAAGGGTTTAAGTAAACATAGAAGTGCTAGAGAAGGGTTAGAAGGTGTGAACATGGATAAGAAGCATCCCGGGACGCATTTGGAGAAGAGTGAAGGAAGAAATGATGCCCAAAACTCGACTGGTCGAGACTCACATTCGACCCGTCGAAGGGAACCTATTGTCTTGGATGCCACAATTGCTCGACCCGTCAAGCATAGGATTCAGGGAAAGTCAAAAGGGCATTCTGAAGGGGTTCACCATGATGAGGATGTATGTGTACCCTTCCCTCAAGTAAGGAACAAGGAAAGAACTCAAGCTAACTTGGATAGGAATACCAAGGAGTACTTAGATGTATTTAAGAAAGTGGAAATCAACATCCCTCTCCTTGAGGCTATCCAAACTATTCTAATGTACTCCAAATTTCTCAAGGACCTTTGCACAAACAGGAAGCTAAAGAATCAGTTGCAGAACGAGGAAAGGTCTGAGAAAGTAAATCTTAACGTCACGGTGTTTGGGCTCAAAATAAACATAACATTTATTTTAATACTTTTGAGGCCTGGGAGATAAAATAGGTCGGCCACGTGCGACTTGATTAGAGCTGCGAATCATGAATGAATATCTATGCGAATCCTAGATACTCTAGAAAATCTAAAGGCAAGATATTTATTTCTAATCAATAAATGTTAACTTGTCAAGCAAGGAGGATCAGAGTGCCTACCTCTATAAATAGAAGAAGCGAAGCAGATTTGTCGACACCTACACTCATACATAATGTGCGCACCAGCAAATCTTACTCCACTGCTAGTAGACAATCAGCGAACAACGAGCTCAGGATCTAGGCCACCCGACAAAGCGTGGGGATTCGAAGGTTCACTCAAGCTAACCAACCAAAAACAACGAATTCAGAATCTAGGCCACCCGACAGAGCATGGGGATTTGAAGATTCACTCGAGCTATGATGACGACAATCAGAGGAGTCCAGGCCACCCGACAGGGCGTCGGGATTCTAAAGATCTACGAAGTCACACTATCTGGTATTCTCAACACTTCATCCTTAGGATTGCTCTGCCTTATACTTGCTCGAGGGTGTAAAGTATCGATTCTTTGTGGCTCGACAGAGAAACACAAAGCTTACGTCTTGTATCAAGACAAGTAGGACTCAACGAGCGAGGTTAGTGCTCTCCTCGCTCCAATCGCTTAACAAGAAGCAGAGACTATATAGCGCACTACACAACAACATTCTACCCTCGGCAGTGGCAAGCCTCGCACACAGCACAACAACAACCACGGATACAAAAAGAGACAGATTGTGATAACTCCATTCGTAGTAACCTGACTAGAGAAAATCGAAGCCAAATATTTTGGCACGCCCAGTGGGACTCAGGTTTAGTATTTTATAATCATTGTTCCGTATCGCAAAACTTTCATGAGTTGCCTTAAGCATCCAACGCTTGTGTTCCGAGAACATAACTCAACTGCTTGTGGGGTTTAAGCACCGAGGAAGTACTACAGAGGTTCGGCACGATGATGACTAAGTGTTGATCATCATCATCATAATCAGAACCTAGAAATATTGAAGAAATAAGGGTCATGGACTTTGAGGCCTACAGAGATTATTCGCTCGAACAAGAGCAGTGAAGAAACGACAACATCGAGCAAATGTTGAACAACATGGAAGCCAGCGACAGGACGGTGTCTAAAGTTCAGAACATGCTCGACAGCCTTTACGAGGCTTGAGAGATCGAGTGTGTCAATAATAGAAAAAAGTAAGATGCTCTCACGACAGCTCTCGCAAACCTCACCAACACTATGACAGCAAGCTTCGCGCTAATCAGCGACAAGTTGGGAGAGCGAGAACCTCTTTTTCATGATGATAAGGAACTCAAGGACGATGATGCACCTGCACCAGCTCCACCTCCTCCTCTGCCAAACCCTGAGCGAGAGTTGGAGGAAATGATTAATCACATCATTAATCAAAGGCTGCCAGGTATGGGAGGGACTCTAATAACTTACAACGACCCATTCACACCACCACCATTCAGATGGAAGTGGCCAAAGGGATATCGACCCATCTCGTTTACTCGCTTTAGCAGTGAGGGGGCAGAGCCGGCAGCTACCAATATTACCCGATTCAGGGTTAAGTGTAGACCATGGGGTAGGCTCGGTGAGTTCAAATTAAGAGTCTTTGCGTCCTCGCTATCAGGTGCAGTGCTACATTGGTATACAAACTTACCACAGGGCTCGGTCCGCGATTGGGCGATGATGGAAAAAAATTTTACCGAACACTTTGGTAGATAAAAACCAGCTGTGAAGCTTGGTAAGTTATGCCAGATGGTGCAAATGCCAAGCGAAGTACCATGCATAATGGAAGAATTGGTGGGCATCACAGTTGGAGGACTAGAAGAAAGATTACATACGAAGTACGTAGACACAAAGTTCACATTGTTGAATGCTCTCATCGATTCTATAACTCAAACTCATGTTGCGTACGAGGAAGCCAATAATCAGTGCAATGCATCTTGTGGGACATACACTCCAAAGACTCTGTACCGAGAGCGTCCTAAGATAATTGCAGCAGTGCAAGAAAAAGAGGAGTTCAACGAATCTGATTCGGATGATGCGACAGTGGTTGGTCTAGAGTTAACAGCCAAGAATACGGTCAAGTCGAAGAAAATAATTCCCTCAAAGGGACAAGTACGAGTTCAAACCAGTGTGTTCACAAAACCAGAGTTTGAGTCGTACACTTATAATGCAAACGCAGCTTACGAGATCATAGAAGACTTGATTGATAGGAAGCTGACTAAATGCACTTTGGTGCATACCCTTCTACGAAAAAGTTAAAAGGAATGAAATACTGCAAGTTTCACAACATGTGGAACCACACTACCAAAGATTACATCATGCGCAAATACTTCGGTAGGAGCAGTAGAGCTAATAAAGCCAAAGACCATCGGTACATTTTGCAGCGATAAGATGGATGAAATTCTAGATGAATCAATCAAAGAAGGCATTGTGAACGTATCTAACCCTACAGTTGCATCTCCGTAGAAAGGATTATATTGCAAATTCCATCATGCTTGGACACATAATACAAACCTGTGTACAGCCTTGCGAGAAAAGATCCAACAGTGCATAGATGAAGGGGATATCGTTCTTCCAGGCTGCGAGGAAGAAGAAACTGCTGGGGGATCATTCATGGTTGGTATTTTAGAAGTGTCTTGGCACGGGGGAGCTAAACGGAAGCAAACGTTGGATCTTAAAACCGCCAACGAAGTAGCCCCTCATAGCAGTAACAAAGAAGATCCCAAAGGGAAGCAAAAAATGGTCTGCAGAGAGGCGACTCCAATAGTACTTTGTACTCGATGCAAAGCAGAGTGCGGCCTCAAGATGACCTATGAAGAATTTTTGGAAGTAGTGCGAGCGGGATTAACAGTTGAACCTCCACCTGAGAGCTATCAACCAGCAAGCCCGAAGGAATCACGCACAGTTGCCAAATAATTTAATTTATTCAAGTAAATACGAACGACATAGAAGGAAAATGAAGCGGTTGGCGATAGGCAACAGATAGAACCAAGCAAGCCTTACATCCCTACTACAAGCCGACCAGTGATTAAGGAAGACGTGTGGTATGTGAAATCAGGAGGAAATATTGTGGAAATTACCTCTACTAGGAAAAGAAAACTACAGCGTCAATTCGGAGCTGCGAAAAGAACTTTGGAGGCTTTAGATAGAAGTTTGATCAAACTGGAGCTACTACTGGAGCCACCAGAGAAAATTCAGAAAAGAATGAATAGACTCACAGCTACCCTGATGATTACGTTTGATAAAGGTCTAGCAGACCAAAGATGCGAGCAACCAGACCAAGTGTGTTTTCCCGGATTAACAAGGTAGATCCTTAGGCAGAAACACAGCGAGCGCCAAAAAGAGCTCGAGAGATGGTGGAAAACAAGCCAATGCAAAAGTTAGTTTTCAAATGCATCGAATCCAAGGCAGAACCAGTCACTGAGCTGAGAAAAAAGCCAGTGTTGTGATGGAGACCAAAGCCTTTGATTATCGAAGAACAAAAGAAGCTCACTAATTCTGCCTCCAAACTCAGCATCAAGGAAGTCACGGTTAGTGAGTCAGAACTTATAGCAAAGGTAGACTCCTCGAAGAGACATAAGTTGGAGGTCTACTTAAGAGAGCAACAGAGCCCTCCCATCGAAGACCACGAACAAGAGCCACTGTTAATCAAAACTGAAGCAGACGACAAAGATCAGCAGTTAGTCGACTACGGGGAAGACAGTGAAGACTTAGAGGAGGTCTACACCGAAGACATGCATGTAGACATGGTATACCTATTACCAGCTAGATTTGCCAAACCGGTCAAGGCAAGGCATGTGACCGTCGTGAGCAAAGCCATTCAAGAAATAGCTCTGGCAGAAGACGAAGAGCCAGAGGAACGGGAACCAATTGTGGACCCTGTTATGCGAAAATACTACATTGTGTTCTCCAAAACTACAACCACAATGGCTTCGCACATGAGACCATTGTATATCACTGCGGGCATGGGGGGCATTCAGCTTAGCAAGGTCATGGTGGATACTAGAGCAGCGGTGAATGTCTTGACTACTTGGGCAATGACATTGTTGAGTATTCCAAGATTAGCTATTCAAGCAACGTCCATGACGATCAAGAACTTTGCAGGGATAGTCTCGCAGACACTAGGATTACTATTCATAGAAGTTAAAGTTGGACCGGTTATAGGGGTCTACAACTTTATTTGACATTGAATACAACTCTCCCTTCAGTGCAATACTGGGCAGAGATTGAATCCACAGGAGCTACTACGTACCTTCATTGCTTCATCAACAGTTCCTTGTTTGGGACATGGAAACGTCAGAATCGAACATAGTCAATGTTGATCCACGACCGTACTCAGTCTCTGCGAATGCGCTGGATGTCGATTACTACAATGGGAATCTTCTACCATTGGAAGTGTGCGGTGTTGATAAGAAGGCCCGACCTGTTGGGGTAACGGCTTAGGAACTAGCTTGATAGGGAATAGTGCAAGCCAGAGAAGACAAGGCACGACCTTATTTCCTCGAGCTAGCCTCCACAAGCCATTAATGATACGATTGTCCAAGGATGAGGAGGCAAAGGCTTGTGCTTTCTTATATGTAAGATTGCAAACCTATATGATAGAGTCGCAATCTTATGATTGTCTGCCAACCATAGCCATGGCAGAGTGTATCAATAAAGATGTCCAATAGGAAGAAATTGAGGAGCATATCATCTAGCTCGCACCTGTAGCCTTGGATGACACACCACCTAGAGTAAGAGATCTGACTGAGAAGATTAATTTATGAACTTTGGATGAGCCAATGGAGGTGGCTATCAGTACCTTCCTAGAGCCTGCAGAAAGAAAGAGACTCGTTGAATTGTTGTTCGAGTATAAAGACTGCTTCACAGAAAAGTTTGAGGATATGCCAGGACTGTCACTAGAGCTGGTTGTACAAAAACTTTCAATCGTAGAAGTGAGAAAGCCAATCCAGCAGCAGATGCGGAGGATGAATCCCGATACGCCAATATTAGTCAAGGAAGAAATCGAGAAAATGTTGAAGTCTGAAGTTATCCAAGTGGCTAAATACATATACTGGATATCAAACATAGTCCTAGTGTGGAAGAAGAATGGGAAGATCAAAGTATGCGTGGACTACAGAGACCTAAAGCAAGCTACTCCAAAGGAGGCTTACCCAATGCCGATCGCTGATTTGCTCATTGATGCAGTTGCGAGACATGAGATGCTCTCATTCATGGACGGCACAGCGGGATATCATCAAATCCTAGTCGCTGAGGAAGATAGGCACAAAATTGCATTTAGATGCCCAGGGGTGTTTGAAGTGTTTGAAGACGTCAATATGCCATTCGGGTTAAAGAACGCAGGGACAACATATCAGTGAGCAATACACTATATCTTCCACAACCTAGCAAGTGATACAATGGATGTCTACATCAATGATGTTATGGTCAAATCAAAGCAGAGGTTAAACCATATGGAAGATCTAAGACAGGTGTTCATGCAAATGAGGAAGCATCAGCTTAAAATGAATCCTGCCAAATGCGTTTTTGGGTACAAGCGGGAGACTTCCTTGGTTTCTTGGTACATCAGCGAGGAATAGAGGTCCCAGATGATAAGAAGGAAGCAGTGCTTAAAGCTCCCCCTCTAAAGAATAAGTGAGAGCTTCAGCAGTTACGTGGGAAAATTAACTTCGTAATGAGGTTAATTGCAAACGTTGCGGGAAAGACTAAACCCTTCACACCTCTGCTCAAATTACAAGGAGAGAAGGAGTTTGTGTGCTAGCCGGTTTACTAAGAAGCATTTAACATGATCAAGCAGTACCTAGTTAATCCATCAATCTTGGTACCATCGCGAAAAGGCCTGCCACTTAAGGTCTACATTTCAGCGACAGAATTCTCTATAGGTAGCTTATTGGCACAAGACAATAAGGTGAAGGCGGAAAGAGCAATATTCTACTTAAGCAGAACCCTCACGGACTGCGAGAGTAGATATACATCGATGGAAAAATTATGCCTTACTCTTTACTTCTCAGGCTGCAAATTAAGGGATTATATGATTTTCTTCACAATATGCGTCATTGCACAGACAAACCTGGTTCGATATATGTTAGCCTAACCTTTACTTCGAGGACGGATAAGGAAGTGAATTCTCACATTGTCCAAGTTTTCACTGCGGTATGTCCCGCAAAAGGCAGTAAAAGGCCAAGCAGTGGCCGATTTCCTCGCTCATCACCCTATGGAGGAAATCTTAGAGCATAAGGAATTAAAGTTGTTGCACATCTCATTGGCTCCTTGGAAACTCTACTTTGATAGATCCAGCACGAGTGCTTTTGCAGGAGCAGGAATAGTGTTGGTCAATCTACAAGGTGAAACATTTTCCTATTCCTTTTACCTTGAGTACAACTATTCCAACAATGTGGCAGAATACGAAGCCTTAATCATCGAACTAGAGCTTTTATGGGATCTGGGTGCTATGGATATACAAGTTTGGGTAGACTCACTGCTTGTGATCAGACAGCTCCAAGCCACATTCAAAACAAGACTAGTCCTAGAGCCATACGTGAAAAGGGCTAGCGAATTATTGGAATTATTCACAGATGTAACCCTAACTCATATCCCAAGATGAGAGAACTTTGCTGCGAACGAGTTGGCTCAACTCGCTACACGGATAGAGCTGGTCGACAATGTATATGAGCGACTAATGAAGGTAGAAGTTCATACACTCCCATCCTTCATGACTAGAAAAGAGGAAAATTATGAATGGTACATCATAGCTCTAGGAACAATTGATGAGGATTGGAGGCAGTCGATTATCACATACTTAAAGGATCCTAGCTCTACGGTAGACAAAAGGATCAAATACTTTGCTCCAAATTACATTCTCCGGGGCGATGAGTTATTCAGATGTGGAGACGAAGGTGTGGACTTGGTTTGTGTATTCGGGAGCAAGGCCAAACGATTGCTATGAGAAGTACACCTTGGAGTCTGCGAATCTCACAAATCTGGTCCAAAAATGAGATGGCTCTTGCGGAGACACTGATATTTCTGGCCTTCAATGTTAAAAGATTGTATAACTTTTTCAGAGAGGTTCGAGGATTGTCAAGCTCATGGACCTGTCAACCACATTCCAAACATTCCTATGCAACTAATCATCAATCAATGGCCAGTGTGAGGATTGGCGTTAGATCTAATCGGTTGAATTCATCCTCATTCTTCCATGCAGAACAAGTTTATCATCGTCGCTACAGATTTTTTACCAAGTGGGTAGAAGCAAGGCCTTTAAAAGTGGTCTCTGCCGCTGCCATTCGGCAGTTCCTATACGAGGATATCATCTGCCGATTTGGAATTCCAGAGAGCTTCGTTTAAGATAGAGGCACAGTGTTCATGTCCGGAGAAGTAGAAGAACTAATGACAGACTTTGGGATCAAATTTTTGCATTCTTCACCATATTACGCACAGTCTAACGACCAAGTTGAAGCAAGCAACAAGTTGATCCTCCACATCCTTAAGCACATGCTCGCAAATAATCCCAGACTCAAGCATAAGGAACTGTTCAGCACGCTATAGGCATATAGAACTTCTAAGCGTAGTCCAACCGGGCTACTCAATATGGGCTATTGTTTGGACATGATGCAGTTTTTCCATTAGAGATTAATGTTCAATCACTACGGATCATGGATCAACATCAATTGATTAGAGAGGATTATGTACAAGCAATGTGGAAAGAGTTAGAGGACTTGGATAACAAGCGCATCAATGCATTGACCAACCTACTTGCAGAGAAACAGAAAGTGGCTCGCTGCTACGATCGACGTACCCGTGGACTTAGCTTTGCAGAGGGAGAGCTGGTTTGGAAAACAGTATTGCCTTTGGGAGAAAAGAAAGAAAGACGTGGTAAATGGTCTGTGAAGTGGGAAGGACCATTCATCATTCATCGAATCTGAGTCAAAGGAGATTTACAGTTACTAGATGTGGATGGGGAGGTCCATCGCAATCCAATCAATGGTCATTTTTTGAAGAAGTACCGACAGCCAATTTGGGAATACGAGGAACACAAAGAATCAACAACTTAGTTTTACACTCATTCGCAGCCTACAATAAAGGCTCACTATTCACGTAAAACTAGGGGACAACCAGTATGTCCAAAGCCAATTCATATGGCCAAAATATTGCAAATTTCAAATTTTTGACATTGAATCTGATTTATTTGATTCTTTCAAGTGTTACAAATTACTTACGACCAAATTTCAGTGGTCAAACCAATGGAGCTAGTATTTTCACTATTACAAAGGAAAATAGGAGTAGTAGAAAATACATAGTTTCATTTGATCAAAATAAAGAGTAGAATATGAGGCTTTGCAGCCTCTAACTCTGAAACCACACATTGAATGCGCAATCTCCTACTAAAGAAACCAATCGTAGGAAGTGGTTTAGATCTATCCCAATTAGCCATAACAAGGCCTTTGGCTTGCGCCGGTGGACGATCACTGACTTGGGGATAGATCTACCTCCAGTTCTAGAAGACTTTGGGATACTTGCACTCGCCCAACATTTACGGCTCAACAAAGTCGTCCCTATGATCACGATCTTAGGCACTCTACTCAGAAAGTAAGGAGAACTACAGCGAGAGTGAGTGGGAGCATGCACTAAACCAGGATGATCAATTTCAAGGATGCGGTTAGTGAGTGCTCATATCAACCATTGTCTGGTAATTCTCAAAGGTTTGAGAATTAGTCCAGAACCGAAGGACTTGACCTTTGGTACTAAAACCTAAGCCAGGTTTAAGCTTTGGTACTTTGACCTAGAAATGTCTAGCAAAACACAAGATCTGGAGGCTTTACCTTAAAGCAAGAAAGGAACAGATTATGAACTAGAGAAGCCATCTTTTGCTACAGAGAGATCTTGTGGAATGAAGGAGAAGTGACAAGCTATTTATAGGCCTAAAAACTCGAAGAGGCTTTGAATAAAGGGACTCGGAGCATTGTATCGATTCAACACAACAGTTAAGGGGGTTCAACATTCATTTACCGATTTGTGTATCTCTTAAAAATTGAAAACTTACCGTTTTGAAGATACAGAGTTATGAGCCATTAATGACGGACAGTTATTCCAAAGATCAGCGTGACTTTTGGAGGCGCGAAGTTATTTGATGGAAAAGGTACACAGTGATTAAGGCTATGGGCCATAAAACATAAACTGATCAAGAGTTTATGCAAGATAAATTATGAAGCCCAAAATTGGGGCTTAGTACACAGGATAATAACAAGTTTAAAACTTCACAACAGAGCTATCGAGAGCTTACATATTGGTTTTTACTGGAAGATATCGGGCCTGTTTAGTGGCCCAAGCTCTTTCAGCATCCACAGCTGCAGCGCAAGTCTTCTGAACACTTTCAGAGAAAGTCTTCCCGGTATTAAGAAGAGTTAAAGCAGCCTGCTCCTTTCTGAAAAATTCTTCTTCCTTTTGACGCAGTTTAGCTTGAAGCTTTGCGATCTCCGCACATATAGCCAGAATGTCTACCCACTCACCCTCGTACCTCTTCCCCATTATCGTAATTTTCTTTAAGTCACGTTTCCACCTGCGGTTATGGTCTACACAATGGGAGATGGCTTTGTTTCGTTAGTGGCTGGTAGTGACTACGGTGTCATAAAGGTTGGGAAGCTCTCGCGGTAGCTCTTGCATTTGGTCCAGGACGCCATGATCTACTCCTTCCACAGCACGGCGAGCCGTTTGAATTTTAACGGTCAGCTCTTGATGAACATTCTCGCTCTCAAAATTTAGAGTCCATAGATCACGAAGATAAGCAATAGCGAGTTGGACTTCAGAATGGTGTTTTTCGGAGAGAGCTAAGTCCTTGTAAATCTATAGGAGTTGGAAGGGTTGGAATCGCAGACTGGGGGGCAATAGTCTCATTGCAGCTACAAATGACGTTAGAGAATTCTTCAAGCCTTCGTTGACCTTCGATAAGAGATAACTCCTCAGTATCTGGATCCTTCTGCAAGAAAACCTATACTTAAGGAGTTATGAGATGCTCAAAGGACTTACACAAAGAGAGCTTACACGAGTAAAGTCAGAATACACCTGAGATATATGAGGGGGGATTGATCATCATACAAGGCAGTGTTGATGCAGGGGGGAGAAGGCACTTCAGTTCCGAACTGCGAAAGATAAGTAAAGGTTAAAATCTGCTAAAAAATAAGCAAACCAGATTCAGCAATTTAAGAGAAGTGCAATACGGTAGACTCTACGTGGCCAGTCTCAGTGGCTAGAATGATGGAGGGAGCATCCACAACACGAGGTTGTTACCACTCGCAGTCACAGGAGTCACATCCGCAATAGTATGAGTAGGTGCATGTGCTTCTTGAATAGTTTCCTAGGATCGCATAACCAAAAACAGTGGTTAGAAAAGTACGAGTATTCCAGGAAAAGATAAAGTCAGAGCAGATACCTCAGCTGTAGAAGTAGTATGTACAGCAGCAACGTCAAAAGCCACAATACCTCTTTCAGACTCAGTAGCCTTTCCCAGAGGCCTCTCACAGCAGTAGTGGTAGCTATTTTCTCCATAATGGCAGAGACTAGCGAATCATAAACTTGCTTAAGGAGTTTCTGGTGCCGAGCCTCTTCATTTGTAGCATTAGAAGGACCTACGCCTAGAGGTTTAGAAAGAGGGGGTTCCCCAAATGCACTCGCAGCACTAGAAGAGGACTTGGGAGTGGCAAATGGCTGCAAACACTTCCCCTTGCTCTGTGTAGCTTAGAAGAGTAGGCCTTCCTCCGAAGGATCGCTATCGGGCATTAGCTCAATGGAGGGAGAATTATCAATCGGCTCGTCTTCCAATAGCCACTCGCTTTCCTTGACGGCACGACGATGGGAGCGGCGGGACTTAACCATAAAGAAGCAGAGTTGAAGTCAGAAGGCAAAATACTTAAGAAGAAAAGAGTTAAGAATCTTGGGATAAGTGAAAGCCATACCAGAGGAATCTCCTCATGGTCCCATGCTTGAACGACACCCTTCTTCTTCCTCTTAGCAGCAGCCGTCTTCGCAGTATTCTTCGTAGCGGGAGAGGCAGCAGCGAAACTCGCACCCATAAGCCTATTAAGCTTTGAGACAAAAGCGGGAGAAGTATTAATCTCCCGCTGCTTCCTTTTTTGGCCTACCTCCTTTTGGACTTTGGGGCCCACAACCTTCCTATCCACAATTCTCTTGAAATAGTTAAGGAAAAAGGCTGGAAAGATGGTGCGAAAGACTTCAGATTTGGACTACACCCAAATATTACTATAATAGCGTATATTCCACTCATGATATTCTTTAACAGTAGAATAGGTTACACATAGGGAGTGCCAACGAAATCCTAAGAGGTCCAGCAGAGGGAAGGTTGGAGTAGCAAGGTCTTAAAGAATCGTTACAGAAGGCTTCTCTACAAAAGTCCTCCATGAAGTATAGCCGTTACGGGATTCTATCAAAGGGCAAGGAAGACTTTGTTTGCACCTAAGTTGACGAGCAAAATGATTAGGAGCGTATAGCTCAATCCACAAAATCGCATCAGGGAGAATGATTTCTGCACAGGTGATACACTGAGTAAAGAGCTTCTTCGCAGCGGGAGCCTGGTGGAGAGTTACAGTGAATCCATTAGATAGCTCCTGGTACCACTGAAGTTCCTCGGCTTTGGTACTGGGGCATTTCCCCAATTTGACTTCTAGCTCCTTCTTATCCCACTGAAGATGAGCAGCGGCTACACCTCATCCAACCAACAGAGGACGGCGTACAGCCGAATCAAGAATAAAGGAGGCTCTCATAGTATTGGTAGTCGGACCCAATATCACCTCGTCTCCCTCCGTTAGATCGACCCATGAATAAGGAAGGTCTTGATCTAGATAGAGGCACTGGTCCATATAATTACGGAAGGCTTCCACATCCTTCTCGGAAACGTCTAGGCAAAACTTTTGATAAAGAGCCATTTGCAAGAAGAGTGAGAATCGGAGTTCAGAGAGTAATTGGAAATTCAAGATCTTGGATGGAGGAAACTTCATAGAGAAAGTGAAAAGGGGGAAAGTGACTAAAGAAGCTTAAAAGGGTTACAAATGACCGGCGCGACTTTTAAAGAAAAAAGCTTAAGTAGCCTATGCGAGGCTATTTCAAACCTTTGTCCAAAAGGCGACACGTCACATCAAGACCATTTCAATTGCCCATGGGTTAATCTCGAGGTCTGGGAGGCAATGTTTGGGCCCAAAATAAACATAACATTTAGTTTAATACTCTTGGGGCCTCAGAGATAAAATGGACCGGCCACGTGCGGCTTGATTAGAGCTGGCAATCGGGAAAGAATATCTATGCGATTCCTATATAATCTAGAGGAATCTAAAGGCAAGTTATTATTTCTAATCGATAAATGTTAACTTGTCAAGCGAAGAGGATCAGAGTGTCTACCTCTATAAATAGAAGAAGCGAAGAAGATTTACGGATACCTACACTCATACTCAATTTACGCACCAGCAAATCTTACTCCACTGCAAGTAGACAATCAGCGAGCATCAAGCTCAAGATCTAGGCAACCCGACAAAGCGTGGGGATTCAAAGGTTCACTCAAGCTAACCAACCGGCAATAACGAATTCAGGATCTAGGCCACCTAACAGAGCGTGGGGATTCTAAAGATCTACGAAGTCACACTATCTAGTGTTCTCAACACTACATCTTTAGGATTGCTCTGCTTTATACTTGCTCGAGGGTGTAAAGTATCGATTCTTTGTGGCTCGACAGAGAGACATAAAGCTTACGTCTTATATAGATAGTGTTGAGAACAAGTAGGACTCAACGAGCAAGGTTGGTGCTCTCCTCACTCCAATTGCTTGACAAGAAGCAGAGACTATGCGGCGCACTACACAACAACATTTTGCCTTCGGTAGTGGCACACCTCGTACATAGCACAACAACAACCACGGAAACAAAAAGAGGCAGTTTGCAATAACTCCATTCGCAGTAACCTGGCTGGAGAAAATTGAAGCCAAGCACACGGTATCAGTGATTATCCAAAGGAAGGTACCTAAAAAGTTAGCAGATTCAGGAAGCATTTACCGTGCTATGTACCATTGGAACGAAGTACTTTCAGAGGACCTTGATAGATCTTGGTACTTCCATCAACTTGATGCCTTACTCGATATACAAAAGGATTATCTTGGGGAGAATCAAACTGGTGAGTATGTCACTACAACTTGTCGATCGAAGTGTAGTGCATCCGAGGGGAATAGTCGAAGATGTGGTAGTGGTGATTGGTGAACTTATGATACCCATCGACTTCGTAATACTTGACATGGAGGAGCCTAGATGACACAAAGATCTTCACATCATCTTTGGAAGCGCCTTTATGGCTACGGCCGGAATAAAGATAGATGTTAAGATGAGTGTGCTCACTATGAGGATATTTAAGAATATAGAAACATTCAAGATATTCAAGGACTCAAAGTCAACCCCTTCATTACAAGCAATGAGCATTACAATTGTGGATGGTGAAGATGTGAGCTACAAGGAGCCAGAAGAGGTGACGACACGAAATAAGGTCAAGGGTTGTGCAAAGAAAAAGCAGAAACTAAACGAGAATATGGATGACAAGCTAGTCATCGGAGGCAAGGTCATGTTAAAGAAGTTGGACCCCTCAAGGGATGCAAGCTACGAATTACTTGAGATATGCCCAAATGGAGTGGTCCATTTGAGGAACTTGACAAATGGGAGAAATTTTATGCTTCATAGAGAGCAACTGGTAGATTTGGAGGAGTTGCCAAGGAAATGGAATGGGAAGGTTTATCACTCTAAGGACCCGACCATGATGATCTGAAGCCTTGCTCTCTACCCTGACCGTGTTAGGGTCGTTAAACTTGAACTTGTGATGGTCGGACAGCATTGGTATGTTAGAGGAATAAGTGCGAGGTTGGAGGAGTATAGAACATTGTGGAATGGGCATGGAAGTCAAGAACTTGAAGAAGAGCCAAATCTGGCAATTTTTAACCTGTCGGAAGAAATTTTCGACCTGTTGAAAATCCCACCCTGGACTTATTTGACCCTTTTGAAGGAAATCCTTGACCCGTTGAAGGAAACCCTCTGATGGTGCTGAGCATCAAATTTGACTCGCTGAATGAGGTTCTCGACCCATCAAAGGATTCCCCTGGAAATGTTGACTTGTATGGAGTTTGTGAAGACCAAGAGCTTGGGGCTTTGAGGCATGAAGAAAACAATACCTTGAGGCCAAGACAAGCTTGAGAGCACCATTTAAGGATCATGATCAAGCCTATGCAACCTTGGATGACGAGGCCTAACTTGGCCTTCGTTGGTTTACATTTTAACACATATAGAGGTTAGAGGCGGTGTACAAAGCGTTTGCATTTATTTCTCCTTACCCTCTCTACTTTTCTAGCATGATATATAAATATAATTTAGAATGATGTTATGTTAGGATATTTAGGTATATCTCTCATCCCCCAGAGTAGACATCTTCCAAGGGTTGTTAGCCTTATAATGTCTTGATGGCTCACTCTTGTTCGATGATGGGGCAACTTATTCATCATTAATGTATTGTTTTGAGTCATGATTAGGTTGTGGTGATCTTGTATGATACATGTGAGATGCTTTTTTCTATGAACTTAATACTTTTGTAAGTTTCCCATCATTCCATGTTAAGGTGTTAAAGTCCTAAGTGTGAGATCCCCTCATGTTATATGCTAGATTACATTGTCATTTTCCTTTGAAATATGATTAGTATGCATCTCCCTATTGTGGTTGATAGGACTCTAATAGCTTCATTACTTCTTAGAGATTATATATATGGTCATTTAAGTGTGAATGCATACTAGTCATTATGCCTATGAAAACATGTGTTAAGAGAATAAAATGTGAAATGATTATGCCTATGTTATTTCTTGTACACTTTTGTTTACTATGTGGTCTAATTCAAATTGAGGATAATATGATTCTAAAGTGTGATGTAAAAGGCTAAGTCGTATCACTCCTTATCCTAAAATCCATAAAAATAATTGAAAATTTTGAGAAAATGTATAATACAAAAATATGTGTGTTTTGGCATGTTTTGTGTCCCAATAACCACTCCCAATGATAAGATTGAACTAACGGCTAGTAGATTGCATAATTTTAAGCATGCTTAAAAGGAGAAAACAATGCATGGTTTAATTGGCTTGAAAAGTGCATATGTCTTTCAAAATACGTGTACATGAGAAAAGGAAGGATTGACTGTTTTCAAAACTATCCATGCTCCATGTGAGATTTTGAGCCTTGTTGTGCATGCATAGCTACATTATGCACCTATTCTTTCACGTGTGACATCGTTTGATCATTTTGTAATCTAGAACTTGCTTGAAACCATGTAAAACATTTTTCAAATCGTAAGTGTTTTTAAAAATGATAGAGGCATTAGGATTACCACCATGGCCAAATTGCTTTTAAACCCTATGATGCATATATCCTTTATTGAGCCAATTTGAACCTTTTTAATGCTTAGCATTTTATTTCTTGAACACCACAAATTCCTACCTAGCCTAAATACTTATCATATCCCTTAAACTTGGCAAACTAGCAAGTGATGATGAAGTCTTACTAGGATATGGTTTTAGTGTTGCAAAGAATGTTAAGAGATAAGTGTGAGCTGGAAGAAGTCTTGTGTTGGTCATTTGCTTATGTAGTTATTTAGTAGTCCAAAAAGAAATGAAAAGAAGAAAAAATGGAAAAAGAGTACCAAAGAAAAGCAAAGAGAAAAATAGAAAAAAGAAAAAGAAAAAAGGTATACAAAAAGAGTTACGTTTGAAAAACAAAGAAAATCCAAAAAATAGTGTATTGTACATGAAGAATAAGTATTTTGGGGAAGTGCTTGGAGTTGAAAAGGGAAATAGTAGCGCCTAGGAGTAGTTTAGAGGAACTTCAATTTGTTAATTGCTTGCTAGGTTGCTTGTTCTTTGATTATCATATCCATTTCTTTCGATCGAACCCCCTTCCTTAAGGCCCCATTACAATCTAAATAAATGCCCTCTTGATTTGGAATGCTTATGCTTTTGGATTGTTGGAGCCATTTTGTTGAAAAGCAAGCACATGGAAAACATGTGATCAATACGATTTTTGAGTGCAAACACTAACCCTCAAATACTTGTGTGCATTGAGTGATATCTAGTGAGTTTAATAGTTAAGAGGCTTATTAGTTTGAATACATTTCATTGTGATGTATTTTGGTTGACATATAGCATAACCATTTTGGCTGCATTGATTTCGTATTTTAAAGTGTTGCTCAAAATAAGTTCAATCCATCTAGCCATAGTTCTTTGAGGGAAATCGACCATCAATTCGGGATGCTTACATGCCTTGTGTGTTTTTGTGCTTTGAGTCTAGCCTAGTTTAATTCTTTTCTTCTTTGTTTGCTTGAGGACAAGCAAGTTTTAAGTCTGAGGTAGTTTGTTATGTCCATAATTGTGTTCTAATTATGTTCATAACTTCGTGCTTATTGTTTGTCTTCTATGAATAAAACATCGTTCTTATAACGTTTCCTGATCATGCTAGAAAATTGGAAGTTGGCACAAAAATGCTCTTAAAGATGGAAATTAATTCCTTTTTTTGAGAAGCCGAGCACATTTCCGAAGTCACAAGAGCATTTGGAGAAATTTAGGCCTAGCTGCCGAAAAATCACCAGATTTATCCATGCCTGACCAGACTATCAAGGATGACCCAAACACTCCAAGTTAGGCCCAAGGGAAGGCCGAAACCACCTAGATAGGAACCTTAGGTGATTTAGCTAGGGTGTCACATAATTTGAATTTTGGATCTATTAGGCATGGTTTAGATTTTAGCTAGAGGCCAAGAAAAGAAGATCACAAGTTGTGACCCTTGGATCAAACTTTATGGCCACTCTAGCACATCTAAGGGATCAAAAAATACCCCATTTTCTCTCCCACATCCCCTTTTGGTCAAACTCCCCTTTGATCACATACACAATATATCTCATTTTTCAAGTTTTGAAAGTTTTAGTCTCTTTCTATCTCTCATCCATTCTTTAACCCTCTAGCTCTTTCCTCTACCTTCAACACCTCCTCTATCACTACCAAAAGGCCTAGGAACCTCAATCACTACCACCATACTCTCATCTCCACCCTATCCACCCAAGCCTAATGTGGGTTCATCATCTTTTGTGGAGTCAAGAGCAAGAATGGAGCAATAAGTGCTTGAAAAACTTGAAGGCTTTTGTTTAATGGACTCTTCAGTTATTTCTATCACCTTTTGATTACTCTTTATGTATCTAGACTCCATTTTTATTATGTGTAGTGTGTGTTCCCATTTGGGAGGTTAGGGTTATAACCCTAGCTATTTGATGTAGACAAATCATTGATTGATTTATGTATGGCTTTTTTCGTGTATTTTATGTGAAGCATGTATTTGTGAATGGGTTTACTATGTGTTTGTGGATATTTATGTGCTTGAACTTCATGTATGGTTTCATTTATGCATGTGTTGACCTTAGCTAAGTTGATGTATGCATTAAGGAACTAAAAATGAGACCTTTGTTGAATTAGCTATTCACCTAGGGATGATCATGTGATACTCACCATTACTAAGTACTAAATTAACACTTAACACTCAACAACAATGAGTCAATTAAAACCCATTTTAGTAGATGTAGCATTGGTAAATAGGGATCGTTCTTAACCGGGGATTGATGGTGCATGCATAACTATGCTAGGTTTGTTTATGGGGGTGCGAGATTTGGTTTGTTTAACTAATAACCTACGAAATTTAAACCTAATTCTACTATGTACACGTGATCATCACATCATGTCTACCTCCACCGTTTTCATGCTTCACTTACCCAATATCAACGAAATTCTTACCTTTCAACTTGCAATTTATACACATGCTTTTAAGAGTGCGACGAAGAGCGCCTACACCTTAATTTATCTAAGATTCATACAAAACATGCTAGAGAGGAACGAAAAGCGTATCACCCAACACATTAAGAAGCTTTAAGCATACAAGCATGCATACAAGCAAAGACCAAAAACTAAGAACACATAGAAGGTAACATAAGTAAGTAAAAACATATAGCCTTTATTAAACAAATCACAAGTCGTAAACCGAATTCTTTACAAGACAAAAGATGAGATAGAAGGTTTATGGTTACACTTTTGGAGTCTGTGAAGAGCACTAACAACGCCTCGAGTGGATGGATTCTCAAGAACAAGACGAAGAGCGCCGATTATTCTTGATCCGTGAGGAGGGAGCTTCGGCCTTGGAGGGAATTAGGCTTAGGACGACTTGGGAGGTGTTTTGGGCAGAGCTTTGGTGTCTATGATGTGTGATCATGAAATCCTAGTCGAGCCCTCTTTTATATAGGCCAAGAAAAGCCTACTTCGACTCCTTTTAGAACTCTAACTACTCCACCCGGGTAACCTGACTCTTCTCCACTAAAATAGGAATTTGTCTCGTTCTAGGACTCCAAATCGTTTGATTCCAGTTGCGTTGGAAACTAGACTTCTAGATATTTCCAACCATATACTAATCGCATCTAGATTCATCCAGATCTGTTCACAATGGTCTTTCGAAGTGGGCTGATGTACAAAGGCTGATTTCTGATAATTCATTTTAATCCATCTTCTTTCTTTGGGCTTCTTTGCATATGCTTTTGGTCTTCAATTCTTGACACCATGTGTGAAAGCATTTTAGTAACCATTTCTCAGACCATTTCTTCTCTGGAATTAAGAACTTTTCTCCTTAGCCAACTTTTAGCTCCGAAACGTCTCCTTTATTATTTCCTCCATTATTTCTACCTAAAAACATAAAGTAAGTTAGAAACATATTTACTAAGCATAAAACAAAGTTAAATATAAAGAAAAAGACATTAATAATCAAGCATAAAATGTGTAGATCAAATTCCTTCACACTTAGACTTTGCTAGTCCCTAGCAAATACACAACAAAGCAATGGACTCGATAAAGAAAAATAATAAAGGGAAAAATACAAAAGTAAACGTGACACTTATATACAAACATACTTAGATATTTCAACGTTTCAAAGCCGCAAATTCTCATGTAATCATGTTTGAAAACGATAGAAATACTAAGTTGAACAAAACTAAGCCCTTACTCAAATTTGTCTCGGAAAATTCTTCAAGTCTATGGCGATGGAATCATAATTTTTTTCACATGAATGTTCAATGAATTCAATAGATAATAGAGATATGATTATGTCATGAAAAAGTAAGACGTGGAGAAAATAATGGTGATGTTAAAGCTGTGCATGTTTTGAATAAAGTTCAAATAAACTCACATGGATGCACTCATCATATTTTCACTTATGCAAAGGTTTCACTCAAAGTGTTTGTTAATTTCAATGAAAATTCATGCATGGGAAGAGATACTTGTACAAATGAACCAAAACCATATGCTTACTCATGCAACTTACTTCACAGATTGAAGGCTACTCATCTTAAGGATCAAAAAGGACTTTTAAGGGTTGTAATGGGGCTTAGGCTAAGGCATTCAAAAATATGGATATGTGGTGGTTAAGAACATTCAAAAGACTTAGTCAAAGCACCAAAAACTTCATAAATTTCGTTCATCCTCATCTCACCAACGTCACCATGTGTAAAGTTTAAGTACACAGGCCAGATTTCATCTTGTTGGACCCTAACTTCATTCTTAACTTCCCTTGAGCTTTTGTAGACAGGACAAATGCCACATTTCTTCACTTTTGGGCCTTCAATTCAATACAAACTCCAAATCCACAAGTATGGGGGACATTAATCCAAAATTTAACATCTAAATCACAATGCTGGAGAGCTTCCTTTTTTCTTCTATTTTTTTTAGCTCTCAAATTTTTTTTCTTTTCTTCTTTCTATTTTCGGCAATTGCAAACTTTTTTCAAGGTATTTGGACAAGTCTATCCCCATACACACATCTCCTCATGATGTTCACACCATCTCCATGATTCTAGCTTCAAAAATCCCCACCAAGTCTTTTGAACAAGGGTACGGATATTCTATACTAGGTTAAAGTGTTTAGATTTGTATGGTAATGAAATAAAGGCATAATGTGGGCTCAAATGGGTTATCTAGGGGTGTCGCAACTCGTGCGCACAAATGGGACACATGGTAATTTGACAAAGTGGTGGATATCCTAAGTGCCTTTAATCACATCCAAAATCAGAGTATGTATCAACTATAAGCTTTGCAAATTGACATGAGTAAGTTCTAGTATTCTCTAGTTCATTAAGATCTATGGCAAGTGAGTATATGCATGATTTTGAGACCTATATCTAATATGCACGAAATTTCACTCAAAAGAAGTGTTTAAGGCTCAAAATCTCACTTAAGGCTTATATGATTCAAAACTTATTCTCATATGCGATTTCTATACCAAGTTTTATCAAACCATATCTACTACATGTCATAACACTCAAAAGATATCTCAATTCGCACATGAATTCATCCTTAATGATATGCAACGCCATTTTTGTATTCTTTTCGGTCCAATTTCATCGTAGACTAACTAAGGGCATCCTAAAGACTCTTTAAAACACTAAGTTAAACAAAAAGACTCACAACAATTTTTTTAGGGCATCATCCACCGGAAGGTTCCATTGTCCGTCCATTTTTACAATTTATGACTCAAATGAGTTGTAAACCCCTCCCCCACACTTAAACTCTACATTGTCCTCAATGTACTAAAGTAAAACATAGAATCAAGCATGAAGAATAGGATTTACGAAAAATCTAACTAAGAAAAGAAAAAGCTACAAAAATTAAAAAGAGAAAAAGGGAAGAGAAAGCAAATCTGGTTTGTAGACTCCTCCATTGGGTTGCCTCCAAACAAGCGCTTGTTTTTTTTAACGTCTTACAGCCTAGACGTGTTGCTTTCTTTTATGCTCAATGAACAACTTGTCTTGGAGGTGCAACTCCTCCATTTTTGCCTTCCACTTTTCAGCTTCCATGTTCTGACCTCCGTGCTTTTGATCTTAAATTCCCAACAATTTAGAAATCAGAATTTTGTGATATTTATATGGATGGAAACTAGACATCCAGAGCTTTCCAACCCTATAAAGAACTCCATCTAACTCCAACCGAGCTGAAAGTTATGGCTTTTGGAATTTGACTGTTCTTTTTGGACAGAAGCTGCGAATTTATGAAAACACTTGGAGCACGTTCCTCCATCGTATCCTTCAAAACTCAACAAACATCAAATCCAATGGAAAAATGCATGAAATTCAATGATGAAGATGATGCATAATGATGCAACTATGTAATGAATGACATGATATGCAAAGATGTATATGCATCCTAAATATTACAAAAATCGAGTAGTCTGAGCATGACTCCTTGCATAATTTCTCTAGAATTAATTACATGTTGGAACTAACTGAAATTTTACGACTGTAAACTAGACACATATACAAACATGTCATAAAAGTTTCAGAAATTTCCGTGACATGAAACTATGTCAGATAAATCACACAAAATAGCCTATTACCTAGCTCCAATTTGACTATCTAAAACTAAAAATAAAATTAATATTGTACAAAACATGAAATGATTAGAGTATGGTTAGTCTTCTTTACAAAGTTCAATTTCGACATGTATGCATAAGTAGTGTCCAAATTGAGTGCGTCAATGATTTAAAGAGAGTACACTAGCTTAATCTTTAGATCGTTCAATGGACGTGCGACCCGCGCGATAAAGTATGAAATTTCAATCAAATGGCCTTGGTTCAATCGAAAAACATGGCCAGTTAGGGATAGAGATAACGCGAGAGGTAGGACTAATTTCGACAAAATACCCCGAGGCTAACCAGGCCAATGGTATATACTCTATGGTGTTAGTCTTTCTTAGATCCAGAACCTGTCACCAGTCATAACCCGTTTCTAGACACCATGTCCGACATTCAGCCAATCTTTCGAAAATTTACACTCCTTCAAGTCCTTTGTAGACTCCACCCTCAACCTCATGTCCATAACTTCACTTAGGTTATGGTGTGCGGTGATGAAATCCACACATCATGAGGGGTTAAGGAGATAAACAAGAAAAAGAGGCGCCATCTATTCCAAAGAGTGCGACTTAATCAACCAAACTTATGTACTAAATTTAAATCAAAAACTACCTTTAAAATTGTATACATGGCTGTAAAAATACAATATGAACAAGTGTTAGTATATAATTTATAAACAAATTTCGTGGCTTTTATATACATACTATATATTCGCACAATTTCACATATTTACAAACATAACACATGCAATTCCAGATTCGTGCAAACTTGAGCACAGATGCTTGTCGATTTTTTCCAGAATTATTGGCTGGGCCGAATGCAATGGAATTTTACAGGCACAAATTAAACACGTAATCAAACAATCCTGAAAATTTTCAGATTTTTATGCGACTTATAGCTATGTAAAATAATTTACACAAAACATGGCAGTGTACAGTTCCGAAAACAGAAAAATATAAACATATTGTACAAGCATAATCACACAATTCTTTACAATCCCCGGCAACGGCGCCTAAATTGATACTCACCATTACTAAGTACTAAATTAACACTTAACACTCAACAACAATGAGTCAATTAAAACCCTTTTTAGTAGATGTAACATTGGTAAATAGGGATCGTTCTTAACCGGGGATTGAGGGTGCATGCATAACTATGCTAGGTTTGTTTATGGGAGTGCGAGATTTGGTTTGTTTAACTAATAACCTACAAAATTTAAACATAATTCTACTATGTACACGTGATCATCACATCATGTCTACCTCCACCGTTTTCATGCTTCACTTACCCAGTATCAACGAAATTCTTACCTTTCAACCTGCAATTTATACACATGCTTTTAAGAGTGCGACGAAGAGCGCCTACACCTTAATTTATCTAAGATTCATTCAAAACATGCTAGAGAGGAACGAAGAGCGTATCACCCAACACATTAAGAAGCTTTAAGCATACAAGCATGCATACAAGCAAAGACCAAAAACTAAGAACACATGGAAGGTAACATAAGTAAGTAAGAACTTATAGCCTTTATTAAACAAATCACAAGTCGTAAACCGAATTCTTTACAAGACAAAATATGAGATAGAAGGTTTATGGTTACACTTTTGGAGTCTGTGAAGAGCACTAACAAAGCCTCGAGTGGATGGATTCTCAAGAACAAGACGAAGAGCGCCGATTATTCTTGATCCGTGAGGAGGGAGCTTCGGCCTTGGAGGGAATTAGGCTTAGGACGACTCGGGAGGTGTTTTGGGCAGAGTTTTGGTGTCTATGATGTATGATCATGAAACCCTAGTCGAGCCCTCTTTTATATAGGCCAAGAAAAGCCTACTTCGACTCCTTTTAGAACTCTAACTACTCCACTCGGGTAACCTGACCCTTCTCCACTAAAATAGGAATTTCTCTCGTTCTTGGACTCCAAATCGTTTGATTCCAGTTGCGTTGGAAACTAGACTTCTAGATTTTTCCAACCATATGCTAATTGCGTCTAGATTCATCCGGATCTGTTCACAGTGATATTTCGAAGTGGGCTGATGTACAAAGGCTGATTTCTGATAATTCATTTTAATCCATCTTCTTTCTTTGGGCTTCTTTGGACATGCTTTTGGTCTTCAATTCTTGACACCATGTGGGAAAGGATTTTAGTAACCATTTTGAAGACTATTTCTCGGACCATTTCTTCTCTGGAATTAGGAACTTTTCTCCTTAGCCAACTTTTAGCTCCGAAACGCCTCCTTTATCATTTCCTCCTTTATTTCTACCTAAAAACATAAAGTAAGTTAGAAACATATTTACTAAGCATAAAACAAAGTTAAATATAGAGAGAAAGACATTAATAATCAAGCATAAAATGCGTAAATCAGCATGCAAACATAATTAGTGTCTATTCCAAGAGGATTTACTTCATGGTTTGGTTTCCTTAGTACTAAGCAAGGACTAGGGTCTCCTTGAGTCTCAATAGACTTAAGGGGGTTTGGTCAAGCACACATTGAATCGAGTGGTTATTGTGGCTACTAGTTTGGGTCTTTCGATTTGTAACTCACAAGGTGCGGATTGGGAGATTCACTTAGACTTTCTTCCGGGTCCTCTAATAGAGGTTCGAGAAGAGGAACCTTCAACAAATATCACATGGTATGCTTGTTTGCTTCACTAACGTTACATACGGTCGAGATATAAAACCCGAAATAGTTTAGGTCTTGGTCTTGGATTACTAAATACTTCAAAGTTGGGCTCAAGTTGTCTAGTATACGAAATGGCCTAGGAGCTTAGGTTCAAAACCAAACATGACCCAAAAGATTACGATTTGGATATCCACTTGTGTGAAACGGACTTTAACTACATACATGAATTGGGACATTGTTTGAGTATCAAATGGTTAGTGGAGATTTCCCTAGTCAACCATCTTTCTTTATTGTGATCTTGTTTGCTATTTACTCTCTTTGCATTAGTTATAATCAATCAATCAACTCGTATAATCACTTACCATAATCTAATCACCCCTTACAATACTAGGTCTTTAAAGGACTTAGTAGTGTAAGATACACATCCACATTTCATTTTAGCTTTCGTGTCAAGATTAGTGTCTAGTTCAGCTGTAGTGTAAGTGTTTTATCATTCCAAACTAAGGAGTTCAAGTAGCTAATCCTCGTTGGTTCGACACTCGACTTCTATAAATACTATAACTTGACCCCGTACACTTGCAGGAAGAAATCACTCTTTACACTTATGGGCTAGATAATAGTGCATAAAATATGTAGGGGTAATTTTTCCATCACTACTCTCGTTTCTTCGCAACCAAAGGTATTGCCAATACAGAGGACACGATGCAGAAGTTTAAGCTCGGAGGTTTGTTAAACTAGCTGCTCTCTCAAGCGATGAGCACCGCTCGCCTAGAGCAAGGGCCAAATGGTAAGTTGGTCAGAAGGGCTATGGAATGGTAAATGCCCCACGCGTTGGCAGATGACGTGTGGGACCAAGAGGTTGACTAGGTGCCCGAGGAAGGAAACAGGGTCGAGGGAGCAAATAAACTGAATGCCGCTCAGCACCTTACCGAGAGCAAGCGTGCCCGCCAGGTTCATGAGGCAAAGGAGAGCAAGAAGAAAGAGAAGAAAAGAAAAGATGGGCGACATCCAAATGCCTTCCCATCCAAGAAGTCGGGCGCCCAAGCCGAGGGGCGAGAGGGGTCAACACCAACTCCTACTGAGCTCGTGCTCCGTCTCCAGACATCGAAGGAGGTTGCTGCTGTTGCCGCCTCCATTAATCTGGGGAGTAGTGAATTAGAGACGGAGTCTGATGATGAGCGGATCCCCAATGGCTCTCCCTCGCCCAGGGATGAGAGTCCAGCCTTCCTTGGGGGCCCTTCATCGCCTAGGGAAGGAGGTCCCTCGAGGCCTAGCATCGTAATGACCAGCCCCATATGGAAAACAAATACGACATTCCCTCTCTGTGCGCCAAAGCCCTCTACCCGAGTGGTCTCAGCTCTAATAAGCACTCCAGGTCCCCAGGTAGACGGTGGTGTGGCCAAGATTCTCATGGACCGATTTGTTTTGTTCAGCAAAGGCCATGTCATATGACGTGGCTACAAACAACCAGAGACGAGCAATGTCCCTTGGTCCCAAATAGAGTCGAACACGGCTGCTTATGGCTGCATATCGCCTGGTGAAAGGCATGTACCAATAGATTATGCTTGAGGAGATTGAGGACGTCCTTGATGACTTGGACATGGCCAGGGAAAAATTAAACAGCTGGAGGTCGAGCTGAGGAAGAAAAAGGACGTTGTGCTGAATGTGCACTCCAAGCTAAAAATGTACGCAATGTTAGAGAGCAACCTTCGCATTCAGGTGAATAATCTGATCCAGGCATTTGATGGGCCGGTGGCGTCGAAGGACGAGGTGGAAAACAAAAATAATGAATTGAGGCTAGAGCTAGATACCTCCCGAGAGGAAAGGCAGTCGCTCGAAGAGTTGCATGCGCTGGACGCGAGGAGGATATAGGAGATAAGGGGGCATATTAAAGCGCTGGAGGTAGAGGTAGAGTCCTTGAATCTGCTGGCCTTAGACGATGAAGCCAAGATCAAGCTATTGAAGGAGGCAATTGAGGCATTCAAGTTCTCGTCCGATTATGCTCAAGGTCAAGAGGAAGAAGCAGGCTCTGCAGTGAGGAACATGCTTGCCATGCTTGAAAAGTCGCCTTATTTCAATACGGAGCATTACAAGGCTGATGTCGAGGTGGGAACCATTGAACTCTTTAGTGATGAGGAATAGGCCTATGGTTGTTGTATACCCTTTTTGTTTTATTGTTGTAGTTTACTTTGTTTGTTGTAGAGAACAATGGTTTTTTGTTAAGTATATGATCGAGTTGTGTTATGCATGTTGCCTTTGTGTTTGATTATAACTCATTGGATGTGTATGCTTGTTTTGAATTAACGTACTTAGGAATAGTTGTGTCTGCCCTTATTATTCAAACGTAGAATGCTAGCGTTTGAAGTAATGGTGGGCGAGATGTTTGAGAAAATAACACAATATTGGCATAAGTGTATTCTTACTTCAAAAGAGAACGTTACACATTAGAGCTTATAATAAGGTAAGAACACAAAACCGAGTATGCCGAATACATGGAACGTTCTAATGGTAGTACTTCCTTAAGTGAGCAGAGTTCCATGGGTAAGATAGAACAATGCCTTCCTTGTCACTAAGGTAGAACATGTTAGGGATGGTGACGTCTACGATCTTGAATGGGCCTTCCCAAGTTGGACGGAGGCTCTTGACCTTGGTCTGGATGGCCTTCATGACCCAATCGCCAATTTGTAGAGGATGAGCGCGAGCGCGTATGCGCTAATTATATAGATGGCCAATAAGCTCTTTGTTAGCTGCATTATGGTAGTGAGCGGTGTTGTGATTTTCCTCCGAGAGGTCGCTGCCCAGATGGAGTCTTCACTATTTGTGTCGGGATCGAACGCCTTAACTCTTGAACTCTGGTGGGATAGTTCTAGAATGAGGAGTGCCACAGTGTGAAACGTGAAGGGATAGGGCATTTCGCCCGTGGCGAATGTGGCCATTGTACGAATAGACTAGAGAATGCCTATGAGGAGTTCTGGCTAACGTCCATAGTTTGGTTTATCTCTTTTCATGGCCCAGAGCTGTTTCTTGAGGTCGTCCTTGATAATTTTGTTAGTTGCTTCAACCTGCTCGTTGTTTTGTGGGTGAGCAGGAGAGGAAAAAAGTATATTTGTTCCCTATCGCTTGTAGAACTGTATATATTCAGGGTTGTTGAACTGGGTGCCATTGTCTACGACGATGTTAATCGAGGGGGGCAGGAGGGGGGCAGTAACGATAAAAGAGTGTTCGCCATAAGAACTTCATAACTTTTTCCGTTGTGATTTTGATGAGCGAATTTGGTGTGGTAGTCGATGATGTCTATCACGTACCAAAACTGGCCTTTTACCTTTGGCAACTCATCAATGAGATCTATGCCCCACTAGGCGAACAATAATTGTGAGAGGATGATGAAGAGTGAGATAGCAGGAGAATGAACTTTGTGTGTGTGAAACTGGCAAGCTTTGCAAGCGCCTGTGATTTTAGCGGAATTTGCATGGATGGACGGCTACCAGAATCAATAACGTAACGCCTTGTGCGCAATAGAGTGAGCACCTGCGGGGTGACCACATTCTCTACTGTAGATTTCCTATAAAAGAGAACGCCATGCCTGAGTTATGAGGCACTTGAGGTTTGGCCACGTGCACCCTTGCTTGTAAAGATGGTTGCCGCGAACGCTGAAGTTGGTTGCCCGAGCGATGACCGTTCTGGCCTCTGCCTTGTCAGTGGGGAGGTTACCTGAGGTTTTGTAGGTTAAAATGGGGTCCATCTAGCTAGGTTATGTGGGGGCTATGGGGAGGATCTCAGAGAATCTTTTGTGGATGCTCGGTTTGTCGAGGACTTCCACCTTTGTTTAAAATGAAGAATAGAGCATTGGACCAGTACCCAGACGGGCGAGCGCATCCGCTTTGGTGTTTAGTGCACGGGGGACATAGGCGATGTTGAAGAACGCAAACTTGGAGAGGTAGTGTTTGGTGAAGGGCAAGTAGGCGGCCATGGATCCTTCTTTGGCCTAAAAGTCCCCAATCACCTGGTTTACCATGAGTTGAGAATCACTATAAATGTTAATATCAGGGACGTTCGATAATCGAGCGAGTTATAGACCTGCGATGAGCGCTATTTATTCTACATTGTTATTGGAAGGTTTGAAGTTAAATTTTAGGGCGTACTCTGCTTGAATGCCGCTTCCAGTCAAGTTGATCCCTGCATCTCTCACAGTTTGGTTGGCAGACCCATCCACGTATAGATTCCAGCGTGAGCGTGGTTTGCTAGTGGCAAGCTGAGGTGATTCCTGATGGACGGCCTCTGTGTCCTCCTCTATATATTCAGCGATAAATTCGGCCACTTGGGATAGCGAATGGGTCAGATGAAGCCGATCTTCAATAGACGGTCAACTTCACCGTGCATAGCCACGTACCGTTCAACGTCGTATCGCCCTAGTGTTAGGACCAATACTTAATTGGTGTGAAATCAGATTGGTAGAAATACCTGGCATGTCCGCGTAGGACCAAGCGAAGACGTTTGAATACTCTCGTAGGAGCTTGATTAGTTCTTCCTTGATCGTGAGGTCTAGCTGGACACATATCTTTACCCTGCGGTCTAGGTAAGCGGGGTCCAATTTGACCTCGATGAGAGAGCCCTGGTGTCTACTAGGCGAAAGGTGTTGGTTTTGTCCCTGGGATCATTGGGTGGCGCTGGTTAGACATTGTCGTTGGCTATCTTCAACACTTCTTGCTATGTTACCTTTCTCGTTCTAGGATCAATGGAACGTTCTACGAAGTCGTAGCCACGCACAGATCCCATTCCAAAGTCAGTAGGGAACTAAAGGTATATCATGTGGCTAGCAATGATGCATTTTAACTTCTTGATGGCCGACCTACCAAGAATAACGTTATAAGAAGAATACAAGTCAACCATGATGAAATCAGTGTAAATTTCTTTCTGGGGGGGTGCATATAGCGCCCAAGCATAAACACATGTAGTCACTTTTGATAGGATAGACAACGTCGCCTAAGAAAATCATCAAGGACTCGTTGTCTTGAGTCAACTTATTTTGAGGGTGCTGCAGCTGTGTGTAACTGTTGTAAAAGATCATGTTGGCACCTGAAACTAAATCAATGAGAATGTGTCTGACATTGCACCTATCGACCAAAGCATCGATGAACAATGAGGTGTCCATGGCTGGAGCGTTGTGCTCGTCCTCCTCTGAGAAGGTGATGGAGTCCTACGTTTAATGTGGAGCCTTGGGAGCCAATCCTGAGGCCAGGGAGAGAACTTCTTGAGGGGGAGTCTTCACCTTGCGTTTTCCACCATAGATAGTGTGGATTTCTGTGACGACCCGGAACAGATTGAACAGTGTCATCAGCTTTGTCCGTGAGATTATGAGTAATGGTAGATTTTCGATAATGGATTTACTCGCCAGGTTTGATAACGACTAAATTATTGGCCGAGAATTGGAGCTGGGTCTCTTCTCGAGAGTCGTTTTACGTGTGATTTCGAGTTTGTGGGCGGTTCCGGATCGTTGTTTGGACGACCGAGGAATAAGTTATGAATATTTGAAGTTTCGACGTAATCGGGTTTAAATGGTGATTTATTAACGACTAAATTACCGGACGAGAATTTGGTTTCGGCTTCTTCTCGGAAGTTGTTGAGCATTTAATTTCGAGCTTGTGGGAACTTCCAGAGCATTATTCCGAGTTACGAGGATTATGTTGTGAATATTTCCGATTGTTGATTATTTAGTCGGTTAAACGTGTGTTGGTTTGAACCATTGACTTTTTATTAGTTTGGTCGATGTGTTTGACTTCAGGTGATAATTGAAGAACATGTCGAGACGAGTTTATTTCCGCGAGAATTATCGGGATCGGAATTACGACGAGGAAGTTACGTGTGTTTAAAGTTCGTCGAGAAGGATAATTACGAAGTTTCCATTTTGGGAAGGCTATAAATAGAAGGTTGCTATTTCGGGCAAGTCAACAGTTGCCATTAATTGTGTTGACCGAGTTGACTCGGTCAACTCGGTGGAGAGAGAAGATGTGCGACGTGCTCGACGGTGCTCCACGGCGGCGATGGGATTCCGGCCACCTCCGGGCTCGACCCATACCCCGTTCGACTCGCCTAGCTCCCCTCATCTCAATTCCGGCCACTACTCACGGCATGGCTTACGGTGGAGAGAGAAACTTTGAACCAAAGTTTGGGATTTTTGGGGTTAATGGTGGTTTTCGATTCCGGCCGAGTTGAGCTCAAACAAGGACTGGGTTTTGTAGCCCTCATCTCCATGATTCTAACCATGTAAGTATGAAGTTCTAATTCGATTTGTGGGTGGAGAATTTTGGATTTGAAATTTGTGTATCAATTCGGTTTTGCTTGAAATTGGACTAGTTAGAGTGAGAATTGGCATTTGTTGCAGTTATGAAAGTTGCTCAGTGGGTGATTTTGAGTGGAATAGTGGTTGCTCCGCCGGGAAAATTTCAGGTTGATGGTGGTGCCGCCGGCGGCGGCGGTCAACGGTCAACTTTGACTTTTTGGGGTTTTCGACAAGTTGCATGTCATTTCACTCGAAATCGCGCCCCGATCGCAGTAGGGAGGTTCGTTTTTCGAATTGAGCGTCCGAAAGTACAGCGAGGTATTGAGGTGTGATTTTCGGATTTTCGACAGTTTGTCGTAATCGGATTACATGTTTCCGAGAACGGTAGTTTCTCGTGATTTGATTTGAATTGTCGAGTTATGACCTTGAGATATGAACTTTGTGATTATTCAGGGGTTCGTGATCGTTCGTTTGGCGAGGGACTTTCCGCCGGATCACGGGTTAACACGAATTGCGTTATGCTAGTCTGTGAGTGGACAAGTTTATATTTTCATAGTTGATTTGCGAGTTCGTGGATTTTATGATTTTCGTGTTTACTTTATACGATGATTGAGATATATGTTATTTTTGGAGGTGTTATTATATGTTTATTGGTGATGGCATTTATTACATCGATGTACCAAAGTTGAGAGATTCCTCTGGACCAGAGTTGAGAGATTCCTCTGGGCAGGGTTGAGAGATTCCCCTGTATGCCGCCGGGGTTGAGAGATTCCCCTGGCCTATCACTGTCGGGTTGAGCGATTCACCTGACGTCGGGCTTGAGAGATTCGTCCGACAACCTCCTTATATATACGTTTTCCGAACTCGCATTGTTTTACATTGATTATGTATATGAACTGGTGAAAGGCATACGTTTATTTTCGTCCACTCACTCTAACGTTTTTATTTGCCTTTCCCCTGGGCTTTTCGGTTTCCGTGCCCAGTTTGCAGTTCGGACTCTGGTGTCGCACGTCGTGGTCGGAGGCATAGTGCTCGAGCTACCTTGTTTCTTTCAGTAGGTTTATTGTTCTACCTACTGTGGTATACTTATATGATTATACATTAGAGGTCGCTCTGAGTATTCTGTTGTATATACTATATGATTTTACACCGGATTTCAGTAAAGTACTGATATATTTATTGTTTTACTTTACTGTTGATATATTGAGAAATCCGGATGGGATTGGTGCCCACGGTTTGATTTTTGTGGCATATGATGAAGTGTATTTTCCGCGTGCAGGTAATGGTAATTCCACGTTAGTAACGAAACTCTGCCAAAATTTTTATGGTTTTTGTTGGTTCGTGTTTTCGAAAGGGTTTGATTCTGGTTTAGGGAGCTAAATCAGGGTTGGGTCCTTTCAATTTCTCCCCTGGCTTATATGGTCGCCACCTGCTTTGGGCCTTCTACCCAGTATTGGCCTAGCTTACCTTTGTCAAAAAATTCTTAGATGATTATCCTGAGGACACCACAATCCTTGGTGTTGTGAGTTTTTGATTCATGATACTTACAGAAACTACATGTATTCTTGAGTGGGATCTTCCTCGTCTTGGGCTTGGGTTGGGGGATCAGGTGCTTGTTGTTGGCAAATATCTCTGTAGAGGTGGCATTCGTAACAGTGTACACAGCTCTATCGAGTAAATAGCACTTGATCGGCCTTTGGTGTCTTGGTGGGTTCCGTACTAGGGACCTACTATGTTCTGGGGTGTTCCGTCGCTTGGAGATGCATCGTCATTCGGGCGTGCGCGATCGGCGCCGTTTACTGTGCTACTTGTGGCGTGTTGGGGAAGTGTGGGGGGACAGAGGCGTTGAATCCTGTCTGGGCAAGTTTCGTGCCTTGTGGCCCCAGACCTTGTTGTGGACTTCTACCTTCTCAACCATCATGTCTCAGTCCTCCCCATAGGTGAGATAGTCACATTTGATTATTTTCTCCTTGAAGAGTGAAGGTTGTAATCCCTCGACCAGAGCGTTCAATGTCGTCTGCTTGTCCAGATTTTGACAAAGCTGAGTGGCAGACCTGAAACGGTTGATGTAAGAAGAAAGCAGTTCTGATCCACCCTAGTGAACAGAGAAGATGGATTTAGCAGTGTTGTGGCATCCCCTTAGTCGATAACTCTTAAGGAAGGCATCCAAGAACTCAGAGAAAAAAGAGAGGGATCCTGGCTCAAGCTCAAATAACCAGTTGAGTGCTTCGCCCTTTAAAGTTTCAAGGAATAAATAACATAACGTAGCGTCTGTGTGCCTGCAATCGGTAGTGGAAGAGAGGAATCGGCCCACATATGTGCTTGGGTCGCCGCGTCCCGAGTAACGCTTGTCTTTCCAGGTTTTGGCATTCTAGTCACGCCCCGCCCTAGTGATAGTTATAGAGAACATGGTAGTGTGCAGTGTATACGGGACGTGATGATTGGTATGACGAGATTATCTGATCCCTCCTTCTAAATCGGCAAGGCAGGGCAAGATCTTGGAGGTTACGTCGAGAGTTGGCTGAGGATGTTCCAAGTGGGTTGGGTCGCCAGGTAGGATATGGTTGGTGAGATGGGCGTTCGTGTGAACCATGTTGTGCCACTCCTCGCAGCGGCCAAACTCCAATTATTGAGCTTGGAAATTGGTAAGTGCCTCGTACAGGTGCTTAGTTGAGGAGGGTAGTGTCTCGTTTCGCTTGGAGCTTGGTGATCTTCTGCAGCAAACGAGTGTGGTCGTCGCTGGAGACACTGGATGTTGCCCTATCTGTAGCGCTAGAATCCATGGACGAGGGTGATCAGCATGAGGAGCGGATCGATCACACTCAAGCGGTCCCCTACAGTTGTAATGAAATTGTTATGCCCTGTGGGCGGCATAGCGATGGGGCGGAGGTGGTTGGTATTGATAACCAAAAATGAGTGAAAAAGCTTTTTGGTGGATGGGAAAAAATGATTCCCACAGATGGCGCCAATTGTTTCTACCAAAATCCGAGAGGACTTAGGTAGAAGAGATAAGGATATTATGGGTGGATCGCTTCTGAGCGCTCGGACGGGTATCCTTGAGCGCCCTGCTTATTTGTAAAACAAACAACAAACATTAAAAAGTTGAGACGGGGTCGACCCGTCTTCAATGCTTTGATGCTTAAGTCAGGAAATGTTATGACAGAAAGTGTAAGTGAACAATGGTTCAAAGATTCGATACCTTTGTATTGGAATGAATACCTTCTTATTATGGGCAGTTGAAGTTGATAATACCTTATGGTCCTCGATATGGGACTGATCCAAACATTCCTCTTTGGTGTAAAGTATGGCATTCTTAACTTTTGGTAGTTTTGTCTTATACGCAAGTCGAGTGACGCGCGGAACGTCCAGTGTGGTTGGGCAGGTGTGGCGCACAACCGTTTATATTTTTACTGGTGTGCTCTTCTGGTTATTCCTTTGTATAGCTTTTTTGGCTATTTCAGGTGCTAAGTAAGGCATACTTTTTGGGGTTAGCACTTCGTACCAACAGCTCCCACTAAGAAAAGGGGGAGACTAAGAAAATCCATTGATGAGCCACCGGTTAAAAGGCAGGCCATTGAGACACAAAATGATCCATTCATCATCAAGATTATGAATCATTCACATGAGATTGTTTCTGACTATAGTTATGTCATTGAATCACAATTGGCGTATCTGAGGGATGCTTCAGAACCTTTTGTGATGTCAGAGAACAAATAAATCTTGCTTAGAATAAATGATGCGTGCGTTCTTATAGATAGATCTTCCATGTTAGTTGATGATGCAATTGCTTATTTCGTCGCTTAAGAGATTATAAACGATGATGAAGTGGAACCTCGCTCTGTTGCGGATTGTCAACAAAGAGGAGATTGGCTGAATTGGAAGGTAGCAATCCAGGACGAACTAGACTTTCTGAATAAAAGGCAGGTTTTTGGTCCAGTAGTTTTATGCCCACCGAATGTTATGCCGGTAGGACATAAATGTGTGTTTGTTCTGAAGTGTAATGAGAAAAATGAGGTCTTGCGTTATAAAGCCGGTAGGACATAAATGAGTCTATGCCCACCTTCCACTACCTGAGAAGTTTAGTAGTGTTCGAGAAATTATGCAGCTTATGGATGTGGTTACTGCATATCTCTATGAGGATCTTGATTTAGAGATATACAAGAAAGATGCCAGATGACATTGCTATACCCAAATCAAGTAACTCTAAACCACGAAGTGCTCATGTAATCAGATTGAGATATTCACTATATAGATTGAAACAATCCGATAGGATGTGGTATACATGTCTTAGTGACTACTTGATTGGAAATGGATAAAAGAATGATGACTTATGCCCTTGCGTGTTCATTAAAAGAACAAATTCATGATTTGCTATAGTAGCAGTCTATGTAGATGACATGAACATCATTGGGACTCTTAACGAGATCAATGAGATGGTTGGCTACTTGAAATATGAATTTGAGATGAAAGACCTCGGTATGACTCAATTTTGTCTCAGATTAGAGCTGGAGCATTGAGTTGGTGGAATTCTTATTCACCAGTCTACTTATGTCCAAAAGATGGTCAGGCAGTTTAATATGGGCAAAGCACACCCTGTTAGCATGTCAATGGTTGTTCGCAGTCTGGACCCCAAGAAGAATCCATTTCGTCTCTAGATGACGATGAGGAGATCTTGGGAGCTGAAATTTCATATCTTAGTGATATTGGAGCTTTCTTGTATTTAACTTAGTGCACACGTCCAAATATTTCCTTCTCACTGAACTTGTTGACTAGATTTAGCTTTGCGCCTACACAACGTCATTGGAATAGAGTAAAACAAATATCCAGATACTTGAAGGGTTCCATTGACTTGGACTTATTCTTCCCTTACAAAGAATACAGAGAGACGCTTGAAAGTCCCGGAGAAGGGATGGTTGAATCGCAGCATGCAGTTTTTGGGCTCTTCGACTTGTCGAGTAGATCTCTCGACCTGTCGAGGGCACTGAATTGTGATAACCCGAAGGTGTTTTTCGAACCGTCGAGGAATGGTTTCAACTCATCGAAACTGGTACCCTGGATCGAACATAAGCAATCATTCTACCTGTCAAGCGAGGACGTCAACCTGTTGATTTCCTCTCCTGTTGCGAGTAGTTTTATTGCAGTCACCTATTTCGAAACACTGGTTGATGTGTTAGTTGGATTTGTTGATGTTGGGTACCTTCTGACCCACACAAAGGTCATTCAAAGACTGGTTATGTTTAAGCAAACCCTTGTTGCTCTTCCTCAAATCATTCAAAAATCGTTGCTTTGCATGAAGCAATTAGAGAATTTGTCTGGCTTAGGTAAGTCATTCATCACATTCGAGGGTCTAGTGGATTACCATATACTACGACAACTCCCACTTGCATTTTTGAGGATAATGCGACATACGTTGAACATATGAAGTTGAGTTACATTAAGGGTGACAATACAAAGCATATCTCACCGAAATTCTTCTTCAATCAGCAACAATAGTAGTTGTTGAGTATCCATGTGAGTCAGGTTGGTTCGGCGGATAATGTTGCATACTTGTTTTCCAAGTCGTTACCCAAATTTACATTTGTGAAATATGTGAGACGCATTGGTATGCACATGTTATCTGAACTCCATGACTGAGTTTACAGTCAGAGGGAGTTACATTTTTGTAGACATCAGGGATATTCTACATCATATGTATTAGTTTTTGTAGTTAATGTGTTGTACTCTTTTTTTCTTAGACCAAGCTTTTGTTTTACCCATGAAGTATTTCTTTGCTTGACAAGGTTTTTAGTGAGGCAATAAGTTATGCATCATTCCTAAGGCCATCGACACAAGTGACAGTTTTTAAGGAGATTTATTCTCCGTAACTTTCGGTGTGTGTCTTGTCCTAGTCAGATACGAATTAGTCTAGATAGAGATAGACAGAATCCCTGTTTTACATGGACAGGTATTGTAACAGATTGTATCAGCCTATATGTAAGACATTCTATCAATGAAAATGTTACCATTTTCAGTCACCAGCTATGACCGATGCTTCTATTTGCTATATAATATAGGCTTTTAGTAAATTTGATGGAAAAAATGAAGGAAAAAAAACTCCACTATAAGGATGTTCTTAACGGTTTTGTTTTGTTTTGTTTTATTTTTCTTTCAGGCAAAGATAGAAATATATTTGAACCGTAAGTTACAAAAGAAAATATCGATTTTTGGCCAGTTTTGTTAAATTGACGGAGATAGTCAAACAGTAATTTGGATTCAACTGTTAACGATTTTACGAGAAGGAAAAAGTGACCAAAATAAACAGAAGAAAAAAAGGAAAGGAAAAAAAGAAGTGACCAGCCTGACTTCATCTCTCCCGCTTTTTATTACGCAAGCACTCCCTCGCTTTTGGTCTCCGATTCCCAATTCTGATCCCTCTCTTCCACTCTCTTCAATCCAATCAGGTATTCCTCCAATTCTCGTCGCTCTCAATTTCTTCGCTGTTTCATTCAAAACCCAATATGATTCTCCTCTTAATTAACTTAAGCCTTAGGGCTCCATGTTGATTTTGATTGCTTGCAAATCTCAAGAGCTGGGAAAATGCTGGAGTTACTGATTTTTTACTAAGCTGATTTTATTATGGGCAATTTCAAATTTTCTGAGCTGAAAGGGGTTTTGGTAGTAGCTGGATGGGGTTTCGTTTTGTTTTGTTTGATTTTTTCGACTGTTTATTAGGGGAAGTTATGGAAGTCGTGGAAGCTGAAATCTTAATTGTAATCTTGATCCGAGTAAGCCGAGGAGTTGTTTTGGGATCCCTCAACTTCGTTTCGGGTTTTCTGCAGGGATTTTATGGTTAATTAGTTTAAGATTCTATTGTATATAACTGCGGTATACTAATAGGTAATCGGTAGGAAACTTACATTTGGGCATTGTTGCGTAATTTGAAAACAGGTAGAGATAAGTTCGGGTTGATTGTGGCCAGGTTCGGCAATTGCTCAGAACTAATGTTAAGCCCTGGGAGCAATGTCAGACGGGGTAATGCGACACAAGCATCCACTATGCCGCCTTTGCCCCAGTGTTTGCCATTGGAGCCCATTATGTTGGGTAATCAGAAATGTACACGATCCGGAGAGCTTAGAAGAGTTCTGGGATTTCCTCTTGGGAGTACAGCATCAGAGGATCAGTCTTTTGGAGCTTCCAATCCTAAACCTCCTCCTTCTGTGGCAACAGAGGAGCTGAAGCACTTCAAAGAAAGTGTGCAAGATGCCTCTAGAAAGTCTAGGTATAGTACATTACCACTTCTCGCTATTTCAAAGCTGTGACAAGGAATTATGCATCGGTCAAGCTGCTTCTAATGTCTCAAAAGTACTATAGTTGATGGTTCATTAAGCATTGTAGGTAATTTGGTCATGTGAATCATATTGCATATTTTGATCCTCATATCATTACTTGGATGATACCATACTCCTTTTTCCTGAAAGTTTGTATATCAGTTTTGAGCGACTGGTGGATACTGTACCATTTGATCTCTGAAATTTAAAAATTCCCTAGCAGGCTCTACTTAAAAATGATTCACATAATTTTCTCCTAATGGAGTACACCCTTAAGTTTTCTGTTGCATATACTGACATGATTCTTTTTTTTTTACCAGGGACAGAGCAAAAATGTTGCGAGAATCCATACTCAAATTGGATAAGTTTCAAGATGCTTTGACCTCAAAGAAGCGGCAGCGGAGTGATCTTTCATCAAATGAGAGGTCAAACACAGTAAGCTTAGTGAAATTGGGAAGTCAGAATTCGCATGAAATTATGACTCAAAGACTAGAAGACAGAGCCAAGAGTGTTGGCCTCAGTAAACGCGTTCGTACGTCAGTGGCTGATGTGCGGGTTTGTATTTTGAATTAACTTTGGTTTTTGCTACTGAAGATTACTTGTTCAACTTTTTCTCTCAACTTTCTTTTCTCAATCTCTGTGGTACACTTCTGTTTGAGACCTATGTAACAGTAAGAGTCGATGCGAGTTGGGAACAAAATTTTAGCTCTATATCATTGCCCTTTGCAATTCAACCCAGATTCTAGTCCTTGAGCCAATAAAAATTGAGACTACATTGAGTGATAAAGCTCTGTTTTTCTGTTTCTTTTCCATGAACTATTCTATTAAAAAATACTTGTCATAAGAATCATTCTATAATAGAAGTTATCTCGGCTTGGCTTAGTCTTTGTAGAAGTATATAAATAACAAGTACACAAAGACGAAGTTCCGGTTCCTGCCTTCTTTTTGGACCAGATTTGTATAGTTTTTTAATTTTTTTTTATATGAAGGTGGATGAATATAAATTACTAATAACTAGATTGGAGGATTGATGTATTTCTAGTTATTAGTAGCTGTCTTCTTAAGAACCGTCCCTAATGCCTTTGAGGTGATGACTGCATGTTTTTTCCTTGTTCTGTGCTTAAATGTTAAATTTTTTTAAATCTTTCAGGCAGATGTGAGGTCAGCTGCCCCCTCAAGGTATATGGTAACGGTAGACAAGGATGAAAACATGCTTCAGGCTGTTAGTGGAGCTTCTGTTAGGATTGAAGAAAAGACCCGTGGATTACTCTCTGGGGGTGAAGGGTTAGATCAAAAGACGAAAAAGAAACGTTCTGTAGGAGCAGTGAGCAATAGGGTGATAAGTGGTGAACAAGATATACCGCGAGCTACTCATCCCAAGCTGAGTGGTGATTCTAAGTTACGATCCTGTGATTCTAATATTTTTAGGTATCGTGTATATCTATCAAATTTTTTTTAAATACTTTAGGCTCACAAGGTCCTATGTTCGTTATATCTATACCACGAGTATTTCTCAAGTATACAGATGCTTTTAGTCTACTTTGCAATTGCTACTTGTAATTGTGAATCTGATAATATCACTGGTTGCATCTGTTTAGAGTAGAGAGAAGACATGTTTTTTTTTAATGCAATACTCTTCACTTTTTTGCAGATTAAAATCCTCACCTGGAGTTAGTGGAAACAACAAGTCGGACGGTTCTGTAGAGTCTAATAATTTCAGTATGTTGATAGTGCTAAATAATGATCTGGAAAATGCTGCTAGGAAAGACCGTTCAGCTGCATCGGAGCCGAAGCTTATTGTGAAAGCAAACAATAAGTATGTATTTAATTTTGAAATTTTCGTATCCGTACCCTCATTTAGACCATGTATACCGTGTATAGTAAAATTGTGATCCAGTAAAGAAAAGTTTAATTCAAGTTCATTCTTTGCTGCTGATAATTTTGACAGAATAGATCTCTACTTTGAGTTGTTTTGAGGCATTGATGTGTTCTAGCCTTTGTACAACAGGATAAAGGTTCAGGAGGATAACCCTGCAGGCAATCCCAATACACTGATAAAAGGAAAGGTTTCGAGGGCACCACGGACAGGGTCCACCATAAGCCTAGACTCAACTAAGGTTTTTCCTTCATCCGGAGTTCTTCAGGGCTGGGAGCAGCATAACAGTCAAAACAAAGTTCAAGGGGCAAGTATGAGAACTAATCAAAAGGATGCAATGCCCAGTACTTCTTCTATAGCTATGGCCCAGTGGGTTGGTCAGAGACCTCATAAGACCTCCCGCACGAGGAGGACAAATCTAGTGTCCCCTGTATTGAACAATGGTGAGGCTCAGGTTTGCAATCAAGGGCTTGCTATTTCTGATTGTCATGCTAGAACTTCTCCTGTTGGGACCAATGGAGCACAACTTGCCAGCAGTTTAGATAATCATATCTTCAACTGTAAAAAGGAACTTCAGAATGCTACATCTTCGTATGGGCTGATTGGCAGTGAAGAATTTGGAGCTGGTGAAATCAAGTTGAAAGAGAAGGGAGCAAACAGTTGTGACATTGCCTTAACCACAGATCAAAAGCCTGGGGCTTATTCATCATCTATCAAGAAGAATAAATTACCAAATAATGAAATAGGAGATGGTGTGCGAAGACAAGGAAGAAGTGGAAGGGGTCCTGCTCCATTGATGACAAAACCTGGCATTCCTCCAGTGAGGGTGAAATTAGAGAATGTACCAACTAAAAAGCATTTTGAGGACAGGAAATCTGTATCTGAGAAAAATAAAAGGTCTTTAAACTCTTCTGTATTTTTCCCATTGGTCTTGCTCAAATAATGTAGCACATAAATTGACCGACTCTCTTAATTTATGTGATGTAGTAAAACAGGTCATCCACCTCCGAAAAAGCAGAAAGATCGAAAAGCCTTAACTCGTGTTCAGTTGATAAGTTCATCAGATTTCACAGGTAGTGTTCAAATAATTATTAGTTCAGCTATCTTGATTTCCACAGTTTTTAATTACTTTCAAAAATTTTACTTTTATTTATAATGGTCTCTTTGTTAGTCAACATTGCCACAAAAAGTTGGTATTCCGGCTAGTCTAGTCTGCATGGACAACACTCAATTTTTCATGTGTTCTTGATAGTTAACTGTTCATCTTGATCTGATTACAGCAATTGTGGTTTTTTGTTAGTCACAGACGATATAATAGATTTTCTCAGTCTCGTCATTTCCCTCTCTTTGTTAATAAAAGAGGAGAAAGAAAAACAAGTTTTGTGCGTTAGAGATCTGTTACTAGCTATATACGCTGTACACCTTCAGGGAAAGTTCTGGTTTTAAAACTAATTTGACAGCATCTATTTCTTTGTCAGCTTGCAGAGTTTGATTCAGAGAATCTTAAATGACTTGTGAACAAATGTATTAGTAGTGTGTGGCTGTGCTACCTTTTAATGTAGAATGTCTGTTTCAGGTGAATCTGACGATGATCGTGAAGAACTATATTTAGCTGCCAGCTCTGCTCGCAATGCCAGTGGTATGCTTTTTGCTCCTGTAATAAACACATATCAATTCGCTGCAAAAGCAGCAGATTTATGTTATATATACAAACTTTTTACTAAGATTGAACCTGGTTTCCCTAGACCTCGCATGCTCCGGTCCATTTTGGAAGAGAATGGAATCAATCTTTGGTCCACTCAGCTCAGAGGACATTTCCTACTTGAAGCAGCAGGTAAGCTAGCAGAGGACATTTCCTACTTGAAGTTTGGGATACCCAGATGCATCTAAATTTTATGTGTATCCTTGTTTCATACACTTACATATCGTTTACTTAATTTTTCGATGGACAGCTAAGTCTTGCAGAGGAGCTTGGCGAGAGTTTATCTTGGATTTGTGGGGGTGAAAATAGTGTTCTGGTAAGCTACCCATGATTCTGTATGTATTTTTCTGTATGTTCACTGTTTTCTATGCAAAGGTCCTCAGCTTCATTTTTCAACTGAATGGATAAAAGGGTTTATAGGGAATAAGTGTTGATGCTATCTGAATTTTCACTAGTTATGAACTTATTGCTCAGGGTGCTCCTAGGCATAGAGAAGTGTCAAATTGTTCAGGGGAAAGACAAGGGAACAATTTTAATCAAGACTCATCCAAGGCTGAATCTTTTTGCAATAAATTTGACATGAGGTCGGTAATGGTGAGTCCATTATACCAAAGAGTTCTATCTGCTTTGATTCAAGATGACGAAAGTGAAGAACTGTACAACCACAGAGATGACAAAGGTATACACCTGCAGTATGGGAGTGATGATTCTCATTGTGGTTCATGTAACCTGAATGATGTTGAACCCAAAGATCGGGAAAGATTAGAATCAGAAGGTGAGTCAAATGTGGAGATTCAGAATCAGAAAGGTTGCTTGTTAGACAGACTTTCTTGCAATAGAAGTGGTGTAAGTAATACATCTTGGAGTAGAAGCATATCCAGTTGTTTACACAGTCGAGAGCAGTGGCAGGGATATGATGAGTTGTCTCATTTTGATGTGGGGCATACATATGACACATGTCCTTCTGGTCAACCGCAACCTAGAGAAGCAAGTAGTCCGAGCTTTCCAGCTTCTGATTGTCAATATCAGTCCATGAGTTTGGATGAAAGGCTTCTGCTGGAGTTGCAGAGTATTGGATTATATCCAGAGACACCGGTAAGCTCTTAGGAATCACATGGATCCAGTCAATGATGAACGGCTTCTTCTGCCGCTTCAAGTCTTTTGTCATTATTGTTTTTTATTATTATGCTATCTATGGTTCTAACCTTTGTCACCTTATTGGCCATTGTTGTAGCCTGGTTTAATGTGGGGAGAAGAAGCTATTAATCAAGATATAATGGAACTCGAGCAAGGGCTGCATCGACAGGTTGCATTTTATTGATACCTGCTTATTTAGGCTATGTGAATCACAATATCTATGCTCTCTGAATTATAAAGTGAATCTATGATTTTTCCTCTCTATTTTTCTCATTCTTTTACATATCTTGTCGTGCTTTTTAGATTGGGCAGAAGAAGAAAAGCTTAGCCAAAATCGATAAAACTATCCAGAAAGAAACAGCTGCAGAGAAACGGTAAGTTTCACAACTATTTGGACTTTTTTACTGATTGTACTGCTTAACTTTTTCCATCTATTATTGTTATTTAGTCATGAAGTGTTAGGATAATGTTATTTTATTTACAGGAGAATTGAACTAGTTGCAATGGACCAGCTTGTTGCGATAGCTTACAAAAAGCGAATGGTAATTCACCAATTTATTTATTCCTACTTTTCAGAATCTATACTTCTAGATTTAAATATCTTCTGGAAAATTAATGAGTATGGTGTTTACCACTATAGAACAGGAACTACCTGGTTTGGTGTAGGCCACTGTTAAACAAAATTTGAATGTCAACATGTATACTTCATATTATACTAATCAATAAAACTTCAAACTGATACCAATTAAACTCCCATTTCTGCTTCGGACAACATTACTTTTCTCACAGCTACCTGTGTGAAAATAGAAAAAAACTAATACAAAGGATCTCTGTCACCCAGACAGGTGAGAGGCCTGGGATTCATGGTGTTTCAGAATATATTTGTTTGTATTAGATAAATAAAAGCTGGATTCATCACACTAAATGAGTAGATATACTAGTTGAAGTCTTTGAATCTTCCCTTTTTCTTAGAAGTCTTGCCAGTGTTCTCTTACTAGGCACATTCCGGGTTCATTTTTATTGTTTCTGATCTGGGCTTCCTTTGCGTGATAGAGTATTTCAACCACAGATCCGCCTTGAGTTGAAGTATCTAATGGAAACTATTGGAAAAACATTCAGGAAATAATTTCACTCCTACCATCTATATAACTAGAATCTGTAATTAAATGGAAATGGGCTCCCCTGGAAGCCACAGTTTTGTGTAGAGAAAGTCTTAGATTTGGGCAAGCAGAATGAGGTAGGGCAGTTTCACTAGGGGTGGTAGGTGGGGAACATAAAGATATTATACTGTAGAAGGTGTTGTAATGGTTGGTGTTACTGGCGATATTTTAATCACATTAATGACTAATTTCTCTCACTTTAATATCTCAGGCCTGCCGTGGGTATAATGGTTCAAAAACTGCAGTCCGTAAGGTTTCGAAACACGTTGCGTTGTCTTTTCTCAAGCGAACACTTTCCAGATGTCGAAAACTTGAAGATAGGGGGATTAGTTGCTTTAGTGATCCAGCTCTAGAGAATGTTATCTTCTCCTCACCTACATATAATGATGTTGGAAAATCTGTAGACTGCGTTGGCTCCGGAACTGCTAGCAATACATGCAACGAAGCTCATCAAACTGAAGTTAGAGGTTCAGGTTTGCTGAGCTAGACTTCATTTAATGTCTAGGGCTTTCTTTTTGTTTTTAACGTTCCACTCATAAGACGCAGGCATCGTTAATTCTTTTGATATACAGAGCTCCTTTTCCTTTTCCCACTCATATTTATGTTCTCAGATATATAGTCTTTTCATTGTTTTTTGTTTTGCCATTTATTTGAGATTTATTTGTGCACAGTAAATTGTTACTATTACTTATTATAGGATTTGCTCTTTTCATCTCTAGGTGTGGTCTCCAGCGGCTTTGTTAGATATGATTCCCAAAGTGATAATCTTTGCAAGGATTCAACAGAGGCGCTTCATGTTATCGTTGATTCGTCTGCACAAGATTCTTCCAGGCAGGACTTCATACTGAACTTGAATAAAGACAAAGGCAAGAAGAGGGAAGTGCTGCTCAGTGATATTCTTGGAAGTGCTTCCTCAAGGAAAACTTCAACCCTTGACAGTGTGAATGAAGCAAAGGAAAAGAGAACCGAGAAACATAAAGACCAAAGTAGAGATCATTTGAGAAGCAATGTTTTCTGTGGAGCTGGTGGCTCATCATTGGACAACCCCCGAGGTGAACGAAAAATAACAGAGAAGCCACAGCAAAACAGAAAGGGTAGACATAGTACTCCTGTGCATTCATCCGAGCAGCCGGATGAACCCATTGATTATGCAAATTTGCCAGTGGATGAATTAAATTCGATGGAGGAGCTAGGTCCTTCTCTTGAAATTAATGGAAACCAAGATCTTGATTCATGGCTAAACTTTGACGATGATGGCCTGCAAGACCATGATTGCATTGGTCTCGAAATACCGATGGATGATCTAACAGGCTTGAGTATGCTTATTTGAGATTGTCCTATTTTTCATCCCATTACCTGTGTGGGGGCCAACTAACCAGTATCTTCGCAGAGAAGGATACTAGTAGTAGTATTCATCAGACTTTGTATCTAACTTTTGTAGCTCCAAAGTGATTACCCACTTGGCAAGAGTTCTGTGCAGATGCCATGAGGCCAGTCAGTTTATTAAGAGATGGTCCCGAGGTTTTAAATTCCTCCAAAATTGCTGATACTCATGTAGTTTTATTGTACCAATATATGAGCAATATGTGAAGACTGAAGTCCTTCTGTACACTACTACAGTTGACTTGGAAACAAAATTAATTGTAAATATGAAGAAACGCAAGACAAGGCGGAAAAAGGAATTTAGTAAATTCAAATCATGAAGGTGCTAAAGTGGATTTTTAGTTTGATCTCAGTTTGCAACCGACACTAACCCAGAATTTCTGAACTGTAGATGGGAACTATCGAGCATGTGATTTTTTTTTTATAACAAAAGGCCGGTATGGCATTGTCCGATATTTCTGACCCAATTTTTTTCTCAGCTATATCATCATAATATATAATGTACATTTCTAATTTTCTACAACATATTTCGCTATCAGAAAACTGCACTTAGGCGACGAAATTTTAATAGGTTCGTCCCCTAAGTGCGACTTGGCCGACGAAACACAAGTCGTCGCCTATGTGTGCACTTAGGCGACAAAACATGTTGTTGGTCACCTAAGATGCACACTCAGACGACGGCCATTTGTTGTCGTTGTCTAAGTATTACACACTTAGATGACGATACACATTTCGTCGCCTACATGAACTCTTAGATGACGATTTGGGCCAGTCGTCGCCTAATCGAACACCAAGGTGACAAAACAGTTTCGTCGCCTAAGTGATAACCTAGGCGACGAAACATGAAACTTAGGCGACGAAATATATCGTCGTCTAAGAAAAGTCAATTATTAGATCTCTTGATCAGATTTCCTTATCTCCTCATCACTTCTCTATCTCTCTCTCCCTCTCAGCTAGCTCTCTCTCCTCACTAAAAAAATACCCACCACCAGTGGCTCCGAATAATATCCAGAAAAAATAATTTATCAAAACTCGATTTTTCAACTCCCAGAGTTATAGTTTTACCAACTTATCTCTTATTGGTGAAGGTATTTAACTCGTTTCTCTTGATTAATTTTTCTAATTTAATATCATACATAATTATGTACGGTGATTGATTATTCTGGCGTCTATATAGTACTTTTCGGCGACCTTAGCGTTACTACCATTGTTGTATTGCATTGTTAAGCTAATTGTAAGCTATATTCTAATTGGTTAATTATTAAGTTAATTAATTAATTAATTGCGTATAACAACACACATTTAACTCACACTATCACGGCTACCAACAATGAACTCTCAAACTATCCACAGTTATCTACAGTTAACTCTTAAGTTAATGACAGTGAATCAAAATTAACCAACAACTACCTACTATAGATACACACATTTAACTCACACTACCATCTAACCCTCAAACTACCCACAATTATCTACAATGAAAGACAGTGAAGCTACAGCTAACCATCAATGAAGTACAGTTAGACTTTAGTTAAATGACATTGAACTCTGTATTGCCTATAACAACACACTAAAAACTGCAGTTAAGCACAGTGAAAGACAGTGAAGGTACAGTTAACCATCAGTGAAGTACAATTACGCTTCAATTAAATGACAGTGAACTCTGTATTGCCTATACCAACATACTAAAAACTACAATTTATCATAAGTGAAGTACAGTTAGGCTTCAGCCATATGACAGTGAACTTTGTATATCCTATAAAAACACACATTTAACTCACATCACCACAGCTATCAACAATGGACTCTCAAACTATCCACTGTTATCTACAGTTAACTCTTAAGTTAATGATAGTGAACAAAAATTAACCGACGACTACCTACTATAGATACACACATTTAACTCACACTGTCATCTAACCCTAAAACTACCCACAATTATCTATAATGAAAGACAATGAAGCTACAGTTAACCATCAATGAAGTACAGTTAGACTTAAGTTAAATGACAGTGAACTCTGTATAACAACACACTAAAAACTGCAATGAAACATGGTGAAAGATAATGAAGGTAAAGTTAACCATCAATGAAATACAATTAGGTTTCAGTTAAATGACGGTGAACTCTATATTGCCTATAACAACACACTAAAACTACAATTTATCATTTGTGAAGTACAGTTAGGCTTGAGTTAAATTACAATGAACTTTGTATTGCCTATAACAACACATATTTATCTCACACCACCATGGCTACCAACAATAAACTCTCAAACTATCCACAGTTATCTACAGTTAACTCTTAAGTTAATAATAGTGAACCACAATTAACCCACAACTACCTCCTATGGATACAAACGTTTAACTCACACAACCATCTAACCCTAAAAATACCCACAATTATCTATAGTGAAAGAAAGTGAAGCTATAGTTAACCATCAATGAAGTACAGTTAGAATTCAGTTAAATGACAGTGAACTCTGTATTGCCTATAACAACACACTAAAAACTGCAATATTAATTAAGCACAGTGAAAGACAGTGAAGGTACAGTTAACCATCAGTGAAGTACAATCAGGCTTCAGTTAAATGACAGTGAACTCTGTATTGCCTATATCAACATACTAAAAACTACAATTTATCATCAGTGAAGTACAAGTAGGCTTCAGTCATATGACAGTGAACTTTGTATGTCCTATAATAACACACATTTAACTCACATCACCACGACTATCAACAATAGATTCTCAAACTATCCACTGTTATCTACAGCTAACTCTTAAGTTAATGATAGTGAACAAAAATTAACCGACAACTACCTACTATAGATACAAACATTTAACTCACACTGCCATCTAACCCTCAAACTACCCACAATTATCTACAGTGAAAGACAGTGAAGCTACAACTAACCATCAATGAAGTACAGTTAGACTTCAGTTAAATGACATTGAACTCTGTATTGCCTGTAACAACACACTAAAAACTGCAATGAAGCACAGTGAAAGACAGTGAAGGTACAGTTAACCATCAGTGAAGTACAATTAGGCTTCAATTAAATGACAGTGAACTCTGTATTGCCTATAACAACATACTAAAAACTACAATTTATCATCAGTGAAGTACAGTTAGGCTTCAGTCATATGACAGTGAACTTTGTATGTCCTATAACAACACACATTTAACTCACATCACCCCGGCTACCAACAATGGACTCTCAAACTATCCACTGTTATCTACAGTTAACTCTTAAGTTAATGATAGTGAACAAAAATTAACTGACGACTACCTACTATAGATACACACATTTAACTCACACTACCATCTAACCCTCAAACTACCCACAATTATCTATAGTGAAAGAAAATGAAGCTACAGTTAACCATCAATGAAGTACAGTTAAACTAAAGTTAAATGTCAGTGAACTATGTATAACAACACACTAAAAACTGCAATGAAACATGGTGAAAGATAATGAAGGTAAAGTTAACCATCAATGAAATACAGTTAGGCTTCAGTTAAATGACTGTGAACTCTGTATTGCCTATAACAACACACTAAAAACTACAATTTATCATCTGTGAAGTACAATTAGGCTTGAGTTAAATTACAGTGAACTTTGTATTGCCTATAACAACACATATTTATCTCACACCACCATTGCTACCAACAGTGAACTCTCAAACTATCCACAGTTATCTACAGTTAACTCTTAAGTTAATGACAGTGAACCACAATTAACCCATAACTACCTCCTATAGATACAAACGTTTAACTCACACTACAATCTAACCCTAAAAATACCCACAATTATCTACAGTGAAAGACAGTAAAGCTATAGTTAACCATCAATGAAGTACAGTTAGACTTCAGTTAAATGACAGTGAACTCTGTATTGCCAATAACAACACACTAAAAATTGCAATGAAGCACACTGAAACACAGTGAAGGTACAATTAACCATCAGCGCAGTACAATTAGGCTTCAATTAAATGATAGTGAACTCTATATTGCCTATAACAACAAACTAAAAACTACAATTTATCATCAGTGAATTATAGTTAGGCTTCAGTCAAATGATAGTGAACTTTGTATAGCCTATAACAACACACATTTAACTCACATCACCACGACTATCAACAATGGACTCTCAAACTATCCACTGTTATCTACAGTTAACTCTTAAGTTAATGATAGTGAACAAAAATTAACAGACAACTACCTACTATAGATACACACATTTAACTCACACTGCCATCTAACCCTCAAAGTAACCACAATTATCTATAGTGAAACACAATGAAGCTATAGTTAACTATTAATGAAGTACAGTTAGACTTAAGTTAAATGATAGTGAACTCTGTATAACAACACACTAAAAACTGCAATGAAACATGGTGAAAGATAGTGAAGGTAAAGTTAACCATCAATGAAATACAGTTAGACTTTATTTACATGACAGTGAACTCTGTATTGCCTATAACAACACAGTTAAAATTACAATTTATCATCAATGAAGTATAGTTAGGCTTGAGTTAAATTACAATGAACTTTGTATTGCCTATAACAACACATATTTAACTCACACCACCACGGCTACCAACAATGAACCCTCAAACTATCTACAGGTATCTATGTTAACTCTTAAGTTAATGATAGTGAACCACAATGAACCCACAAATACCTCCTATAGATACAGACATTTAACTAACACTACCATTTAACCCTCAAACTACCCATAATTATCTGCAAGAAGCTACAGTTACCCATGAATGAAGTACAATTTGACTTCAGTTAAATGACATTGAACTCTGTATTGCCTATAAAAACACACTAAAAAATGTAATGAAGCAATGAAAAAGATAGTAAAGGTACAGTTAGCTATCAGTGATGTATAATTGAGCTTCAGTTATATGACAGTGAACTCTTTATTGCCTATAACAACACACTAAAAACAAAAATTTATCATTAGTGAAGTATAGTTTGGATTCAGTTAAATGATAGTGAACTTTGTATTGCCTATAACAACACACATTTAACTCACACACTACAAGAAAAACGCACCTAGACCGCGGACCGTTTCCGTCGTCTAGGTGCGAATTTCCATCATCTAAGTACTTAGATGACGGAACCTCCGTGGTCCAGGTTACGTCCTCCAAGTACCGTCGTCTGGGTACTTAGACGACGGAAATGGAGGTCTGCGTGGTCCAAGTGAGACTTAGACCACAAACTTTTTTCGCGGTCTAAGTGATCACTTAGACCACGGAAAATACGGTATCCGTCGTCTAAGTGATTATTTAGACCGTGGAATTTTTACGTGGTCTAAGTCCCCACTTAGACCACGGAAAAAGTTTTTCCGCGGTCTAAGTGATCACTTGGACTACGGAAAATACGGTCTCCGTCATCTAAGTGGTCATTTAGACCACGCATATGGCTTTCTCCGGGGTCTAAGTGATTATTTAATTTTTTTTTAATTTTAATTTTAATTTAAAGTAAAATATTAATAATTTGATTAAAATTCCAAATTTTCATTTAAATATTAATAAATTAATTAAAATACTAAGGAGAGCGGAGTCGCCGGAGGGAGGAAGTCGCCGGAAAGGGGAATTGCCGGAGGGAGAAGATTGTTGAATTTTGGGTCGCCGAAAAGTTGCCAGATTTTTGAGAGAGAGTGAGAGTGAGGGAGAGGAGAGGAGAGGAGGAATTAAAATACTAAGGAGATGGGAGTCGCCAGAGGGAGGAAGTCGCCGGAGAGGGGAGTCGCCGGAGGGAGGGAGTTGCAGATAGGGGGGAGTCGCTGGAGGGAGGGAATCGCCGGATTTTGGGTCGCCGTAAAATAATAAATTAATTTAAACTCGCGGGAGAGCGGAGTCGCCGGAGAGGGGGAGTCACCGGAGGGAGGAAATCGCCAGATTTTGGGTCGTCGGAAAGTTGCCGGATTTTTGAGAGAGAGAGAGAGAGAGAGAGAGAGAGAGAGAGAGAGAGAGAGAGAAAGTGAGATAGAGGAGAGGAGGAATTGAGAATGGGATGAGGAAAAAGGATCGGATGGGTCCTTTATATAGAGTTTCACTTAGACCGCGGAGATATTTTTTCCGTGGTCTAAGTGAACTTAGACGATGGAAATGGGTATTTCCGTGGTCTAAGTGAACAGTTTAAATTTTTGGAACCGGCGCCCAATTAATTTGGCGGGTGGGAGTTAACCGCCCAAATTTTGGGGAGCGGTTCAAATTTCACTTAGACGACGGAGATGCCTATTTCCGTCGTCTAAGTGAAATTTGAACCGTTCCCCAAAAAATTGGCGGTGGAAATTGAACCGCCATATTTTCAACCTAGACGACGGAGATGGTTCATCTTCGTCGTCCAAGTGGAACCTGGACGACGGAACCAGACCGTCTCCGTCGTCCAAGTGGTCACCTGGATGACGGAAATGTTCATCTCCGTGGTTTAGGTGAAATTTCCGTAAAATTAATTTTTAAAAATAATTCGCAAGGAAGTTTCCGATCTGTCATTTGAATGGAAGAGTCGTAAAGTATCGATTAACGAATCGTATATATAAACAATTGAATTTAAGACGACGAATAATCTTACATCTTTAAACTTTTTAAGTATCTACTAATGTGTATAACTTAAGTGTTATTCAGTATAGGCTCATTACATATCGATATTAACGAAAATAAATTTGGATAAAATCACCATCGGATACATTCGCCATAAGAAAATATATAAATAGAATAATTTTCACAAAATAGTAAGTTCATTAAGGGTTTCATCAGCATAGTCAACCGCAAAACCAAATTTTTTACAAACCGGAAACGTGGATACACGAAAATCTGTAAATCCTATTTTGGAACCGTCGACGGTCACACTCCGAGAATTATTTACACTATGGTCTCGACGAAAGGAATATGCTATGGGACATGGTCTAGATGATCGTTGTCTTTGATGAAATTACGAAACTTTCACTTAGACGACGCAAATGTGCCTTTGCGTCGTCCAAGTAAGCACTTAGACGACGCAAAGACACGTTTACGTCATCCAAGTACTCACTTAGATGACACAAACGTGCATTTGCGTCGTCTAAGTGAAAAGGCAGGGTTTAGGGTTAAGGGCCTTAGGGTTTAGGTTTAAAGTACTTAGACGACAAAGATGTCTTTTTCCGCAGTCTAAGTGACACTTAGACGACAAAGACTTTCTCCGCGGTCCAAGTGGCCACTTAGACGACGGAATGACACTTTTCGTTGTCCAAGTGTCACTTAGACTGCGGAGAAACTCTCTGTCGTCTAAGTGTCACTTAGACCACGGAACTTTAAAGGTTCCGTGGACTAAGTGCATTTTTCGTGTAGTGACACAACCACGACTATCAACAATGAACTCATAAACTATCCACAATTATCAACAGTTAACTCTTAAGTTAATGACAGTGAAGCACAATTAATCCACAACTACCAACTATAGATACACACATTTAACTCATACTACCATCTAACCCTCAAACTACCCACAATTATCTACATTGAAAGATAGTGAAGCTACATTTAACCATCAGTGAAGTAAAGTTAGACTTCAGTTAAATAACAGTGAACTCTATATAACAACACACTAAAAACCGCAATGAAACAAAGTGAAGTTACAGTTACCAATAAGTGAAATACAGTTAGGCTTCAGTTAAATGACAGTGAACTTTGTATTGCCTATAACAACACACATTTAACTCACATCACCACAGCTATCACCAATGAACTCTCAAACTATCCACAATTATCTACAGTTAACTCTTAAGTTAATGATAGTGAACCAAATTTAACCGACAACTACCTACTATAGATACACACATTTAACTCACAGTGCCATCTAACCCTCAAACTACCCACAATTATCTATAGTGAAAGACAATGAAGCTATAGTTAACCATCAATGAAGTACAATTAGACTTAAGTTAAATGACAGTGAACTCTGTATAACAACACACTAAAAACTGCAATGAAACAAAGTGAAGGTACAGTTAACCATAAGTGAAATACAGTTAGGCTTTAGTTACATGACAGTGAACTCTGTATTGCCTATAACAACATAGTAAAGATTACAATTTATCATCAATGAAGTATAGTTAGGCTTCAGTTAAATTATAGTGAATTTTGTATTGGCTATAACAACACATATTTAACTCACACCACCATGGCTACCAACAATGAACTCTCAAACTATCCATAGTTATCTACAGTTAACTCTTAAGTTAATGATAGTAAACCACAATTAACCGAGAACTGCCTACTACATATACACACATTTAACTCTCACTACCATCTAACCCTCAAACTACCACAATTATCTGTACTGAATGACGTGAAGTTACAGTTAACCATCAGTGAGTACAGTAAGACTTCAGTTAAATGAAAGTGAACTCTGTATAACAACACACTAAAAACTGCAATGAAACAGAGTGTGTTTCTACCAAATTCCGTCAAGGTCTTTAGAAGAACAGCGGTTTGAGCTTTGTTGGGCTGACCTGGTCTATCGTGCGTATGTCATCCTTTACCAGTTGTTATGAACAATACACCAAACGAGCGTTAGGAGTCTTGACCCGTCATCGACTCTCCGACGCTCTAGTTATAATGTATGGAGTGTAACAGTAGTATTGGAAGAGTAACGGGCGTACCTTGTATCTGTCATAAATGTGTTGCTTATATTGGTGGTTGAGTATGGCGTCTTTTGCTTTTCTTCGATTTGGGATCCTATCTATCTTGTGCATGGCTTGTCCTGGTACTTCCCGTTTTCCGTACCGAACACATGGACATTTGGATGGTGTTGGTTCCTTGTTTAAAGTTGAAGCCTGCATTGCTACCTTGCATTTGGTCTAAACTGTGTTGACCCGTTTTTAGTAACTAAGTGTGCGGTAATTGTGTGTTACGGGATCACACACTAACAAGTCCCCCAAGTCAAAGGAATCAGCTCTTTATTGGGGAGTTGTAAAGCTTTTTCCCAGTTGCGCACACGTGGTCACTCGGGGAGGGGTCTGCGCCATGATACCCCCAAGTCCCCCAACTCTCCGATGAAGAGCTGGTTCGAAGTCAGATGTCGAATGTTCATGCCGTGGGGCTATCTGATTGGACTTCGAAACTTGATGTTGCTGTTTGGAGCCGCTTTCATGGCGACAAGTGATGTTGCTACTCGTGCGACGATAGTGCGAACGTTGTTGCTGTTCGACTATCGGGGTGGACTCTGAAACTTGATGTTGTTGTTTGGAGCTGCTTTCGTGGCGACAAGTGATGTTGCTACTCGTGCCACGATAGTGCGAACGTTGTTACTGTTTGACTATCGGGGTGGGCTCTGAAACTTGATGTTGCTGTTTGGAGCCGCTTTCGTGGCGATAAGTGATGTTGCTACTCGTGCCATGATAGTGCGAACGTTGTTTCTGTTCAACTATCAAGGTGAACTCCGAAAATTGATGTTGTAGTTTTCAGAGTGGGGCCCTATTGTATTTTCGCATTTTGACCTTTTCAATTTCGTAACGGTTACTTGTCGTTTGATATGCTCGTGTCAGTGACATTTTGACAGTTTGTTTGCTGCATGTGGGACGTGTCGCGCATAGAATTCAGAGTGGTAGGGTAATTAATTTTGGGGGGAGCGTGTGGGGCGCATGGGACACGTGTCGTAATTCTGGGGTAGGAAGCACTGGAAATGGACGGTAGGCATTTGCCTAAGGTTAATTTCGTTGCCTATAAATAGCTTGGCTTTCACTTTCGCTTTTTTACACTTTCGCTTCTTAACCGAAACGCCTTCCCGAAGCTCTTTGTGACCAGTTTGGAGTTTTTGTCGTCTCGTGAATCTTCCTCTCATCTTTAAAGGTAGTTTCTTGTTCTTTTTGCTTCAAAAACGTGTGATTCGTGTTGCTCTTGGTGCATTTGCACTTGTTACTGTTTGTGGTACTACTGTGGTGATTTCTGGATTTTTGTGGTATGTTTCTTGTGTTTTTGCTAGTGTAGAGCACATTTGATTGGGTAGGATATTGTGTTTCTCTGTTTTCTTGCTCAAAAAATAATTTATGGGTTTGTTGCTTTCTGGGTACGTTACGAAGAAGAGTCTTGTTCTTTGAGGTTTTTGTTTCTTTTGGGGCTTTTGATCTGTTTTTGGATATTACGAAATGGTGGGTACCTGTTTGTGCTGTTTGAAGAACTGGGGTCATGACATACTCCATGCGTTTGCCGTTTGGCTTATTCTCTCGTTTGCTTTTCTCTTAGGATTATAAAATTTGTAACCGTTTCAAGCGATGAGTCCCTTCTGTAAACCCCTAGGTTCTGTATAGGGTCAAATGGTCCTGCCAATAGTGTTTTGGACTCTTCGTCCGATAGCGTACTGAGCGTCTCCCCTCTGTCCGTTAACGCTGGTAGTGCTTTGCGCAGGTTACCCACCTCGAATATGGAGTAGAGCGGGTCTGTCGTGGTGTGGTCCGAGCCTCAAGGTGCCTCTGTGGTGCCAAGAGGTGAAGTGTCTACCTCCTATTCTGGGGGCTCTCATGGTTACGTGATACTGCCCCGTGGTGATCGAGCGTCAGGGGCTTCTCTCCCCATTTTTTCCCGAGGCGGGCCCGTGCTTTGGCGTCTGACGAATGGGCAGGCGGTTCAGGAGCTGGAGGGATCCCTGTACATACGCGAGATCGAACAGTGGTACCAGGATTAGCACATTCCTCGAATGGCGAAGCTTAGGGCCCTTCGTGAAGGTGAATCGTTCACACGTTCTCCTCGCGGTCACGTTTGCGTGAGCGAGTTCCAGCTCAAGGCTGCACTGAAGCTGCCTCTCCACCCGTTCTTCCAATATGCCTTCACCCTCTTTAACATTACGTTGGGCCAGTGTAGTCCCACACTTACGCGCGTGCTGATCGCGTTTCACAATATTTGGAAACTCAGTGGGTTGCAGTTCCCCACCTATACGGAGATCGGGCACTTCTTCTGTTTGATGTATTCCCCTCGTATGAAGGACAAGGGTGTGATGACCCGGACCAGAATCAGCAGTATGATCAGCTATATACGTGAGTTACCGCGTAGTCACTGATGTCCGACGGTTGTTTGAATTGTCGGGTTTGTTAACGACTTAATTATTGGCCGAGAATTGGAGCTGGGTCTCTTCTCGAGAATCATTGTACGTGTGATTTCGAGTTCGTGGGCGGTTCCGGATCATTATTTGGACGACCGATGAATTAATTATGAATATTTGAAGTTTCGACGGAAACGGATTATAATGGCGAGCTACTTAACGACTAAATTACCGGACGAGAATTTGGTTTCGGCTTCTTCACAAAAGTTTTTCAAAATTTAATTTCGAGCTTGTGGGAACTTCCGGAGCATAATTCTGAGTTACGAATATTTAGTTGCGAATATTTCCGATTGTTGATTGTTTAGTCGATTTAATGTGTGTTGCTTTGAATGGTTGACTTTTTATCCATTTGGTCGATGTGTTTGACTTTGGGTGATAATTGAAGATCATGTCGAGACGAGTTTATTACTGCAAGAATTATCGGAATCGGAGTTACGACGCGAAAGTTACGGGTATTTAAAGTTTGCCGAAATAGATAATTATGAGTTTCCAAATTGGGAAAACCTTAAATAGTGGACTTGCTCCTTTGGGAAAGTCAAAGCTGCATTGAATAGTTGACTATGTTTTGACTTGGTTGACCGATGGAGGAGGTGAGGTTCGACGATGACTTTGGCTTGCCGGCGGCGAGTTTGCATCCAGCCACCACGGAGCTCGGCTCTGGTCCCAAAAGCTTCGTCCCGGCCACCCCGTCCCATCTCCGGCCTCCGTCGATGCCGTGGGAAGCCGTAAGTGATGAGAATTCCGGCAAGAATATGGAGATTTTTGGGTGTAATCGGGTTCAACGATTTCGGCCAAATTGAGCTAAACCATGGACTGGGTTTTGTAGCTCTCCTCTCAAGGATTCTAACCATGTAAGTATGAAGCTTTAATTCGATTTGTGGAAGGAGAATTTTGGGTTTGAATTTTGTGTACCAATTCGGTTTTGCTTGAAATTGGATGTGTTAGAGTGAGAATTGGCCTTTGTGGTAGTTAACAAAGTTGCTCAGTGGGTGTTTTTGAGTGGAATAGGGGTTGCCCCGCCGTGAAATTCTCCGGTCAGTGGCGGCGCCGCCTTGGGTGGCGGTCAATGTTGACTTTTTGGGATTTTTGACAAGTTGCATGTCATTTGACTCGAAATCGCGCCCCGATCGTAGCGGGAAGGTTCGTTTCTCGATTTGAGCATCCGAACTTACAGCGAGGTATTGAGGTGTAATTTCTGGATTTCCGACAGTTTGTCTTAATCGGATTACGTGTTACCGAGAACGGTGGTTTCTCGTGATTTGTTTTGAATTGTCGAATTATGATATTGAGAAATGGTTATTGTGAATATTCAGGGGTTTGTGATCGTTCTTTTGGCGAGGGACTTTCCGCCGGATCACGGGTTAACGCGTATCGTGTTACGCCAGTCTGTGAGTGGACCTTTCTTTTCACGGATTGTTTGCGAGTCTTTATACACGTTTTATGAACTTGAGCATGCATATGAGATTTTGGTTTACATGAGCATGTGTTTTATGATTATACATATATGGATATGCGTATACGAGTATACATACACTTATATGTTGTTTCATGCATTTGCATTGAACTATTTATGATTTGGTTTACATAGAGTACAGTCTTGGTTACGTTGTTGTATCGATACACTTGCCTCTCGGCTGATCCCCGATGGTAGGATTTTACCAGGGGAGGCTGTTACTCCTGACCCGTGACCTTTACCGGGGGGAGGCAGACCTCTGACCTGAGGCCTTTCTGGCTAGAATTGCGTGGAAGTCTGGGACTCCGTGATTCTGACTGTACTAGCACGGATGTGTTCACGAGTGGCCCCGTGAGATTTTTATGCATGCTCCGTATAATTGAGGAGTTAGAGTCTCCCTCGTGTACTCGGACGCGTGAGGAATTAGAGTCTCCCTCGTGTACCATTTGATTATTTATGCTTTCGACTCACATATGTTTCTATTATATATATTACTTGGTGAAAGACATTTATTTTCGTCCACTCACTCTAACGTGTTTTATGTCTTTTCCCTGGGATTTTCGGTTTCCGTGCCCAGTTTGCAGTTCGGACTCCGGTGTCGCACGTCGTGGTCGGAGGCATAGTGCTCGAGCTACCTTGTTTCGTCCTGTAGGTTTATTGTTCTACATACTGTTGTATACGTATATGATTATGCATTATAGAGGTCGCTCTGAGTAATCCATTGTTGATGTTATACGATTTTACCCCGGATTTCAGTAAAGTGCATATATATTTACTACTTTACATTATTGTTGATATATTGAGAAATCCGGATGGGATTGGTGCCCACGGTTTACTTTTTGTGGCATAGGATGAAGTGTATTTTCCGTGTGCAGGTAATGGTAATTCTACGTTAGTAGCGAAACTCTGCCAAAATTTCTACGGTTTTTGTTGGTTCGTGTTTTCGAGGGGGTTCGATTCCGGTTTAGGCAACTAAATCGGGGTTGGGTCCTTTCAAAGGGTACGATAACGGTGGAGCCCCGAACGAAGTGGTGGTTAACGGAGCCCCCGTGCTCTTCGACTACCTGACGCCGGTATCATTGTCTTTTCGGGGGTGAGTGGGAGTTTGACAAGCCTGATGGGGCGCTTTCGCGTGGACGCGATCAGATACATCCAGTCCCCGAGTTCTTTCAGCCTTTAGGTGTGGTGTTGGTGTTACCGGTTATCGACGTTTGTCTGCTAATCTCTTTTCGTATTCGTGCTTGCTAATACCCTTTATTTTTTTGGTAGATCAACGATCGTATCCCCTCATCCGTTTGGAGGAAAGGCATTTGCTATAATCAAGTTCGCTTTCAATCCTCATATGGACACGAGGAACTTTTGGGCAGCCAACAACTGGGACCATCGATTCGCCATGTATCGGAGAAGGCTAGGTACGTACGTAGTTAATTTCTGACAATCTTCACGTGTATATATATAATTAATTGTACGTTTGATTGATTGCATTGCATTGTTAGTAGATCTAATATTTATAATTAAGTTAGGTAAATGATTGATATAAATATATTAGTTAATTAATTGACTAGTACATATGCATGCATGGATGTTTAAAAATTTGGTTAATATTTAGTTAAAACGTACATGTATAGTATATTCATCATTAATTAATAAAGGTAATCAATAAATATTTTAATTAATTATATGTTAATAAATAAGGTAGTTATTGAAAATGTGTATATATAATAGTTTATTAATTACTTGAAAATATCTATATATAATAGTTGACTAGTATGATAATTATTAAATTTCGTAAAAGTATGGATAAGAGTTGGATAAAGTTGCGGAATAGAAGTGATGTCCGGTATATGGATGAAATCAAAGAATTTGTATATTTTGCGAGAGAACATGGTCAAGGAAAGAAGCATTTCAGGTGTCCGTGAAATATGTAGAGGTTAATATTATGATGCAACACCTGTACGAAAATGGCATGATGTGGAGTTACACTACGTGGAGCGAGCATGGTGAAGCAGTAGACTTCAGCTCAGCAGATTTCAGCTCAGGGTACAGTTACCAAGGTGCCTCATCAAGTGGCAGTGGTGTCGGCCCCCTTGTACCGAACTGCGGATTTGGTCCATGATGCGTTTCTGAAATTTAGTCATGGTGGACACACACACCAAAATGGAGGTTACAATACCACTCATGGGCATGATGACACATTCCCCGCTGCTAGCTTGGCCAGTAACAACTAGTGAGATAGATAAGTACAACAGGATGCTACTTGAAGCCCAGACCCCGGTGTACCCTGGATGTCGAGAGAATGTATTGCAATATGTGATGCAACAAATGCAGATAAATGTGAAGCACAAAATGTTAGTCAGTACTTTTGACAAAATTCAGGAGCAAATATGTAAGTTGCTTCATGATGATCACAATCTTCCTAAATCCCATTATAAGGTTAGAAATATCTTGAGCAGCCTCGGCCTAAAGTATAGGATAATTGACGCCTGTCCAAATGATTGTGTGCCGTTTTACAAAGAGTATAAAGATTTGGACTATTGTCCCGTATGTGGCCAGTGCAGATATGAGCTGAATAAGAAGAGTTCGAAAAAGAAAATTTCTATGAAGGTTCTTTGATATTTTCCATTGATTCCCAGATTACAGTGTCTATACATGTCTCTATACATAGCAGAGGCGATGCAATGGTACATAGAAAAACGAATAAATGACGCTGTGCTGAGACATGCCGCAGATGGGGAGGCTTTCAACCATTTCGATAATGAATTTGGAGACTTTGTCGCAAAGGTTCAAAATTTTAGACTCGAATTATCTACAGAAGGATTCAATCCTTGGGGTAGTAATAGCTCTACCGTCAGCACTTGGCCAGTTATTCTGATGTCGTACAACCTGCCTTCGTGGATGTGCATGAATAAGGAATTTAATTTCCTTACTCTGCTAATTGCAGGTCCTAAATCTCTGAGGAAGTGCTTAGATGTCTACCTCAGACCTTTGATCAACGAGCTGAAACAATTGTGGCAAAATGGAGTCCCAACTTATGACAAATTCACTGACACTGTGACGACCCGGACCAGAATCAGCAGTGTGATCAGCTTACTTCATGTGTTACTGCGCAGTCGCAGATTTCTGACAGTTGTTTGAATCGCCAGATTTGATAACGACTAAATCATTGGCCTAGAATTGGAGCTGAGTCTCTTCTCGAGAGTCGTTGTACGTGTGATTTCGAGTTCGTGGGCGGTTCCGGATCATTATTTGGACGACTGAGGAATAAGTTATGAATATTTGAAGTTTCGACATAATCAGATTTAAATGGTGGTGCTCTTAGTGACTAAATTACCGGTCAAGAATTTGGTCTCGGCTTCTTCACGAAAGTTGTTGAGAATTTAATTTCGAGTTTGTGGGAACTTCCGGAGCATTATTCCGAGTTACGAGGATTAAGTTGTGAATATTTCCGATTGTTGATTATTTAATCGGGTAAGTTTGTGTTGGTTTGAACCGTTGACTTTTTATCGGTTTGGTCGGTGTGTTTGACTTCGGGTGATAGTTGAAGAATATGTCGAGTCAAGTTTGTTGTCGCGAGAATTATCGGAATCAGAATTACGACGAGAAAGTTACGGATATTCGAAGTTTACCGAAAAAGGGTGTTTGAAAGTTTCCTAAAATAGAAGGTCTATAAATAGTGGAGTTTCCTGTTTGGGAAGTCAACCTTGCCATTTATATTGTTGACCAAGTTGACCGAGTCAACTCGGTGGAGAGAGAGATTCACGACGGAGGCGATGTGCTCCACGGCGGCGAGCCCGTCCGGCCACCTCCGGCCTTGGCTTCTGTCCCATTCGTTTCGTCCCGGCCATCCCGTCTCATCTCCGGCCTCCTTTCACGGCGTGGCTTACCAGAGGGAGTAGTTTTTCCGGCCTAAAGTTGGTGAAAATTGGGGGATTTCGGGTTCTTAGATTCCGGCCAAATTGAACTGCAATTTGGAGTGGGCTTTGAAGCTCTCCTCACCTAGAAGCTACCATGTAAGTCTGGTGATCCAATTCATCTTGTACATGGAGAATTTTGGAATTGAAATTTGTGTGAACATTCGGTTTTACATGAAATTGACCTAGTTAGAGTGAGAATTGGACTTCAGTGCAGTTATGGAAGTTGCTCAGTGAGTGATTTTGCATGGAATAGGGGCTGCTCCGCCGGGAAAAGTTCAAGTTGGTGGCGCCAGGTCAACGGCGGTCAACGGTCAAACTTTGACTTTTTGGGGTTTTCGACGAGTTGCATGTCATTTCACTCGAAATCGCGCCCCGATCGCTGTGGGGAGGTTTGTTTTTCGAGTTGAGCATCCGAAAGTACAGCGAGGTATTGAGGTGTGATTTTCGGATTTTCGACAGTTTGTCGTATCGGATTACGTGTTTCCGAGAACGGTGGTTTCTCATGATTTGTTTTGAATTGTCGAGTTATGACTTTGAGAAATGAACTTTTTGATTATTCAGGGGTTCGTGATCGTTTGTTTGGCGAGGGACTTTCCGCCGGATCACGGGTTAACGCGAACTGCGTTACGCTAGTCTATGAGTGGACAATTTCTTTTCACGGATTGTTTGCGAGTCTTTATACACGTTTTACGAACTTGAGCATGCATACGAGATTTTGATTTACATGAGCATGTGTTATACGATTTTTATGCATGCTCTGTACGCGTGAGGAGTTAGAGTCTCCCTCGTGTACCATTTCTTTATTTATGCATCTGGACTCACATATGTTTTTATAACATATATATTATTCGGCGAAAGACATTTATTTTCGTCCACTCACTCTAACAGTTTTCATGTATTTCCCCTGGGCTTTTCGGTTTCCGTGCCCAGTTTGCAGTTCGGATTCTGGTGTGGCACGTCGTGGTCTGAGGCATACTGCTCGAGCTACCCTGTTTCTTCCAGTAGGTTTATTGTTCTACCTACTGTGGTATACATATATGATTATACATTAGAGGTCGCTCTGAGTATTCTGTTGTATATGTTTATACGATTTTACTCCGGATTTCAGTAAAGTACAGATATATTTACTACTTTACATTATTGTTGACATATTGAGAAATCCGGATGGGATTGGTGACCACGGTTTGATTTTTGTGGCATAGGATGAAGTGTATTTTCCGCGTGCAGGTAATAGTAATTCTACGTTAGTAGCGAAACTCTGCCAAAATTTTTACAGTTTTTGTTGGTTTGTGTTTTCGAAGGGGTTTGATTTCGGTTTAGGGAGCTAAATCGGGGTTGGGTCCTTTCAGACACGTTGTTCATGATGAGGGCATTCGTAATGTGGACGATTAGTGATTTTCTAGCATATGGAATATTGGCAGCCTGCGGGACGAAAGGATACAATGGATGTCCTATATGTTTGGACGACGTGAACTCTAGTTGGCACGCGAAGAAGGTGTGTTACATGGGTCACCGTAGATGGCTTCCTGACGATCACCCGTGGTGACACGATGAAGCTTATTTCGACAAGACGGTAGAGAATAATCCTAAACCCCGTAGTTGGTCTGGTGAAGAGATTTTAGAGAGGTTGAGCTATTTCGACTTTGGTGTGTACACCAGTGACAAAGATGTACAGAAATTCAATCCAATACCTCCACATGATGTCATCTATTGACATCACAAGAGTATATTCTTTGAACTCCCTTACTGGTCAAAGTTGAAGTTGAGGAACAACTTGGATGCGATGCACATAGAAAAGAATGTGTGCGACAACGTGGTGGGAACAATTCTCGGTATTAAGTTCAAGACTAAAGATACTCCTAAAGCGCACAAATATCTGGAATCTATGAATCTACGTCGTCCCTTGTGGTTAATGAGAGATAGAAGAGGAGTGTACAACAATATGCTAGCTGCACCTTACACAGTGAAGCCGACACTTAGAGGTTCTTTATTCTACTGGTTTAAGAGCGTTCGTTATCTGGCTATGTATGCAGCTACTATAATTAAAACAGTGGACGAGGTGCAACACAAGTTTGTTGGTCTAAAGACACATGACAATCACGTTATGCTGCAACGTCTGATTCCAGTGGTAATTCAACCATATTTGCCTCGTGACGTCGTAGAACGAATAGTGGCATTGTACAGATGGTGGCAGAGGTTATGCACCAGAGAATTAAAGAAGTCAGATGTGGTGGAACTGCAACAACAAATTGTGCACATCATTTGCAAAATAGAAAGGATTTTCCCCCCTACTTTCTTTGATATCATGATTCATCTAACGACCCACCTACCCGAGCAGATGCTTATTTCTGGTCCGGTCCAGTACACTTGGATGTATCCTTAAGAAAGGTACGTACAACTAATTAATTATACAGGTTTTTCGATCCATTATTTGTTTCACTTGAGATTACTAGCTATTTGTACTTATTCTACAATTAATTAATTGAACGTTTGATTTTGTAGACAGCTTGGACAGTATAAAGGATTTGTGAAAAATAGGTCGGCCCTGGATGGCTTCATGGCAGAGACATACCTAATGCATGAGTGTGTGACTTACTGCAATAGCCCACCTCCCACCGCCTTCGATCCCAGTGCCCGCATCAATCTTTTTGTCGTCACAAATGTCGTACGACCGTTTAGAGGAGTATTAAAAAAATTATTAACACGAGAAGAACTTATTGAGGCACATTGGATAGTGTTGTGAGACTATGACGAAGTTGAACCTTACATGATTCGGTACAGGGAGAAGCTTCAGGCGTTAAATCCGGACAAGAGTTCGGTGTGGTTTAAGAAAGTGGTTAAGATGAAGTTGCCCGATTATTTCTTCCAATGAGTACGTATGTTTACTTTTATTTAATTTATATACATGTTTGTAGAAATTAAACCCTTTAATTATATATATATATATATATATATTCTTTCTATTTTCACAGATAATTGATCTACAAAATCTGATAACCACGGGGGGTAGTGGTCCTAGCCAAAGCACTTGCTAGCAAGGAAGCCGATTAAACACTATATTTACCCCGGATATTTTGTGAACGGTGTAAAGTTTCATTCATTGGCCTGAAGTGAAGGAAGAACACAAAACAGTAGGGTAACGGTTAGGAAAGACAATGGTATATATTACGAGGCTCTTGTATATATCGTTCAGCTATGTTACGGGAATGATGTCAACGATTTCCTATTCAAGTGCAAATAGTTCAAGCGTACAAATGAAGACCTGTGCCTTTTATCATTCGATACAAACTCAAGTTGGTATGAGGATGAGCCTTTCGCTCTTGCCACCTTAGTTAGGCAGGTGTTCTATCTTGATGATCCGAAAGCTGGTGAAGGGTGGAAAATAGTAAACCATATCTCTCATCGAGGAATATGGAATCCATGACAGCTAAAAAGATGCCAACGACTGAAGATGTTGAAATACAAAGAGACATTACTGCATATCAAGAGCCTAATGTTTCTGTCATCCGCTCCGACATAATGGACCTGGTTCAAGCTGGTGAATGCTTACCCATGCCTAATGGTTGTACGGATCTAACTGAAGATGAGATTATTGATGTAATTAATGAGGTCGATGAAGAAGAGGCACAAGATGACAACGATATTCGTCGGACGATGTTTAGGATGATGAGGAGGACGGCCAATTAGATAATAGTGGTAAGGAGGATGATGAAGATCATGACGAAGAGTACAATATATTGACTAGGAATATTAATTGGTAATTAATTATTGTAATTAAACTTTTTTGACGTAATAATGCATGATTAATTATATATATTATGAGGAGGAGTAGATATAATTATAATTCTGACTTAATTTAATAATTAATTAATTAATTAATTTTAACTTTTAACTTTTTTGCATAATTAACTTCAAATTAATTAAAAAGTGAGATCGCTTCGACAGACGAAAATACAAATACAAATTAATTAATTAATCCGTATGATCAAGAATCACATTTTTCCTAAATCCTAAAACCTAGACGACGGAACGACTTTTCATAGTCTATGCCAAGGTAAACATACACAATATATATTAATTATATGACCCTAAATCCTAAAACTAGGACTTTAGACGACGCAAACGGGTCATACCAACGTCTAAGTAAACCCTAAACCCTAAAACTTTAACTTAGACGACGCAATGACACGTTTGCGTTGTCCAAGTAAGCACTTAGACAGCGCAAACGTGTAATTACATCGTCTAAGTGCATACTTGGACAACGCAAACGTGTCATTGCGTTGTCTAAGTTAAAATTTCTTAGTTTCACATCTAAGACAACGACCATGTAGATCATGTCCCAATGCATATTCTTTTCATCGAGACCATAGAGTAATCAATTCTTGGAGTGTGAGCGTCGACGGTTCCAAAATAGGAGTTACAGATTTTCGTGCATCCACGTTTCCAGTTTGTAAAAATTTCAGTTTTGCGGTTGATTGTGCCGATGAAACCCATAACGAACTTACTATTTACTGAAAACTATTCTACTTATATATTTTCCTTATGGTGAATGTATCCAACGGTTGTTTTGTCCAAATTCAATTTCGTTAATATTGATGTGCAGTGAGCCTATACTTAATAACACTTAAGTTATACACATTAGTAGATACTTAACAAGTTTAAAGATGTAAATTTATTCGTTGTCTTAAATCTCACTTTTTATATATACGATTCTTTAATTGATATTTTACAACAATTCCATTCGAATGATAGATTGGAAACTACTTTACGAATTATTTTTAAAAATTATTTTTACGAGAAATTGTACCTAGACGGCAGAGTAGGAGGGCTTTCCGTCGTCCAAGTGCTAACCTGGACGACGGAGATGGCCAACTCCGTCGTCTAGGTTTTTAAATTTTAGGCGGTCCAAATTCCATTGCCATTTTTTTGGGAACCGCTCAAAATTTGACCTAGACGACGGAGATGGCCGACTCCGTTGTCTAAGTTCAAATTTTGAACCATTCCCCAAAAATATGGCGGTCAACTTCTACCCGCCAATTAATTGGGTGGAGAAACCGATGTTGACTTAGACGATCGACATAAATTGGCTTTTCCGTCGTCTAAGTGAGAACTTGAATGACGCAAAATGAGTGCCCGTCATCTAGGTGAGATCCTGGTCACTTAGACGACGGAAAACAGGCCTCCGTCGTCTAAGTGAAATAGTATAACTACAGAATTCTGGGTAGTTTCAATCCATCCATCACTTCGCCTCTCTCCCTCTCTCTCTCTCTCTCTCTCTCTCTCTCTCAAACTCCGGCGACTCATTCCCTCAGGTGACTCCCTCCGCTGCCTCTCACCTCCTCCACCGTCGGTGAGTTTTCCTCACTCCCTCCGTCGCGTACGTACGTCGATCCTCTTCGCTCCCTCCCTCCACCTCCGAAGCTTCCCACCGGCACCGCCGTCCCCTCCAACCGCCCCTCCACCGCCGGTAGAAGAAATAATTTTTTTTACATACGTACGTATTTAGAATTTCTTTTTAATATGCATTTAGGTATAATAATATGTATTTAGGTATAATACGATGTCTTGTGTATAATTGTAAATTTGTAAATATGTAAATTGGGTAAATATATAGGTAAATATTGTAATTTGTTAATTATTATAAATTAGTAAATATTGTAAAATGGTAAAAATAATATATTCGTAAATATTTTGTAAATATTGTAAATTGTTAATTATTGTAAATTACTAAATATTATAAAATAGTAAAAATAACAAATTGGTAATTATTGTAAATTCATAAATATTGGAAAATGGTAAAAATAATATATTGATAAATATATTATAAATTGGTAAATCATGTAAATTAGTAAAAGTTATAAATTGGTAATTATTGTAAAGTTGTAATTATTGTAAATTGGTGAATATTGTAAATAGGGTAAAAATAATATATTGATGAAAATGGTAAAAATATACAAATTGAAGGTAAATATTAAAAATGATAAAATATAAAAATACTAAATATGAAAAAATGGTAAAATAGAAACATGATAAAACTAAATAGTAAATAGCCAAATTTGTAAATTGTTAAAAAAGATAAAAAAATTACAAATTGGTTAATATTAAAAAATGAAAAATATTAAAAAAAAGTAAATGTTGTGGTAAATATGAAAAAGATAGAATAAATCTATAGTAAAAATTGTTAAAAATAGTAAATGGTAAAGTAGTTATAATTAATGATAAAATAGATTTAATAGAAGATTTTTGCAACTCTTAGGTTAAAATGGCTCCGTGGAGTAAAAAGAAGGCACAAAAAGAGGCGGAAGATGCTTAACTCCGATGCTTTGTAAAGAAAAGGGGTTGGCAGAGCCAGGATCGAGGACAACGTCGCGCCTCCTCCGGACCCTTCAGCTGGTCCCTCGGATGCGGCGACTGGGAAAATTCCTAATGTCCTAGTTATACAGACCGATGACAATAACACCCCTTCCGGTCCATCATCGATGTCAGAAAGTGCCCAGGAGTGGGCCTCCGAGTCTATTCTTTACAGTGAGCGGCGCAAGGTCAGTAGGGCTGTGACAACCCGAACCAGAAATGGTATGTTTATCGGCTTGATTTGCGAGTTTCGTGAATAGTCGCGATTTTGTCGTAACTGGTCAATATGGTGGGTGTGTTAACGACTAAATTATTGGGTAAGAATTTGATTTGAGATCCTTCACGAAAGTTGTAGAGAATTTAATTCCGAAGTTATGGGAATTTTTGAAGGATTATTTCGAGTTACGTGTAATAAGTTATAAATATTTTTGGCCGTTGGATTTAGTCGTGTTTATCCGATTGGTTTCGATCCGTTTTCGACCGTTGATCATTTTTATCAGATAAGCTTGTGTTGAATTGAGCCATTTACTTTTTATCAGATTTGTCGAAGTTGGTTGACTTCAGGTGGAAATTGAAGAATTTGTTGAGATAAGTTCGTAGACATGAGAATCGTTGAAAACGGAGTTACGATGCAAAAGTTACGTTCAATCAAAATTTGTCGTAAAATAAATACGGAAGTTACCAAAAATGGAAAGTATAAATAGTGGGTTTCCTTTTTGGGTAAGTCAGACTTGGACTTTGGGGAGTTGACCGACTCAATTCGGGTGAATTGACTCACCCTTGTTCACCATTTCAGGCCGAGTTTTGTTTTCCTTCGATGTGCCTTATCCGTCGTCTTTTGGTCGTGATTCCTTCATGAAAGTTGTTGGGTTTGAGCTCCTCTTTCGGTGGCCGGATGAAGAAGTTATGGCTTGTCAAAGTTCGGGAATTTCGGTGGGTTTTTCGGTGAAATCGCCGGCGACGGTGGCGACGGTGGAGGCCGAGATGGAGGTCGACCCTATAGGGGTTTTGTAGCCCTTGGGGAGAGGAAACTTTTAGAAGTGGTCTTGCACCTTGTCGTGGCCAGTGGTGGCCGATCGGAGTGCATGAATTTTTGGCGAGGGTTTTCGACTTCAAGGTGAGATTTGGACCTTTTCCGGTCAAATTTGGGCTTAAGTTTGAACTAGAAAGTTGTTGGAAATGTCGAGATCTTCAAATCCATGTATAGGTTGAAATTTTCTGGGCCGATGACATTTTTCGGCGGCGGCCCTGCGGTTTTCCGGCCGAGGTGATTTTCTACAAGTTTTATGTCGTTTTGCTCGGAATCGCGCACCGATCGCAGTGGTGAGGTTTATATTTTGAATTGAGCATCGAAATTTGTGACTAGGTTTTATAGTGTTTTTATTGGATTTTTGACGATTTCGTCGATATTGAGTTATATATTTTTGGGAATGGTTGGTTCTCAAGATGTGGTTCAGAGTTTTGAGTTATGATTTTGAACAGTGCTATTTATGATTATTCAGGAGATCGAGATCGTACGCTTGGCGAGGGATCTTCCGTCGGATCTTGGGATTAGCGCGTTTGCGCGCTGTGCTTATCTGTGAGTGGATATTTATTTACACTGTCGTAGCGAGTTCTTGGTTTCAGTATTTATTTCTAGTACAGTATTGAGATTATTTATTGTTTTGGAGGTATTGTTTTATGTTTTATTGGTGATGACATTTACTTAGCATCGATGCATTGACTACTCGGCTGATCACCGGTAGTCCAGTTCCAGGCTTGAGAGATTCACCTGATGTGCCCACTAGGCTTGAGAGATTCGCCTAGTCTATCACAGTTGGGCTTGAGAGATTCGCCCGACACCTCCATTTATTTTAAGAACTCTCATTATTTTTATGTTATGTAAATGGTGAAAGACATATGTTTATTTTCGTCCACTCACTCTAACGATTTTATTTGCCTTTCCCCTGGGCTTTTCGGTTTCCGTGTCCAGTTTGCAGTTCGGATTATGGTGTCGCACGTCGCAGTCGGAGACTTAGTATTTGAACTACTTTTCTTTCTCAGTAGGTTTCTTGTTTAGCCTACTGTTGTGTATTTATGTATATATATATATATATATATTTACTAGAGATCGCTCTGAATACTCTGATGTTTATATTTTCATATGATTTTCCCGGATTTCTGTAAAGTTATAGTTTTTGCTTCTTACTTTATATTATATTATGATTTTCAGAAATCTGGATGGGATTGGTGCCCACGGTTTGGCTTTTGTGGCATATGATGAAGTGTGTTTTCGGGTGCAGGTTAATGGTAATTCTGCGATATAGTGAAACTCTGCGGAAATTTCTATGGTTTCTGAAAGTTCGTGTTTTCAGAAGGGGTTTGATTCCAGTTTAGGAAACTAAATATGGGTTGGGTCCTTTCAAGGGCTCCGTCAGACCCTCAACCGAAAAGGACCTGAAGATTCGGAACGGGCAAAAAATCTGAGAAGTTGTTCAAGGCGATCGGGCAAAACATCCAGTTACCGTACGATGATTTCACCGATAGCCCTCCCACCTCGTAGTCTAAGTGATGACTTTCGTAGTCTAAGTGATGACTTAGACTACAAAACATATATACATACGTGATCTAAGTGATCACTTAGACTATGGAATTGTTTCGTGGTTTAAGTCATCATTTAGACCACACAATAATTTTGTACTCTAAGTGATGACTTGGACGACGCACATATCATTTGCGTCGTTTAATTACAACTTAGACCACGCAATAATTCCGTAGCCTAAATATTATTTGCGTCATCTGATCCTACCTTGGACGAAGGAATTATTGCATTGTCTGAGACGTTACTTGGTCCACGTAATGGACTATTTCCATCGTCCAAGTGCTTAGACTACTGCACTTGAACGATGAACTTTAGATGACGGAGATTCCGTAGTCTAAGTACTTAGACGACTGAAACTCTATCCTAGACGACAGAAATGGTCCGTGCTCTAAGTGAGTTTTTCTTGTAGTAATTAGACTTCAGTTAAATGACAGTAAACTCTTTATTGCCTATAACAACACACTACAAATTGTAATGAAGCACAGTGAAAGACAATGAAGGTACAGTTAGACACTAGTGAAGTATAATTAGGCTTCAGTTAAATGACAGTGAACTATGTATTGCCTACAATTAGGCTTCAGTTAAATTACAGTGAACTTAAATCGTTCGGAATTGAAAATACGATATGATAAACTACATAGCTAGATTACAAATTACTAAAATACAGGAGGAGCAGACGCGCCTCCGAGTCCCCCGCCTCCAGCCGTGTCGTCGTCGTCGAGGTATGGGTTCGGAGGAGGTTGACACTGTTGTCGAGCCTGATTTTCCATGAGGGCGACCAGCTGAGCTATCTGCGCTTCTTGCTGATCAAGCCTCTGACGCATAGATTGTGTTTCCTCCCGTGCGAGTCGAGCCTCTTCAAAGGCTGCTTGGACGGCCGAAGCCTGAAAACCTTTCCTCGCTGAACATCCCGTAGATGAGTCGGAGGACAAATCTCGCTGCACCTTGCGTCCCATGCTCCTAACCTCCTTGTCAGCTCGATGACCATATACCTCATCGGCGATTGTAATTTGGCTCTCCATTGATAGAGGAGGCAGGTCTTTCGGCGGCAAATTCGGGTGTGCAAGCTACGTGTTGGCCAATTTCTCCTGTGCCCGTTGTACCAACCTCGCATGAAAATAATAATAATAATAAAAATTAAATAATTATAAATTTGTACGAAAATTTAATAAATAATAATTAAATAATAATTACGCTAATTAAGAAGAAATATATACGGCACTTACGCCGTATTGACTCGCTTCATTGTCGAACTCAGACGTCACGTAAGCGCTGACGCTAGCATCCAGATAATGGTGTGTGGAGCCCTTATCTTTGTGCTCCTTTGCAATTTGGATCATCTGCTTGAAGCTGGAGGTATGATGTTTCTCCTGGTTGGTCTTGTTGATTTTCGAGAATTTCTGTTGGACAACATAAATCATTAAAAAAATTATTAATTAACTAAAATAATGATAATTTAATTTTTTCAATTTAAATAAAAAAATAATCACCTTATCTTCTTCTGCTTGGAAATGGGTGATCAACCAGTCCCACTTATCTTCCATATCCCCACGCAGCTCTACGGGGCTAGGCACAGGGCCGATATCTTCATAATACTTATGAAGTTTTACTTACAATCACGGTAGATGGCGTTGGCGGTTTGGTTGATGTGCCTAAGCATCTTCGGTGTGGGATCCACCTCATATTGTTCCTACAAGAAATGAATAAAAAATTATAATCGTATATATTATGAAATTATGATTTTTATTGGTTATTAGAAAATAAATTTAAAATTGTACGTATTACGTACCGAAAGTTCTTTAAACACTTTCGCCTTCTCTTCATCCGGCAACTCCTTCCAAGTAGGGGCATTCATACGAACCCTGTTGCGAAGGATTGACCCGATGTTGTACGATGAGAGACTAGCTAGCTGAGATGTGAGATGGCCAACGGTGAAATCGTCGTACGACAACTGAATCTTTTGCCCGGTCGCCTTAAACAATTTCTCAGATTTTCCGCCTTTCACGAGACCGCGAGTCTTTTTGGATTAAGGGTCTGTCGGGGCCCTCCTGAGCTTGCGCCGCGCGCTGTAGAGGATGGACTCAGAGGAGGCCGACTACGCCTGAGCACTTTCTGCCATGGACCTCGGACCGGAATGGGCGTCATCACTAGTCGGGATAGGTGGGGCAACGGGAATTTTCCCAGTGGGCGCTGTCGAAGGACCAGCTGAAGGGTCCGGAGGAGGCACGTCGTTATCCTCCTCTAACTCCCAACAGACTTGCTCTGCTAAATGTCGGAGTAGAGTATCTTCGGCATTCTTTTAGGCCTTTTTCTTTCCCATTGGGGCCATTTTAATCTAGAAGTTGTTAAAATATTACTACCATAACAATTATATATAAAAATTTATGATAATTATTTACAACTATTGAGTGTGCCTAAGATTTAAAGAGAGTACACTAGCTTGATGTTTAGGTCGTTCAATGGACGCGTGACCCACGCGATAAAGTATAAACTTTCAATCAATTAGCTTGGGTTAAATTGAAAAACATGATCAGTTAGGGATAGAGATAACGCGAGAGGCAAGATTAATTTTGACAAAACACCCCGAGGCTAGCCAAATCAATGGTATATACTCTATTGGTGTTAGTCTTTCTTAGATCCAAAACCTGTCACCAGCCATAACCCGTGTTTAGACACCATGTCTGACATTCAGCCAATCTTTCGAAAATTTACCCTCCCTCAAGTCCTTTGCAAACTCTGCCATCAACCTCGTGTCCATAACTTCACTTAGGTTATGATGTGCGGTCATGAAATCCACACCTCACGAGGGGTTAAGGAGATAAGCTAGGAAATGAGACGTCATCTATTCCAAAGAGTGCGACTTAATAAACCAAACTTATGTACTAAATTTAAATCTAAGACTACCAATTTACTACAAAATTTTCATAATTACCAATTTATTATTTTTAATAATTCACTAATTTACCATACTTACTACAAATTTAAAATATTACAACAATATTTACAAATTATAATTAAATGCAATAATAATTACCAATTATAATATTAATTACAACAATGTTTAATTACAATAATTAATTATTAATTACCATGCCTTTACTGAAAGGACCCAACCCCGATTTAGCTTCCTAAATCGGAATCAAACCCCTTCGAAAACACGAACCAACAAAAACTTTTCGAAATTTGGGCAGAGTTTCGTTACTAGCGTGGAATTACCATTACCTGCACGCGGAAAATACACTTCATCCTATGCCACAAAAAGCAAACCGTGGGCACCAATCCCATCCGGATTTCTCAATATCTCAACAGTAAAGTAAACAATACATATAATAGTACTTTACCGAAATCCGGGTTTAAAATCGTATAACATATTCCACAGAAAGCTCAGAGCGACATCTAATACATAACCATATACGCATACCACAGTAGGTAGAACAATAAACCTACTGGATGAAACAAAGTAGCTCGAGCACTATGCCTCCGACCACGACGTGCGACACCAGAGCCTGAACTGCAAACTGGGCACGAAAACCGAAAAGCCCAGGGGAAAGACAATAAACACGTTAGAGTGAGTGGACGAAAATAAATGTCTTTCACCAGTTTATATATGTTATAAACACATATGCGAGTCCAGGTAAATAAAAATAATAAAGTACACGAGGTAAAACCGTAATCCTCCAGCGTACTGAGCATGCAAGTAAAAATCCCACGGGGTCACTCATGGACACACACCGTGCTAGTACAGTCAGAATCACGGAGTCCCAGACTTCCACGCGATTCTAGCCAGAAAGGCCTCAGGTCAGAGGTCTGCCTCCCCCCGGTACAGGTCACGGGTCAGGAGTCACAGCCTCCCCCGGTACACAGCCTCGGGGATCAGCCGGGATGCGAGTGTATCGATACAACAACATATAACGACTGTACTCTGTGTAAACTAAATCACAAACATTTCGATGCAAATACATGAACAGCATATAAATGTATGTATACTCGTATACGTATATTCGTATAAGTATATCGTATAATCGTAAAACACATGCTCAAATATCCGAAATCTCATAGGCATGCTCAAGATCGTAAATCATATAAAAGACTCGCAAACAATCCGTGAAAAGAAATGTCCACTCACAGACTGGCGTAACGCGTATCGCGTTAACCCGTGATCCGGCGGAAAGTCCATCGCCAAAACAACGATCACGAAACCCTTGAATGTTCACAAAGTTCATTATTCAAAATCATAATCCGACAATACAAATCAAACCACGAGAAACCACCGTTCTCGGAAACAGATAAATCAAAGTCGACGAATCGTCGAAAATCCGTATATACCACTTCAATACCTCGCTTAACGTTCGGACGCTCAACTCGAAAAACGAACCTCCCCACTACGATCGGAGCGCGATTTCGAGTCAAATGACATGCGACTTGTCGAAAGTCAAAAAGTCAACCTTGATCGTTGACCGCCGTCCACGGCGGCGCCGCTGCCGGCCGAAGCATTTCAAGGCGGAGCCACCCCTATTCCACTCCAAATCGTCCACTGAGCAACTTTGTCAACTGCACCGAAGTCCAATTCTCACTCTAACATGGTCAATTTCATGAAAAACCGAATGAACACACAAATTTCAAATCCAAAATTCTCCTTCCACAATCAAACTTAGGACTCCAAACTTACATGGTAGCTTGCTAGTGATGAGAGCTACAAAGCCCACTCCAAATTTCAGCTCGAATCGGCTAGAAATATCAAACCCGAAATCACCAAGTTTCTCCAATTTTGGGCCGGAAAATTCTTCCTCTCCGGTGAGTCTCGGAGTGCATGGTGGCCGGAAACATGATGAGGGAGGTGAGGCGAAGAGATTGGGACCGGTGCCGCCCCGTGGGGTGGCCGGAAACACCTCGCCGGCGTGGAGGCCGGCCATGCCGTCGTGAGCCATTCCCTCCCCACCGAGTTGACTCAGTCAACTCGGTCAACTTCTCATTTAGAAATGTTGACTTTCCCATTTTGGTAACCTGCTATTTATAGCCTTTCCCAATTTGGAAACTCATAATTATCCATTTCGACAAACTTCAAACGCGCGTAACTTTCTCGTCGTAATTCCGATTCCGATAATTCTCGCGGCCACAAACTCGTCTCGACATATTCTTCAATAATCACCCAAAGTCAAACACATCGGCCAATCGGATAAAAAGTCAACTGTTCAGCCCAAACACATAATAAATCGACTAAACCAACAACAAACGGAAATATTCGCAACTAATTCCTCGTAACTCCAAATCATGCTCCGGAAGTTCCCACGAACTCGAAATTAAATTCTGAACAACTTTCGTGAAGAAGCGGAGACCAATTTCTCGTCCGGTAATTTAGTCGCGAACAAACCTGCCATTTAAATCCGTTTCCGTCGAAACTTTAAATATTCATAACTAATTCATCGGTCGTCCAAATAACGATCCGAAACCGCCCATGAACTCATAATCACACGTACAACGACTCTCGAGAAGAGACCCAGCTTCAATTCTTGGCCAATAATTAAGTCGTTAGCAAGCTCGGCGATTCCGAACAACTGTCGGATACCAGTGACTACGCAGTAACTCACGTACATAGCTGGTCATACTGCTGATTCTGGTTCGGGTCGTCACATTTACAATAATAATTATCATGCATTTACTAACTAATATTAATTATTATTACCAATTATTACTAATATATTATTTTTACTAATTAATTTACCAATTTAGTAATTTTTTAATTAAATTATTATTATGTTAAAAAATTTAAAAATTACTGAAATGATGAATCGCGGGAGAGCGGAGTCACCGAAGGGAGGGAGGGAGTCGGCGGAAAGTCGTCGGAGTGGAGACTCACCGGAGTGAGGGAGTCGCCGGATTTTTAGTCGTCGGAGAGTCGCCGGAGGAGGGAGGCCGGATTTTTGAGAGAGAGTGAGAGAGAGAGAGAGAGGAGAGGGATGATTATTTGAGAATGGGATGAGGAAAAAGGCTCGACCTTGCTGCCTTTTATAGAGTTTCACTTAGACGAAAGATCCCATTTCTCCGTCGTCTAAGTGCACTTGGACAACGGAAACGGGTGTTTCTGTCGTCTAAGTGAACTGTTTCAAATTTTAGAACCGGCGCCCAATTAATTTGATGGGTGGGAGTTAACCACCATAATTTTGGGGAGCGTTTCAAATTTCACTTAGATGACGGAGATGCATATTTGAACCGTTCCCAAAAAATTTGGCAGTGGAAATTGAATTGCCATAATTCTTCAACCTAGACCACGGAGAAGGTATGTTTCCGTCGTCCAAGTGACCACCTGGACGACAGAGATGGTTAATCTCCGTGGTCTAGGTGAAATTTACGTAAAATTAATTTTTAAAAATCATTCGCAAGGAAGTTGCCGATTTGTCATTCGAATGAAATAGTCAAAAAATATCGATTAACGCATCGTATATATAAACAATTGAATTTAAGACGACAAATAGTTTTACGTCTTTCAACTTGTTAAGTATATACTAATCTTTATAACTTAAGTGTTATTAAGTATAGGCTCATTGCATATCGATATTAACGAAATTGAATTTGGACAAAACAACCGTTGGATACATTCACCATAAGACAATATATATATAAATAGAATAATTTTCAGAAAATAGTAAGTTCGTGAAGGGTTTCATCGGCAAAATTAACCGCAAAACCGAAATTTTGACAAACTGGAAACATGGATACACGAAAATTCGTAACTCCTATTTTGGAACCGTCGAAACTCACACTCCAAGAATTGTTTACTCTATGGTCTCGACGAAAAGAATATCCATTGGGACATGGTCTAGATGGTCGTTGTCTTAGATGAAATTACGAAATCTTAACTTAGACGACGCAAACAACCGTATGAGTCGTCTAAGTGCGTACTTGGACGACGCAAACACATGTTTGCGTCGTCCAAGTGAAAATTCCCTTAATTTAGGGTTAGGGCCTTAGGGTTTAGCGTTTAGGGTATACTTAGACGACGGTTTGACCCTTTTGCGTCGTCTAAGTACTATTTTTAGGATTTAGGATTTTATATATGTATAATTAATTAGTATTGTGTTTAATTACCTTAGTATGGACTACGAAAAGTCATTTTTCGTCCCCGTTTTAATTGTCGTGAAAATTAATTAATCTGATTTGATCGATAAAATTATCGACCGATCTGATCCTCCAGATTAATTAATTAATTTTAATTTACGTCGGTCGAACCGACCACTCTGTTTAATTAATTATTAAATTAATTAAATAGTGTAATTAATAGTTGTACATACGTACTCCTCCTCATAATATATATTAATTAATCGATCGATCATGCATCATTACAATAATTACAATAATTAATTACCAATTAATATTCTTCGTCGTTATATTGTACTTTTCGTCATAATTGTCATCATCCTCATCCCCGTTATCTGATTGCTTCTCCTCCTCATCACACTCAACATCGTCGGACGAATAACCTGAGTCCTCGTCCTCATCCTCATCATGCGCGTCATCTTCATTTACCTCATTAATTGCATCAATAATCTCATCTTTAGTTAGATCTGTACAACCATCAGGCATGGGTAAGCGTTCACCTACTTGAACCAGGTCCATTATGTCGGAGTAGATGATAGAAATATTAGGCTCTTGATAGGCAGGGATGTCTCTTTCCAGTTCATCAGCATCTTTAGTCGCTGGTGTCCCTTCAATTGTCGTAGTATTCCATATTCCTGGATGAGAGATATGATACACTATTTTTCACCCTTCACCAGCTTTCGGATCATCAAGATAGAACACCTGTCTAACTAAGGTGGCGAGAGCCAAAGGCTCATCCTCATACCATCTTGAGTTTGTATCGACTGATAAAAGTCTCAGGTCTTCCTTTGTACGCTTGAACCATTTGCATTTGAATAGGAAAACGTTGACATCATTCCCGTAACATAGCTGAACGACATATACAATAGCCCCGTAATATAGATCATTGTCTTTCCCAACAGCTACCCCACTATTTTGTGTTCTTCTTCCTTCATCTCGGGCCAATGAATGGAACTTTACACCGTTTAAAAAATATCTGGGGTAAATATAGTGTTTAATTGGCTTCCCTGCTAGCAAGTGCTTTGGCCAGGACCACCACCCTCCGTGGTTTTCAGATTTTTGTAGATCAATCATCTGGGAAAATTAAAGGGTTTACTTTCTACAAACATGATCGATATGTATATTAACTAAATACCGAGACATACGTACGTACGTACCCATTGGAAGAAATAATCGGGGAACTTCTTCTTAACCATTTTCTCAAACCACGCCGAACTCTTGTCCGGATTTAACACCTGAAGCCTCTCCCTGTATGACATCATGTACGGATCAACTTCATCACAGTCTCGCAACACTACCCAATGTGCCTCAATAAGTTCTTCCTGCATTAACGATTCCTTTAATACTCCTTTAAACGGTCGTATGACATTTGTGACGACAGAAAGATTGATGCGGGCACTGGGATCGGAGGCAGTGGGAGGTGGTGGATCTTTGAGGTACATGTTACAGTAAGTAACACACTCATGCATTAGGTATGTCTCGGCTATGGAGACATCCGGGGCCGACCTGTTTTTGACGAATCATTTATACTGTCCAAGCTATCTACAAAATCAAACGTTCAATTAATACATTGTCAGTGTTCTAAAAAACGGCCGCCTAGACGCCGACTAATCGGAAAAAACCATATTATGGCCTAATTTTGGTCCTGGGCGGGATAGTTAGGCGGAAACCGACTAATCGACAATTAGGCAGGCGACTAACGACTAATCGGCAATTAGGCGCCGCCTAGGAGGGTTTTTTTTATAATATATATATTCTTTTAAATTAAGAGATACAACGCAAATGAAGGAATTCTAAATAGAAAATCTAATACAATTTCTTTCGCGAAATGTCATCTCTCTCCTTCTGCAAACGCCGCGACTTGGACACCGCTCGCTGATCACCTCCGTCGCCGCCACTTGCCATCCACAGCCGCTGTGCCCGCTCGCCGTCCACCTTCGGTGATTTTCTCTTCTCACTTCTCTCCCTTATAATCCCTTCTTCCTCTGAATCCTTTCTTAAACATCAATTGGTACGTTTTCGAGACAGACCTGAGTTGGGAAAGAAGATTCATCATTGTTTGTTATATATTGATAATTTGATATGATTAAATGTGGGTAAGAGCATAGTATTGGGGGGTTTGAAAATGGGTGGTTATGGTGGTGTTGATGAATTATCAGTTTCGAAATAGATAATTTCATATTTTTGGGATTCCTGTTTATGCGCATCTATTTCAAAAAATTGAGATGGATGGTTAATTGGATTTCTTTATAAACTTAGTTTAGAAATTTTATGATATTTCTTTATAATTTTTACTTTATGTTTCAAATTACAATATACCATATAAATATATAATTAATTAAATATATATAAAAAATGATCAGCCTAATTACCGCTTAATTACTTATTAAACTCTGCCTAAACGCCTAGGCGCTAGGCAGTACCTCCACCGCCTAATTCAGCCTAGCGCCTTTTGGAACCTTGTACATTGTAGAATAAGAATAAGTACATATAGCTAGTAATCTCTAGTGGAAGAAATTATGAATCGAAAAACCTGTATAATTAATTAGTTGTACGTACCTTTCTTGAGGATACATCCAAGTGCACTGGATCAGACCAGAAATGAGCACCTGCTAGGGCAGGTGAATCATTAGGTGAATCATGATGTCAAATAAAGTAGGGGGACTCTGCTGTGATGTGCACAATTTGTTGTTGCAAATGATGTGCACAATTTTTTGTTGCAATTCCACCACATCTGACTTCTTTAATTCTCTAGCGCATAACCTCTGCCACCATCTGCATAATGCCACCATTGGTTCTACGACGTCACGAGGCAAATATGGTCGAATTACCACTAGAATCAGACGTTGCAGCATAACGTGATAGTCATGTGTCTTTAGACCAACAACCTTCTATTGCACCTCGTCCACTGCTCCAATTATAGTAGCTGCATACGTAGCCGGATAACGAACGCTCTTAAACTAGTGAAATACAGAACGTCTAAGTGTCGGCTTCACTCTGTAAGGTGCAACTGGCATCTTGTTGTACACTTCTTTCCTATCCCTCCTCAACCACAAGGGACGACGTAGATTCATAGATTCCAGATCTTTGCGCGCTTTGGGAGTATCTTTAGTTTTGAACTTAATACCGAGAATTGTTCCCACCACGTTGTCGCACACATTCTTTTCTATGTGCATCACGTCCAAGTTGTTCCTCAGCTTCAACTTTGACCAGTAAGGGAGTTCAAAGAATATACTTTTGCGATGCCAATAGTTGAGATCATGTGGATGTATTGGATTGCATTTCTTTATATTCGCGTCATTGGTCAACACACCAAATTCGAAATAGCTCAACCTCTCTAAAATCTCTTCGCCCGACCAACCCCCGGGGTTTATGATTGTTCTCTACTGTCCCGTCGAAATGAGTTTTATCCTATCGCCACAGGTGGTCGTGAGGAAGCCATCTACGGTGATCCAAGTAACACACCTTCCCTGCGTGCCAACTAGAGTTCACGTCGTCCAAACATATAGGACATCCATTATATCCTTTCGTCCTGCAGGCTGCCAACATCTCATACGCTGGAAAATTGCTGATCGTCCACATTACGGCATCCCTCATCGTGAACATCGTGATAGTGAATTTGTCATAAGTTGGGACTCCATTTTGCCACAACAGTTTCAGCTCATCGATCAAAGATCTGAGGTAGACATCTAAGCACTTCCCTGGAGATTTAGGACCTGGAACTAGTAGAGTAAGGAAATTAAATTCATTGTTCATGCACATCCACAGAGGCAGGTTGTACGACATCAAAATAACTGGCCAAGTGCTGACGGTTGATCTATGCATTTTATGCTTGATTCCTAATGTCTTTCTCTTTACATTTAGTTTTGTTTTGACCTTAGTAAATATGTTTCTAACTTACTTTATGTTTATAGGACAAAATAAGGAGGAATTCATAAAGGAGACAGAAATGAGCTAAAAGCGTGCTAAGGAGGAAGCTCTTAATTCCAGAAAAGAAATGGTCTGAGAAATGGTCTTCAAAATAGTTACTAAAATGCTTTCCCACATGGTGTCAAGAATTGAAGACCAAATTCCAAATGAAATGGATGCCAAAATGGTGGACAAAAAGTTGAAGACATTTCTCCTGCGCAATCCAGGAATGAGCAAAAATGGCGGAATATATGGAGCATAAATGATGGACGAATTTGGCGGATATTCCATGAATATTTATACCTGATTTGAGGGTCAAAATATGTGCAAATATATGGTATATTCGGCCAAGAAAGATTGGGGAATAAGGAATGCAAGATTTGAAGATATGAAGATTTCCTTTTTCTTGAAGAAGAAGAAAACAGGGCAGCCAGGTCACTTAACGTCTAAAATACGTAGTAAATCCAATTAAATTCCAAATATGGCATTACTTATATGGATTTTATAGCCCTTTGAATAAGATTTCCAATGAAACAAGAATCAGAATTTTTCAGGATCTAGAACTCTGGAAAAACGTATTTGAAGACAGACTGTCAGATTTACCCGGGTACATGAGGAAAGTCTTGTTTTGGTAGGAAAAGACCTAATCTTCTTCTATAAATTGGGGAGCTCGACTCATTCATAATCATCACACATCATAGACACCAAAGCTCTGCCCAAAACACCTCCCAAGTCGTCCTAAGCGTAATTCCCTCCAAGGCTGAAGCTCCCTCCTCACGGATCAAGAATAATCGGCGCTCTTGGTCTTGTTCTTGAGAATCCATCCACTCGAGGTGTTGTTAGTGCTTTTCACAGACTCCAAAAATGTAACCATAAACCTTCTATCTCATATTTTGTCTTGTAATGAATTCGGTTTATGACTTGTGATTTGTTTAATAAAGGCTATGCGTTTTTACCTACTTATGTTACCTTCCATGTGTTCTTAGTTTTTGGTCTTTGACTTGTATGCATGCTTGTATGCTTAAAGCTTCTTAATGTGTTGGGTGATACGCTATTCGTTCCTCCCTAGCATGTTTTGTATGAATCTTAGATAAATTAAGGTGTAGGCGCTGATGAAGCACCAAATGTCCCTCCCGTCGTTGAGGGTTTCCCCCATATTGAGCCAGTCGAGCCATTACCTGGAGCTCATGTGAACACAAGAGGTATGGACAAGTACAACAACCTGATTGCATTGCAACAGACTCCGTTGTACGACGGTTGTAGTAAGACTATTCTTGAAAGTGTGATGGGAGTGATGCAGCTCAAAATGGAAAACAAAATGTCTGTCAAAGCTGTTGATTCTTGGTTGAAGTGGACTGCTTCGCTACTGCCACCCGGTCATCGTCTTCCTACCACTCATCATAAGGTGCGACATATCCTGAAAGATCTTGGGCTTTCCTACATCAAAATCCATGCATGCAGATATGATTGTATTCTCTTCTGGGGAAAAGATCTCGAAGACCTTGAAGCCTGCCCGGTATGTTTTACAGAAAGGTATAAGTTGACTCCTGCAGGCAACAAGAAAGCTGTGAAGATACTTCGATATTTCCCGCTTATTGATAGGCTGGAGTGGTTGTTCATGTGTGCTTTCACGGCCGAAGCAATGAGATGGTGGGCTGAGAGGAATTTGCCTCACGATGACACCCTTATACACCCTTCCGACGGAGAGGCTTGGAAGCACATGGTCAGGGAGTTTGATCATTTTGCAGCAGAGGTCCGAAATTTTTGGCTAGGGCTCTCATCTGACGGATTCAACCCTTTTGGCAACATGAGTCTTCAATACAGTATATGGCCAGTTATTTTGGTACCGTACAACCTTCCACCATGGATGTGCATGAAGAAGGAATACAATATGCTCACTCTGTTAATTCCGGGCCCGGGTTATCCAGGAAAGTGTCTCGATATGTATTTGAGGCCTTTGATTGAGGAGCTTAAGTACTTGAGTGAGTGTGGCCACCCCACTTACGATAGGTTCAAAAATGAGATGTTCCTGATGCATACCATGCTTGTTGGCACCATCAGTGATTTTCCTGCCCGCGGTATGTTGTCGGGCAACGTTACCAGGGGTTACAGGGCTTGTTCAGAGTGCATGACGGTTGATTGTTGCAGTCCTCATTGTAGTAAAATTGTTCAGATGCGTCACCGTTGTTGGCTTCCATATGATCACCCATTTAGGCAGGATCCAGACGCGTTTAATGGGACTGTGGAAACAGGTGTGGCACCCAGGCGATGGACAGGGGAAGACATTTTGGAAGTGTTGAATGAATATGATTTTGGCCAGCTGAGCAATCATCCTGACATAGTGGCGTCAATTCCAGACAAGCCCGAAAGGTATAAGTTTTGGACACACAAGAGCATATTCTGGGAACTCCCCTACTGGCCCAGGTTGCCTATCAGACACTACCTAGATGTCATGCACATAGAGAAGAATGTGTGTGAAAGTGTGGTGGGCACAGTTCTTAACTTGGAGGGGAAAACAAAAGACATCCCTAAGGCACGCATTGATCTGAAAGCTATGGGACTGCGGAAACATTTGTGGTTAAGAGATGGTAAGAGAAAAATGCCGCAAGCTCCTTACACCGTCATGCCGAAGCATAAGCATGAAATTTTTCGGTGGATGAGTAATGTTAGGTATATATTCTTATATATGACTATGCAGTACGGAAATTGGTTTGCCTTAAATTTTTACCGGATTATGGTTATATGCGAGAAATATAATTGTTGCCTATGGCTATATATATATATATATGCAGGTATCCTTATGGCTATGCAGGAAATTTAAGCAGGTGTGTTAACTTCCGGGACAATAAGATGTACGGATTAAAGAGTCATGACTGCCATGTACTACTTCAACGCCTTTTCCCTATTTTCATTCGAGGGTACCTGCCCAAAGAGGTGGTGGAGCCGTTGGTGGCCTTGTCAAGATTCTTTCAGAAGTTATGCACCAGGGAAGTTAAAAAATTAGATCTCAGGGAGATGCAAGATGACATCATTTTTATCATGTGCAAGCTTGAGAGGATATTTCCGCCAAATTTTTTCGACATCATGCCACACCTAATGATCCATCTTCCCGAACAATTGTTCCTTACCGGTCCCGTACACTACACTTGGATGTATCACATGGAAAGGTACATTTGGTTTGCCTCTGTTTTTATATGTAAAGTCTTATTTTTACCTTAGTTAACATGCACTTGTTAACTTGTAGACAATTGGGAGCCTACAAGGACTATGTGAAGAATAAATATGCACCTGAAGGGTGTATCGCTGAAGCATATGTTGCGCATGAGTGTGTAACGTACACCAAAGTGTATTTGGGAGCGGTTGAGGACCCCCAACAACAGATGCCGATAGATGAACCCCAGTTCAACCTTTCTATCATCTCCAATGACGTGGTAGTACAGGGAAACTTGCCAAAGTCGTACAAGTTGGATGAAAATGAGGTAGCCATTGCCCACTGGTCGGTACTGATTAACTGTGAAGAAGTACAATATTGGAAAAACTATCATCTTCACTGCCCTGCTATTGCCAGAAATGTTGATTACCACAACAAGACGTTTGCAAACTACTTTGGTTAATGGGTAAGGGTAACTGTGTATATGTCTTTTTTTTATTGCCATTTTCCTTATATAGCATGTGTGTACGTGGTTTTGTGGTTTCTATGTTCTTAATTTCTTGTGTGGTTTCTTATCGTTTTCAGATGAACCATGTAGCAAATGATGGTTGCCCAGAGTGGTCAAACGAATTGAGGGTCCTGGCGATGAAACCGATAGCTTCAAAAGTTTACTCGATGTGTCAGGTCAATGGCGTGAAATTTATATGTGAAAATCGAGACGACCGACTGAAAATACAGAATTGTGGGGTGATGGTCCATGGTGGGCAGGATGGCGTTGACTATTACGGTGTCCTTCATTCAGTTGTTGAACTAATTTATGGGAACCGCATGAAAGTGCACTTGTTCAAGTGTAGATGGTTTGATACTAGCCCGGAGAACACAAGGACCGATCAATACGGAACATTTTCGGTGAATACTGCTACTAGCTGGTATGAAGATGACCCTTTCATTCTTGCCTCATCAGTAAAACAAGTGTTTTACCTGGACGATCTTCTTAACAAAGTCCCGTGGAAGGTGGTTAACCATGTTGCTCATAGAAACATATACAGTGCTGCCACACTTGGTGATACCGCAGATGATGAGGAAGTTAATGCATACCAAGAGCCGAACGCTTTTGACATTCTGGAATCATCTACGATTCGCCTTAATAATGTGAGATCTGGGAGTGTGGTTCGAATTACTAGAGCAGAACTTCTCGATGTTAATCCATATGAAGTTGATGCTGATTCAGATGACGAGGAGTGGCACATATTGCCAGAGGTGACCTATGAAACCGAGTCAGACTCGAGTGATGAAGATGATTACGATTATCATCCTTAGTACGTTAATGATGTAGTCGGAAATCGTTGTCGGAAATTGTAGTCGGAAAATGTAGTCAGAAATTGTACGTAGTCGGAAATCATGTTGGAAATTGTAGGTGGAAAATGTAGTCGGAAAATGTAGTCGAAAAATGTAGTCGAAAAATGTAGTCAGAAAATGTTGTCGGAAAATGTAGTCGGAAATTGTAGTCGGAAATTGTAGTCGGAAAATGTTGTCGGAAATTGTAGTCGGAAAATGTAGTAGTCGGAAATTGTAGTAGTCGGAAATTAAGATGCATATCAACTCGTAAATCGTAGTCGGAAATTGTACGTAGTCGGAAATCGTAGACGGAAATTGTTGTCGGATATTCTTCGAGAAATGTCAACATTACCAACGAGTTGATAAGCAACTCGTTGGTAATGACATTACCAACGAATTAAACTAACTCGCCGGCAATGTTTACTGGTTATGCAAGAACCCAGCTCGAACCCGAGCTTCATTTCTGCTTATCCTCTCCTCCTCCTCTCCTCCTCTCCTCTTCCCAACTCGTTCCGGCCAGATTTGGAGCTCAAAACTCTCTTCCTCTCCTCCCCTCTCCCCTCCCCTCACCTCCTCTCCCTTCTCCTCTCTCCTCACTAAATATCTAGATTTCAAATTGAATTTTCTCTCCTCCCCTCCTCCTCTACCTCCTCCCCTCACCTCCATCGCCGGAAAAGCAGCTCGAACCCAAGCATGGCAGGTCCTCTCTCTCTCTCTCAATTTTTATTTATTTTTGTGTATGTGTATATATATGTATGTACGTATGTACGTATGTGGGAATGTATATATATATATGTATGTGGAAATTAAATTTAATTAGGGTGATATGTTGAAAATTTATATGCAATGTATATATACCGGTAATGTTTGAAAAATGTGGAAAATTAATTAGGGTGTGGGATTTAGATGAATATGTGATGTATATATATATGAAAATTAAATTTAATTAAGATGCATGATGTATATATATGTGTGAAAAATGTGGAAAATTAATTAGGGTGTGTAGTTTGGATGAATATGTGATTTTAAATATATGTGTGAAAATTAAATTTAATTAAGATGCATGATGTATATATATACATCGAATTTGTATATATGTTAATTTAGGTGATATAGTTGTTAATTAATCGTATAAATTAAGGTGGAAAATCAGGATCGGAATGGTTTGGAACCAGAACGGTTTTAAAACGGAACCGCGTGGAACCGGAACCGTTTGGAACCGGAACCGTTTGAAACCGAACGGTTCCAGTTCCAAACGGTTCTGGGTTCAAACGGTTCTGATTCCGCTTGGTTTCGGTTACATTTGGTTCCGGTTCCGAATTGTTATAGAACCGAATCCTTATGACTATTACAGTGTCCAGGAGGTTTTGCGGCAAATTGGCTTCGGAGAGGTTCCCGAAATAGTGGAGGGAACAGTAGTCAAGCTTCCTCCTCACCCGCTGTTAGCAACACGCGCAGTGGGCTAATGATGAATGATCGCACGAGAGCCTTGCTAGATGCGCGAGCTGAGGAGGAAGCTGCACGATCAGGCTTCGTGCAACCGGAAGTCGAGCCTCGAGCCTCAGTCAGCAGACGTCCCTCCGGTGGCAGAGCCTCAGACGAGCGACAGTCAACGGGGGCATCAGAAACTCCCTCAATCTGAATGCCCCATATTCGCCCGGTGCCTACTCCCGTTTCACGGGAATCATCTGAGACACATGGTGGTGCTGGCGCCTCATCGTCCAGGCCTCGTCTATCTCCACCGTCCGGTCTCTTCCTCCCCGACGAGATTCCTGTCATCCCTGAATTCGATGATAGGGGGATGCCTGTTTATGTTGAAGGACGGCCGGAGTTCCTGAGCGTGGAGGAAGCGTATAACTTCCTCCCGTTTGACCCCGTGTATCTTTGGAGTGTGAGGTGCATCAACCAACAAACGGACGATGCAGGTAAATTTTATTTAACATCAGATTGATTACTTAATTATTACTTAAGACTTACGATAGGTTCAATTAATGATATCAATTTGTTGACATTGTATTATTAGGCAATTTCGTTAATGGGACTGGAAAACGGAAAGGGGCTAGAGGCACCTGCACCGGGAAGAGACTTGAGCAGGCCACCGGGGGAAGGAAAACGCCCATAAGGGCCAATCAGGATGGCGAGGTGATCGAGGCATTTGACACCACGCGAAAATATGTCAGCATGGCCGGTGCGATCGTGCGGGACAAGGTCCCAATGCTTTGGCCAGATAGGGAATCCGTGCCCATCTACGTGAAGATGCAAGTGCATAATGCACTGAGTGTGAGTCAAATCGTATTTTCATTACGTAAATTTTACATTTATTAATTAAGTCCAAATAAATATATAATTTTACCTTTTATATATTCATATTGCAGGTGTGGTTTGACGTGGATGAAGTTCTTATTCACACGTGGGTAGAGCGTCAACTACATATGAGGTGATGTGCTTCGAGTTATTTGAGTATATATCGAGTTAGATTTTTGTTTATCAAGTGTTTTAATATCTCTAACTTTTTTTCCTTGTTTTAATATAGGTATAAAGAGTGGAAGAACGAGCTTTCTTCCCATTACACTGTATACAAGGAGCTAGGCCGAGGTTCTACCCCTAGCGAATTCCAGTTTAGGGAGTACGAGTGGCTGTGGCTGATAGCCCACTTTGAGCACCCCAAAGCTCAGGTATGCATCCTGAATATATCTTACAAGCCTAATGTATCGTATCACATTGAAATAGTTAGTTACTAATTTTTTTTTCATATGTTTATCAAACAAGACGATTTCGAAGACGAACCGGGCGAATAGATTGAAAAACACCAGGGCCCATCATGCAGGTTCACTCAACTATTTGGGTTGGTCGACTAAGGTGCAGCAACAACAAGAAGTGAACCCCTTGGTGTATATTCATCAGAAGTTCTATCCGCAGTGCCCTGACGAAGTGGTAAGTCTTTCACCTCTCCATGTGTTAATAAAACTATTTTTCGATATTAATTTATTTTGTTAGCTAATACGTTATTCATTTTCGCTTTTCAATTAGGCGAGAGTGGAGGAGGCGACCGCAGAAGTGACCATGAATATAGCTCGGACTAACCATTCTGACTGCTCTGAGGAAGAAGTCACCCAGTATGCCTCTCAGATCGATCTGCTTGATCGCCCTATAGCGGCTCAGATCATGGCAAAAGCGTGCGGGACTGGAAAGAATACCTACTACTGTAGGGGAATAGGCTCGGCGGGCGAAGGAGTATTGAAGAACACTTCAGAATGCTCTACCGGGTCAAGAAGTTCAACTTCTAGTCGTAACCTCGCAGCGGAGCTTCAGAGGACGCGGAGGGAGTTGGAGGAGCAAAAGAGGCAGATAGCCGAGCAGCAGGCAATCAGAGATGCCGAGTACCAACAAATGGTCCAGCAGCAGGCAATCAGAGATGCTGAGTACCAAAACATGGTCCAGCAGCAGACATAGATGTTCACATGGATGCGGACGATGTACGAGGCTCAGACTACCGGACAACCGTTCCCCACACCTCCCCCGGTCCCTCCGTTCCCTAGTTATCCACCACCACCACCGCACCAGTCAACGCCAGAGCAAGATCAGGGTAGCCACCGGAATTCAAATGAGTACATGGATTACTTCGACCCTGACCCGCAAGTTCCTCGACCCTGATGTGTAGTTGTAGTTAATTTTCGTATCGTCGTTGCTATTTGTACTGTACGTTGGACATTTATGTGTACTGTTGAACTTGTATGATTGTACGGTTTATGTCTTTCAATGCAGGTTCTGGAATAGGGCCCAATCCGAACCACATTTTTTTTTCAAAATTTTTCGAGACATTGCTGGCGACATGGACCTAAGTCGCCGGCAATGTCTCACATTCCGGCCACGGCGGTGCTGACATTGCCGGCGACTTGAGTCGCCGGTAATGTCTTGATATTGCCGGCGACTTGAGTCGCCGGTGATGTCAAGACATTACCGGCGACTCAAGTCGCCGGCAATGTTAATACCGGCGGGCAATTCCGGCGACGTCATTGCCGACAAAAAAAAAACAAGGCCGGCGACGGAAAGTCGCCGGCAATGTGTCTTAATCCAGTAGTGTTAACCCCTCATGATGTGTGGATTTCATCACCGCACACCATAACCTAAGTGAAGTTATGGACATGAGGTTGAGGGCGGAGTCTACAAAGGACTTGAGGGAGTGTAAATTTTCGAAAGATTGGCTGAATGTCGGACATGGTGTCTAGAATGGGTTATGACTGGTGACAGGTTCTGGATCTAAGAAAGACTTACACCAATAGAGTATATACCATTGGCCCGGTTAGCCTCGGGGTGTTTTGTCAAAATTAGTCCTACCTCTCGCGTTATCTCTATCCCTAACTGGCCATGTTTTTCGATTGAACCAAGGCTGATTGATTGCAAGTTTATGCTTTATCGCGCGGGTCGCACGTCCATTGAACGATCTAAAAATTAAGCTAGTGTACTCTCTTTAAATCATTGGCGCACTCAATTTAGACAATACTTGTGCATACATGTCGAAATTGAACTTTGTAAAGAAAACTAACCATACTTTAACCATTTCATATTTTGTATAATGTTAATTTTTATTTTTAGTTTTAGAGAGTCAAATCGGAGCTGGGTAATAGGCTGTTTTGTGTGATTTATTTGACATAGTTTCATGTCACGGAAAATTCTGAAACTTTTATGACATGTTTGTATATGTGTAGTTTATGGTCGTAAAATTTCAGTTAGTTCCAACATGTAATTAATTCTAGAGAAATTATGCAAGGAGTCATGCTCAGGCTGCTCGATTTCTGTAATATTTAGGATGCATATACATCTTTGCATATCATGTCATTCATCACATAGTTGCATCATCATGCATCATATTTATAATTGAATTTCATGCATTTTTCCATTGGATTTGATGTTTGTTGAGTTTTGAAGGATACGATGGAAGAACGTGCTCCAAGTGTTTTCATAAATTCGCAGCTTCGGTCCAAAAAGAACAGTCAAATTCAAAAAGCCATAACTTTCAGCTCGGTTGGAGTTAAATGGAGTTCTTTATAGGGTTGGAAAGCTATGGACGTCTAGTTTCCATCCATATAAAGATCACAAAATTCTGATTTCTAAATTGTTGGGAATTAAAGTTCAAAGACACGGAGGTCAGAACATGGAAGCTGAAAAGTGGAAGGCAAAAGTGGATGAGTTGCACCTCCAAGACAGGTTGTTCATTGAGAAAAAAAGAAAGCAACACGTCTAGGCTGTAAGACGTTAAAAAAAACAAGCGCTTGTTGGGAGGCAACCCAATGGGGGAGTCTACAAACCAGATTTGCTTTCTCTTCCCTTTTTCTCTTTTTAATTTTTGTAGCGTTTACATTTATTAGTTAGATTTTCGTAAATCCTTACTTCATGTTTGATTCTATATTTTACTTTAGTACATTGAGGACAATGTAGAGTTTAAGTGTGGGGGAGGGGTTTACAACTTATTTGAGTCATAAATTGTTAAAACCGAGCGGACAATGAAACATTCCGGCGGATGATGCCCTAAAAAAAAAAATTTTTGAGTCTTTTTGTTCAACTTAGTGTTGTAAAGAGTCTTAGGATACCCTTAGTAAGTCTATGATGAAATTGGACCGAAATAAACATCCTAGGGCATTGCTTATCATAATCATAAGGAATTCATGTGCTAATTGAGATATTTTTGAGTGTCATGACATGTAGTAGATATGGTTTGATAAAACTTGGTACAGAAATCACATGTGAGAATAAGTTTTGAATCATATGAGCCTTAAGTGAGATTTTGAGCCTTAAACACTTCTTTTTGAGTGAAAATTTCGTACATACTAGATCATAGGTCTCAAAATCATTCATATACTCACTTGCCATAGATCTTAATGAACTAGAAAATACTAGAACTTACTCATGTCAATGTGCAAAGCTTATAGTGATACATACTCTGATTTTGGATGTGATCAAAGGCACTTAGGATATCCACCACTTTGCCAAATAGCCATGTGTCTCATTTGTGCGCATGAGTTGCGACACCCCTAGATAACCCATTTGAGCCCACATTATGCCTTTCTTTCATTACCATACATATCTAAACACTTTAACCTAGTGTAGAATATCCCGTACCCTTGTTCAAAAGACTTGGTGGGGATTTTGAAGCTAGAATCATGGAGATGGTGTGAAGATCATGAGGATATGTGTGTATGGGGATAGACTTGTCCAAATACCTTGAAAAAAGTTTGCAATTGCCGAAAATAGAAAGAAAAAAAAAATCAAAAACTCTCCGGCTATGGGTTTTTAGTGTACATTGTTTGGATTAATGTCCCCCATACTTGTGGATTTGGAGTTTGTATTGACTTGAAGGCCCAAAAGTGAAGAAATATGACTTTTGTCATGTCTACAAAAGCTCAAGGGAAGTTTAGAATGAAGTTAGGGTCCAACAAGATGAAATCTAGCCCGTGTACGTAGGATTTGACCATGGTAACGTTGGTGAGAGGAGGATGAACGAAATTTATGAAGTTTTTGGTGCTTTAACCAAGTCTTTTGAATGTTCTTAACCACCACATATCCATATTTTTGAATGCCTTAGCCTAAGCCCCATTACAACCCTTAAAAGTCTTTTGTGATCCTTAAGATGAGTAGCCTTCAATCTGTGAAGTAAGTTGCATGAGTAAGCATATGGTTTTGGTTCATTTGTGCAAGTATCTCTTCCCATGCATGAATTTTCGTTGGAATTAACAAACACTTTGAGTGAAACCTCTGCATAAGTGAAAATATGATGAGTGCATCCATGTGAGTTGATTTGAACTTTATTCGAAACATGCACAGCTTTAACATCACCATTGTTTTCTGCACGTCTTACTTGTTCATGACATGATCATATCTCTATTATCTATTGAATTCATTGAACATTCATGTGAAAACATTATGATTCCATCGCCATAGACTTGAAGAACTTTCTGAGACAAATTTGACTAAGGGCTTAGTTTTGTTCAACTTAGTATTTCTTACGTTTTCAAACATGATACATGAAAATTTGTGGCTTTGAAACGTTGAAATATCTAAGTATGTTTGTATATAAGTGTCACGTTTACTTTTGTATTTTTCCCTTTATTATTTTTCTTTATCGAGTCCATTGCTTTGTTGTGTATTTGCTAGGGACTAGCAAAGTCTAAGTGTGGGGGAATTTGATCTACGCATTTTATGCTTGATTCCTAATGTCTTTCTCTTTACATTTAGCTTTGTTTTGACCTTAGTAAATATGTTTCTAACTTACTTCATGTTTATAGGACAAGATAAGGAGGAATTCATAAAGGAGACAGAAATGAGCTAAAAGCGTGCTAAGGAGGAAGCTCCTAATTCCAGAAAAGAAATGGTTCGAGAAATTGTCTTCAAAATGGTTACTAAAATGCTTTCCCACATGGTGTCAAGAATTTAAGACCAAATGCCAAATGAAATGGATGCCAAAATGGTGGACAAAAAGTTGAAGACATTTCTCCTGCGCAATCCAGGAATGAGCAAAAATGGCGGAATATATGGAGCATAAATGATGGACGAATTTGGAGGATATTCCATGAAGATTTATACCTGATTTGAGGGTCAAAATATGTGCAAATATAAGGAATGCAAGATTTGAAGATATGAAGATTTCCTTTTCCATGAAGAAGAAGAAAACAGGGCAGCCATGTCACTTAACTTCTAAAATCCGTAGTAAATCCAATTCAATTCAAAATATGGCGTTACTTATATGGATTTTATAGCCCTTTCAATAAGCTTTCCAATGAAACAAGAATCAGAATTTTTGAAAATCTGGAACTCTGGGAAAACGCGTTTGAAGACAGACTATCAGATTTACCCGGGTACATGAGGAAAGTCTTGTTTTGGTAGGAAAAGACCTAATCTTCTTCTCTAAATTGGGGAGCTCGACTCATTCATAATCATCACACATCATAGAAACCAAAGCTCTGCCCAAAACACCTCCCAAGTCGTCCTAAGCCTAATTCCCTCCAAGGCCAAAGCTCCTTTCTCACGGATCAAGAATAATCGTTGCTCTTCGTCTTGTTCTTAAGAATCCATCCACTCGAGGTGTTGTTAGTGCTCTTCACAGACTCCAAAAGTGTAACCATAAACCTTCTATCTCATCTTTTGTCTTGTAAAGAATTCGGTTTATGACTTGTGATTTGTTTAATAAAGGCTATATGTTTTTACTTACTTATGTTACCTTCCATGTGTTCTTAGTTTTTGGTCTTTGACTTGTATGCATGCTTGTATGCTTAAAGCTTCTTAATGTGTTGGGTGATACGCTCTTCGTTCCTCCCTAGCATGTTTTGTATGAATCTTAGATAAATTAAGCACTACAAGAAAAGAGGACTTAGACGACGGAACAGTATTAGTTCCGTCGTCTAAGTTACACTTAGACCTCGGAGATTTCTCCGTGGTCCAAGTAACACTTAGACGACGGAGAATTACATCTCCGTCGTCTAAGTGTTACTTGGACCACGGAGAAATCTCCGAGGTCTAAGTGTAACTTAGACGACGGATGTGAAATTTCTCCGTCGTCTAGGTAAGTACCTGGACCTCGGAGACGTGTCCGTCGTCCAGGTTATCACTTGGACGACGGAGAATTACATCTCCGTCGTCTAAGTAACATTTAGACCTCGGAGCTTTCTCCGTGGTCCAAGTAAAACTTAGACGACGGAGAATTACATCTCCGTCGTCTAAGTTTTACTTGGACCTCGGAGAAGTGATCACCTGGACAACGGACCGACACGTCGTGGTGTAAGTTCCACTTAGACGACGTACCGACACCTCCGTCGTCTAAGTGAAGCATTATATATATAGGCCATGCCAAACTCTCTTAGCTTCGATCATTCCATTATATTTTCTCCCGTGGGGAATTTTTGAGATCGAAGGAGAAGGAGAAGGCCGGATTAGGCTAGGCCGGGGCTAGAAATTAATTAAAGGATCTCCGGTGTTCGATCACTAGCTAGCTTAATTAACTGCAGATATCGAGAAGGCGAGCAGGTACGTACGTACGTACGTAGGCAGTTAAAATTTGCATGATTAAATATATATATATATATATATATTTAGGGAAACCGTACGTACGTACATACATGCATGAATGTTAATTAGCTATATATACAGATTAAATTACGTACGTAATTTGATGGATCGATGTAGATCGAGTACGTATAATTAATGGTAAATTAATGGACTAATATATATATATGTAATAATTAATTAATTATAATATTTTGTAGCAGTATGGACAAGAGTTGGATGAAGTTAAAGAATAGATGTGATGTCCGGTATATGGATGGAATTAGCGAATTTGTGAATTTTGCGATAGAACATGGTCATGGAAAGAAGCGTTTCAGGTGTCCGTGCCAGAAATGTCTTAATTGTCAGTATGCGGAGGTTAATGTTATGGTGCAACACCTGTACGAAAATGGTATGATGTGGAGTTACACTACATGGAGCGAGCATGGTGAAGCAGTAGAGTTCAGCGCAGCAGACTTCAGCTCAGGGTACAGTTACCATGGTGCCTCATCCAGCGGCAGTGGTGCCGGACCCCCAGCTTGCAATCCAACTGTAGATTTGGTCCATGATGCGTTTCTGGGATTTAGTCATGGTGGACACCAACACCAAGACGGAGGTTACAGTACCACTCATGAGCATGATGACACATTCCCCGCTGCTAGCTTGGCCACTGACACCAGTGAGATGGATAAGTACAACCGGATGCTACTTGAAGCGCAGACCCCGGTGTTCCCTGGATGTCGAGAGAATGTGTTGCAATATGTGATGGAGCAAATGAAGATAAAAGTGAAGCACAAAATGTCAGTGAGTGCTTTTGACGAAATTCAGGAGCAAATATGTAAGTTGCTTCCTGATGATCACAATCTTCCTAAATCTCATTATAAGGTTAGAAATATCTTGAGCAGCCTCGGCCTAAAGTACAGGATAATTGACGCATGTCCGAATGATTGTGTGCTATTTTGCAAAGAGTATAAAGATTTGGACTATTGTCCCGTATGTGGCCAGTGCAGATTCCAGGTGAATAGGAAGAGTTCGAAAAAGAGAATTCCTGTGAAAGTTGTTCGATATTTTCCCTTGATTCCCAGATTGCAGCGCCTGTACATGTCTCTACACACAGCAGAGGCGATGCGATGGTACGCAGAAAAGCGAATAGATGACGATGTCCTGCGACACGCCGCGGATGGGGAGGGTTTCAAACATTTCGACAGAGAATTCGGAAACTTTGCTGCAGAGGTTAGAAATGTTAGACTCGGCCTATCTACAGACGGATTCAATCCTTGGGGAAGTAATAGCTCCGCCGTAAGCACTTGGCCAGTAATTCTGATGCCGTACAACCTGCCTCCGTGGATGTGCATGAACAAGGAATTTAATTTCCTTACTGTACTAATTCCAGGTCCTAAATCTCCAGGGAAGTGCTTAGATGTCTACCTCAGACCTTTGATCGACGAGCTGAAACTGTTGTGGGAAAATGGAGTCCCAACTTATGACAAATTCACTGACACGATGTTCACGATGAGGGCTGCCGTAATGTGGACGATCAGCGATTTTCCAGCGTATGGGATGTTGGCAGCGTGCAGGACAAAAGGATATAATGGATGTCCTATATGTTTGGACGACGTGAACTCTAGTTGGCACGCAGGGAAGGTGTGTTACTTGGGTCACCGTAGATGGCTCCCTCACGACCACACTTGGCGACAGGATGAAGCTCATTTCGACGGGACGGTAGAGAACAATCCTAAACCCCGTAGTTGGTCGGGCGAAGAGATTTTAGAGAGGTTGAGCTATTTCGACTTTGGTGTGTTGACTAACGACGCGGATGTAAAGAAATGCAATCCAATTCCTCCACATGATCTGAGCTATTGGGATCACAAGAGTATATTCTTTGAACTCCCTTACTGGTCGAAGTTGAAGCTGAGGAACAACTTGGACGCGATGCACATAGAAAAGAATGTGTGCGACAGCGTGGTGGAAACAATTCTCGGTATTAAGTTCAAGACTAAAGATACTCCCAAAGCGTGCAAAGATTTGGAATCAATGAATCTACGTCGTCCCTTGTGGTTGAGGAGGGATAGGAAAGGAGTGTACAACAAGATGCCAGCTGCACCGTACACAGTGAAGCCGACACTTAGACGTTCTGTATTTCACTGGTTTAAGGGCGTTCGTTATCCGGCCACGTATGCAGCTACTATAACTGGAGCAGTGGACGAGGTGCAACACAAGTTTGTTGGTCTAAAGACACATGACTATCACGTTATGCTGCAACGACTGATTCCAGTGGTAATTCGACCATATTTGCCTCGCGACGTCGTAGAACCAATAGTGGCATTGTGCAGATGGTGGCAGAGGTTATGCGCCAGAGAATTAAAGAAGTCAGATGTCGTGGAATTGCAACAACAAATTGTGCACATCATTTGCAAACTAGAGAGGATTTTTCCTCCTGCTTTCTTCGACATAATGATTCACCTAATGATCCACCTGCCCGAGCAGGTTCTCATTTCTAGTCCGGTCCAGTACACTTGGATGTATCCTCAAGAAAGGTACGTACAACTAATTAATTATACAGGTTTTTCGATTCATAATTTGTTCCACTGGAGATTACTAGCTAGCTATATGCATGTACTTATTTTTATTGTACGTTTGATTAATTTTGTAGACAGCTTGGACAGTATAAGTCATTCGTCAAAAACAGGTCGGCCCCGGATGGCTCCATAGCAGAGACATACCTAATGCATGAGTGCGTTACTTACTGCAACAGGTACCTCAAAGATCCACCACCTCCAACTGCCTCCGATCCCAGTGCCCGCATCAATCTTTCTGTCGTCACCAATGTCGTCCGACCGTTTAGAGGAGTATTAAAGGAAACGTTAACACGGGAAGAACTTATTAAGGCACATTGGGTAGTGTTACGAGACTGTGACGAAGTTGAGCCGTACATGATGTCATACAGGGAGAGGCTTCAGGCGTTATATCCAGACAAGAGTTCGGCGTGGATTGAGAAAATGGTTAAGAAAAAGTTCCCCGATTATTTCTTCCAATGGGTGGGTACGTATTTAGTGATTTATATACATATTGAGATCATGCATGTTTAATTTGTAGAAAGTAAACCCTTACATTTTTCCATTTTCGCAGATGATTGATCTGCAAAAATCCGAAAACCACGGGGGGTGGTGGTCTTGGCCAAAGCACTTGCTAGCAGGGAAGCCGATTAAACACTATATTTATCCGGGATGTTTTGTGAACGGTGTGAAGTTCCATTCATTGGCGCGAGATGAAGGAAGAAGAACACAAAACAGTGGGATAGCGGTTGGGAAAGACCCTGATCTATATTACGGAATGATCGTATATGTGGTTCAGCTATGTTACGGGAATGATGTCAACGTTTTCCTATTCAAGTGCAGATGGTTCAAGCGTACAAAGGAAGACCTGTGACTTTTATCAGTCGATACAAACTCAAGCTGGTATGAGGATGAGCCTTTCGCTCTCGCCACCTTAGTTAGGCAGGTGTTCTATCTCGACGATCCGAAAGCTGGTGACGGGTGGAAAATAGTGAACCAGATCTCTCATCGAGGAGTTTGGAATACAGAGACAATTGAAGGGACACCGGCGACGACTGAAGATGCTGCTGAACCAGATAGAGACATTCCTGCCTATCAAGAGCCTAATATTTCTGTCATCCGCTCCGACATAATGGACCTGGTTCAAGACGGTGAACGGTTACCCATGCCTGATGGTTGTACAGATCTAACTGAAGAAGAGATTATTGAGGTAGATGAAGAAGACGTGCAGGATGAGGACGATGACGATGACTCTGGTTATTCCTCGGACGATGTTGAGTACGATGAGGAGGATGAGCAATCGGATAACGGTGATGATGATGATGATGACGATTATGACGAAGAGTACGGTCACACGACGAGGATCATTAATTGGTAAACCCTAATTTATTATTGTAATATATATATGATCGATCGATGCATCGTAAAAAGGTGAAAGATTTCTATTATGTCGAGACTTTAAGATTCCTCGTCCAGCTTTGGTTGGTTTTATTGTTTTTAAATACTATATATGATTATATATATTGACTTGTGATAGTATTATTGAGAGCACAAATTTTGTACGTAGTCCCGGCCCCTCTCTTTGCTTTCAACTTCATCGGTGTATTCTCTGATCTTATTAAAAGTAAGCTGAAGCTGCTCTACATTTCGCTCAAGCAGCCCTTCAAACCCTAAATCCTCGACACTAAATGTAGCATGATCGGATCGATCGATCATTTTTTTAATTATATTCTTGAATGAGAATAATTGAACGAACATACAAATGACCGGGGACGACCTAAACCCTAAACCCTACGGCCCTAACCTCTGAATTCAGGGTTTTACACTTGGACGACGGAGACAGTCATTCTCCGTCGTCTAGGTACACACTTGGACGACGGAGAATGACTGTCTCCGTCGTCCAAGTGACAAACCCTAAACCCTAAGGACCCCTAACCCCTGAATTCAGGGTATATTCACCTGGACGACGGATACGACATTCTCCGTCGTCCAAGTACACACCTGGACGACGGATATTAGCGTCTCCGTCGTCCAGGTGTGTACTTGGACGACGGAGAATGTCGTATCCGTCGTCCAGGTGTAAATTTCGTAATTTTTTCTAAGACAACGACCATCTAGACCATCTTCGAATGCATATTCTTTTCGTCAAGACTTTAGAGTAGTATATTCTTGGTGTGTGAGCTTCGACGGTTCGAAAATCGGAGTTGCGAAATGTCCTGTATCCACGTTTCCGGTTTGTGAAATTCTCGGTTTTGCGGTTGACTGTGCCGATGAAACCCTTCCCGAACTTATTATTTCCTGGTCCTTTATAGTAATTATATATTATGTTACGACGAACATATCCAACGGTTGTTTTGTCCAAATTCAATTTCGTTAGTACTCTGCTGCAAATCAGCAACTACAAGTGAACACTAAAGTCTTAAAGATTAGTCGATACTTAACAACTTTCAAAACGTAAAATTATTCGGCGGTTCAAATTTATCTGTTTATATATACGATGCGTTCATCGATATTGTACGACTATTTCACTCGAATGACAGATCGCTAAATTCCTAGCGAATTAATTTAAATATTTTTTTTTGCATAATTTGAACCTAGACGACGAATACGGTCATTTTCCGTCGTCCAAGTGTTCACCTGGACGACGGAAAATGACCGTATCCGTCGTCTAGGTTCAAATTACCATGGCGGTTCGAATAAAATTTTTCTTATTTTTCGATGTAAATATTGACTTGGACGACGGATATGTCGTTTTCCGTCGTCCAAGTGTTCACTTGGACGACGGAAAACGACATATCCGTCGTCCAAGTCGAAATAACATGGCGGTTCAATTTGCCGCCTCAATTTTCGGCGCCGCTTGAAATTCCACTTAGACGACGGAAAACACTGTTTCCGTCGTCTAAGTCAACATTTATGGCGGTGAAACGGCCCGCCCATTTATTTGGCGCCGGTTCGAAAAAATTTGACTCTTCACTTAGACGACGGAAAACACTGTTTCCGTCGTCTAAGTGCACTTAGACGACGGAGAATAGTGTTCCGTCGTCTAAGTGAAACTCTATAAATAGGCCGAGCCTCATCTTCTTTTCCTCATCCCTTACAACTTTCTCTCCTCCATCTCCTCTCTCTCTCTCTCATTCCGGCGATTCTCCTCCGGCGACGCTCCGACGACATTATTTCCGGCGTGGTTCCTCCTCTCCGACGACACAACTCCGGCGATTTTCGCAGAAAACTCTCGAAAAACTCCGATTCGGTAAATTTCTATTTTTCCCTTATTAAAATAATTTTTTTTAATTAATTAGTTTTAAATATTTCTTAAATGATTATTTTAATGTTATTTATTAATTATTGCTATTAATACTAATTAAATGAATAATTGTAAATTTATTGTTATTAATTATATTTAGATTAATTATTGTTATTAATTAAATAAATGATTACATATTGTTATTAATTAATTAAATGGTAAATTATTGTTATATATTAATAATAATTAAATGAATAATTGTAATTACTTGATAATTTATGAAATGAATAAATATTATTGTAATTATTTATTAATTAGTTGCATAATTAAATAAATATGAGATTAAATTAATTAGTAGTACGTGTTCGATTTAAATTTAGTACATAGGCTTGGTGTAATTAAGTCGCACTCTTTGGAATAGATGGCGCCTCTTTTCCTTGCTTATCTCCTTAACCCCTCGTGATGTGTGGATTTCATCACCGCACACCATAACCTAAGTGAAGTTATGGACACGAGGTTGATGGCGGAGTTTGCAAAGGATTTGAGGGAGTGTAAATTTTCGAAAAATTGGCCGAATGTCGGACATGGTGTCTAGAAACGGGTTATGACTGGTGACAGGATTTGGACTAAGAAAGACTTTTGTCGAAATTAGTCCTGCCTCTCGCGTTATCTCTATCCCTAACTGGCCATGTTTTTCGATTTAACCAAGGCTGATTAATTGAAAATTTACACTTTATCGCGCGGGTCGCACGTCCATTGAACGACCGAAAATGCCAAGCTAGTGTACTCTATTTAAATCTTAAACGTACTTAATTAATTAGCGTAAATTTTTAAGTTTTAATTATTATGGTAAGTAGGTACGCGTATTTTAACACCGTACTCTTAGGTTTAAATGGCTCCGCCAAAGACCACATCCGGCAAGAAGAAAGCCCAACAGGAGTCAGAAGATGAGATGCTCCAAATGTTGGCGGCCCAAGTCGGTTGGGTTCAACCGCAGGACGACGCCCTCAATCCGGGGCCTTCTGGGGAAATTCCCTCTGCCCCATTTCTCTCAAGCGGTGATGACGTCGACCCCTTTTCAACTCCGACGCCCGGTACCGCTTCAACGGGAAGTACTCAGGCGTCTTCGACGGCCGATTCTATCATGTACAGCGCCCGCCGTAAGCAAAGGAGGGCCCCCACTAACCCCCAACCGAAAAAGACTCGGGGTCTCGTTAAAGGTGGAAAGGCGGAGAAAATTTGCAAGGCGACCGGGAGCAAGATCGCCTTGCCCTACGACGAATTCACCGGTGGCCCTCCCACACCTCAGCTAGCAAGTCTCTCGGCTCATAGCATTGGGTCGATTGTTCGTAACCGGGTTCGTATCACTGCCCCTACTTGGAGGGAGGTGCCGGATTCGGAGAAGGCGAAAGTCTTTAAGGATATTTCGGTACGTAATACGTACAATTTTAGTTATTATATACTATTTTTAATATTAGTTATATATAACTTTATAATATATACGATTATAATTTCCAATTTATTTCTGATAGGAACAATTTGCGGTGGATCCGGATCCGGCGATGTTGAGGCATATCAACCAAACCGCCAACAACATCTTCAAAGATTGGAAGTACAGGCTCCATCAGTACTTCCGAACTAACGGTCCCGTGCCTCCCCCCGAAGAGCTGTGTGGGGATAGAGAAGATGAGTGGGAGTGGTTGTGTAACCACTTTGCCGATGAGCAATTTCAGGTGTTAATTTACTTTTTTTATTTCAATTAAGATAATTGAATACTCTAAATTTTAGTTACTTATAAATTTTTTAATGATTTCATTATGTTGTCTAACAGAAATTCTCCGGTGTCAACAAAGCCAACCGGGGGAAGAAGGACAAGCACCATACTTCCGGCGCCAAGCAACTCATTCAAATTGCCAAGGAGCACAGGGATAAGGGCTCCAAACACCCTTATCTCGATACAAGCGTAAGCGCGTACGTGACGCCTGGGCTCGATAATGAAGCGAGTCAACGCGGCGTAAGTCATATATATATATATATATATATATATATATATATGTGTGTGCGCTAATAATTATAGTAATTATTATTTAAATATTATTTCATTATAATAAATTTATTATTCTTTTGTAGGCAAGAGTGATAGAGCGTGCGCAGGAAGAATTGGCTAACACTCAGCTTGCGTTCCCAGATGTGCCGCTAGAAGACCTGCCTCCTCTATCTGTGGAGAGCCAAATAGCAATTGCGGATGAGGTCTATGGTCGTAGAGCTGGCAAGGAGGTTAGGCACTTCGGGCCTAAGGTGGTTCGAGATTTGTCGACCTCTGAGTCATCATCTACGGGAGGTTCGGGGCGGCGGAGAAGTTCTCAAGCTGCGGCAGCCTATGAAGAGGCTCGAATCGCACGGGAGGAGAATATTGCCATGCGCCAAAGAATGGACCAGCAAGACGAGCGAATAGCCCAACTCATCGCCCTTATGCAACAAGCTCAAAGACAATGTCAACCTCCTCCGAACCCATTCCCCGACGACGACGACCCGGCTGGAGGCGGAGGACGAGGCGGCGCATCTGCTCCTCCAGTGTTTTAGCTAGCTAGTAGTTTATTATTTCGTTTCTTAATTTCCGCATTACGAACAATATTTTCATTTTTAATTATGGGTTTTTTCGATTATGTATGTACAAATTAATTTTAATTATTTTATTAATTTAGTGTATTTAATTAATTTAATTAATTTTTTTTCAATTAATATTAATAATATTTTTGAATTTAATTTTTTTAAAAAAATTAATTTTTCACTTAGACGACGGAGACATTAATCTCCGTCGTCTAAGTCCCCACATGGGCCACGGACGTTGTTAGCTTGTCCGTGGCCCAGGTGGTGACTTAGACGACGGAGATTAATGTCTCCGTCGTCTAAGTGCCTACCTGGGCCACGGAGAAGCTAACAACGTCCGTGGCCCATGTGGGGACTTAGACGACGGAGATTAATGTCTCCGTCGTCTAAGTTCCTACCTGGGCCACGGAGATTGTTAGCTTCTCCGTGGCCCAGGTAGTAACCTAGACGACGGAGACATTAATCTCCGTCGTCTAAGTCCCCACATGGGCCACGGAGATTGTTAGCTTCTCCGTGGCCCAGGTAGTAACCTAGACGACGGAGACATTAATCTCCGTCGTCTAAGTCCCCACATGGGCCACGGAGATTGTTAGCTTCTCCGTGGCCCAGGTAAGCACTTGGACGACGGAGACATTAATCTCCGTCGTCTAAGTCACCACCTGGGCCACGGACGTTCTCCGTGGTCCAAGTGAACTTGGACGACGGAGATTAAATTCTCCGTCGTCTAAGTACTTAGACGACAACACTTGGAGCACGTACCTTGGACGACGGATTTTCCGTCGTCCAAGTACTTAGACGACGGAGACTGTCTCTTAGACGACGGAAATGCTCCGTCGTCTAAGTCACTTTTTCTTGTAGTGAAGGTGTAGGCGCTCTTCGTCGCACTCTTAAAAGCATGTGTATAAATTGTAGGTTGAAAGGTAAGAATTTCATTGATACTGGGTAAGTGAAGCATGAAAACGGTGGAGGTAGACATGATGTGATGATCACGTGTACATAGTAGAATTAGGTTTAAATTTCGTAGGTTATTAGTTAAACAAACCAAATCTCGCACCCCCATAAACAAACCTAGCATAGTTATGCATGCACCCTCAATCCCCGGTTAAGAACGATCCCTATTTACCAATGCTACATCTACCAAAAAGGGTTTTAATTGACTCATTGTTGTTGAGTGTTAAGTGTTAATTTAGTACTTAGTAATGGTGAGTATCAACGGTGGAGCTATTACTACTGCAAGGATTGAATCCGTATGTAGATAGTCCGAGTCTAACATTTCTAACCTCTACGACAAAGTCTCCAAATTCTCTGTCGAAATGTTTGAAAGCCTCCCCATCTGCGACATGTTTCAGGACATCGTCATCTATTCGCTTTTCTGCGTACCATTGCATCGCCTTTGCTGTGTATAGAGACATGTACAGACGCTGCAATCTGGGAATTAAGGGAAAATATCAAAGAACCTTCACAGGAATTCTCTTTTTCAAACTCTTCCTATTTAGCTTATATCTGAACTGGCCACATATGGGACAATAGTCCAAATCTTTATATACTCTTTGTAAAACAGCACACAATCATGTGGACATGCGTCAATGATCCTGTACTTTAGGCCGAGGCTGCTCAAGATATTTCTAACCATATAATGGGATTTAGGAAGATTGTGATCATCAAGAAGTAACTTACATATTTGCTCCTGAATTTCGTCAAAAGCACTGACTGACATTTTGTGCTTCACTTTTATCTTGATTTGCTCCATCACATATTGCAACACATTCTCTCGACATCCAGGGTACACCGAGGTCTGCGCTTCCAGTAGCATCCTGTTGTACTTATCTATCTCACTAGTGTCAGTGGCCAAGCTAGCAGCGGGGAATGTGTCATCATGCTCATGAGTGGTATTGTAACCTCCCTCTTGGTGTTGGTGTCCACCATGACTAAATCCCGGAAACACATCATGAACCAAATCTGTAATTGGGTTCCAAGCAGGGGGGGCGACATCATTGCCACTGGATGAGGCACCATGGTAACTGTACCCTGAGTTGAAGTCTGTTGAGCTGAAGTCTACTGCTTCATCATGCTCGCTCCACGTAATGTAACTCCACATTATACCATTTTCGTACAGGTGTTGCACCATAACATTAACCTTCACATACTGACAGTTAAGACATTTTTGGCATGAACACCTGAAATGCTTCTTTCCCTGACCATGTTCTATCACAAAATTCACAAATTTGTTAATTTCATCCATATACCGGACATCACTTCTATTCTGCAACTTCATCCAACTCTTGTCCATAATTCTACGAATTTTAATAATTATTTATCATATTAGCTAGTCAACTATTATATATATATATATACAGATTTTCAAGCTAGTAATTATATATGAAACTATTATATATATACACAAATTTTCAACTACATTAATATATTAAATTAAATTATTAATTAATTACCTTCAATAATTACCTTTATTAATTATTGGTGAATATATGTACTCGATCTACATCAATTAATAACTTTAATATGTCTAACATGCATGTACGTTTTAACTAAATATTAACCAAATTTTTAAACATCCATGCATATATATACCTACTACTAGTCTATATTAATTAACTAATATATATAAATATAATCAATTACCTAACTTAATTATAAATATATATTAGAACATACTAATTATTAACAATGCATTCAATCAAACGTACAATTAATTATATATATATATATAAATGCCGTTAAATGGTGTTGGAAAATTTACTACGTACGTACGTACCTAGCCTTCTCTTATATATGACGAATCGATGCTCGGATATAGTGCTAGCTAGCTAGAATTTGCATGCGCCATATACGTACACGTAAGGAGAGTCTGATCAAGAGATAGAACTTAATGATCGACATATATATGCAAGGAGATGAAGTTGAGACGAGCGAACGGAGATGAAGGGAGTTCGGCATGGACATTATATAATGCTTCACTTAGACGACGGATTGAACACTTTTCCGTCGTCCAAGTTCTTACAAGGACGACGAAGAAAGAACTCGTCGTCTAAGTGGGCACTCGGACCACGGTGTGTCGGTCCGTTGTCCAAGTGTCCACTTGGACGACGGAAACACTCTTTCCGTCGTCCAAGTGACACTTAGACTGCGGATACATTCTTCGTCGTCAAAGTGCATTTTTCTTGTAGTGGTAGTTACACCTACACGACGACCTGTCGTCGTGTAGGTGCATCACTTAGACGACGACCAATTATTGTCGTCTAAGTGCTCTCACTTAAACGACGAAATCAAGTTGTCTTCTAAGTGGCAACATTTAGACGACAACTTTAGCTGTTCGTCACTTAAGATGATTTTTAGACGACGACCACTATCGTTGTTTCGAGGAAGATTGATTCGACGTCTAAGTGTTTAGATTACAAAGCGTTTTGCATCGACCAAGTAGTTTCTTAGGCAACGAAACAAAAAAAATTTGCCGCCTAAATAATTGGGCTACAATTTTTACGCGACAAACTTTAAGTGACGAAATGTTCGTTGTCTAAGTACTCAACCCACGAAAAACACCACTTAGACGATAAAAATACTTCGTTACCTAAGTGTGTTTTTCTGATAATCTTTCCACCATTTTGTGCAGATTACTATATATACTTATGATGTTTAGGTCAAACAAACACACTATCTTCTCTCAAACTGGCAATGCAGACACTTTTTTCTTCGTCCATAGGTGGATTAAATAATCTTCACTTGTAAATGAAGTTGCAACCACTTGATATAAATGAAGATAGATCGATTACGTAACAACCAACCCAATTTTCTGCTATATACATACAACATTTGTACCCAAACCATTACGAAAAAGACAATCCATTCGGTCTATATCCCTTCCTCTCTACATCAATATAATACTCTTGTTCGCAACCACTTCATATATATCAAAACCATTTTTCGTTTCTGGAACTCCTTTTCTTAAAAAGCCATTCGACTCTCTCTCTCTCTCTCAACGTTCATTTTGCAGTAAAACCTAATATATTGCACGGTGATGGCAAGTTGCCAACACGACAAGAGACTGAGTCATTCACCAACTCGACTCCGTCTTATCTTATGTTTCTGGTGTTCTTAAGGCCATTTGCTTCATCAATGATTTTATATTGAAGTTGTATTATTAAATCACACCAAGTGGAACTGGAATCCTCCTCCCGTTCTTTAACACATAATTATTGAATGATAATGCAATTGCAGGATATATAACGTTGTAAATAGTTAATTGATATGAATTTAGTTAGATTCTAGATACTAAACATAAGGCATAAATAGGAAGAATTAGAGAGAAATATGTCCTACAGATATCTCTTCTAAATCAAGAAAATTCATTCATTCATTCATAAATTAAATTAGAGAGAGGAAGCTAGCTCTCTCAGATTGATCCAATCTCTCTAGCTGGCTACTGCATACGTACGTATACGTACATATATACAATCATCCTTGATTTTGAATCTTTTGATCGATAGATAATTAATTGATCAAAAGGATGAGAAATGGTTTTGGGAAGGCTGAACCATTTGCAAGTCCGTCGTAGTTTGGCACGAATTATCATCGCTCATCATGCTTCTACACAGATGAAATTAAACATACATTAATTCAAGTAACCTAGCTGCATGCATGCATGCATGCTCTCATTCAAAATGAAAATAATATCGATCATTGGATAATTAGGATTAGGGTATGAAACTCTATCTTACTCTCTTGGTCTTGACGCCCAGAGAGAACTGAGTGCTCTTAATCTTCCGTAGTACTCGCCGATTACCAGAAAGCACCGCGCCGCTTGGCGAACTGTCAATATCCGACGCAACTGGTGAAGGGTTTGTTGTCTCAGATTATCAGCCTACGTACAGATTGATCAACACAAGCAATAATTTCATGAGTTCTTAATTAATTAGTCGTCCTTAATTAAAACAAGCAAATCCAAAAGAGTATAGTTAAACTAAGTCGGATATCCAATTATATATATATGAAAAATCAACATAAACAAGATCATAATATAATGCAGACATTATAGTGCCTAGTATATGGGGCCCTAGTGAAAGGGGAATAGGCAACAAACAAGCCTTTAAACGTACATTTCAAAGGGTTTGAAAACAGGAAATGAATATTGTTCTCTATGAATTTGGACTATCCCATTCCAATCATAGATTAGAAAAATAAAGATACAAAGTTAGATAAAATTAATAAATCCAATATTTATTCTAAAAACCACGTACTAGATAGGGGAAATCCGATAAATTATTATTTAAAAAAAAAAAAAAACACTAGATTGGTCTGGCTACGGTTTTCATTTCAACAAACATCACACTCAAACCTACCCCGGAAAGAAACATCTGGGGATGGACAAACCACACCAGAAACCCTAGCTTGTTTTCAGCAAGATTGATTGACACCTTAGCTAAAAAGAAATACTGATTCACCCCCAAAATCATGGGTAGTCTATATGATATAGAAAAAAGCAATGCGTATGTGTCGAGCTTGTAGAGGATGGGATCAATATGAGCTAGCTCCATGATATAGCATCTGTCTCCAAGTTTGACCAAGAGCATGATGGTGACCACCCAAACAAAATGGTCAATAGGGGCATTCATGATCATCAAGACCACCCTTGGGATTTTTATTCAACAGTGGGATGAGCTTGAATCAATATCATGGAAATATATATATAGAACATAGTGTCTAGTTGACTATTTACTTATATTTATAGATGCTTCCAATTGTATTTGTTTTTAAAAGTAGACCTTAATTGAAGTACCAAAAGTCAATTAAGTTGTTAAATCAAGAGTGATGTAAGAAAATGAAAGATCATTTGGATTCTTACCCTTCTTCTTAATTAATTCAATCAAGTGTAGTTTAGAGAGAATGGCGGCGCAAGATAATAAGATAGACATAAGGAATTACAGAATCAAATAATAGGCTACAAGAAATCAGATCAACCATCATGTTCGCAGCTACCTACCCCAAAACTTATCTTTGGATTTAGTAAACTTTTTTACCCGAATGGCTGACAAGTTTTATTATTCGAACTTTCTACCGAAATATCACACTAATTAATCACTAATCAATCCATTGTAAAAATATTTGTACATTGTAATTTTCTATCTTATACTCGGGCAGTTATCTTGACATTCAATGTGTTAGCCAAATTTCTTCTTCAACATATGGATCAGGACAGGTTTTAACCTTTTTGATCATGACTTGTCCTTATTTTTAAGCTTGAATACTGACACCAGCTAGGTTTATCAGCTCGATCAAAGTTCAATTTAAAAAAAAAAGAACCAGGAAAATTGGCAATAGCTTAATTAGCTCCTATGTACGTTTCTATGAAAGAAGAACCATACACAAGTGTGATTTTGGATGATGCATGCATGCGAAATTTCTCATGTAAAACGTACTGTCATGCTGAAATGACAAACTAAAGCCATACTATCATGCTTCACAGTTCTACTTGTTTCTTTCTTGCTAGATGATAAAATTTATTACCTGGCGAACGAAGCCTTCAAGATTAGAGAGCTTGCCAAGAGCCACGGCCATCTGTTGCATGCCGTCAATGACCGGCCCACCAGCGATGGTGTCGATGAGAGACTGATGAAGCTGGTCTAAGCCTTGAGTGAGAGCCTCCTCAGCCTGTTGCGATGAATGTTGGAGACTGCATATCCCCATCACTTGCTGTTCAGTTAGCGTGTCTAACTGTTGTATCAACATCTGGTTATTTGCATTAACAAAAACACAACAATCAGTTGTCATTAACGAATTAACCATGCATAGATAATATTTTAAACACACATATACATGTATTCAATATAATTTTTTATTAATATTAAAGGGATCACATTTACCGACCACATTGTTGTTTTATGGGGCCGCTTGCCAATAGCGATGGAACCCACAAAAATGTGGTCCGAATTTTGTTGTTGTTATTGGAATAAGTAAAAGTGTGCATAATTTGAAAACCCTAGATGGGTAATACCTTGATGAGGTCAGAGGGTCTAAAACCACCCATCCAGAGGAAGAAACGCTCAGCTTGAGAAGCCCACATCCCAGTTATGAGATGGAACACATCAGATTTAGCAGCCACTCCTTTCAGATGGAAAATCTCATCGTAGTGAGATATATATCCGTCTACAACAATCCGAAGATCATTGTCTGACAAATGAGCTTGCAACCCAGTTCGTAGCTCCGCCATGTGACGGTGGTCGTCTTCAAGCCACCTCGCGTATTCCATATCAAATATTGCAGCACCTACAAGTAACAGAAATACAACAGAGAAGAAATGGTTAGAGAAACCAAAAGAAATAGAAACAGAAATTGACCTAGCTAATGCATGTACGTACTGGACCGATTTCATTGCCAGTGCAGGAATCAATTACATGTTTTCAGAGTACTTGTTTTTTATTAGGTGAAAAAGATAAGAGTACGTTTATCATGCTGAAAGAGTACGGTGGGGGTGGGCGACGAATAATGCATTGCACAGATTAAGGGTGAAACCCCATACTGGGTTTTACGTTTGGAAAAAGCCAAACATGCATTGTCAAATATGTATACAAGACAAATATGTACCAAATTAACTTATATTGATGATTTAAGAAAGGAAAAATTACTTGGTCAAAATTCTCTCTATCTGTCAAATTAATTTTTAGTGTTCCCTGGAAAATTAATGATGCCTAAAGTCATACCAAGGACTAATGTTTTAGCTAATAAATAACAAGAATTTTTAAATTTAATTTAATTAAGAAAATGTTGATGTCAACTTTGATGTCCGATCTATCCAGATCGCTTTTAAGTTTACTAGCTAGATTATTTAAGAAACTTACCTGAGCTGATACTGCCGAAACCACCTCCACAACCACCCATCAACAATCCCTAGTAAGAACAAAAACAAACACAATATTCAGTTTCTTTTACAGATCAGAACTAGAGATTTAAGAAAACAAACAGTAGTTATTAGTTAATAGACGATAGTTAATAACCTGAGCACGAGCTCTTTGAAGGTCTTGCTCAAGCTGCGTGAGCTTTATCCTACTTGACTCGAGCTGTTGCACATAAGCCTGTATATATTGATATTGACAAGGAGAGAACAAATGAAACATCAAACGTTAGTGGGTGTACTATATATACATATATATCTACAGGAAAAAACGAAAACAAAACAAATAAAGTAAGAGCTAAAGTTCTTGAAAAGGAAGGATTCTGAGTATGAGAAAATGACACTACCTTTTTCCTAAGGCGGCTTTTTCTCGCAGCTTCTCTGTTTTGAGCTAAACGTCTCAATGTCTGGAAAAACAACATGCAACTTAATTAGTTTAGACATGCATTGATGAATAATCTGGGATCATGAGCAGAAAGAACAAAAAAGAAAGAGGCCAAATATTAACCTTAGCATCAAGCTGTTTGTTCTCTGAAGTAGAACCAGCTCCCTTCCTCTATAACATATATTAAGAATATGAATAAGAAAAAAGAGACAGATGTATATCTTGACAGATAATAGATATCATGAAGAAAAAAATGGCTCAAGTTAAAAGTTAAATGTAACTAAAGCTTGTGTGGCAACTACGTTTTGTTGCATGCAGGAAATTAAAGATAAAAGGTGGGAAAAAAAATGAAAGAAAAATATTTCTTTTGCTTATTTTGTTAGCAATGACTTAATTAAGGAAAAAAAGAACTGTTTTATGACTACTGTAATCTTCATGAACTGCTTTATCCCAGATTTCAAAACACAATGATGAGTGAAGAGAGAGGGCTCACAGAATTTTTGGGGAACATATTACTGATTTGAGGAGTTGCAAAGTTTTCAAAGGGTGAGTTAAGTATGGCTAAAAAACAAGGAATTCTTAGTAGCTAGAGTTATAGGAGAGATGAGTAAGCGGTGAAGTGGGTCATCAAATTTTAATAAGATATTTAAAAATAACCACTGTGAAGATTCTCTTCTTCCTGTTTTGTGTTCAACATGACTGGTTCTGTGTTTTTGTGTCAGACATTTTCTTATCAGAAAGTCAGGTAAACTCTGGCTTTGGTTGATTTTCTGACCAGTTGGGATCTGTGCCGTTAATGTCATGAAGATATTGCCACGGACACAGAGAGAGAGAGATGAAATAGTAAAAATAATTCACCAATGGCGGTAAATTTAGCAAGTTTCCTCCTTTGAATAAAATTAACACGGAAATAAGCTAGAACCTTATCATGGGTTGGTTTTGGAGCAGATTGGCCTTTTGATGCTTCTGTTGTTGTGGCTGGTGCTGCTACTGCTACTGTAGTAGCTCTTGAGGTGTCACTAATGGCCATGCCTTTTTGCTGATGAAGTTGCTTTTGGAACTGTTGTAGCTGATTCTGATCTCCGAAGCTAGCTTGCTGGTGGTAATGATTGTTGTTTGAAGAAGAAGCTATTTTACTGACTGGGGATTCTGGCTCCAATAGGGTCTGATCTCCTCCTCCCCCTCTTCCTCTGCTTGTGAGAGTGGGAGTGTTCACCTGTGATCCTGAGTCCGTGCTCTCCCCTCCTGCTGACTTTGAACTTCCCTGCATTACAGAACAGAAATATATAAGAAAATTAAGAACCCAAAACATGATAATAATTGAAAAGAGAGATATGATCAAAAGGGCCTTTGAGATATGGTCAAAGCTGAGAGGGAGAGGGAGAGAGAGAGAGAGAGAGAGAGAGAGAGAGTATTACTCTTGGGGTTTGGTGGAATCTAATTGGCCAAGAAGGGAACATTTCCAGAGTTGCTGCAGGTCTTCCTGTAAATAAAGCTGCACAGAATCACAAAAGCAGCAGATCAAAATCTCCTTGAGCATCATCAACAAAAAATGATAAAGATTGCTTCTTTGATCTTTCTTTTGTTCTCCAAAGGGAGAGACCTAATCCTCCTTTTGTGCAGTTATGGAGTCAGTAAGTAAAATGATCATCCCATCAACATGATGGCAAAAGAGTAGAAATTTAAAGAAAGAGAACCGGAGAAGTTTTTGCCATTGAGCCTCTCTCTCTCTCTACTTTAACAGAATCATCAGTATGTGCTAGAAAACTTCTAAGTGCCTTTATTTCTCTTTCTGAAAGAGTCGGTTGTATCCAACGTCACAAAAATAAAAAGGCAGACAAGGTTTAGAAGAAGCATACGTGCTTCAGCTTCATCATTTCTAACTTGACGAGCAATTGCTTCTTCTAGCTCTCCGAAATCAAACCCAGACGCTTCTTGATTGCTATACCAAATAAGAAAAAACAGAACTCGATCAATGATAGAACTCTTGTAGTAAATGAAAAAACCTCAGGTGAAAACAGAGGCAAATATTTTGAAGGAAACTTTGGAATTAACAAAGTCTCAAGAATTGAACTTGGGACAGAAAGTTTGGAAATTTGAGCAGAATCGTACAGGTAATTTGTGTTGAGACCATTCATTCCATGAAGAACAGTGGCATAAGGAACATGGTGAATTGAAGAAGAAGGACCCGAGTCTGCAAGACCTGTTTCTCCTCCAACGACTCGGTGACTCGCCGCCATGCAAGACTTTCTCAGCAGACCATTTTCATCTTTGTACTCCAAGAAGAAGCTGGAATCGGGACATGTAGCAGAAATGAAAGCCATAAACAACAAGAACCAACACAAACCTAGCTTTAGTTAGCCTTTTTTGCTCAGTTAACTAGCTAGCTAGAAGAAACAGAGCAATTTTGCACTTCTCTGTATACCTCAATTTTCTCTTGGAATTGGCTTTTGATATTCCTAAAAAAAAAGATGGAAGCTTGAAAACTGAAAGAGACGAGAACCCCCTAAAGAGAAACAACAAAGTATTGAGCTTGTGATTTAGAGAGCTTTCTTGTCAAAGTATATAAACTCAGAGACTCTCAGAGGGTCCAGTCGTCCTTCTCTCTCATTTATGTCCTTCTTTCCATGAGGGTGTCTCTTATCTCTTTCTTTCTCTGCTTCTCTATGAAGAAAGCTAAATGATAATAAGTCTGTTTGGGTCTGTGTCCCTCCCTAGTAAATGTTTTTATCGAGTTTTCAAACTCTCTATAGGTACAGAAAATCTTGTCCTTGTAGACATCTCTCACTCTCTCTCTCGGCTGTAGATTATGGGGTTTGAAACAGAAAATGAATTCTTTTTCTATATAGTTTATAAACTCAATAAACCAGCAGGAAAAATGGAGAAAAATAAATAAATTGTGGGCTTCTCTCTCTCCTTGGCAGGAAGCCAGTGGAATCACTGACGCCTACTCCACACTCTCTCTCTTCTAACCGCCTGTGCTTTGCCATTGGCTCTTTTCTGTTGTGCTCTTCAAGGATGCCAAGTACTTGCTGCATGCAAATAAATCGCAATCAATTTGAAGATTTTATGCAGAAGATGAGACAAGGTTTTCTTTCACATAAAGATGGTAAAAGGTGAGGGCTCGAGGACTGAGGGAGAAGAAAAGGAAGAAGGCTGCAATGCAAAGTTCTCTCTGCTTACACAACCAAAAAACAGAAAGTTCTCTCTGCTTATACCATTTCAACTAAAACATTAGAATATAAAACAATAATGACAAAAACTACATATTCAGAAGCAAATTAAGCCCACTTATGTATTTTTAATCAAAATGTCTGAGATGGATTTGTTTGGTATTATCAGCTTTGTTAATGGGTCAACATCCCTTCCCTGTCAGTACCTAAAACCATGGCACCTTAAGATTCCTTTGCTATTAGTGTATATATATATATGTTTATTTTTCTCTTTGGGATGGCTATGAGGTAGAAGGTCATGGAAGACACTGATTTAATTATTTAAGTTTGCTTCATGTATAGAGTCTTCCTAATTCCAACATTATGTGTTTTCTTTTGTTTCATTATGTACCAACCAATTTGTTCTAAACGCGTGAGCTTCAGAACCGACGTTATCTAGTTGCCCATCAAAAATTAAAGTGAAATGAAAAGGCTCAAACATTTGTTTAGCTTTGTTCTTCGTACCTGATTCTCTTTACATATATATATATATTAAAAATATAGCGGCAATAGCGCGAAACATGTAAATTTTATATATTTGTTTAGCTTTGTATAAGGCTATCTTAAATATTTATTTATAATTAGTTAAATTAAATTATAATTTTTTTAACAATAAATATTACATTTAGAACAAAATTGTTACCATTTTTTTTTATCATTTACAAACAATTAAACTAAAATAAAATATTGACAATGATTTGTTCTCAAATTTGTAAAAATGTGCTCATTTGAATATTTACAACAAATTGAACGAAAATACTAAAAAATCATCTCATTTTACAAAACTAACAACAAAATTAGTAAATAAAATCTATAATAGAGTCATCACTCCGCCCTAGAATTTTTCGTAAAGTTTGATTTACTTCAATAATTTACATTCAACGTCTTTGATATATAAAATCAATAAACCAATAGTGAGAATGATCTTATGTGAGAAATTAAAATGAGGGAGATTAATTCAGGATCATATTCGCTATGATTTAGGGGTTGTTGATATATATCTAACAACAGCATTATTGAGAACATCATATAAATTTAGCAGATGCATTAGAGAGACAAAGACAGAGCGAGAGAAAAGGTCTGTTAATGGACCCTTGGTCCTTTTCATTAGTTAATTAATCAAAAGATTAATATGCAGATCTACATATTTTATGTTCTGCTCATCTACTACATTTGTAGGTTATATATGCTTCCTACCAGTTATTCCTTGATGATATGGACCAATGATTGTCTCTGAGAGGGAAGGAAACAAAGGTGGGTTTGGTTCAAGTTAATTAAGAAGCTGTACGTGTATGATCTTGGATTAGGTAAACGTATTTTAAGCCATACTTTTGCTCCCAATAAACCTTACAACATATTCTTCTTCGATCTTCTTCTTCTTCATCTGAAGAAACTCTGAGATTTCCTACATTCCTTAATTATTTCAAACAACTCTGTTAGTTGTTTATGTGTTCTTTTTTTGCTTGTCTGTAGAAAGTTGATTGGGTTATCCTAGTATTGCTCACATTGCCACCCTCCCTAACTTTGAAGCTAGATCATTATTGAGTCATAATTGCTTGTCACCTAAACAATGACTGGATTAACTAACATATAGTAGTTAATGGAGACCAACTTGGGTCTCAAGTACGAAACTATTATTGTATGTCTGTCTCAATTTGTAAGGATATTTTAGGTGAAGCTAACAAATTTAGTAGGGTATTCATGAAGATTAAGATATAGATGATGGGGTTGACCTTTCAGCAATCGGAATATATATATATAAATTAGTCAATGATTAGGAAAGAATGAAAATCTTGATTAGTAAAATTGGATCTCAAATCTAAGAAACTGACTCGATCACATGAGCATTCTCTCTCTTTCGTTCATGTAATTTTGGTGCAGATATAGTTCAATAGTTGCTGCTGGTGTTGGAAGGACTTGAAGAGTTGAAGTCCAAATGGGTTGTCAGGCTAAGTGAGGGGTGCGTGGCATCTGCAAAAGCCAAATTTGCACACCAGAAAGGAGAGAGAAACTGAGCAAACAGTTTCGTATTTTCAGCCTTGGACTGAAAAATTTGTTGCTTCCCAATATCAACATGCATGCATGTTACTTAATTCCAAGGGTATCCCTTAACACGAGAAAATATGAATGCAATATAACGTATACTTAGAATTCAACGAAAATTAAAGCATTGAAGTATCTTACGTTTGGTGTAGTCGTCAGCTGATGCGACTTATATTACTTTCAATGAGAAGTCAGAGGTATGAGTCACCATAAATGATTTCCAGATATGAGTGTTTTTTAATTTTTTTTCTTATAAAGTAAAAAGAAATAAGGCAGTCATGAAATCACAGATAATTTTTTTTAAACGATCAAAACATAAGCTCAACAACACAAAGAATCTAAACGTCTCTGTTGTGATAGTTCAGCTAATGAATGAAAGACATATTGAGGTTCATCCTCTTGGTTCTAAGATTTTGAGTTGCAAGCTTTGATGGAGAAGTTTGGAGCATATCTACAAGGAATGTAATGGTGGGGGATGCTTTAGCCAAAAACTATGTTTTTCGTGAGATTAGGGATATTCAATTTGAGATATCTCCCGTGTACATCATGGAACATCATCTTGCAGATCTAACTGGTTTCAATGGAAGAAGAAAAGTTGTAATGAGTTTTTTTATGGGGCTGTAGTGAGACTCTTTATGTGCACATCTTCAGAACCATTAGAGTCTCACTTGTGTCAATAATACCAAAGACCATGTGTTTGGCTTGATTTCACATTAGAGATGTGGTTTCGTAATCACAAACTGTCTTTTTTATGCGTGCTTGGCGTCCCACTATTGAGGACAGAATGTTGATTTGCGTTGCGCCGTTGGACTTGCTTCTTCACAAGCGATTGAAACGAGGATAGCGCCAACCTCGCTCGATGAGTTCTTTTTGTCCAGGTGACCTATGACTTTTGCCTAACGGGTTAGGACTTAGTTCGTGTCTCGCTGCAGGGTCACGGAAATCGATACTTTTGTACGCCATGTCCGGTAGAAAGCATAACAATATTTTTGGCAAGTGTTGAGACCACTGGTTGTGACTTCGTCTCCCACCGGAACCTTCACACCCTGTCTGGTGATTTCTCCTTTGATCATCGTCGTCTGACAAGAGTAAACTGTCGAATTTGTCACACAATGTCTAGTGAAAACTCATAGTTCGCTGTTGCTGATTGACATGGTAGAATTGTCGAATCCTTCACGTCTTGTGTGACTGTAGAAGTGCCTTTTGATCTGGTCATGAATCCTCTATTTAAAATGATCGCTCAAGCATATCTCTTGCTAAAAAGAGTAATCAATCTAAATTCTTGAAGGATTCTGAATACCAGATTCACTAAATTATGTCTTCCTTGCTCAGCAAGGGATACATCAAAACAATTTGATTTCCTTCCCAAACAAAACTTGCTAAATAAGCCGCAGGAATTGGCCAATGGGCATTACTTGTAACCAAACAAATAAAATGTTAATTTATGGTCCAAACACCATGAGCTTCATTTTTGATCATAGGCTTGTATAGCTTCCAAACCATCCGAGCTTCACTTGTGTCAACAATACAATTGACCAAGAGCTTCAAATAATTTGGATCATAGGTTTGCATATATATATATATAAGTTTTCAGAAAATTGATTAAGTTTCTTGATGATTGAAACAATCAATTCCTTAGGTTACTATTAGACGATCATGCTTACATAAACTCAGTTTAGTCAGAGAGGATTTGACATTTTGATTGCTACATTAAACTTTCAGGTTATATCAGATGAACTGTATTCATCATAAATTGATTATGATGATCAAATGGCAAAATCATCTCCGATTATGTTTTAGTTTAAATCCGAACAAGATGTTAATGAAAATGGTGGAAGTTGTACTGAATAGCTTAGTGTAGGATACTTCGTTTACTTTATATTTGACTGCTAAGAGAAAAGAGAAGCATGAGAGGTGAAAATGGATCAGCCCGCCTATCACCCTCTGATTCTTAAGTAAGTACGAAGTTAGAGATAGAGAAGGGGGAAGTAATAAATGTGTCTTAGGCTGGTATTCCTTAATCTTTAATGCAATAATAATTAGTTTATCTTTATACTTGCTATGGGATGTGCTCCTTGATTTGTTTCCGATATGGAACTTGCTGTCTTTACATTCAAAATTTTGTATATGCCTTCCCTGCCCTTTTCATTAACCAAGGGTGTATAAAGCCAGTGTTATCACTTATGCTAACAAGTCCCCCAAGTCTCCATGTCAAGATTATTCTTGATTGGGAAGTTGAACAAAAGATATGCTAACTTCATACACACTTGATGTCTTGATGTCGTCTTTCAAGCATAGAAGCGTACCCCCATAGTCCCCTTCAACTCCACAAGAAATAATGAGCCGCTTTGATTAAATGCAAAACTATATCTGAGCGGAACATTCAAATACTTGCGCTTGGACTGATCGAGCCGAACAAGGAGTATCAACTTTGGGTGATGTATGGTGTCTAAGTTCGCAAGAATTTATTTTAAGGGACGCTACGCTCATGATGATTAGTCATGGGGGTCCACTTTAGAAACATGGTGTTGTGACAGTGCTCATCATAGAATACGATGTAGCCATTTCGTGTTGTCATGGACGACCAGTTTTGTAGAAATGTAACCAGGTACATCTAGATATGACATGCCACCTAAGGATAGGTGGGGATGCATTGGAATTATAAAAGATGAGTTCGTAAGACAGATACCTTCAAATCTTGCTTAAGTAAACAAGTGAGAGAGTGAACTTAACAAAATAGTTTCCCTCAGTTTTGGGTAACCATATTAATGTATAAATGATGCATGTAGGACACATGGTTGACACATATTTCAAAGGGGGAAAAGGTAACGTCGCGTCCTATCATTAGCAAATGGAGAAGTCCCCGTATTTCAACTGGGCGCAGTTTAAGAAGGACAAGGGGCTTTGAGCTGGATGTCTCCCAGCTATATTTTGTTTTGCTGTGTTCTCATTTCTACTCTCTCTTTTTCTTTCGATTCGGCTGTGTCTAAGAATAAGATTTTGGCATCCTTTGGTTGGTATCAATGTATTTGTGGAACAAATGTGAGTCTGCAGTGGTGAACACAATGTGTTGCATACATTACCGTTAAGTTTTTTTTAATCATGTATGAATAGTATTAAGCCAATGAATGTGTAACCATGTCGAAGTAACGCTCGGTTTTTAGAAGAAGAAGAAAAATTGAGCAGGACAAAAGATGACAAATGATTCATACGCATTGATTGAACAAGATTTCAATATGAAATAGTACATGGGAATGTAATACAAGACACATTGTTGACGTAATCCCCAATTTGTAGGTACACTACGATGGTTACATCAGTTCACAATCAATGATAGTATTTTTGAAGGTGAGCAGAATCTAAGGGTGTGACAAGATACGCCCACCATCTTGGAGATAGAAGGTACCAGGGCGGAGCTCTTCCATAAGTTGGGCGGAGGCTCTTTACAAGTGTCTGTATCGTCTTCATGACCCAATCTCCAACTTGAAGCGGACGAGCTCGCATACATTGATGATAGAGGTGGGCCACCCTTTGCTTATTGGCAACATTACAGAGATGGGTAGCATCCCGACATTTCTCAAGTAGATCATTTTCTAGGTGGAGGCCATCTTCGTTATAGGCTGGATCGAAAGCAGTAACTCGAGGGATTTCATGGGTGATTTGCAGCGGGAGAAATGCTTCAAATCCAAATGTCAGGGCAAAAGTTGGTATGCTAAAAACATGCATTAAATTAAACACATAGTAGACACTTAACATATAATTCACACTTAAGCAATTTAAATCTTTTTTATGTAGATGTAACATTGATAAGTAGGGTATCATTCTAAACCAGGGATTGAATGGTGCAAGCAATAATTGTGTATAAAAGGGAGGTAAAAAGAGTTGATTTTAATTACCTAATTTTCTAGCTAAAAACGTCAAAAACACATAGCAATAATTCTAGGACCCTAACATGCATTAACTCATAGACAAGCAAATACAAACAAAGAATCCCAAAACCCTTACCATATATTGACAAAAATAAAATCTAATTAATATTTACAAGTGATCATCTTAAGCCTTTACCTAACTCAATTATTAATACATGAAAATTATCAACACTACCGAAATCCCATAACCCTAAATTCCGATTAAATATGCATAATTCATATTTTTTTTGCTAGGCATCCCCTAAACACCATTGATCTAGACTTTGCATCCGCTAAATCAAAATCAAAGCATTAAGAACTAATTAACTTCATGCAAATCAAAATCTAGAATAAGGAACACATGAAAAAATTATTGAAATTTACTCATGTAATAAAACCGAAATGAAATCATCCAAAACACACAAACAAGTTTCATAAACAAAAAGAGACTACGGAGTAAATGGGTCATGGTTACACTTTTATATCTTCAGAATCCCCTATGGATACTTAAGAGAACTAGACTTTTTTGGTGAATGACGCTCGGAATCCCCTATATGTCGGTGAAGATGAAGGTGCGGCGATGTGATGGCGTAGTCGACTTTTTGAGGACGTCGGCTTAATTTGTGGGGATAAGAAGAGTATTTGGTAGAGATTAGGCTAAAATAAGAGATGATCTGAATTAGGGACGAGCCTCTTGTATATATAGGGTTTACAAAACAGTTTCCTCCCAAAATAAGGTTTCCTTGCTCCACCCGAGTAGAATTATCAGTTTGTAAAGAATCATACTTTTCTAGAGTTATAAACCTCTAAAATTTATGATTTTTATGTCTTTGGAAAGAAAACTCGAAGAGCTTTCCAACCATAGGTTGATCGCCGTCTAACTCCTCCTGGATCGTTCCCAGTCATCGTTCAAAGTTTGCCAATCTGCACATGCATATTCTTCTTTTCTTATTCATCTTGATTTCCTTCTTCAACACAACTTAGGAATCCTCTTCTTGCTATATCTCGTGCTCCACGAAATTGCCTGACTGGATCTTTATTTTTGGACCTTTCAATTGGTTTTCTAATTAATTTAGCCTATCTTCATTTGTTCTTCGTCAAGATCCTTCTGGAAGCTTCCAAATCTCAGTCAACATAGGAAAGGTTTTCCTAGTCAACTAAGCATTTCTTTTTCTCTTCAATTTTCTTCTCTTCTTCCTTGGAAATTTTGGTCATATTTCTCCTCTACACAATTTGTTGCGTTTTAGCATCTTGTAGACTCATTTACTCCATCTCTTTTGGTCAACACCTGAAAATAACAAAAATAAGTAAATTAATAAAATTAATAATACTAAGTAAGTAACAAGGCAAAAATATAGGAAAATATATATTAATAAATAGGACTAAAATGCGTAGATCACTTCATGACCCAGTCTCCAATTTGAAGCGGACGAGCTCGCATACGTTGATTATAGTGGTGGGCCACCTTCTGCTTATTAACAACATTACAGAGATAGGCAGCGTTCCGACGTTCCTCAAGTAGATCATTTTCTAGGCGGAGGCCATCTCCTTTAGTGTCTGGATCGAAAGCAGTAACTCGAGGGATTTCATGGGTGATTTGCAGCGGGAGCAATGCTTCAAATCCAAATGTCAGGGAAAAAGGGGTTTTGTCTATTGCGGTAATGGCAGTGGTGTGGATGGACTATAAAATTTCTCGCGAATCCTGCACCCATGCCATCTGCCATATCTTGTATCGCCCTTTTCTATATCACATATTTACTTTTTCAATCATTCCTTGATGATCTCGTTTACTACTTCAACCTGACCGTTACATGGAGGATGAGCCAGGGAAGAAAAATAAAATTTTACTCCCAAATTTTTTACAGAACTAAATGAACTGGTTATTGTTAAAATGAGGCCCATTATTAGTAATGATGTTAATTGAATTAGCATCGTATTGACAATAAAGTATGCACCATAGGAACTTATGACTTTCTTGGTGGTAACCTTCACCAATGGTTCTACCTCAATGAATTTTGTGTGATAGTTGATTATGACAATAATAAATTTGTATTGACCCCACGCTTTAGGTATCTCACCAATAAGATCAAGTCCCCACTGAGCGAAAGGAATAGGCAACATGATGATAAAAAGCGGGATGGTGGGAATGTGATGCTTATGGACGTGTAGTTGACATTTTTGACATTTGCCAGCAATGTCTGTGGCATCTGCATGGATCTTTAGTAACGACCTGAACTTCGAGTAAATGATTATCGGCATGACATGTGATTATCGCGAGTTGATTGCACATATGTGGTTTGTTAACGACTAAATTATCGGGCAACAATTTGGTTTGAGTTCCTTAGCGAAAATTGTTAAGGATTTGATTTTGAACTTGCAGGAGGTTTCGGAGGATTTTTTGGGTAATCGGAGAATATAAAATGAATATTTAAAATTATCATCGAGTTAGTCGTACTTATCCGGCGGTAGTCCACAGTGGAGCTCCAACGAGGATCCAATTTTTGGGGTTTTCGGAGATTTTTATGTCGTTTTGCTCGTAATCGCACCCCGATCGTAGTCGTGAGGTTTTCGAGTTGAATTGAGTGTTTTAGTTTGGGACGAGGGATGTTTGGGTATATTTTGGGAATTTTGGATATCCTTGTCAATATTTCAAATGATACGCTTTTCGAGAACGCAGGGTTCTTGACATATTTGCTCCGTATGTTGAAATCGAATATGTATTGATCTTATCTCTGTTATTTAGGTGATTGTGATCGAGTGTTTGGCGAGGGATCTTCCGCTGGGCCTCAGGGCTAGCTGTTATATGTTAGTGGACACTTTGGTTTTCATACTTTGATTTCCACAATAGATTTGCGAGTCTATGAATATGCTTTACGATTATGCATTTACGAGTATGCATTTCTGATTATGCATTTTATGAGCATACATTGATTTGGAGGCACATGTGGTTTGATTTTACACTAAGTATAGATATATGATGCATTGATTCTATAGCCTCTTGGCTGATCCCCCAGATGCTCCGGGAGGGTTACGTCTATATGAGCACCTGACCCGTGATTCACAGTACCCGGGAGAGTTATGTCTTTATGAGCACTTGACCCGGGCATGTTGTAACTTTGAGGAAAATGTACTCAAGTTACCGCCTCCACACACATAGTACCCAAGAGAGTTACGTCTTTATAAGCACTTGACCTGGGCTTGTTTGTTTTGACTCGCATGATTTTATGTGCATTTATTGTGAAAAGCATGTTGGATTTATTTATGCGGCATATTATGATTTACGTCGACTCACTCTAACAGTTTTATTATTTATATGCTTTTCTCCGTACTTTTCGGTTTTCGCCGCCTAGATTGCAGTATCTTTCCCGTGGTTGCACGTCATCGCAGGATGCCTAGAGTTCAAATCACACTTTCCTTCTAGTAGGTTCCTGATGTAACCTACTAGTCTTGTATATTTTGTAATTAGAAGTCGCTCTGAATACTTATGTAGTGTTATTCAGTTTGAGTTATGCTCTTCAATATTTGATGGATTTCTTGGAAACCTTGAGTTTTATATATATATGGATTTTGAGAAATTGGGATGGACATTGGAGGTCCACGGTGTGTCTGGGAATTTATCTGTGAAGTGTAATCTTCTTGCAGGTTTTTGGTTTGTACGTTTTATAAAGTATACTCTGGCAAATATTTTGTAAGTTATGGTGTCGTTAGGGCCTAATTTCCGTTTAGGCAACTAAATAGGGATCGGGTCCTTTCAGTTAGTATCAGAGCATTAGGTTTGAGGTTCTGTAGACTCTTGTAGTTGTGGTACTAAGGGTATTTGAAAATGTACAGCATATCAGGAGTGATAACTCGACTGGCCAGTGGACAATCATCAATGCTCTAAAGTGTCATATGCTTTCAAATGTCTGATGTTTCATGATTACATTCCTTGTGTTGTGTGACTAATGTCCTTTCATTCTTAGGATGCCTCCCCGACGTGGAACCCGTGCTAACGAGGTTGGGGATCTTGTTAAGGATTAGCGTACGCACGACTTACTAATGCGAGTTTTGCGTTTGGAGGAGCATTTTGACCTTGTGGTTAATGTTAGGACAACTGGAGCAACTACCTTTTTTGGCTCTTCTGATCCTGAAATATGTGAGACTTGGTTAGTCCAAATGGAGCGTGTTTGTGAACGCCTACATTTTACTCCTGAGCAGAGGACTATGGCTAATGTTGGGTTACTGAACTTAGATGCTTATTTCTGGTGGGTTAGCACCGAGAGAGTTTCTATTGATACTCCTTGGCCTACATTTAGAGATTTGTTTATGCGTCGATATTTCAACCAAGCAATCCAGCAGAGGAAATATGAAGAGTTTACCAATCTGAGGCAGGGGAATATGTCAGTGCTTGAGTATCGGGATAAGTTTACCCGTTTGTCTCGTTTTACACGTGATATGGTGGCATCAGAGAAAGCAAAGTGTAGAAGGTTTGAGTTGGGTCTGAATCTGAATATTAAGGGATCCTTGACCACTATGCCTCAGGACAACTTTGATGACTTCATTAGTGCTACACTCAGGGGTGAGGACATTGAGAAAGAGAGGCAGATGTGGTTTCAGTCTCGCCACTTTGAGGAGGGTGGACCCAGCCAGGGTTCCGCGAAGAGGATGAGTTCTGGTACTTCGAGTTTAGCATCTTCTTCAGGTGGTAGCACTTTCAGATATCCATGTGGTTCATCGAGCTAGAGTGGGAGTCAAAGATGGAGAATGAATCGACCTCAAAGGCAACCCCAAAGTGGGAGTTCCAGTGGATCGAGTTATTCACGACGTGCATATGATATACCAGCTGCACCCAGAGACTATCCATTATGCAACATTTTTAATAGGTGGCATTATGGTTCGTGTTTTCGAGGCACCACCAGTTGTTACCGTTGTGGCCAGGAGGGTCACTTTGGGAGGGAATGTCCTCAGGGTGGTACTTTTGGGGGTGTTGCAGCTCAGGGTAGCGGTCAGGGTATTACCCCTGGTGATCGTGTAACACAGTCTTCAGGACATAATGGTCAGCAGAACTGCAGTTAGCGTGGATGACCAACTGGACAAGCTCGAGTTCATGCCATGTCCCTGGGAGAGGCCAGAGATTCCCTTGAGGTTATCATCGATACGTTGTACATTTTTGGTCATCCAGTTCTTACTTTACTAGATTCAGGAGCTACGCATTCATTCATATCACATAGATTAGCATCATTGGCTACTGTACCTGCATCTCCACTCCCTAGTTTGTGGCGAGTGTTGTATCCATCCAGTGAGGTAGTGTGTGTTGAATGGGTGTATTGGGATTGTGAGATTTTTATAGGAGGTTATGGGTTAGCCGCAGATTTGATGCTACTGGATATTGTGGATTTTGATGTGATTTTGGGCATGGATTTCTTGGAGAACCATTGAGCTGTTTTTGACTGTCAAAAGAAAGAGGTTGTTTTCAGGAATCCTGATGTACCGGAAATTTAATTTCGTGGTGAAAAGAATACTTCTTTACCTTGTTTGATTACAGCTATGGAGGCTGAGCAAATGTTGAAAAGGGGGGGGGGGGCGTATCTAGCATATGTGATTGATACAGAGGCTCGTGTACCAGACATTGAGGATATATCGGTGGTTTGTGGAGTATCCGGATGTATTTCCTGAGGATTTACCTGGTGTTCCTCCAGTCAGGGAGATTGACTTCACTATTGAGTTACTTCCAGGTACTAGACCTATTTCGCAAACACCGTATCATATGGCACCAGCAGAGTTAATGGAGTTGCAGATTCAACTTCAAGAATTGATTTAAAAAGGCTTTATTCGACCTAGTGTTTCACCTTGGGGTGCTCAAGTGTTGTTTGTGAGAAAGAAGGATGGTTTGATGAGGCTATGCATTGACTATCGGAAATTGAATCAGGTCACAGTGAAGAACAAGTATATGCTTCCACGGATTGATGATTTGTTCGATCAGTTGAAGGGAGCTTTAGTATTTTCGAAGATTGATCTCAGGTCTGGGTACCATCAACTAGGGATTCGGGAGTCTGATGTTGCTAAGACGGCGTTTCGGTCACGCTATGGGCATTATGAGTTCCTTGTTATGCCTTTTGGGTTGACCAATGCGCCAGCTGCTTTCATGGATTTGATGAATCAGATTTTTAGGCATTATCTGGACAAGTTTGTCATTGTATTCATCGTAGATATCTTGATATATTCCACGAGTGTGGGGCAACACAAGAAGCATTTGCATGCCATTTTGCAGACTTTGCGAGATGCTCAATTGTATGCCAAGTTTAGCAAGTGTGAGTTTTGGTTAAACAGTGTGAAGTTTTTGGGTCACTTGATATCAGCTGAGGGAGTCAGCGTGGATCTAGATAAGATTGAAGCAGTGTTGAATTAGAGTAGACCTACAAATGTGTTAGAAATACGAAGTTTCTTGGATTTAGCAGGTTACTATCGCCGATTTGTGCAAGATTTTTCACGAATTACGACACCGCTTACCCGTTTGACGAAGAAATGAGTCAAGTTTGAGTGGTCTGACGCTTGTGAGGAAAGCTACTTGACTTTGAAGGAAAGGTTGACTACTGCACCAGTGTTGACTTTACCTGACGATAGTGGTAAGAGTGTTGTGTATAGTGATGCTTCAAAGTTAGGTCTGGGTTGTGTTTTGATGCACCATGGTAAGGTGGTGGCATATGGTTCTAGACGTACAATTGAAACCTCCTGAAGTTAACTATCCAACTCATGATCTGGAGTTAGCTGCCATTGTGTTAGCATTGAAGAGTTAGAGACACTACTTGTACGGAGTGCAATGCAAGATTTACACTGATCACAAGAGTCTTACCTACTTGCGTACACAGCCAGATTTGAATATGAGACAGCGGAGATGGCTGGAGCTGATTAATGATTATGACTGCACTTTTGAGTATCATCCAGGAAAAGCTAATATGGTTGTTGATGCCCTTAGTCGGAAGTATGGTGCTTCTCTTTTCCATGTACGTGTTGCAAGAATGTCACTTTTGACTGAATTACGTGCAACGGGAGCAGAGTTGGAATGGAATGAAGATGGAATATTGTTAGCCAATTTTCAAGTTCATCTGGTATTACTTGATCAAGTTCATGAAGCTCAAGATTTGGATGCCTATCTGTTGAGTAAGAAGAATTTGATTTAGAATAGTGTACCAACAGAGTTTCGGATGAGGAATGATGGCACTTTGATGTTCAGAGAAAGATTATGTGTGCCTAGAAATGATGATTTGAAGATGGAAATACTTGATGAAGTTCATTGTTCCTCGTATGCTATGCATCCTGGTAGTACGAAGATGTTTCGGACACTTAAAGCTCATTATTGGTGGCGTAACATGAAGCGGGAAATAGCAATGTATGTGAGCAGATGCCTGATTTGTCAGCAAGTGAAAGCAGAAAGTCAGAAGCCCGCCGGTAAACTACAACCTTTGGAGATTCCGGTGTGGAAGTAAGAGCATATCACTATGGATTTTGTGTATCAGTTACCTCGTACGTCTAGTGGTAATACTAGTATTTGGGTGATCGTGGATCGCCTTACGAAGTCAGCTTATTTCCTTGCACTTTCGAGAAAGCTTTCTGTGAGTAGATTGGCAAAACTGTACCTGAGAGAGGTTGTGAGATTATATGGTGTGCCTGTATCTATAGTTTCTGATTGGGATAGTCAGTTTACTTTGGAATTTCTGCAGGCATTACAGAGAGCATTGAGGACTAGACTACACTTCAGCATAGCTTTTCATGCTCAGATAGATGGTCAGTCAGAGAGAACTATTCAAACTCTAGAGGATATGTTACGATCTTATGTGTTGCAGTTCAAAGGGAATTGGGATCAACAACTTCATTTGATTGAGTTTGCGTACAATAACAGCTATCAGGCTAGCATTGGTATGGCACCTTATGAAGCTTTGTAAGGCAAACAGAGTCGAACTCCATTATGTTGGAGTGAAGTTGGAGAGAAATGGCTTATTGGTCCTGATTTAGTCAAAAGCACCACGGAAGATGTTCAAGTTATTCGGGACAGATTGAAAGTTGCACAGGATCGACAAAAGAGTTATGCTGATGTGAGGCGGAAAGATCTTGAGTTTGAGGTTGATGATTGGATTTTCCTGAAACTTTCTCCTTGGAGGGGTGTTGTTCATTTCGGGAAGCGCAGTAAACTTTGTCCGCGTTATGTTGGCCCATATGAGATCATTGAGCGAGTTGGTGCTATGGCGTATAGGTTGGCATTACTTTCTGAGATGGCCAGGGTACATGATGTGTTCCATGTGTCTATGTTGCGGAAATACATTTTCGATCCATCTCATGTGTTAGCACCGTATCAGCTTCCTATTCAGGAGGATTTGACTTATGTAGAAGAACCAGTCCAGATTCTCGATTTGAAGGTCCAGAAGTTGCAGCACAGAACTATTCCTCTTGTAAAAGTTTTATGGCGGAACCATTCAGTTGAAGAAGCTACATGGGAGACCGAGCAGCACATGGGAGAGCAGTATCCCTACCTCTTCAGTTAGCAGGTATGTAAATTTCGAGGGCGAAATTTTTGTTAGGGGGGTAGATTTGTAACCACCCGAACTTCGAGTATATGATTATCAAAACGACATGTGATTATTGCGAGTTGATTGTACGTATGTGGTTTGTTAACGACTAAATTATGAGCCAAGAATTTGGTTTGAGTTCCTTCGCGGAAATTGTTGAGGATTTCATTTTGAACTCGTAGGAGGTTTCAGAACATTTTTCGGGTAATTGGAGAATATAAAATGAATATTTGAAATTGTCGTCGAGTTAGTCGTACTTATCCGATTGTGTTGGAGTTATCCGAGTCATGGTTTTGGTCGGTTCGCGACGTATAAATATCGATTAGTCGTAAAATTCAGAAAATCACATATTTGGGCCGTTTGACTAGCTTTGACCGAGTTGACTCGTTGACCCATTTGAGCTCCATCGACCCGGTTTGAGTTCACCGTTGGACCCGACGATTCCGGCCACCTCCGGCCTTGTTCTTGGTATGGTTAGAAATCTCTTGTGATTTCCTATTGATTCATGTATTCATTCGTGAGAATTGGTTGAGTTTTGAGTGAGTTCGAACTCGGTGAAGTTCTTAAATTTTCGCTGGAATCGGGTGGCGGTTTCCAGCGAGATTTAGCGTTGTGGGTGGGGGTTAGGTTTCTCTCAACCCCTTGATGCTTTCTAGGTATTCCATTTGGGACAAGGTTGAGGTTTTAGGGGTGCTGTGGTGGTGACCGGAGACGGAGAAGTCGGCGAGATTTTCGGTCCAAATTTCGGTCGCGGTGGTGGTTGGATAGAGATATGGTTTTGGGAGTTGTGTTGGGCTTAAGGAGAGGACCATTTTGATGTATGGCTTGCCAGGGAATGTCACCGTTGGTGCCACGCCGGCGGCGGCGGCGGCAGTCCACGGCGGAGCTCCGGCGAGGATCCAATTTTGGGGGTTTTCGGAGATTTTTATGTCGTTTTGCTCGTAATCGCACCCCGATCGTAGTCGTGAGGTTTTCGATTTGAATTGAGTGTTTTAATTAGGGACGAGGGATGTTTGGGTATATTTTGGGAATTTTGGATATCTTCGTCAATATTTCAAGCGATACGCTTTTCGAGAACGCGAGGTTCTTGACATATTTGTTCCGTATGTTAAAATCGAATATGTATTGATCGTATCCCTATTATTCAGGTGATCATGATCGAGTGTTTGGCGAGGGATCTTCTGCCGGGCCTCAGGGCTAGCTGTTATTTGTGAGTGGACACTTTGATTTTCATACTTTGATTTCCACAGTGGATTTGCGAGTCTATGAGTATGCTTTACGATTATGTATTTACGAGTATGCATTTATGATTATGAATTTTATGAGCATACATTGATTTGAAGGCACATGTGATTTGTTTTTACACTGAGTATGTATATATGATGCATTGATTCTATGGTCTCTCGGCTGATCCCCGAGATGCTCCGGGAGGGTTACGTCTATATGAGCACCTAACCCGTGATTCACAGTACCCGGGAGAGTTATGTCTTTATGAGCACTTGACCCGGGCGTGTTGTAACTTTGAGGAAAATGTACTCAAGTTACCGCCTCCACACACACAATACCCAGGAGAGTTACGTCTTTATGAGCACTTGACCTGGGTTTGTTTGTTTTGACTCGCATAATTTTATGTGCATTTATTGTGAAAAGCATGTTGGATTTATTTACGTGGCATATTATGATTTACGTCCACTCACTCTAACGATTTTATTAATTATATGCTTTTCTCTGTGCGTTTCGGCTTTCGCCGCCCAGATTGCAGTATCTTTCCCGTGGTTGCACGTCATCGCAAGAGGCCTAGAGTTCAAATCACACTTTCCTTTTAGTAGGTTCCTGATGTAACCTGCTAGTCTTGTATATTTTGTAATTAGAAGTCGCTCTAAATACTTATATAGTGTTGTTCAGTTTAAGTTATGCTCTTTAATATTTGATGGATTTCTTGGAAACCTTGAGTTTTATATATATATGGATTTTGAGAAATTCGAATGGACATTGGAGGTCCATGATGTGTCTGGGAATTTATCTGTGAAGTGTAACTTCTTGCAGGTTTTTGGTTTGTACATTTTATAAAGTAAACTCTGGCAAAATTTTTGCAAGTTATGGTGTGGTTAGAGCCTAATTTCGGTTTAGGGAACTAAATCGGAATCGGGTCCTTTCATCTTTGGCCACTAGAAATCGCTACGGAGTGCTTTATAGGCGAAGGATCGGGTGCTGACATGATGGCTACACACTCCTTGATGAATTTCTAACGGAATGTTTCGCCTAATTTCTTAAGTGACACACTTCAAGTTTGGCCATGTGTGCTCATGTTTGTATACTAAGATTTGTTTCTTGAGCGATGATAATGCGTACTTCATTTTTGTCTTCTGGAAGCATGCATATGCCCTTGGTTTTGTAAAGAAATATGGGGTCCATCCAATTTGGTTGGCGGGGGTGATATGCAAGAGTTCAAAGAAGATTCGGGCAGTGCTTGGCTTGTTTAGAATCTTGACCCTCCTGTTCGATGATGTGGACTGGATTGGAATATTGGCTAGGCGGGTGAGTGCATCTGCTTTAGAATTCTGAGAGTGCGGTACATGAGTAATTTTATAAAACATGAATTTTCCCAACAAGAATTTTGCGAGGGTTAGATAGGCGGCCATAGTGTCCTTTGCTTTAAAATCCCCCTTGATCTGGTTTACCACCAACTGTCAGTCACTGAATATTTTGATGTCTCTGGAACTTGATTGATGGGCTAATTGGAGCTCAAGAATGAGGGTATCATACTCCGCTTCCTTGTTTAAAGCTCTAAAATAGAAACGGAGAGCATACTTGACATTGACAACCCTGGCCCTGTAAGGATAACTCTTGCACCACTTACAGTTTGGTTTCTAGATCTATCCACAAATAGGTTCCTGTGACGACCCGGACTAGAATTAGCAGTGGAATCAGCTTGATTGATGAGTTACTGCGTAGTCGCAGCTGTTCGACAATTATTTGAATCATCAAAGCTTCTTAACGACTAAATTATTGGCTGAGAATTGGAGTTGAGTCTCTTCTTGAGAGTCGTTGTACGTGTGATTACGAGTTCGTGGGCGGTTCCGGATCGTTATTTGGACGACCGAGGAATTAGTTATGAATATTTGAAGTTCGGATATAAATGGTGGGCTACTTAACGACCAAATTACCGGACGAGAATTTGGTTTCGGCTTCTTCACGGAAGTTGTTCAGAATTTAATTTCAAGTTCGTAGGAACTTCCAGAGCATGATTTTGAGTTACGAAGATTTAATTGTGAATATTTCCGTTCGTTGATTAATTAGTCGATTTAAATGTGTGTTGGTTCGAAGGGTTGGCTTTTTATCCGTTTGGCCAATGTGCTTGACTTTGGGTGATTATAGAAGAGTACGTCGAGACGAGTTTGTGGCCGCGAGAATTATCGGAATCGGAATTACGACGAGAAAGTTACGCGCGTTTGAAGTTCGTCGAAATGGATAAACATGAAGTTTCCGTTTTGGGAAAGGCTATAAATAGAAACTTTCTGTTTTGGGACAAGTCAACACTTACCATTTTGGGGTTTGACCGAGTTGACCGAGTCAACTCGGTGGAGGAAGAAGTGCTCGACGGTGCTCGACGGTGCCTTCACGGCGGCGGAGGATTCCGGCCACCCCAAGGCTCGGGGTTGGGTCCACTAGACGTGCCTCGGTCCCCTCTACTCATCTATGGTCACCGTTGACGGCGAGGCTTGCCGGAAATGGAGGAGAAATCCGGCCAAACTTTGGAAGGAACTTTGTGAATTCGGGTTCTATGTTTGAGGCCGATTCGAGCTGCAATTCTTATGGGCTTTGAAGCTCTCATCTCCTTGATGCTCCCCTGTAAGTTTCGTGTTTCAATTCGATGTGTGCAAGGAGAATTTTGGATTTGAAATTTGTGTGTTCATTCGGTTTTTCATGAAATTGACCATGTTAGAGTGCGAATTGGACTTCGGTGTAGTTGACAAAGTTGCTCAGTGGGTGATTTTGCATGGAATAGGGGTTGTTCCGCCGTGAATTCTTCCGGTCAACAGTGGCGCCGCCGTGGACGGCTGTCAACGGTCAACGGGTTGACTTTTTGACTTTCGACAAGTCGCATGTCATTTGACTCGAAATCGCGCCCCGATCGTAGTGGGGAAGTTCATTTTTCGAGATGAGCGTCCGAACGTAAAACGAGGTATTGAGGTGGTATATATGGATTTTCGACGATTCGTCGTACTCGAATTGTGTATTTCCGAGAACGGTGGTTTCTCGTGGTTTGATTTGTATTGTCGGATTATGACTTTGAATATTGGACATTGTGAATATTCAGGGGTTCGTGATCGTTTGTTTGGCGAGGGACATTCCGCCGGATCACGGGTTAACGTGATACGCGTTACGCCAGTCTGTGAGTGGACATTTCTTTTCACGGATTATTTGCGAGTCTTGATATACGTTTTATGAACTTGAGCATGCATATGAGATTTCGGATTACATGAGCATGTGTTTTACGATTATACGATTATACTTATACGGATATACGTATACGAGTATACATATACTTATATGTTGTTCATGCATTTGCATCGAAATGCTTATGATTTGGTTTACACAGAGTACAGTCGTGGTTACGTTGTTGTATCGATACACTTGCCTCTCGGCTGATCCCCGATGGCAGGCTTTATTCCAGGGGAGGCTGTGACTCCTGACCCGAGGTCTTTACCGGGGGGAGGCAGACCTTTGACCTGAGGCCATTTTCGGCTAGAATCACGTGGAAGTCAGGGACTCCGTGGTTCTGACTGTACTAGCACGGGTGTGTCCACGAGCGACCCCGTGAGATTTTTATGCATGCTCCGTATACGTGAGGAGTTAGAGTCTCCCTCGTGTACTCGGACGCGTGAGGAGTTAGAGTCTCCCTCGTGTACCATTTGATTATTTGTACTTTTGACTCGCATATGTTTTTATTATATATATTACTTGGTGAAAGACATTTATTTTCGTCCACTCACTCTAACGTGTTTATTGTCTTTCCCCTGGGCTTTTCGGTTTCCGTGCCCAGTTTGCAGTTCAGGCTCTGGTGTCGCACGTCGTGGTCGGAGGTATAGTGCTCGAGCTACTTTGTTTCATCCAGTAGGTTTATTGTTCTACCTACTGTGGTATGCGTATACGATTATGTATTAGATGTCGCTCTGAGCTTCCTATTGAATACGTTATACGATTTTACACTGGATTTCAATAAAGTGCATATATATTTACTACTTTACTTTACTGTTGATATATTGAGAAATCCGGATGGGATTGGTGCCCACGGTTTTCTTTTTGTGGCATAGGATGAAGTGTATTTTCCGCGTGCAGGTAATGGTAATTCCACGCTAGTAACGAAACTCTGCCCAAATTTCGAAAAGTTTTTGTTGGTTCGTGTTTTCGAAGGGGTTTGATTCCGATTTAGGAAGCTAAATCGGGGTTGGGTCCTTTCATCTTGGTATCAGAGCATTAGGTTATAGGTTCTGTAGACTTCTGTAGTCGTGTTTACTAAGGATATTTGAGAATGTACAACATGTCTGGAATGGTGACCCGACCGGCCGGCGGATAATCATCAAATTTCGGGTGTTGTATGTTTTCAAATATTTAAAGTTCCATGATTATGTTCCACTTGTTGTGAACGATATTGTATTCATTAGGATGCCTCCTGACGTGCTTTCCGTGTCGTTTCGGTTGTGGATCCTGTTGAGGATCAATCGACGCGCGATTTGCCAGAGATTGTGGATTTGGATGAGTATTCAGAGTTCAGAGAATTGTGTGGCACGATTTGCCTGGGGATGTGTATATGAGCGTCTATATGTTGCCTCAGAGCTGAGAATTGTGGCAGTGATGTTTGCCTGAGTTTGATCAGTGTATTTGGTGGGCTGATATTGTGTGAGTTCCGGTTGCGACTCCATGGTCTACATTCAGAGTGTTGTGTATACGGTAATGGTTTATCAGGCTACCCAGCATTCAAATGTGGAGTGTTTACCCACCTGAGGCAGAGATGCATTGTCCACGTGTTTGTTCTTGTTTGCATGTGTTATGTGGCTTCAAAGGGAGCTATGCAAGAGGTTCGAGATGAGTTTGAACCTGAGTATCAGAGAGAGTCTGATTGATGTGCCTCGAGATATCCGTGAGGAGCTTAGTGTGTTGCACTTAGTGGCGAGGCTATTGAGGAAGGTAAGGTGTACACAGTTTTCGATGTGATGATTTGAGGCAAATGGATTCAGTCGAGATGTTTTGATGAGGTTGAGTTCCGACACTTCGGGATCAGTGATTTCATCAGGCTGTGGTCTTTTCGGTTATGTTGAGGATCCTCTGCTGATCCGTTTGACGATGGCGGAGATCGCAGAGTAGCGGACTTGCTCCGTTGGCGTGAGTTTGGGCGATCGTTGGTGATCCTTTCACACAGCAGGTGTTGCGGTGACTTGTGTTTGTGGTACACTCTCAGTTGCTGTTTCGGTGGCCAGGAGGGTCACGTTACGAGGGAGTTCCCCAGCCAGTTGTTGTAGTGGTTCGGTAACTCAGAGTTTACGAGGAGATCCTCATGCTGTTCCTGGAGTTTGACCAACGTACTCTTTTGACGAGTTATTCAGCAAGTCGCAATTGATGTGTGCGGCTAGTTAGGCATGTTGGAGTTTGTGCCATGACCTTGTTTGAGGACAGACTTTTCTCCGAGGTTACTGTTGTTTGATATCCATGGCTATTGTACCTGCATCTTCACTTCCGAGGTCTTGGAGAGTGTTGCATCCATCCAGAGGTCGTGAGATCTTTGTTTGAGGTTATGGGTTAGCCGCGGATCTGTTATAGCTGGACATCGTGGTTTTAGTGTGCTTGTGAGTATGGACTTACTGACGACACATTTGGTTGTGTTCGAGTGCCTCGAGGAGGAGGTTGTGTTTCGACGACCAGTTTTCCCAAGATGCTGTTTCTTGGTGATGGTCGAGCGGTTTGTGTAGATGAGTTGTGTGGTTTTCTTAGCTCATGTTGTGGATACTATAGTTGCTGTGTCCGACATTGGTGACATTGTGGTGGGTTCCGAGTTTCCAGGTGTGTGTTGGAGGAGTTACCAGGTGTTCCTCCAATTCGGGAGACTGACTACACCATTGAGCTTGTTCCAGGCGCTGGACTCATTTTACCGACGTCTTGTCGTTCGGAGCCAGCGGAGCTGATGGAGCTTTTTTTTCGACTCCAGGAGTTGCTGGAGGAGGTTTCAGGAGATTCCATGTGACCCCACATATTTGCGTGGTGTGCTCTTGCATTGTTTGCACTGATGTTGTATGGGTTGACGAAGTGGTGTATTGACTACTGGAAGTTTGAGTTGCTTCAGAGGAGATTGAGTATCCTCCGCTTCGGATCGACGAGTGGTTTGGTCAGCTTGTGAGAGCTTCAGTCTTTTCGAGGATTGATTTCGGATCCGGATACGATCAGTGGAGGTTTGATGAGTCAGAGGTGGCTATGACAGCTTACGGATCTCGGTGCGGACATCAGGAGTACTTGGTCACGCTGTTTGGTTGACCAATGCCCTGTAGATCGTGTGGACTTGATGGACCAGGTGTTTAGACAGTTTCTGGACGAGTTGTGACCATGTTCGTCGGTAACTTCCTGATGTACTCCAGGAGTGTGGGCCAGCACCTGAGACAATTATGAGTGGTTTTGTGGACTTCGCAAGATGGTCAGCTGTTTGTGAAGTTCAGCCAGTGTGAGTTTTGGCCGATTAACGTGAAGATTTTGAGCTGTGTGATGCTATCCGAGGGAGTTGATGTGGATCCTGATCAGATAGGAGCCGTGTTGACTTAGGGTTGACCTACCATGGTACCAGGGATCGGAGGTCTCTTGGGTTTGCCAAGCTATTATCGACGGCTTTGTGCAGGATTTTCCTGGATTGCCACTTCACTTTCCGGCTTGACTGAGAAGGTGTCAAGTTCGAGTGGTTCGATGCATGCGAGGAGAGTTGCTTACTCCTGCAGGTTGGTGTCTGTTACTGCGGTTTTGACCTTACCTGACGATCGCGACGAGTTCGTGGAATATGGCGATGCATCAAGATTTGGATTTGGTTGTGTATTGATGCTGTGTAGCAGAGCGGTGGCTCATGATTCAAGGTAGTGGAACTTTGTATAGCTACGTATTTTATGTATGATTTGGGTGTAGCTGTTCTTGTGTTAGCACCAGAGAGATGGAGATACTACTGCTATGGCGTGCAGCATGGGTAGGACGTACACCGACCATTGAGTTACATCCACTTGCATTTTCGGCCAGATTTGGGCTTGAGGCAGTGTCGATGGATGGAGTCGACTGACGACTATGGCTGCACCTTTGAGTTGCTCGAGAAAGGCTAGAGGTTGTACTTTGACCATCCGTTCGTTGATTAATTAGTCGATTTAAATGTGTGTTGGTTCGAAGGGTTGACTTTTTATCCGTTTGGCCGATGTGCTTGACTTTGGGTGATTATAGAAGAGTACGTCGTGACGAGTTTGTGGCCGCGAGAATTATCGGAATCAGAATTACGACGAGAAAGTTACGCGCATTTGAAGTTCGTCGAAATGGATAAACATGAAGTTTCCGTTTTGGGAAAGGCTATAAATAGAAACTTTCTGTTTTGGGACAAGTCAACACTTACCATTTTGGAGTTTAACCGAGTTGACCGAGTCAACTCGGTGGAGGAAGAAGTGCTCCACGGTGCTCGACGGTGCCTTCACGGCGGTGGAGGATTCCGGCCACCCCAAGGCTCGGGGTTGGGTCCACTAGACGCGCCTCGGTCCCCTCTACTCATCTATGGTCACCGTTGACGGCAAGGCTCGCCGGAAATGGAGGAGAAATCCGGCCAAACTTTGGAAGGAACTTTGTGAATTCGGGTTCTATGTTTGAGGCCGATTCGAGCTGCAATTCTTAGTGGGCTTTGAAGCTCTCATCCCCTTGATGCTCCCCTGTAAGTTTCATGTTTCAATTCGATGTGTGCAAGGAGAATTTTGGATTTGAAATTTGTGTGTTCATTCGGTTTTTCATGAAATTGACCATGTTAGAGTGCGAATTAGACTTCGGTGTAGTTGACAAAGTTTCTCAGTGGGTGGTTTTTCATGGAATAGGGGTTACTCCGCCGTGAATTCTTCCGGTCAACAGTGGCGCCGCCATGGACGGCGGTCAACGGCGGTCAACGGTCAACGGGTTGACTTTTTGACTTTCGACAAGTCGCATGTCATTTGACTCGAAATCGCGCCCCGATCGCAGTGGGGAGGTTCATTTTTCGAGATGAGCGTCCGAACGTAAAGCGAGGTATTGAGGTGATATATATGGATTTTCGACGATTCGTCGTACTCGAATTGTGTATTTCCGAGAATGGTGGTTTCTCGTGGTTTGATTTGTATTGTCGGATTATGACTTTGAATATTGGACATTGTGAATATTCAGGGGTTCGTGATCGTTTGTTTGGCGAGGGACATTCCGCCGGATCACGGGTTAACGCGATACGCGTTACGCCAGTCTGTGAGTGGACATTTCTTTTCACGGATTATTTGCGAGTCTTGATATACGTTTTATGAACTTGAGCATGCATATGAGATTTCGGATTACATGAGCATGTGTTTTACGATTATACGATTATACTTATTCGGATATACGTATACGAGTATACATATACTTATATGTTGTTCATGCATTTGCATCGAAATGCTTATGATTTGGTTTACACAGAGTACAGTCGTGGTTACGTTGTTGTATCGATACACTTGCCTCTCGGCTGATCCCCGATGGCAGGCTTTATTCCAGGGGAGGCTGTGACTCCTGACCCGAGGTCTTTACCGGGGGGAGGCAGACCTTTGACCTGAGGCCATTTTCGGCTAGAATCACGTGGAAGTCAGGGACTCCGTGGTTCTGACTGTACTAGCACGGGTGTGTCCACGAGCGACCCCGTGAGATTTTTATGCATGCTCTGTATACGTGAGGAGTTAGAGTCTCCCTCGTGTACCATTTGATTATTTGTACTTTTGACTCGCATATGTTTTTATTATATATATTACTTGGTGAAAGACATTTATTTTCGTCCACTCACTCTAACGTGTTTATTGTCTTTCCCCTGGGCTTTTCGGTTTCCGTGCCCAGTTTGCAGTTCAGGCTCTGGTGTCGCACGTCGTGGTCAGAGGCATAGTGCTCGAGCTACTTTGTTTCATCCAGTAGGTTTATTGTTCTACCTACTGTGGTATGCGTATACGATTATGTATTAGATGTCGCTCTGAGCTTCCTATTGAATACGTTATACGATTTTACACTAGATTTCAATAAAGTGCATATATATTTACTACTTTACTTTACTGTTGATATATTGAGAAATCCGGATGGGATTGGTGCCCACGGTTTGCTTTTTGTGGCATAGGATGAAGTGTATTTTCCGCGTGCAGGTAATGGTAATTCCACGCAAGTAACGAAACTCTGCCCAAATTTTGAAAAGTTTTTGTTGGTTCGTGTTTTCGAAGGGGTTTGATTCCGATTTAGGAAGCTAAATCGGGGTTGGGTCCTTTCAGTTCCACTTAGAATATTCGGCAATTGGGACAGGAAGAAGGATGTTATTACTGGGCAGGGCAAGAGTAGGCTCAACAGGTTCGAGATCTATGCATTCAACTATGAAGCCAACGACTGCTTGGCCTTTTAGGGTGGCACATGGCTTATACTTGAGGTTAAACTCACTGAGTTCAATAGCTCACTTGCTGAGGTGCCCACTATGATCCGGTGACTGAAGAATTTGTCAAAGGGATAAGTTGGTGAGGATATGTATGCTGTGCGCCGAGAAATATGGGCAAAGTCTCCTGGCGGTGGTAACTAAGGCCAATGACACCTTTTCTAGAGCAAGATAATGAGTCTCTACATCTGCATGCCCTTACCAACATAGAAAACTGGGAGCTCTTTGTCATCCTCTCGCCGAACAAAAGCGGAGCTTACATCGGTTGATGAAGCGGCGAGGTAAAAGTATAGAATTTCTCCCTTTATCGGGTGGGATATAGTAGAAATGGAGGCAAGATAGTGCTTCAGTTTTGCGAAGGCCCCCTTACACTCTGGCTTTTCGTTAACCTCGTGTTTATTGGTAAGGCGGAGGTCATTGAAGAAAGGCTCACCTTTGTCAGAGTATCGAAAGATGAAACAGTAGGGATGTCAATTTTCCAGTGAGACTTTGCAGTTCTTTCTTGATGGACGGGGGTTTCATATCCATTATTGCCTTGATTTTTTTGGGCTTTTCATCAATTCCGCATAGGCTGACAACATAGCCCAAGAACTTACTGGCAATAACTCCAAACATGCATTTTTCTAGATTTAAACGGATCCCTTGTGTAATAAGTATCTGGAATACTATGCGTAGATTTGCTAAGTGGCCCTAGGCGGTCTCACTCTTGACCAGTATATCATCGACATAGACTTCCACAATAACCCCGTTCACTCACTCCATAATGAGATTCATAAACCGTTGATACATGGAACCAGCGTTTTTAAGACCGAACGACATGACATTGTAACTATATAAACTCTTATCTGTGGTGAATCTAGTAGCTTCTTGATCATTAGGATGTAGTTTGATTTAATTATACCCTGAGTATGCATCTATCAAAAAAAGTAATTCATAACCGGCTGTTACATTGACTAGCTGATCGATAAGCAGTAATGGGGAGCTATCTTTGGGTTAAGCCTTGTTGAGATTTGTGTAGTCTACGCACATGCGCTAAGTGCCGTTGCTTTTCTTGACCATCACGGTATTTGAAATCCACTTGGGTTAGTTTACTGGATAGATGAATCCGATTTTGAGTAAGCGCTCAACCTCCGCCTACATGGCAACGTACCATTCCTCATCATATGCTCGTCTTTTTTTCTCAATAGGCCTTGTGCCTGGATTTATACTAAGCTTGTGGGAGATCAGTTCTCCAGAAATTCCTGGCATATTGACGTATGACCAAGTGAAGACTTCTTGATATTCGACAAGCAGGGCGGTAAGCTCTTTAGCAATTTCCGGGATAAGTTGGGCTCCTATTTTCACCGTTCGCTCAGGATGGTCTGGGTCGAGTTACACTTCAACCAAACTACCTTTTTTACCCACTGGGAGGATGGAATGACTACCATCTCATGGATCGTCTCGTGTCTTGGCTTCGTCGTTCTTTTATTTCAACGCCAAATTTTTCTGGCAGACAACTTCTTCAGTTTGAGGATTAACTAGGCGCTCGATAAATTGATAACCGCGGACCGAACTCGTTCTAAACTTTGTTGGGAATTGGAGATACAACATGTGCATGGCCAAGATGACTTTTAGCTTTATGAGGGCGAGGCGACCCACGATAATGTTATATGAGGAAGGTAGGTCCACAATAAAAAAAATATATAAATTTCCCTTTGAGGAGATCCTGGCTCCCCCAGACCAAGGTGGATGAAATCACTGCCTAAAGGATAAATGATATCACCCGCGAAACCTATCAGACTCATTGTCCTGTACAAATTTTTTTTGTGGTCGATGGAGCTGTGCATATGCGTTGAGGAACATAATATTCGCAGTGGCCCTAGAATCAATTAAGACGCGCTATATTTTGAAGTGGTCCATAAGAGCATCGATGACAAAAGACATATCGGTTGGAGGTGCGTTGCACTCGTCTGCTTCAGTGAAAGTAATGGGATCCCATGACCTTTTCTAGGCTTTGAATTTCGTTTTTGAATGACACTTAATACTTCTCAAGGAAAGCTCCATTTTCGCTTTCCACCAAAGGCGATGTTTATTGTTCCTCGGCTTCAATGAGTGAGATCTGGTGGGGTGGTTGTTGAAGAATTTATACTCTCAACCTTTTGACTATTGATTAGTCGAAGGCTAAGTAAATTTTCCTCACCCGCAAGTCTACGGGGTCAAGTAATATAATTTTTATAGAAGCTGAGTGTCGAACCTATGAGGACTGGCTAACTCAATTTTATAGCTTTATCCGATTAAATCCTTTAAGTACATGATAGACAAACAATTGATGTGACAAAGAAACACAAAAGATAGAGATGTATCTTACAACGTCAAGTCTTTTGGAGACTCAACATCACAAGGGATGATTAAACAATGGTGAGTGATTAAACGAAAGATTGATTGGTTGATTACACTAATGCACATATGACAAATTGAAATGATCACAAATTCAAGATAAAAGAATGGATGGCTAGGGTGCTAGACTCCTAATGTATTTCATGCATAATGAGTTTGGTTACAAACATATTGGAAAATTATGGATGGGTTTCCTTCCCAAGTCTCTTCTAGAGTACCCAGAAAATTGGTTCTAATGAATGCTCTAAACTCGCCCTTTTGCGTTACGAGTTGAAAGAATTAACAATAGCTACAAAGCCTTTCAGTTTAATTTAAGCTTTACTGAAAACACTTAATTAAGTCACTGGGACCTCAAGAGTGTTTCAATTCATGCTCAAACACAAGGAAACCATATCCTAAGCTCAACCTTTTAAGTCTAAGCCTAAGTCATTTATATGCTCATTGATCTATTACTAAGTGAATGGCTAGTTCCCTTAAGTGTCATTTCTTAGTTCCTTTAAGCAAATCCTAACTTAGCCAAAGCTAAGACATGCATAGGTGAGACTAACCAATAAGCTCAAACATATTAATATGTCACAATCACGTCACACATAGAACAAACTCATCTAATAGCATAGAACACTCAAAACATATTCATCATCACAAATGAAACATCATTGTTTACATCAAATGGCTAGGGTTTGACCACTAGCCTCCCATAGAAGGATTACTCACTACACGTAATTAAAAACGGGTTTGAATACATTATTAATTAGAGCAAATAGAGTGAATGAATAACCCAAGACACTCCCTAAAGCAAGCCAAGCTTCTTCAAGTCCTCTTTTGTGTTTCTAGCTTCACCTTTTTTGCTCTAAATGCACTTAAGCCTATAGATGAGATAAATGAGACCTCTAAGATCCCAAGAGGCAAAGGAGAAGAGAGATTACTTCTCACCTCTTTGAGCTCTAAAAACCTCACCAAACCTTGGATTAGAGAGATGATAGTCGCATATTTATGCGTCTATATTGTGTTTAATTAATCTTCTACATTTGGTTTATTGTTATAATTTGAGTGATTTAACTATGTTTATTGTTTTTAGGTATTTTGGAATTAAATGGAGAAAAGGAATTAAATGTTGCAAATTTGGGATGCAGAAGAGTTATACGTATGGGAAGAATCCTAATCCATTCATGACACAAGTATGCAGCACGTGAGAAAGTATTGGACTAGCTTAATTAACCTAGCTAGATAAGGGAATATACATAAAGAAAAAGAAAGAAGGAGTGCACAGCTTTTGAAGAATGAGAAGTGACGAACAGTAAACAAAAACAAAAGGAAACTAAACAAAGAGAAAGGAGAGGTGCGCAACCAAGTTCTTATGCGTCAAGCCTAGCTAGATCCCAACGTCGTCAAGAGTTCATTCTTCTCCATTATTTAATTTATCTCTTATGGATTCTTTGATGTTATTATCTAAGACTATGAGTTGCTAAATACCTTGTTAAGGGGCTGCTTGAAGCCCCGTACACGAAGTCTTTCTCATTCATACACTTTAATCTAGTTTTGTATATTCAATTCGAATGAGGTTCCTTTTTCTATGTGACTCATCGTATGAATTCTGGTAAGTTTGTTTTGGTGGCCAACTTAATATGCATGCTAGGATTCTATTTTCGTGAGATACGGGCGGCTGAAGATAATTTTTTCCACCGGATTCTCTATAGTGATACACCGATTTTAGCGTCGGGTGATTGAAATCCTAGGTCTAGCAGGACACACCTATAGTGTACCTGTGAAAACTTGTAGATTCTCAAACCTCTTCTATAACGTAATACTTTCTTCTTTATAAACCTTGGGGTCCAATGACTATGGGTTCAATAGAGGGATAAATGTGGGGGAGGTCCATGACAAACTCACATAGGCATAAGGAATAGGTAATAGGATGTGTCGTGTTTATCATCCTTCCTGATAACTTTCATTGATTAGATATGTGTATTAGATTAAGTATGTGTTAGAGAGATGGAATGATGGTGGTAGATTGTATTCCTCTTAACTCATTAATCATATAGTTTAAACTCAATTGCATTCATAATCATATTTACTTTCAGCACTTACTTTCTGCATTAGCTGTAGCTTAGCTGATTTAGTTTGGTACTCAAATCAACTCTGAATACCCTAAAATTTTTTGTGGTAATCTATCACTGTGACTAGTTTACTATGTAAAAATTTCGTGTTATTTGAGTCAATCTAGAGTAGGGTTGTAGTGTCATTAGTGTATTGTAGTGGAGTCTATCAGTATTTTAGTCTAGTGTTAGGATTTGGTTTCACCAATTCTTCTTGTTCGATAACCCCTATTTATCATACTACATTAATATATCCAAGAGGAGAATAGGGTATCTTTTCATAGGTATTTACCCAGCTATCAAATTTTGGCGCCGTTGCAGGGGAATTGCTTAATTCTAAGTCGTAATAGAGTCTTTAAATTTTAGTTTAGTTTTGTTTATTTTTCTATTGAGTTTTATAGTTTCTTTAGTGTGTAGGAACATTGTGTATGTGTACTAGGCACACTAGAAGCACTGATCCATTACTACTTGATCCAGAGATTGAACGTGTGAGAGCAGATTTATCCCGCTTCAGCTTAGATCTCCGTGAACCTGCAAAACAAGTTGAAGCACGATGTGGTACCGTGCTTAAACCCTTCGACGCTCAAGTTAGTTCTTCTCTCTAGAATCGAATAGTATATTAGACAGAGTAATATTACCTTAGACCATACAGAGATGTCTATATATAGTGACCGAGTTAGGTGTAAGCATAATCCATATCGAATAGGATTACTTTACTTTCGGATAGGAGGAATCCATTAAGGAATGGATCTCTATATCTAGAGCCAATCAAATATCATGATTAACAGAGGCCTTCAGGCATAATCCTGCCAGGATACATATAAATCTTTCCTTTTCCACCTCAGATTTTGGCAACCCCTATAGTCCGATCGAACTGTCCCTTGAGGTTAGATTGCCCAACCTCCTTGATCCGATCTTACTTAGGATTGTTATTCCCATTGAACATTCTAGAAGACTCTACATCATTCCAGAGACTTCTAGAAACCCCCAAATCAGTCGTTCTTTTGATTTAACATGTAATCATCTGAGCCTAGGCCCATATCTGGCCTCATCGAACCCCATCCAGAATCATTCCATCTTAGCTCATCTTTCCCCAGCTCGAGTGGCCAAAACTGACTCCCACAAATACCCCCATAGTAATGTAAGACTCGACACGTTTTGACCTTGCGCTGCTCTTCGCCCAAGCTCTTTGGACTTCGAGTCGCTTCTCTCTTTCCCAACAAGTAACGCGCGAAACCTCTAGCACGTGTTTGTACTGCTCCACCTTCATCATGACCCGTGCATTACCACTCCTCATCAGCCATTACGTTTCTCTCCATCCAACGCAACATTTCGCACTTCTAACTCTTTTCAAAAGATCAATCATATCCCTTGAAATCCGAAGCAGCTTATCTTTTCAAACGGCCACTTCGTATCACTTCATACTTCTCTGCGGTATATAAATCGAGGGCCCTCTCCCTTTTCATTTTTTACACTTGAAAAAATTGTTTCATCGAACTCAAAAAGCTCGCCTCCGCAATTATTCTGCCTTTAAAGTTCCTTCCCTTCAAAGACCAAGAAAATCTTCGACATTTTCCCCAAAAACCCCGGACTTATCCAATGGATTCAAATGATACTTCCTCTTCCACCTCTATCAAAGTCACCATTCTTCAAGATCCCAGTGCAGCCAACTTGATCGACCACTCCAAGCCACTTGCCTCCACTGGACCTCTCCCACAATCGAACTCAAAAAGCTCGCCTCCGCAATTATTCTGCCTTTAAAGTTCCTTCCCTTCAAAGACCAAGAAAATCTTCGACATTTTCCCCAAAAACCCCGGACTTATCCAATGGATTCAAATGATACTTCCTCTTCCACCTCTATCAAAGTCACCATTCTTCAAGATCCCAGTGCAGCCAACTTGATCGACCACTCCAAGCCACTTGCCTCTACTGGACCTCTCCCACAATCGCAGTCAGCCACCGCCGCATCAATCTCTGAGCCCCTTACTGAGGCCGTCAAAAATCCTCCCTCACCTACTACTTTTAAGGTGGATGAAACTAAAGTCATCAAACCACCCGTTCTTGAAGTTGAAGCTAACTCCTCCTCCATGAAACTCCAGCCGCGTACTACCAAGGCCGCTCATAAGAAAACCCGTGAAGAACTTTACCCTTCTGCCTTGAAGATTGATTCTGCCGACCCTTGCCTCATTCATTCAGACTTTCCACCAAGGGGACAATGATAACTTCCGGTTCCCTCTCATCCAGGACGAAGCGAGAGTGTCGGAGCTTGAGAAAGCTCATGACCCGGGCCTACTCATTCATCCCTTTGAAATCGTCTACAGGTTTTCCTTCCTAATCCCTGCCTTTATCTTTTTCACCCTTAAGTTCTACAGTATTGCTGTGGAGCAATGGTGCATAGATAGTTTCCACTATCTAGTCTACTTTGATAGGCTCAATCAGTGGTTTGACTGCCGTATGGGTCTATCGGGTTTGGCTCGTGCTGACATCGCCTGCCCGTCCCTGGTTTCTATGATTCTCGAGCAGGATGCCGAGGACCTTGGATCATTGGAGACCGGGAATCTGATGATAGTGTTCTGGACTTCCCTATACCGAGTAATATTTCCTTTCACGCATCTAACATCTTGTCGTGCTTGTTTTACTCAATCTCTACCTTTGAATCTGACACATTGTTCTTTCCTTTATTCCAGTCTTTTGCTACCCTCACTGTAGCTTTTGGATGCCTGCACGCTGAGGCTAGGGAGGCCAAGGATAAGGTCTAAAAGCTTCAGGGCCATGTGAAGGGGCTTAGGGAGGCCCAAGACCGTGCTTGCCGCATGATCAATCAAGGCAAGACAGACCTGGAGGCCATATGCTCCGCTCATGAAGAGGAGGTTAGGTCCCTGAAGTCCGAGCTTGAGCGGACCCGATCTGAGTTGAGAGAGGCAGCAAAGGCTGCCGATGCTAAGCTCAAGAGGCTCTGGATGCTAAGGAAAAGGTGTGTAAGGATCATTTGGCTACTCTGGAGACCTCATATGGGCTCTAACTTGAATCCCAACGAGTGGATTGGGAAAAAGAACAAGTAGAGTTGATTCGCATATATGACCCTTCTGCTACTGCTTTAGAGACCGAGTCTGAATGAAGCCCCCAGCCTATCCTTGGGGTGTAGCTTATGTAATAGTGTTAGGACCATCGAACAATGTTTTTTTTTGTTTCTCATCGTACATAACTTATTTTTTGATCTTGGCCTGGGCCTTTAGCCCAAAGAACTCTTATGCCAAGTGTAAGTATCGTACTTAGTTCATCGTTCTTAGCTCATCATATTCAATTGTTTCATACCTTTACGTATCGTGCTTTTATTCCATGCCCATCGATCTTGCTTTATGAGCTTAGAGGATCTGCCTCTGAGTACCTGTGGCCTCAGTGCGACTCTCGGACCCCCACACATACTAAATGCTCTCGGAAAAGGCTTAAGGAGATTGCCTTGGTAACCTTAAGGTCTCCTGGGAGGTGCTAACAGTTTTGACACTGCCTCCCTAATGAAGGGGTGTGCATGCCTACCCCAGTCTGTACAAAGACCATTGTACTCCAGACCCTTCCCTCGACCAAGTCGCTTCGTCCCGGGGGATCTTAGCTTTCACAGAAGCACCTGATGTTATCATAAAGACCACGTCAGGGTTTCTCTTCAAGCTCAGATCCTACCAGGGGGCTTGCCTGTAGTGTCAAGATGTGGTTTGCCAACACTTTTCTCATCGACTTTGACTTATCCCTAGGGGCGTCGTCAGGTGTATACGCTTGGGACTTAGGATGTCAAATTTTCCAGAATATGGCCAAGCCACTACTAAGGTGTTTGTTAATCTTACCACGTACATTCTAACCTCAATGACTTTATTGACCCAAGATTACTATGAGCACTCGCATGGTTTTACTCCGGATGTTTTGGTCTATCCACGGGCGTCCTTCTCAATGCCCTAGTCCTCCCTCCCTCGGGGTGCATTACCTTTGGAAGGGCTGGCTAGCTCGCAGAGTGAAAGTCCTTCCCTGGGAACCAACGTCATCTACCCTGCTCAAGCTCGTTGCCTTTCCTAGGCTTTAAGCTTTCCCTAATCGTATTTATCGGCATGTGAGCCGTTACAGAACATACAGGATCGTACCCACAAGATCGAACACATAAAATCGTACTTAATGAATCAAACACAAAGAATCATACCCAAAAGATCGAACACATGGAATCGTACTAAAAAGATCGAACACGTGGAATCATGCTAAAAAGATCGAACACATGGAATCATACTTTAAACACTTTGTACATTATTCAAAAAAAGCGTAGCCACTAAGACCAGGGGCTTTTGTTGAATGATCATACACTATCGTACTATATCAATCACATCAAGTAGGAAAGTGTCTCACATGCCTCGCCAAACCTGTTCAAACAATCATTCAGTGTATATCAAACTGGTTAAGAAGAGTGCATGGCCATTCAGGCCCTAGGCCTTCAGCTTCGCTTTGAGTGGTAGTCCTTTAGGTATAGGGCATTCCACCGTTTATCCACCAGGGCTCCAGTTCTCGGATTTTCCAGCTCGTATGACCCGTTATAGCCTTCTCCGACGATCTTATATGGCCCTTCCCAGTTTGCCCCCAGTTTTCGCTCTCCAGGGACCTTTGTATTTTCGAACACCTTATGTAACATTAAGCTTCCCATAAGGAAAACTCTAGTTCGAACCTTCTTATCGTAATAAGCTTTTATCTTCTGCTGGTAGGAAGCCACCCTTATCTGAGCTTGTTCTATTTGCTCCTCTAGCAGGTCCAACTCATGCCTCAAGCTCTCTGAGTTGCTCTCCTCTGTCTGTTCCACCAGCTTAATGTTAGGGATCTTATAGTTGATTGGAATGATTGCCTCTATTCCGTAAACCAAGGCAAAGGGAGTTTCCCCAGTGAGTTTCCTCTTGGTCATTCTATAAGCCCAAAGTACGTTTAGGAGTTCGGACACCCACTGCCCCTTCGCTGATTGATCGAGCCTCCTCCTTAGTCCCTGCAGTATCGTTTTATTTGAAGCCTCTGCCTGTTCGTTACCTTGAGGATACCTGGGGATTGAGAATTGGATCTTGATGCCGTGGTCAGCGCAGTAATCTCTAACCACTTAGCAATTGAACTGAGGGTCGTTGTTTGCCACAATCGTTTGTGGGATTCTGAACCTACATATTATAAGCTTCCAAATGAAATTCTTTACCTCAGCTCCCCTGATTTTAGACAAGGCTTCAGCCTCAATCCACATAGAGTGGTAGTCGGTGGTTACTAGGAGGTACTTTTTTTGTCAGCCCCCAGCTCCGGTTGGAAACTCTCCCATTATGTCTAACCCCCACTTGCAAAGGCACACAATACTAAAACTGGGTGCAAATCCTCCAGGTGCAGGAGAGTTGAGGGGTGTGTCTTTGATAGGCTTCTCAAGTACTAGCGTATTCCATGCAATCGTTCTTCATCGTTAGCTAGTAATACCCTTTGGTTAAACATCGTACCACAAGATTCCTGCCTCCAATGTGCATGCCACATATTCCGAAGTAGAGCTTCTGTATAATCGTTCTCACCTGGGTGGGATGCACCGCCAACTGGTTAGGTCCCCCGAAGGATCGCCCGTATAACTTCTTCTTTTTGATGTTATATCTTGCTGCTCGTCGTCCTATCCTTCTAGCCTCCACCCTGTCCTCTGATAAGATGCCCGCTTCTATGTAGTTTATTATTTCATCCATCCAGGAGGGTCCCAACTGGACAGGCATTACAGTCAAGATCTCTTGCTCGTCCGTGCTCGGGTTAGGCAGGTGCTCTACAAGAATCGTTCTTTTGAGCTGGTAGTCAACGTTGGAGGCTAGATTTGCCAGAGCATCTGCGTGTGTGTTCTCAGACCTCGGAAGCTGCATGGTTGAAAATTCTTCAAACTGAGTAACTAGCCCCTTAGCCAACCTTAGATACGCCTCCATGGACGTGTGGTGGGCTGTGTATTCTCCTAGGACCTGGTTTGCAATCAGCTGTGAGTCACAAAATACCTTGAGCTTCTTTACGCTCAGTTCCCTTGCCAGCCTCAGCCCTGCCAGGATGGCTTCGTACTCGGCTCCGTTATTTTTGGCCTTTCATCCCAAAGTTAGGGCTTGTTCTATGATAGTTCCGTCTGAGGGTTTTCAGCACCAAGCCAACTCCAGCTGCCTTATCTTTTGATGATCCATCCTCGTACAACGTCCAGTGATCTACCCCCAGCACCTCTTCCTCTTTCTTTCTCTTTTCCTGTAACTCTGCTAAGAAGTCTGCCAGAGCTTGCCCCTTCATCACTGTTCTAAGCCTGTACTCAATATCGTGTTGTGCCAGTTCAATGGCCCACTTAGTCACCCTGCTCAAGGAGTCCGGGGTGTGGAGGATCATTCTCAGTGGATATTCAGTAATGACGATGACTTTGATAGCTTGAAAGTATGGTCGAAGCTTAAGCCATGACACGACTAAGGCTAGTATCAACCTCTCCAGCTTGGGGTAGCGGATTTCTGGGTCGAGGAGAGCTTTAGACATGTAGTATACGGGTAGCTGCCCCCCAGTATCTTCTCGAACCAGAACTTCGCTCATTGCTACATCGAAAACCGCCCAGTACAGGTATAGATTTTCCCCTAGCACGGGCTTGCTTAGCACGGGGGGAGAGACGAGGTATTGCGTAAGTGCTTGGAATGCCCTCTCGCATTCTTTGGTCTAGAGCTCGCCCTTGGTCCTTTTGAGTGCCTCGAAGAATGACTTACATTTGTCGGTCGATCTGGATAGGAATCTGCTTAGGACCGCCAGTTTTCCGCATAAGCTCTGGATTTCCTTCACCATGGATGGGGATTTCATCTTGACAATCGATGCGACCTGATCCAGGTTCACTTCTATTCCTCGCTACGTCACCAAGTAGCCCAAGAACTTTCCAGATACTACACTGAACGTACACTTCTTGGTTCAGCTTCATGCTATGCTGGCGCAGGAGGTCGAAGCATCCCTTTAGGTCAGACACGTGATCCTACCTGTTGTTGTTTTTGACCAGCATATCATCCATGTACACCTTCATCATGTCCCCAATAAAAGACTTTAATACCTTGTACACCAGCCTTTGGTACGTCGCCCTTACATTTTTCAACCCAAAGGGCATTACCTCATATGCATAGACTACTTTCTCTGTCACAAATGCCGTCTTTGGCACATCATCCTCTGTCATCTTGATTTGGTTATAAACATTGTAGGCATCCATAAAGCTGAGGAGCTCATGACCTACAGTGGAGTCTACCAATTGATCGATCCTGGGGAAGAGGAAGCCGTCCTTAAGGCATGCCTTGTTCAGGTCTGTGAAGTCAACGCGGACCCTTGGCTACCCATTTTTATTCTTGACAAGGACCACTCTAGAGAGCCACTTAGAGTGTGGGACTTCCCTAACGAAACCCGTTGCAAGTAGCTTTTCCACTTCCTGTTCGATTACCCTGTTACGTTCCGCCACAAATGTTCTCTTCCTTTGTGCTACGGGCCTGAATTTGGGGTCCACATGAAGCCGGTGCCGAATCACTTGCCTGTCAATCCTTGGCATGTTTCGTGCCGACCACGCAAACACATCCTTATACTCCCTCAGCAAGTCTATCAGATTCTGACGTTCGATTCCACTTACGCCTGATCCAACTCTTACACACCGATCTGGTCGATCTCGATCGATGGGTTCAAGTACCACATATTCCTCTGCCTTCTCCTTGAAGGGAAATTCCTGAGGGTCGAGTTCTATATCTAACTCATCTCTCTCGGCATCCTGACCCTCATTCTGTGATTGGTATGCCGATGGAAATGGGGAAATCGTGCCTCCAGTTTCACCTACTGCTTTCTTTTCCATACCCTTGGAGGTCAACACCGTACATCACCTTGCTGCAGCTCTGTCCCTTTGGATGGTGACGGTGCCCTCAGGGGTTGGATACTTTAGGACTGGTGCTAGGTTGATGCCACCGCTCCCATCCGATGGAGCCAGGGCCTTCCCAGGATTGCATTATGGGGGGACGGGGTGTCTACCACAATAAACCATGTGATTGAGTTGGTGAGCGGCATGCCCACCCAGAGGGGAATAGTGCCTAAGGTTCTCACCCGTCATCCCTTGAACCCCATGAGGGTCGTTCGATGATCTTGGATTGCCTCCATCACGCCCACCCTCTCTACGGCATCCTTGAATATAACATTAATGGCGGCTCCATTATCGACTAGTACCCGAGCCATTGTCATGTGGGCTATCTTGATGTTGATAACTAGGGCATCGATGTGGTCTTCCCCTGCTTAGGGAGATCCGTGTCCGAAAATTTAAGTGTGTTATTCCTTGTTCAGAGGGCATGTTCGCTCTGAGCTCTAGGCTTCTTCGATTCGCTCTTTCTCTCCTCGAGGGTGACCCCCAGCTCCTCTGCCACTGCCATAATACAATTTAAGTCGGGGAATGTGGTATCCTTGGGGTACTCGGGGGCCTGAAGGATACAATTCAGCACTGGGTACTTCTCCTCTTGGCTCTTAGGTGGTGGTGGCAAGGTCCCATTGTTTCTTTTACGCTTGCCATTACCTTGCAGCCTCAGTGAATCTTCGAGCTTTTTCTTGTAATCCTCCTTTAGGTATTCCAAGCAGTACCCCTGTTCCACTAATTCTCCGAAATGTCACTTGAGGACTCCGCAATCGACCGTCTTATGCCCGTTGACTTTATGGTAGGCTCAAAAGTCTCTTGAATCGCCCTTATCTGTCATCGGTGGTGGCCTTTTAAGCCAAGGCTCATTCTTGATGTGATGGAGTATGGTCGAGATCGGGATTATTGTGGGAGGAACGAATAATTTTCCACCCAGAGTGGCAGGCTGGTGCCCTGAGGCCTTCCTCTTGTTATCGTTGCTGCTCCTCCCCTGATTAGCATTGCTATAGGTCGTGCTTCTCCGTGAGTTAGAGCTGTTCCCAGCTCTGGGAGCTTTTTCCATCGGGGCGTCCCTGGCCTTGTAAGTCTTCATGTCCTCTACCCAAGTATAATCTAGCCTTATGATAGACCGTGGACAAGTCCTTGGTCAACTTGCTAGCCAACTCCGAATCCATGTCAAGCCTATTGATGAACACTGTGGCCGCTACGATGTCGTCTTTGCAGTCAACCGTCGCGTATTCCTCATGAACCTCTTAACCCAATCCCTCAAGCCTTCTCCCCTCCTCATCTTGAGGGATGTGAGGTAGGTCACATCTTCTGTTCCCTCAGCGTTACTTTCATATCTTTTGAAGAAAGCCGCTTTCAGACTTCGCTATTCCTCGATCAATTCTGAGGGGAGTGTCCACTGCAAGGCGTGGTCCTTCAAGCTTGCCTAGAACATCTTGCACATCCAACCGTCGTTCGATTGGCTAGTGGACATGGAAGATTGGTAGTTCCTGACATGCTGGTACGGGTCTGAATCCCCCGAGTACCTATCAAACCTGGGGTGACTCCAATTCCTGGGAGGCTCAGCGTCCCGGATGAATTGAGCCAGAGGATTCTGAGACATCATCCAAGCCCTCTATTTCGCTTTCGATTCCTTCACGAACATCCCATTCTTCCTGAGCCTCTCTGTTTCCTGGTTAGCCCGATCGTTATGAGCATGCTGCATCTCTATAAACTCCTCCATCAAGTTCCTGAGAGCCGCTACCCCCTAGATCTCTGGTTTGGCACCACCTCCTGCTGGTCATTCTGCTCGGCCACTAGGACCCCTTGCACCTCCAGCACTAGTGGGTCGAGTGGGACCAATCCCTGGTTTTTCAATAGCTTTACAAGATTTAGCAGGGTGGGCTGAATGGCAGCTACAGTGTCTGCCAACTCATTTATGTTCCTAGCGGCCCCTTCAGTAGATTGCTACAGCGCAGCCATGTCGATTCTCAGGTTCATGTATCGTTCCTCGGCCCGGTGGAGGTCCTGATGGACCTTGACCCTCCATCCCCTAGCCCTTCCTTTTTCTAGTCAGAACTGTCTTCGTCACTCACGTCCCCTTCTTCCGCGAGATTCCTCGGCTAAACCTAATGCATGAGGGCATTCCCGCGTCTTGATGCCCCTAAGTCAGGGGTGATCTGGTTATTTCCCGTCAATGGGGTTGCTTCCTTATGGTGATGATTACCTGCGCTGGTATTTTCTTCCATAATTATTTCGTTCACAAGAGTTAGCCTAGGGTTCCGCTCTCAAATAGAGCACGGTGTGGTACCGTGCGTTGACCCTCTGACACTAAAGTTAGTTCTTCTCTCTATAATCGAATAGTAAATTGGGCAGAGTAACGTTACCTTAGATCATGCAGAGATGGTCTATATATAGCGATCGAGTTAGGCCTAAGCATAATCCATATCGAATAGGATTACTTTACTTTCGGATATGAGGAATCCATTAAGGAATGGGTCTCCATATCCAGAGCCAATCAAATATCATGATTACCACAGGCCATCTGGCGAAATCTTGCTAGGATACGTACAAATCTTTCCTTTTCCTCCTCAGATTCTGGCAACCCCCTAAGATCCGATCGAATAGTCCCTTGAGGTCAGATTGCCCAGCCTCCTTGAGGTCTGATCTTACTTAGCGTTGTTATGCCCATCGAACATTCTAAAAGACTCTACATCGTTCCAAAGACTTCTAGAAACCCCCAAATCAATCGTTCTTTAATCAAGCCTATAATCGTCTGAGCCGAGGCCCACATCTGGCCTCATCAAACCTCATCCATAATCATTCTATCCGAGCTCATCTTTCCCCAGCTCAGGTGGCAAAAAATGACTTCCACAAAATGCTCAGCAAGACAAAACAAAAAGCAGCAGGAACAATGGTCCATGAGTGTGAATAGTGGTGGTCAGCCTGAGCAAGATATACATTCTGATACATGGTCTAAATTTGAGAAAGAACAACATATCCCAATACCACCACCATCACCAAGAAGAATGACAAATGCAACCAAGTTAAGAGAGTCCTTTGTGTCAGGTATAGGTGCAGCAGATTCACCAATCGTTTTACCAGAGAATTTGGGGTCTTATTCTATTCCCCCATCCATTTTATTGAATCTGCCACACTTCAGAGGAAAGACTTCTGAAAACCCTCATAACCATCTCAATGAATTCATAGCATTATGAAGAATCCAGAAATCAACAAATGTGGAAGAGGACACTGTCAAGCTCCTCTTGTTTTCATTTTCTTTGAAGGAGTAAGCAAAAGCATAGTACAATTCTTTACCTCCTCTATCTATGGACACATGGGAGAAGATGTGTTCAACATTTATGAAAGAATTTTACTCAACTTCCGGTACCAAGAACTTGAAGAAGCAAATTAGTACGTTCAGGCAAAAAGATAGTGATGAATTACATGAAGCCTGAAGCCAGTTTAAGAGTCTTCTTCGATAGTGCCCTCATCATAAATTTGACGTCAACACTCAAACGGATTTCTTCTATGAAGAACTCGATTATTTTAACAAGTCAAAGCTTGACTCAGCTTGTGGGGGAAATGGTGGACCAAGACTGGAGCTGAAGCAAAGGAAATTGTAGAGAACCAAGCAGAAAACTTAATACAGTTTCAGTCAAGAGATAGAACTATGGAGCATGTAGAAGATCTCTCAATGCAGTTACAATCGATAGAGCCATGGAAAAAAGATTAAATTCTGTGGAGAACGATATTGCTCTGATTTCTAGTAGTTTGAAAGTGGCCAAGAAGACAATAGTTGTAGCAGCTCAGGTTGTGTGCAGTCTATGTTCAGCTACAAATCATCTAGCAGAAGATTGTCTCAAGTTCAGAGCAGATGAAGAGGTTGATCAAGAGGAAGAAGTAAATTACTTCCATAGGCAACCCAAGACATATGGTGGGAAAAGAGACTTGTGGAGCTATAGCAGCAAAAAAGTGCTCAATCCTCCAATTGTTACACATGGATTTCAGCAAAGACAACCTACAGGAGATGGGCAACAATTTGACCAAAGGCGTATGCCTCAGCAACAACAAGCTCAAGCTCAAACATCATAAGGGAATTCTACCTTGGAAGCCATGATGCAACAAATGATGTTTGATAACAAGAAGGAGCAAAATGAGAGTAGTGCCTTTCGCCAAGATATCAAGGCCACAACTCAAGAACTCAATGAGATGGGTAACAATTTGACCAAAGGCGTATGCCTCGACAACAACAAGCTCAAGCTCAAACATCATAAGGGAATTCTACCTTGGAAGCCATGATGCAACAAATGATGTTTGATAACAAGGAGCGAAAGGAGAGTAGTGCCTTTCGCCAAGATATCAAGGCCACAACTCAAGAACTCAATGCCACAACTCAAGAACTCAAGACTACAACTCAGCAGCAAGCAAAGGCAATTGACTTGCCTTAGTAACAAATGAGCCAAATGCAGTAAACACTGACTCAAGTCAAGGAAGGAAGTCTTCCCAACAACACTCTTCCCAACCCCCAACACAAAATATGTAGCTCATGCAATGACTTTGAAGAGTGGAAAGGTGTTGGAAGAACTGCCCATGTTAACAAAGAGAAAGTGGGAGGAGCTTGTGCTTGAACAGGTTGTCCCTTACAAGCCATTGGATAAGTCATCAGAAGACTCAGTAGGAACTCCAATTCGAACCGTCGAAAATGCACCTAAAACAGAAAAACTGACAAATCAAAGATCAGACCAGGTATCCTCTACTCATTCCCCTTCTATTATTCCTAATGTGCCTTTTCCTAACAGGTTGAAGAAGCAGGTGAAGGTTGAAAAAGAGAAGGAGATCTTGGATGTGTTTAGAAAGGTAGGAGTAAATATCCCCTTGTTGGATGTGATCAAGCAGATACCACAGTATGCAAAGTTTCTAAAAGATTTATGCACAACAAAGAGAAAATTTTATGGAACTGAAACTGTAGCCTTGGGAGAGAGAGTATTTACAGTTCTTCAAAGAAACCTCCCACCTAAGTTGGGTGATCCAGGATGTTTCACTATCCCATGTATTATTGGTGATCACAGGTTTGCGGGTGCTTTACTTGATTTAGGTGCTTCCATTAATTTAATGCCATACACTGCTTATAACATATTAAAAATGGGAGAACTTATTTCCATAGGTGTCATCATTAAGCTTGTAAATCGGTCTAACTGTTACCCTCGAGGTATTATTGAGGATGTATTAGTGCAGGTGGGAAACTTGATATTCCCAGCAGATTTCTTTGTGCTGGAGATGGAGCATGAGCCAATGCCATCAGAAAACCATTGATTCTTGGGAGACCATTCTTGAGAATAGCACGTACAAAGATAGATTGTTTTGAAGTATCATTGAGCATGTAAGTGGCGGAGGAGAAGATCCACTTCAATATTTATGAAGCTCTCAAACATCCCAATAGTAATGATGCTTATTCATGTTGTTTAATTGACACTTTTGAGAGCTTTGTACAGGTGTTCGTTCAATACTCATTGGGGGAGGACCCTACACGGAAAGTCATTGAAGTGGCTGGAAAAAAATGAATCTTAGGTCAAAGCATTCGACCCGTCGAGGATCACTCCCGGGAACAGATAGTGGCATACATTCGACCCATCGAGGACCTTTTCCAGGAAGAGTTCGCTTCGGATAGTAGCTTCCATTCGACCCACTGAGAATGTACTCGACCCGTCGAATGTGAGCCTTTGTTTGAGATTGCTTCAGCTGAAGACCTTGAGATGGAAGATGAGTACCATGCTATGGAAGCGGCACTCGAATCATTACCAAGTATGAAAGGTAAGTCATACAAACCTATTCTTCTTCCGGTTTCAGATGATATTCTTGTTCCATCTATACAGGTGGCACCCACATTAGAGCTGAAACTTCTCCCCGAGCATTTGAAGTACGCTTTCTTGGGGAAGAATGATACACTTCCCGTTATGATCTCTTCCAAGCTCTCAATATTACAAGAGGAGAAGTTGCTTAATGTACTTAAGGAGTACAAAGCCGCCATTGGATGCACAGTGGCCAATATCAAGGGTATCTGGCCAACATTGTGTACTCACAGGATACATCTTAAGAAGGGAGCTAAGCTTACAAGAGAAGCTCAACGTCGACTCAATCCTCCAATGATGGAAGTTGTCAAGAAAGAAGTCATCAAGCTTCAAGATGCAAGTATTCTTTATGCTATTTCTAATAGCAAATAGATTACACTACAAGAAAAACGCACTTAGACGACGGAGCATTTCTGTCGTCTAAGTCCGTTTTTCCGTCGTCTAAGTACTTAGACGACGGAATCTCCGTCGTCTAAGTACTTAGACGACGGAATCTCCGTCGTCCAAGTGACTACCTGGGCCACAGAGACTGATACATTCTCCGTGGCCCAGGTAGTCACTTGAACGACGGAGATTTAGTTTTCCGTCGTCCAGGTATTTACCTGGGCCTCGGAGAACGTATCAGTCTCCGTGGCCCAGGTAGTCACTTGGACGACGGAAAACTAAATCTCCGTCGTGCATGTGGAAATTTAATTAAAAAATAAATAAATTGTAATTAAATAATATTAATTTAATTTAAATAATGAAAAATGCCAAAATTAATTAAATAAACTAAATTTTGAATATTACTTAATTATTAAATAATTAAAAATAATTTGTACATACATGAATAATCGAAAAAACCCATAAATTAAAAATTAAAATATTGTTCGGAATGCGGAAAGAAACGAGATAATAAACTACTAGCTAGCTAATACACTGGAGGAGCAGATGCGCCGCCGAGTCCTCCGCCTCCAGCCGGGTCGTTGTCATCGGGGTGTGGGTTCGGAGGAGGTTGACATACTTCTCGATTTTGTTGCATGAGGGCGATGAGTTGGGCTATTTGTGCTTGTTGTTCATCAAGTCTTTGCCGCATCGATTGATTCTCCTCTCGTGCCAGTCGAGCCTCTTGAATGGCTGCTTCGACGGCAGCAGCCTGAGTCCTTCTCCGCTGGCCCGAACCTCCCGTAGATGATGAGTCGGAGGTCGTCGACAAATCTCGTACCACCCTAGGCCCGAAGTGCCTAACCTCCTTGCCAGCTCTACGACCGTAGACCTCATCGGCGATTGCAATTTGGCTCTCTAAGGATAGAGGAGGCAGGTCTTCCGGCGACACATCTGGGAACGCAAGCTGAGTGTTAGCCAACTCTTCCTGCGCACGCTCTATCACCCTTGCCTACAAAAGAATAATTAATTTATTATAATGAAATAATATTTAAATAATAATTACTATAATTAAAAGCACATATATATATCACTTACGCCGCATTGACTGGCTTCATTATCGAGCCCAGGCGTCACGTACGCGCTTATACTTGCATCAAGATAAGGGTGTTTGGAGCCCTTATCCTTGTGCTCCTTGGCTATTTGAATGAACTGCTTGGCGCCGGTAGTATGGTGTTTGTCCTTCTTCCCCCGGTTGGCTTTGTTGACACCGGAGAATTTCTGTTACACAACATAATTAAATTATTAAAAAATTATTAACTAAAATTTAAATAATTCAATTATCTTAATTGAAATAAAAAAAGTAAATTAACACCTTAAAGGAGTCATCGGCAAAGTGGTTACACAACCACTCCCACTCATCTTTTCTATCTCCACGCAGCTCTACGGGGGGAGGCGAGGGACCGTAAGTTTGGAAGTACTGATGGAGCCTGTACTTCCAATCTTTGTAGATTGAGTGCGCGGTTTGGTTGATATGCCTCAACATCGCCGGTGTCGGATCCACCGCAAATTGTTCCTATCAAAAATAAATAGAAAATTATAATCGTATATATTATGAAATTATAACTAATATTAACAATATTATATAATAACTAAATTGGACGAATTACGTACCGAAAGATCTTTAAAGACTTTCGCCTTTTCATTATCCGGCGCCTCCTTCCAAGTAGGGGCAGTGAGACGAACTCGGCTACGGACGATTGACCCTATGCTATGCGCCGAGAGACTTGCTAGCTGAGTTATGGGAGGGCCACCGGTGAATTCGTCGTAGGGAAAGTCGATCTTTTTTCCAGTCGCCTTGCAAATTTTCTCCGCTTTGCCCCCTTTAACGAGACCCCGAGTCCTTTTCGGTTCCGGGTTAGTGGGGGCCCTCCTTTGCCTACGCCGGGCGCTGAACATGATTGATTCGGCGGTCGTGGACGCCTGAGTACTTCCCGTTGAATAGGTATCGGGCGTCGGAGATTGGAAGGGGTCGACGTCATCACCGCTCGAGATGAATGGGGGAGCGGGAATTTCCCCAGAGGGCGCTACGGACGGACCAGATGAAGGGTCCGGATTGAGGGCGTCGTTGCCCTTCGGTAATTCCCAACCGACTTGGTCCGCCAAGCGGCGGAGCATGGCATCTTCTGCCTCTTGTTGGGATTTCTTCTTGCCGGATGTAGCCATTTAAACCTACGAGTACGTTGTTAAAATACCTACTTATCATTATAATTACAAGTGCAAAATTTACGCTAATTAAGTACGGTTAAGATTTAAATAAAGTACACTAGCTTGGCTTTTTCGGTCATTCAATGGACGTGCGACCCGCGCGATAAAGTGTAAATTTTCAATTAATCAGCCTTGGTTAAATCGAAAAACATGGCCAATTAGGGATAGAGATAACGCGAGAGGCAGGACTAATTTCGACAAAAGTCTTTCTTAGTCCAAATCTTGTCACCAGTCATAACCCGTTTCTAGACACCATGTCCGACATTCGGCCAATTTTTCGAAAATTTACACTCCCTCAAGTCCTTTGCAAACTCCGCCATCAACCTCGTGTCCATAACTTCACTTAGGTTATGGTGTGCGGTGATGAAATCCACACATCACGAGGGGTTAATGAGATAAGCTAGGAAAATAGGCGCCATCTATTCCAAAGAGTGTGACTTAATAAACCAAGCCTATGTACTAAATTTAAATCGAAGACATACTACCATGCAATTTACTAGAAAATACACGTAATTATCAATTAATTAAAACAATAAATAATTACAATAATGAATTATTATTTAGCATGCATTTAATAATAATTATTAATTTACCAATATAATTAATTATTATTAACAATTATTATTATTACTATTATTTAATTTTAACTAATAATTATTCATTACCAAATAATTAACAACTAATAATGATTACTAATTAACAACAAAATAATTATCATAATTACAACTATTTTGAATTTAAAACTAATAAATTAAAACTATTTAGAAATTAAATAATTAATTAAATAAAAAAAATGTTAAAGAGTTAAAAAATAGAATTATTACCTCGTCGAAATTTCGCCGGAATATCGGAAGAGTAGAGTCGTCGGAGAGGGGGAACCACGCCGGAAATTTGGTCGTCGGACCGTCGCCGGAGGAGGATCGCCGGAGGAGAGGAGAGGAGAGGAGAGGAGATGGAATGAGAAAAGGGGGGGTGCTGTGCTATTTATAGGCTTTCACTTAGACGACGGAGCACTAATTTCCGTCGTCTAAGTGCACTTGGATGACGGGAACAGTGTTTTCCGTCGTCTAAGTGAAGAGTTAAAAAATTTCGAAGCGGCGCGTAATTAATGGGCGGGACGTTTCACCCGCCATAAATTTGGAGTTAGACGATGGAGAATTTATTCTCCGTCGTCTAAGTGGAAATTCAAGCGGCGCCGAAAATTGAGGCGGTAAATCGAACCGCCATGATTTTCGACTTGGACAACGGAGATGACGTTCTCCGTCTTCCAGGTGATCACCTGGACGACGGAGAACGTCATCTCCGTCGTCCAAGTGAAATATTCATTGAAAAAAAAATTAAAAAAAAAATGAACCGCCATGGTAAATTGAACCTGGACGACGGATCTTGTCATTCTCCGTCGTCCTAGTGTTCACCTGGACGACGGAGAACGTCATTCTCCGTCGTCCAGGTTAATTTTACGTTAAAAAAATTTTAAAATTAATTCGCTAGGAATTTAGTGATCTGTCATTCGAGTGAAATAGTCGTCCAATATCCATGAACACATCGTATATATGAACAGTTAAATTTGAACCGACGAATAATTTTTCGTTTTGAAAGTTGTTAAGTATCAACTAATCCTTACGACTTAAGTGTTCATGAGTAGAGACTAATTTGCAGCAGAGTATTAACGAAATTGAATTTGGACAAAACAACCGTTGGATATGTTCGTCGTAACATAATATATAATTGTCTTAAAAGGACCATAAAATAATAAGTTCGGGAAGGGTTTCATCGGCACAGTCAACCGCAAAACCGAAAATTTAACAAACCGGAAACGTGGATACAAGGCATTTCGCAACTCCGATTTTCGAACCGTCGAAACTCACACACCAAGAATTGTTTACTCTAAAGTCTTGACGAAGAGAATATGCATTGGAAGAAGGTCTAGATGGTCGTTGTCTTAGAAAAATTTACGATATCTTCACCTGGACGACGGATATGAGATTTTCCGTCGTCCAGGTAATCACCTGGACGACGGATATGATATTATCCGTCGTCCAGGTACTAACCTGGACGACGAAAAATCTCATATCCGTCGTCCAGGTTATTGACCCTGAATTCAGGGGTTAGGGGTCCTTAGGGTATAGGGTATATGGTTTAACACTTGAACGACGGAGAAGGTCATTCTCCGTCGTTCAGGTACACACTTGGACGACGGATAATGACATTCTCCGTCGTCCAAGTTCTAAACCCCGAATTCAGGTGTTAGGGCCTTAGGGTTTACGGTTTAGGTCGTCCCCGGTCATTTGTGTGTCCGTTCAATTATTCTGATTCAAAAATATAATTAAAAAATTGATCGATCGATCCGATCTGCTAGATTTAGGGTCCAGGATTTAGGGTTTTATATGAGATTGAGATTTGGCGGGGCGCCAAAGGTGAAAATGGCGGGGGACCTAATATAAACGTCGACGGAATATCTCATCTCCGTCGTGCAGGTGTATAGACCCTGAATTCAGGTGTCCGTTCAATTATTTTGAATCAAAAAAAAAATTAAATAAATGATCGATCGATCCGATTTGCTAGATTTAGGGTCGAGGATTTAGGGAGATAGCCAAAATACCCAAAGGCGACAACCTGCAATTAATTTCTCCTTTGTCCAGGATATATAATTCGGATTAATTAATTACCGTAAACCTGCATCGATCATATATTACAATAATTACAATAATTAATTACCAATTAATAATCCTCGTCGTATGACCGTACTCTTCGTCATAATCGTCATCGTCCTCATCCCCGTTAGATGACGGCTCATCCTCGTCATCGTACTCAACATTGTCGGACGAATAACCTGAGTCCTCGTCCGCGTCCTCTTCCTACTCGTCTTCTTCATCTACCTCATCGATAATCTCATCTTCAGTTAGATCTGTACAACCATCAGGCATGGGTAACCGTTCACTATCTTGAACCAGGTCCATTATATCAGAGCGGATGACAGAAATATTAGGCTCTTGATAGGCAGGAATGTCTCTTTCTGGTTCAGCAACATCTTCAGTCATCGCCGGTGTCAATTCAATTGTCTCTGTATTCCATATTCCTCGGTGAGAGATATGGTTAACTATTTTCCACCCTTCACCGGCTTTCGGATCGTCGAGATAGAACACCTGCCGAACTAAGGTGGCGAGAGCGAAAGGCTCATCCTCATACCAGCTAGAGTTTGTATCGACTGATAATAGTCTCAGGTCTTCCTTTGTACGCTTGAACCATCTGCACTTGAATAGGAAAACGTTGACATCATTCCCGTAACATAGCTGAACCACATATACAATAGCCCCGTAATATAGATCATTGTCTTTCCCAACTGCTACCCCACTGTTTTGTGTTCTTCTTCCTTCGTCTCGGGCCAATGAATGGAAATTTACACCGTTCACAAAACATCCGGGATAAATATAGTGTTTAACCGGCTTCCCTGCTAGCAAGTGCTTTGGCCATGACCACCACCCCTCGTGGTTTTCAGATTTTTGCAGATCAATCATCTGCAAAAAAGGGCAAATTAATATAAGGGTTTAATTTGGACTTTCTCCAAACATGATCGATATGTACGTATATAAATTACTAATTAAATACCGAGAGGTACGTACATACCCATTGGAAGAAATAATCGGGAAACTTCTTCTTAACCATTTTCTCAATCCACGCCGAACTCTTGTTTTGATTTAATGCCTGAAGCCTCTCCCTGTATGACATCATGTACGGCTCAACTTCGTCATAGTCTCGCAACACTACCTAGTGTGCCTCAATAAGTTCTTCCCGTGTTAACGATTCCTTTAATACTCCTCTAAACGGTCGGACGACATTGGTGACGACAGAAAGTTTGATGCGGGCACTGCGATCGGAGGCAGTGGGAGGTGGTGGATCTTTGAGGTACCTGTTGCAGTAAGTAACACACTCATGCATTATGTATGTCTCTTCTATGGAGCCATCAGGGGCCGACCTGTTTTTGACGAATGACTTATACTGTCCAAGCTGTCTACAAAATCAAACGTACAATAAGAATAAGTACATATAGCTAGCTAGTAATCTCCAGTGGAACAAATTAATTAGTTGTATGTACCTTTCTTGAGGATACATCCAAGTGTACTGGACCGGACCAGAAATGAGCACCTGCTCGGGCATGTGGATCATTAGGTGAATCATGATGTCAAAGAAAGCAGAGGGAAAAATCCTCTCTAGTTTGCAAATGATGTGCACAATTTGTTGTTGCAATTCCACCACATCTGACTTCTTTAATTCTCTGGCGTATAACCTCTGCCACCACCTGCACAATGCCACAATTGGTTCTGCGACGTCACGAGGCAAGTATGGTCGAATTACCACTGGAACCAGACGTTGCAACATAACGTGATAGTCATGTGTCTTTAGACCCACAAACTTGTGTTGCACCTCGTCCACTGCTCCAGTTATAGTAGCTGCATACGTAGCCGGATAACGAACATCCTTAATCCAGTTAAATACAGAACGTCTAAGTGTCGGCTTCACTGTGTAAGGTGCAGCTGGCATCTTGTTGTACACTCATTTCCTATCCCTCCTCAACTACAAGGGACGATGTAGATTCATTGATTCCAAATCTTTGTGCGCTTTGGGAGTATCTTTACTCTTGAACTTAATACCGAGAATTGTTCCCACCACGCTGTCGCACACATTCTTTTCTATGTGCATCGCATCCAAGTTGTTCCTCAGCTTCAACTTTGACCAGTAAGGGAGTTTAAAGAATATACTCTTGTGATCCCAATAGCTCAGATCATGTGGAGGAATTAGATTGCATTTCTTTACATCCGCGTCATTGCTCAACACACCAAAGTCGAAATAGCTCAACCTCTCTAAAATCTCTTCTCCCAACCAACTACGGGGTTTAGGATTGTTCTCTACCGTCCCGTCGAAATTAGCTTCATCCTGTCACCACGGGTGGTCGTGAGGAAGCCATCTACGGTGACCCAAGTAATAGACCTTCCTCGCATGCCAACTAGAGTTCACGTCGTCCAAACATATAGGACATCCATTATATCTTTTTGTCCTGCAGGCTGCCAACATCCCATACGCTGGAAAATCGCTGATCGTCCACATTACGGCAGCCCTTATCGTGAACATCGTGTCAGTGAATTTGTCATAAGTTGGGACTCCATTTTGCCACAATAGTTTCAGCTCGTTGATCAAAGGTCTGAGGTAGACATCTAAGCACTTCCCTGGAGATTTAGGACCTGGAATTAGTACAGTAAGGACATTAAATTCCTTGTTCATGCACATCCACGGAGGCAAGTTGTACGGCATCAGAATAACTGGCCAAGTGCTGACGGCGGAGCTATTACTTCCCCAAGGATTGAATCCGTCTGTAGATAGGCCGAGTCTAACATTTCTAACCTCTGCAGCAAAGTCTCCAAATTCTCTGTCGAAATGTTTGAAACCCTCCCCATCCGCGGCGTGTCGCAGGACATCGTCATCTATTCGCTTTTCTGCGTACCATCGTATCGCCTCTGCTGTGTGTAGAGACATGTACAGGCGCTGCAATCTGGGAATCAAGGGAAAATATCGAACAACTTTCACAGGAATTCTCTTTTTCAAACTCTTTCTATTCACCTGGAATCTGCACTGGCCACATACAGGACAATAGTCCAAATCTTTATACTCTTTGTAAAATAGCACACAATCATTCGAACATGCGTCAATTATCCTGTACTTTAGGCCGAGGCTGCTCAAGATATTTCTAACCTTATAATGAGATTTAGGAAGATTGTGATCATCAGGAAGCAACTTACATATTTGCTCCTGAATTTCGTCAAAAGCACTCACTGATATTTTGTGCTTCACTTTTATCTTCATTTGCTCCATCACATATTGCAACACATTCTCTCGACATCCAAGGAACACCGGGGTCTGCGCTTCAAGTAGCATCCGGTTGTACTTATCCATCTCACTGGTGTCAGTGGCCAAGCTAGCATCGGGGAATGTGTCATCATGCTCATTAGTGGTACTGTAACCTCCATCTTGGTGTTGGTGTCCACCATGACTACATCCCGGAAACGCATCATGGACCAAATCTGCAGTTGGGTTGCAAGCTGGGGGTCCGGCACCACTCCCGCTGGATGAGGCACCATGGTAACTGTACCCTGAGCTGAAGTCTCATGCGCTGAACTCTACTGCTTCACCATGCTCGCTCCATGTAGTGTAACTCCACATCATACCATTTTCGTATAGGTGTTGCACCATAACATTAACCTCCGCATACTGACAATTAAGACATTTCTGACACGGACACCTGAAACGTTTCTTTCCCTGACCATGTTCTATCGCAAAATTCACAAATTCGCTAATTCCATCCATATACCGGACATCACATCTATTATTCAACTTTATCCAACTCTTATCCATACTGCTACAAAATATTATAATTAATTAATTATTACATATATATATATTAGTCACTTAATTTACGCTTAATTATACGTACTCGATCTACATCAATCCATCAATTACGTACGTACGTAATTTAATCTGTATATATAGCTAACATCCATGCATGTATGTACGTACGTACGTTTTCACTAAATATATATTAAGCAAATTTTAACTGCGTACGTACGTACCTGCTGGCCTTCTCGATATCGGTTAATTAAGCTAGCTAGCTAGTCAACGGAGATCCCTTATATATCCTGATCCGGCCTTCTCGGCCTTCTCCCTTCTCCTTCTCCTTCTCCTTCAATTCTTCTTCGAATGGAATGAAGAGAGGATCGGATGGAATGAAGCTAGAGAGCTCGAGTTTGGCATCGGGCTTATATAATGCTTCACTTAGACGACGGAGGTGTCAGTATGTCGTCTAAGTGGAAGCTACTCAGAAAACGGCGTGTCGGTCCGTCGTCCAGGTGATCACCTGGACGACGGAGAATACCATCTCCGTCGTCTAGGTGATCACCTGGACGACGGAGAAGTCTCCGAGGTCTAGGTGGCCACCTGGACGACGGAGATGGTATTCTCCGTCGTCCAGGTGATCACCTGGACCTCGGAGTCTTCTCCGTCCTCCAGGTGATCACCTGGACGACGGATAAGGTATTCTCCGTCGTCCAGGTGGTACTTGGACCACAGAGACTTCTCCGTCGTCCAAGTGTCACTTGGACCACGGAACAATTACGTTTCCGTGGTCTAAGTGCTATTTTCTTGTAGTGTTAGTCATGTGTAGGTGGTGCCCAAACGTTCAGGAATCATAGCGGTAAAGAACGACGAGAACGTGTTGGTGCCTCAAAGAGTCCAAACAGGGTGGAGAGTGTGCATTGATTACCGCAAGCTGAATGCCACAACAAGGATCACTTTCCACTCTTATTCATTGATCAGATGTTAGAAAGATTGGTTGAGTATGAGTATTATTGTTTCCTAGATGGCTACTCTGGGTACAATCAAATAGTCATTCACAAAGATGATCAAGACAAGACCACATTCACATGCCCATATGGTACTTTTGCATGCCGGAGGTTGCCCTTTGGTCTATGCAACGCACCTGCCACATTTCAGAGGTGTATGGTCAGTATTTTCTTAGACATGATTGAAAATATCATTGAGGTATTTATGGATGACTTCTCTATTTTCGGTGATTCTTTTGACTTATGTCTCCACAATTTAGCTATGTCTTAGAGCATTGTGTTGAAACTAACCTTGTGTTGAACTGGGAGAAATGTCACTTTATGGTGGAACAAGGTATTTTTTTGGGACATGTCATATCAGCTGTGGGCATAGAAGTAGACAAAGCTAAAGTTGATATTGTGCAGACCTTACCCTCTCCTTCTACTATGAAAGAGGCGAGATCTTTTCTTGGCCATGCAGGTTTCTATTACAGGTTCATCAAGGATTTTTCCAAGATAGCCCGATCATTATGCGCATTGCTGCAGAAGGATGTTTCATTCGACTTTACAGCTGAGTGTCTTCAAGCTTTCAACAAACTCAAGGAGTTGTTGACGACAGTCCCCATCATTCGAGCACCAGATTAGAGCCTTCCATTTGAGGTCATGTGTGATGCTTTAGATTATGTTGTTGGAGCAGCTCTATGCCAAAGCCCAGAGAGGTTACCTCATGTCATCTACTATGCCTCCAGGACCTTGAATGTTTTTCTTAATTTGTTTTTCTTGTGTGTTTTAGTTTCTTATATGAAAAACCAAATACAAAAGTAAAAAAGTGTCAAGAAAAGTAACACAAAGAGTATTTTGATTTTTGTTTTGAGTCTTTGGAGCCCTTAACTAGTATATGATGTGATTATATCTTCCTACTTTATGACTAAAAGATGATTTGAGTTTCTTTGGTTATTTATGATATATGGTGCATATGAGAATGTGTAGTGGATGTAGAAACAAGTTAACTTGGTACAGATTATTAGCATGCTTAGACATTGTTGATATTTATTTAACCCGTGAGCTTTTGAGCCTATATGTTATATACATTCTTTCATTATTGAGTTTCAATTGCCTGCCGCAGCTTAAGTTAATGGACTCTAGAGATTACTAGAACTTGCTCTTGTGCTATTCAAAGCTTTTAGTCAATACATGCTCTGATTGAGGAAGTGATAAAGGCATTTAGGGGACACCACCATAACCATATAAGCCGGTGTTCTTATTTTGTGTACACAAGATACGCACCCCTTAGTTAACCACTTTAAGCCTACATGTAAAACTTTATGTCATCACCCACATATCTCTGACCTTGAACCTTAGAATAGTTATATCTTTACCTTTGTTGTAGGACTTGGTAGAGCTATACATGAGACAGGTATGTGAAGGCGGCGACAATGTCGAAAGGTGATACAAAGAAAGAAGTGTGGGGTATCAAGTTAGTTGATTTGTATTGAAAAAAAGAAGCCGAATGATGTAAAAAAAAGAAGAAAGAATGTAAAGAAAAGAAATGGGCAACAAAAGAAATAAAGGTCTTTTGTGATGTCTAGCTTGATACCTGGGGTTAACTGTTGATGAAAATACTGATGTGAAGACCCAACAAGATGAAATTCGGCCACAATAGTGAAAAAGTTCATGGTTGTAAAGTTTGAAGAAGTCTCTTGTTTGGTGCTCTACTACGTTCTAGAATTGTGTTTGAAATCCATATCCATTTATTCTTTAACCCATCAGACAAGTCCCATTACAACCTTTGTAAGTCCGTTTTGATCCTCAAGATGGCAGCCTTTGATCTGTGTAGATTAGTCACAAGAGTAAGTATATGGTTTGGTCCATTTGGCAAGTAATTGAGTTGAGTGAATACCTTAAATATACTTTGAGAGAAACCCTTTTGAGAGCATATTTCTATGAGGTTGAATCTTGACTTGTTTATTGCACGCTGCAGCTCCATCCACCATGATTATGTTTTTGTCCTACATATTACATGTGTGTCATGCATTAAAATTAACTTTCAAAACTTTACGGAATGTAAATGTGGAGTCACACTAATCTTGGTGTTACAAATGTGGAAGATTGCTGAGACAACATGTTAAGGGCATTAGAGTCATGTAGTTTAGTGTTTTGCTCGAGGACTAGCAATGTTTAAATGTGGGGTATTTTGAAAGTCGCATATTTATGCGTCTATATTGTGTTTAATTAATCTTCTATATTTGACTTATTGTTATAATTTAAGTTATTTAATTATGTTTATTATTTTTAAATATTTTGGAATTAAATGGAGAAAAGGAATTAAATGTTGCAGATTTTGGATGCAGAAGAGTTGTACATAGGGGAAGAATCCTAATCCATTCATGATATAAGTATGCAGCACGTGAGAAAGTATTTTACTAGCTTAATTAACCTAGCTAGACAAGGGAATATATATAAAGAAAAAAAAAGGAGTGCACAGCTTTTGAAGAACGAGAAATGACGAACAGAAAACAAAAACAAAATGAAAAGAAACGGAGAGAGAGGAGAGGTGCACAACTAAGTTCTCATGCGTCAAGCCTAACTCGATCTCAACGTCGTTAATAGTTCATTCTTCTCCATCGTTTAATTTAATGTTATTATCTAAGATTATGAGTAGCTAAATACTTTGTTAAGGGGCTACTTGAATCCCCATACATGAAGTCTTTCTAATTCATACGTACACTTTAATCTAGTTTTTCATATTCAATTCGAATGAGGTTTCTTTTTCCATGTGACTCACTGTATGAATTCTTGTATGTTTGCTTTGGTGAATAACTTAGTATGCATGCTAGGATTATACTGTTATGAGATACGGACGACTGAAGATAATTTCTTCCATTGGATTCTCTATAGTGATACACCGATTTTACCGTCGGGTGATTGAAATCCTAGGTCTAGCAGGACACGCCTATAATGTACCGGTGAATCCTTGTATATTCTCAAAACTTTTATAGAATGTAATGCTTTCTTCTTTGTAAATCTTGGGATGTAATGACTATGGGTTCAATAGAGGGATTGATGTGGGGGAGGTCTGTGACAAACTCACATAGGCATAAGGATTAGGTAATAAGATGTGTCATGTCTGTCATCCTTTGTGGGAACTTTAATTGGTTGGATATGTGTATTAGATTAAGTATGTCTTAGAGAGATGGAATGGAGGTGGTGAATTGCATTCCTCTTAACTTATTAATCATATAGTTTAATTTCAATTACTTTCATTATCATCTTTACTTTTAGCATTTACTTTCTACATTAGCTGTAGCTTAGCCGATTTAGTTTGGTAGTCAAATCAACTCTGAATACCATCAAATTTTGTGTGGTAGTCTTCCACTGTGTCTAGTTTACTGTGTCAAAATTTCGTGTTATTTGAGTCTGTCTAGTATAGGGTCGTAGTGTCATTAGTGTACTATAACCAAGCATGTCAGCATTTTAGTCTAGTATTAGGATTTGGTTTCACCAATTCTTCATGTTCGATAACCCCTATTTATCATACTACATAATATATCCAAGGGGAGAATATGATATCTTTTCATAGGTGGTTTACCCTCCTATCAAGAGAAGAAGAGGAAATGCTTGATATATATTACACAAAGAGGGATGTACAATCAAGTGAGGAGGAGGAGGAAAGGGAGAGGAATCTCAAGGGAAGCAAAGTAGGTCCACCTTAAGGGGCTGTTTTAGTGGTGGTAGAGAGAGTGTTTGAGGTGGAGGAGAGAATTAAAGGGTTAGGGAATGAGTAAGGGCTATCTCTAGATGCAATGGGGAGCTCGACCTAGATGGATAACGGAGAAAATATTGGGTGTTTTGTGAGCCCTTAGATATAATAGAGTAGCCATGAAGTTTGATCTAAAAGCTACAAATTGTGATCCCCTTTTGTTGGCTTCTATGCTAAAATCCAAACCTTGCATAATACTTCCAAATTTCAAATGTATGACACCCTAATAAAATTAGCTAGGGTTTGTATCTAGGTGGTTTGGGATTCACTTGAGCCTACGTCAAAGTATTTGGGCCTTACTTAATGATCCGACTGGCCATGGACAAATCCGGTGATTTTTCAGCAGCTTCCAATAACTTGTAGCGACGAATTTTCGTCATTTTTCTAAAGTCACTCCAAATTCTCTTGTGACTTCGAAAATGGGATCGGCTTCTCCAAAAAGTGATTAATTACCATCTTGAAGAGCGTTTTCGTGTCTACTCCCCATTTCCTAACATAAATAGGAAACGTTATAAAATAATATTTTATTCATAGAAGGCAAGCAATAAGCATGAAGTCAGGGACATAATTAGCACATAAATATGGACCTAACAGTGGTGGTCCACCTGCCTTGTACTTATCCAACTTGCCTTCGTCGAAAAATTTCTAAATGACCTTCAGTGTCAAGCACTCTTCAGTATTATGGGATTCATTGGAATGAATACTCGCACCATTTGCATGTGTTGCAAACAAGAGTAACGTGACGCCAAGGCAGGGGCAAAGCTTAGATGAGTGTTTTGTTGCTGGCTAAAATTCTTGTCTACATGTCATTTGCCACAGTGAATATCATTTGACCGGGGGATAGTAGTTGTCGCGCTTGCTTGTTGCTGTCGGTAGTTGAATTGTGCAAATTGTGGGGATTTTCATGCTGAGTAGGCTGATTGTCATGACACTCATTATGGTGGAATTTTGGCCACTTCGAGTGGTAGGGGTGTTGGGCTTTCTCATGTGAAGCGGGGGTGGGATAGTCATCCCTTGGCTGAGAGGGGTGGGGTCGACCACTATGCACAAACTTGTGGATCTAGGTCGTCTCAACGACCATGTCAATAAGCTCCTCGTAAAGGAGAGAATGTTGGCGCTTCAAAATTTTCTCTTTGAATGGGGTGGCCGAGCACTAATCCTTGGATTAAATCGGCTACAACAATCTTCTTGTCCAAATGGCGACAAAGTTGGGCAGTCAAGAGGAATCTTTTGATGAAGGTCAACAGGATCTCGTGCTCCACTTGGCGAACAGCAAATAAGGTGTCAGTGGTGTTATATCTACCCTGCAAACTGTATCACTTAAGAAAGGCATCCACAAAATCGGCAAAAGAATTAATGGAATCTCCAGGCAGCTCGAAGAACCATTTAAGTGACTCACCCATTAAGGTTTTGAGGAATAGGTAACATAGAGTGGCATCATTAAGGGGCTTCCTGTGGAGGCAAACATAAATTCATCTAAATAGACGTTGGGATCGTTCCGCTCGGAGTATTGAGAATCCTTAGAAGCCTTCGCATGGGGTTTTCAATAAATGTGCGTGATGGAAGTAGAGAAGGGAGTGTTAGTGGTGTGTAGGCCGCGTTCACTCCTTGCTGGTGTGATTAACGTCCTTGTCAAATCTCAGCCTCCAATTCAGCTAGGCATGAGAGAATTTGAGGGGCTACGTTCTGCATGGTAGGCATTGAAGGAGGAAGAGGATCATGAAAGAGCAGGTAACAGAACTAAGTTGCCATCTAGATGATCGAGGGTTCTCGATGATTCTGGGCTTGATGCTCAGTTGATCCTTGTTCGAAGCAGTCCCGTCGTAGGGTGTCTAGGGTTCTTTGAAGTTCTTGCCTAGTGGAGCGCTCCGTGTCCCGCTCACGTCACAATAGCTCAAGTTCCCTAAGTAGACGGGAGACTGGTCTTTGCGGGAGCGGCTTAAGTAGAGGAGTGAATTGGGTAGGAAGTCCCCATTCAGACACCCCAGTTTTTTGGTGGCTGGTGTAATGAAACCAAGATCATTCACCGGTTCCATGGCTTTAAGAGAATGGACGGACTTTTCTTGACGAGGGGAAGAAAATGCCCATAAATGGCGCCAAATGTTTCAGTTGAAATCCGAATAGTATGTCAATGAAAACGGTGGAAGCACTACCAGCAGAAACACTATAGCCGACGACTTTCCGGAAACCAGGCCGACGACAACCCTTATCGTCGGTTATAGTATGGTATAGCCAACGAGGTTCCCCAGTCGTCGGTCATAGAACTATAACCGATGACGTGATTCTAGTCGTCGGCTATAGTAGCCGGAAAATCGTCGGGTATAGTTTGTAACTATTACCGACGAGGTTTCTTACTATGACCGACGACTTTATAGTATCGTCGGCTATAGGGGTGGTTTATAGATCCAATCTGGGCAGCAGATCGGTCATTCAAAAAACAATTCCCGCGGAAACTGAAAACGCTCCGAAATCATTGGGTGTTGTTGAAAACTATCCACGATGAGTTCGTGATTCATTATATAGGTACGTACGTACATATATGTATGCATGATGTATAGATCGAGTTGAGATATATATATATTGTTAATTTTGAGTTGATCGATTGTTGGTTTTGAGTGATTGATGGTTGATTTTGAGTGATTGATAGTTAATTTGTAGTAATTGTCACTGATTATTGTGAATATAGGATGATTTATTTGATTTTTGTGATTATTATAGCTAGGGTAGTTAATTGTGATTATATATTATGGTTAATATATATATTGTGATTATTGTGTGTTTTGGTTAATTGTGATTATTGTAGTGTGGTTATTATATATTAGACAAAATATATATATGTTCATTTGTAATTAATTAGGGATCGATCGAGTAGAATAATTAAATTATGTAATTTATAATTTAAATATCGATATATATACAATGATGAATTTTTAATTAATTAAATCATGAGTATATATACAGCTATAATTATCATGATGGACAAGAGTTGGGTGTAAGATATCACCGTGGAATTAGGAGTTTTGTAGAATATGTGAAGGTTAATTGTGGAGGGATGACAATTCATTATTGTCCATGTATGAAATGTCAGTGTCGCAGCGAGCAATATCGTTTTCACATCGATAAAGTATTGGAGCACTTGAAGAAAAACGGGTTTTGGGATAAGTACACATGTTGGATTTATCACGGTGAGAGCTCATCAGTTGGTCAACATGATTAGGGACAATTTTTTGAGTGGCAGTACATCCAATGATCCAACAACAAGGTTAATCAACGATATATTTCCTCATGAGAGCGGTGTATTTGCTAAAGCACCAGATATCCCTCCCGTCGTTGGGGGTTTCCCTCATATTGAGCCAGTCCAGCAATTACCTACAGCTATCAACACTGCTGGTATGGACAAGTACAACAACCTCATTGCCTTCCAACAGACCCCGTTGTACAACGAGTGTAATAAGACTGTTCTTGAAAGTGTTATGGGAGTAATGAAGCTGAAAGTAGAGAACAAAATGAGTGTGAAGGCTGTTGATGATTGGCTGAAGTGGTCTGGTTCGTTGTTGCACCCCGGTCATTGCTTTCCTACCACTCATCGTAAGGTGTGACAAATCCTGAAACATCTTGGCCTTTCCTACATCAAAATCCATGCTTGTAGATATGATTGTGTTCTGCTCTGGGGTGAAGATGCTTATGGGAATGATCTTGAATCCCTTGATGGTTGCCCGGTATGCTGTACAGATAGGTATAAGTTGACTCCTACCGGAAACAAAAAAGCTGTGAAGATACTTCGATATTTTCCGCTGATAGATAGGCTAGAACGGTTGTTCATGTCTGCACACATGGCTGAAACTATGAGATGGTGGACCGAAAGAAATTTGCCCGACGGTGATACCCTTATGCACCCTGCTAACAGAGAGGCTTGGAAGCACATGGTGAAGGAGTTTTCTTATTTTGCATCAGAGGTTCGAAATGTTTGGCTGGGGCTTTCATCTGACGGATTCAACCCTTTTGGAAACATGAGTCTTCAATACAGTATATGGCCAGTTATTTTGGTACCATACAACCTTCCTCCATGGATGTGGATGAAGAAATAATACAATATGCTCACTATGATAATTCGAGGGCCGGGTTATCCAGGAAAGTGTCTCGATATGTATTTGAGGCCTTTGATTGAGGAGCTTAAGTACTTGAGTGAGTGTGGCCACCCCACTTACGATAGGTTCAAAAATGAGATGTTCCAGATGCATGCCATGCTTGTTGACACCATTAGTGATTTTCCTGCACGCAGGATGTTGTCGGGCAACGTTACCAGGGGATACAGGGCTTGTCCAGAGTGCATGACTGTTGAGTGTTACAGACCTCGTTGCAGGAAGATTGTACAGATGTGTCATCGTTATTGGCTTCCACATGATCACTCATTTCGGGAGGATATGGAGGCATTTGATGGGACTGTGGAAACATGTGAGCAGCCGAGGAGATGGACGGGGGATAAAATATTGGAAGTGCTAAATGAATACGATTTTGGGCAGCTCAGCAATCATCCTGAGATAGTGGCGTCAATACCTGACAAACCCGACAGGTATAAATTCTGGACACGCAAAAGTATTTTTTGGGGACTTCCGTATTGGTCAAAGTTGCTGATAAGACACTACTTAGATATCATGCACATAGAGAAAAATGTGTGCGAGAGTGTGGTCGGCACAGTGTTGAATTGGAAGGGAAAAACTAAAGACGGCCCGAAGGCACGCATTGATCTGAAAAGAATGGGACTGCGAAAACATTTGTGGTTGAGAGATGGAAAGAAAAAAATACCTCAAGCTCCTTATACCGTTAAGCCTGCCCAGAAGAATGAAATTTTTGGCTGGATGGATAATGTTAGGTATCCTTCAGGCTATGCAGAAAATATAAGTCAGTATGTTAACTTCAAAGACAATAAGATGTACGAACTAAAAAGTCATGACTGTCATATACTGCTTCAACGCCTCTTCCCTGTTTTCATTCGAGGGTACCTGCCCAAAGAGGTGGTGGAGCCGTTAGTGGGTTTGTCAAGATTCTTTCAGAAGTTATGCATGAGAGAAGTGAAGAAATCAGACATGTTGGAAATGCAACAGGACATTATTTTTATCATGTGCAAATTGGAAAGGATATTTCCTCCAAATTTTTTCGACATCATTGAAAGGACCCAACCCCGATTTAGTTTCCTAAACCGGAATCAAACCCCTTCTGAAAACACGAACCAACAAAAACCATAAAAATTTCGGCAGAGTAACGCTACTAACGCGGAATTGCCATTACCTGCACCCAAAAAATACACTTCATCCTATGCCACAAAAATCAAACCGTGGGCACCAATTCCATCCGGATTTCTCAATATCATAACAGTAATGTAAAGTAATAAATATAACTATACTTTACCGAAGAAAAATCGTATAAAAGTATACATCAGAATACTCAGAGCGACTTCTAGTATACATATACAAATAGTAGGCCAAACTAAGAACATACCATAAAAGAAACATCGCTCGAATACTATGTCTTCGACAACGACGTGCAACACCAGAATCTGAACTGCAAACTGGGCACGGAAATCGAAAAGCCCAGGGGAAAGACATGAAAACCGTTAGAGTGAGTGAACGAAAATAAATGTCTTTCGCCGAATAATATATGTTATAAAATCATATGCGAGTCTAAATGCATAAAAATCAAATGGTACGCGAGGAGACGCTGACTCCAACTCGCGTACAGAGCATGCATCATAAATACCGCGGGATCACTCATGGACTCCCTCGAGAAAACACAGTCTGAATCACGGGATCCCAGACCCACACGTGATTCCTAGCCAGAAAGGCCTCGAGTCAGGATATCTGTCCCCCCCGGAGCGTACTCGGGAATCAGCCGAGAAGCCAATGTGTATCGATACAACCCTGATAACTGAGACTATACTCTGTCTAAACCAAATCATAAATCCTTTCCATGCACATGCATAAAACATAATATATATATATATATGTATGTATATTCATATACGCATATTCGTATATGTATAATCGTAAAACACATGCTCATAAAAATCATGATCATACTGCATGCTCAAGTTCGTAAAATGTATATAAAAGACTCGCAATCAATCCGTGAAAAGAAATGTCCACTCACAGGTGAGCGTAACGCAGTTCGCGTTAATCCCGTGATCCGGCGGAAAGTCCCTCGCCAAACGAACGATCACGAACCCCTGAATAATCATAAAATCCATTTCTCAAAATCATAACTCGATACCTCAAATCAAATCACGAGAAACAACCATTCCCGGAAACGTATAATTCAATAACGACGAATTGTCGAAAATCCGATAATCACACCATAAAACCTCGCTATAATTTCTGATGCTCAAATCAAAAAAAAACCTCACCACTGCGATCGGGGCGCGATTCCGAGTGAAATGACATACAACTCGTCTAAAACCCCAAAAAGTCAACTTTGACCGGAAACCGCCGTTGACCACCGCCGGCGGCGGCGGCGCCACCCAACTGTAAAATTTCCCGGCGGACCAAAGCCTATTCCACTCAAAATAATCCAATAAACAACTTTCATAACTACACCAAAGATCAATTCAAACTCTAACTAGCTCAATTTCATGCAAAACCGAAATCATTCACAAACTTTAATCAATCGATTCTCCATGCACAAAACAAATTGGAGCACCATACCTATATGGTTAGATTCATGGTGATGAGGGCTTCAAAGCCCAGTGCTTCATGCCCCTCAATTTGGCCGGAAAAAGATCGACCCTAAACCCCCAATTTTCTTCAATTTCAAACCGGAAATTCTCTCTCCACCGACGTCCCTCGGGGAAGTCAAGGCGAACAGAAGAGGTCCTAGCTCGAGGCTAGAGGTGGCCGGACGGCAGCTCGCCGCCGGCGAGCCGTGGCACCGTCGCACCTCCTCCTCTCCCCCCGCGTTGACCAGTCAACCCAATAAATACCAAAGTTTGACTTTCCAAAAGAGGTAACCAGTTTAAATACTTGCTATTTTAGGAAACTCCCATAATTAACTTTTCGACAAACTTCAAACACACGTAACTTTCGCGTCGTAAATCCGTTTCCAACAATTCTCGTGTCAACAAACTCATCTCGACAAATTCTTCAATTTCCACCTGAAGTCAAACACTTCGACAAATCCGATAAAAAGTCAACGGTTCAAACCATCACAAGCTTATCCGATTAAATGATCAACGGTCGAAAATATTCATAACATAATCTTCGTAACTTGGAATAATCCTCCGGAAGTTCCCACAAGCTCGAAATTAAATTCTCAACAACTTCCAAGAAGAATCCCAAATCAAATTCTCGCCCGGTAATTTAGTTGCTAAGAAAGCCGCCATATTAGCAGATTATGTCGAAATCACGACAAATCAAGAAACTCGCAAACCAAATCGATATCCATTCCATTTACGGTTCGGGTCGATCAACGGTCTAAAACAGATCACAATCACGATTTGGATAGACTCGAACACAAACGGATAAACTCGACAATATACCGAAATTTCAAATATTCATATTATATTCCTCGGTCGTCCAAATAATGATCCGGAACAGCCCACGAACTTGAAATCACGCGTACAACAACTCTCGAGAAGAGACTCAACTCAAATTCTCGGCCAATAATTTAGTCGTGATCAAAGCTGGCGATTCAATTAATTATCGGAAATCTGCGATTATACGCTAACTCACGAATTAAGCTGATTACGCTTCTGATTCTGTTCCAGGTCGTCACTTCATGCCTCACCTAATGTTCCATCTTTCGAAATAATTGTTGGTTACCGATCTAGTACACTATACATGGATGTATCCCATGGAAAGGTACGTAAGGCATCTCTAAATTTGGCTATGTCTTTAATATTATTTATTCACTTATTTTACAATAATCATAACATGCTCTTTAATTACCACTTTATAGACAATTAGGGGATTACAAAGACTATGTGATGAACAAATCCGCACCCGAAGGGTGTATCACTGAAGCATATATAGCGCACGAGTGTGTAACGTACACCAAGCTGTATTTGGGAGCGTTGGAGGACCCTCCACAACATATGCCGGTAGATGAACCGCAGTTCAACCTTTCGATCATCTCCAATGATGTTGAAGTTTCTGAAAAGTTGCCCAACTCATACAATTTGGAACCATATGAGTTGGTCATTGCCCACTGGTCGGTATTGATTAACTGTCCAGACGTTCAATATTGGAAAAATGTGCACATTTACTGCCCTGCTATTGCCGGTGATGTTAAGTACCACAACAAGACGTTCGCAAACTATTTTGGCAAATGGGTACGTATATAGATATATTTACTTGTATATGAATTTAAGTGTCTCGTATCCTATTTATAGTTAAGTTAATAAATTATTATTTTCAGATTAACCATGTACAAGATGATGGTATCTCTCCGTGGTCACACGAATTAAGGCTCTTGGCGCAGAAATCGGTAACTTCAAGAGTGTTTCCTATGTGTAAGGTAAATGGCGTGCTATTTATTTGTGAACATAAAGATGTCAGACGAAAAACACAGAATTCTGGGGTAATGGTGCATAGTGGGCAAAATAGAGTTGACTATTACGGTGTTCTCCATTCAGTTGTCGATTTAATTTATGGGGAAGGCATGACAATGCACTTGTTTAAGTGTAGATGGTTTGATACTGACCCTGAGAACACAAAGACCGATCAATACGACATATTTTCGGTGAATACTGCTACAAGCTGGTATGAAGATGATCCGTTTGTTTTGGCCACGGCGGTGAAACAATTGTTCTATTTTGATGATCTTGTGCATAAAGGCGCGTGGAAAGTGGTTAACCATGTTCTTCTAAGAAACATATACAGTGCCTCGACACTTGGTGTGACCTCGGATAATGAAGAAGTTAGTGCATACCAAGAGCCAAACGCAATTGGGGTATTCTTGAATCCTCAACAATTCACTTTAATAATGTGATACAGAGTAGTGTGGTACGAATTCCTCGACCGAAACTTATTGATGTTAATCAAAATGAAGACAATGAAGACTCAAGTGACGAGGGCTTAAACATCTTACTTGAAATTAACTCGAAAACCGAGTTAGACTCAAGCGATGATTCTGACTATGCACCTTAGTGTATGTATGTTAATTTGAGTATGAACGTGCAATGTAAAATGATGTGTACGATGATGACTTTGGCGTGCAATTTGAGTATATGAACATGCAATGAATTAATTATTAATGTCGACATTCGTGATATGTAAAGTAGCCACTTTGTTTAATTAGCCTTTTTTATAAGTAACTAAAAAAAACTCATAGCCTTTTTGTATAAATGCATGAGAAAAAATAAATTAAAGCAAAGTGAAAGGAAAAAAAAAAGTATAGCCGACGATATTCATATAAAATATCGTCGGTTATACTATCCAAAATGGCTGTTCCGGGGATACAACCCGAGAACTATAACCGACGACATAAGTATAGTCGCCGGTTATAGTATCACTGACTATATTTATTATGAATATCGTCAGTGATACTATAGCCGACGACTATACTTATGTCGTCGGCTATAGTTCTCGGGTTATATCCCCCAGAACAGCCTTTTTGGGCATCAACGAAACTGCCATTTTATTTTCCAAACCTTCCGATCGATTTCAAGCGATGCCGACTTCAAGCATGGGCCATCGTTCATCCTAGCCACCGATTCAGCCGCCGTCGTTCGTCCTACAACCCAAAAACAGGTTCGAATTCCTAAATCCCTAAATCCCCAATTTTGAATTTTTTTTATTTAGATTAGATTTATGTTTAGTTTGTTGATAATGTGGATGTTTGGATGAATTGTGTGAATATATATTGGATTATTGTAGAATTTTGGAATTATTGTTGATTTTTTGGATTTTTGAAATTATTGGATTATATATATATTGGATATTAATTATTGGATATTATTGGATTATGAAAAAAAAATATATATATATATATGTATATGAGATTGTTGGATTAGGAATTCAAATTTTTGGATTAGGAATTATTTTGAATTTTTGTAATTTAATGAAATTTTATAGGAAGGAATATATAATGAAATTTTTGGAATATAATAGAAATTTTATGTGAGTGCAAGGATTTTTTATGAATTTTTGTAATTTACTGAAATTTTTTTTAATTTTTGTAATTTTTGGATTATTATTATGAACATATATATATATATGAATTAATACCGAATTAATATTTGGTGTTAATATGAATTAAATTGGCAGATTAATAATTAATTTTGATTTATTCTAGATTTATGTGAATTAATTTCATTTATTCTAGATTTATGTGAATTAATTTAGAATTTGATTGGTAGATTAATATTTAATATATATGAATTAATTTGAATTTTTTGCAATTTATGGAATTATTGTGAGTTAAATATCGAAATATGTGAATTAATATATTCTGACATTTGGTAGTTTAATGTGAATTAACTTTAATTTTATTGTTGATTTTAAAAACTATATAAAATTGAGTATATATGTTACGTAAATTTTATAGAAACAATGAATTGGTTGAATTGCAGTGTTTCGCAAGTAGGTCGAGAGGGTCGGGGGGGGGGGGGGGGGGGGGGGGGGGGGGGAGATCGGGACGTGGGGATGAGGGTAGCGGAAGTTAGTTCGCATCAGGATCCGCCAGTATCGGCAACACTTACAGCGTTCCTCCCACCTCTTGGCACCATACACTTCTAGGTCAGGGACAACCTCAGCAGCAGCAGGTCGAGCCTCGTCGACCCTCCAGGGCGAGGAGGCTTTATGAGGACAGTCGCACACCTTCAACGGATAGTGCGACTCAATCCTCGGTCTGAATGTCGGACATACATCGGTGGGACCCTTCCCCATCCACCGACTAGACTCCTCATTCTTTTGAGGAGGCTGGTGGATTGACTCAGTCCTCGGCCAGGATACGACTATGCTCGCCGTCTATCCTGTTCTAACCCTTGGAAATTCCAATGATACCCCTCCTCAATCCCACAGGAATGCCTGTTCCACAGCTAGGGGTCATTACCCCGGACCAGGCATATGCGTATGTACTCTTCCCGCAACCTCTCTGGAGTGTGAGGATTCCAAGACAACGCACCGACGAGTCAGGTAAATATTAATTAGTGATATCTTTTTACTTAGTAATATTTAAATTCAATTAGGTGTTGATGTTTAAAAAATCGTCTACAAATGTGATAGGCGAGATCGTGCCCGATAAAAAACAAAAGAGGACCAGAGGCGAGTTACTGGACGACGCGATTCGGGCTACCGGTGGTGGCCAAGTTATGATTCCGATTGGGGATAGAGGTGAGTTGATCGAGGGAAAGGTCACTCAACAGTACGCAGGGATGGCGGGCAGCATCATACATGATAGAGTCCCTATGTTGTGGCCAGATTGGAATTCAGTGCCGCAATCCGTCAAATATGAGCTAAATAATGCGCTATCGGTGAGTAGAATTTTATATTCATTATGTATATTTTCTATATAAATTTTTAATATTAATATATATATATGCATTGCAGATGTGGTTCCGCGTGGACAACGACATTAGACCCACGTGAGCGGATGAAGTGCAAGGGAGCAGGTTACGTGATTCATTTGTTTCGATTTTTTCTTTGTTTTGATTATGTTCATAAAATGTTGTAAGTTACTAACATTTGTGTTTTATTAATATAGGTACAAGGAGTGGAAGGGCGAGCTAAAAAAACATTGAAAAAAGTACGGCGACGATCGTTCGGGTACCTCTAGCGAGTTTCGTTATAGGGAGTACGTGTGGCTATGGTTTGTGGTTCACTTCAACAACCTGGAATTGAAGGTACGCAACCTTCGATTGATTAAATTTTTGTTTTATCGTACTTCCCCAACTTATTTGGCTTATATTTTTTTGATGTTGGATTAATTGAGCAGGCTATTTCTGAAGTCAACACAAGGAACCGGGCCAAAAACACAAAAAATCATCATGCTGGTTCCATATCATACTCAGGTTGGATCGAGGAGGCGGCCAACCACCCAAAAGTCCCTCCGCTTGTCTATACGATGCAGCACGCGTATCCGCAGTTCCCCAAAGATGTAGTAAGTGTCCTTATAACAAAATAAACATATTTCTTATTTTTTTAGATTGTTTACATTAATTAACATTTTATTTTTCTTTGTCAATTAGGCGAGACTTTAGGAGGTGATTCCGGAGGTGTTGACTCAAGTGGCGAGAGAGCGCTATCCCAACACCCCCCGATGCAGAACTCCCAATTGATCAGATTGATCAATCTGATCTGATCATAGCGGCCAGGACTATGGCAGCCGCGATCCCTCCAGCGAAGAACACTTTCTACTGCAGGGGGCTCAAAAAATGGGGTCAAGGGCTGCTGAAGAAGACTCCTGAATTCTCTCGCGGATCGGGATCTTCGAGGACTATTTAGCTACAGGAGCAGCTTCAGAGGCAAGCAATGGAGATGGAATCTCAACGGCTACGGATGGAGGAGCTGGAGCGGGCGAGAGCCGCCGAGCAGGAGGCGCGAGCCGCAGAGCAGATTCGGTTGGCCGAGCAGCAGCAGATGATAGGGACATGGATGCAGCACTATTATGCACAGTTGCACGCATCTGGAATCCGGATAGCTCCCCCGCCCATTTTCAGTGCATCACAGCCACAGCCGCAGCCGCAGCCGCAGCCGCAGCCGCCAGACCAGGACCAGCGAAGTTTTGGCGATCCATTTGACCACATTGACTTAGGAAACCCGTAGTACCCGTAGTACACATATGTATATAGATTTGAACGATTTCGGTTTTTTATTTTATTTATGTGTATCGTTTCAATATTTTTGGATTTTAAATGTGACAATATTGGTGGCTTTTTGGAAATTAAAATAATACACACTATAGCCGACGATATACACTTATATCGTCAGCTATAGTTTCCTCCATGGTTAACCAGTTTGACCAGGAGAGGAGGTATGGCCGACGACAAAGTCGTTGGTTATAGTATGGAACTATAGCCGACGACCTGATCTCGTTGGCTATAGCTCCATACTATAACCGACAACAACCCTATCTTGTCGTTGGTTATAGTATCACCGACGGTCTATTACCGACGATACTATAGTCGACGATGAGTCGTCGGCTATAGGCTATAGGCGACGATATTTGGGGACAGGTCGACGACTTCATAACATCGGCTATAGTATTTCTGCTGGTAGTGAAGGTGTACTAATCTGCTTAGTCCAGGATACTTCATTTACTTTATATCTGACTTCTAAGCGAAAAGAGAAGCGTGAGATGTGAAGACGGGTCAGCCCGCCTATCACCCTCTGATGCTTAAGTACGGAGTTAGAGATGAAGAAAGGGAAAGTAATAAATGTGTCTTAGGTGGGTATTCCTTAATTTTTAATACAATAATAATTAGTTTACGTTTATACTTACTGTAGGATGTGCTCCTTGATCAGTTTCCGATTTGAAACTTGTTGTCGTTACCTTATGAACTTCATATATGTCTTCCCTTCCCTTTTCATTAACCGAGTGTGTATAAAGCCAACATTAACACTTATGCTAACAAATTAAGCTGATGTTTTGCAAGCATGATCCTCCAGTTGATCATAATATAAAGGATAGTTGGTTTCAGTGATCGAATAGTTTTTTCAATCTTGTGGAAATCAAAAATTTGCTAAGTATTTTCAAAGCAAAGCTCTGCTATGGATAAAATCTAGAGAGAGAGAGAGAGAGAGAGAGAGAAATCAATAGGTCATGTCATGTCAGGTTAAAATGTTTCTTGTGTTTAAATTAAATTACAAACTCAAACTTGACCCATCTAATAATCTTGTCCAAGATACAAATTTAAACCCAACCTATATATAAAAAGGGTTGGTCTCACGTTGGCCCCCACAGAGGAGACTGATGATGAATGTTGATAGGTCCTACTCAATAGAAAATGGTACTGCGAGTTTGTTACGACCCGAACCGAAATTACACACTTATCGAATCGTATTAAGCTTCATCGTGACTTAGTCGCACTATCGAAGTTATTAGCGAATTTTTCATCGGGTGAGAATTTAATTTGACTTTCTTCATGGAAGTTGTAGAATATTTAATTTCAAGCTCGTAGGAATTTTCGGGAAGTTTTTCTGATAAGCAAGCTATTTCTTATATTTATCGGAAGTCGGCGGAAGAAATTATTAAAAATATATTTATTTCTTTGTTGGTTAAATCTCGACCATTTGATCGTGATAAGATTGAATTTGGGCCATAGATTATTTGAGGAGCTTAGGGGTATAAATAGGTAATTTTTGAATTTTATTTCAAAAAATCATATATTTCCATCGAATTCGACCCGTCTCACCTCCGCCGACCCGATCCAATTCGCCGTTTTCAGCCACCTCCAACGTCGATCAAGGTAGGCAATTGAAGCTCTTGGCTTTCTTGTTTGATTGTTGTGGATATTTTTGGGATTTGCAAGAGTTTAGTGGTCACCCAAATCGGGTTTAACTCGTGGGAGTCGCCATCGGTAGTGGCGGTGCTCCGGCGAGTTTTTGGGGGTGAAGGGTGGGGGGCTATTGAAGCTCTCCCCCTCCTGAGTCGAACTGGGTAGGTAGAGAGGTCTGTCGAAGTTCCACGATGGAGCTTTGACGCCACGACGTTTTTCGGCCGATTTTGGGCCGTGAGGTTTGAGGGTCAATTCCAATGACTTGGCTTTAAATTGGGGCACATAGGTTTAGGGGTTAGGTTGGGTTCAAAGTTAGGGACATTTTCAGGGCCAAAGCGCTGCCATTGGTGGCGGTTGCCGGAGTTTCGAATCGCGTCGTTCACGGCAGTTTTGGACCAAATGCTGCCTAATTGTATCTCAGTTCAGTAATGAAAGTGATAGGCCTCGTTGAGAGCTTTCCAACGAGGTATCTGTGATGACCCGGACCAGAATCAGAAGTATGATCACTTGTATACATGAGTTACTGCGTAACCGCAAATTGACGACAGTGTTTGAACCGCCAGGGATTGTTAACGACTAAATTATTGGCCGAGAATTGGAGCTGGGTCTCTGCTCGAGAATCGTTGTACGTGTGATTTTGAGTTCGTGGGCAGTTCCGGATCGTTATTTGGACGACCGAGGAATTAGTTATGAATATTTGAAGTTTCGATATAATTGGGTTTAAATGACAGGTTTGTTAACGACTAAATTACCGGTCGAGAATTTGGTTTCGACTTCTTCACGGAAGTTGTTCAGAATTTAATTTCGAGCTTGTGGGAACTTCCAGAGCATTATTCTGAGTTACGAAGATTTAGTTGTGATTATTTCCGATTGTGATTGTTTAGTCGGTTTAAATGTATGTTTGGTTGAACAGTTGACTTTTTATCCATTTGGCCGATGTGTTTGACTTCGGGTGATATTGGAAGAATATGTCGAGATGAATTTGTGGCCGCGAGAATTATCAAAATTGGAATTACGACGCGAAAGTTACGGGTGTTCAAAGTTCGTCGAAATGGATAATTATGAGTTTCCGTTTTGGGAAAGCTTTAAATAGTAACCTGCCTAAAAGGGAAAGTCAAAACTGAAATTATTGAGGTTGACCATGGTTGACTCGGTTTGACCGAGTGGGTGAGGTGAGTTGCGACGGTGGCTCACGGCCTCCACGGCGGCGATGAGATTCCGGCCACCACCCGGTTTGATTCTGGTCCCATCCAACTCGCCGTGACCTCCTCTATCTCGTGCCGGCCACCATGCACGGTGTAGCTCACCGGAAAAGGAGAATTATCCGGCCAAAAATGGAGGAAAACTTGGTGATTCGGGTTTGGTGATTCGAACCGAATTGAGCTACAACTTTGAGTGGGCTTTGAAGCTCTCATCACTAGCAAGCTACCATGTAAGTTTGGAGTTCTAATTCATCTTGTGTATGGAGAATTTTGGGATTGAATTTTGTGGAACAATTCGGTTTTTCGTGAAATTGGATGAGTTAGAGTTTGAATTGGACTTTGTTGCAGTTATGGAAGTTGCTCAGTGGGTGATTTTGAGTGGAATAGGGGTTCCTCTGCCGTGAAATTCTTCGGTTAGCGGTGGCGCCGCCGTGGGCGGCGGTCAACGGTTTGACTTTTTGGACTTTCGACAAGTTGCATGTCATTTAACTCGAAATCGCGCCCCGATCGCAGTGGGGAGGTTCGTTTCTCGATTTGAGCATCCGAATGTATAGCGAGGTATTGAGGTGTACATATACGGATTTTCGACGATTCATCAACTTTGAATTACGTGTTTCCGAGAACGGTGGTTTCTCGTGATTTGTTTTGAAATGTCGAGTTATGAATTTGAGTATTGGATTTTGTGAATATTCAGGTTTTCGTGATCGTTCTTTTGGCGAGGGACTTTCCGCCGGATCACGGGTTAATGCGTATTGCGTTACGCTAGTCTGTGAGTGGACATTTCTTTTCACGGATTATTTGCGAGTCTTGATATACGTTTTATGAACTTGAGCATGCATATGAGATTTCGGATTACATAAGCATGTGTTTTACGATTATACATATACGGATATGCGTATACGAGTATACATACACTTATATGTTGTTTATTGCATTTGCATTGAAATGTTTATGATTTGGTTTACACAGAGTACAGTCTTGGTTACGTTGTTGTATCGATACACTTGCCTCTTGGCTGATCCCCGATGGTAGGCTTTTACCAGGGGAGGCTGTGGCTCCTGACCCGTGACCTTTACCGGGGGGAGGCAGACCTCTGACCTGAGGCCTTTCTGGCTAGAATTGCGTGGAAGTCTGGGACTCCGTGATTCTGACTGTACTAGCACGGATGTGTCCACGAGTGGCCCCGTGAGATTTTTATGCATGCTACGTATACGTGAGGAGTTAGAGTCTCCCTCGTGTACTCGGACGCGTGAGGAGTTAGAGTCTCCCTCGTGTACCATTTGATTATTTATACTTTCGACTCGCATATGTTTTTAATATATATATATATATATATATATATTACTTGGTGAAAGACATTTATTTTCGTCCACTCACTCCAACGTTTTTCATGTCTTTCCCCTGGGCTTTTCGGTTTCCGTGCCCAGTTTGCAGTTCGGACTCTGGTGTTGCACGTCGTGGTCGGAGGCATAGTACTCGAGCTACCTTATTTCTTCCAGTAGGTTTATTGTTCTAGTTACTGTGGTATACTGATATGTTATTATATTAGAGGTCACTCTGAGTAATCTGTTGTTTATGTTATACGATTTTACACAGGATTTCTGTAAAGTACTATTATATTTATTGATTTACTTTACTGTTGATATATTGAGAAATCCGGATGGGATTGGTGCCCACGGTTTGCTTTTTGTGGCATAGGATGAAGTGTATTTTCCGCGTGCAGGTAATGGTAATTCCACGATAGTAACGAAACTCTGCCGAAATTTCGAAAAGTTTTTGTTGGTTCGTGTTTTCGAAGGGGTTTAACTCCGGTTTAGGGAGCTAAATCGAGGTTGGGTCCTTTCAGTATCGACCATAAAAAAATGGAGCACTTTTTCCAGAGGTGTGTGTGGCCCACGCGCCGCCGTCCATGGCGGAGTTCCAGCGAGGTAGGTTCTAGAACTCATCGACGGGGTTTCCGGGGTTTTTTTTAGAGACGATTTCCATAGTTTTACCTGTTCTGATATCGTATGATCCATATCTACAAGACATCGTGATTCCGACCCCAGCAATGAAGGGAATTTCGCTGGACCCCAGCAGTAGTCGCAGACTTGTGAGTGAACCTTTATTTTCACAATCGATAGCGAGTTCATGTTTTTATGCATTACACTTTACGGTATATTTTTTAGCGCTTTAATTTGGAGGTTTACTTTGTGATGGTTTATTTAGTAACATCGATACCCTATCTATTCAGCTGATCACCGAATAACTGGTCAGACTGGGTTAGGACAAACACTCTGCCTAATCTAGATTATCTCGGGTTAGGACAAATACCCCAGACGATCCCATCATCTTACTTTTCATACATACAGTGGTTCCAAATTAGAACAAACACTCTGAAATGACCACCTCCATTGTATTTTAGTTTATAATATTTGAACTCGCATTATTTCACGGAAATTAGCAAAAATGCATGATATTACAGTTTTATCGTTTTACGTAAATTATGTTATTTTTTTCGGTCTAGATATTAATGCCTTACCCTGAGCCTTTCGGTCTCTGTTGCCCAGCCTATAGTGTAAATTGTGAGTTTGCGTGGTATCGTCGAAGGCTTTGAGTTCACCTGTCAGCTCTTCATTCAGTAGGCTCCAGTCTACTCTCAGATTTTTTCATATGTAGTATATGTTTATAGAATTCGCTATGAATACTAGTTGTATTATGTTGTTTTTCAGTTACTCCAGTAGTAGTCGAGTTTACTTTCCTTTGTATTCATAACTAGGACATTGTAAATATGTTTTTCACATTTCTGAGTTGAGTTTCTAGTTTTGGTTTATGATATTTGTTGAGAAATCTGGATGGACAATCAGTAGTCTATGGTTTGATTTTGGAAATTTGGTTTTAGAAGTGTTCTCTTCTTACAGGTTTTTGGGTTGTCCAGTTTTCAAGGAGAATTATGTCAAAATTTTCTTAGAATTTCTCAGAGTATAGTTAGTCGTTAAGACTTAATTCTAGTTTACTAGCTAAACTAGAGTTGGGTCCTTTTAGAGTTTATAGTCCAAGATGACATAGGTTTTATTATTGATTCTTTTGCCACACAATTCCCTGATGCTTACTCAACTATGAAAATGGAGGTCAAGGCGTGTCAAGCGAGACTGCTACTTGTTGGTGTTCACCATGGATGTGCGGGTATTTATATTGGCTGCGATAGTACACAGATTGTGGTGGCGTTGTCACATGAGGGATAGGAGTCGTCGGAGCTCGACTAGTTCTCGATGATTGTTAGGGTTGTAAGTAAGCTTTTTCATCTTGAAAAATTTGTCACATCTATCGAGAAGCGAATTTCGTGTCACATAAAGTTGCCTACCTCACTAGGATTTGGAGGCTAGGTGTTGATGTAGTTTGGTTCGAGGAGACTCTTGCTTTAATTCAGAATATTCTTTATGAGAACAATGATGGCGTACTTTGAGCTCAAAGTTTATATACTGTGTGAGATGAGCCACCTAATATTGTACTTAACTGGGTTCCAAACTCTACTTGCTTTGAAAAGAAATAAAAATAATTACAACCCCAAAATTGGTATTTGCACCTTAGCTACTAATTACACGTCCAACTCACTTTTGAAATATATAAAATGCTAAGCACGCCTCTTTATTTTTGCTAGAATACCCTTGAATTGTATCTCTATGTATTACACCTTCAATTCGCATGGTTAAGAACCTTCACGAGTTCTCAAATTGCAGCTTGATGTAGCAATGATTAACAATCAAACAACTAGAAGTTACATGTATACTCTTTTGGTGTCGAAAACAGAAATTCATCAATGTACTTGTCTGTATAACTAACAGGAAAAGAGAATCAAGGCGACGAGGTGTAGCGATGCGGCAACTCACGAAAGAACAAAATTTGCACTAAGAAAAAAGGTGCTTTGACTATTATGGGTCCTTTCACTATCCATGTTCCCTAAATCCAACAAGTGTTTTTTTTTTCTTCGAGACAAAACCCAACATTTGGTTGATGAGCCTGCAAATCATATCGTTGGAATCAAAATTGCTTTAAATGATAAGGAAAAACTCATGAAAATTAGTGTCATATACATACCTCAAAGAAAGATCTATGGTCGAAAACCAATGATAAAATTGTAAACTTCTTCAATAATATCAACCATGCATGAAGAGAAGAAGATTTGGAAGTATAAGAAATTTGTAAAAAGCTGCTAGGTCTCCTCGTTGGATTTTTCTTTATTTTTTGTACTCTTGTGTCCTTAATAGTCTTTTTAGAAGCATTGAAACAGTCAAATAACAACTCGAAAAACAAAGAGGTACATATAACAAAAAGTCAAATAACAACTCGAGCCACCGACGTCGGACACCACCTCCGAGCAATCCTTCCCGAGCCGCAAACCACGTCTTCTGGTCACCGCCACCAAAATTGATGCCTGACTCCGATTCACCAAGCAACACCAGAGCTCGCCAGACAGTTTCACGGCGCTGAAATTCGACCACCAGGACCACTATGCCCTCATTCACCTTCACCTGCATAGATTTGACTCGTCCACGTGTCGGCCGAGCCCTCCATCGCTTTGAATCAACCTCTGCCACGACGTCCTATGTTTGACGACAGCAGCGGGGAGTGAGTTGGATCGTGAGAGCAGTACCGGCAGCCTCTCTCCTTCGCAATGGGTCGGATTCCAACCACGTGAAGCAGAAACGACCATGACACGGCAACATAGGGAGCCAACCGTCCCTCGAGGAGAGAATTGAGCAACGCCAAGGAAAGGCGTTCTAGAGGCGACGTCGGTGAAGGACAGAGGAATAGGCAGACGGCAAAGGCAGTTGAGTGCCGCCGCCACTACATTTGGTTTAGGATTTTCATTTTTCAGAGAACACACAAAACAAAAACTACAGAAACGTTGTTTACTTCAACTAATACTTAATTTTGATTGCTTAATATGTAATTTGCTCAATTATTAATTACATTTGCAAAATGAAAATGAATCATTAATTGCACTTCTATTTATTCTCATCACTTAAATTTTTACTTGTTATAGAAACAAGGGACTTAAACATTTGCAACATAATAGGGAATCATTTATTCTCATCACCGAAATTTTTACTTTTTGGTATAAAAACAAGAGATGAAAACATAAAATTTAAAGATTCTTTAAAATAGAGATTGATATAAGGCTATTGGACCTAATATTTGATAAGAATCTTTATATTATTGATAAAATTCACATATATAAGGTGCTAGAGTTGCTCTAAGATTGACGCTTTGCAGTTTGATTCTATTTTTTTTTTTTGAAAGGTTGCAGTTGATTCTATTAGTCTTTTATGCTTTGGCAAAATTGAGTACACAATAACATTGACGCAATAAAATCTTTTCCTACAACATTGCAAGATACAAGCTGGAGTTTTCTTATCTGCTAGTATTGAGGCATAATATTCTTACGTTGATTTGAGCTACAATAACTCCATGATGATTATGTCATTTACATGCATCTGTAAGAATGTAAAGAGAAGTGGATGGTCTTGGAAACATAACAATCTCCAGCTCAACTTCTCTCTCAGAATCTTAGGACTCTGCATCTAAAATCCCTACTACAAAGGAAAACACAATTCTGTATCGGTTCTTCTGTATCAGGCTTCAATTCTTCAAAATCATAGATGTTACAACTTAAAAACATATCACACAACTCCTGTGTTTGCTACTTAGGAGTGTGGCATGAGAAAAAGATTTTCCTTGTGGCTAGAAGTTTTCATTCACTTTTAACAGCACTGTATATATGGCGAACAAATACCAGGGAAACCCGGAAACTAATTGAACCAAGCATCAAGAAGAATGCATAACATATGCAAGCATTATATCCCAAAAAGAAGGATAGCTGCATGAAACCGGTCATGTTAGATCTGACATAGAAATATATGCCATAGGCAAACATAAAAATAGCCGTTGCGCCCCCACACAACAAGGACCTGTATATTAACAAACATGCTATTGTTAGCATGGCGAACAAAGTATTGCACCTAAGTATTCACAAACAAAAAGAAAATTGGAAGCTTTTTCCCCTACACAAAGGGGATCCATTATTCAACAATATAGTCGCCTCTCAGATGCTCATATATAGTAATTTCCTTCCTCTTCATAATTTCAAAGAAAAATGAGAGTAAATTAAACTGTACTTTTGGTTAAATTTGGAAAAGTCAGTGACCAGATTACTGTGTTTTTGTTAATTTACATACACCCCTGCCCCTCCAAAGAAAAAGGAAAAACGAAGTAACAAAAATCAGCAACTCAAAGCAATTTTCACAACAGAGCCAATAATGTGCAAGTGCCAACTTCAATTGAAAAGAACACATACAGATTCTAATCCCTACATTAGCAAGCTATTTTCACACCGTTTCTTTACCCATAAAGAAACAAGGAACAGGAGCCAGATAACCAATCCCCATCTCCACATAGATAATTAGGAACCAAATTCTTGAAGTTGTTATGTGTTTGAAGATATATTTGAAATGAAATAGCCATAGATACCATGTCTATGTGTCTGCATAAGAGAACATACCTCCACCACCAGTCATGGTCTTCAGCAGACAGCTGAATGTAGGTCAAACCAATAGTCAAGATTGAAGTCAGTATCAGGAGGATGATGAATGTCACGAACAGAATTCCAGGAAGAGTGTAGATTTTGTATCCCCACATGCTTGCATACAGGTGGTGTAACTGAAGGGCAATTGCACTAAATGGTAAGAGACCTCCGACGAACATTTGGCAAGGTGTTCTCCTGTACCAAGCTAATGATGGAATCTCTCTTGGAAGTTGCTTAGTAGCACAAGGAGCTTGAAATTCAGACCTTATACAATATCCAATTAAGCCACCCAGACCAAGCAAAGGGATGACAAGAAATGCATATATAAGAAGAATCACTAGGATGGTTCCAAAAGGCAATGCAGCTGTGGCCCCATAAGATATAGCAACTGTATTAAGGAAAGACACTGTCACAAAAAATGGGCCCAAGTACAGAATCGCTGTTAATAGAACACTCCTTTCCTGGATTACATGTTAAATATTAGGTTTGTTGATCTCAGCAATAAGGATAACATGTTAAAAGAAAACGTGATCACTGAATGAACATTATTAATAAGAATAGGTAGAGATAATTACCCATCCGGTCACAGAAAATTGATTATGAAAAGCTGCAGCACTGTATCCAGCAACCACTGAAGTAAGAGTATAGATGAAGACAAGAGACGTGAGCAATGCTCCACGGTTGTAAGGGTAGAGGACTCCAAAGCATGCTAGCAAAAATAAGATGCACACCCTGCAGGGAAAATACAAATAACAAAAGTGTTAATTTAAAAGCTGACCATTACAGTCTATGCATTTCAGAACATACTCGGAATAACATAACTTGGATTCCACCGTTTCATCCACAAGTTATCACTATTTAGCAAAGCTGACAATACCTAAAAACAAATTAAATGACACTGACATTGTTGAGAAAAATATGGATTTTCTTGGATAAAGTAAAAACTGGAATAAATGATATACATACTTATATGAAATTATGCACGAAAACACATGAGAAAAGTGTTGTGCTTTGGCTCGTTGATCCCGTCTAGGAAAGGATTTAGAATACAAGTCCTTATCTAGCAAGTAATGGAGTTAGCTTAGCTTTTCTATAAGTCCTAAGAGAGTTAGTTTATCCTTGTTTGATTAGGATTTGTGTATAGACTCAAGGCTAATTAGGATTAAGATTCAATTTCCTATGATGTATTAGCAGCTTCTATATCTATATATAGAACTGCTGGGGGGTTTTCTAAAGCAAGGCAGAAAGAGAGCAAGAGAGATAGAAAACAAGAGCTAAGAGTGATAGAGAGATAAGAACTAGATTGAAGGGTTTGGGAGATCTACAATAAGTACTTGTAATCAGTTAATTCTTCATAGTGCTAGTGAATCTTTCAAGAGAGATCACAAAGTGGACGTAAGCTATAGTTTTAGCTGAACCACTCTATATTGTTGTGTTTATTTCTATGTTCGGTATTCATATGTTTTAGCTTGTTTAGTCGTAAAACCACAGATTTAGGAAGCGCTTACATTATAAGTGGTATAAGAACTTAGGCTCAGGGTGCTTTTCCGATGGTGAACAACAAGATTGTCGAAGTAGGAGATGTGAAACAGTCTATTAAACTTTCCAACGGCAAGGACAACTTCACACTTTGGCAAAGGAAGATGAAGAATATCCTGATTCAACAAGAAGTCGACGAGGCACTTGAAGCGATGTCTGTAGAGACAGATAAGGCAGTCTAGACAAAGAAGGACAAGAAAGCAAAGAGGATATGAATGCAAAGGTAGCTTGGGAGAAGCTTGAAAGTGTCTAAAGGGAAAGACCATTAACAGCAAGCTACTCTTGAAGGAGCAGTTCTTTGGCCTCAAGATGGAGGAAGAGGGTGATCTTAACGATCACATGCAAATTTCAAAATTGCATATCTAATTTGGAGAATGTCGGAGCAAAGATGGATGACGAGGACACGGCTATCATGTTGTTGCACTCGCTTCCACCTTCATTCAAGCATTTCAAAACCGCCATGATATTCAAGGAAACAATCACATTATCCAAAGTTTGTGACAACCTGAAATCATATGTCAAGTTGGAGAAAGATGAACAAAATTCTCAAGCCCGGAGACTACACGTCAGAGGTAATGACAGAGGAAGATCCAGGAATAGAAGTGATGGATTTAAAGAGAAAGAGAAGTCTATATCCAAGGGAAAAGACAAAGAAAAGAAGAATAGTTGCTTCGAGTATGGTTCACCTGATCACTGGAAAAGGAATTGCAAACAATGGAAGGAGAAGAGGGCACAGATGTTAGGAGAAAACTCCAAGTCAGTCAACGTTGTTATTGGAAACAATAGTGATGATGGAGAACTCCTAGCAATTTCATCATGCTCCAGCGCGCCTAACCATTGGACCTTGGATACAGCCTCACATTTCATAAGTGTGCCCACAGAGATTGGTTCGACACATATGAAAAGAGGAATACCGAAGAAGTTTTAATGGGAAATAATTCATCTAGTAGAATTATGGGAATCGAAACAGTAAAGATCAGAATACACGATGGGATTATCAGAATTATGGGGAATATCAAACATGTCCCAAAGTTGAGTAGAAATCTTATATCCTTGAGCACTTTGGATATGACTGGATTTTAGTTTAAATCCTAAGGTGGACAACTTAGAGTAGGAAAAAGACAAATGGTCTACATGAAGGGTGTTACGCAACAAGACAACATGTATAAGCTTATATGCTCTACAGTAATAGGTAGAGTAGCAGTTTGTGCAGAAGAAGAGAAGATTGAGTTATGGCACAAAAGGCTCTTAGCACATGAGTCAAAGAGGGTTACAAGAATTATACACTTCAATTCAGTTATTGTTGTCTATAACACCTCAACATGACATGGAGATTGAGCAGATGAATGTGGAGATTGCATTTCTTTATGGAAACCTCGAAGAAGACATTTACATGTTGTAGCTGGAGGGTTTTGTTGAAACAAGAAAGAAGCATCTTGTATGTCAGTTGAAGGAGTCACTATATGGGCTCAAGCAATCACCAAGGTAGTGGTACAAGCGTTTCGACACATACATGCTGAAAATAGCCTACACAAGATGCCTATATGATTGCTATGTTTAGTACCATGTATTCGAAGATGGGGAAATCATTCTACTATTTCTGTATGTAAATGATATGCGCATGCAAAGATATGTCGAAGATTGAAGATCTGAAGAAGCAACTGGGAGTTGAGTTCGACATGAAGGATCTAGGAGCTACACAAAGATCCTTGGAAATGAAATAAGGAGGGATAGAAACACAGTTTCTGTAGAAAAGTTCAAGCATTGGTTAGACTTGCTCAGTGTCACAGCATGTTGAGCTGTGGTGGAGCACCTCCTCACTTGAGGTGCGTTAAGGCAAGAGGAGTCTTGTCAAGGTGGAGGCTCTTGGGAGGTTTGTTTGGGATTACTTCAAGAGATTCAAGATATCCTGAAGGTTGCTGCAATCGTTTTTTGGTATCAACTCACCAAGGTGGAGCTTATTGTGTTTTGGCTCGTTGATCCCGTCTAGGAAAGGATTCAGAATGCAAGTCTTTGTCTAGCAAGTAATGGAGTTAGCTTAGCATTTTTATAAGTCCTAGGAGAGTTGGTTTATCCTTATTTGGTTAGGATTTGTGTATAGACTTAACCTTAAGTCTATTAGGATTAAGATTCTATTTTTTATGATGTATTGACAGCTTCTATATCTATATATAGAAGTGCTGGGAGGTTTTCTAAAGCAAGGCAAAAAGAGAGCAAGTGAGATAGAAAACAAGAGCTAAGAGTGATAGAGAGATAAGAACTAGATTGAAGGGTTTGGGAGATCTACAATAAGTACTTGTAATTAGTTAACTCTTCATAGTACTAGTGAATCTCTCAAGAGAGATCACAAAGTGGACGTAAGCTATAGTTTTAGCTGAACCACTCTAAATTGCTATGTTTGTTTTTGCTTTCGATATTCCTCTGTTTTAGCTTGTTTAGTCGTAAAACCATAGATCTAAGAGGCGCTTACACTATAAAAAAGCCACGTAAGATTGTTCAACATGGCAGTAAAACACCTGGAGTAAGTATGATATCCCTCTGTAAGTGCCCTTTATGTTAAGTAAAGGTTCGAAAATAAAAATGTCACACAGTCATGCTACTATAGAATTTATATCTGTGAAACAAGAAATGAATTGGAGAATGATCAAAGTAGCTTACATGACAAGTAGCTGGGTACCCACGCCCAAGATGGCACAAAATAGGGGCATATTTGGAGGGTGTCTGAAAACATCTCCGTGAAGATATTTCCAACCAACCTCCTTGTCTTCTTCTTCATCACCATTTGAGCACCTACCAGAGATATGCTAATGATTATACTGACCCTGATATTATAATAAAATTGCAGTTAAAAAAATTATAAACAATTTATTACTTTCTCAGGTCATTCTTGAGTCGTCGCATAATAAGCAAGGTGAGCAATCCCATCAAAAGCACAATGATGACAATGGAGTTTATAAATGAGAACCAATGAATTTTCTGGCGGACTGGCAGTGATGAAGCCTTTGAGTATTTCTCCATCCTGTTTTGAGATTTAGTTGATGTTGCATTCCAGAAAACCGAGTAAGTGAACTCGATGTCAGTATCAACATCGTCTGTTATATCAACAACATGCCCTGGATCACTAAAAGAACGTATTTCTATTACTTGGTTTCCATTGTAAAGTACATCAAACACCAAGTTTGTGAATAGATAATACTTAGTTCCCTTATCACTAGGACTCATTCTCTCAGCTTCAACCTTTCCGATGAAAGACCACAGTGGAAGATCATCATAATACATCTGGAAGTAAAAATCACTCAGGATAGCATCCCTGAACTTCTGAACTTGAGAAACTTTAAGGTTCTTCTGACACAGTCTCTCCTCATTTTTGTTCAACCGGAATTTCAACTGATATAAGCTGTTGGTCAAACGATCACCACACAAAACTTCTCCGATGGATTCCTTCTTTCGGATCACCGGATCTGCAAATCATGAGGGTCGGCATAACCTAATCTTACATAATTATTTAAAAATACAAGACACAGTCTGGTGCTAATAAAAGAGGATGCACATACTTGTGGAATGAGAGCCTAAAGTCAGTTAACTTGTGGAGAAAATCAAGGTTGAAAATAGCAAAAGTTGATTAGTTTGATGTTTATATATTAACATTGAGTTTTAAAAGTGGAGACAAAACACAGGTTAAAAATTTCAAAACAAATCGGGGTCACTCAACTAAGGAAAACTCATTTGCTTGAAGCAGCATTGTATGTATGGGAGTATGGATAGAAAATCTTCACATTCCAACTTTTAAAGAATAACTATGTCAGGTTTGAATTGCTTCTTCCATTATTGCACAAAAGGAATATAATGGGTACATGCCTAAAGTCTAACCTGGGCGGCAGAAAGGCAAATCATAGTACTCATAGGTCTCGCTGCAAGAGAAATAAAATTGGACAAATTATTAAACGAAAGGAAATGCAGGATTACCAAGAAAAAAGAAATTACAATAGTTAAGTTTATTCCTCTTTAGCTCCCAGCATGTTTAGGTACACGAATTTGGGGTCATAAACACAAGACACTAGGACCAATGCAAGATCTCAAACAAGATTAATCTGCATTTGAAGCCAGAAGGTCATATCTTCTTTATGTGGAAACAAAAGCAGTAGTAAGCTTCTTATAATAAGAGTGAGAATCGCAATATGGCTCATAGTACTATCAAAGATCGTTTCAGTGAAACTGTATCTCCTGTCTTGTTCAAATTCAGTTTCACAACTCTCCCTATATACCTACCTGTTATATACACTCCTGTTAATCAATCCTCATTTCAAAGCTATCGAATTCGGAAATACCTATCAAATTCTTCATTAAATTTGCACAGAACCATCAAATTCAATATTAATCATAGAAACCGGTTTCCAAATGGGTTCGTGGACCAATTGATTTAAGTATGGCGACAAGGACCCAGAAGTGCCTAGAGAGACGACAGAGAATGATTGATATAGAGGAAGTAAGAGATTGGAATCTGGGAGGAAGTAGTACCTGGGGTTGTTCAAAGGACCAATCTTGTTGACAAACAAGGGGACATTATCTCCTACATTGTAACTGTGATCGGTTGCTGAACATGTAGCTGAGACCACCACCACCAACAACAACAACAACAGAAGATGACTCATTTCAAAAGCTCTCTCTCTCTCTCTCTCTCTCTCTCTCTCTCTCTCTCTCTCTCTCTCTAGTTCTCGTCTGACATTGAACAAAGCACTTCCCTTTAGTCAAACTGATGCCAGTTTCCCCTTTCAAAAAAAAAAAAAAATGATGCCAGTTTGTGTTAATAAAAGTCCAGCCCATTCCTTAACGGGCCTTAAACCCTGAACCGGGTCGGGCTCAACCCACATTGAAACCCGTTTTTATAGCTTTCTAGGTTGGACGGGCCTTAAAGAGAACTACTGCTACTTGAACCCTTTATTTTTGTGTGGGGGGAGGGAGTTCTTGTTTCGCTGTCGACATGGGCAAACTGGGTAAGAAGGCCAGGAAGTTCTCAAAGAAGAATCTTCAGTCTGTTGAGAGAAGAAACCGAAAGTTGAAGTCTACTTTCAAGAAGAGAGGTCCAAAGAGTAAGCAGCAACTCCTTCTCTCATATACTTCAGAAGCTTTTGTGTTATTCGATGCATTCAGTCTTGGGTTTTCTAGCTATTGTGTTTGTGTTTCTTATTCTTATGAATTTGCTAATGGAAATATTGTTTATATATTTGGTTTAGGAAATGAGCAAGATAGTGGTAAAGAACTGAAAAAGAAGGATGCAGTAGACTTGTCTAATGCAAGGTAAGAAGATGGGCATGGTCCCTTTTGATGGTTCTGGAAACTAGTTTTTGGGTGCGGCATTATGTATATACTTGTATTAATCTGTTGCCAGTTTAAAGTTCTTCACGTCGGTAGAGTGTTATACCATTTGGAGTTTAAGAACATTGGACGGCAGACACATTAATTTGATAAATTGTTTGCAGAAAAACTGAAGTTGAATACATAGAGGACATTAAACTTGATGCAATAATCAAAGAAGATGACAGTGATATGTTTGGAGATGAATCAGAGAGTGATGGGTATCTTTCAGAGGTATTGGAGATTACATATATCTATATGCTCTACTTAACTTTAGTCGCTTGGTCTGCGTTTAGTTGATTCATTTTATTGTTTATGATTAGGAGTCAAATGAACTGCCTCTTGCTCATTGTGGAAGCGAGAATTCTCAAGAAGGTTAGACCAGGAAAACTATTTTGTTGTCTTAATCGTTCCTGTATCATTTTGTTTTTAAACCTGTGTTTTACATTTTGATGAAATTGTATGCAGGCCAGCTTGATGGTAGTAGTGGTGCTTTATCTATGCAGAACAAGGAAATTCAACTAGAACTTGTGATGGTTACAAAAAAGCTAGACAAATTGAAGGGAAAGGTAATGTTCATGTCTATGACTTTAAAGTAGGTTAGGAGATCTTTTGTTTAGTTCATCTTCTTAGTAGCTTTGTTTCATATTTTAAATTTATGTTTGCTTGGAAGCATCTCAGGATCCTGGATTTGCCTACTTTCTTGAAAGTTATCATAAGGCGCGTGAACAGTTGAGAAACACAGATGTAAGTAATTTCTCTCATGACAATTCATATACAGTTGAGTGTTGATACTTACATATCTAGTTAGCAAAGGCAAGTCTACTGATGTCCCCGCTTAATATATGGCTAGTTAAACTGTTTCTTATGGACGTGTGGTAACTAATAATCTCGTAATCTTTGTATCCAAAGGTTATCATGACGACAATACTCATCCAGTCAGTGTGGGTTTCCAATTATTGTAAATTTGGATATTTCATAATTGAGTCTACACGAAGGTCAGAACAAGGAGAGGCACTGTCTTACATTATGAGTTTTTTTCTTTTATCCTTTTCTTTTCCATCAGAAATGCTGTCCATCCCTTTCCTCTCTCTAAAAGTTTTCATTGTCTCAAATGTAGAAGTTAACTTTACCTACTACTTTCATCACCTTTTTCGCTTAGTATGTTTTCCAAGTTCTAGAATGGATTCTGATTTTTTGTCTGTGAAGCTGGTGTCTGGATTGAATGTGTGGGCTGATGATATTCGACTTTTGAATTTGGAAGAGTAGACTCTAGATGCTTCTGCTGTATATTCATAAAGCTAACATATGTGTTCAAGTGGTTTGCCTGTTTACAGTTCAGTAATATGTTATCTTTATTATGCACATTTGTTTGACAGGATGAGGATGAGGATGAAGATGAGGATGAGGATGAGATGAGTGATGATAATATGGAGATGGAGAATGTTGATGGTGTGAATTTTAATGGGGGCAAGTTGCTGACAAACTCTACTGTCGATTTGTTGTGCCAACTAGTCACAGAACAACAAAGTGTACACGCATTCACTAGTTTATTAAATGGGTACCGGGCTGCATGCCACTATGGAGTGGAATCAACAGGCCATGGGTTTCAGAACAGTGAAACCCTTAGCAAGATATTGATGTTCATGCTTAATGAAGCTGATAACTTATTTAGGGGGCTAATGGGAATACCACGCTTGGAAAACAAAAAGGAGAAGAGTTTGGATTTGAAGAACAAAAAAATGAGTACTTTTAAGCCACTAATCAAATCATATCTAAGGAGTACACTATTTCTCCTGAATCAGATTAATGACTCTAAGATATTGAGCTTCTCTTTGGTGCAGATAAAAGATTCTATGATGTTTTTGGTTGCTTTTCCTTCTTTGCTCCGCAGACTTATCAAGGTAATTAGACAACATAGTAAGCACTTACTTTGTGTATGAAAGCTGTTGATTAATAGTATGAACCTTTTCTCTAAGTGTTGGCATCATATTACTGTGTACGTTGAGGAAGTACACTCGTATTCATTCATACATTAATTGGTTTCCACTGAGAGTGGTACTCGCATCCAATTATTATTATGTATATATATGTTTATGAGCATAAGCATATGTCCTTTAACAGAGACAACAAGTATAACTGTAGTATTCCTTAAATTTTTTGCTCTAGGTTAGCTATTTTTCTATGCCAATTTGACTGCTGTGACGGATAGCATTTTTAAATGAAATTTCAGATAGCGGTTCATTTGTGGGCAACAGGGAGAGGGAGTGTATCATCTCTATCCTTTCTTATCATACGAGTTGTGGCTTCTGTTCACTCTGATTCCTTCGACACCTGCTTTATTAAGACATATAAATCTTACCTTGGTCATTGCCAATTTATGGAGCCTGGTCTGTTCCAACACATACAAGTTCTAAGAAGTTCCATTATTGATCTATGCTCTGTTGATGTGCAAAAAGCATCTAGCAAAGCATTGGTCTGCATACAGCAACTTGCTAAGATAATGCAGCAGGGTCTACGGACAAAGAAAAAGGTATGCCATATCACATATTTTGGATGCTTGATTCATTATTCTCATACATATGAAGCTGTTGTACTTTCAATTTAGATGTTCATATGTGTAGAGGTGACATTCCTTGAACCTCTGCTTGATTTTCTATTGGCAGGAAGCAGTTGAGAAGATATGCAGTTGGCAATACACAAGTTGCGTTGATCTCTGGGTAATGTATATATCAGCTAACATACAGGATTATGATCTTCAGCCATTGCTTTTTATGATCATTCAGATTATAAATGGAGTGGCTCTGTTGTTTGCTGGACCAAGATATTTACCTTTGAGAATCAAATGCATTGAATGGTTGAATCAGCTCTCCTGTTCCAGTGGCATATTCATTCCGGTTGCCTCTTTAGTGTTGGATATCTTGGAATATAAAATTAGCAAGGATTGCACAAAACCTGGAAAATCTTTCAACCACTTATCTTCCGTTAAGGTTAGAAATTCAGATATAAATCAAGTAAATCATTGATTGGGTACTTCAGTCCTCGCTGGTTGTACTTATCTAACGTCAACTAAACATCAAGAATTCTGTCTTAGTATGATTTATGTGCTTAGATATTATTCTTATTAAACTTTTGATACAGCTTCCCAAACATTGGTTGAAATCAAGGGACTTCCAAGAACAGTGTTTATTATCTGCTATTGAACTGCTTTCCTCGCACTTTGCTCAGTGGAGCCACCACATATCTTTTCCAGATCTTGCAACTATTCCACTTATTTGCATGAAGAAGTTCCATGAAAAAACTACTATAGAAAGTTCCAAGCGTGTTGTGAAGCGTTTTATTGAGCAGGTATGCATGTTATGAACAATTTTATTGTTTAATTATTTGCATTATACGTGCTTGATGATTAGACATAGTTGTCTTATATTTCAATATCCCCGAGTTGAAGATATGAATATAGGCCATGCACAAGCTCCATATTGAAATACAAGCTGTACCACCCCCACCCATATTATTTTTCACAGGCTCAGTCTGTTCACATTAAAAGTTCCATCGACAGATACATGAACAAGCTGTTATATAGCAAAGAATAATCACATTTTATACTTACTGGACTGTTTGCACAGCCTTCATGACTTGTAAGGTAGTTAATTGTCTTATAAAATTCATCTTGGTCCTACAAAAATAACAGACTCTTGGACTGCAGGTGGAGCAAAACATTGAATTTGTTCGGAAAAAGAGAGACGAGGCAGCTTTTTCACCAACAGATCAGCAATCTGCAGAATTATTTCTTCAGGTCAGCATTCACAGTCAACATATTATGTATTTGATGATCGCAGCATGTTAACCTCTTAAATTGTGAAAATGCAGCTTGAAAAGCAAAATGGAAATACTCCGTTTACACAATATTACAAAAGCATCATGGACAAGGCTGCTTCAAGAAATCTGACTCTGAATAGAAAGGTGTAATATTCTCTCTTTTCTTCCAATGTTTATCTGTTGACTGGGTATGTTTACTGTTCTGCCTTGCATGTTAACTATAGCTGTAGTCTAGTGATTGCATAATACCAAGATGAGTCTAGTCACGCTATGATACCTTGAACGTTAACTGTAGCTTCAGTCCAGTTCTTGCAAAATGACTAAAAGGCAAGCAGAAGCAACAATTAAACCTATGGCTTCTAATCACATTTACTGGAGTGATCGTATAATGGTCATGCTAATTTATTGTGCGTGTAAAATTGGCATGATTTGTTGTTGAGCTTATTGATTGCTGCAAGGAGTTTTGTGTATAAATGGCCAATTTATAATTGTTTATTACATTCTCCTGAAACATGAGAATGTATTTAGCACATTCATGTTTTTTAACTTCTGTAACATTGTTTGCTGCAGATTTCTGAAGCAAAGGAGATCAAGAAAATACGAGTGGGGCCTCAAGAAGACCATATAAACGAGGAATTAATAGTAAGCATCTGACATATCTGAACCATTAATAGATTTTATGAGCGTATTTTGATTCTATTGATATTCAACTAAAATTTTGGTGTAATCATGAGCAGACAAGTAACTATGTAAGGTGATCTTCCACGTATCGACTTAGAAATATAGTCCTTTGACGATGACCAATTAGTTCTGCCTGTAACTTCTGAAGTATATTTGTTCATTGCATCGGCTGAAACTCAGAAATATGATGCTGTTTTTATTGCAACATGTCTTTCTTTCCTAAGGAGCACCCTACAAAAAAAATGTTTGAACTTTGGGGCGTGAAATGTGAAAATTTGATAATCATAATATACATATTATTTCTTCAAACTATGACACTGTTCAGTTCTACTTCCCACCAACAAGAGATTATGACAAGCTTGTACATGCACATTCAACACTTGTGAGACGAGTTAGGAAATCCGACTTCTCCAAAATAAAGCTCTCTTCTCCTCTTTGAAAACCCTAGCTGTCCACTTCACTTTTTTGATCCGATCTCCCTTTTCTCTTCTCCGATTAGTTTTTCGAGTCGATTTTGACAAGGGGGGACGATTTTGTTCCACCCGATGAAGATCTTTTTTAGCTGCAGTAGCTATTGGCACATTCGGCGAGGTTGAGTTGGCCCTATCAGATGATGAAGGAGGTGAGGAATGAGTGTACGCAGGGGCACATCTATACCATCACCCCCTTGCAGCGGAGAAGGTTTAAGCCTTCAAGATGAAGATGAAACTACGTATTCAATGTTTAGATTATTAATAGAGGATCATATTTACAAAAAATCAGTTCAATCAAAAGTGATTTATCCATATGATTGCTATATTAACCTTTTAAGCTCTATCGGATAAAATGTATTTATCAAAAGTTGAATATAATGATCAAATGGTCAAATCATCTCTGACTGATTGTAATAATCGAATTATTTTTTTAATTTTGTGAAAATCGGATCTTCACTCCTTTTTTTGAAAATGAAGCTATTCTCTGGATGGGGAATGTAATATGCATATCTCATATTATATGTATTTGCTTCCAAAGTACAAGTTAGCTAGATTCAATTCGCATGCATGTCTATAATCAGATGAATTTGCTTCCAAACTTTAATTTATATGTATGTTGTTTAACGGTACATTAGTTATGTACATGTTATATATCTGCACTTTAGATCTAGCCGTTCAACTTTCTTTGTAATATACGTATATTATGTGGCTAATTCAAGTTTTTTTATAGACATTATCCATGCCGAAGTTTGTCACCACGCTGTCGATGACTTCATTAGTAGAGAGAGTCGGTGCGCGATGTCGTAGCACTCATAAGCTTAATGACTTGAATTAAACTGAGATGTCGTTGCGGTCGTTGTGGCGCCACGGTTGGCTCTGATTTCAGAGTTTCATATATTTTAGCTGTGACTAACCTAGTTGCATGAAATTATGCATGAATGACCAAACTTTATCGCATTCCAAACTAAACATAGTTGATATATTATATACAGAAAAATCTCTATATAGTTGATCGTATGTGTTATTTTTTGATAGATATTTGGTTAAAAAGTAGATCACAAATATCGTGCAAATATAAAAGAAATAATTGATTTGTAATAGTACATAATTATGAGTTTTAAGATACGTACACCAAAATTCAAATATGTGATAACAACTATAAAATATATATCATCGATCACAACAAATTATTATAAAAAAATATTTTAAATTTCTTAAACCACATTATGTTTTCTTATTAACGATAATTATTAGTATGCATATGGAGATAATTTTTCTATATATGGGGTCGAAAAATTTATAACTTATTACAATGTAGAGATTATTTATATTTATAATTACTACCGATCGTTAAGACCGAATTTTTTTTAATACTATAAGGAGATTATTCTTATAGAGATATTTTATTTGCACATGCCTTATTTCTAGATGCACACCCCTTCATTCGTTTTTGTCACTTTTCTCCAACTTTTCCCTCTTTTACCTTTTAATCTCTCTTCATCTCTCCCCAAATACTCTTTTTTGGCTGCAAAGAACCTATATATCTATCTGTCTCAGCAACAACTGTCGTATCATCAATCTTACATACATACCTATCCATTAATTTATTTGCAATTGCTCATACTCTTAAAATTGTACATGACACTTGGTTATGAAATATTTGCGTGCGGTACCAAAATGAATAAGAAAGTCCATATTGAAATTCATCAATAGGGGACAATAGTAATTTGAAAGGATGAGATACATGTACGTACAGACCACGACTTCAGTTTTGATTTCCTGAAAATATTTGTATTGATTGACCTGTGTTACACTATTCAATCATATCATTCAATGGTGAGGGAACGAGAGTTGTCACGATAAGAAAGATCAAACAAATGGATAACCCTCATACTTTTATTGGCAGTGAGTTTTTTGTCATTAGAGCAACTTTGCTTATAAAATGGCACAACATGGGTGTGTATGGAATCAAGCACAACAAAATGAATCTATCTAAGAGTAACTTAGTTCTATTCAGCATCATTGATCGATTTGGATTCTTCAATTCCTCATACTTCTTTGTTGAATTTATATTGATACTGAGAAATTTAATTTGATTGGTTTTTGTTATCAATCACTACAACATTTTTACCCATTGCCGGCGACTTTTAAGTCGCCGGCAATGTTTTTGGACATTACCGGCGATTTTTGCCGGAAAAATCGCCGGTAATGTCTTTTTTTTTTTTTTTTACATTACCGGCGACAAAAAATCGCCGGTAATGTCCGTCGCCGGCAATGCCTCGATGGTAATGTAAAAAAAAAAAAAAAACGACATTACCGGCGACATACATTTATGTCGCCGGTAATGTAAAAAAAAAAAAAAAAAAAAGACATTACCGGCGACATTAATTATGTCGCCGGTAATGTCTTTTTTTTTTTTTTTTTTACATTACCATCGAGGCATTGCCGGCGACGGACATTACCGGCGACAAAAATCGCCGGGTAATGTAAAAAAAAAAAAAAAAAAGACATTACCCGGCGATTTTTCCGGCAAAAATCGCCGGTAATGTCAAAAATATTGCCGGCGACATAAAAGTCGCCGGCAATGGGTAAAAATGTTGTAGTGAATGATAAAAATATCAAAAATATTTGTGAAGAACAATGGTTATTCATGGTAAATCTTCATGGTCGTCCAAGACTCTTTCTACTTTCTTGTTTGTTAAGAGTAAAATTAAATTAAAATAATTCCAAAAAACAGGTATGTATATTAAGTAAAAAAGGATGTGTGAATATATATTCACCCATTCTTATAGAGATCGAGTATTCCTACTTCAAAGTTTTTATAGTTAATACTTCATACTACCCTCAACCTATAGCTAGCTCGCAGAAGCATGAGCTACGCGGCAAGTACCTCGATCCGCATCTATGTTCTTCTAATCGATCGAAACCAACTGCATGCACGACTGACTGCTCCATGGAGAAGCGTATATCCACATGAAACACCACTTACAAAAGACCAAATGATCCTACTTAATTACCCGAGGTCACAGCCAAGTAATCGATCGGTAGCAAACAACATCTCAGCCTGGGAAGAGACATAAAAGTTACCATGTGCTTTTGGACAATTCCTTCTCTCAAAATATTAGGTCTGAAACCAGCCAAATATATCTCTATCATGTAATTACATCGTGTCCAGCACGTCCACGTCTGTGCTACCCTTATGATATATATAAACCTCCAGTCCCTCCAGAAATCAATTTCTCATTTCCTATTATGCTCGATCGATGTCATCAGTATTCAGTAGCTAGTACGTAGTATTGTTTCCACACCAACCCTTATTGGACGAACCTCAACAAACACATGTCCACCTCACAAATCCTAAATCACGACTGACTATTCCCCCAAATCTTTTTCTCTTATCACAACTTAACCACACAAACTCGAACCCAAAAGCCACCACGAGACGTAGATATCTACCTTGCCATACAAACCCTATATTTACGACGTGTAACCTAAACTCCCACCCATTCCTTCCTCTCCCGTTGTCATTTTTGCTCCATATATTCTCTTCTTCCCACACAACACCATGCTAACAAAGTTCAGCTACTCAAGCTAGCTAGCTAGCTTCGATATGAAAAGAACCCACGTCTCATTCATGGCGGAAAATTCCATGAACAACAACAATACCAACCAGATCAACGAGAGTACATCTGTATACTCCGGCAAAAGAAGCAGATCACACTGCAGCGGCGGAGGGCAGAGCGAACTTGTGACCCTCAACATGTCCAATGCGGCGGCAGAGAGCTCCGGACGAGAGAGGTTGAATAGGTATCAGGAGGAGGTGGCGGGGCACGTGACGATACCGGATTCGTGGGGAAAGGAGGGGCTGCTCAAGGAGTGGATCAACTACTCTCCGTTTGATGCGTTGTTGGCTCCGAAAGGACTTAGCTCGGCTCGTGAAGCTCTTGCTATGGAGGGACGTCGACGTCGAGCAACTAATAATAGTGCACAAGAAGTTATGAGGATAGAAAGCAGGTGTTGATAGTACTTCATATTTCTTCATTTTTTTTTTCCTTTGATAATTAGATACTAAATCAAAATCTATGTTTTGTTTAGTACATTTTACGTCTGTTTGTTCGATTTGAGCTTATAAATTTCCACGACATGGATCATCATGCCTCGTGTACGTATATATGTATTTATCATTGACAATAAAGATTATAGTTGATGTCTTGATTCAAATTCTAGCTTTTCTTTGTGTTGTGAGTTGCAGTGGCCGGATCTAAGCTCCAAAACTTAGATGAGCGAAAAAAGAGAGTTCATAATAGATGCAGTACAAATTCAAGTGTGTACACTACATTAACACTTTTTTTTGTGATCAGATACATCAACAATGTTAAATTAATTAGTATAGAAAACAATTTAAATAAAATATGTTAGAACACTTGTACGTGACAATCACCAACACATAAAATAACTTTTATTTTATTGGTAAGAAAATTGTGTGTTTCAGTAACTTAATTAGTTAAAAGAGCAGTATGGCTGGTTATGGTCCAATTAGAAGGAAAATTATGTAATTTTTGTATTCATGTATACTTCACATATGTGAAAAGAAGTAAAGAAAAGATTGGGGGGGGGGGGGGGGGAAGGGCTAAGATCGCATGTTGCATCTGTCTTTGTACTTCGTCTTAAATGTAAGCTATATATATAGGTAAAATTTTAGGTTTACAGATGCAGTCAGGTTCTGCATTTGTCTTTGCAGGAGAAGAGGGAGAAGTTAGAAGAAAGTGAGATTGGAAGGCTTTTGTTGCCAATTCTTTGATTCTTAAGTAAGGTTAGCGCAATTTCCTTCTATTTATCCCTCTTTGAGAGCATATTATGTATCAATTCAATTTAAATGGTTGTTTATGTTGGTTAATGGAAGTTGGATCATGTTGTGTTGAATTTTATGTTTTTTTGTTATTTTAGTGTTAGAATATGGAAATTGTGGTGTTTATTAGGTTAGAACTCCCATTTGAGAATCAACAATCATCTAGTTGATCAAGATGAGTTGTTGATTCTCGAATTGTCCCATTTTTGGACACTTTAGATGAACACGACTTTGTTGATCCTTTTGCTATTCATGTGGTTTCAGTTTCAGTTTTGGGATATGGTTTTGACAGTGTCTCCTTGCAATGTTCCTCGAGTGCAAAATATGTTGTTTACATATGTGTGCACTTGGAAAATTGTAGTGAGATGGTGCTGAAATTTCTCTAACCTGAAGCTGAAACCACATGGGTATAAGAGGGTTAACAAAAGTCGTGTTCTCATGAAGGGGATAGGACCCAACCTTGAGGAATAAGGAGAAGAGTTGTTGGGACAGGTTTTGATTGTACACTACCACATATACACTCATTACCGGCGACTTTTGGAAAAACAAGGCCGGCGACCGGGAAAGTCGCCGGTAATGATCATCATTGCCGGCGACTTACTCCGTCGCCGGTAATGTCAACAAAAAGTCGCCGGCAATGGTTGGCCAAACATTGCCGGCGACGGAGTAGGTCGCCGATAATGTTTTCAAACATTACCGGCGACTTTTCGCCGGAATTTCGCCGGCAATGTCTCCATTTCCGGCGATTTAATGAATCGCCGGCAATGCCTCTTATATTAGATGCAGATCGCAGCAGCTCATTCATTTGAATCAAAAAAAATCCGGTGAAATCGAAAGAAGGAAAACGCTCTGAAATCGATCATTCGGTATTGTCAAAATTAAGGCGCGCGTCGAAAACTCGATCACTCGGGAAGCTATATATATAGGTACGTATATATATATACGTATATGTGTATGTGTATGTATATATATATATGTGTGTTGATCGATCTAATTAGATCGATATATATATATATATGCATGCATGTGTTGATTTCATTAGAGTTGAATTGAGATATCGCGTCGATTATTAGTAGTGAATGTGTATATATATAGTACGTAATATCGAGTTAGAATTTTCCGGATGGACAAGAGTTGGATGAGCCTCGAAAGATGGGATGTGAGATATCACCAGGGAATTAGGAGTTTTATGAATTTTGTGAAGGCTAATTATGGAGACACTACACTTCATTATTGCCCGTGTAAAAAATGTAAGTGTCGCAGCGATCGATTTCGTTTTCCCATTGATAAAGTCCAGAAGCACCTGAGTAAATACGGGTTTTGGGATAAGTACACTTGTTGGATTTATCACGGTGAAACATCGTTAGCGGGTCCGCATGATCATGGACAATTTGGTGAGAGGGCCAGTCCACACTATGATCATGGAGATTTTGCTGAGAGGGGCAGTCCATCCTATGATCCAACATCGATGTTAATCAATGATATGTTTCCTCATGAGAGCGGTGTATTTGCTGATGAAGCACCAAATGTCCCTCCCGTCGTTGAGGGTTTCCCCCATATTGAGCCAGTCGAGCCATTACCTGGAGCTCATGTCAACACAAGCGGTATGGACAAGTACAACAACCTGATTGCATTGCAACAGACTCCGTTGTACGACGGTTGTAGGAAGACTGTTCTTGAAAGTGTCATGGGAGTGATGCAGCTCAAAATGGAGAACAAAATGTCTGTCAAAGCTGTTGATTCTTGGCTGAAGTGAACTGCTTCGCTACTGCCACCCGGTCATCGTCTTCCTACCACTCATCATAAGGTGCGACATATCCTGAAAGATCTTGGGCTTTCCTACATCAAAATCCATGCATGCAGATATGATTGTATTCTTTTCTGGGGAAAAGATCTTGAAGACCTTGAAGCCTGCCCGGTATGTTTTACAGAAAGGTATAAGTTGACTCCTGCAGGCAACAAGAAAGCTGTGAAGATACTTCGATATTTTCCGCTTATTGATAGGCTGGAGCGGTTGTTCATGTGTGCTTTCACGGCTGAAGCTATGAGATGGTGGGCTGAAAGGAATTTGCCTTATGGCTATGCAGGAAATTGGCCTTAAATTTTTACCGGATTATGGTTATATGCGAGAAATATAATTGTTGCCTATGGCTATATATATATATATATATATATATATGCAGGTATCCTTATGGCTATGCAGGAAATATAAGCAGGTGTGTTAACTTCCGGGACAAGAAGATGTACGGATTAAAGAGTCATGACTGCCATGTACTGCTTCAACGCCTTTTCCCTATTTTCATTCGCGGGTACCTGCCCAAAGAGGTGGTGGAGCCGTTGGTGGCCTTGTCAAGATTCTTTCAGAAGTTATGCACCAGGGAAGTTAAAAAATCAGATCTCAAGGAGATGCAAGATGACATCATTTTTATCATGTGCAAGCTTGAGAGGATATTTCCCCCAAATTTTTTCGACATCATGCCTCACCTGATGATCCATCTACCCGAACAATTGTTGCTTACCGGTCCCGTACACTACACTTGGATGTATCCCATGGAAAGGTACAAATGATTCATACATTTGGTTTGCCCCTGTTTTTATATGTAAATTCTTATTTTTTACGTAAGTTAACATGCACTTGTGTACTTGTAGACAATTGGGAGCCTACAAGGACTATGTGAAGAATAAATATGCACCTGAAGGGTGTATCGCTGAAGCATATGTTGCGCACGAGTGTGTAACGTACACCAAAGTGTATTTGGGAGCGCTTGAGGACTCGCAACAACAGATGCCGATAGATGAACCCCAGTTCAACCTTTCTATCATCTCTAATGACGTGGTAGTACATGGAAACTTGCCAAAGTCGTACAAGTTGGATGGAAATGAGGTAGCCATTGCCCACTGGTCGGTACTGATAAACTGTCAAGAAGTACAATATTGGAAAAACTATCATCTTCACTGCCCTGCTATTGCCGGAAATGTTGATTACCACAACAGGACGTTTGTAAACTACTTTGGTCAATGGGTAAGGGTATATGTGTATATGTCTATTTTTTATATATATCCTTATATAGCATGTGTGTACGCACGTGGTTTTATGGTTTCTATGTTCATAATTTCTTGTGTGGTTTCTTATCGTTTTCAGATGAACCATGTAGCAAATGATGGTTGCCTAGAGTGGTCAAACGAATTAAGGGTCCTGGCGATGAAACCGATAGCTTCAAAAGTTTACTCGATGTGTTAGGTCAATGGCGTTAAATTTATATGTGAAAATCGAGACGACCAACTGAAAACACAGAATTGTGAGGTGATGGTCCATGGTGGGCAGGATGGCGTTGACTATTATGGTGTTCTTCATTCAGTTGTTGAACTAATTTATGGGAACCGCATGAAAGTGCACTTGTTCAAGTGTAGATGGTTTGATACTAGCCCGGAGAACACAAGGACCGATCAGTACGGAACATTTTCGGTGAATACTGCTACTAGTTGGTATGAAGAAGACCCTTTCGTTCTTGCCTTATCAGTAAAACAAGTGTTTTACCTTGACGAACTTCTTAACAAAGTCCCGTGGAAGGTGGTTAACCATGTTGCTCATAGAAACATATACAGTGCTGCCACACTTGGTGAGACCGCAGATGATGAGGAAGTTACTGCATACCAAGAGCCGAACGCTTTTGACATTCCGGAATCATCTACGATTCGCCTTAATAATGTGAGATCTGGGAGTGTGGTTCGAATTACTGGAGTAGAAATTCTCGATGTTAATCCATATGAAGTTGACGCTGATTCAGATGACGAGGAGCGGCACATATTGCCAGAGGTTACCTATGAAACCGAGTCAGACTCAAGTGATGAAGATGATTACGATTATCATCCTTAGTACGTTAATGATGTACGTATTTTAATTATAGTCGGAAATTGCAGTCAGAAATTCTAGTCGTAAATTGTAGTCAGAAATTGTTGTCGGAAATTCTAGTCGGAAATTGTTGTCGGAAATTCTAGTTTGAAATTCTAGTCGGAAATTCTAGTCGGAAATTCTTATCGTAAATTCTAGTCGGAAATTCTAGTTGTAAATTTGATCGATCTACTCGGAAATTATAGTCGGAAATTAAAGTCGGAAATTCTAGTCGTAAATTGTAGTCGGAAACTCTAGTCGGAAACTCTAGTCGGAAATTTGATCGATCTACTCGGAAATTATAGTCGGAAATTAAAGTCGGAAGATCTAGTCGTAAATTGTAGTCGGAAATTTTTGTCGAAAATTCTAGTCGGAAACTCTAGTCAACTTTGTAGTCGGAACTTCTTTTGCTGGGAATCATTATCATTACCCACGAGTTGCTTCAACTCGTGGGCAATGTCATTACCCACGAGTTCAAGTAACTCGCCGGTAATGTCCCCTCTATTATTTCCAGATCGGGCAGCTAGCTCCTCCTCCTCCCCACACTCTCCCTCCTCCACATTTTCCTCTCCAAAATCTCCCCCTCTCTTCCTCACCTCGCCCCCCCCCATTTTTATTCCTCTCCTCAAATCTCTATCTCCTCCCTCTCCCCCTCCCCTCTCCACACAAACACCCAAAAACCCTAAATCTCCCCTCCTCCTCTCCTCCTCCCCTCCTCCTCTACCTCCTCCCCTCACCTCCGTCGCCGGAAAGTCTAGTTGAGCTCCACCATGGCAGGTGCAAGCTTACTCTCTCTCCCTCTCTCTCTCTCTCAATTTTAATTTTATTTTTATGCATTTTAATTAACTTGATTAATTAATTTTTGATAATTGTGGGGTGATGTATATATATATGTGATGTATGTATGCATGTATATATGTGAAAAATTAATTAATTTATATGCAATGTATATATATACGTATATTTGAAAAATGTGGAAAATTAATTCGCTAGGGTGATTTGGATTAATATGTGATGTATATATATATGTGAAAATTAAATTTAATTAAGATGCATGATGTATATATATGTGATGTATATATATGTGGAAAATTTAAAGTCGGAAATGATGTATGTATATATGTTAATTTAGGTGATATAGTTGTTAATTTAACGTATAATAGGTGAAAAATCGGAATCGGAATTTAACGTGTTTGGATTAAGGTGATATAGTTGTTAATTTAACGTATAAATTAAGGTGAAAAATCGGAATCGGAACAGTTTGGAACCAGAACGGTTTTAAACCAGAACCGCGTGGAACCGGAACCGTTTGAAACAGAACGGTTCCAGTTCCAAACGGTTCCAGGTTCAAACGGTTCCGGTTCCAAACGGTTCCGGTTCCGATTTGTTATAGAACCGAATCCATGACTATTACGGTGTCCAGGAGGTTTTGCGGCAAATTGGCTTGGAGGCATCAAACGGAGAGGGACACGAAATAGTGGAGGGAGCAGTAGTCAAGCTTCCTCCTCAGCTGCAGTCAGCAACACGCTCAGTGGGCCAATGATAAATGCTCGCACACAAGCCCTGCTAACTGCGCGAGAAGAGGAGGAAGCTGCACGATTCGGAGCCGTGCAACCGGAAGTCCAGCCTCGAGCCTCAGTCAGCAGACGCTCAGTCAGCAGACGTCCCTCCGTCAGCAGACCCTCAGACGAGAGACAGTCAACGAGGGCATCAGAAACTCCCTCCATCCGAATGCCCCCTATTCGCCCGGTGCCTACTCCCGTTTCACGGGAATCATCTGAGGCAGATGGTGCTGGCGCCTCATCGTCCAGGCCTCGTCTATCTCCGCCGTCCGGTCTCTTCCTGCCTGACGAGATTCCTATGATCCCTGAATTTGATGATAGGGGGATGCCTATTTATGTTGAAGGACGGCCGGAGTTCCTGAGCGTGGAGGAAGCGTACAACTTCATCTCGTTCGACCCCGTGTATCTTTGGAGTGTGAGGTGCACCAACCAACAAACGGACGATGCAGGTAAATTTTATTGAACAAGATTGATTACTTAATTATTACTTAAGACTTACGATAGGTTCAATTAATGATATCAATTTGTTAGGCAATTTCGTTAATGGTACTGGAAAACGGAAACGGACTAGAGGCACCTGCACCGGGAAGAGACTTGAGCAGGCCACTGGGGGAAGGAAAACGCCCATTAGGGCCAATGAGGATGGCGAGATGATCGAGGCATTTGACACCACGCGAAAATATGTCAGCATGGCCGGGGCGATCGTGCGGGACAAGGTCCCAATGCTTTGGCCAGATTGGGAATCTGTGCCTATCTACGTGAAGATGCAAGTGCATAATGCACTGAGTGTGAGTTAAATCGTATTTTCATTACATAAATTTTACATTTATTAATTAAGTCCGAATAAATATATAATTTTACCGTTTATATATTCATATTGCAGGTGTGGTTTGACGTGGATGAATGCCTTATTCACACGTGGGTAGAGCGTCAACTACATATGAGGTAATGTGCTTCGACTTATTTGAGTATATATCGAGTTAGATTTTTGTTTATCAAGTGTTTTAATATCTCTAACTTTTTTTTCCTAGTGTTAATATAGGTATAAAGAGTGGAAGAACGAGCTTTCTTCCTATTACACTGTATACAAGGAGCTAGGCCGAGGTTCTACCCCTAGCGAATTCCGGTTTAGGGAGTACGAGTGGCTGTGGCTGATAGCCCACTTCGAGCACCCCAAAGCTCAGGTATGCATCCTGAATATATCTTACAAGCCTAATGTATCGTATCACATTAAAATAGTTAGTTACTAATTTTTTTACATATGTTTATCAAACAAGGCGATTTCGAAGACGAACCGGGCGAATAGATTGAAAAACACCAGGGCCCATCATGCAGGTTCACTCAACTATTTGGGTTGGTCGAGTAAGGCGCAGCAACAACAAGAAGTGAACCCGTTGGTGTATATTCATCAGAAGTTCTATCCGCAGTGCCCTGAAGAAGCGGTAAGTCTTTCGCCTCTGCATGTGTTAATAAAACTAATTTTCGATATTAATTTATTTTGTTAAATAATACGTTATTCATTTTCGCTTTTCAATTAGGCGAGAGTGGAGGAGGCGACCACAGAAGTGACCATGAATATATCTCGGAATAACCATCTTGACTGCTCCGAGGAAGAAGTCACCTAGTATGCCTCTCAGATCGATCCGCTTGATCGCCCTATAGCGGCTCAGATCATGGCAAAAGCGTGCGGGACTGGAAAGAATACCTACTACTGCAGGGGAATGGGCTCGGCGGGCGAAGGAGTATTGAAGAACACTTCAGTATACTCTACCGGGTCAAGAATTTCAACTTCTAGTCGTAACCTCGCAGCGGAGCTTCAGAGGATGCAGAGGGAGTTGGAGGAGCAAAGGAGGCAGATGGAGGAGATGAGGCAGATGGCCGAGCAGCAGGCAGTCAGAGATGCCGAGTACCGGGGGATGATCGAGCAACACCGACTCATGGTCCAGCAGCAGACACAAATGTTCACCTGGATGCAGACGATGTACGCGGCTCAGACTACTGGATAACCGCTCCCCACACCTCCCCTGGTCCCTGTGTTCCCCAGTTATCCACCACCACCACCGCACCAATCACCGCCACAACAAGACCAGGGTAACCATCGGAGTTCAAATGAGTACATGGATTTCTTCGACCCTGACCCGCAAGTTCCTCGACCCTGACGTGTAGTTGTAGTTAATTTTCGTATCGTTGCTATTTTTATTCTACGTTGGACATTTATGTGTGTACTGTTGAACTTGTATGATTGTACGGTTTATGTCTTTCAATGCAGGTTCTGGAATTGGGCCCAAACATTTTTGGCTTTTTTTTTGCAAAATTTTTCCAACCATTGCCGGCGACATGGACCTAAGTCGCCGGCAATGTCTTCAAATTCCGGCCACGGCGGCGCAAACACGACATTACCGGCGACGTGAAAATGAGTCGCCGGCAATGCTATCTCCGGCGGGCAATTTCCGGCGACTTGTCGCCGGTAATGACATTTCCGGCGAGAAAAAAAACAAGGCCGGCGACTTAAAGTCGCCGGCAATGGGTCTTAATCCGGTAGTGGTATCATAAATGTTGTGTGCTAACCTTATGCATATTGTCTGTTTATGTTAAAATAAGAAACATGTATGATGTCCCCGACAAATCTTTTATGAATCATCATTATACACACCCTGACTACATAACAGGCATACTTAACTTCATCAATTTTTTGAAGACTCACACTATTGGAACCCAGTATCTCCCTTGCCCGTGCACAATTTGCTAAAATGGTCCTTAGTATAAGGATATCATAGAGATTTATCATCACTGCATACACCGTGGTTTGGATCCGACTTACACAGTTTGGCACCTACATGGGGAAGTTTCTGGTCAACCGACAAGGATCAGTCAACGGAGACAGTGGCTTAAAGACAGAGTCAAGGCTTCCAGTGTTGCGGGTCCTTTAGTGATCCCGCATGTGGAGATTATACAAGATGCATTTCCATGCTATCCTGGATACCATGGAGAAGCACCATATAATTAATGTTGTTGAAGAAAATGTTGAGGTTCACTTCAATGACATAGTAGATGATGATTATGCTAAGTATGAAAGACTTCTAAGGGAGTCGCAAACCCTATTGTATGAAGGGAGTGAAGAAACTTTATTAAGTGCCATATTACATGCAATGGAAATTAAAGTTGAAAATGGATGGTCGGATACAAGTGTTGATAAATTATGTGAATTGTTGCATAAGTTTTTTAAAGGGCATAATTTCCCTATGAGTTATTCGAGAATTAAAAAAAATCCTCAAGGATCTTTCCCTTGGATATGAAAAAATTCATGTTTGTGAGTTCAACTATTACCTATTCAGTGGAGTTGAAAATAAAACCCGTAGGACTTGTCCAGTATGTGGTGCTGAAATATATAAGCCAGATAGGGATGACATTCCAAAAAAGATAATATGGTATTTCCCTCTCATTCTTAGGTTGAAACGTTTATTTATGTCCCCACTCACCACAAAGCATATGCGATGGCATAAGAAGAGGTGACTAGATGAAAGTACCCTCCGGCACCTATCTGATGGAGAAGCATGACAATATTTTAACAGGACATTTCCAGGTTTCGACGACACTAATGGAAGAAATGTGCGGCTTGGATTGGCAACTGATGGTTTTAGTCCATCTGGAACAATGTCAACCCAGCATAGTACATGGCCCGTGGTTGTGATGCCATTTAATCTACCCCCTAATATGTGTATGAGGAAGGAATATAATATGCTGACCGTGTTGATTCCTGGCCCTAAATCTCCAGGAAAGTGCCTTAGTGTACTCATTCGTCCATTAGTCGACGAGCTCAAAGAATTGTGGGAAAATTGAGTCTCTTCTTTTGACAAAGTGCACAATGATGTATTCACGATGAAGACAACGTTGATGTGTACTATAAGTGACTTTCCTGGTTTAGGGATGCTTGCGGGCTCAACGGTGAAAGAGTACAAGGCATGTCCAATTTGTCTAGATGAGCTAACAACAAAGCATATTTGTGGGAGAATTGTTTATGAAAGGCATCAGAAATGGCTCGACAAGACAAAATCGATGCGATCAAGTTTGGCATTTGAGGGAAGCCAGAGTGGGAAAAAAGACCAGCTCATAAAGACGGAGATGAAATTTTGGAGGAAATCAGGTCACACAGTTACGGCACTCTCAGCCATCGTCCGGATTTTCTGGTCCCTTACTCAGCACACAACATATAATGTTGGACCCATAAGAGAGTATTTTGGTTGCTTCCCTATTGGTCTTCGCTGTTAATCAGGCACTGCTTAGATGTCATGTACATTGAAAAGAACGTGTGTGACGCTATCCTTGGCACCATTCTTGCAATTGAAGGGAAGACCAAGGATGGTCCAAGGGCTCACGAAGCGTTGGAGAAAAGGAAAATCCGCAAAAGTCAACATCAATCAGAAGCTGAAAAAAGAAGACGGGAAATGTTCCTCATGCAACCTTTTTAGTTAAAGAAAAAAATCGTGAAGAAGTATTTGATCGGTTTTGCTATGCTAGGTATCCACTTGGCTATGCGGGAAGTTTGAGAAATAAGGTCAAACTAACCGATAAAAAGTTTTATGGATTGAAGACGCATGATTACCATGTCTTGCTTCAACATCTTCTTCCAGTGGTTATCCAAGGATTTTTTTTCCAAATAACGTCGTGAACCAATGGATAGCATTGTCAAATTGGTTTCGGAAATTATGCGCTAGGGAGTTGAAGAAGGCAGATGTTCAACAGATGGAAGTTGAGATAGTGATAATTCTCTGCAATATGGAGTTGATCGTTCAAAAGTGATAGCGCCACGTAACCTTTGGATTCGGGGTGACCCCAAAACGACTTAGGTCTACCATAAGAAGGAACGGGGTAGTAACTTACTTATCCTTATCAAAGTCTATTTCTTCCTTCAAGTATCCTTTCGTAGTAGTATTGAAGCGGAAGTCTCGAGTTGGGTTATTCTTTTTTCATCGAGATTGGGCTGGTATTTAGTATACTTAATATAAGATCGAAAAGAATGCATTGGAAGGTCCATGCGAATAAAAGTTGACTTTACTATGGTCAGTGCACAGTGTAAGAAAAAAGTCCTTAGTTTCGTTGGAAAAACCAACGCTTCCGACAAGTTTCTTCTCTTTTTGTCTAACTCACTTCCGTTTTTCTTTATGAGTTTCGGAAATATCCCCATTCATAGGTCTGAGATCCACATATATGAATTGAAAGGTCCGAATGATCAACTCTGCAATTAGTTGTTAGAATCAATAGGTCTTCAAATCGTTCCTTTGAAAAAATGGAACCCTTCTTATTAGATGATCATGATACTTCCCAAAAATAGAAATTCTTAATCAATGGAGGAACAATATCACCATTTTTGTTCAATAAGATTAAGATACCAAAGTGGGTGATTGACTCATTCCATACTAGAAATAATAGCAGGAAATATTTTGATAACATGGATTCCTATTTATCAATGATATCCCGCGATCAAGACAATTGGCTGAATCCCGTGAAACCATTTCATAGAAGTTCATTGATATCTGCTTTTTATAAAGAAAATCGACTTCGATTCTTGAATAATCCACATCACTTCTGCTTCTATTGTAATAAAGGATTCCCTTTTTTTTTTGTGGAAAAGGCCTGTATCAATAATTATGATTTTACGTATGGACAATTCCTCAATATCTTGTTCATTCGCAACAAAATATTTTCTTTCGTAAAAAAAGAAGAAGCTTTTTTAGAGAGAGATACTATTTCACCAATTGAGTTACAGGTGTCTAACATATTCATACCTAACTATTTTCCACAAAATGGTGACGAAAGGTATAACTTGTACAAATCTTTTCATTTTCCGATTCTGAAAGGACCCAACCCCGATTTAGCTCCCTAAACCGGAATCAAACCCTTTCGAAAATACGAACCAACAAAAACCGTAGAAATTTTGGCAGAGTTTCGCTACTAACGTAGAATTACCATTACCTGCACGTGGAAAATACACTTCATCCTATGCCACAAAAATCAAACCGTGGGCACCAATCCCATCCGGATTTCTCAATATATCAACAGTAAAGTAAAATAATAAATATATCAGTGCTTTACTGAAATCCGGAGTAAAATCATATAAACATATACATCAGAATACTCAGAGCGACCTCTAATGTATAATCATATAAGTATACCACAGTAGGTAGAACAATAAACCTACTGGAAGAAACAAGGTAGCTCGAGCACTATGCCTCCGACCACGACGTGCGACACCAGAATCCGAACTGCAAACTGGGCACGGAAACCGAAAAACCCAGGGGAAAGGCAAATAAAAACGTTAGAGTAAGTGGACGAAAATAAACGTATGCCTTTCACCAGTTCATATACATAATCAATGTAAAACAATGCGAGTTCGGAACACATATATATATGGAGGTTGTCGGACGAATCTCTCAAGCTTGACGTCAGGTGAATCGCTTAACCCGACGGTGATAGGCCAAGGGAATCTCTCAACCCCAGCGGCATACAGGGGAATCTCTCAACCCTGCCCTGAGGAATCTCTCAACTCTGGTCCAGAGGAATCTCTCAACTCTAGTACATCGATGCAATAAATGCCATCACCAATAAACATATAATAACACCTCCGAAAATAACATATATCTCAATATCGTATAAAGTAAACACGAAAATCATAAAATCCACGAACTCGCAAATCGACTGTGAAAATAGAAACTTGTCCACTCACAGACTAGTGTAACGCAGTTCGCGTTAACCCGTGATCCGGCGGAAAGTCCCTCACCAAACGAACGATCACGAACCCCTGAATAATCACAAAGTTCATATCTCAAAGTCATAACTCGACAATTCAAATCAAATCACGAGAAACCACCGTTCTCGAAAACACGTAATCTGATTACGACAAACTGTAGAAAATCTGAAAATCACACCTCAATAACTCGCTGTACTTTCGGACGCTCAATTCGAAAAACGAACCTCCCCAATGCGATCGGGGCGCGATTTTGAGTGAAATGACATGCAACTTGTCGAAAACCCCAAAAAGTCAAACTTTGACCGTTGACCGCCGCCGCTGGTGGTGCCACCACCAACTTGAAATTTTCCCGACGGAGCAGCCCCTATTTCATGAAAAATCACCCACTGAGCAACTTCCATAACTGCACCAAAGTCCAATTCTCACTCTAACTAGGTCAATTTCAAGCAAAACCGAATTGCCTCACAAATTTCAAATCCAAAATTCTCCATACATAGGATGAATTGGAACACCAAACTTACATGGTAGCTTGTAGGTGAGGAGAGCTACAAAACCCAGTCCTTGGTTTAGCTCGAATCGGCCGGAAACGTGGAACCCGAATTCACCAAAATTTCTTCATTTTCTTCCCGGAAAACCGAGCTTCTCCGGCGAGCCACGCCGTGGAGGGAGGCTGGAGATGGACTCAAGAGGCCGAGGCGAAGCTGAAGGGTCAAGCCCCGTGGCCTAAGGTCACCGGACGGCGAGCCACCGCCTTGGACCGTCGCACCACCGCCTTGGGCCGTCGAGCACCTCACCCTTGCCGAGTTGACCAAGTCAACTCCCCACATAAATGTTTGACATTCCAAAATAGGCAACTACACTATTTAAACCTTCCCAAAATGGAAACCTGCATAATTCAATTTTCGGCAAACTTCAAACACACGCAACTTCCGCGTCGTAATTCTGATTCCAATAATTCTCGCGGCAACAAACTCGACTCAATGTATTCTTCAATTATCACCTGAAGTCAAACACATCGACCAATCGGATAAAAGGTCAACGGTTCAGCCCAAACATATACTTAAACCGACTAAATAATCAACAATCGAAAATATTCACAACATAATCCTCGTAACTCGGAATAATCCTCCGAAAGTTCCCACGAGCTCGAAATTAAATTCTCAACAACTTTCGTGAAGAAGCCAAAACCAAATTCTCGTCCGGTAATTTAGTCGTTAAAAGTACCACCATTTAAATCTGATTATGTCAAAACTTCAAATATTCATAACTTATTCCTCGATCGTCCAAATAACGATCCGGAACCGCCCACAAACTCGAAATCACACGTACAACGACTCTCGAGAAGAGACCCAGCTCTAATTCTCGGCCAATAATTTAGTCGTTATTAAGTCCGGCGATTCAAACAACTGTCGTAAATCTGCGACGACACAGTAACACATGAAGTAAGCTGATCATACTGCTGATTCTGGTCCGAGTCGTCACAGATTCGATCCGGTCCATTCGTTCGTAGAGCTATTTACTCGATCGCAGACATTTCTGGAACGCTTCTAACAGAAGGACAAATAGTTAGTTTTGAAAGAACTTATTGTCAACCCCTTTCAGATATGAATCTGTCTGATTCAGAAGGGAAGAACTTGCATCAGTATCTCAATTTCAATTCAAACCTGGGTTTGATTCACACTCCATGTTCTGAGAAATATTTACCATCCGAAAAGAGGAAAAAACGGGGTCGTTGTCTAAAGAAATGCCTTGAGAAGGGGCAGATGTATAGAACCTTTCAACGAGATAGTACTTTTTCAACTCTCTCAAAATGGAATATATTCCAAACATATATGCCATGGTTCCTTACTTCGACAGGATACAAATATATAAATTTGATATTTTTAGATACTTTTTCAGACCTATTGCCGATACTAAGTAGCAGCCAAAATTTTTTATCCATTTTTCATGATATTGTGCATGGATCAGATATATCATGGCGAATTCTTCCGAAAAAATTGTGTCTTCCACAATGGAATATGATAAGTGATATTTCGAGTAAGTGTTTACATAATCTTCTTCTGTCCGAAGAAATGATTCATCGAAATAATGAGTCACCATTGATATCGACACATCTGAGATCGCCAAATATTCGGGAGTTCCTCTATTCAATCATTTTCCTTCATCTTATTGCTGGATATCTTGTTCGTACACATATTCTCTTTGTTTCTCGAGCCTATAGTGAGTTACAGACAGAGTTCGAAAGGGTCAAATCTTTGATGATTCCATCATACATGATTGAGTTGCAAAAACTTCTAGAAAGGTATCCTCCATCTGAACTGAATTCTTTCTGGTTAAAGAATCTCTTTCTAGTTGCTGTGGAATAATTAGGAGATTCTCTAGAAGAAATACAGGGTTCTGCTTCTGGCGACAACATGCTATGGGGTGGTCCCGCTTATGGGGTCAAATCAATACGTTCTAAGAAGAAATATTTGAATAGAAATCTCATCAATATCATTGATTTCATAAGTCTCATACCAAATCCCATGAATCGAATCGCTTTTTCGAGAAATACGAGACATCTAAGTCATACAAGTAAAGAGATCTATTCATTGATAAGAAAAAGAAAAAATGTGAACGGTGATTGGATTGATGATAAAATAGAATCGTGGATCTCGAACAGTGATTCGATTGGTGATAAAGAAAGAGAATTCTTGGTTCAGTTCTCCACCTTAATGACAGAAAAAAGGATTGATCAAATTCTATTGAGTCTGACTCAAAGTGATCATTTATCAAAGAATGACTCTGGTTATTAAATGATTGAACAACCGGGAGCAATTTACTTACGATACTTAGTTGACATTCATAAAAAGTATCTAATGAATTATAAGTTCAATACATCCTGTTTAGCAGAAAGGCGGAGATTCCTTGCTCATTATCAGACAATCACTTATTCACAAACCTCCTGTGGGGCTAATAGTATTCATTTCGCATCTCATGGAAAACCCTTTTCGCTCCGTTTAGCCCTATCCCTCTCTAGGGGTATTTTAGTGATAGGTTCTATAGGAACTGGACGATCCTATTTGGTCAAATACCTAGCGACAAACTCCTATGTTCCTTTCATTACAGTATTTCTGAACAAGTTCCTGGATAACAAACAAGCCTGGGGGTTTTCTTGTTGATGATAGTGACGATATTGATGATAGTGACAGCCGTGACCTTGATACGGAGCTGGAGCTTCTAACTATGATGAATGCGCTAACTATGGATATGATGCCGGAAATAGACCTATTTTATATCACCCTTCGATTCGAATTAGCAAAAGCAATGTCACCTTGCATAATATAATATGGATTCCAAACATTCATGATCTGGATGTGAATGAGTCGAATTACTTATCCCTTGGTTTATTAGTGAACTATCTCTCCAGGGATTGTGAAAGATGTTCCACTAGAAATATTCTTGTTATTGCTTCGACTCATATTCCCCAAAAAGTGGATCCCGCTCTAATAGCTCCGAATAAATTAAATACATGCATTAAGATACGAAGGCTTCTTATTCCACAACAACGAAAGTACTTTTTCACTCGATCTTTCATATACTAGGGGATTTCACTTGGAAAAGAAAATGTTCCATACTAATGGATTTGGGTCCATAACCATGGGTTCCAATGTACGAGATCTTGTAGCACTTACCAATCAGGCCCTATCAATTAGTATTACACAGAAGAAATCAATTATAGACACTAATATAATTAGATTTGCTCTTCATAGAAAAACTTGGGATTTGCGATCCCAAGTAAGATCGGTTCAGGATCATGGGATCCTTTTCTATCAGATAGGAAGGGTTGTTGCACAAAATGTACTTCTAAGAAATTGCTCCATAGATCTTATATCTATCTATATGAAGAAGAAATCATGTAACGAAAGGGGTTCTTATTTGTACAAATGGTACTTCGAACTTGGAACGAGCATGAAGAAATTAACGATACTTCTTTATGTTTTGAGTTGTTCTGCCAGATCGGTTGCTCAAGACCTTTGGTCTATACCTGGACCCGATGAAAAAAACGGGATCACTTCTTATGGACTCGTTGAGAATGATTCTGATCTAGTTCATGGCCTATTAGGCCTGTTAGAAGTAGAAGGCGCTCCAGTGGGATCCTCCCGGACAGAAAAAAAAGATTGTAATCAGTTTGATAATGATCGAGTGACATTGCTTCTTCGGCCCGAACCAAGGAATCCCTTATATATGATGCAAAATGGATCTTGTTCTATCATTGATCAGAGATTTTTCTATGAACAATACGAATCAGAGTTTGAGTTTGAAGAAGGGGAAGGAGAAGGAGTCCTCGACCTGCAACGGATAGAGGAGGATTTATTTAATCACATAGTTTGGGCTCCTAGAATATGGCGCCCTTGGGGCTTTCTATTTGATTGTATCGAAAGGCCCAATGAATTGGGATTTCCCTATTGAGTCAGGTCATTTCAGGGCAAGAAGATCATTTATGATGAAAAGGATGGGCTTCAAGAGAATGATTCAGAGTTCTTGCAGAGTCAGTACCAGACACGAGTGAAAGGACCCAACCCCGATTTAGTTTCCTAAACTGGAATCAAACCCCTTCTGAAAAACACGAACCAACAAAAACCATTAAAATTTCGGCAGAGTAACGCTACTAACGCAGAATTGCCATTAACCTGCACCCGGAAAATACACTTCATCCTATGCCACAAAAGTCAAACCGTGGGCACCAATCCCATCCGGATTTCTCAATATCATAACAATAACAATAAATAGTAAACATAACTGTACTATATAGAAAATCAGGGAAAAACCATATAAAACATGTATCAGTATCGTATCAGAGCGACCTCTAGTGTGTATATACAAAATATACAACAGTAGGCGAAACAAGAAACCTACTAGAAAAGATAGGTAGCTCGAACAACTAGCCTTCGACCACGACGTGAGACTCCAGAATCCGAACTGCAAACTGGGCACGGAAACCGAAAAGTCCAGGGGAAAGGCAAATAAAACGTTAGAGTGAGTGGACGAAAATAACATATGCCTTTCACCAATTTCATATTCAATAAACAAGTATAGCGAGTTCGGAAAATATATATGGAGGTGCCAAGCGAATCTCTCAAGCCCGACGGTGATAGGCCAGGGGAATGTTTCAACCTCGGCGGCATAACAAGGGAATCTCTCAACCCTGCCCAGAGGAATCTCTCAACTCTGGTCAGACTATCGGTGATCAGCCGAGTAGCCGAAGCATCGATGCAAGTATGCCATCACCATAAAAATATAAAATAATACCTCCAAAAATAATAAATAATCTCAACATCGTATAAAAGTAAATACAGAAAAATCACGAACTCGCAACGACTGTGAAAATATAAAAATGTCCACTCACATGTGAGCAAAGCGCGCACTCGCGCTAATCACGTGGTCTGGTGGAAGATCCCTCGCCCGAAGCACGATCTCGATCCCCTGAATAATCATAAAATATATCTGATCAAAATCACAATTCACAACACTGTACCACACCTCAGAAATCAATCGTTCCCGGAAACATATAACTGATACAAAAATAATCAACAAAATTTTCGAAATCTCCACTCAAACCCTCGACTGAAAATCTGGCACCCAAATCAACTCGAAAACCTTAAGGCGACAATCGGGGAGTGAATACGAGCGAAACGACATATAATTCGACACATTTCCAAAAAAGTCAACGGTCGCCGGAGCTCCGCCGTTGACCGCCGTCGCCAGCGGCGGAGCGCCATCAACTGGAGAGATTTTCCGGCGGCCAAGCTCACCGAAGCTTCTCCTTAACGATCCCAACACATCTCTCAACTGTGGCTAAGCTCAATTCTGGCCACACACGCCGGAAAACAGCTCGAAAGTCCAAAATCTCTAACCGGCCGGAAAAAGCTCCTCCGCCAAAATCCGTCGCCGTGAGGCCATTCCGGCCTCCCATCTTCAAGGGTCTAACAACTTACCTCAAACCCAATAATTTCCAACACAAACCCCCCTCTGTAAGTCGCCGGAACACCTTCCCCCGTCGAAGCCGATTCCGGCCAAAATTCCCAAAATTTCAAATCGACATTTCTTCCTCAAATTGACACCAATTTACAAAATTCCAAGTTCTAAACAGTTGTAAATGAAGAGAGGAATCGTTTCATACCCAAATCGGAGCCGGAGGTGGCCGGAAATGAAAGGTCGCCGGCGAGTCAAACGGTCGCCGGTTTTCTCTTTCGGTCAATGCGGGTCAACGTCTCCAAATTCGGTCAACGCCGGTCAAACTTCCCGAACATTGATTTTCGACAATTTTTGACTATTTCCGATATTTATACTCGCGTCTCGGGATGATCGATGGTCCAAAACGGATAACCATTACGATTCGGATAAACTTGATACGAACGGTTAAACTCGACGAAATTCGGAAACTTCAAATATTCATATTATCTTCCTCGGTCATCGAAATAATCATCCGGAACCGCCCACAAACTCGAAATCACGTATACAACAACTTTCGAGAAGAGACTCAACTCAAATTCTCGGCTGATAATTAAGTCGTGATTAAAACCTACAAATCAAACAATTATCGGAAAACAGTAATTACGCGCTAACTCGTGAATTAAGCTGATTACTCTACTGATTCTGTTCCAGGTCGTCACAAATCTACCCCCCTTAAAAAAAATTCGACCTCGAAATTTACGTACCTGTCAGGTGAACAGATGAGGATACTGCTCCCGCATACGCTGCTCAGTCTCCCAGGTGGCCTCCTCAACCGAGTGATTCTGCCACAAGACCTTCACCAGCGGTATAACATGGTGCCTCAACTCCTGCTCACGCCGATCAAGAATTTGTACCGGCTCCTCCACATAAGTCAAATCCTCTCGGATCGGTAGCTGCTATGGCCCTAACACATGTGACGGATCTGAAATATATTTCCGTAACATCGAAACATGGAAAACATCATGAACACGAGCCATCTTAGCTGGCAACTCAAGCCTGGAAGCCACAGCTCCAACCCTCTCGGTGATCTCGTACAGACCAATGTACCGTGGTCGAAGCTTACCACGCTTCCCGAAACGCATAACTCCCCTCCACGGAGATAGTTTCAGGAAGACCCAATCGCCCACATCGAACTCGAGACTCTTTCTCCTCACGTCCGCATAACTCTTCTGGTGATCCTGGGCAATCTTCAATCTATCCCGGATAATCTGGATGTCCTCCATGGTGCTCTTCACCAGATCAGGGCCAACAAGCCATTGCTCGCCCACCTCACTCCAACACAAAGGAGTGCGGCACTGCCTCCCGTACAGAGCCCCGTACGGTGCCATCTCAATGCTGCCCTGATAGCTGTTGTTGTAGACGAACTCAATCAAATGTAGTTGCTGGTCCCAATTCCCTCGAAACTGCAAAACGCAAGACCGCAACATATCCTCAAGAGTCTGTATAGTCCGCTCAGACTTCCCGTCAGTCTGAGGATGAAAAGCTATACTGAAGCGCAATCTCGTGCCCATGGCTGGCTGCAATGCCTGCCAGAACTCGGAAGTAAACTGACTGTCTCGGTCAGAAACAATAGACACAGGCACACCGTGCAGTCGAACGATCTCCGATAAATACAGCTTTGCTAATCTGCACACTGAAATCTTCCCAGGAAGTACGAGAAAATGAGCAGATTTCGTCAGTCGATCCACAATAACCCAAATACCAGTATTGCCCGCCGAAGTACGTGGCAACTGATACACGAAATCTATGGTAATGTGCTCCCACTTCCAAACCGGAATCTCCAGTGGCTGTAACTTTCCCGCAGGCTTCTGCCTCTCCGCTTTAACCTACTGGCAAATCAAACATCGGCTCACATATGCGGCAATCTCCCGCTTCATGTTGTGCCACCAGTAATACGTTCGAAGTGTACGAAACATCTTCGTACCATCGGGATGCATCGCATACGCCGAACAATGAGCCTCGTCTAAAATCTTCTTCTTCAGACTCTCGACTCTGGGCACGCACAACCTGCCTCTGAAAAGCAACGTACCGTCATCACTCAATCGAAACTCTGTTGACACACCACTCCGAATCATGGTCTTCTTGTCCAACATGTAGGAATCTGAATCCTGAGCTTCTCGAACCTGATCAACAAACAAAGGTCGAACCTGGAAACTGGCCAACAAAGCTCCCTCGTCATCCCACTCGAACTCGGCACCCATAGCCCGAAGCTCGACTAACATAGACACTCTGGCCACACACACATGGAATAACGAAGCTCCGGACTTCCGACTGAGTGCATCGACAACAACATTGGCCTTCCCTAGATGGTACTCAAAAGTGCAATCATAGTCGTTGATCAACTCCATCCACCTGCGCTGCCTCATGTTCAAATCTGGCTACGTCCGCAAGTAGGTGAGACTCTTGTGATCGGTATAAATCTTACACTGGGCTCCGTACAAGTAATGTCTCCAACTCTTCAACGCTAATACAATAGCGGCCAACTCCAAATCATGGGTCGGATAGTTGACTTCATGTGGTTTCAGCTGCCTGGAACCGTAGGCTACAACTCTGGCATGTTGCATTAGCACACAACCAAGTCCCAACTTTGACGCATCACTATAAACCACGAACTCACTGCTGTCATCTGGTAAAGTCAGAACCGATGCAATAGTCAACTTTTCCTTCAGGAGCAAGTAACTCTCCTCACATGCATCGGACCACTCGAACTTGACGCCTTTCTTCGTCAGTCTGGTCAGTGGAGTAGCAATCCGAGAAAAATCCTGTACAAAACGCCGATAGTAGCCTGCCAAACCCAAGAAACATCGGATCTCCGACATGGTGGTAGGTCTACTCCAATTCAACACGGCCTCGATTTTTTCAGGATCTACGTTGACTCCCTCAGCCGATATCACGTGTCCTAGAAACTGCACGCTGTCCAACCAAAACTCGCACTTGCTAAACTTTGCAAACAACTGATTGTCCCGTAAAGTCTGCAATACCGCTCGCAAATGCTTCTTATGTTGGTCCACACTCCTGGAATAGATCAGGATGTCATCGATGAACATGATCACGAACTTGTCCAGAAACAGTCTAAACTACCGGTTCATCAAGTCCATAAAAGCTGCGGGGGTGTTGGTCAACCCAAACGGCATAACTAAGAATTCGTAATGCCCATACCGTGATCTGAACGCTGTTCTGGCCACATCAGACTCTTGGATCCTCAACTGGTGATATCCGGACCTGAGATCAATCTTCGAAAAGACTGAAGCTCCCTTGAGATGATCAAACAAGTCGTCAATCCGCGGCAACATATACTTTTTCTTCACAGTGACCTGATTTAGCTTCCATAATCGATGCACAACCGTATGGATCCATCCTTCTTCAGCACAAACAAAACTGGGGCACCCCACGGCGAAACACTGGGTCGAATAAAACCCTTCTCCAATAACTCCTGAAGCTGAATCTGTAACTCTTTCAACTCTGCTGGAGCCATACGATACGGTGCCTGAGAAATGGGTCTCGTGCCCGGCAATAGCTCAATGGTGAAATCAATCTCCCGAACTGGAGGTATACCCGGTAACTCCTCCGGAAACACATCTGGAAACTTGGAAACCACCTCAATATCACCAATGTCTGGCACAGTAGCCGTGGTGTTCACAACATGAGCTAAATAAGCAACACAACCCTTCTTCATTATTTGATCCGCCTTCATCGCGGAAATCACACATGGCAATGAAGTGTTCTTCTCGCTGCAAAACAATATCTCCGGAAAGCCTGGTAGTCGAAACGCAACCTCCTTCTTGTGACAATCAAACATGGCCCAATGTGTCTCCAAGAAGTCCATACCCAAAATCAAATCAAAGTTGACGATATCCAGCAACAATAAATCCGCGGCTAAACCATGGCCTCCAATAAAAATCTCACAATCTCAGTACACCCAACCAATACTCACAATCTCACCGGACGGATACAACACTCTCCACAACCCCAAAAGTGGAGACGCAGGTACAGTAGCTAAAGATGATAGTCTATATGACATGAATGAATGCATAGCACCTGGATCTAACAATGTAAGTACTGGAATACCAAAGACATGCAACGTACCGATAACAACCTCCGGTGAAGCTCTGCCCTCACGCAAAGTCATGGCATGAACCCTGGCCTGCCCTGCTGGTCGTCCACGCTGAGGCTATCCCTGCTGTCTACCCTGGCCCGCAAACTGTACTGGTCGAGCCCCCGAAGTGGCACCTAGCTCTCCTCCGGAACTCTGGGCCGCCTGTCCACCAGCACCATCAAGTTGGAAACACTCTCTCGCATAGTGACCCACCTGGCCACAACGAAAACAAGTAACAGTGCCTCGCTGACACGGACCAACATGGTGCCTACTGCAGAGACTACATAACGGGTACTCCCTCGATACGGAAAAAGAGCCACGGGTACGCCGAGGATAACTGGAACCGCTAGAACCCCCACAAGACTGTGGTCGCTGAGGTCGATCTCTCCTCCATCTCTACCTCTGTCTCGGTGCACTAGCTGATGGTCAATATGGTCCACTGCCCGAGGATGAAGCCGAACCGAAAGTATCAGAACTCTGCCTCTTGGGAGGCCCTTGACTCAGTCCGCCCTCCTCAAACCGTCTAGGCTGGTACCTCATCTGCCTTTCCTTCTCGATATCCTCACCTCGAAGTGCTGCACTGACAATCTCATCGAAGTTGTTCCGAGGCATCGTAGTCAGGGTCCCCTTGATGTTCAAGTTCAAACCCAGCTCAAATCTGCGGCACTTGGCTTCCTTAGTAGCCACCATGTCACACGCAAACTGAGATAAGCGGGTAAATCTGTCCCGATACTCAAGCACAGACAAACTGCCCTGCCTCAAGTTCGTGAACTCCACATACTTCCGCTGCTGGGTAGCCTGGTTGAAGTATCTCCGCATAAAAAAATCTCGGAACAAAGTCCACGGAGTATCAACTGGTACCCAATCGGTGCTAACCCACCAGAAGTATGCATCTGACTCAAGTAATCTGACTGCTGCCACTGTCATCTGCTCAGGGGTAAACCACAGACGCTCACAAACTCGTTCAACCTGAACCAACCATGCCTCACACATCTCTGGATCAGCTGAACCCGAAAAGACAGTCGCACCAGCAGTATGAGCTTTGACCACAGGGTCAAAACGCTCCTCCAAATGTAACACTCGCATCAGCAAGTCGTGCGTCTAGCCATCATCATCAGGATCCACTTCTCGATCAACACGGGGACCACATCGAGGAGGCATCCTACTGATACAAGACAAGCATTAGGTACAAGCAGAAGGAATGTAATCATGAGACCTCAGATATTTGAGAACACACAACACCCGAAGTATTGATGAGTACCGCTGGCTAGTCGGGTCATCACTCCAGACATGCTGTACAAACTCAAATACCCTAAGCGTCACAACTACAAGAGTCAACAAAATCTGACAACCTAATGCTCTGATACCAAGATGAAAGGACCAAATCCTGATTTAGTTTCCTAAACCGGAATCAAACCTCTTCTGAAAAACACGAACCAACAAAAACTATTAAAATTTTGGCAGAGTAACGGTACTAATGCGGAATTGCCATTAACCTGCACTCGGAAAATACACTTCATCCTATGCTACAAAAGCCAAACCGTGGGCACCAATCCCATCCGGATTTCTCAATATAATAACAATAACAATAAACACTAAACATAACTGTACTATATAGAAAATCCGGGAAAAATCATATAAAACATGTATCGGTATCGTATCAAAGCGACCTCTAGTGTGTATATACAAAATATACAATAGTAGGCGAAACAAGAAACCTACTGGAAAAAACAGGTAGCTCGAACAACTAGCCTCCGACCGCGACGTGAGACTCCAGAATCTGAACTGCAAACTGGGCACGGAAACCGAAAAGCCCAGGGGAAAGGCAAATAAAACGTTAGAGTGAGTGGACGAAAATAACATATGCCTTTCACCAATTTCATATTCAATAAACAAGTATAGCGAGTTCGGAAAATATATATGAGGTGCCAGGCGAATCTCTCAAGCTCGACGGTGATAGGCCAGGGGAATCTCTCAACCCCGCCGGTATAACATGGGAATCTCTCAACCCTGCCCAGAGAAATCTCTCAACTCTGATCCAGAAGAATCTCTCAACTCTGGTCAGACTACCGGTGATCAGCCGAGTAGCCGAAGCATCGATGCAAGTATGCCATCACCATAAAAATATAAAATAATACCTCCGAAAAATAATAAATAATCTCAACATCGTATAAAAGTAAATACGAAAAAATCACGAACTCACAACGACTGTGAAAATATAAAAATGTCCACTCACAGGTGAGCAAAGCGCGCACTCGCGCTAATCACGTGGTCCGGTGGAAGATCCCTCGCCCGAAGCACGATCTTGGTCCCTTGAATAATCATAAAATATATCTTATCAAAATCACAATTCAAAACACTATACCACACCTCGGAAATCAACCGTTCCCGGAAACATATAACTGATACAAAAATAATCAACGAAATTCCCGAAATCTCCACTCAAACCCTCGACTGAAAATCCGGTACCCAAATCAACTCGAAAACCTCAAGGCGATAATTGGGGCACGAATACGAGCGACACGACATATAACTCGACACATTTCCAAAAAAGTAAATGGTCGCCGAAGCTCCGCCGTTGACCGCCGCCACTGGCGGCGACGCGCCGTCAACCAGAGAGATTTTTCGGCGGCCAAGCTCACCGAAGCTTCTCCTCAACGATCCCAACACATCCTCAACTGTGGCTAAGCTATATTCTGGCCACACACGCCGGAAAGAGCTCGAAAGTCCAAAATCTCTAACCGGCCGGAAAAAGCTCCTCCGCCAAAATCCGTCGCAGTGAGGCCATTCCGGCCTCCCATCTTCAAGGGTCCAACAACCTACCTCAAACCCAATAATTTCCAACACAAACCCCCCTCGGAAAGTCGCCGGAACACCTTCCCCCGTCGAAGCCGATTCCGGCCAAAATTCCCAAAATTTCAAATCGACATTTCTTCCTCAAATCGACACCAACTTATAAAATTCAAAGTTCTAAACAGTTGTAAATGAAGAGAGGAATCGTTTCATACCCAAATTGGAGCCGGAGGTGGCCGGAAACGAAAGGTCGCCGGCGAGTAAAACGGTGGCCAGTTTTCTCCTTCGGTCAGCGTGGGTCAACGTCTCCAAATTCGGTCAACGCCGGTCAAACTTCCCGAACAGTGATTTTCGACAATTTTTGACTATTTCCGATATTTATACTCGTGTCTCGGGACGATCAATGGTCTAAAACGGATAACCATTACGATTCGGATAAACTCGATACGAACGGATAAACTCGACGAAATTCCAAAACTTCAAATATTCATATTATATTCCTCGGTCGTCGAAATAATCATTCGGAACCGCCCACAAACTCGAAATCACGTGTACAACAACTCTCGAGAAAAGACTCAACTCAAATTCTCGGCCGATAATTAAGTCGTGATTAAAACCGGCAAATCAAACAATTATCAGAAAACAGTAATTACGCGCTAACTTGTGAATTAAGCTGATTACTCTACTGATTCTGTTCCGGGTCGTCACAACGAGATAGATCTTCCAAATAACAAGGCTTCTTTCGAATAAGCCAATTCATTTGGGACCTTGCCGATCCACTCTTTTTCCTATTCAAAGATCCGCCTTTTATCTCTGTGTTTTCACATCGAGAATTCTTTGCAAATGAAGAGATGCCAAAGGGGCTTCTTACTTCCCAAACGGATCTTCCTACAACTCTATATAATAATAATAGAAATGCTGGTTTATCAAGAATACGCAAGAAAGGTACTTCGAATTGTTGATTCATCGCCAGAGAATACGCAAGAAAGGTACTTAGAAATGCTGGCTTAGAACCAACAGTTCATTATCTAATGGGTTCTAATACTCCATCCGAGAGTTATCAGTATTTATCAAAGCTGTTCCTATCTAACGAAACACTATTAGATCAAATGACAAAGACATTGTTGCGAAAAAGCTTTTCCCGGATGAAATGAAAATTGGATTCATGTAACAAGAGAAAGGTTTCCCATTCCTTAGCCGGAAAGATATGTGGCCATGAAATAGGGATTAAGTGGAACAGAATTGAATGGGCAGTAGAGTCATGGAAACACCTATTTCTTCCATATTTTGGACCTTAGATCCATGGAACAATATACTAATTACTGCTGAAACATGGAAGAATTGAAATCTTAGATAAAAACATTATGTATGGTTCATCTCATGGTTCACCTTCCCGAACAAGTTATGCTTACTGACCCAGTACATTTTACATGGATGTATCGGATGGAAAGGTACGTGCACTAACCAAAATTTTTCCTTTTTGTTAAACTGAAATTACACTAACTGTATATATGCACTAATCGTATATGACATTTTATAGGCAATTAGGTGAATATAAAAAGTCAATGAGTAATACACGTTACCCTGAGGGGAGTATTGCAGAAATGTACGTATCATCGGAGTCGGTAAGGTACTGTAAGTCTTATCTACAATTGGAAGAGGAAGAAGATCCCAATCCCCCAATATAGAATATTAGCTGTGTTTTGCAGTTAGCTCAGCACTGTATCATGGATACCACCAGAAATATCAGGTTATCAGAGGAGCAAACGGTTGAGGCTCACTAGAAAATTTTGACGGATACAGAAGAAGCTCAATATTACATGGACACTCAGTTTTAGGCGTACATAGCAAAATATGGTGACAATTACGACGAGCGCCCCATGAGGAGGAGTTTCCATCAATGGTTCTTAAGCTATGTAGGGAAATTGCTTCAATTTTTTTTCTTGCACAAAGATCCTAAACCCTAGATAGTATAACACTAACACTATCTATTCTTCAGGCAAAGAACCTGCATGATACTCAAGACCTTAACTTTAACAGGACTATATGGTCATTGGCTCGTGGTCTGCAATTCACCCAGATTTATAAGGCGTGCTATGTGAACGGTATCAAGTATGTCTCATTCGATAGAGATCAAAGTCTCGTGACTCAAAATAGCAGGGTGATGTTAAGCACAAAAGTTGGAAACTTCTATGGCCATCTTGACTATGTAGTAAAGGTATGTTATCCAAACAATATGTCAGTCGTGTTGTTTAAAGGTATATGGCACAACACCACTGACGATGTAGATGTCGAAGAAATTGACACCGTTGAGGTAGATCATGGTCTGATATCAGTGGATACAAACACTAGTTACTATGAGAATTCACCATTTTGTCTTGTGATGAAGACAAAACAAGTGTTCTACTTGGACGATCCTGCGGTGGGTGGTACTTAGAAGGTGGTGCAAGAAATGTCACACCGAAATGTATACAATGCCGAAGTATTGGCAACAGAAGATAAAAGGCCTCCTTCAGGGAATCAAATCACAGAGCCTTACCAAAAGAACACACTAAGTTCAATACAATTTGACCATATTGATGCATCTAATGTTCAACTCGATTTAGAAGTACACGAAGAGAATGAAGAATCACTCGATGAGGGCCAAGATGATATTGATGATAAATATTTTATGTTGTTATTTTAAACAATATTTACAATACTCTTATTAAATAAAAACATATGTTGGTCCATATATTGGTCCATCCAATATATGTTAATCTGTTAAGTTCAATCCAAGCGACAAATATTGGTCCATATTTATCGCTTTAAATTTCAAGTGACGCTGCTTTCACAAACGTCGTCGCTTCAGATCTTGTGAAGCGACGAAGTTTTTGGACTGACTAAACTCTAAACCCTAGGATTTAACCATAAACCCTAAACCCTGATCTGAAGCGACGAAGTTGGACTTACTAGGTAACCAAGTGAGTTTAAACTTCGTCACTTCACATGATCTGAAGCGACGAATATTGATTTATTGGCGTCACTAACTTAAACATAAACTAAGTGACGACGTTTGCACAATGTTTGTCACTTCAGATTGAACAATATATCTGGACTTCAGGCTTCCTCTTCCTCATTTACGCGATGTTCTTCATACAGAAGAAGCTTACTGTGTTCTTCCTTCTACAAATACACCTAATCGAGTCTATGTCCCTCTCTGGTTCTCCCTATCTCTCCCTAAATTCACCCCCAAACCCCCAAAACCCCCTTGTTGGATTTCAATATCGTCTGGCTCCCTCTCTCTTCGATTTATACCTAGTTTTTTGTGGTGAGTATTGATCGATGTATGGTTTTGCAGCATAATTCGTAGTTTTTCCTTCTGCAACAGTTATATCCATTAGAGAATCACTTTCTTTAGAGTTCGAATTATGGTTCAAGTACTTAGAGATTATCGATCGATGTATTTTGATGTGGGCTAGATTCTGTAAAATCAATATGTGATCTAAGGATTTAGATTCTGTATGCAGTTTTGGTTTGGACTCTTCCTTCTCTAACTGCGAAATATATAAATGGAGATGTAACAAAGGATTATAGAAGACAGATTAATGCATATATGTCTAGTCAAAGTTACATATAAGTTTGGCAGCAAAGCTAGATTTGTTGTGCATCTGTGATGCTTTCCTGTTTGTTTCTAATGGTTCAGTCCAAACCATATAGGATATGTAGTTACATATAAGCTTTGGATTTGCGGTCAGAAGTCACATTATATGAATTAATCTCGTAAGTTGTCCTTGAGCAACTCTGGTTCTCCATTAAAGAAAGACCTAAATCAGGAATCTCTGTATAACAGTCTTTGCTGTTAGTATTCTCAGGTTAAGTATCAACATGTTAGTTTATAGCTGAAACAACATAGCTGATGATCCTGTCTCCTTCTTAAGTTATATTTTTTTTAAAGGAACTCCTTCTTAAGTTATATAGACGAGATTATGCAGCATAGGCTTGTTTAACTTCTAAAACAGAGATGTCTGTCAATGTAACAGGTGTCTATGACTACTCTATGAGACCGAAAAAGAGAGGAGAAAATTATACATTAAGCACTAATAAATACATGGTCTCTATTGTAGGATTATATTTGAATGATATGTAGAAATTTTTTGTTTGCTGTAACTACCCGAATCGGAATGATATATTAATTGGCTTGATTCACGAGTTTCACGATTAATCGCAGTTTGTCGTAATTAGTCGATATAGTGGATTTGTTTATGACTAAATTATCTGGCAAGAATTTGATATGAGTTCCTTCATGAGAGTTGTAGTGTACAAGATTTCGAGCTCGTGGAAGTTTCCGGACGATTATTTCGAGTTACGTGGAATAAGTTATGAATATTTCTGGCCGTTGGATTTAGTCGTGTTTATCCGTTTTGATTTCGATTCGTTTTGGACCGTTGATCATCTTGGGTTGCGGGTATAAATATCAGAGTAGTCGTAAAATTATCGAAAAGTCGCATTTGGGCAGTTTGACTGGCGTTGATCGGAGCTCCACCGCGAACCGTGAGTTCTCGTCGTCCGACCCAAAAATTCCGGCCATCTTCGGCCACAATTTTGGTATGGTTAGAATCCTCTCGTGATTTCCTATTGGTCTGCACTTGATTTTGTGTGAATTGATTGAGTTTTGAGGGAGAACGAGCTCGGCAAAATCTTGGGATTTCACCGCCGTCGGGGGCGTTACTCCGGTGAGATTTGGTGTCGGGTTTGTGGGTGGTTTGCTTCCCCTCAACCCATAGATCAAGTCTGGGTATTTAATTCTGGTTAAGGTTGAGGTTTGGTAGTGGTGATCGGAGAGGAGAATTCCGGCGAGGTTTCGGGTCCAATTCTGGCCGGTGTGGTTGGAATTGGCCTTGATGGTAGAAGGAAATGATGTTCGGCTTGAGGAGAGGAAGATTTTGATGTAAGAATCGCCGGAGAATGTCACAATTGATGCCGCACCCCCGCCGCCGGCTGCGGTCAACGGAGGAGCTCCGGCGAGGGTTGACTTTTTGGATTTTGGAAATTTTTAATACCGTTTTTCTCGTGATCGCGTCCCGCTCATAGCTGTGAGGTTTTTGAATTCAATTGAGTAGTCTATTTTGGGATGAGGGTTAATGGGGTATATTTTGAGAATTTTGTAATCCTCATTGATATTTCGAGCGATACGTCTTTTGAGAACACGGGGTTCTCGACGTATTAGCTCCGTATGTTGTGTTTCAATATGTATTGATCGTATCCCTGTTATTCAGGTGATCGTGATCGAGCATTTGGCGAGGGATCTTCCGCCGAATCTCAGAGCTAGCTGCGCTCTGTGAGTGGACCTTTATTTACACTGTCGTTGCGAGTTTTTGGTTTCAGTATTTGTTTCCAGTATAATATTCATCTTATTTATCATTTTGAAAATATTGTATATTTTATCGGTGATGGCATGTATTTATTTAGCATCGATGCATTGGCTACGCGGCTGATCACCGGTAGTCCATCTATCGGGCTTTAGAGATTCGCTTGATATGCCTACTACGCTTGAGAGATTTGCCTAATTTATCACCGTCGGGTTTGAGAGATTCGCCCGACCTGCTACTTTGGTAGGGAAATTTGCTGGACTGGCGACTTTTATGCATTTACGAACTCGCATTATTTTATGGATATAATTGGTGAAAGGCATATGATTATTAATTTTTGTCCAGTCACTCTAACGATTTTATTTGCTTTTCCCATAGGAATTTCGGTTTACTTTGCCTTGTTTGCAGTTTGGGATCCAGTGTTGCGCATCGACTGTGGGGGCATAGAGTTCAGATCACACTTCAATTTCTGTAGGTTTCTTGTTCGACCTACTTGATGTAAATGATGTATTTAGCCATTGCTCTGATTACTTATGTTGTTTTCAGTTGAGTTTACTCCTGAATGTTTTTGGATTTCTCTTAACCCTTCTGGTTTATATTATATATGATGTTGAGAAATTCGGATGGGGAATGGGGTCCCACGGTTTGGCTTTTTTGGAATATTCGAAGTATGTTTCTTTGCTGGTTCTAATAATGGTTCATGTACTTCTAAGCAAACTCTGGCCAAAAAAAATTAAGATCATGTTTTCGAAGGGGTTTGATTTCAGTATAGGAAACTAAATCAGAGTCGGGTCCTTTAAGTTGGTATCAGGGCATTAGGTTTCAGGTTCTGTAGACTCTTGTAGTTATGTTACTAAGGAAATTTGAGAATGTACAGCATTTCGGGAGCGATGACCCGACCGGCCGGCGGATAATCATCAATGCTCTAGAGTGTTGTATGTTTTCAAACGTTTGAAGTTTCATGATTACATCCTTTCTGTCCTGTGACTAATATCTTTTATCCTTAGGATGCCTCTTCGACGTGGAGTCTATGCTGAACGGACTGGGATCTTGATGAGGATCAACGTACACGTGACTTGCTTATGCGAGTATTGCGTTTGGAAGAGCGTATTGATCCAGTGGCTAAGGCCAAGACAGCGGGAGCAACTGTTTTCTCTGGTTCCCCTGATCCTGAAGTGTGTGAAGCTTGGGTGGTTCAGGTTGAGTGTGTTTGTGAGCGCCTGCATTTTACTCCTGAACAGAAAACCATAGCAGTAGTAGGTTTGCTTGAGTCAGATGCCTACTTTTGGTGGGTTGGTACAGATAGAGTTCCTATTGATACTCCTTGGACGATGTTTAAAGAGATGTTCATGCGTCAGTATTTCAATCCAGCTACTCAGCAGCGGAAATATGAGGAGTTTACCAACCTGAAGTAGGGGAGTATGTCAGTGCTTGAGTATCGGGATAAGTTCACTCGTTTGTCTCGGTTTGCACGTGATATGGTGGCATCAGAGGAAGCAAAGTGTTGGAGGTTTGAGTTGGGTCTGAATCTGAATATCAAGGGGACTTTGACCACGATGCCTCGATATAACTTCGATGAGTTTGTTAGTGCTGCACTCAGAGGTGAGGATATCAAAGGGAGAGATATATGTGGTTTCAGACGTGTCGATTTGAAGAGGGTGGACCTAGTCAGGGTGCTTCGAAGAGGCTGAGTTCAGGTACTTCTAGATCAGCATCATCTTCGGGTAGTGGACCTTACAGGTATCCTACCAGCACTGCTAGGCAGAGTCATAGATGGAGGAGGAGACAACCACAGAGGCAGCAGTCCAGTGGGAGTTCCAGTGGATCGAGTTATCCTCAACCTTTCTTCAGCACACCAACTACACCGAGGGAATCTCCATTGTGCAACAACTGCCACAGACATCACTTTGGTCAGTGTCAGTATGATCTCTCTACTTGTTACTGTTGTGGCCAAGTGGGCCACTATGCGAGGGAGTGTCCTCAGCATGGTACTTTTGGTGGTGTTACTGATCAGAGTGTTGAACGAGATCAGAGTACTACTTCTGGTGATCGTGCAACACAGTCTTCTGGATAGGGTAGTCAGCAAAACTGTGGCCAGCGTGGACGACCAGCTGGACAAGTTTGGGTTCATGCCATGTCTCTACATGAGGGTAGAGCTTATCCAGAGGTTATCTTCGATACGTTGTACATTTTTGGTCATTCAGATCTTACTTTACTAGATCCAGGGGCTACGCATTCATTCATGTCATATAGATTAGCATAATTGGCTATTGTATCTGCATCTCCACTCCCTAATTTGTGGCGAGTGTTATATCCATCTGGCGAGGTAGTGTGTGTCGGGTGGGTATATAGGGATTGTGAGATTTTTATTGGAGGTTATGGGTTAGCCGCGGACTTGATGCTGTTGGATATTGTGGATTTTGACGTGATTTTGGGCATGGATTTCTTGGAGAACCATTGTGTTGTTCTTGTTTGTCACAAGAAGAAGGTTGTATTCAAGAGTCCAGGCATGCCGGAAATTTTGTTTCGAGGTGAGAAGAATAATACTTTGCCTTGTTTGATTTCAGCAATGAAGGCTGATCAGATAATGAGGAAGGGTTGTGAGACTTATTTAGCACATGTGATTGATACGAGTGTTCGCGTACCAGACATTGGTGATATGGCGGTGGTTTGTGAGTATCCAGATGTGTTTCCCAAGGACTTACCCGGTGTTCTTCTAGTCAGAGAGATTGACTTCACCATCAAGTTACTTCCGGGTACCAAACCTTTTTCGCAGACACCCTATTGTATGGCACCCGCAGAGTTGAGGGAGTTGCAGATTCAACTTCAGGAGTTGATTGAGAAAGACTTCATTCGACTTAGTGTTTCACCTTGGGGTGCTCCAGTGTTGTTTGTGAGGAAGGATGGTTCGATGAGGCTATGCATTGATTATCGGAAGTTGAATCAGGTTACGGTGCAGAACAAGTATCCGCTCCCTCGGATTGATGATTTGTTTGATCAGCTGAAAGGAGCTTCAGTCTTCTCGAAAATTGATCTCATGTCTGGATACCATCAACGACGGATTCGGGAGTCCGATGTGGACAAGACGGCGTATCGGTTACGTTATAGGCATTATAAGTTCCTTATTATGCCGTTTGGGTTTACCAATGCGCCAGCTTCTGTCATGGACCTGATGAATCGAATTTTCAGACTTTATCTGGAGAAGTTCGTCATTGTGTTCATCGACGATATTCTGATCTATTCCAGGAGTATGGAGCAGCAGAAGAAGCATTTACATACAGTCTTGCAGACTTTACGAGATGCTCAGTTGTACGCCAAGTTTAGCAAGTGTGAGTTTTGGCTAGACAGGGTAAAGTTTTTGGGTCACGTGATATTAGTTGAGGGAGTCAGCATGGATCCTGATAAGATTGATGCGGTGCTGAATTGGAGCAGACCTACCAACGTGGCAGAGATACAGAGTTTCTTGGGCTTAGCAGATTACTACCGTCGATTCGTGTAGAACTTTTCACGGATAGCGACACCGCTTACCCGTTTGATGAAGAAAAGAGTCAAGTTTGAATGGTCTGATGCTTGCGAGGAAAGCTACTTGACTTTGAAGGAAAGGTTGACTACTGCACCAGTGTTGACTTTACCTGATGATACCGGTAAGTTTGTAGTATACAGTGATGCTTCGAAGCTAGGCCTGGGTTATGTTTTGATGCAGCATGGAGAGGTGGTGGCATATGGTTCGAGATAGTTGAAACCACACGAAGTTAATTATCCTACTCATGATCTGGAGTTAGCTGCCATTGTGTTAGCATTGAAGAGTTGGAGACATTACTTGTATGGGGCACAAAGCAAGATCTACACCGATCAAAAAAGTCTTACCTACTTGCGTACACAGCCAGATTTGAATATGAGGCAGCGGAGATGGATTGAGCTAATTAATGATTATGACTGCACTTTCGAGTATCATCCAGGGAAGGCTAACATGGTTTTTGATGCTCTTAGTCAGAAACATGGTGCTTCTCTCTTCCATGTACGTGTTGCTAGAGTGTCACTTTTGGCAGAGTTGCGGGGAACTGGAGCAGAGTTGGAGTGGAATGATGATGGAGCATTGTTAGCCAGTTTTCAAGTTCGTCCGGTATTACTTGATCAAGTTCGTGAAGCTCAAGATTCAGATGCCTATCTACTGAGCAAGAAGAATTTGATTCAGAATAGTGTACCGACCGAGTTTCAGATGAGGAGTGATGGCACTTTGATGTTCAGGGGGAGATTATGTGTGCCTAGAGATGAGGATTTGAAGAAGGAAATACTCGACGAAGCTCATTGTTCCGCATATGCTATACATCCGGGTAGTACAAAGATGTTCCGGACACTTAAAGCTCATTATTGGTGGTGAAACATGAAGAGGGAAATAGCAATGTACGTGAGTAGATGCCTATTTGTCAACAAGTGAAGGCGGAACGCCAGAAACCGGCAGGTAAACTCCAACCTTTGGAGATTCCAGTGTGGAAATGGGAGCATATCACTATGGGTTTTGTGTATCAGTTACCTCGTACTTCTGGTGGTAGTACTGGTATTTGGGTGATTGTGGATCTCCTTATGAAGTCAGCTCATTTCCTAGCACTTCCAGGAAAGCTTCCCGTGAGCAGATTGACAAAGCTGTACTTAAAGGAGGTTGTGAGATTGCATGGTGTACCTGTGTCTATAGTTTCTGATCGGGATAGTCAATTCACTTCCAAATTTTGGCGGGCATTGTAGAAGGCAATGGGGACTAGACTACACTTCAGCACAACATTTCATCCCCAGATAGATGGTCAGTCGGAGAGGACTATTCAAACTCTGGAGGATATGTTGCGATCTTGTGTTTTGCAGTTCAAAGGGAATTAGGATTAACAACTTCATTTGATTGAGTTTGCGTACAACAACAGCTGTCAGGCTAGCATTAAGATGGCACCTTATGAGGCGTTATACAGCAAACAGTGCCGAACTCCATTATGTTGGAGTGAAATTGGCAAGAAATGGCTTCTTGGCCCTGGTTTGGTAAAGAGTACCATGGAAGACGTTCAGATCATTCAGGACAGATTGAGGGCTGCAAAGGATCGACATAAGAATTATGTTGACATGCGACAAAAGGATCTCAAGTTCGAGGTTGGTGATTGGGTTTTCCTGAAACTTTCTCTTTGGAAGGGTGTTGTTCGTTTCGGGAAGCACGATAAACTTCGTCCGTGATATGTATGCCCTTATGAGATCACTGAGCGAGTTGGTGTGGTGGCATACAGATTGACATTACCTTCTGAGATGGCCAGGGTACATGATGTGTTCTATGTATCCATCTTGCGGAAGTACATTTCCGATCCATCCCATGTGTTGACACCATATCAACTTCCTATACGGGAGGACTTGACTTACGTGGAGGAACCAATTCAGATTCTTGAGCGGAAAGTCCAGGAGTTGCGACACAGAGCCATTCCTCTTGTGAAGGTATTGTGGCAGAACCATTCAGTTGAAGAGGCTACTTGGGAGACAGAGCAGCACATGCGAGAACAGTATCCTTACCTCTTCAGCTAGTAGGTATGTAAATTTCGAGGGCGAAATTTTTGTTAAGGGGGTAGATTTGTAACGACCCGAATCAGAATAGTATGTTAATTGGCTTGATTCGCTAGTTTCACGATTAATCGCAGTTTGTCGTAATTAGTCGATATGACGCATTTATTTACAACTACATTATCGTGGTAGAATTTGATATGAGTTCCTTCATGAGAGTTGTAGTGTACATGATTTCGAACTCGTGGGAGTTTCTGGAGGATTATTTCGAGTTACGTGGAATAAGTTATGAATATTTTCGGCCGTTAGATTTAGTCATGTTTATCCATTTTGGTTTCGATTCATTTTGGACCGTTGATCATCTTGGGTCGCATGTATAAATATCGAAATAGTCGTAAAATTATCGAAAAGTCGCATTTGGGCAGTTTGACCGGCGTTGACTAGGTTTGACCGCGTTGACCGGAGCTCCACCGCGAACCGCGAGCTGTCGCCGTCCGAAAAATTCTGGCCATCTCCGGCCATGATTTGGGTATGGTTAGAATCCTCTCGTGATTTCCTATTGGTCTGGACTTAATGTTGTGTGAATTGATTGAGTTTTGAGGGAGAACGAGCTCGGCAAAATCTTGGGATATCGCCGCCATCGGGGGCGGTGCTCCAGCGAGATTGGTTTCAGGTTTGTGGGGGTTTTGCTTCCCCTCAACCCATAGATAAGTTTTGGGTATTTAACTTTGGTTACGGTTGAGGTTTGGTGGTTGCCGTGGTGGTGACCGGAGAGGAGAATTCCAGCGAGGTTTCAGGTCCAATTCTGGCTGGTGTGGTTGGAATTGGCCTTGATGGTAGAAGGAAATGATGTTGGGCTTGAGGATAGGAAGAATTTGATGTAAGGGTCGCCAGAGGTCACTGTTGACGCCGCACCGCCGGCGGCAGCGGCGGTCAACGACCGAGCTCCGACGAGGGTTGACTTTTTGGATTTTGGAAATTTTTATACCGTTTTGCTCGTAATCGCGTCTTGGTCGTAGCCGTGAGGTTTTTGAATTGAATTGAGTAGTCTATTTTAGGATGAGGGTTAATGGGGTATATTTTGAGAATTTTGTAATCCTCGTTGATATTTCGAGCGATATGTCTTTCGAGAACGCGGGGTTCTCGACGTATTAGCTCCGTATGTTGTGTTTCAATATGTATTGATCGTATCCCTGTTATTCAGGTGATCGTTATCGAGCATTTGGTGAGGGATCTTCCCCCGGACCTCAGAGCTAGCTTCGCTCTGTGAGTGGACCTTCATTTACACTATCATTGCGAGTTCTTTGTTTTAGTATTTGTTTCCAGTTTAATATTCAGATTATTTATCGTTTTGAAAATATTGTATATTTTATTGGTGATGGTATGTATTTATTTAGCATCGATGCATTGGCTACGCGGCTGATCACCGGTAGTCCATCTATCAGGCTTGTGAGATTCACTTGATATGTCGACTATGCTTGAGAGATTTGCCCGACCTGCTACTATGGCAGGGAAATCCGCCGGACTGGCGACTTTTATGCATTTACGAACTCGCATTATTTTATGGATATAATTGGTGAAAGGTATATGATTATTTTCGTCCACTCACTCTAACGATTTTATTTGCCTTTCCCCTGGGCTTTTCGGTTTCTCTGCCCAGTTTGTAGGTTGAGATCCAGTGTTGCGCGTCAGCCATGGGGGCATACAATTCGAATCACACTTCAGTTTCTGTAGGTTTTTTGTTCGACCTACTTGATGTAAATCATGCAAGGTATGTAAAATCGATATTATCAGCGATATTTTGCCGATATTTCGATTTTTTAAAGTTACTTGAAAAATCCTCAAATATATCCCTAAATTTTCTGAAATTTCCCAATTTTTATCGATATTCCGATATTTTCCGATATTTCCGTAAACTTTTCACATTTAACATTTAGTTTGGTAAATGTCCAATCTTCACATGCTTGATGTCCAATCCACCCTTCACGTGATATGTTCAATACATGCAGAAATACATGGGAGAATAATCATTTAATTATTATTCTTCACAATACACACAAGATTATGCAGAGGGAGGTGGAGAAAATAGTGTGAATTTTGAACCTCATAGGTTCCCTACTTGATTTTGAAGTATTTATATAAATATATTTGATTTTGTGATGTGTGATGTATAATATATTGTACAAAAGATGTGATGGCCTAGCCTTCTATAAGTTTTAGCCATAAAAAAAAAATAGAACTAATAAATTATATTTTAATACATACTAATTCATATAGTAATATAGCAAATTTATATGTCTTGATGTTTGATCAATATTTTCTTTACACATAAGGTATATAATTGATCATGTAGCAACCTCCAAAAGATTCATTACAAATTTCCTTGTATTTTTATTAGTTTCCGTCATTTTCGTCAGAATTTTCACTGGATCGATATTTCATTGATATTTTCGTCGATATATCCAAACTTTAGAACATCGATATATCATCGATATCCGATATTTTACTCCTCGAAATGATGTATTTAAGCGTCGCTCTGATTACTTATGTTGTTTTCAGTTGAGTTTACTCCTGAATGTTTTTGAATTTCTTGTAAACCTTTTGGTTTATATTATATATGATGTTGAGAAATCTGGATGGGGAACGGGGTCCCACGGTTTGGCTTTTGTGGAATATTCGAAGTGTGTTTCTTTGCAGGTTCTAATAATGATTCACGTACTTCTAAGCAAACTCTGAAAAAAAAAATTAAGGTCATGTTTTCGAAGGGGTTTGATTTCGGTTTAGGCAACTAAATCGGAGTCGGGTCCTTTCATTTACAGAATGTATTGTTGATGGTTTCTATGTAAACATGTTACATGTATACATCTTAAACTTTCATGTAGAATTTTAGAATTTGTATTAAACTATTGTTGATGGTTTCTATATAACAACAACTAGGGCTGCTATATATGTAATCGTTCAACTCCATCATGGTGTCTTCTAATCTTGTGTTTATGCTCAACATAACGACGTCGTTTAGGGTTTAAGGTTAAGCATTTTGTGATCATAGTCAACTCAAATTAAACATGCACAATTAATATGCATGCATTAATCTCTCTTCTATAATCCTTTTAAGTTGTAATAATACAGTTGTCCATGAGATAGATACTAGTTTCACTTAACTCACTATTTTCGACAGGTTCTACAGTAATGGCACCAGGTTCTAGTGCCCAAAAGAAGAAGAAGGAGCTCGAGGCGAGAAGGGAGAGGAAGGAGGCCGAAGCATTAAGCGCGGCGACGACGACGAAGACACCAGAGACGGCGAGAGACATGCTAGTACCCATCTCGTCGTTGGAAGATACCAACCCTTCGGGACTGGAGGATGTTGGAGGTGGCGCTGACAGTGGCGGTGGGGAAGGCGATGACGGTCCTCCGATAAGTAGTATGACTAAAAGGGGTCCTATGGAGCCGGGTAAGCTTTATGAGAATGTTACATGATATGTGGTAGTAAATTTTTTAGTCTGCTAATAACATTGCTTTATCTTACAATCCGGTATGTATTTTGATACGGCAGAAGTGGTTGATATAAGAACGGGGAAGAAGGTGAATGTGCAGAACCTTGAGAAGTGCGGAATTGTAAAGGGCACCAAGACTGCGTATTTGAAGAGCATGAACAACAACTAGTCTCTGAAGGTTGAGTACGCCAAAGAACACAAGGGTCCTAAAGAATTGAAATGGAGGACTTTGATGTCTTGTGAGATCGGGAGCTCCATCCGGAGCAAAGTTCTAATGCTTGCGCCTACCTTTGCTGAGCTAGATGAGGTGCACCAAGATGTATTAACCACTTACATGGAGCTAAAACATTGTTTTAGAATAATTTCGAAAAACTATTTTTCAGTCACATTATATTGAAATATGATAATCAAAGGCTCGTTTGACTTTGTTTGAATTGTTTTTTACTAGATGTTCTATGACCTTCCTCCTACCGAGACAGGCATGTGGAAATATATCAACAAGACCGCCGCAAATATTTACAAGGATCGGAAACATGACTACCATACTTATTACGTTGAAGTATCAAAGGCGACGCCTGAAGAGTTCATCCACCGGCCTGAGTAGTAGGAGTACCTCAAAACTCACTTTGAGGTAGACGGTTATAAGGTAATGAAAATTAGTTATCGGTTTTGCATTTCATATAATTTCATAATTCTCATATGAAATATGTTAATATATATTCAAAATGGTTTTTGCAGGTGATGTGTGCTCGGAACGCCGCTAACAGAAACAAGGGAAAGGAAAAGGGGTATGCAATCAACCATCATTCTGGTACCACTCCCTACAGCTATCGGGTCACTGCAAATGAGGAGAAATGGCATCTAGCACCTTTACTCCAGAAATTCCGCAATGTTTATCAATCATCCCAGAATGCGCAGGAGAAAGTGGTGAGTGACAATGTTTTATGCGAATATGTTTTTGACTTGGAATTAAAAATTATAATAACACAAATCTATGGATAATTATTTTTTTGCAGGCAGCGGTGAAGAGGAAGATGGATGAGCTGTGTGCTAGTCGAGTGAGTGATGAAGCGGGCGGGAGTCACGTGACTAACCCCGTTACCGTCGACGAGCAGATTGCTGTAGTCGAGCAGGAGCTAGGTGGGAAGTCGGGGACGAGGGTCTGAGGTATAGTTTTTTTATGGTTTATCTTTTAACAAACCACTTGACTTTTTCTGTTGTGTTTTTGTTTTTAAATACCACATGGTTTTTAATTTAACTATTTTTTTTTGTTTTTACCAATTTTCAAGGTCTAGGGGGTGCCTTAAGACGCCCGCCGAAATCAAGAGGCGGTGCACGTGTGCCCCACAACGATGAGGAGGTTTAGGATTTGAGGAGGCAACTAGCAGAAATTTCCGAGCGATGCAAAGCTTCGGAAATGGAGAAAGAAGGGATGAAGCAACATATGACAAGGTTGGAGGCCTCCCTCAATGATGTCATCTCGGCCCAAGGCAATCCGGGTGACAATGTCGCCGCAGCAACTCCCTTTGTCATTCCAGAATGAAGGGTGCCTTCATTTTCCTTGTATTTATATTAATGGACAATGTTGTTATGAAACATAGTGTAACTTTAGATGAAAACTACGTGTGTGTGAAATGTAGTGTGTTTGTGTTATGTTGGATGTGTGTGTTATGTTATTTGAATGTCTTGTGGATTATGTTATTATGATGTGAAGGAAATTGGTTCAAACCAGACGCATAAACCTGTTTTTCTGCTATATAACAAAGAATGAAGCGGCAAAGATTGTTCAATATTTGTCGCTTGAACAAGAACAACTAAGCGACAACCAAACTTTGTCGCTTCAATTTTATCATCCCATGTTTTCTTCTCTAAAATCTGACGTTAAGGGACGAATTTTGAACCAAAGTTTGTCGCCAAAAATCGTTTGCGATTAACCCAAAGTATGTCGCAAAAACAGTGAAGCGATGACCCAATGTTTGTCGCTAGCTAAACAGCGACGAACTTTTCGTCCGTCGCTTGAAATATCCATGCAACGAAGATATGTTCAATGTTTGTCGCTTGAAATCTAAGCGACAAGAATGAAGCGACGACATCCGAGTGATGAATTGTCGTCTCTTAAGTATTGAAGCGATGCGTTCGGTTCTGAAATGACGATAAAAAACCGTCGCTTCGATCGATTTCTGAAATAGTGTTGAGGATTAACACTAACTTTGTATGATATCATGAGATTTATGCCCGGCAAGAAAACACATTAATATAGAGATCGGATCTGTTTAAACTTGCATAGCTGCCGCTGGGTTTGCGTACACTGAGATCCTCCATTAGCGAGTTGTGACCAAGAATCTTATACAGATGATCGATAATCATCTAGCTACTACTGAAATTGAATCACTACCTCAGATTGATTTGCCAACTGTAACATTCTACTTGTTCATTTTTATGCAGATCGATCGATCACTATATAATATGACCATCAATTTCAATTAATTATGATTGTTTGTCTGATTGATTAATGCTAGTAATTTATACATTAGAAATTTATTTATATATCGATATTTAATGTTTAAAAACTGCTAAGAGCAAGTTCACCTATTTATTATAGTCTAATTGTCACATAAAATCGATCTAGCCCAAAAACGCTAAAATCCTCAAAATTATAATTTTTATCCATGGTTTTTTGCCTATGCAAGAACTCCTCTAGGTCAATCCCTAGATCATCAATTCTGACCCTTTCTCTTGACTTGGTTGTCACGTGGCACATTTGAATAATTATTTATTTTAATTTTTTTCTTCAATTAATCATCAAAATATTAATTAATTAAATATTAATATCATTAAAATTAATTATATATCATTAAAATTTATTAAAAATAAGTAATAAAATAAATTAATATAAAATAAATTTCTGACCTGGATTCTGACCAGACAGGTGAAAACAACCATAAAAATGTAAATTACATGCCACTGACCTACTCCCTTAATGTCCTAGTGACCTTGATCTCGTAACCTAATGGGTGAATTGAACTTACTCAAATTAAGTGCAAATTAAACTGAAGAAAACAGTGTTAAGAATTTGAATCTACTGTTGGATGGATGTCTTCTCACTAGAAAGCTAAACATTAAGCCTGCAAATGCATGTCTTTTGATTCTTTCTCTCTCTCTTTATATATATATATATATATAGAAAAATGACTCAAATGATCACTCATATTTATCATAATCGACAATTTGATCACTGAATTTAAAATATATCAAAAAAATTACTGAATTTTAACTTTGACGTAATATTTTATACTTAAAAATGATCAATTTCAAATATACTTGAATATAACCATGCTATATATATGAGTCTGTACTTTATCGCTCGAAGCTGCCAACAATTGTCACGAAGGCTAGGCTGTCTAGCTGTTTTTGCTCCACGAAAGTTAGAATTCGAAATTTCTAAAAGCTTTGATGAACCTTGGTTGGTGGGACAAATCTCAGTGGTTGGTTCTTGAGAATTTGGCATCCGACTAAGCTCAGTATATACTTGTACGCTATGTACGTACATGAGAGCATCTGCAGCAGGTACGTACATTAGACTAGCTAGTCTTGCAAGATATAAGTTCCTCAAAATGCCCGTATCATTAGCTCTCTCAGTCAGCTCACACACATACACATGTACACATACATACATACATATATATATATATACATACATATATATTTATTTATACATATACATACATATATATTTACATATGTATATAGTACTTAAACGTACTCAATTTTTAATTTAATTAATGAATTATCCTTCGCCTAAAAAGAAAAAAATTACCCACTAAGTTTGACCTTTCGCTGATGCATGTATCAATATGATGCCCGAATTTTAAAAACTATCAAAATGATGTCCAAACTCTCAAAACTACATTGACGTGATGCATATAACCATTTTTCGTCATAACACCGTCTATAACAACGATGTGATTTTTTTTCTTTCTCAAAAATAGAGGGAAAAAGACTTTAATACCTTTACACTTTTCATTTTTTTTAAAAAAAATTCCTTTTTATTTTTATTTTTTTTCCCTTTGATAGTTTGAAAGTTTGAGCATCACTTTGACAGTTTATAAAATTCGGGCATCATATTGACGACTAGACAAAAATTCAGACCTTGGGATCAGAGTGACTTTTTTTTCCTAGGAGTTCCTCTTCATCTCTCACTCTTCTGCGAGCTCGCCAGAGACGAATGACTCAGAATGTTATCGATTAACTAAACACATCACCCCGTTGGGAATATTGCACTCTCAAATTACATGATTTTCAAAATCCCAACAAATTTATAAATTAATCATATTATTATTCCCATAAAGTCTAAGCCCCAATCAAACTAAGTCCAATTGATTTGAGAACCTCTTCAATGTAATCAGTACATAATTACAAACAAAATAACGACATTAAACATCTACTAAAACACATCAACCGGATGCACCACTAGAAACCACCGTCGGAGGCGGTGGCACTCCAAATTCTGGTGACCAGAAATCAAACTTGTCCAAAATTAACCCAACAACAACTTTCTCAACTATACCTAAGTCTAATTCCAAATAGAACTCACCGAAAATTACCTTTTGAATCCAAGAACACCCAAAAATCCCAAAATCTTCAATTCGTCAATTCTCCCTCCTCGGTTTGAATTAAAGTTTGTCCTTAGACTCACAAGGAAGAGGGCTATAAATCCTAGTAGGTCTCCTTGGCCGAATTGATGTTGAATCAATCGACCCTAAATTTCTAAGGTTCTTAAATGTTTTGAACTTTTCTCTCCAATTGTAAGAGTATTAAAGTCTTTTCCCCTCTGTTTTTGAAAAAAATAAATGACACAATTATTATAGATGGTGCTGTGACGGCGAAAGTTCGAACACTAGGGATGACTTTCATTGGCTAAGCATCACATAAATGTAGTTTTGAGAGTTTGAGCATCACTTTGATAATTTTTGAAGTTCAAACATCATATTGGTACATCAACGAAAGTTTTCTATGAAAAAATGATCACTTTGATATTGGTACATCATATTGGTACATCACTTTGATAATTGGCAGATTATTTTAACGCGTACCCCACAATAATCCAAATAAAATTATCGATTTACATAAAAAAAAATATAAAAAAATTACTCAAATAAGAGGTAATATATTGGATAAATTACACATAAGGTCATTTTGAACTCTTCTCTCCTAAATAAGGTCACTTTACTCACAAGGTCACTTTTATATCCAAAAAGACACAATTAATTTAAATAATTACAATTGTGCCACTATTCTCAAATTTCTTACCTTTCTTCAACCTCTAGTCAGAACTAGCCTTCATCATGCCATTGTTTCACCTACTGGCTCCTGCCTGGTTATTGCTAGCAGACTCACTGTTGACTGACCTTTGGTTTTAAAAAGTTTTTTCGTTTGATGAACAGTAATACACTACTAACATGCAATGAAGGTACTACTACCATGTAATTTAGGTACTAGACACTACTACTCTTTGATGTAGGTACTACTTACTAATATCAGACAACTTATTTCTTTCCACTTTCTGGGTGGTAGTCCGCCTCCTAGGGGATCAAAAACGACTATAAACAAGTAAAAAGAACTCATTTTCCACCTTCTGAGTGGTGGTCCACCTCTCAGCGGAGTTTAAATGAGATTTATGAAGATGCATGAAAACTCGAAGCTTTGTAGGAAATCATAGTTTATTTATTCCAACATGAATACAAGCTAAAGATGCAGAGCCTCACTCATTGGTAAGTTGTTTAGCACTTATAGTAACAGACATACTTACTCGAGAATGATGAAGCTGAATAATTGCTTCGACTCTTCACTCACAAACTAAACTCTCAGGTTTTCTATTTTTAGATAGTTCTAATTTTTGATACCTCACACTAAGACTTGATGCTCTTTATATAGAGTGCTGATTTCAAAGCGGAACCGAAACACAAACTAAAAATAGTGACTCCATTAGCTATAAGGCTCTGATGCAGATAGGGAATCTGCTTTCCTCCATTGTCTTCTTTTGGAAAGCATATTTTTAGAATAAGGATGTCTCCCACTCAAGGAGAAGATGACAATACAATTTCACCTGCTTTTACAGGTCATCGTATTCCTCTGAGTTATCCCTAGGTAGAGGTCTTCATCTATTATCTTTCTTCTGGTCCTGTTTTCTTCCATATCTGTATCTATATACATCTGGTAGCTTTTGTCTATTTCGATCTTGTCGAGCCATTGCGTACAGGTGAGGGAGGAATCTATTTCTCTCCATTTCAGGGTTATGAACAGATCACACGTAACGGTCTCTGGATGGTCGTACGTGGTGACTATTATCTTATCTCTTGATGCAAGAAACGTAATCTCTTGATCTTCTTTGATTACTTTCTTAATGTATTCTAATGTCATAGCTTTCATCCATGGAATGCTTGAATTTGGGTTTCCATTGTATTCGTCGCATGCTGGCTCAAGATACTGTCTCTGAATGATTTTGACGTAATGATATGGAGGAATATATTCAATCTTTCCATTAAACTTCTGCACCCATTCTGGGGGTGTAGATCTAAACTTCAGTCTAAGAATGCAGTTGCTCTTTCTGACATTTTTGAGTGTATTGTATATAATTCCTGATAATCCTTTAAGATCTTTATTTGTCTTTATCCATAAATTATGAAGAAATCCATTCTCAACTAACCACAACTTGTGCTCTAGCGGATGTTTACTCTGAACATTTACCAAATACCTTCCCAGGAAGGGTCCTGGGACAACGAAGAGAGTGTCAAGGAGATTTTCATCGGGTGTATGTGTGCCAATATATCTATAGAACATGAACCATTCTGATTCTTTTAGCTCCTGGATAGGAACTTTAGCACTCTCTAGAGTTCTAATGTACAGCGTTGCTGGTTCATTGACTATGCTTGGTGATTTCTTCTTTTGACTTAGTTCCACTGTCAAAGCGTCCATGGTCTCTACCATGAGCCTTCTGTCATTCTCTTGAAAGGCAAACATCAAATTATCTAACAGTGCCCTCTGGTAGGATGCTAGACTTTGGTCAGTCTGGAAGACTGCTTCTGAGAAAGTGTTCAGCTGGGTGGCTGAAGATGTTCACAAAACCTGTAGGAAAAATTCTGCTTTTTGGCAAAGCAGCAGCCATCAATAGTCTTGATCGATTTGCTTTTACCGTCTGCCATTCCAGATGGGCTAGTCAATCCTTTCCCCTGGGATTGGTCAGTTAAGGCTGGTCTTTTGAGACGCAGGAAAAAACTCTTGAAGACTTTTTCAACTAGTTCTTCTTGTTGGTTAGGTTCCTTTCCTGGCCTCCTGCTTCTTGGGTTACGACCTTCGTCGTCTCTCTCACTTCTACTGTACATGGCCATTTCCCTTGTTAAAGCGTCCGAAAGATAGTTCCTGTTACCTGCAATCAATTCCACATCATAATTATATTGGTTAAGAAATAATTTTCAGTTTGCTAATCTTCCCCTATCAACAGCTTTATCAAGTTTGAAGTTTTTGAAAATTTTCACTCTGGCACAATTTGTTCTCACGGTGAAAGGTTTTCCTAGAAAGGCTAAAGAATTCTCGATCGTTTTTTTTATAGACAGAATTTCTTTTTCCCTTGTGGGATAATTTCGCTCTGCAGCATTGAACTTTCCACAACAGAATTTCAAAATATTCTCGGTGTTAGTGTCTGGCTCTCTTGCTAGTACTACACATGCTCAAAAGTTGTCACTAGCATCAAATTGAAGGATGATTTCTTCATTCTCTTCGGGTTGATGAAGTGGTGGCAAATTTTAATTTGCATTATTCTTTGATTTGCCTTACGATTTTCTCATCATCTTCTGTAAACTTCGAAGCTCTCTTTGAGCTTGTTTTGGGTGATATAATTACTATTAATCCAACAATTTTTGGAAGGAAGTGTCTTTCATAATTTCTGACCCCTAAAAATCTCTATAGAATTTTGGCGTCAGGAATTCTATCTGGGAATTTTCAGACTTTTTCTAGGATATGTGGCTAAAGGTTGATGACTCTGTTTTTTATGTTGATCTTTAGGAAGTCAATTTTATTCAGGACGAGAAAGACTTTCTTTTCTCCTAAGATGATTCCATGTTGGACGATGAGCTTGGCTACTTTAAAGAGATGATTCATGTGTTCTTATTTTCTCTTTGAGAACACAAGAATATCGTTTATATAGACGATACAGAAGTCTACCACTTGCTTGAATATGTTGTCCATTTTTCTCTAAAAGATGGATGGAGCTTGTTTCAGCCCGAAAGGCATTACTAGCCATTGGTAATGTCCCTGTAGAGTTTCGAAGGCTGTAAGAGAAATGCTGTCAGGATGCATTTTAACTTGCCAAAACCCTGATTTAGCATCAAATTTTGAGAACATCTTGGCTCCTCTAAGCCTATTGATTAGGACTCTTGCTTATGCTATCTGATAATTAACCATCTTTTATAGTTTTCTTGTTGACGTCTTTGTAGTTTATCATCATTCTTGCTTTCCCGCGAACTTCTTCTGCATGGTTTCTGACATAGAAGGCTAGAGCATGATAAAGACTCTTTGACGGTCTTATCAATCCTTTCTCTAAGAGATCAGCTATATTTTTTCTGAACTCTTTTTGATCTTCTTCCTTGTATTGGGGAATAGCTTTTACTTGACATATGGAATTCATGCCATGTAATTTAAGCTCACAGACCACTGGGTCTTTCTCCCAAAACTTTAGAGGATTGATATCGATATTTTGTCTAAGCATTTCTTTGATTTCTCCAAGGGTATGCTTCTTCTATTTTTCGAGCTTAGCCTTGAAGTGCTTGTGATTATGCTCTCTTACGAATGTTGTTTCAATTGTCTCATCTTCGTCTTCTGATGATTTTTCACTGGGCCACTCTTGTTGCTCGTGTTGGTTGTTAAAATCTTTGTAAGACACATAATAATGATACTTGTCTTAATCGTGAAGCGGCGCAATCGTAGGATCTACATTCTCGAATCTAGTCTTTATACTAGATTTCTTGGAGTTCTTCGCTTTCTTTTTGAGAATTTTTTCTTATTGACACTTGTCATAGTCTCTCTTGAGAATGTTGTTGACAGTGTGTTCTTTGAGTTGAATTCTGGTAAGGGCGTGAGGTGGAGCATTAGGATACTTGAATTCTCTGTTGCCATGAAACTAGCGGAATTCCATTTCATCAGCATATTCTTCTACTGATGATGATGATTCCTTGATAAGCAACTCATCTTGTTGCTTATATTGTAGTGTGGTTTCGAATCATGGTGTGTATTCATCACTATTCTGCTACAATCTCTGATATTGCTCTGTGAATCCTAGACCAAAAATACTTTTGGCTTCTTAAAGACTCTGTCCAGAAGAATTTCTGATTCTTCTCGAAGCCTAATAATTTCACTTCTGGCTTCTGGATGAAAATTTGTTGTAGCAGGAAATCTTGGCATTTTGATTGCCAAATATTTTCAATGATAATGGTTCCTCCTCCTATTGAGACTTGAACCTTCTTGGCGAATCTATTCATGAAGATTCTTCTTCCTTCTACAGTTTTTCTAGTTGCACTTCTCTTTGGATCAGTTATCCATAACTTTTTTGGTATAGCAAACTTTTTTGCTAGAATAAAACCAGAAACGTTATCTACAAAGGTGTGTAGATGAGACTTTTTGTATCCTGGAAACTTTAATCCAATCTCCATGTAATTTCTAAATCTACTTGTAGAAACAATTGCTACCTTGCCTAGATTCTATTTCGAAGAACTTACTTCCTCTTCTATCTCATAGAAGTAGTCTTCATACTCTTGTTCAATAATCTGGTTTATTGAACCCTTCTTCGTCTTTCTCCTTGCTTCAGTTATGAAGCATTCTTTGTGGTATGTTTTCCCTGATGCTTCACAAAACATAAGGAGTCCTTTCTTCTCCTTACATTGACAGTAGTCATAGATGAATGATCACGGATTGACCTTGTAGGAAGAGATCTTTTCTTCCTCTGTGCTTTCTTCCCAGTTCTTTATCTCAAGAAGATAAACCTTTCTAAGTTCATACTCTTCTTTAGACTCTGATTCTGATTCTTTTGTCGATTCATCTTCTGAACAGACTGAATGGACAAACATCTCTTCATCGTCTTTTGATGAATAGACTACCTCGTAGCCTTTTAGATTTTCCATCTCCATGGCTTCTTCGTACTCCTTGAGAAGAGCCTTCGAACTTCTTTTCTCTTTCTTGGGATATTCATTAGCATAGTGCCATTCGGCCTTGCATAACCAAAATATGCAAGTTTTCTTCTTTTCTTATTCTTGATGGAATCTTGTCTTCTTGAAAAATCTCTTTTTGGATTTTTTTTTTCTCTTCTGTAGTTGGAGCTTCTCTTAAACCTCCAATTCTTCTTTCAGTTTCTCTTGAAACATTTTTGGAATTGTTTTTTCTTATGCCTCTTCTCTTTACATCCCCAGTTGGCTGGTGCATCTATCATTTTGGACCAAAAGTCACTTGTTCTTCTGAGCTGCTTCTTGGCTACTTTTGCTCTGGTGTTAGCTTTACATTGTTCGCACATCAGTTGCCTGATTCTTTCTGCAACTCTTCTGACTAAAAACCTCTCTAGAGGTCTTTCTTCTATGATTTCTCTCATAGCTATTCTCTATGGTTCAAGAAGCTTCCTGTGTACGTAGGAGGTGTACTAAGTCCGTATTTCAAATTCTCCTATGGTGTAATAATACTCTTGAAATTCATTCAGATATTTCTCGAAGCTAGTACTTCATGTCACTACCAGAAATGGAGACATTATCGGCGACCTGCCGTCGCCGGCCTTGTCTTTTTTTTTCGCCGGAATTGTCATTACTGGCGACGGCGTCGCCAGCAATGGCAGCGCCGCCGTGGCCGGAATGTGAGACATTGCCGGCGACTGAGGTCCATGTCGCCGGCAATGTGTGGAAAAATTTTGAAAAAAAAACGCGGTTCTGGATTGGGCCCAATTCCAGAACCTGCATTGAAAGACATAAACCGTACAATCATACAAGTTCAACAGTACACATAAATGTCCAACGTACAGTACAAATAACAACGACGATACGAAAATTAACTACAACTACAGGCCTGGTCCAGGAACTTGCGGGTCAGGGTCGAAGTAATCCATGTACTCATTTGAATTCCGGTGGCTACCTTGGTCTTGCTCTGGCATTGACTGGTGCAGTGGTGGTGGTGGATAGCTAGGGAAGGGAGGGACCGGGGGAGGTGTGGGGAACGGTTGTCCGGTAGTCTGAGCCTCATACATCGTCCGCATCCATGTGTACATCTGAGCCTGCATCTGTGTCCGCTGCTGGACCATGTTTTGGTACTCGGCCATCTGCCTCTTTTGCTCCTCCAACTCCCTCTGCGTCCTCTGAAGCTCCGCTGCGAGGTTACGACTAGAAGTTGAACTTCTTGACCCGGTAGAGTATTGTGAAGTGTTTTTCAATACTCCTTCGCCCGCCGAGCCCATTCCCCTACAGTAGTAGGTATTCTTTCCAGTCCCGCACGCGTTTGCCATGATCTGAGCCGCTATCGGGGGATCAAGCGGATCGATCTGAGAGGCATACTGGGTGACTTCTTCCTCGGAGCAGTCAGGATGGTTAGTCCGAGCTATACTCATGGTCACTTCTGCGGTCGCCTCCTCCACTCTCGCCTAATTGAAAAGCGAAAATGAACAACGTATTAACTAACAAAATCTATTAATATCGAAAAATAGTTTTATTAACACATGGAGAGGCGAAAGATGTACCGCTTCGTCAGGGCACTGCGGATAGAACTTCTGATGAATATAAACCAAGGGGTTCACTTCTTGTTGTTGCTGCGCCTTAGTCGACCAACCCATGTAGTTGAGTGAACCTGCATGATGGGCCCTGGTGTTTTTCAATCTATTCGCCCGGTTCGTCTTCGAAATCGCCTTGTTTGATAAACATATGGAAAAAAATTAGTAACTAACTATTTCAATCTGATACGATACATTAGGCTTGTAAGATATATTAAGGATGCATACCTGAGCTTTGGGGTGCTCGAAGTGGGCTATCAGCCACTGCCACTCGTACTCCCTAAAGCGGAATTCGCTAGGGGTAGAACCTCGGCCTAGCTCCTTGTATACAGTGTAATGGGAAGAAAGCTCGTTCTTCCACTCTTTATACCTATATTAAAACAAGGAAAAAAAGTTAGAGATATTAAAACACTTGATAAACAAAAATCTAACTCGATATATACTCAAATAACTCGAAGCACATCACCTCATATGTAGTTGACGCTCTACCCACGTGTGAATAAGAACTTCATCCACGTCAAACCACACCTGCAATATGAATATATAAAAGGTAAAATTATATATTTATTCGGACTTAATTAATAAATTTAAAATTTACGTAATGAAAATACGATTTTACTCACACTGAGTGCATTATGCACTTGCATCTTCACGTAGATAGGCACAGATTCCCAATCTGGCCAAAGCATTGGGACCTTGTCCCGCGCGATCGCACTGGCTATGCTGACATATTTACGCGTGGTGTCGAATGCCTCGATCACCTCGCCATCCTCATTGGCCCTTATGGGCGTTTTCCTTCCGCCGGTGGCCTGCTCAAGTCTCTTCCCGGTGCAGGTGCCTCTAGCCCCTTTCCGTTTTCCAGTCCCATTAACGAAATTGCCTAATAATATAATGTCAACAAATTGATATCATTAATTGAACCTATCGCAAGTCTTAAGTAATAATTAAGTAATCAATCTGATGTTAAATAAAATTTACCTGCATCGTCCGTTTGTTGGTTGGTGCACCTCACACTCCAAAGATACACGGGGTCGAACGGGAGGAAGTTATACGCTTCCTCCACGGTCAGGAACTCCGGCCGTCCTTCAACATAAACAGGCATCCCCCTATCATCGAATTCAGGGATGACAGGAATCTCGTCGGGTAGGAAGAGACCGGACGGCGGAGATAGACGAGGCCTAGACGATGAGGCGCCAACACCACCATATGTCTCAGATGATTCCCGTGAAACGAGAGTAGGCAACGGGCGAATATGGGGCATTCGGATTGAGGGAGTTTCTGATGCCCCCGTTGACTGTCGCTCGTCTGAGGCTCTGCCACCGGAGGGACGTCTGCTGATTGAGCGTCTGGAGACTGAGGCTCGAGCCTCGACTTTCGGTTCCACGGCTCTTGATCGTCCAGCTTCCTCCTCAGCTCGCGCCTCTAGCAAGGCTCTCGTGCGAGCAGTCATCATTGGCCCACTGGGCGTGTTGCTAACTGCGGGCGAGGAGGAAGCTTCACTACTGTTCCCTCCACTATTTCGGGAACCTCTCCGAAGCCAATTAGCCGCAAAACCTCCTGGACACCGTAATAGTCATGGATTCGGTTCAATAACAAATCGGAACCGGAACGGTTTGGAACCGGAACCGTTTGAAACCGGAACTGTTTGTAACCGGAACCGTTTGTAACATAACGGGAAAGGTTACAAACAGTTCCGGTTCCAAACCGTTTTGGTTCTATAACAAATCGGAACCGGAACGGTTTGGAACCGGAACCGTTAGAAACCAGAACTGTTTGTAACCGGAAACGTTTGTAACATAACGGTTCCGGTTACAAACAGTTCCGGTTCCAAAGGGTTCCGGTTCCAAACCGTTTCAGTTTAAAACCGTTCTGGTTCTAAACCGTTCCGATCCCGATTTCCACCTTCATTTATACGATTAATTAACAACTATATCACCTAAATTAACATATATACATTTTCGATGTATATATATACATCATGCATCTTAATTAAATTTAATTTTCACATATTCATCCAAATCACAAACCCTAATTAATTTTCCACATTTTTCACACATATATATACATCATGCATCTTAATTAGGTTTAATTTTCACATATATATACATCACATATTCATCCAAACCACATATATACATAATTTTCACATATATATACATCACTTAATTTTCACATACCTAAATATATATATATATACACATCACATATATATACATTGCATTTTTCTTTACAACTTATCACCCTAATTTCCAACTTAGCACCCTAATTAATTTACACATACACATACACATACACATTCACATACACATACACAAAAATAATTAAAAATTGAGAGAGAGAGAGAGAGGGAGAGAGAGAGGATCGGACCTGCCATGGTGGAGTCCGATCTGCTTTGCCGGCGACGGAGGTGAGGGGACGAGAGGAGGGGAGGAGGGGAGGAGGAGAGGAGGAGGAGAGGAGATGAGAATCGGTGGAGAAATAGTAGGAGGAGAGGATAAGGAGGAGTAGAGGCAAACGAAGGAGGAGCAGAGGGAGAGGAGGAGGAGGAGAAATGAAGCTCAGGCTCGACTGGGTAGTTTCTATCCAGACAACATTGCCGGCGAGTTTCTGAACAATCAACCGTCATGCACTCTGAACAAGCCCTGTAACCCCTGGTAACGTTGCCCGACAACATACCGCGGGCAGGAAAATCACTGATGGTGCCAACAAGCATGGCATGCATCTGGAACATCTCCTTTTTGAACCTATCATAAGTGGGGTGGCCACACTCACTCAGGTACTTAAGCTCCTCAATCAAAGGCCTCAAATACACATCGAGACACTTTCCTGGATAACCCGGGCCCGGAATTAACAGAGTCAGCATATTGTATTCCTTCTTCATGCACATCCATGGTGGAAGGTTGTACGGTACCAAAATAACTGGCCATATACTGTATTGAAGACTCATGTTGCCAAAAGGGTTGAATCCGTCAGATGAAAGCCCTAGCCAAACATTTCGGACCTCTGCTGCAAAATGATCAAACTCCCTGACCATGTGCTTCCAAGCCTCTCCGTCGGAAGGGTGTATAAGGGTGTCATCGTCAGGCAAGTTCCTCTCAGCTCACCATCTCATTGCCTCGGCCGTGAAAGCACACATGAACAACCGCTCCAGCCTATCAATAAGCGGGAAATATCGAAGTATCTTCACAGCTTTCTTGTTGCCTGCAGGAGTCAACTTATACCTTTCTGTAAAACATACCGGGCAGGCTTCAAGGTCTTCAAGATCTTTTCCCCAGAAGAGAATACAATCATATCTGCATGCATGGATTTTAATGTAGGAAAGCCCAAGATCTTTCAGGATATGTCGCACCTTATGATGAGTGGTAGGAAGACGATGACCGGGTGGCAGTAGCGAAGCAGTCCACTTCAACCAAGAATCAACAGCTTTGACAGACATTTTGTTCTCCATTTTGAGCTGCATCACTCCCATCACACTTTCAAGAACAGTCTTACTACAACCGTCGTACAACGGAGTCTGTTGCAATGCAATCAGGTTGTTGTACTTGTCCATACCGCTTGTGTTGACATGAGCTCTAGGTAATGGCTCGACTGGCTCGATATGGGGGAAACCTTCAACGACGGGAAGGACATTTGGTGCTTTATCAGCAAATACACCGCTCTCATGAGGAAACATATCATTGATTAATATCGCTGTTGGATCATAGGATGAACTGCCCCTCTCAGTAAAATCTCCATGATCATAGCGGGGACTGGCCCTCTCACCAAATTGTCCATGATCATGCGGACCCGCTAACGATGTTTCACCGTGATAAATCCAACAAGTGTACTTATCCCAAAACCCGTATTTACTCAGGTGCCTCTGGACTTTATCAATGGGAAAACAAAATCGATCGCTGAAACACTTACATTCTTTACACGGGCAATAATGAAGTGTAGTGTCTCCACAATTAGCCTTCACAAAATCCACAAAACTCCTAATTCCCTGGTGATATCTGATATCCCATCTTTCGAGGCTCATCCAACTCTTGTCCATCCTGAAAATTCTAACAATTTTACGTATTAATTATATATATACACACATTCACTACTAATAATCGACGCGATATCTCAATTCAACTCTAATTAAATCAACACATGCATGCATATATATATATATATCGATCTAATCTCTGAATTCGATTCAGTACTCGATGATGGTATTCTTCTTTTTTCAATTCAAAACGTATTTCACTAGGTAGGAGGCTCTGTTAAGCCTGGCTCCGATAACACTACGATAATACCAGTCGTTGATTCAGACACAAGATAAGATTAATTAACTACAAGCAGTTTTCTCGTTTCGGTGACATCAACAACATTTCATATATATCTCACGAATTGGATTTGATCAACACGTACACACACATATATATATACATACACATATATGTATATATACACGTACCTATATATATAGCTTCCCGAGTGATCGAGTTTTCGACGCGCGCCTTAATTTTGACAATATACCGAAGGATCGATTTCAGAGCGTACGTTTTCCTTCTTTCGATTTCTCTGGATTTTTTTCGATAAAAATGAATGAATGATCGAGCTGCTGCAATCTGCATCTAATATAAGAGACATTGCCGGCGACGGAGTACGTCACCGGAAATGAAGACATTACCGGCGACTTTACGCCGGAAAATCGCCGGTAATGTTTGAAAACATTACCGGCGACTCCAACCGTCGCCGGCAATGTCGAGCCACACATTTCCGGCGAAAATTCCGGCCGGAAAATCGCCGGAAATGTTCGGCTTGACATTGCCGGCGACGGTTGGAGTCGCCGGTAATGTTTTCAAACATTACCGGCGATTTTCCGGCGACATTACCGGCGACGGAGTAAGTCGCCGGTAATGTTCATCATTACCGGCAACTTTTCCGGTCGCCGGCCTTGTCTCCGGTGATCTCACCGGTAATGAGGGCAAATGTGGTAGTGTGTTGCAGATTTTGAAAGCATATATGTTGGTTTTTGTTATTTCTCTGGGTTTCCTCCAACATATGAGATGTTTCCGTAGAATTGATCATATAGCGGAGTGCCAAAAGTATAAGGATTCCTATCATTTTTTATGTCTTCCATCCATTGCTTTCCTCGAATCGTTTCTTTAAAAGGAAAGTAATACTTCTTTGCCATTCCTAGGAGAGTTGATTCATAGACTGTATACAAGTCTTTTGCTTCAAATCTTCCGTAGGTTGTGCAGGCTGCCATGAGTAGACTAGCTGCCCATTCATCGATGGCATTTTTCTTGTCTAGAGTTTTGTCTAGATCAAGCCATACTCCTAGTTGGGTGATTGGCACATTTGGAGTGTTTTCCTGTGGAATGAATCTGTGGGAGCTTCTTTCCACTAGGGCCTATTCCGTGTGGAAGTTTGGTCTTTCCACCAATTCTAAATATGGTGGTTTTGTGAGGGTGATGGTTGTGAAGATTCTGCTTCTTCCATGTCCTTATCTTCTATATCTTCCGCTTCTTCATGTAGAAGAGGAAAGACTTTTCTTTCCTTTTTGAAGGTGAAACTTTCAATCTCTTTGATCAATTGTTCCAATCGCAAGGGATCTTCACACTCTTCTGCTTCCTCATAAAGCTTGAAGAGTTCTTCTGAGTTTGAGCTTCCTACTCTTAGCATGTTGATGTTTCTTTCTAACTTAGCATCTAAGTCTTCTTCCATCATTGGGTTAGTCCTTATAGAGATTCTGGTACTTCTAGTACCAATTTCTCTCGTAGAGTTGCTTTCTATTTCGTTGAACTCAAACTCTTCCGTGTTCAACAACTGCACTGATTTTTTCTTGAAGATACTCAACATCTTTATGTCTCAAGTATAAAACTTAAATCACGTGTTTTTTGAAATTGAGAAATATTCTATGGTTGAAAATAACTGTTTACCTTTGAGTATAGATGATAGATCTTCAGTTGCAGGTGTTAGAACATATAAATTATGGGCACACTACGTTTCTTTAAGAACATACTACTCTAGTTATATGTAGACATTACTTACTTATGATGTATGCACTACCAAACTCCGTTTTACAAAAGGAGCTAAACTTAGAAGTACAAGACTAAAATAGTGCCAGTCCTTGTATAAAATCTTATGAATGACATTTTACGTTAAAATAATCTTTCAAACTGACCTTCTATAACATTTCCTATTATATATTTTGCTCCGAATTTTGGTAAGCAGCAAATTCTGATAATGGTGTCGATGACCTGTAGTGTGCTCTGGCTCGTGGCAGTAGGGATCTTTTTGCGTCCCTGCTCAATATGCTAAAGCCCCAAAGGTCACCCCTTTTCCATTTTCTCTCGAGTAACTCGTCGTAGATTCAGAGACTATAAAAAAAAGGCTTTTATTTTGGTGATGTGACCAGTGACCAGCCTGAACCCAATTTCTCACTTTCTCCGCCACTACCGGAACAATTACTATGACCGTCGACTTGGTGTCGTCGGTCTGTTTGGGCTCCTCGTCGGTCATAGATATATCCGACGATGTGTCGTCGGATATAGTAGCGTCGGTAATAGACCGTCGGTCATACTATATCCGACGACCAGTTAGGGTTATCGTTGGAAAAAGGATACACTATATCCGACGACGGTTTTGCGTCGGTCATAGTTTTAAACTATAACCGACGATGTCATCATCGGATATAGTTTTCTCCATGGTCAAAATGGTTGACTATGGAGAAAACTATATCCGACGATATTGACACATGTCGTCGGATATAGTGGAAAAATAAATAAAAAAATTTGCAGGTTTTGGGTTTCATCCCAAAACCTGCATTCACAAAAAATCACGCTATCTATATATTGTTCAAATTGAAAATCAACAACCATTGAAACTAGAGTACGTAGTAAATAAATAAATTAATAAAAAACCGAAATAGTTCAAATCTATATACATATGCGTAGTAAATAATGAAAATAAAAATGAAACCGATAATTGTTCAAATGTAGGGGGTCCTGGTCCTAAGTCTATGTGGTCAAACGGGTCGTCATAAGTAGGTTGGTCCTGGTCTGGCTGTGGCTGAGGCTGCGGCTGCGGCTGAGGCTGAGGCTGTGGCTGTGACTCATCGAATATGGGTGGGGGAGGTATCTGGATTCCAGATGCTTGCAACTGTGCATAACATTGCTGCATCCATGTCCCCATTTGCTGCTGCTGTTCGGCCAACCGATTCTACTTTGCAGCTTGCGCTTGCTCCATCTCCTCTATCCGACGCCGTTGAGCTTCCATCTCAATTGATTGCCTATGAAGTCGGTCGTTTAGCTCATTAGTCCTCGAAGATGATGATGATCCCGATCCGCGAGAGAATTCAGGGGTCTGCTTCAGCAGCCCTTGACCCCATTTTCCGGAACCCCTGCAGTAGAATGTGTTCTTCCCTGGAGGGATCGCAGTTGACGTAATCCTGGCCCTGACGATCGGATCAGATCGATCAATCTGATCAATCGGGAGTTCCGCATCGGGGGTGTCGGGATAGAGCTCTCTCGCCACTTGAGTCAACACCTCCGGAATCGCCTCCTGAATTCTCGCCTAATTGACAAAGAACAATAAAATATTAATTAAAAAAACAATCTAAATAAATAAGAAATAAGTTTATTTTGTTATAAGGACACTTACAGCATATTCGGGATTCTGCGGATACGCGTGCTGCATCGTATAGACAAGGGGATCATCTTCTGGGTGGTTGGCCGCCTCCTCGATCCAACCCGAGTATGATCTGGTACCGGCATGATGATTTGTTGTGTTTTTGGCCCGGTTCCTTGCGTTGATTTCAGAAAGAGCCTGCGTGATTAAGTCAACATAAAAAAACACTCATTAGCCAAATAATTTACGGGAAGTACGATAAAACCAAAATTAAATCGATTGAAGGTTGCGTACCTTCAATCGAGGGTTGTTGAAGTGAACCACAAGCCATCGCCACTCGTACTCCCTATAACGAAACTCGCTAGGGGTACCCTCACGATCGTCCCCGTACTTTTTCCAATGCTTCTTCAGCTCGGCCTTCCACTCCTTATACCTATATATACCCATAAAATCAAACGTTAGTAACTAACAACATTGTATGAACATAATCAAAAGAAACGAAAAAATTGAAACAAATGGTCGTCTGCAAACCTGCTCCCATGCACTTCATCCGCCCACGTGGGTCTAATGTCTTCATCCACGCGGAACCACCTCTGCAATGCATATATTTATATATATATATCAATAATATTAAAAATTTATTATTGAAAATTTTCATAATGAATATACAATTCAACTCACCGACAACGCATTATTCAGCTGATGTTTGACGGCTTGTGGCACTGAATTCCAATCTTGCCACAACATTGGGACTCTATCCCGTATGAGGCTGCCCGCCATCCCCGCGTACTTTCGAGTGACCTTTCCCTCGATCACCTGCCCTCTATCCCTGGTCGGAATCATAAGTTGGCCACCACCGCTAGCCTGAATGGCTTCGTCCAGTAACTTGCCGATGACGGGGCCTCTGGTTCTCTTCTGTTTGGCACTGGGCACGATCTCGCCTATCACATATATATGTAGACGATTTTGTAAACATCAACACCTAATTGAATTTAAATATTAGGGAGTAAAAATATATCACTAATTAATATTTACCTGATTCGTCGGTGCGTTGTCCCGGAATCCTTGCACTCCAGAGAGGTGCCGGGAATGGTATATACGCATATGCCTGCTCCGGGTAATGAACCCTAGCTGTCCCGGAATAGGCATCCCGTCGGAATCGACGTGAGGTATCGTCGGGATTTCCAACGGTAAGAATAATGTAGGCGGCGGGCACAGTCGCATCCTCGCCGAGGACTGAGTAGATCCACCAGCCTCCTCGGAAGAATGAGGAGTTGTCTGGTGGATGACGGGGGAACCCTCCTCGCGATGAATGTCCGGCATTCAGACCGAGGATTGAGTCGCACTATCCGTTTCCGGCGTGCGACTGACCTGCTGAACCCTCCTCGCGCCTGAGGATCGAGCCGGCTCGAGCTGCTGCTGCTGAGGTTGTCCCTCGCCCATCAGCCGACGGTGTTGAGAGGTCAGCGGAACACTGTAAGTGTTGGGGACACTGGTGGATCCTGATGCGGACCGAATTCCGGTGCCATCAGGATCCCCAGCTCCCGAGCCCTCATCCCCACGTCCCGATCTCCCTCTCCCTCTGGACCTCCTCCTCGAAGTACTCGACCCGGCCCCTCGGGAAGGTCCGCAATTAAACCATTGCATCATTGCTATAAAATTATTAAAATTAAAAATAATTCCTAATTCATCTAAAAATCAATAATCCAATATATATTCAATATATAAATATTCCACAAAAATCAACAATATATAATTCCATAAAACTTCCAATACATATATAATTAATTCAATTCAATAATTTAACTATATATATATCAATAATTCCAATAATCCAAATAATCCAAATTCATGCTAATATAACCTAAAATTCCATATAATCCACATATAATCCATATAATCCTATCCATATAATCCAAATAATCCATATAAAACAATCCATATAATCCAAATAATCCATCCTTTCCACATATAATCCAATCCACATATAACCTAAAATTTCCGAGTACATCCCAATATATATCAATTCATGAATAAAATTCAAAACAATCGAAATTTAATTATAACCTAAAATTCCATAAATTATAATCCTAATTTAACCTAAAATTAGGATATAATCCAAATTTTATTATAACCTAACAATTTAACCTAAAATTTAACCTAATTTAACCTAAAATATAATCCAAATATAACCTAAATTATAATCCTAATTTAACCTAATTTAACCTAAATTATAATCCAAATTTAACTAAAAATATAATCCTAATTTAACATAAAAAAATATATATAATCCAATTGAATTTAACCTAAAATTTCCTAATTCCTAATTATATATATAACTCAATATATGCATAATCCCCACAAAATCCACAACCATATCAATACATGCATCCACATTGACAATCAACACATTCCACAACGTAAAATCCAACCGAAATCAAAAAATTCGAAAAATTGAAATTAATTAGGGATTTCAAACCTGTTTTTTCACTAATCGACGAGGATTTTGCTTGAGGATCGATGGAATAGCTTGGTGACCTTCGATTGCTTGCTTCCAAAACTTAAACTGCCCTGAAAATCGAGAGGAGGCGAGAGGAGGCGACTGTTCCGGTTTGGGGCAGTTTCGTTTCTGCCCCAAATCGTACCCAGATACGATATAAAGCCAAACTATATCCGACGAGTTAAGTGATCTCGTCGGATATAGTTGAACCCAAACTATAACCGACGATATTTCATATGAATATCGTCGGATATAGTTTGGATTCAACTATATCCGACGAGAGATCATATGCAACTCGTCGGATATAGTTCCTCTATTTATTTTTCATTTATGCCGGCCGGTAAACTAATTAAATGTGTAGTGTTTTAATATATATATTTATTAATAGTTAATTAATACGAAATTATTAATACTTAATACGAAATTAGTAAATTAAGCAAAATTATTTAATAATACGATCGATCGATATTAATTATTAATCGATCGGCTGTATTTTTTTCCCGATCGATCGACACAATTTAAAGTCGATCGATAATATGATCGAATAAAATTCATTTTACATTGCACGTTCTAAGTCAAAATAACATACATATATATATACACTAATTAATTAATTAAGGTGCATAATCAGAATCATCGCTTGAGTCTGACTCTGTTTCCGAGTTAATTTCAGGTAATATGTGTATGTCCTCGTCACTTGAGTCTTCATTGTCTTCATTTTGATTAACATCAAGAAGATTCGGTTGAGGAATTCGTACCACACTGCCCTGTCTCACATTATTAAGACGAATTGTTGAGGTTTCAGGAATACCAGTTGCGTTCGGCTCTTGGTATGCACTGACTTCTTCATTATCTGAGGTCACAGTACCAAGGGTGGAGGCACTGTATATGTTTCGTGGAAGAACATGGTTAAACACTTTCCACGCGCCTTTATGCACAAGATCATCAAGATAGAACAATTGTTTCACCGCCGTGGCCAACACAAACGGATCATCTTCATACCAGCTTGTGGCAGTATTCACCGAAAAAATCCCGTATTGATCGGTCCTTGTGTTCTGAGGGTCGGTATCAAACCATCTACACTTAAACAAGTGCACGGTCATGCCTTCCCCATATATTAATTCGACAACTGAATGGAGAACACCGTAATAGTCAACTCCATTCTGCCCACCATGCACCATTACCCCAGAATTCTGTGTTTTTCGTCTGGCATCTCTATGTTCACAAATAAATAGCACGCCATTAACCTTACACATAGGATAAACTCTGGAAGTTACCGGTTTCTGCGCCAAGAGCCTCAATTCGTGTGACCACTGAGGGATACCATCATCTTGTACATGATTCATCTGAAAATAATCATTTATTAAGTACGTATAAATAGGATGCGAGACATGCACTTAACATCGATCATATACAGGTCAATTTAAGTATCAACTTACCCAGTTGCCAAAATAGTTTGCGAACGTCTTGTTGTGGTACTCAAGATCACCGGAAATAGCAGGGCAGTAAAGGTGTAAATTTTTCCAATATTGAACTTCTGGACAGTTAATCAATACCGACCAATGGGCAATGACGAGCTCATAAGGTTCCAACTTGTACGAGTTGGGCAACTTTCCAGAAACTTCAACATCATTGGAGATGATCGAAAGGTTGAACTGCCCTCCATCTACGGGCATATGTTGTGGAGGGTCCTCCAACGCTCCCAAATACAACTTGGTGTACGTTACGCACTCATGCGCAATATATGCTTCAGCGATACACCCTTCGGGTGCAGATTTGTTCATCACATAGTCTTTGTAGTCCCCCAATTGTCTGTAAATGGGTAATTACAGATCGAGCATGTTATGCTTATTGCAACAATATATAAGTGAATAAATAATATTAAAGATCGACATATATATAGCCAGATTCAGAGATGCATTACATACCTTTCCATAGGATACATCCATGTGTAGTGTACTGGACCAGTAAGCAACAATTGTTCCGGAAGATGGAGCATTAGGTGAGGCATGATGTCGAAAAATTTTGGAGGAAATATCCTTTCGAATTTGCACATGATAAAAATGATGTCCTGTTGCATTTCCAACAAGTCCGATTTCTTCACTTCTCTCGTGCATAACTTCTGAAAGAATCTTGACAAAGCCACTAACAGCTCCACCACCTCTTTGGGCAGGTACCCTCGAATGAAAACAGGGAAGAGGCGTTGGAGCAGTATATGACAGTCATGACTCTTTAGTCCGTACATCTTGTTGTCTTTGAAGTTAACACATCGACTTATATTTCCGGCATAGCCTGAAGGATACCTGACATTACCCATCCAACCAAAGATTTCACTCTTCTGGGCAGGCTTCACGGTATAAGGAGCTTGTGGCATTTTTTTCTTCCCATCTCTCAACCACAAATGTTTTCGCAGTCCCATCCTTTAAAGATCAATGCGTGCCTTCGGGCCGTCTTTAGTTTTTCCCTCCCAATTCAACACTGTGCCGACCACACTCTCGCACACATTTTTCTCTATGTGCATGACATTTAAGTAGTGTCTGATCAGCAACTTGGACCAATAAGGAAGTTCCCAAAAAATACTTTTGTGTGTCCAAAATTTATACCTGTCGGGTTTGTCAGGTATTGACGCCACTATCTGAGGATGATTGCTTAGCTGCCCAAAATCGTATTCATTTAGCACTTCTAAGATTTCATCCCCCGTCCATCTCCTCGGCTGCTCACCTGTTTCCACAGTCCCATCAAATGCCTCCATATCCTCCCGAAATGGGTGATCATGTGGAAGCGAACAACGATGTCGCATCTGTACAATCTTCCTGCAATGAGGTTTGCAACACTCAACCGTCATGCACTCTGGACAAGCCCTGTATCCCCTGGTAACGTTGCCCGACAACATCCCGCGTGCAGGAAAATCGCTAATGGTGCCAACAAGCATGACATGCATCTGGAACATCTCATTTTTGAGCATAGTGAGCATATTGTATTCTTTCTTCATGCACATCCATGGAGGAAGGTTGTACGGTACCAAAATAACTGGCCATATACTGTATTGAAGACTCATGTTCCCAAAAGGGTTGAATCCGTCAGATGAAAGCCCCAGCCAAACATTTCGAACCTCTGATGCAAAATAAGAAAACTCATTCACCATGTGCTTCCAAGCCTCTCCGTCAGCAGGGTGTATAAGCGTATCACCGTCGGGCAAATTCCTCTCGGCCCACCATCTCATAGCTTCAGCCGTGTGTGCAGACATGAACAACCGTTCTAGCCTATCTATCAGGGGAAAATACCGAAGTATCTTCAAAGCTTTCTTGTTTCCGGCAGGAGTCAACTTATACCTATCTGTACCACATACCGGGCATTCATCAAGGGATTCAAGATCATTCCCATAAGCATCTTCACCCCAGAAGAGAACACAATCATATCTACAAGCATGGATTTTGATGTAGGAAAGGCCAAGATGTTTAAGGATCTGTCGCACCTTACGATGAGTGGTAGGAAGACGATGACCGGGGGGCAACAACGAACCAGACCACTTCAGCCAATCATCAACAGCCTTCACACTCATTTTGTTCTCCACTTTGAGCTTCATTACTCCCATAACACTTTCCAGAACAGTCTTATTACACCCGTTGTACAACGGGGTCTGTTGGAAGGCAATGAGGTTGTTGTACTTCTCCATACCAGCAGTGTTGACAGCTGTAGGTAATTGCTGGACTGGCTCAATATGAGGGAAGTCTCCAACGGCGGGAGGGATATCGATATCCGGTGCTTGAGCAAATATACCGCTCTCATGAGGAAACATATCGTTGATCAACCTTGTTGTTGGATCATTGGATGTACTGCCACTCTCAAAAAATTGTCCGTGATCATGTTGACCAACTGTTGAGCTCTCACCGTGATAAATCCAACATGTGTACTTATCCCAAAACCCGTTTTTCTTCAAGTGCTCCAATACTTTATCGATGTGAAAACGATATCGCTCGCTGCGACACTGACATTTCGTACACGGACAATAATGAATTGTCATCCCTCCACAATTAACCTTCACATATTCTACAAAACTTCTAATTCCACGGTGATATCTTGCATCTCATCTTGGAAGACATATCCAACTCTTGTCCATCCTCAAAATTATAACTGCATGCATGTATATATATATACCCATGATCTTATTAATTCAAATTTCATAACTACATATAAATATTTATTATTTTAATTCCCATAATTTTAATATATATATATACACACACGTACACCCTAACTATATATATATATAATCGATCACAAAAATCTAAATATATATATATAATTGCTATATATATATATATTCACAATAATCAAATTAAAATTAACAACAATTAATATATATATATTTACGATCAATCACGCATACGTAATCAAAATCAACCATCGATCAATTACTCAAACTCAAGAATCAATTAATTAATTAACTCGATCGATCGATCCATCTATTAATTCAACAAATTAAGCAATACATGCATGCACAACACATATATATATTAATTAAGCACGTACCTAGCTATATATAATGCGCACGAATCATCACGAACTCATTCTCGACATCACCCAAAGATCGATTTCAGAGCATTTGTTGAAAAAATGGAAAGTTTTTTGAATGATAGATCGAGCTGCTGCCCAGATCTGAAATAAGAAACTATAACCGACGATATGAAAAAATCGTTGGTTATAGTCCAAAAATTTCGTCGGACATAGTCGAAAACTATGACCGACGAGATTCCGACGACATGATAATCTCGACAGTCATAAAACTATAACCGACGAGATAATCCTGTCGTCGGTTATAGTTAACTATAACCGACGAGATCCCTTCTCGTCGGTCTGTTTTTCGGCAGCTCGTCGGATATAGTGGTTCTGCTGGTAGTGCGCTTTCACCCGAAATAAAAATACTCGCCATTCTTCACCATCAGCAATCCTTCTCTCCTCACCTCACCATCTTACTCCGTAACACCTCTCTCTCTCTCTCTCTCTCTCTCTCTCTCTCTCTCTCTCTCTCTCTCTCTCTCTCTCTCTCTCCCGATGAGCTTGTTGTTCTTGTTTTCCTGTCAGTGGACTTATTGCATCTGTTTTGTTTCGTGACTTGTTGATGTTTATTTGTTTCGTAATCAGTCTTGTTAATCTGGTTTTTATTCCAAGAACGAGACTTTATTGTTTTCGTTGCTTGAATTTCTCTCAACAATAAAGCGGAATGGAAAAGACGTGTTTTCTCTAAATTACTGTAACCAACATCGTCAAATTTGTTATCTTTAAATGAGTCTGGTCGTTAAAGATGCATGCTTTTGTGCAGATGATTTGTCATCTTGAGAAACCTAAGATGTATAATGTGAACTATTTTGTCTTGGTGTTTGCTTGGCTCTAATGGTTGTTTGATTGGACGATCCTTTTTGTTTTCATTTCATTTGTCAAGGTTTAGTTTGATGTGCCCGCGTTGGTCTTTCTTAATTACCATGGTTCTTTCAATGGTGATTAAGTCCCCAAAAAGTTTTGATCGACTGGTTTAGTGATATTCTGGTTATCAAGGTTCTTTGCTTTTCTTGTCAATGTTATTTCCAGTAATTGATTCTGTGAAACCCAAATAGTGAAATGTAATCGGTACTGCATTCGGGATTGCGAAATGTGAATGCTGTGTTTATCTGGGGGTTATTTTATGCGAGTGTAACAATAGTTCACTGGTGCTGCTGACATATACAGTGAGCAGAGAACCATGAGCTTTCTTCTTCTCACAGTGCTCCAGACATTCATTGCCTTGGTGTTTCAGAGAGATGGGATGGTTCCATCTTATTTTATAGTATTGCATTGGTATTTATGTAATCTCTGTTCTGTGATTTGCAAGGACACTTATCTTGATTTGTTGTGCTCTATAATCAGGATATAGTGAGTTTGTTTGGGATCATTAAAAGGTTTAATTAGGAGTAGATGGTCCACCTTTATTTGTTAATTTGGTTGTGCAAAAGTTATGCAGCAGAAATGATACGAATTAATACTAGTGTTACTACTTGCTCACATTTTGTGTCCTCTTCGAGGGGGTTGACGCTAAGTTCTGATTGCTTTTATTTCCAATTTGCTCTTTTTCTTTGGCTTATGTGTTTGTTGGCTTAATTACCTATATAACAAAGCTCAGTCATTACCTGCGCTGTAGATAGAATAGTAAAAACAGTGCAGGTTGCCAAGTCTTTCTCTCCTTCATCTCTCCTTCACAGGGCAACAACACAGGCAGGTTGCCAAGCCAACCAAGCAAAGGAAATCATTACCTGCACTGTAGATAGAATAGTAAAAACAGTGCAGGTTGCCAAGTCTTTCTCTCCTTCATCTCTCCTTCACAGGGCAACAACACAGGCAGGTTGCCAAGCCAACCAAGCAAAGGAAATCTGGCCCTCTCTCTCTCTCTCTCTCAATTCTCTTCCGCCTCCGTATCGAGCTCCTCTCCTCATCTCTCCCGCTCTCACATAACTAAGTAATAGCTCCTTTCAATCAAAGGACTTCCATTGAAGTTGATCGTCGCCACCTCCCATCATCTAAGTCTCTCTCATCTGATACCTAATTATTCCATGAGCTGATCATTGCCGACTCCGACCCCAACAGCGCTGACCTCGGCCCCAGCGGCAGCGACACTGCAAGTGACGATTCACACATTGGAAAACTGAAAAAACATCTAAGGTAAACTCTGTATAACTCCCCCCCCCCCCCTCACTCACACAATCACAATCACACTTTGCAATCTCACTTTCTCTGTTTGATTGATTTGTCAGCCTCAATCTTACTTTATGATCTGAAATATAAGCTCATCTCTCTCCATCTGATTTTCGATCTACACTGTTCCATCTCTGTTGGTCAACCTTTTTGGCGGTGAATTTTTGTTTCAGATCGTCGGAATGAATTAGTATATTGGTTTTGGTTTTGATTAAATGGTTAAATGTCCGTATTTGGGTGTGGATTCTGGATTTGGGGTTTATGATGTTGATTGATAAACGAAGTTGTGATTGAAGAGAGAAGAACCACAGTGGCTCTTAAGTGCTTTGGGGGCTCTTAGAGAAAAAGAGCAAGAGGGTTGATGTAGGTTGTCATTCTGGGTAGTTGAACAGATCATGATGATGTTGGTTTGTATTGATAACTTCATTGATCATTGCGTTTCTTTAAAGATTTGGGTATTAAGACTTTTGAAGGAACACAATGTGGATTATATACCCAGTTTACTTGATACCCAGTTTATTCCCTGATTTTGTATTCCCGGTAGTTTTACATATTCATCTTGCATTGTGCATTATGATTTCATCGATTTGTATGGAATTATATACAAAACACAGGTAGCGGTTTTCATTAATCATATGTGATGAATATCAAGATGATATGGTAGCCTATACTCCTTTCTCAGTAAGCCAGCCTTTGAAAACCCCCTGATCCAATAAATACTCGATTCGCTTCATCGTCATCTCTCTCTGCTGCTCTGTGGTATGATTATAATCTGGTGATACAAACACTCGGCCGCCGGAGGCTGTCGGATTGAAGAGGTTGCTCTGGCGCATGAGGTCAAAGAGCCAATCGCGGTCCTTGAGGTTGTGGTGGTCGAGAAGCTTCCGCATCTCGGCGGTGTCAAAATTAAAAATGTTAAGATACATGTTTATCCACGACATCTTGACAACTCTAAAAAAACTAGATTGCTTCTAGAAAATCCTGGGTTTTGATTGATTTGGTGCTTTGGTAAATCAAATTGGGAGAATTGGGTTTTTGAGAAGGTTTGCTATTGGGATTTCTCCCCTGTTTTCCGTGAAATCACTCAAGTATAACGGGCTAGGTGATTTCTGAAATTTCCAAAATTTATGACTTGACAACTGGAAGGTCAAGGCCTCCATTTTTGGTCAGCTTTTCTGAAATTTCCAGAAATATGGTATTTTATCCTCTCATTGAGTAGTTTTAGTATAAAACCAAATGGGTTGGTTTGTAAAACGGTTCTGGATTTTCTGAGTTTGAGTGAATATCTGCTCTTTCATGGTGCTTTGCATGGCTTCAATGAGTTTTCAGTATGGCCGAAGCCAGCAATCGGTTTGTATCAAACTTCTATTCCTTACTTTGTTTTGTTTTATGCGTTATGGATAGGTTTTTATTCCTCTCTCTTGGGACTTACGAACTGCAACAGCTGTCATCTTCGACTTTGATCCCACCTCTTTCTGAAGATTTCAATCCCAAGTAGGTACTGTAATATCTCTCATATACTTGACTTTCATATCTACGTGAGATGTGGCTTCTTCTTTGTTCTATTCGTTTTGTTAGTCCACCAATAAATTATAACAAACCAATCTAATATGGTCGTATTGATGGTACAATGATGATTGATGTGTAGTTATTTTGATTATACTTTTGGTATACTTGCTGACTGTTGCTATTTGGTTTTGTTTTTCTTTTTAAATCTAATTTTACTGTAATATCTTATATATACTTGACTTTCATATGGACGCGAGATGCGACTTCTTCCTTTATGTGGTATATTGATTTTATGTGTGCCCCCATAAATTTAGAGCAAACCAATCTAATATGGTTATGTTGATGCTGCAGAGATGATTGATGTGTAGTTATGCTTGCTCATTGTTGCTATTCAGGATTGTTTTTCTTTTTGGACCTGATTTTTTGGCTCACTTAACGTTGCAGCCTCACCAGCTCTCTGCACCCCCTTTTGAACTGATGATGATCATGTACTATATTAGGTTTCAGATTAGCTTTGACATGATTACCATCATATTTTTTTGTTGATACATTGCATAGAAATGATAGTGCCTTTCTTAACTTTGAGAAGTTTGTTTCAGAAAACCTCAAATGGGTTTGTCTTCTTTTTATAGTCTTTGTATAACCACCTGTGCTGTAAATCACATCAGTAAATGTAACCACCTGTGGTGTAAAACAGTCTTCATATAGTCAACCTTTATATGCAACAATGTTTCTGATAAGTTTGCCTTCTTTTTCAGTCCAAATCAGTCTACTGTGCAGCAGTTGTGGCAAGATTTTTTGCCAAAAAAGGATGGTGGTACAACTCCTGTTCCCATGACAAGTGTTACAAGGTTATGCTCAAGAATGAAGGGCATGAAGATGATTATTTCTATTCTGTTCATGGACAGAATAAACCCAAAAAAAGGTTGGTATGCTCCTTTACTACTATGCACAGCTGCACCTATTCCTGTTTCATTTGCACATAAATGTTGCTTGCTTTGGCTGACTGATATACATATATGACTATCATGCAGTTACAGGGCCTTCATGATTATTGAAGATGAACAAGACCAGACAAGTATCACTCTTATGGGAAAAGCATCAGAGGATTTTTTCCATGCAACCTGTGAGGACTTGCTGAAAAAGAGATTCTACCCTACCGAATTAGCCCTCCCTCCCGAGATCAGCTGCAAGATTGGAGGAGAATTCCTATTTGAGATAAACATCAACCAGCATGGACAGTTTTTCTTGAGGGGCACCTGTGAAAATCATGTTGTTAACAAGAAAGCAGCCACAATGAAACAACTTCAAAATGAACCTGAACCCGAACAACCCATCTTGGATACTCCTGAAAAAGGCCCTGCTCCAAAAGGAGGTGGAAACAAGAGTGTTGCAATAAAACTGTTCCTGGATGCAATCACAAAGGGGGGGAACCAGTAAGAATACATCTCTCAAATACATTCTTTTTGTGCTTTGTAACCATAATAACCATAGGATAAATCAAGATGGTCTATATTTTCAGGGATAACAAGGGAGGCAGTTCAACAACATGAGGACTGCTAGAAAACTAGTAGGTACATTCCCTATATACACTACCCAACCGTGTGAAATTTATACACTACCGGAACAAGACACATTGCCGGCGACTTAAAGTCGCCGGCCTTATTTATTTTCTCGCCGGAAATGTCATTACCGGCGACAAGTCGCCGGCAATGACGTCGCCGGAAATTTTCCGCCGGAGATAGCATTGCCGGCGACTCATTTTCACGTCGCCGGCAATGTTTGCGCCGCCGTGGCTGGAATTTGAAGACATTGCCGGCGACTTAGGTCCATGTCGCCGGCAATGTCTGGAAAAATTTTGAAAAAAAAAGTCGGTTCTGGATTGGGCCCAATTCCAGAACCTGCATTGAAAGACATAAACCGTACAAATACAACATCAACAGTATACACATAAATGTCCAACATACAGTACAAATAGCAACGATACGAAAATAAACTAGAACTACACGTCAGGGTCGAGGAACTTGCGGGTCAGGGTCGAAGAAATCCATGTACTCATTTGAACTCTGGTGGCTACCCTGGTCTTGCTGTGGCGATGACTGGTGCGGTGGTGGTGGTGGATAACTGGGGAACATAGGGACCAGGGGAGGTGTGGGGAGCGGTTGTCCGGTAGTCTGAGCCACGTACATCGTCTGCATCCAGGTGAACATTTGTGTCTGCTGCTGGATCATGAGTCGGTGTTGCTCGATCATCCCCCGGTACTCGGCATCTCTGAGTGCCTGCTGCTCGGCTATCTACCTCCTTTGCTCCTCCAACTCCCTCTGCGTCCTATGAAGCTCCGCTGCGAGGTTACGACTAGAAGTTGAACTTCTTGACCCGGTAGAGTATTCTGAAGTGTTCTTCAATAGTCCTTCGCCCGCCGAGCCCATTCCCCTACAGTAGTAGGTATTCTTTCCAGTCCCGCACGCTTTTGCCATGATCTGAGCCGCTATATGCCGATCAAGCGGATCGATCTGAGAGGCATACTGGGTGACTTCTTCCTCGGAGCAGTCAGGATGGTTATTCCGAGCTATATTCATGGTCACTTTTGTGGTCGCCTCCTCCACTCTCGCCTAATTGAAAAGTGAAAATGAATAACGTATTATCTAACAAAATAAATTAATATCGAAAAATAGTTTTATTAAAACATGGAGAGGCGAAAGACTTACCGCTTCTTCAGGGCACTGCGGATAGAACTTCTGATGAATATACACTAACGGGTTCACTTCTTGTTGTTGTTGCGCCTTACTCGACCAACCCAAATAGTTGAGTGAACCTGCATGATGGGCCCTGGTGTTTTTCAATCTATTCGCCCGGTTCGTCTTCAAAATCGCCTTGTTTGATAAACATTTGTAAAAAAATTAGTAACTAACTATTTAAATGTGATACGATACATTAGGCTTGTAAGATATGTTCAGGATGCATACCTTCGCTTTGGGGTGCTCGAAGTGGGCTATCAGCCACAGCCACTTGTACTCCCTAAACCGGAATTCGCTAGGGGTAGAACCTCGGCCTAGCTCCTTGTATAGAGTGTAGTGTGAAGAAAGCTCGTTCTTCCACTCTTTATACCTATATTAACACCAGGAAAAAAAGTTAGAGATATTAAAACACTTGATAAACAAAAATCTAACTCGATATATACTCAAATAACTCGAAGCACATCACCTCATATATAGTTGACGCTCTACCCACGTGTGAATAAGAACTTCATCCACGTCAAACCACACCTGCAATATGAATATATAAACGGTAAAATTATATATTTATTCGGACTTAATTAATAAATGTAAAATTTACGTAATGAAAATATGATTTAACTCACACTCAGTGCATTATGCACTTGCATCTTCATCTAGATAGGCACAAATTCCCAATCTGGCCAAAGCATTGGGACCTTGTCCCGCACGATCGCCCCGACCATGCTGACATATTTTCGCGTGGTGTCAAATGCCTCGATCACCTCGCCATCCTCATTGGCCCTAATGAGCGTTTTCCTTCCCCCGGTGGCCTGCTCAAGTCTCTTCCCGGTGCTGGTGCCTCTAGCCCCTTTCCGTTTTCCAGTACCATTAACGAAATTGCCTAATAATACAATGTCAACAAATTGATATCATTAATTGAACCTATCGTAAGTCTTAAGTAATAATTAAGTAATCAATCTGATGTTAAATAAAATTTACCTGCATCTTCCGTTTACTGGTTGGTGCACCTCACACTCCAAAGATACACGGGGTCGAACGGGATGAAGTTGTACGCTTCCTCTACGCTCAGGAACTCCGACCGTCGTTCAACATAAATAGGCATCCCTCTATCATCGAATTCAGGGATCACAGGAATCTCGTCGGGTAGGAAGAGACCGGACGGAGGAGATAGACGAGGCCTGGACGATGAGGCGCCAGCACCATCTACCTCAGATGATTCCCGTGAAACAGGAGTAGGCACCGGGCAAATTGGGGGCATTCGGATGGAGGGAGTTTCTGATGCCCCCGTTGACTGTCGCTCGTCTGAGGGTCTGCTGACGGAGGGACGTCTGCTGACTGAGCGTCTGTTGACTGAGGCTCGAGGCTCGACTTCCGGTGGCACGGCTCCGGATCGTGCAGCTTCCTCCTCTGCTTGCGCAGCTAGCAAGGCTTGTGTGCGAGCATTCATCATTGGCCCACTGCGCGTGTTGCTAACTGTGGCTGAGGAGGAAGCTTGACTACTGCTCCCTCCACTATTTCGGGAACCTCTCCGTTTGATGCCTGGAAGTCAATTTGCCGCAAAACCTCCTGGACACCATAATAGTCATGGATTCGGTTCTATAACAAATTGGAACCGGAACCAAATGTAACCGGAACCGGGCGGAACTGGAACTGTTTGAACCTGGAACCGTTTGGAACTGGAACCGTTTGGTTTCAAACGGTTCCGGTTACAAACAGTTCCGGTTCCAAACGGTTCCGGTTCCACGCGGTTCCGGTTTAAAACCGTTCTGGTTCCAAACCGTTCCGATTCTGATTTTTCATCTTAATTTATACGTTAAATTAACAACTATATCACCTTAATCCAAACATGTTAAATGCCGATTCCGATTTTTTACCTATTATACGTTAAATTAACAACTATATCACCTAAATTAACATATATACATACATCATTTTCGACTTAAAATTTTTCACATATATATATACATCACATATATATACATCATGTATCTTAATTAAATTTAATTTTCACATATCTCACATACATCACATATTCATCCAAATCACGCACCCTAATTTATTTTCTACATTTTTCACACATATATATACATCATGCATCTTAATTAAATTTAATTTTCATATATATATATATATATACATCACATATTCATCCAAATCACACACCCTAATTATTTTTCCACATTTTTCAAACATTACCGGTATATATATACATTGCATATAAATTAATCCAAATCACCCTAATTAAATTTAATTTCCACATACATATATATATATACATTGCCACATACGTACATACGTACATACATATATATATATATGCACAAAAATAAATAAAAATTGAGAGAGAGAGAGAGAGAGGGAGAGAGAGTGAGCTTGCATGCACCTGCCATTGACGAGTTCGAGGTGATTTTCTGGCGACGGAGGTGAGGGGAGGAGGTAGAGGAGGAGGGGAGGAGGAGAGGAGGAGGGGAGAGGAGGAAATTTCAATTTTAAATGGGGTTTTTTAGTGTAGAGAGAGGAGAAGGGAGAGGAGGTGAGGGGAGGGGAGAGGGGAGGAGAGGAGGAGAGATTTGAGGAGAGGGAGGCGGCCGGAACAGTTTGGGAGGAGGAGAGGAGGAGTTTTAGGGTTTGAGATAGTGAGAAATGAGGGAGAGCTCGAGCTGGTTCGACCATATTCAGTAAACATTGTCGGCGAGTTAGTTGCAACTCGTTGGTAATGTCATTATTTCCCGAAGAATATCCGACTACGATTTCCGACTACGATTTCCAACACGATTTCTGACAACAATTTCCGACTACGATTTCCGACTACGATTTCCGACTACGATTTCCGACTACAATTTCAGACTACAATTTCCGACTACAATTTTCGACTACGATTTCCGACTACGATTTCCAACACCATTTCCGACTACGTACAACTACAATTTCTGACTACGATTTCCGACAACAATTTCCGACTACAATTTCTGACTACATCATTAACGTACTAAGGATGATAATCGTAATCATCTTCATCACTTGAGTCTGACTCGGTTTCATAGGTAACCTCTGGCAATATGTGCCGCTCCTCGTCATCTGAATCAGCGTCAAATTCATATGGATTAACATCGAGAAGTTCTGCTCCAGTAATTTGAACCACACTCCCAGATCTCACATTATTAAGGTGAATCGTAGATGATTCCGGAATGTCAAAAGCGTTCGGCTCTTAGTATGCAGTAACTTCCTCATCATCTGCGGTCTCACCGAGTGTGGCAGCACTGTATATGTTTCTATGAGCAACATGGTTAACCACCTTCCACGGGACTTTGTTAAGAAGATCGTCAAGGTAAAACACTTGTTTTACTGATGAGGCAAGAACGAAAGGGTCATCTTCATACCAGCTAGTAGCAGTATTCACCGAAAATGTTCCGTACTGATCGGTTCTTGTGTTCTCCGGGCTAGTATCAAACCATCTACACTTGAACAAGTGGACTTTCATGCGGTTCCCATAAATTAGTTCAACAACTGAATGAAGGACACCGTAATAGTCAACGCCATCCTGCCCACCATGGACCATCACCCCACAATTCTGTGTTTTCAGTCGGTCGTCTCGATTTTCACATATAAATTTCACGCCATTGACCTGACACATCGAGTAAACTTTTGAAGCTATCGGTTTCATCGTCAGGACCCTCAATTCGTTTGACCACTCTGGGTAACCATCATTTGCTACATGGTTCATCTAAAAATGATAAGAAATACGTACACAAGAAATTATGAACATAGAAACCACAAAACCACGTACGTACACACATGCTATATAAGGATATATATAAAAATAGACATATACACATATATCCTTACCCATTGACCAAAGTAGTTTGCAAACGTCCTGTTGTGGTAATCAACATTTCCGGCAATAGCAGGGCAGTGAAGATGATAGTTTTTCCAATATTGTACTTCTTGAAAGTTAATCAGTACCGACCAGTGGGCAATGGCTACCTCATTTCCATCCAACTTGTACGACTTTGGCAAGCTTCCCTGTACTACCACGCCATTGGAGATGATAGAAAGGTTGAACTGGGGTTCATCTATCGGCATCTGTTGTTGGGGGTCCTCAAGCGCTCCCAAGTACACTTTGGTGTACGTTACACACTCGTGCGCAACATATGCTTCAACGATACACCCTTTAGGTGCATATTTATTCTTCACATAGTCCTTGTAGGCTCCCAATTGTCTACAAGTTAACAAGTGCATGTTAACTTACGTAACCATAATCACGCATTTACATATAAAAACATAGGCAAACCAAATGTATGAATCATTTGTACCTTTCCATGGGATACATCCAAGTGTAGTGTACGGGACCGGTAAGCAACAATTGTTCGGGAAGATGGATCATCAGGTGAGGCATGATGTCGAAAAAATTTGGGGGAAATATCCTCTCAAGCTTGCACATGATAAAAATGATGTCATCTTGCATCTCCCTGAGATCTGATTTTTTAACTTCCCTGGTGCATAACTTCTGAAAGAATCTTGACAATGCCACCAACGGCTCCACCACCTCTTTGGGCAGGTACCCTCGAATGAAAATAGGGAAAAGGCGTTGAAGCAGTACATGGCAGTCATGACTCTTTAATCCGTACATCTTATTGTCCCGGAAGTTAACACACTTGCTTATATTTCCTGCATAGCCATAAGGATACCTGCATATATATACATAGCCATAGGCAACAATTATATTTCTCGCATATAACCATAATCCGGTAAAAATTTAAGGCCAATTTCCTGCATAGCCATAAGAATATATACCTGACATTACTCAGCCACCGAAAAATTTCATGCTTATGCTTCGGCTTGACGGTGTAAGGAGCTTGCGGCATTTTTCTCTTACCATCTCTTAACCACAAATGTTTCCGCAGTCCCATAGCTTTCAGATCAATGCGTGCCTTAGGGATGTCTTTTGTTTTCCCCTCCAAGTTAAGAACTGTGCTCACCACACTTTCACACACATTATTCTCTATGTGCATGACATCTAGGTAGTGTCTGATAGGCAACCTGGGCCAGAAGGGGAGTTCCCAGAATATGCTCTTGTGTGTCCAAAACTTATACCTTTCGGGCTTGTCTGGAATTGACGCCACTATGTCAGGATGATTGCTCAGCTGGCCAAAATCATATTCATTCAACACTTCCAAAATTTCTTCCCCTGTCCATCGCCTGGGTGCCACACCTGTTTCCACAGTCCCATCAAACGCGTCTGGATCCTACCTAAATGGGTGATCATATGGAAGCCAACAACGGTGACGCATCTGAACAATTTTACTGCAATGAGGACTGCAACAATCAACCATCATGCACTCTGAACAAGCCCTGTAACCCCTGGTAACATTGCCCGACAACATACCGTAAGTGGGGTGGCCACACTCACTCAGGTACTTAAGCTCCTCAATCCAAGGCCTCAAATACACATCGAGACACTTTCCTGGATCATGCACATCCATGGTGGAAGGTTGTACGGTACCAAAATAACTGGCCATATACTGTATTGAAGACTCATGTTGCCAAAAGGGTTGAATCCGTCAGATGAGACCCCTAGCCAAACATTTCGGACCTCTGCTGCAAAATGATCAAACTCCCTGACCATGTGCTTCCAAGCCTCTCCGTCGGAAGGGTGTATAAGGGTGTCATCGTCAGGCAAATTGCTCTCAGCCCACCATCTCATTGCTTCGGCCGTGAAAGAACACATGAACAACCGCTCCAGCCTATCCATAAGCGGGAAATATCGAAGTATCTTCACAGCTTTCTTGTTGCCTGCAGGAGTTAACTTATACCTTTCTGTAAAACATACCGGGCAGGCTTCAAGGTCTTCAAGATCTTTTTGCCAGAAGAGAATACAATCATATCTGCATGCATGGATTTTGATGTAGGAAAGCCCAAGATCTTTCAGGATATGTCGCACCTTATTATGAGTGGTAGGAAGACGGTGACCGGGTGGCAGTAGCGAAGCAGTCCATTTCAGCCAAGAATCAACAGCTTTGACAGACATTTTGTTCTCCATTTTGAGCTACATCACTCCCATCACACTTTCAAGAACAGTCTTACTACAGCCTTCGTACAACGGAGTCTGTTGCAATGCAATCAGGTTGTTGTACTTGTCCATACCGCTTGTGTTGACATGAGCTCCAGGTAATGGCTCGACTGGCTCAATATGGGGGAAACCCTCAACGACGGGAGGAACATTTGGTGCTTCATCAGCAAATACACCGCTCTCATGAGGAAACATATCATTGATTAAAATCGATGTTGGATCATAGGATGGACTGCCCCTCTCAGCAAAATCTCCATGATCATAGCGTAGACTGGCCCTCTCACCAAATTGTCCATGATCATGCGGACCCGCTAACGATGTTTCACCGTGATAAATCCAACAAGTGTACTTATCCCAAAACCCGTATTTACTCAGGTGCTTCTGGACTTTATCAATGGGAAAACGAAATCGATCGCTACGACACTTACATTCTTTACACGGGCAATAATGAAGTGTAGTGTCTCCACAATTAGCCTTCACAAAATTCACAAAATTCCTAATTCCCTGGTGATATCTCACATTCCATCTTTCGAGGCTCATCCAACTCTTGTCCATCCTAAAAATTCTAACAATTTTACGTATTATATATACACACATTCACTACTAATAATCGACGCGATATCTCAATTCAACTCTAATTAAATCAACACATGCATGCATATATATATATATATCGATCTAATTAATTAGATCGATCAACACACACATATATATATACATACACATATACGTATATATACATGTACCTATATATATATAGCTTCCCGAGTTTTCGAGTTTTCGACGCGCGCCTTAATTTTGACAATACGTACCGATCGATCGATTTCTGAGCGTTTTCCTTCTTTCGATTTCACCTGATTTTTTTCAATCCAAATGAATGAGCTGCTGCGATCTGTATCTAATATAAGAGGCATTACCGGCGATTCATTAAATCGCCGGAAATGGAGACATTGCCGGCGAAATTCCGCCGAAAAGTGGTTGGCTTGACATTGCCGGCGACGGCGTAGGTCGCCGGTAATGTTGCAACATTACCGGCGGCTTTTCGGACACATTACCGGCGACGGAGTAAGTCGCCGGTAATGGTGAACATTACCGGCGACTTTCCCGGTCGCCGGCCTTGTTTTTCGAAAAATCGCTGGTAATGTTGTAAAACGTGGTAGTGATAAGCCAAATGGATAAATTTTCAGCTTTCTTTTTCTTGATTTGTGATGCTGGTATGTTAAGGAAAAGAAAAGATAGGTGAACTTGCATACCTGCCTTGCTATATAAATGACAAAACCAATATGACAGTAATAAAAAAAGGACTAGGAATTATCTATGGCCATATCAATAATATGTTTTAGTACATGTATAAACATACTTGATTAGTTGCTCTTTTTATTTACTGTCGTGTGTTTTTGTACTCTCAGTCTTGGTGTAAATACGATGAGGAATTGACTTTTGTTGGAAATGAGGCTATTTTGCATGGGAAGTTTGTGGAGTACGCCAGTTTCTTCAATTACTTATCTTGCTTAGTTAAATGGATGTTAGTACATCCAGGTTTGTTATTCTAAATGCAAGTAATCAGCTAATGTTGTGATCAAGAATCTGATCTTGATCTGGAGATTAGCTATTTTGTATATTCCATTATGTAATCAATTCCTCACGTTTATGTTAGTTTGTAATATAGATAATGAATGTACATTTCTATGTTAAAATCATTTCCACCTGCGCCTCGCGCGGGGCTTCCCTCCTAGTTATTAATATTGTTGGGGTTGTATATGGATTCAGGTCTTAACATATCAACCATGACATCTATCAACATTACCCCCAATGTATGCTCAGAAATGTGTCCAAGCCTGGATTCACCAGTTTGATTGTTAAGTTCAAATCTCGTCTTGGATCTGTCAAATCTGTTTCCAAAGCATTTGGCCTGAGAGCATCTGCCTCCCGAACATCTATGGCAGTTTACAAAGTTAAGCTGATTCCGCCAGATGATGAGGAGAACGAGTTTGATGCTCCAAACGACTGTTACATCTTGGATTCAGCTGAGAATGCAGGAGTTGAGCTGCCCTACTCTTGCAGGGAAGATGGAAGCAGGTGCAGTGGATCAGTCTGATGGTTCCTTTCTCGATGACAACCAAATGAAGGAGGGTTATTTGCTGACCTGCATCTCATACCCATCTGCAGACTGTGATCCACACAAGGAAAGTGAACTGTATTAGGTGCTCGATTGTTTGAATTTAGTATCATGAAATCTTAGTCCGAACTTAAGATTCTTCTACAGAAACCCTAGTACAGAGAGTTTATTCACTTTTGGTCGCACCTCAGTATTAACACAAAACCCTAGTTTCTTCATAAATCCAAGCCCAAATTGTCACATCTTCATGGCTTCTAACTCTATTGTCTCGGTTACTGTGTACTTTGCTGCCTTTCGGAGGTTGGCTGATGGAGGGGACACCGTGATTTGAACAAACTTATGCCTTTGTTACTCAATAATCTTTCCCGGGGTTGGATTTTGGATCCAGGTGGTCTTGGTGATTGAAGTTATGACTATTGAGTATTTATTGCTGTATCTTCTTCATTACATTCTATGATGGGTATGATTATTTATGTGCTGTGAAAACCATACTTTTAGTGCCTTGGAGAGCAGTTCATTTCGTATTTGGCAGGGGCTGGTGACGATTTTTCAGCTACTATGTTGCCTTTCACAAAACGAGATCTTCCTCGCACATCCATGTAAAGATCATAACAAGTGATTCTTTCTTCTTTTTTGGTAATTATCTTTGGGATGTTGCTTCTTCATCTTCAGGAGCTACTGTAGTTTTGTTAATGGGTGTTTGTCATGAGCCTGACTGTAATGTAGTCTTAGTCGATGGTATCTAGGTTCTGTCTTCTTTAGAGGCATGGTAACTTGCCTATTTTGGGCGTTCAGTTTAGCTACTTTAATAGAACTATGAGAACTTAAAAGTTTAATAATGATTCTCATTAAAGCTTTGTGGTGTCTGGTGTGATGTCACAATACAATGTTTTGCTTTTCATAAGCACAGATCACAGACCACATAATGAACGTAATCAAGTTGAGCATTATCTATGTTTCTCCATTCCTCTGTTTTGTTCTGCCTTTCGTTCTGCTGCTGCCTTCATTTTCTTTTGAGCTCATTGCTGTACTGCTACATTACCTCTGATAGGTTATTCTCTAGTGCCCTTACCAGGTTCTCAAAGTAGTTATTAGCCATGGCGGTGAGTCCAGCAAGCTTCTGTTTGAAATGGATAAATTCTTCAGACAGATTATCTCGTGTTGGGGTATCTTCATCGAGGAATGGTTGTAACTCCTTCTCTGCACAACCATGGAGCTTTTCCAAGGCCATCTCTGCCTCGCCTTGCACGAACTCAAAGAACTTTTTCTTAACAGTTTCATTATCAGGTATGTAGTACCCATAAGCATAGGTCCATTTCAGCACTCTCCTACACTCAATAATCTGTTGCCAGGCAACCAATAAGAAGGAGAACTCCGAACTGTTTACGCTGGTGCCCTGTTTCAGTCTCACCACCTCCATGTTCACAGTCTCCATTTGATGTAAATCCTCAAGAGCTTTTTGCCTCGACTGATGATTGCTCTGCCAGCGCTCGAAATAATGTGTGTACTTCTCCAACGAATGCTTCGCCATCAGTCTTGTATTCTCTGCCTCATCAAGAGTTCCCTCGTCCTTAGCTTTCTGATGGCGGTTACAAGCATAGTAACCACCTGTTGACGAACTATGCTCCTTCCAAGGACCGAGGCAGAGCCAGCAAAAGTGAAACCTACAGGGTTCTCTGCATTTCATGTGCATACACCCGTCATTCTTCTCAATCGGTCGATGGCACTTTGGACATGGCTTGGAGTTGGCTAATATCCAATTAGTATTCTCAGCCTCAGAACTGTTCTTCAGTATCCACTCACTCACTGTCTTACAGCCCACAGGCCGGTGCGTTTCCTCGGTACAATTCCAGCAAGATGCATACTCGCAGAGGCAACGGACATCATAGTTTTCGTTATCACCATCATAACTAAGAGCATATTCGCAACCAGGAGCAGGACACCACTTGGTGTCCTTGCTGGCTTCGACATAAGACCTACGCAGGTAATAGGAGTACTTTTCCCGTTCCTCCTCGGATTCAGCAAATGCAGCAATCATGTCTTCGTCAATAGACACACGACAAGCAGGGTCAGGACATTTTAGCAACAGACACCCCGGACCGTCGCCAATGGATATTCTGATGTAGCTTCTCCAGCATTCACCGCAAAAAAGATGACCACAGCCAGCCGAATTCATCTTTATACTTGGAGACTCTTCAAGGCAGATCCTACACCTGACTGCTGCTCTCGGCTCCTTCGGCACTAATGGCCCAGATGAAGGTAACAATCCCACAGCTTCTCGGACTTTATCTTCGTCTCCAAACCATGCATCGTTGGCCGAGTTTACATTCCAGTCATAGTAGCGAAGCAAGAGCGATGAGGCGGCTTTGGAGAGAGAAAGAACAGAGGCTATACTGGTGATAGCCTCTTCCTTCCGTTCATTGATATCTGACTCGTTCAAGATCTTATAACTGTTCTGCTTAGGCCGATGAGCCTCCCTATCATCATCCATGGCTCCGTAATCATCGTCGTCGTCATCGATATCTGACTCGTTCAACGCCTTGTACTTGTTCTTCTTACGGGGAAGAGACTCTACCTCCTCCTCCTCCACCTCCTCGTCCAGGAGGTCATCGTCGTTATCGTTTCTGTAGTAGTCGGTCTCTTCTCCCTCGGATTCCATTAGAAGAAACCAAATAATAAAGCAAACTTTGTCCAACGACCTAGATGAACTAGACAACTAGTGAGAAGCGCCCTTATATAGACTAAAGAAAATGTAGGAAATTGTTCCATATAAGGATAGGAATCCCTATAGACTAGAAATTCCAAACCCTAGCCTAAACACAAATTGCTATCATGTGCGTGATAGGACTTACAGTAACCGAGTAACGTAACCAAATTGCATTAGGTTAAAATTTTACCTTATAATCCAGAAGAAAACGGAGCGATTTTCCTCATCTTTGGCAAGTCGATCATCTTGAACATCTCGATCGTACATACTATAAGAGGTCTGCCCTCTCTCTTCATATTTCTCTCCATCTCTAACGAGTTTCATTGTGTTTTCGGATTGAAATTAAATTTTGGTATTGAGTTTCATAACTGTGTCGGAAGTTGAAAGCCTATATTAGAAATCTAAGGGACTGTTTGGTATTACTTTTGAAAATACTTTCAAACTTTAAAAAGTAGTTTTATCAATTTCATGGTGTTTGTTATAATCGAAAGTGCTTTGAGATAATTTAGAGAATCACTTATATACGTCTTAAAAATGATTTTTAGGAAGCAGAGGAAATGTGCTTTCTCTTGAAAATAATTTATACAGAAAGCACTAATATATGAAAATTACTTTGAGAATCAGGCACGAAATGAAATTGTGTATCAGATATCTGCATATTAAGTTATAGGGTTTTAGAGATAATTTTAATTCAAACCGGTGCAATCGAAACCGTAGACATGAAAGTGTACGTGTTTGTTTAATAGTTTCCCTTGTTGATTTTCCGTCTGCATTTGCAAAGTTTGCAATTTGCTTCACCCAACTCCTCAACATAGCAGCCCTTAGTAGCTTTTCATTGTGTTACCGAGAGTAAAAGTGTCCCACGACTTCCTCTTCTCACAACTGACTCGTAAACCCTAGCTCATTGCCTAGTTGCCGTCTCCGACCTCAGTCCGCCATTGCAGACTACCTTTCACAACTTTCTCCACCGATCTCCTACCCCACTCCCTTTTGGATCTTGTTGCCTTGATATTTTTCAACTCTAATCCTTCTCTTTCCCGAACCCTGATTTCTAGTTTCTAGTTTTCTTTCTTCTCCTTTCCCAAACCCTACTGTTCTTTGATTCATCGTTCATGAAACCTAACTGTCTTCATCGTCCTCCATTCTCCTTTGATCTATTGAGTGGGGCAAAGCAGGAGGAAGATGAATATTGTTTTGCAGTGATGAAGCTATTCTCTCCGACCTCTATTTTGGCCATGAGAGCTAATTCGATCAAATACATGATGATCCGGCAATGGAAGGAATCCAAAGGTTCTTGCGCTATTTCCATTTAAAGCGTGAATCCGAAGATTGCTTCTTGCACTACCAGAAAACTGCACTTAGGCGACGAAGAATTTTCGTCGCCTAAGTGGAGTTTTTTGTCACCTAAAGTTCGTCGTTTAATAATTGTAGCATAAGAACTTAATGACGAAACCTTTTTTTTTCGTCGTCTAAGTACGTAGTCACTTAGACGACGAAAAAAACTTCGTCCCTTATGTTTTTGGATGACGAAAAATTAATGAAAAAGTGACGAAATTTTTTGTCGTTTTAGTGAGAACATAGACGATGAAACAAACAATTCGTTGCCTAAGTTAAACCATTTGGATGACGAAATTTTATGTTTTTAGTTGCCTAAGTGTTGAATTTTTCTTTAAAAAATAAAAATAAATAAATAATCCACTTAGTCGACGAAAATTTTTCGTCGTCTAAGTGGTTGAATTAAATAAAAAATAAAAAAAATAAACAACTTAGACGACGAAAGTACTTGTTTCATCTTTTAGTGTTTTTTTTTAAATAAATAAATAAATAAAATTAATTATCGTAATTAAATAATAAATTATTAATTAATTCAAAATTTGTAATTAATAAATAATTTAATGATGATGGTGGTGGTGGCAGCAGCATTTGTGTGGTGGTGGTGCCGAGGTGGTGTCGTGGTGGAGGTGATTTTGGTGCTGGTGCTGGTGCTGGTGTAGGTGCCAAGGTGGTGGTATCGTGGTGGTGGTGGTGTGTAAGGTTGGAGAGAGAGAGAGATTTGAGAGATTATGAAAAATAGGGCATAGATTTTTTTTTATAGATGACCACTTAGGCGACAAAATAAACAAGTTTCGTTGAATTTTTGGTAAAAAAATTTGGCGAAAAAAATTACCGCAAAAAATTTGTATATAGGCGACGAAACCAACATGTTTTGTCGCCCAAGTGATTAAAAAAAAGTAAAAAATAAAATAAATTTCACTTGGGTGAGGAAACCTATTATTTTCGTCGCCCAAGAGAATTTTTTTTAAATAAATATAAAATAAATTTCACTTAAGCGAGAAAAATAAATAGTTTCGTTGCCTAAGTGAAATTTATTTTTAGTTTTTATTTTATTTTATTTAAAATAAAAAATAAATTTCACTTAAGCGACGAAACTATTTATTTTCCTCGCTTATATATGTGAATTTTTTTAGTCATTTTATTTTATTTTAAAAAAAATAAAATTAATTCACTTAGATGATGAAACTAATAGGTTTCATTGCCTAACTGAATTATTTTTTAAAAATATGTGAAAATTAATTTTGAGCAGTTGCTTAAAAATCATCAAAAATCAAACGTCAGATGTAATAATTACATTTATACAATATTGTACAAAAAAATTCAACCTAATTCGGATTAGTTTAGGATTCAATCGAATGAATTTAGTGATTATCAAAAAATAGTTGAAAGACGAAAACTATAGTAAAAAATAATTCGTAAACCCGTTTTCGAAATTACAGGTGTTTGTCTTGTCGTAAAAACTTAATTTATCAACTAAATAAAAATCAATTGAAATTTGACATAAAAAATTTATTTAAAACTAAAAACTTGTTATATATCTACTAATGTTGTATAACTTAAATGTTCATATGTCTATATTCACTCCACATCAATATTAACGAAATTGAATTTGGACAAAACAACCGTTGGGTGTATTCATCATAACATAATATATAAGTGGACAAATTTTTCTGTAAATACGAAGTTTGTTAAGGTTTTGATCGGCGTAGTCAACCATAAAACTGAAATTTCAACGAAACGGAAATGTTAATATACGAATCTTCGTAACTCCGTTTTTCAAATTGTCGACACTTACAATCCAAGAATTATTTACTCTATGCCGTCAACAAAACAAATATGTTTTTTAAGATGATATACATGGTCGTGCTCTTAGAGGTCAGATTGTGAAACTCTACTTAGACGATGAAAGTGGTTGAATTTCGTTGCCTAAGACTTTCCAAGTTGAGGGGAAAGGGTTTAAGATTTAGGGTATAGGGTTAGGGTTTAGGTTTAGGTTTAGGATATGTTCTTAGACGATGAAATAAAAATATTCGTCGTCTAAGTTTGCACTTAGACGACCAATTCTGTTTCCGTTGTCTAAGTAGGTCTAGGAAGACAAAGATATTTTTGTCATCTAAGATATTATACTAAGATGACAAATTCTATTTTTCGTCGTCTAAGTCAGTTCTTAGACGACGAATTATTATTTTTGATCATCTAAGACATTTCTTAGGTGACGAAAATCAATTTTGTCGTCTAAAGTCAGCCTAGACGACGAAATTGTCTCTTGGCCGAAGAATTTTTTTCGTCGTCTAAGTCTGATTTTCTGGTAGTGTTGGTGTAGTTTCGTGATGAGGGAGCGTTTAAGCGAGCAGTCAACCATAGTCCTTTGTTCTATGAGGATACAACAGTTGTGGTTCAAGAGTTTGACGGGTTCCAGCCAGTGGAATCACTCATGATTAACAAGGTCAAGGCTTGGGCCAAGTTTGAGTTCAAAGAAGGAGCTTTGCATGATGAGGCACCATCCTTGGAATTGTTGGAGACCCTGGCTAGTCAGATAGGTACTTATGTGGACTATGATAAAGTACGTCTGGATGAAGATGCAGAAATTCGTTTACTTGTGAAAGTGGACCCGAGTAAGCCTCTAGTGACTCACTTCAAGGTGCCGGTAAAGGCCAAGGCTTGGCTGGAATGTCAAGTTGAATACCTGACATTGAAAGGAGCGTATCTGCATGGGATGTGGAACCTATGGCCATCTAATGCAGCGGTGTCTGATCCGATATGTCAAGCTCGAACCTGAGTTGGAGGCCTAGGGCCAGTATCGAGTAGAGGAGAGAATGTGATGGCTGCGGAATGAGATCCTAGTGTACTCTGGACCGTGTGGATGTGTTGGCGACCTCCAGGAAGAAGTGATAAACACTTGGGATAGTGATGTAGCAATGGCGTCCCAAGAATGCGCGAGAATACAGTGCTAGATGGCAAAGGACCCAAGGCCCCAGTATAGCATCACTACTCAGCAACAACTAGCTTTTTACAATTGGTTATGTCAAGAGATTGAGGATGCGGAAGAATCTACTATTGGAAGTAAGGTGCAGTGTGTGGATCCAGGGGCTTTAACCACTATGTAGAAAGGGCCCCTAGCTAACTAAGGAGTGGAGCAACCTAAATTTTGAAGCCCTCTCATGTTACTCTGGTTTGTTAGTCTAGGTTCATTGTGTATTATGATGTTATCTAGTATAGGTGTACTTTAGGACTTCTCCCTTTAGCGTGCCAGGTAATCCGGTGGAGTTCTGTATTCTTATCACAAGTTCCGAGTAGATATAAAATTTGTGCCCTTTCAAAAAAACATTAGTTTCCCTTGTTGTTACATTGCAGAGGTGACACAATTTTATCATCATCAAATTCTACCTAATGCTAGAAATGGGCTCTATATTATTTGTGTCAATTGAGAACTTTTTTTTGAAAGTGAAACGTTAGAAATTTATTAATAATAGAGGTCATTACAATCAAGTAAACCTGTCCCGCATAAAGTTAGGTATGCCGTGGAATCTATATAGGACCCTTGTATTTCGAATGGCTCATTTAGCAAGCTTATTCGCAACTATATTAGCCTCACGGCCTAAGTGAACAAAGTTAGACCCTGGTAAAAGTCGAAAGTCCATATAAAGGTCCTCGCAGGATTCCCGGAACATACTGGAGATAGTACTAGGATCCGCAACTGCCTTGACCACTGATAAGCAATCAGAACTAATCTGAACAGGGTTGTATCCAATCTGATATGCCATGTGGATAGCCCGCCAAGTTGCCTTAATCTCCACTGCCAATGTCGAATACACCCTATCAATCCGGCTTGCAGCTGCAAACACAAATTTGCCCTCCGAATCTCGAACAATTATGCATATACCACCTCTCTGGCTAGAGGAATCGAAGTCTCCATTAATGCACATGCAATAATGACCCACCGATGGTCTAGACCATGTTTGAAAAACTCTGGCTGGGCAGTCAGGAGTCTTATGCATGAGCACATATCTATCATGCCAAGCTCCTGCCAACACCCTTAGAGTCTGTTCATGAAACAACTTCTGGTTCCACAGTTTGTCATTCTGTCCCTTCTATATGAACCAGATCATAACCACTAACCTGGAAAAACACATCCATCGGTAGGCCCATCGAGCACGCCACAATCCACTCCCTGAAAGTGTCCACTGTCCCACCCACACCCGTAGTGATGGGTTGGATAATGGTCTGTCATGCATTGCAATCCCGAAAGAGGTAAAGCTCAGTCTCAGCCTCCTGCTCACTGAGAAGACATATATCGTTAACATCCACAGGTTGGCCCTGCATATGTGGACCCAGTAGGTAGGTATCCATGGTAAGCCCTTCACAAACATATCCTAGCCATTGGTGCTACCCTAGTCCGCCATAAACACTTCCAGAAATTCCTCCACTGGTGTTGTACAATTAAGTAAGGGAGGACAATTTGGTCCCTGGCTACTCAATATTCACTACTTACAATATACTCTCCATTCGAAGTGTAGTACCACACTAATCAATCCATATAAGGCATGTGACTCAATGACATAGAAAGAACAACAGATATACCATCATGTGGCAAGTACCTATGTAAAACCTCTTGATCCTAGGTCCTCTGTGGTGTAATAAACTGAGAAACTCGGTCAATCGTTATAGGAAACCGAAGATTGGCCATAATGAAAGAAGGACTTGACACCTACCCATCCTGCCATATCTGAATCTACCTTCCATCTCCCACCTACCATCATGACCCTCTGTCCAAGACCTCTCTCACATGCATAAATCTACCCCATGTAAAAGAAGGTGAACCTCCAACTCGAGCTTCCCATATGGACCCATTTGGGAAAAACTGGGCTTTAAGGACCTTGGCTACCACTGAATCAAGTTGTTGAATAATTCTTCAAACCTGCTTAGCCAATATAGAATGGTTAAAATCATAAAGGTTTCAGAACCCGAGACCACCCTCTTCCTTCGGCTTACACATGGCATCCCAAGTAAACCAATGAATCTGCCTCTTCTCCGCTGTATCCCTCTGGGGGGAGGGGATGGGAGGAGAGAATTTGCACACATTTTCTGTAGCTCCTCACACATAGTTTTTGGCAGCAAAAAACAAGTCACAGTATAACTCGGTAAAGTCTGTGCCACCACTTTGGTCAACAATTCCCTACCTGCCCCACTCAATAAGGATCTTTCCTCAAAGCCTATATAGCAACGTGTCTTTGATGTAAGCAAAGGTCTCCTTCTTCTTTGCTCCAATATGTGTCGGCAGCCCAAGGTCTGCTTATGATAAGACACCAACTTCATCCTTAAGGTCTTTGCAAACTCATCCTGAAACACATGTGCCAGATTCTGGCTAAAGCACACACTACTCTTAGAGTAATTTATAGATTGGCCCGATACCAATTCATAAACCTGTAAAATCTCCTTTACGTTATGGAAAGCCTGTATATTAGTTTGAGAAAATATCAAACTGTCATCAGCGAACACCAGATGAGACAACCTAGGAGCTCCAGGGCAAACCCCAATACCCTCTAGTGTCTTGTTCTGCTGAGCCCTGTATAGTAGTGCAGACAAACCTTCTGTACATAGCAGAAACAAGTATGGAGGTAGTGGATCACCCTGCCACAATCCCCAAATAGGAGTGACATGCCCCCTCGGGTAACCATTAATCAAAAAGCATACTTGACCGAGTTCACACATGCCATAATGTTGGTCACCCACACCGAAGGGAATCCTAATTTCCTTATAATCGCCTCCCAATACCTCTACTCCATCCGGTCATACGCCATACTCACATCCAACTTTAAAGTCATTTGGTATTTCTGCCCACTCTTCTTGGACCACAAGTAATGAGCGACCTCATTTTCCACCAGTTTGTTATCCGTGATCAAATAGCCCGGAATGAAAGCAGTTTGGCACGAATTAATGATGTGTTGGAGCAACGATTTTAGTCTATTCACCAATACATTGGAAGCAATTATATACACCACATTACACAAAGCAATCAATCTGTAATCCATGATCTTACCCAAGTTCAGAACCTTCGGTATAAGCTGAATGTTGGTAAAGTTCACCGAAGATAGCATTTTCCCCAATTGCAAAGCATCCTGCACTGCCTTAATCATATCTCCACCCACAATATCCCAATATTTTTGAAAGAATAAAGGAGGCATACTGTCCGGGCCCGGTACCTTCAAAGAATGCATCTGGAACAAAGTGACCCGAATCTTGTTGGCATTATAGGGGAGAAAAAGTATCTGCCCCTTTTTCTCAGTCTTGACCGGCTTGACAAAATTTGTCACAACCTCTAATTGCTCCTCTAAAATCCCTGTCAAGGTGAACAAACCCGAGTAGTAGTCAACCATGACCAATTCAATGCCATCTGGGGTTTCCTGCCAAACATCATGACTATCAAACAAACCCGAAAGATGGTTCTTCCTCTTTCGATTTGTGGCCTTTTGATGGAAGTACTTCGAGTTCTCATCAGCATCCTTCATATGCTTATTTATAGCCTGCTATTTCCAATACAATTCCTCCTATGTTAGCAAGGTTTCCTGCCTCTCATACTACTATTTCCTTTCCTCAACTCTGTTCGGGTCAAAGGCTTGAGCATTAAACTCCTCAAGCTTGCTCAGTATCTCCTTTAGCTCATCCTTCCTAGCTCCAAATATGGCATTTGCACAATCCTTGAGACCAAAGTGCGCATACTTGATCTTTTTATTTAAATTGTCAAAGTTGGTTGAATTCGAGTGAAAATCATTGTATTTATTAAGGCAAGTTGGTAGACGCGAGAAATGTCGAAATCAAAGTTACGACGGAAAAGTTCTGGTCAGCGGAAGTTTGACGAAACGTGCAAATATAAATATGAGTTTCCATTTCAGGAAATAGTAATTTTTCAGTTTGGTCATTCAGGTTTGACCAGCGTTGACCCTTCTCCCCTGCGAAAATCGACGCCGAGAAGCTCACCGAGGACATGACTCCTTTCGGCCACCTCCGACTTGGATTCCAATTGGAATCGACTCGCCTCATCACCTTCTACCTATTGCTGGGTTCGAATTAGATGACTGATGGTTGTGGGAAGAGAATCAACGACGAGAAATTTCTAGGAATTTTGGGTGTGGTTCGCCACCATCTCTAGCGAGGTCTCCGGCTACAATATAGGTATGGTTTGAATCCTCTTGGCTGGTAGGTTGTGGATATGCATTGGAGTTCTTGGTTGCAGGTTCGAATTGAGGAAATCGAATTGATTTCCTCCAATTCCGTTCGGCCTCTATCTTGAGCGGTGATTTTCAGTGAATTGGACGGCGAGGCTAGAGGGGTTTTGTTCCCCTCTCCTCCCTGAGTCTTTTGGTACCGGCCTCGAGTCCTGAAGTAGCTCGACAGCGGAGATCAGTGTCAGAATGTATTTCTGGAAATTTTGGGTCAGTAGGCTTTCATGCCGTTTTTTCCAGTCACTTGTTGGCCTAATTGGGCATGGCTGTAGTTTAGTAGTATGTTGGGCTCTTTTTGAGAGTTCCAACGGTGTATTAAGCTTTTATATCGGCGGCAGTTGCAGGCAGTGGCGCGTGGGCGACACGCATCACCGTCTGTGGCAGTACGTTGGCTGGAATAATATTTTTCAAAATGGGTTATGTTATATGTCATTAGGTTTGTATCGACGATGCGAACATAGTCATGAGGTTAATTTTCCGTTTAGGCTTTGTCGACCCAGTGGGTGAGCGGTGGTGATGATGGTTTCCACCAGTGGTGGTGCGACTGACGAAGAAATTTGATTTGTCATCTGTGTTTACAATCGCTTCATCGTAATGAATTTGTCGAGTTGTTTTATTTGACTATATTAGTCAAAGTTGATTTCAGATCGAGTACTGCCTCGATTTACATGTTTATTTTTTTTTGACGATTTTCGATAAGGGTCGGGTCATCACACAAAGTGCCCGACCAAAAATTCCCACTCGTTGACTCTTTTCGTCTATAACTCTTGTGGGACATGCGAGGTTGTGTGTTCTTTGTAGTGCTTGTGCAGATCGTACATTCAATTCTTGTAAATGCGGGTAGCCGTGTCCTCTACGAATTCCCACATCTCTTGTCTTCCTTCATAATCAAATTGTACGTAGAAAAAAATAAATAAAATCATATACCCCAGGCCTCTATGATTTAAATTAATTATGAAATTAAATAAAATTAAATAGACCATATTACCGAGAGTTCGCGGTTCACCCTGAACTTTTCGATTCACCCAAGAAGAGGCAATCATATGTATGTTGTTCCGTATGATTGATCTGATGGTGTACGAGCACAAACTGCTCAGTTCCAGCGTTGGAGGGTCTCTAGTGAACTTGTCAAACGATACCTCGATCTTCTTCCCCGTTGACTTTACTATCCGCTCGGCTATAGTTCCCTTTTAAAAGTCCTCGATTGGTTTTGGGGACTGGGGGGTTGAGGGGTCCCTCCTATTAACTTTGTGTCGAGTGCTATAGCAAACCGAATCGTTGACGGATTCTTGGGGACCTTATGACGCCACCGCCGAAGTAGAAAAAATTCCGCCGAAGCATTCAGTATCGTCTGAGAAGCCATTGGAGCCGTAACGGTCTCCTTTAAGGTTTGACCCTAACCCAACTGTCGTCCAATGGATTGAAATTCGGCAACCTTGTCTTGTGCAGTGTGCTTCTTCCTACCACCAGTCATCTTAATTAAGCTGCACGACATCAAAAATTAACAACATTTACTTAACAAAACCATATTCGTCAAAACACATCCATAATAAAAAAAACATAATTTTCATCTAATATGGAGATGATTCAACTTGAAATATAATCCAAAAAATCCTAATTAAGCCTAAATTATACAGTAGAGAGAGGGGGGGGGGGATTAGACCAAGAGAGAGTGGTGGAAAGAGGAGTGCTGGAGGCGGTAGAGTGTCGTCTCGATAGAGGCGGTGGAGTGTCATCTCGGTGGAGGCGGTGGACTTAAAAGGCCAGCGTCGGTGGCGACTTAGTGGCTGGAATACCAAAATAGGTCGAAGTTGGCGTCGGTTTCGGCGTAGTGGACTCGATTTTAGTTTTGGGGTTTTAGGGGTTTTGGGGGTGAGGTGGTTTTGCGGTGATGGTGGTTTCGGGATTAGGTTTTAGGCCAACAATTGATTTGGACCGGGACAGCAGTTATTGGATGGAGAACGAGAGAGAGAGAGAGAGAGAGAGAGAGAGAGAGAGAGAGAGAGAGAGAGAGAGAGAGAGAGAGAGAGAGAGAGAGAGAGAGAGAGAGAGAGAGAGAGAGAGAGAGAGAGAGAGAGAGAACGACGATGTGATTTGGGTGTATGAAAAAAGTCACTTAGGTGACGAAATGAACTTACCGCCTACGTGAGAACATTTCATTGCCTAAGTGGATTTAGAATACCCCAAAAATTTTGGCGCAAAAAAAATACTAGCCAAAAATTTGGTCTTAGATGATGAAAAAAATTAATTCGTCATCTAAGTATGAACTTAGGTGACGAAAATATAGGATTTCATTGCCTAATGGTTTTAAAATACCCCAAAAAATTTGGTGCAAAATAACCGCACCCGCCCAAAAATTATTTTGAGAGGACGAAAATATTTTATTTCATCGTCTAAGAATGAAATTTTGAACTTAGGCGACGAAAATAAAAGATTTCTAATCCTAAGTGTAACTTTTTATTTTTTAGATTATAACATTAAAATATTTTTTTTACCTGCTTAATTTTGAATCTTCATAAATTAACCATTAGATCTAACTTTTACATTCATATAGTGTTGTAGAAAAAAAAATCCAAGCCAATTCGTATTTTTTTAGGATCCGATAGATTTAATGTGTTATTACCAAAAAATAGTTAAAAGATGGAAACGATTGAAATATATACTTCGTAAACCATTTCCGAAGTGCTGATGTGTTTCTACTAGAAACTATATTTATGAACTAGATATAGATTAACTAAAATTTCTGAACAAAATTGGATGTGAGAGTAAAGATTTGTTATACGTCTACTAATGTTGTATAAATTAAGTGTTCATATGTCTGTATTGTGACGACACGAACCGGAATTGGTATGCTAATCGGCTTAATCCGCGAGTTTTGCGAGTAATCACAGTTTATCGTAATTAATCGAATTGGCAGTTTTAATCAAGACTTAATTATCAGACAAAAATTTGATTTCGATTTTTTCGTGGAAAATGTAGAGAATTTGATTTCGAGTCCGTGGGAACTTTCCGAGGATTTTTCGGATAATCAAGGAATATAAAATAAATATTTGAAATTATCGCCGAGTTAATCGTGTTTATCTATTCGAGTTTGAGTTATCCGAATTGTGGATAGAGCCGAGTCACGACGTATAAATAGCCGAATAGCCGTAAAATTATCGAAAAATTACATTTTGGGCCGTTTGACTTGTGTTGACCGAGTTGGACCCGTTTGACCCACGTTGACCATGTGGGTGTGTTGACCCGGTTTGAAACTCGCCGTCGCACTTGCCGTTTCCGGCCACCTTTGGCCACGGTTTTGGTAGGTAAGGCTTCCTCTTGTGATTTGTAGTTGTTTAGAACTTGATTTGAGGAGAATTGGTCACGGATTGAGGGAGAACGGAGAGCTTGAACTCGCCAGAATCGGGTTTAATGGTGGAGTGTTTTCCAGCGACTTTTCGAAGGGGATTTTGGATAGAAATGGTTGGGTTGGTGGCTGGGATGAAGTCCCTTGAAGATGGGAGGCCGAGGTGGCCTCACGGTGGAGGATTTTGCCGGAGAAGTTTTCCGGCCGGTTTGAAATTTTGAAACTTTCGAGCTGTTTTCCGGCCACGGTGGTGGCTGGACGGTGGTGACCCTTTGGGGAAAGAGGCTTGGCTTGAGGAGGAGAGCATTTTAGGGTCTTGGTCACCGGGAAATTCCTCCAGTGACGGCGCGGCGGCGGCGGCGGCGGCGGTCAACGGCGGAGCTCCGGCGACTCGTTGACTTTTTGAATTTTGACAAATTTTATGCCGTTTTGCTCGTAATCGTGCCCCGATCATCGCCTTGAGGTTTTCGAGTTTATTTCGATATCAGATTTTTAGTCGAGGGTTTATGTGGAGAATTTAGAGATTTTCGTCGATTATTTTGTATCCGAGTTATATGTTTCTGGAAATAGTTGGTTTCTGAGGTGTGGTACAGAGTAATGAATTGTGATTTTTATCAGTTATATTTTGTGATTATTCAGGGGATCGAGATCGTATGTTGGGCGAGGGATCTTCTGCCAGATCTCGTGATTTGCACGTTTGCGCACTGTGCTATCTGTGAGTGGACTTTTATTTACACTGTCGTAGCGAGTTCTTGATTTCAGTATTTATTTCCAGTACGATATTGAGATTATTTATTGCTTTTGGAGGTATTGTTTTATATTTTATATAGTGATGGAATTTACTTAGCATCGATGCATTGGCTACTCGGCTGATCACCGGTAGTCCAGATCCAGGGTTGAGAGATTCCCCTGATGTGCCCACTAGGCTTGAGAGATTTGCCTAGTCTATCACCGTCGGGCTTGAGAGATTCGCCTGACCGTCAGGTTTGATAGATTCGCCTGACACCTCCATTCATTTTAAGAACTCGCATTGTTTTTATGTTATATAAATGGTGAAAGGCATATGATTATTTTCGTCCACTCACTCTAACGATTTTGCTTGCCTTTCCCCTGGGCTTTTCGGTTTCCATGCCCAGTTTGCAGTTCGAATTATGATGTCACATGTCGCAGTCAGAGGCTTAGTGTTCAAGCTACCTTTCTTTTCCAGTAGGTTTTCTTATTTAGCCTAATGTTGTATATTTATGTATATATACACTAGAGGTCGCTCTGATTACTCTATTGTTATACTTTCATATGATTTTTTCCCGGATTTCTGTAAAGTACAGTTTTACTTATTACTTTACAATATTGTTATGATATTGAGAAATCCGGATGGGATTGGTGCCCACGGTTTGGCTTTTGTGGCATAGGATGAAGTGTGTTTTCGGGTGCAGGTTAATGGCAATTCCACGTTATAGCGAAACTCTGTCGAAATTTTTATGGTTTTTGCAAGTTCGTGTTTTCAGAAGGGGTTCGATTCCAATTTAGAAAACTAAATCGGAGTTGGGTCCTTTCATGTATTTACTCTACATCCATATTATCGAGGTTGAATTTAGACAAAATAACCATTAGATATATTCATCACAACTCAATATGTAAGTAGACGAATTTTAAGTGTGTATTTTTTTCTTCTCAAAAAAGAAAAAGAAAAAGTAGACGAATTTTCATTCAATACGAAGTTCGCTAAGCGTATGATTAGTGTAATCAACCATAAAACTGAAATTTCAACTAAACAGAAATGTTGATATATGAATCTTCGTAACTCTGATTTTCAAATCGTCGATACCCATAGTCCAAGAATTGTTTACTCTCTGCCCTTGATGAATATAATCTGCAATCTAACCTGGTACACATGATCGTACCCATAAAGGTCAGATAACACTTTCAGGGTTTAGGGTTAGGGTTTAGGTTTTGCACATGAACTTAGGTAACGAAATGTATTCGTTGTCAAAGTATTCAACGGCGAAGATAATTTTGTCATCTAAGGTCACCCCTTGATGACGAAACCCTATGATTTCGTCGTTTAACTCAAACTTAGACGACAAAATTCTATGATTTGTCGTCTAAGATGTCCTCTTTACCAGAAAATTATCTTGCATTCGTGAATTTTAATATCATTCCTGTAAGGCTGTAAGACATAATAAGTATCACAAAACTGCTTTAAATTAGTGCGCCTTAATTAATTAATTAATAATTCATTATGTGCACAAATATATATATATATATATATTCACATTCCTGCATGTACGTGCAAAATAAGTTCGAAATTTGATTGGAATTCAAAAATCATGCGCGTACGTAGAAATTACATATATTTATATATAAATCACTCCTCATCGTCATAATCATCATCATTTGAATCATTCTACTCACTCTCAACTAAATGATCCTCATAATCATAATATCCATCGTTTGAATCGTATCCGACGTCATTATCGTCATCCTCCATCTCCTCTTCAGGGACATTCTTCTCTAGGTCGTTGATCTCCTCTTGAGTAAGATCTGTGGTGCCATCGGGTATGATAGAAGTATTATGCTCTTGATATGCATTGTCATTATGCGCTTCAGTGTCAGTAGCCAACGTCCCTTCAAGTGTTGTGGCACTCTATATTCCTCGATGAGATATATGGTTTATTATTTTTCAACCTTCACCAGCTTTCGAATCATCTAGATAGAACACCTACCTACCTAAGGTGGGAAGAGCGAATGGCTCATCCTCATACCAACTTGATTTTGTATCAACTGATAAAAAACCTAGATCTTCTTTTGTACGCTTGAACCATCTACACTTAAATAGAAAAATATTGATATCATTCCTGTAAAGTAGTTGAACGACATTAACAATAACCCCTTAATATACATCAACGCCTTCCCCAACAACGATCCCACCATTTTGTGTTCTTCTTCCTTCATCTCGGTCCAATGAATGAAACTTTACACCGTTGACAAAACATCTAGGGTAAATATATTGTTGAACTGGTTTATAGGTCAATAAGTGTTTTTTCCATGACCACCATCCCTCGTGGTTACCAAATTTTTCTAGATCAATCATCTACAAAATTGTGGAGAAGATATATAAATGTGTATTTAATTACTATCGAAAATTTGACATAGTTTCCTTTAAAACAAAAGGAAACCAAAAACTTGCCTGCACAAGCTAAGGAAAAACACTTCGCATAAGCAAACACAAAATAAAGGTCAAATTTACCGTGTGCACCTATTCTTATCCGGATTTCTCAATTGCAAAAAAAAAAACAAATCACAAACCTATATGCATGGTTGAAACACATGTACTAATTGGAGGAAATAATTAGAGAACTTATTCTTAAGCACTTTTTCAACCCAGTTATGACTCTTATCCGGTTTGGCTCTCTGAATTTTTTCTCTGTAAGCTTACATGTATGGGTCGACCTCATCACAGTCTCGCAACACTACCAAATGCGCTTCAATAAGTTCTTCTTTAGTTAATCTTTCGTTTAATACTCCTCTAAATGGTTGTACAACATCTGTGACGACTGAAAGATTGTTGCGGACATTTGGATTGGAGGCGGTAGTCTAGACTGGATTCTTGAGGTACCTATTAAAGTAGGTAACACACTTATGCATTAGGTATGTTTCTGCTATAGAGCCATTCAGGGCAGATTTTTTTTTTACGAATCCTTTATATTGTCCGAGTTATCTACAAAATGATACAATTAGTTATTCGATGATTTGTAGAAACACAAATATATATATATAAATGATGAAAAAGTGTTATAATTAATTGTACCTTTCTCGAGGATACATCCAAGAGTTGTAGACTGGACCATAAAGTGTCACTTGGTCAGGAAGGTGGATCGTGAGGTGAATCATGATGTCAAAGAAAATAGGGGAAAAATTCTCTCTAATTTGCAAAAGATGTGGACAATTTTGTATTGTAGTTTGGCCACATCTGACTTCTTCAACTCTCTAGCACATAACTTTTGTCACCATCTACACAATGCTACTATTGGTTCGATGACGTCATGAGGAAAATATGGCCGAATTACTACTAGAATAAGACGTTGCAGCATAACGTGACAGTCATGAGTCTTTAGGCCAATCAACTTGTGTTGTTCAACGTTTATAACTCCAAGTATATTCAATGCATAATTAGCCAGATAACAAACACTTTTAAACCAGTTCAATATAGAATCTCTCAATGTCAGCTTCACTGTGTAAGGTGCATCTGGCATCTTACTATATACTCATTTTCTATCCCCCTCTAACCACAAGGGACAACGTAAAATTCATATATTCTAGACTTTTTTACACTTTAGGAGTATCCTTAATCTTCAACTTAATACCGAGAATTATTCTCACCACACTGTCGCACACATTCTTTTCTATGTGCGTGACATCTAGGTTGTTCCTAAGTTTCAACTTCGATCAGTAAGGCGGTTCAAAGAATTTAACACATGTGATGTCAATAACTAAGATCATGTGGAGGGTGTGGATTGCGTTTCTTCACATCGGCGTCATTGGTCAACACACCAAAATAGAAGCTGTTTAACCTCTCAAAAATCTCTTCGCCAAACCACTGTCGAGATTTATGATTATTTTCTATTGTCCTGTCGAAATGATTCTTATCTTGTCACTACGCTTGATCATGAGGAAGCCATCTATGGTAACCTATGTAACACATCTTCCCCGCATGCCAACTAGGGCTAACATCGTCCAAGAAGATAGGACGAGTATTGTATCCTTTGGTTGTGCAACATGCCAACATCCCATATGCAGGGAAATCGCTTATGGTCCACATTATGGCTGCTCTCATCATGAACATTGTGTCAGTGAACTTGTCATAAATTAGGACTTCATTTTCCCACAGCAGTTTAAGCTCATCAATTAATGGTATGAGGTACACATCTAAATACTTTCCAAGAGATTTAGGACCTGAAATTAGCAGAATAAGGAAATTAAATTTCTTGTTCATACACATCAATGGAGGAAGGTTGTACGACATGGCAATAACTGGCCAAGTACTGACAGAAGAGCTATTATTACCCCAAAGGTTAAATCTATCTGTAGAAAGTTCGAGTCTAACATTTCGAACCTCTGCTGCAAAGTCTAAAAATTTCCTGTCAAAATATTTAAAAGCCTCTCCATCTGCCACTTGTCTGAACACATCATCATTTATTCTTTGATCCGCATACCATCTCATCGTCTCTACTGTGTATAGAGACATATACAGACGTTGCAGTCTAAGAATCAACGGAAAATAGTGAAGCACCTTCGCAGGAATTTGCTTCTTCGAACTCCTCCTATTTTCTTGGTGCAAATATCTGCACTGGTTGCATACATGACAATAGTCCAAATGTGCATATATTTTTTTCAAAACAGCAAACAATCATTTATGCACGCATGAATTTTCTTGTACTTTAGGCTGATCAAGATCTTTCTAACCTTATAATAGGCTTCTGGAATTTTGTGATGATCAGGAAGCAACTTACATATATGCTCCTAGATTTCGTCAAAAACACAATCTGAAATTTCTTCTTCACTTTTATCTGAATTTCCTCCATTACATATCTCAACATCTCTGGACATCCAGGGTACATCAGGGTCTAGGCTTCAAGTAGCATCATGTTGTGCTTATCCATCTTATTAGTGTCAGTTACCAAGCCTGCAGGGACTCTGTCATAATGAAGAATATCTTAACCTCCCTCTTCGTGTTGGTGTCTACCATGACTAAATTCTAGAAAAATATCATGGACCAAATCCACAGCAGGGTTCCAAGAAGGGGTGCCACTACTACTAGATGAGGCACCCTAATAACTGTACCATGAGGTGAAGTCTGGTCCTGAGATGAAGTCTACTACTTCATTGTGCTCACTCATGTAGTGTAACTCCACTTCATATTATGGTTATGCAAGTGTTGAGACATAACATTAATCACCACAAACTGATGGTTAAGACATTTTTTGCACAGACGCTTGTAATGCTTCTTTCCTTGACCATGTTGCATCGCAAACAACATAAACTCTCTGATTCTGTCCATATACCTCTCATTACTTCTATTCGCCAACTGTATCCAACTCTTGTCCATATTTCTGCATAAGTTAATTATCATATTATATAATTTTTTAACTAATTAATTAATAAAATATACTATATTATTAAATTACATAACACAATTAAGTTAATATGCTACGTACTATAATTAATCTAGCTAATATATTATATTATTAAGTTAATATGCATTTACATATTATATATAATTTTTTAACTAATTATTCTAACATATATTACCTTAAGAATTAATTAAACATACAATTAGCTTAACAATTAGCTCAATTAACAATTAAACATATAATTAAGCTTACCAATTAGCTTAAACCATTAGCTTACCAATTAAACATACAATTAGCTTAATCTAATATTTTTCAACTAATCATATGTTTATTAATAAATAAAAGAATACAATTAGCTTAACAATTAAATAATTAAATAATGGAATATACATATGCAAACAAGGTCGCCGAAAACTATATATTCGCCGAAATATTTCACCGGAGAAGTCCACCACCGTACGTTATTACGTATGTAATTAAATTCAAAAAAAATTAATCGAAAGAAACGAGTGAATACCTGCACCGATAAGGAGATTATTGGCTAAACTAGAACTCTGAAGATGGGAAAACCGTATGAATCAAAATTATGGCCGGATAGGTTATGTTGAGAGGTTTTGAGAGAAGGTGAAAAATGACATAGAGAAATGCCCGATCTGGAAATGGAATGTGATCTAAATAATTGAGTTTTCTTAGAAGATGAATTATTTTTCTCGTACTAAAAGATCTCTTAAACGACGAATTTAAAATTCTGAAAGGATCCAACCCCGATTTAGTTTCCTAAACCGGAATCAAACCCCTTCTGAAAACACGAACTTGCAAAAACCACAAAAATTTCGGCAGGGTTTAGTTACTAATGCGGAATTGATATTAACCTGCACCCGAAAACACACTTCATCCTATGTCACAAAAGCCAAACCGTGGGCACCAATCCCATCCGGATTTCTCAATATCATAACAATAATGTAAAGTAATAATCAAAACTGTACTTTACAGAAATCTAGGAAAAATCATACGAAAACATATCAGTAGTGTATCAAAGCGACCTCTAGTGTATATATACAAAAATATACAACAGTAGACAAAACAGGAAACCTACTGGAAAACAAAGGTAGCTCTAACACAAAGCCTCCAACCGCGATGTGAGACACCAGAATCTGAATTGCAAACTGGACACGGAAACCAAAAAGCCCAGGGGAAAGGCAATAAAATCATTAGAGTGAGTGGACGAAAATAAACATATGCCTTTCACCATTTACATATATCATAAAATCAAGCAAAGCGAGTTCGGAAAATAAATGGAGGTGCCAGGCGAATCTCTCAAGCCCGACGGTGATAGGCTAGGTGAATCTCTCAAGCCTAGCGGGCACATCAGGGGAATCTCTCAACCCTGGATCTGCCTACCGGTGCTCAGCCGAGTAGCCAATGCATCGATCCTAAGTAATGCCATCACCATATAAAATATAAAACAATACCTCCAAAAGCAATAAATAATCTCAACATCGTATAAATAAATACGGAAATCACGAACTCGCTACGACAGTGAAAATAGAAAGGTCCACTCACAGATGAGCACAGCGCTCACACGCGCTAAACACGAGATCCGGCGGAAGATCCCTCGCCCAATGTACGATCTCGACCTCCTGAATAATCACAAAATGTAACTGATCAAAATCACAATTCATCACATTGTACCACAACTCGGAAACCAACCATTTCCGGAAACATATAACTCGATACAAAATAATCGATGAAATTCCCCAAACTCTCCACATAAACCCTCGACTAAAAAATGAATACTCAAATCAACTTGAAAACCTCAAGGCTATGATCGGGGCGCGAATACGAGCAAAACGACATAAAAATCATCAAATTCTAAAAAGTCAACGGGTCGCCGGAGCTCCGCCGTTGACCGCCGCTGCCGGCGGCCAAGCCCCCAAACTGTTCTCCTCCTCAAGCCAAGCATCTTTCCCAACTGAGTCATCACCCAATTCTGGCCCAAATCGCCGGAAAACAACTCGAAAGCTACAAAACCCAAACCGGCCGGAAAACTTTCTCCGGCAAAATCTTCACCGTGAGGTTATCTCGGCCTCCCAAACTCAAGGGGTCACCTCCCTACCTCAAACCATTGTTTCCACCAAAAACCCCCCTCGGAAAGTCGCCAGAGCGCCACCCCCCCATCGATCCCGATTCCGGCGAGAAAACCTCGAATTTCAACCCACTCGTTCTCCCTCAATCCGGCATCAAATCAAGAAATTCCAAGTTCTAAATAGTTGCAATTGAAGAGAGGAATGGTTTTATACCCAAATCGGAGCCGGAGGTGGCCGGAAACGAAAGGTCGCCGGCGAGTCAAACAGTGGCCGGTTTTTCTCCTTCGGTCAACGTCTCCAATCTTTGTCAACGCCGGTCAAACTTCCCAAAACAGTGTTTTCGACAATTTTTCGACTATTTCTGATATTTATACTCGCGGCTCGATACGATCGACAGTCCAAAACGTATCACATCCACGTTTCAGATAACACAAATACGAACGGTTAAACACAACGAAATTCTGCGATTTCAAATATTCATAACATATTTCTTGATCGTCGAAATAATTATCTGGGACCGCCCACGAACTCGAAATCACGTAAACTACAACTCTCTAGAAGAAACTCAACTCAAATTCTCGCCCGATAATTAAGTTGTGATCAAAACCGCCAATTCAATTCATTTACGAAAAACTGTAATTACGCGCAAACTCATGGATTAAGCCGATTAGTACTGATTCTGGTTCGGGTCGTCACAAATCTACCCCCCTTAAAAAAAATTTGACCTCAAAATTTACGTACCTGCTAGGTGAACAGATGAGGATACTGCTCCCGCATACACTGCCCAGTCTCCCAGGTGGCCTCCACAACCGAGTGATTCTGCCACAAGACCTTCACAAGCGGTATAACACGGTGCCTCAACTCCTGCTCATGCCGATCGAGAATCTGTACCGGCTCCTCCACATATGTCAAATCCTCCCGGATAGGAAGCTGATGTGGTGCTAACACATGTGATGGGTCTGGAATATACTTCTGCAACATCGAAACATGGAAAACATCGTGTACACGAGCCATCTCAGAAGGCAACTCAAGTCTGTAAGCCACGGCACCAACTCTCTCGGTAATCTCGTACAGACCAATGTACCGTGGTCGAAGCTTGCCACGCTTCCCGAAACGCATAACTCCTATAAACGGAGATAGTTTCAGGAAGACCCAATCGCCCACCTCGAACTCGAGACTCTTTCTTCTCACGTCCGCATAACCCTTCTGGCGATCCTGGGCAATCTTCAGTTTGTCCTAGATAATCTGAATGTCTTCCATGGTGCTCTTCACCAAATAAGGGCCAATAAGCCATCGCTCGCCTACCTCACTCCAACACAATGGAGTGCGGCACTGCCTCCCGTAGAGAGCCTCATACGGTACCATCTCAATACTAGCCCAATAGCTATTGTTGTAAGCAAACTCAATTAAATGCAGTTGCTGGTCCCAATTTCCTCGAAACTGCAAAACACAAGACCGCAACATATCCTCGAGAGTCTGAATAGTCCTCTCAGACTGCCCATCAGTCTGAGGATAAAAGGTTGTACTGAAATGCAATCTAGTACCCATGGCTCGCTGCAATGCCTGCCAAAACTCTGAGGTAAACTCACTGTCTCTGTCAGAAACAATGGATACAAGCACACAGTGCAGACGAACGATGTCTGCCAAATACAGGTTTGCCAATCTGCCCACTGAAATCTTCCCCGGAAGTGCAAGAAAATGAGCGAATTTCATCAATCGATCTATGATAACCCAAATACCAGTATTACCCGCCGAAGTACGCAGCAACTGATACACGAAATCCATGGTAATGTGCTCCCACTTCTAAACCGGAATTTCCAAGGGCTATAACTTTCCGCAGGCTTCTGCCTCTCCGCTTTAACCTGCTGACAAATCAAACATCTGATCACATATATGGCAATCTCCCGCTTCATATTGCGCCACTAGTAGTAAGCTCGAAGTGTACGAAACATCTTCGTACCACCGGGATGCATCGCATAAGCAGAATAGCGAGCTTCGTCTAAAATCTCTTTCTTCAAACTCTCGTCCCTGGGTACACATAATCTGCCTCTGAATAGCAACGTACCATCATCACTCAACCGAAACTTTGTTGGCACACCATTCCGAATCATGGTTTTCTTGTCCAACAGGTAGGACTCCGCATCCTGAGCTTCCCGAACCTGATCAACCAACACCGGTTGAACCTGGAAGCTAGCTAATAAAGTTCCATCATCGTCCCACTCGAACTCAGCTCCCGCAGCCCGAAGTTCGACTAATATGGAAACTCTGGCCACACACACATGAAACAACGAAGCTTCGAATTTCTGACTGAGTGCATCGGCAACGAAATTAGTCTTCCCTTGATGGTACTCGAAAGTGCAATCATAGTCGTTGATCAACTCCATCCATCTGCGCTGCCTCATGTTCAAGTCTAGCTGCCTGCGCAAATAAGTGAGACTCTTGTGATCGGTGTATATCTTGCACTGAGCTCCGTACAAGTAGTGTCTCCAACTCTTCAACGCTAATACAATAGCAGCCAACTCCAAATCATGGGTCGGATAGTTGACTTCATGTGGTTTCAGCTGCCTGGAACCGTAGGCCACAACCCTGCCATGCTGCATCAGAACACAACCAAGTCCCAACTTCGATGCATTGCTGTAAACCACGAACTCTCCACTGTCGTCAGGTAGGGTCAAAATCGGTGCAGTGGTCAACTTTTCCTTCAGGAGCAAGTAACTCTCCTCACATGCATCAGACAATTCGAACTTAACGCCTTTCTTCGTCAATCTGGTAAGTGGAGTAGCAATCCGAGAAAAGTCCTGCACAAAGCACCGATAGTAGCTTGCCAAACCCAAGAAACCCCTGATCTCTGGTATGGTAGTAGGTCTACTCCAATTCAACACAGCTTCAATCTTGTCAAGATCCACGCTGACTCCCTCAGCGGATATCACGTGATCCAAAAACTTCACGCTATCCAACTAGAACTCACACTTTCTAAACTTCACAAACAACTAATTGTCTCGCAAAGTCCGCAAAACAGCTTGCAAATGCTTCTTGTGCTGGCCCACACTCCTGGAATAAATCAGGATTTCGTCGATGAACACGATCACAAACTTGTCCAGAAACCGTCTGAACACCCGATTCATCAAGTCCATAAAAGCTGCGGGGGCATTGGTCAACCCAAACGGCATAACCAAAAACTCATAACATCCGTACCGCGATCTGAAAGCTGTCCTAGCCACGTCTAACTCTCGGATCCTCAACTGATAATATCCGGACCTGAGATCAATCTTCGAAAAGACTGAAGCTCTCTTGAGCTGATCAAACAAGTCGTCAATCCGCGGCAACGGATACTTGTTCTTCACAGTGACCTGATTCAGCTTCCGGTGATCGATACACAACCGCAGGGAACCATCATTCTTCCGCACAAACAGTACAGGAGCACCCCACGGTGATACACTGGGTCGTATGAAACCCTTCTCCAGCAACTCCTGAAGTTGAATCTGTAGCTCTTTCAACTCCGCTGGCGCCATACGATACGGTGCTTGTGATATGGGTCCAGTGCCCGGTAATAGCTCAATGGTGAAATCGATCTCCCGAACTGGAGGAATACCCGGTAACTCCTCCGAAAATACATCTGGAAACTCGGAAACTACCTCAATATCGCCAATGTCCGGCACAACAGCCGTAGTATCCACAACATAAGCTAAATAAGCAACACAACCCTCTTCATCATCTGATCCGCCTTCATCGCTGAAATCACACATGGCAATGAAGTATTATTCTCACCGGGAAATAATATCTCTGGAAAGCCTGGTCGTCGAAACATAACCTCATTCTTGTGACAATCGAACATAGCCCAATGTGTCTCCAAGAAATCCATACCCAAAATCACATCAAAATCGATGATATCCAGCAATAACAAATCCGCATCTAAACCATGACCTCCAATAAAAATCTCACAGTCCCTATACACCCAGCCAATACTCATAACCTCACCGGACGGATACAACACTCTCCACAACCCCGGAAGTGGAGATGCAAGTACAATAGCTAAAGATGATAGTCTATATGACATGAATGAATGTGTAGCACCTGGATTTAGCAAAGTAAGTACTGGATAACCAAAGACATGCAACGTACCGATAACAACCTCCAGTGAAGCTCTGCCCTTACGCAATGTCATAGCAAGAACCCTGGCCTGTCCGGCTGGTCGTCCACGCTGAGGGTGACCCTGCTGTCCACCCTGGCCAGAAAACTGTACTGGTCGAGCCCCATAAGTGGTACCTCGCTCTCCTCCGGAACTCTGGGCTGCCTCTCCACCGGCACTAGCAAGCTGGAAACATTCTCTCGCATAGTGACCCTCCTGGCCTCATCGATAACAAACGACAGGGCCTCGCTGATACGGACCAACATGATGCCTGCTGCAGAGACTACACAATGGGTACTCCCTCGGTACGGCAAAAGTGCCACCGGTACACCGAGGATAACTGGAACCGTTAGAACCCCCCTAGACTGTGGTCGCTGCAGTCGATCCCTCCTCCATCTCTGCCTCTATCTAGCTGAACCACCTGGTGGTCTATATGGTCAACTGCTCGAGGATGATGCCGATCCGGAAGTATCAGATTTCAGCCTCTTGGAAGATCCCTGACTCGGTCCACCCTCCTCAAACTATCGAGACTGGTATCTCATCTGTCTTTCCTTCTCGATATCCTCGCCTCGAAGTGCTGCACTGACGAACTCATCAAAGTTGTTCTGAGGCATCGTAGTTAGAGTCCCCTTAATGTTCAAGCTCAAACCCAGCTCAAATCTACGGCACTTGGCTTTCTCTGTAGCCGCTATGTCATGAGCAAACCGAGATAAGCGGGTAAATCTATCCCGATACTCAAGCACAGACATACTGCCCTGCCTCAAATTAGTGAACTCCTCATACTTCCGCTACTGTGTAGCCTGGTTGAAGTATCTCCGTATAAACAAATCTCGAAACAAAGTCCACGGAGTATCAACCGGAACTTTATCGGTGCTAACCCACAAAAAGTATGCCTCTGACTCAAGTAAGCCAACTGCTGCCACTGTCATCTGCTTAGGAGTGAGACGCAAACGCTCGCAAACGCGTTCAACCTGAACCAACCATGCCTCACAAATCTCTGGATCAACTGAACTCGAAAAGACAGTCGCACCAACAGTACGAGCTTTGATTACAGGTTCAAAACGCACCTCCAAACGCAACACTCGCATTAGCAAGTCATGCTTCTGGCGATCCTCATCAAAATCAACATCCCGATTAACACGGGGACCATGTCGAGGAGGCATCCTACTGATACAAGACAAGCATTAATCACAAGCACTAGGAACGTAATCATGAGACTTTAAATATTTGAGAATACACAACACCCGAAGCATTGATGAGTAACCGCTGGCCAGTCGGGTCACCGCTCCAGACTTGCTGTACATACTCAAATACCCTCAGTGTCATAACTACAAGAGTCTACAGAACCTGAAACCTAATGCTTTGATACCAAGCTGAAAAGACCCAACTCTGATTTAGTTTCCTAAATCGGAATCAAACCCCTTCTGAAAATACGAACTTGCAAAAATCACAAAAATTTCGGCAGAGTTTCGTTACTAATGCGGAATTGCCAGTAACCTGCACCCGAAAACACACTTCATCCTATGCCACAAAAGCCAAACCGTGGGCACCAATCCCATCCGTATTTCTCACTATCATAACAATAATGTAAAGTAATAATCAAAACTGTACTTTACAGAAATCCAAGAAAAATCATACGAAAACATATCAGTAGTGTATCAGAGCGACCTCTAGTGTATATATACAAAAATATACAACAGTAGGCAAAACAGGAAACCTACTGGAAAACAAAGGTAGCTCGAACACTAAGCCTCCAACCGTGACGTGAGACACCAGAATCCGAACTGCAAATGGGGCACGAAAACCGAAAAGCCCAGGGGAAAGGCAATAAAATCGTTAGAGTGAGTGGACGAAAATAAACATATGCCTTTCACCATTTACATATATCATAAAATCAAGCAAATTGAGTTCGGAAAATAAATTGAGGTGCCAGGCGAATCTCTCAAGCCTGACGGTCAGGCGAATCTCTCAAGCCCGACGGTGATAGGCTAGGCGAATCTCTCAAGCCTAGCGGGCACATCAGGGGAATCTCTTAACCCTGGATCTGCCTACCGGTGATCAGCCGAGTAGCCAATGCATCGATGATAAGTAATGCCATCACAATATAAAATATAAAACAATACCTCCAAAAGCAATAAATAATCTCAACATCGTACATAAGTAAATACGGAAATCACGAACTCGCTACGACAGTGAAAATAGAAAGGTTCACTCACAGATGAGCACAACGCTCACACGCGCTAAACATGAGATCCGGCGGAAGATCCCTCGCCCAACGTACGATCTCGATCCCCTGAATAATCAAAAATGTAACTGATCAAAATCACAATTCATCACATTGTACCACACCTCGGAAACCAACCATTTCCGGAAACATATAACTCAATACAAAATAATCAATGAAATTCCCCAAACTCTCCACATAAACCCTCGACTAAAAATTGGATACTCAAATCAACTCGAAAACCTCAAGGCTATGATCGGGGCGCGAATACGAGCAAAACGACATAAAAATCATCAAATTCTAAAAAGTCAACGGGTCGCCCGAGCTCCGCCGTTGACCGCCGCCGCCGGCGGCCAAGCCCCCAAACTGTTCTCCTCCTCAAGCTAAGCATCTTTCCCAGCTAAGTCATCACCCAATTCCGGCCCAAATCGCCGGAAAACAGCTCGAAAGCTACAAAACCCAAACCGGTCGGAAAACTTTCTCCGGCAAAATCTCCGCCGTGAGGCCATCTCGGCCTCCCAAACTCAAGGGGTCACCTCCCTACCTCAAGCCCAACAATTTCCACCAAAAACCCCCCTCAGAAAGTCGCCGGAGCGCCACCCCCCATCGATCCCGATTCCGGCGAGAAAACCTCGAATTTCAACCCACTCGTTCTCCCTCAATCCGGCATCAAATCAAGAAATTCCAAGTTCTAAATAGTTGCAATTGAAGAGAGGAATGGTTTCATACCTAAATCGGAGCCACCGGAAAGGAAAGGTCGCCGGTGAGACAAACGGTGGCCGGTTTTTCTCCTACGGTCAACGCGGGTCAACGTCTCCAATCTTGGTCAACACTGGTCAAACTTTCCAAAACAGTGTTTTCGACAATTTTTTGACAATTTTCGATATTTATACTCGCGGCTCTATACGATCGACGGTCCAAAACGGATCACATCCACGTTTCGGATAACTGAAATACGAACGGATAAACACGACGAAATTTTGCAATTTCAAATATTCATAACATATTCCTCGATCGTTGAAATAATTATCCGGAATAGCCCATGAACTCGAAATCACGCGAACTACAACTCTCGAGAAGAGACTCAACTCAAATTCTCACCTGATAATTAAGTCGTGATCAAAACCGCCAATTCAATTCATTTACGAAAAACTGTAATTACGCGCAAACTCGTTGATTAAGCCGATTACTGTACTGATTCTGTTTCGAGTCGTCACAAATTTGTCGTCTAAGTTTAGTTTTAGATGACGAATACTATTTTCGTCATCTAAGATGTTAAACTTAGACGACGAAATATGTAATTCATCTTCTAAAATCTAAACTTAGACGAAGAATCATGTGATTCTTCGTCGAAGAGATCTTTTAGACGACGAAAATAATATCCAAAAAATTTCTTAGGCGACGAACCGATTTTTCGTCGTCTAAGTGTGTATTTCTGGTAGTGCACAATATTATTCTCATTCTTATGTACGTTCCTCATTTGCCACAGTATTTCTTGAAGTCTCTCCTTGTTTGGTGAAGAACTTATTGAGAGAATCCGCTTGAAGCCTTACTAAAGCTTCTATCTCTTCTCTCCTTTTTTTCCTTTTACTTTACATGTATAATTTCTAATATGGGCCAAATAAATACAGCAATAAATTGTTCAAAACCAAAAATAAATCCCAAATTGTGTTAATCTGTTCAATCAAACAATTAACTTGATGTGCGATATTCATATACAAAAAAAGAAAAAAGCATAAGCACAAATAATCACACTAAAAAAGGATTATATAAATAGTAATCAAATTCTAAACTTGTAGAATCTTGTAAAAATAGATTAAAAGTTTACAAAGCACATCCATACAAAATAAAAGTTTAAAAATAGATTAAGTGTAGATTTTTGACGAAAGACTACATAATTCGTCGTATAAAGTATTTCTTAGACGACAAATATCATGTTTCGTCATCTAAGTTGATCTACGCATTTTATGCTTGATTGTTAATGTCTTTCTCTTTAAATTTAGCTTTGTTCTGGCCTTAGTATTATTTATTTTTACTTACTTTGTTACTTTTAGGTTTTGAATAAAAGAGATCAATAAAAGAGGTGGAAATGAGCTTAAAACGCAACAAGGAGAAAGTTTCTAATTTCGGAGAAGAAATGGTCTTCGTAAAAGTTACTAAAATGGTGCGCAAAATGGTTTCCCAAATGGTTTCGAGAATTAGTAACCTGGATGACAAATGAAAATATGCCAAATTGTGCAAATAAAAAATGAAGACATTTCTTTTGCCCGGGCCAGAAAAGAAGAAAAGTGACGGATCAAGAAAGAAGATGGTGGCCGAAATAAACTATATCAAGTCAACCTCAAAATTTATTTATTTCAAGATCAGAATATCTTAAAAAAATAAGATAGTTTCAGCCAAGATATTCATGGGTGAGCTAAAAGAAAAAAAATCAAGAAGGAGAAGATCTCTCATGGAATAAGGAAAGAATATCAAAGTTATAGACCTGTAATTTCAATAGACCACCGAGAATGATTCTCAACTCCAAATATAGTCATATGATACCTCTATGGAAATCTCTTGAAGTCTCATTTCCAATGATCCTAAGATCATAATTTTTTGAGGTCTACAACTCCAGGAAAGTGCGATTGTTTTCAGACTGCCAAATTTACCCGAGTACACTAGGAAAACCTTGTTTTGAGAGAAAAAGCCCTAATCTTCATCTATATAAGGGAGGGCTCGGTTCATTCAACATCATCACTTATTCTAGAGCCATACCTCTTCCCAAATGCACTTCCTCTCCTCCAACACTCCAAGCTCCCAAGAAGGCCGCCACCTCCATCACCACAAATGACCTCCTCCATCACGAATCCTCTAAGGCAAATTCCTTGAGTGTTCTCCACCTCTATTGAAGATCATCCACACCAAGCTGTCTAGGAAAATTTTCTGAAACAAAAAGTGTAACTTGATTCCTTCTACTCTCCTTTTTGTATGAATACTTGGTTTCTAAGGATTGGTTTATATTTCGGTTCACATCTTTGTTTACATCATTTGTAATTTATTTGTGTATTAGGATTTATGTCGAACATGCCATTTTTAATGAATCAATTTAGTCTAAGGCAAATTCCTTGTCAAATTTTTAGATGTGTCATAGGGCAAATTTCTGAAGCACAATATATGAACATGCATGCTAAATTGGCTAAAGACTTAGACTTAAATAGGTTGCATATAATAGGACTTAGTTGTAAGAGTTGGTAAAGGGATGAGTCGATCAGTTGTATATAATTAATAGTATTTTTTTTTGGTTTAAGCATGTTTAGAGTCTAAGTTTCTTAATTGTTTTCTTGTCTGCGAGTTAAGCATGTTAGAAGTCTAGGATCTTGATGTGTTTGCAACCTGTTTTTAGCCTTTAATTTCGTAGATATAATAACCAATTTCCAACACCCCCCAAACTATAGCGTAGTCATGCATGCACTCTCAATCCCCGGTTAAGAACAATACACTACCCTACTTACCAATGCTACATCTTATAAAAAGGGTTTTACATTGTTGTGTCTTTGCTTATTATTACATACTTAATTTAGTAGTTAATTTTGGCATGATCATAAGTCAAATATCGGTACATGATGGACCCTACGTGTCATGTTTGTCGCTATTCAACTTTGTATCAAAGCGGGTTCCTCTCCAATTTAGAAGTTGTGCCAAAGAAGTCTGGAATTACTATTGTGAAGAATGCAGAGAATGAGCTTGTCCGTCAAAGAACTATCACCGGACATCGAGTGAAAGGACCTAACCCCGATTTAGCTCCCTAAACCGGAATCGAACCCCTTCGAAAACAAAAACCAACAAAAACCGTAGAAATTTTGGCAGAGTTTCGTTACTAACGTGGAATTACCATTACCTGCACGCGAAAAATATACTTCATCCTATGCCACAAAAATCAAACCGTGGGCACCAATCCCATCCGGATTTCTCAATATATCAACAGTAAAGTAAAACGATAAATATATTAGTACTTCACTGAAATCCGGTGTAAAATCGTACAACGTAAACAACAGATTTCTCAGAGCGACCTCTAATGTATAAACATATAAGTATACCACAGTAGGTAGAACAATAAACCTACAGGAAGAAACAAGGTAGCTCGAGCACTATGCCTCCGACCACGACGTGCGACACCAGAGCCTGAACTGCAAACTGGGCACGGAAACTGAAAAGCCCAGGGGAAAGACATGAAAACTGTTAGAGTGAGTGGATGAAAATAAATGTCTTTCTCCAGGTAATATATGTTATAAAAACATATACGAGTCGAAATATAAATAAATCAAATAGTATACGAGGAGACGCTGACTCCAACTCGCAAACAGAGCATGCATGGAAAATCTCACGGGGTCACTCATGGACACGTCCGTGCTAGTACAGTCGGAATCACAGAGTCCCTGACTTCCACGTGATCCATAGCCAGAAATGCCTCGGTTCCGGGGTACTGCCCCTCGCCGGTCAGGTAGGGGTACTGCCCTTCCTGGTGGCCTACCATCGGGGATCAGCTGAGAGGCAAGTGTATCGATACAACAACGTAACTGAGACTGTACTCTGTGTAAATCAAATCATAAACAGTTCGATGCAAATGCATGAAACAACATATAAGTGTATGTATACTTGTTTACGTATATTCGTATAAGTATAACCGTATAGACGTAAAACACATGCTCATAATAAACATAATCTCGTATGAAATCTCATGCTCGAAAAACCATAATCATGCTGCATGCTCAAGTTCGTAAAACATATATAAAAGACTCGCAATCAATCCGTGAAAATAAATTGTCCACTCACAGACTAGCGTAACGCGATATGCGTTAACCCGTGATCCGGCGGAAAGTCCATCGCCAAACAAACGATCACGAACACCTAAATATTCACAATGTCCATTACTCAAAGTCATAACTCGACAATTCAAAACTAATCACGAGAAACCACCGTTCTCGGAAACACATAATCCGAATACGACGAATCGTTGAAAATCCGATATGTACATCTCAATACCTCGCTATACTTTCGGACGCTCAACTCGAAAAACGAACCTCCCCACTGCGATCGGGGCGCGATTTCGAGTGAAATGACATGCAACTTGTCGAAAATCCCAAAAAGTCAAACTTTGACCGCCGTTGACCGCCGTCCACGGCGGCGCCGCCACCAATCGTGAGATTTTCCGGCGGAGCAACCCCTATTCTATGCAAAATCACCCACTGAGCAACTTTATCAACTACAACAAGGGCCAATTCTCACACTAACTAGGTCAGTTTCGTGATAAACCGAATTGGTACCAAATTTTCAAATCCAAAATTCTCCTAGTACACATCGAATTGGATTACCAAACTTACATGGTAGCTTGTAGGTGAGGAGAGCTTCACAGCCCACTAAAAATTGCAGCTAAATTCCGCCAAAATCAAGCAACCCGAATTCACCAAAATCTCCCCATTTTCAAGTCGGAATTTCTCCTTTTCCGGTGAGCTACACCGTGCATGGTGGCCGGAGACGTGATGGGGACGCCGAGACGCTTCGATGGGGTCCTTCCCCAAGGCCGGAGGTGGCCGGATTAGGCTCGCCGCCGACCACCGTGGAACACCGTGGAACACCCACCATCGCTTCGGTCCAACCAAGTTGACCAAGTCAACTCCCTCTATGGCAAGTTTGACTTGCCCAAAACAGCAAGTTTACTATTTATAGCCTTTCCCAAAGAGGAAACCCCCATAAATACATTTCGCGACAAACTTTAAACTCCCGTAACTTCCGCGTCGTAATTCCGATTCCGATAATTCTCGCGGCAACAAACTCGTCTCGAAATATTCATCAATTATCACCCGAAGTCAAACACATCGACCAATCGGATAAAAAGTCAACTGTTCAAACCAACACACACTTAATCGACTAAATAACCAACAATCGGAAATATTCACAACTAAATCTTCGTAATTCAGAATAATGCTCGAAATTAAATTCTGAACAACTTCCGTGAAGAAACTGAAACCAAATTCCCGTCCGGTAATTTAGTCGCTAAGAGTATCACCATTTTAATCCGTTTCTGTCGAAACTTCAAATATTCATAATTTATTCATCGATCGTCCAAATAACGATCCGGAACCGCCCACGAACTTGAAATCACACGTACAACGACTCTCGAGAAGAGACTCAGCTCCAATTCTCGGCCAATAATTTAGTCGTTATCAAATCTGGCGATTCAAATTCTGTCGGAACTCTGCGACTACGCAGTAACTCACGTATATAGCTGATCATACTGGTGATTCTGATCCGGGTCGTCACAAATCCACCCCCCTTAAAAAAATTTCGACCTCGAAATTTCCGAGTCTGTTGGCTAAACATAGGAGCACTGCCTCTGCATACTGCTCAACTCTCTAGTGATCACATCAACTGAACAACTCTGACAACAGACTCCACGATTGGAGATATCTCTGTATTGTAATCCCTGTACCCTCAAATCACGAATCTGAACTAGCTCACAGTATCGCCAAGTGTTCCTGCATAAGGAACAGATAGGGTACACAACACGTAACAAACCTGAAACATAGTTCCACAACACGGAACACAACACGCACAAAGCCAACAATATAGGCGACGCCGAACTATACGGCACAACACAAACTAGCCTATGACCACATACGGATCAAAACAACCTGGCAAATCACAACTCAGTCTACACACATCAACACAACACAAACATCGAACTCAAACAATTATCATCCTGTTTCCGCTAAATCAAAAGTCTGTGGTAGCACATTCCACAAAATCCAAATCAAATGTCAACTGAAACTCAAACCAAATTCACTCCAGCACAATGGAGTACAACATCGTTCCTCAAAACGACATCATGCAACGTCAATTTATAGTGGTCCACAAATAGGTACTGCATGCAATCTTTAACAAATGAAACTGCTGGTCCCAAATCTCTCAGAGCTGCAATACCGAAGTCCACAACATGCCCTCCAAGGCCTGAATAGTCCCCGAAGATCGCTCGCCAATCTGAGGATAAGAATCGGTACAAAATTGTAAACTAGTCCCCAATGCCCGCTGCAAAGCTCGCCAACACACAATCGTAGCTGATTACCTCGGTCAGCGAACCGGGACATAGGTACATCACATAGATGGACAACCTCCATCAAACACAGCTATGCCAGCCTACCACTGAAATCGTCTTCGAAAGTACAAGGAAACGTACTGAGTTCATCAAACGAGCCACAAAGGCCTAACAACTGGTATCACAACCAAAGTGCGTACAAACACACAAAACCACAGTGACAGACTCCAACTACTAATCGGAATTCTCCAATGGCTGTAACTCTCCGGCAAGTCTCTGCCTCCTAGCCATGGCCAGTCGACAAATATGGCATCTGCACACACAAGCTGCTACACTCTTCTTCGGATTGCGTTATGAGTAGTAAACTCGAAGTATCTGATACATCATCGCCTCAATAATGCTAAATGCGCGCAAAACAATGAGCTTCAATATCCTCACACTCGAACTCAGCTCCCGTAGCTCGCAACTCGGCTAACACGGAAACTCGAGCCACACACACATGATTCACTACAGTTTCTGACTTCCGACTGAATGCATCAGCAACAACATCCCAAACGGATGATCAAAGTACAACCTTTAGCCATTCCCGAACAAGCTCAAAGGTGCAGCCATAGTCGTTAGTCGACCCATCCATCTACACTGCCTCAAGTTCAAATCTGGCCGAAAATGCAAGTAGATGAAACCCAAGTGATCAGTGTACGTCCTACACTACGCTGCACACCATAGCAGTAGTATCTCGAACTCTCTGATGCTAACATAATGACAGCTTCACCCAATACCATACACAGGATACGTAGCCACATAAGGTTTCCACTGCCTGAACCCATGAGCCACCGCTCTGCTACACAACATCAAAACATAACCAAATCTATACCTCAATGCATCGCCGTAACCCACGAACTCGTCGCAGTCGTCAGGTAAGGTCAAAACCGAAACAACGGTCAACAATCCTGCAGGAGTAAGTGACTTTCCTCGCGTGCATCAAACCACTCGAGCTTGACGCCTTCTTCGTCAATCCGGAAAGTAGAGTGGCAATCCGGGAAAATCCTACACAAGCCGTCGGTAATAGCCTGCCAAACCCAAGAGACTCCCGATCTCTAGCACAATGGTAGGGCAATCCCCAAATCAACACGGCTTCTAACTGGTCAGGATCCACGCCAACTCCCTCGGCTGACATCATATGGCCCAAAATCTTCACGCTGAGCGATCAAGATTCACACTGGCTGGCCTTCGCAAATAGTTGATCGTCTCGCGAAGTTCGCAAAATCGCTCGCAATTGCATCAGGTACTGGCCCACATTCCTGGAGTACATCAGGATATTACCAACGAACATGACCGCAACTTGTCCAGAATCGTCTGAACACCTGGTCCATCACGTCCACAAGATCTTCAGGGGCATTGGTCAACCAAACAGCGTGACCAAGAACCCCTGATGCCCGCATCGAGATCCGAAAGCTGACTAAACCACATCCGACTCATCGATCCTCAACTGATAATATCCGGACCCGATATCAATCTTCGAAAAGACTGAAGCTCTCACAAGCTGATCAAACCAATCATCAATCCGACGCGGAGGATACTCGCTCTCCTCTGAAGCGAATCAAGCTTCCGGTAGTCAACGCACCATCACGTCGAATCAGCCATCATCTGTACACGCAATGCAAGAGCACACCACGCAAATACGCGGGGTCGCATATAATCTCCTGAAACCTCCTCCAGCAACTCCTGGAGTCGAAACTGTAGCTCCATCAGCTCCGCTGGCACCGAACGACAAAATGCCGGTGAAATGAGTCCAACGCCCGGTAGAAGCTCAATGGCGTAGTCAGTCTCCCGAACTGGAGGGATACCTGGTACTCCTCCGGCACACATCTCAGGAAACTAGGGGAACCACCTCAATGTTGCCAATGTCGGGTACAGCAACCGAAGTATCCACAATATGAGCGAAGCATACAACACAACTCGTCTCCACCATTCGCTCGACCATCACCGCGAAACAGCATCTCGGGGAAATCTGGTTGACGAAACACAACCTCCTCCTCGAGGCACACAAACACAGCCAAATGCATCGTCAGTAAGTCCATACTCACAATCTCACTAAAACCACGATGTCCAGCTATAACAGATCCGCGGCTAGCCATATCTTCCAACAAGGATCTCGCAACCTCCGGATGGATGCAACACTCTCCAAAACCTCGGAAGTTGAGATACAGGTACAATAGTCATGGATGTCAAACAACAATAACCTCGGAGAAAAGTCTGTCCTCAAACAAGGTCGCACTACAACATTTCTTCCCATTGCCGGCGACTTTTATGTCGCCGGCAATGTTTTTGGACATTACCGGCGATTTTTGCCGGAAAAATCGCCGGTAATGTCTTTTTTTTTTTTTTTTTTTAGACATTGCCGGCGACATACATTTATGTCGCCGGTAATGTCTCGATTGTAATGACATTGCCGACGACATAAATGTATGTCGCCGGTAATGTAAAAAAAAAAAAAAAAAAAAGACATTACCGGCGACATAAATGAAGTCGCCGGTAATGTCTTTTTTTTTTTTTTTTTAAATTACCATCGAGAGATTGCCGGCGACGGACATTACCGGCGAAAAAAATCGCCGGTAATGTAAAAAAAAAAAAAAAAAGACATTACCGGCGATTTTTCCGGCAAAAATCGCCGGTAATGTCCAAAACATTGCCGGCGACATAAAAGTCGCCGGCAATGGGTCAATTTCTTGTAGTGTCGTGGCACAAACTCCAACATGCCCAACTAGCCGCCCACATCAATTGCGACTTGCTGAATAACTCATCAAAAGGCTACATTGGTCACTCCATAAACAACATCATGACCTCCTCCTGAACTCTGAGCTGTCGAACCGCAAACACAGCTGGCTGAGGGCGCTCCCTCGTAACGTGACCCTCCTGGTCACCACAATGGCAACTGAGAGTACTCCACGAACACAAGTCAACGCAACACCTACTACGTGAAAGGATCACCAACGATCACCCAAACTCATGCCACAGGAGCAAGTCCGCTACTCTGTGATCTCCATCACCATCTAATGGATCCTCTGCTTGATCTGATGACTCTCAACATAATCGAAAAGGCCACAGCCTGATGAAGTCACTGATCTCGAAGTGTCGGAACTCAACCTCATAAAAATCTCGACTAAGTCCACTTTCCTCAAACCATCACATCGGAAACCACGTACAACTTTCCCTCACAAAAGCCTCGCCACTGAGTGCAGCACACTAAGCTCCTCACGACTATCTCGAGGCACATCAATCAGACTCTCTCTGATACTCAGGTTCAAACTCATCTCGAACCTCGTGCACCGCTTCCTCCGAAGCCACATAACACGTGCAAACGGAAACAAAAATATAAACAATGCATCTCTGCCTCAGATGGGTAAACACTCCTCATTCGATTGCTAGGTAGCCTGATTAAATCATTACCGTAAAAACAACACCCTGAATGTAGGCCATGGAGTCGCAACCGATACTCACACAATATATGCCCACAAAATACAATGATCTGACTCAGGCAAATATCAACTGCCACAATTCTCAGCTCTGAGGCAACATATAGACGCTCATATACACAAAAACAGGCAAACCGTGCCACACAATTCACTGAACTCTGAATACTCATCCAAATCCACAATTCTCTGGCAAATCGCGCGTCGATTGATCCTCAATAGGATCCACAACCGAAACGACACGGAAAACACGTCAGGGAGGCATCCTAATGAATAAAACATCGTTCACAACGAGTGGAACGTAATCATGGAACTTTAAATATTTGAAAGTATACAACACCTGGAATATTGATGAGTATCCGCCGGCCGGTCGGGTCACCATTCCAGACATGCTGTACATTCTCAAATATCCTTAGTAAACACGACTACAGAAGTCTACAGAACCTATAACATAATGCTTTGATACCAAGATGAAAGGACCCAACCCCGATTTAGCTCCCTAAACCGGAATCGAACCCCTTCGAAAACACGAACCAACAAAAACCGTAGAAATTTTGGCAGAGTTTCGTTACTAACGTGGAATTACCATTACCGGCACGCGACAAATATACTTCATCCTATACCACAAAAATCAAACCGTGGGCACCAATCCCATCCGGATTTCTCAATATATCAACAGTAAAGTAAAACGATAAATATATTAGTACTTCACTGAAATCCGGTGTAAAATCGTACAACGGAAACAACAGATTTCTCAGAGCGACCTCTAATGTATAAACATATAAGTATACCACAGTAGGTAGAACAATAAACCTACTGGAAGAAACATGATAGCTCGAGCACTATGCCTCCGACAACGACGTGCGACACCAGAGCCTGAACTGCAAACTGGGCACGGAAACCGAAAAGCCCAGGGGAAAGACATGAAAACTGTTAGAGTGAGTGGAAGAAAATAAATGTCTTTCTCCCAGTAATATATGTTATAAAAACATATGCGAGTCGAAATATAAATAAATCAAATAGTATACGAGGAGACGCTGACTCCAACTCGCAAACAGAGCATGCATGGAAAATCTCACGGGGACACTCATGGACACGTCCGTGCTAGTACATTCAGAATCACAGAGTCCCTGACTTCCACGTGATCCATAGCCAGAAAGGCCTCGGTTCCGGGGTACTGCCCCTCGCCGGTCAGGTAGGGGTACTGCCCCTCCTGGTGGCCTACCATCGGGGATCAGCCGAGAGGCAAGTGTATCAATACAACAACGTAACTGAGATTGTACTCTGTGTAAATCAAATCATAAACAGTTCGATGCAAATGCATGAAACAACATATAAGTGTATGTATACTTGTTTACGTATATTCGTATAAGTATAACCGTATAGTCGTAAAACACATGCTCATAATAAACATAATCTCGTATGAAATCTCATGCTCGAAAAACCATAATCATGCTGCATGCTCAAGTTCGTAAAACATATATAAAAGACTCGCAATCAATCTGAGAAAATAAATTGTCCACTCACAGACTAGCGTAACGCGATATGCGTTAACCCGTGATCCGGCGAAAAGTCCATCACCAAACGAACGATCACGAACACCTGAATATTCACAATGTCCATTACTCAAAGTCATAACTCGACAATTCAAAACTAATCACGAGAAACCACTGTTCTCGGAAACACATAATCCGAATACGACGAATCGTCGAAAATCCGATATGTACATCTCAATACCTCGCTATACTTTCGGACGCTCAACTCTAAAAACGAACCTCCCCACTGCGATCGGGGCGCGATTTCGAGTGAAATGACATGCAACTTGTCGAAAATCCCAGAAACTCAAACTTTGACCGCCATTGACCGTTGACCGCCGTCCACGGCGGCGCCGCCACCAATCGTGAGATTTTCCAGCGGAGCAACCCCTATTCCATGCAAAATCACCCACTGAGCAACTTTGTCAACTACAGCAAGGGCCAATTCTCACTCTAACTAGGTCAATTTCGTGATAAACCGAATTGGTACCAAATTTTCAAATCCAAAATTCTCCTAGTACACATCGAATTGGATTACCAAACTTACATGTTAGCTTGTAGGTGAGGAGAGCTTCACAGCCCACTAAAAATTGCAGCTAAATTCGGCCAAAATCAAGCAACCCGAATTCACCAAAATCTCCCCATTTTCAAGTCGGAATTTCTCCTTTTCCAGTGAGCTACACCTTGCATGGTGGCCGGAGACGTGATGGGGACGCCGAGACGCTTCGATGGGGTTCTTCTTCAAGGCCGGAGGTGGCCGGATTAGGCTCGCCGCTGACCACCGTCGAACACCCACCATCGCTTCGGTCCAACCGAGTTGACCAAGTCAACTCCCTCAATGGCAAGTTTGACTTGCCCAAAACAGCAAGTTTACTATTTATAGCCTTTCCCAAAGAGGAAACCCCCATAAATACATTTCGCGACAAACTTTAAACTCCCGTAACTTCCGCGTCGTAATTCCGATTCCGATAATTCTCGCGGCAACAAACTCGTCTCGACATGTTCATCAATTATCACCCGAAGTCAAACACATCGACCAATTGGATAAAAAGTAAACTGTTCAAACCAACACACACTTAATCGGCTAAATAACCAACAATTGGAAATATTCACAACTAAATCTTCGTAATTCAGAATAATGCTCCGGAAGTTCCTACAAAATTAAAATTAAATTCTGAACAACTTCAGTGAAGAAACTGAAACCAAATTCCCGTCCGGTAATTTAGTCGCTAAGAGTATCACAATTTTAATCCGTTTCCGTCGTAACTTCAAATATTCATAATTTATTCATCGATCGTCCAAATAACGATCTGGAACCTCCCACGAACTCGAAATCACATGTACAACGACTCTCGAGAAGAGACTCAGCTCCAATTCTTGGCCAATAATTTAGTCGTTATCAAATCTGGCGATTCAAATACTGTCGGAACTCTGCGACTACGCAGTAACTCACGTATATAGCTGATCATACTGGTGATTCTGGTCCGGGTCGTCACATCGAGTTTACATCAATTATAGGAAGCTCAATGCCACCACTTGCAAGGACCATTTTCCATTGTCGTTTATTGATCAAATGCTTGAGAGACTGGCTGGTCACGCATACTATTGCTCTCTTGATGGATATTTCGGATACAACCAAATTAGCATCACGGAAGAAGATCAAGAGAAAATAATGTTCACATGCCGTTTTAGAACGTTTTCTTATAGGTGCCCATGCGATTTGGATTATGCAACGCACCAGGTACATTTCAACATTGCATAATATCTATCTTTTCCGATTACATTGAGAAAATTATTGAGGTTTTTAGGGATAATTTTAGTGCATTTGTGAGGGATTTGGATGCATGCTTGGGTAACTTAGAATTAATTTTACAAAGATGCGTTGAAACAAACTTAGTGCTTAATTGGGAGAAATGTCATTTCATGGTTACACAAGAGATCATTTTAGGTCATATCATTTTGGCTAAGGGGATAGAAGTTGATAAATCTAAGGTAGATCTTGTTCGCTACTTACCCTCTCTGACTTTGATTAGAGCGGTTCGTTCCTTTCTTGGTCATGCAAGTTTTTACCGAAGATTCATCAAGGACTTTTCCCACATCTCTCACCCTTTGTGTAAGCTGCTCCAAAAGGACACTCCCTTTTTGGTGATGAAGATTGGTGAGCTTCCTTTGACAAATTGAAGGAGCTTCTCACGAGTGCTCATATCCTTTGTGCTCCGAATTGATCTATTCTCTTCAAATTAGTGTGACACCTCGGACTATGCCATTGGAGCTGCTTTGGGTCAGCAAAAGGCCAAGAAGTCCTACGCCATATACTATGCCTCTCGAACGCTTAATGATGCTCAAATGAACTACACAACAACTGAGAAGGAGTTGCTCGTAGTGGTGTTCGCATGATATACGCATTTTATGCTCGATTATTAACGCATTTCTACCTACATTTAGCTATGTTATGATCTTAGTTTTTATGTTTTTTTTACTTAGTTTGTTATTTTTAGGTCAATTACGGTGGAGAATAATAACGGCGCACTTCAGAGGAATTTTACGATTTTGGATCATCGGAGATGGGCCGGCCCATTAAGCATTTTTTGAGGACCATTTTGCAAGGTTCAAGTCAGCCCATATTGGAGGCCCAAGCCCAATATTTTGGTAGCCCAAGCCACTTGGTGAAGAGGAAAAGTCAAGATTGGCAAGCTTAGTGACTAGGCTTGGTCACTCACCTTGATGACTCTTAGCTTTTTGTGGTTGATCTTGGTGACTCACCTTGATGACTCTTAGATTTTTGTGGCTGATCTAGGTGACTAGGCTTGGTGACTAAGTGGGTGACTAAGGGAGCATTGATGGCTTAGGCAAGTGGAAGGAAGAGGCAAGGCAAACTTCCTTGCCTATATAAAGGGGAGGCTGGCCAAAGGAAGAAGCATCACATATTTCACAAGCCAAAGCTCTAAACACTTCACCTCTCTTCCATACTTCACCAAGGTTCTTCCAAAGTCGATGCTCTCCACCACCTCCGGATCAAGAACTAAGAGTGCGTCATTCGTGTTCTTGAGAATCACCACTTGTAGTTTGGTGCATCACCTCTCTAAAAGTTTAACCATGTTCTCTAAACTCCATCTTCGTCTTTGTAATAATTTTGGTTATGTTATGAAAGAATTTCTCTATGTTCTTCTCTTATTTCGATTCTTCCATGTGTTCTTAATTTTATTAGTTTGGATGCATGTGCTAGCTTTAAGTTCTTAATGCTTTGAGTATGTTTTAGGACAGGATGCGTCACCAATCTTCCTAAAAGTTATCTCAATTATTTCGGCAAAGTAGCAATTGTTTTAAGGTGTTATGCGTCATAGCATTCTTATTCAACGAAAGCATGTGTATGTGTCTCGACTAAAATTAAGGATTCCGTAGATGATAAAAAAAGGTAAAAGCGTGAAAGTAGGCTAGGTGAATGAAATAAGTTGATCACTTGTAATTAGTAATTTAGCTTCTTATTTTTCGTAAGCATAATTAGAATTTAAGGTTTCTTGATTGTTTAACTTGTCTATGAGTAAAGCATGTGAGAAGTTTAGGAGTTCTTGTTGTGTTTGCATGTTTTTTACCTTAATTTTGTTGATTAATCAACCCAATTTCAAACTCCCCCCATACCTTTAAATTTTCTGTTTAAAAACGAAACCATGCATGCGCCCTCTAATTCCTTGGATAGAACGATCCCTAATTACCAATTCTACATTCACAAAAGAAGGGTTTTAAATTGAATGTGTGTGAACTATGTGTTTAGTGTCTACTTTGTGTTAACATTTAAGGCATGTTTTGCGCGTATCAATTTTTAGCGCCGTTGCCGAGGAATTGTAAAGTTTTTATTTGATTTCATTTGTACACATGTAAAAATAGGTAAATAAAAGCACGTCTATAATGTTTGAATTTCGTACTTGTTTATACTTATATAAATTTACAGACATGTTTACAATTCATACTTATTACTTCTACAAATTTATTTCCACTCCTTTTATACAGTTGCATAATTTATTTTCATGTTAAAGGATAGTCTTTGATTTAATCTGAGTACTAGTATTTAGTTATCAAGTTTCGCTCTTCGGATAGGGAGGTGCCTCTTTTTCTAGTTTATCTCCTTAACCCCTCATAAAGTGTGGATTTCATCACCACACACCATAACCTAAGTGAAGTTATGGGCATGAGGTTATAGGCGGAGTTTACTAAGGACTTGAGATTGTATACTATCTCGAAAATTTGGCTGATTGTTGGATATGGTGAGCCGGGTTATGATTGGTGATGGGTTTTGGATCTAAGCAATAGAACACCATTGGAGTATATACCATTATTGGTTAGCCTCGGGGTGTTTCTAAGAACAACAATGGAGTATATACTCTAACTAGTTAGCCTCAGGTTGTTCTAAAAATTAGTCCTTACCTCTCACGTTATCTCTATCCCTACTTGCCATTTCTAAATGTAACTAAGCTGAATTATTGAGAGTCAGTATACATTTTCGCGAGGGCCGCATGTCCAAGAAATTTACCCAAAGATCATTTTGAGTACTCTCTTTAAATCATAAGTGCACTTAAATTCGGACAATACATGAACTTAATAAATACGACTTAATCCTTTAAAAGATGGTATATAGGATTATGCATGCTTACACATCTGGGAATCAGGCTTCATCTTTTGATGAATGAGATCCATTGCACAGTGGAGAGCCTCTGCACCACGTACCATTGGGGCCAAAAGAGAATAAATAATACTTAATCAAATTTGTGTGTTTATTTGTGCATTAAAAATCTGTAAAGGACTAACAAAACGTTACATTTAGCATGCATAACCTCTCCAAGGCTTTATGATGCTCGGATTTCACTACTGAGTACCATAATTAACCTAAGTGAAGTTAGGGGCATAAGACCGAAGGAGAGGTCATTCTTTGCATTCAAATTTTAGCACGTAACTTGTGTGTTTTCTGTAGGTTCTAACATTTTCTCTTATGCATTCACTCCATCTTTCACGTAGGATTGTTGTGTTATGCATTTTATTTAATGAGAATGTCTTAACCGTCATAAATTTTGTGTCTTTAGTAGTTTTCATTTCTTTGTGAGTTTTTAAAGTTTGTTTTGGTAGTTTTACTGTTTTTTTTTTGTGTTTTGCTTTGTTTTCTTTATATGTTTTACTTTTTTTTAGTATCCCTATATTCATTACGTATTCTTTTTGATACTAATACTTGGTCTTTGGTGGGTGCTCAGTCTAATGAATGTCCGATCCAAATCCTGGACACTACCGGATTATATAACATTGCAAGTCGCCGGCGTTGTTTTTTTTCCGCCGGAATTGTCATTACCGGCGACAAGTCGCCGGCAATGCCGTCGCCGGAAATTTCCCGCCGGAGATAGCATTGCCGGCGACGGGAAACGCCGTCGTCAGTAATGTCCTAAACATCACCGGCGACTCAAGGGAACACAGGGTGTGGGGGAGATAGCATTGGCGGTGACTGGTGCGGTGGTGGTGGTGGATAACTAGGGAACACAGGGTGTGGGGGAGGTGTGGGGAACGAGCGTCCGGTAGTCTGAGCCTCGTACATGGTCTGCATCCATGTGAACATCTGTGTCTACTGCTGGACCATGTGTTGGTACTCGGCATCTCTAATTGCCTGCTGCTCGGCTATCTGCCTCTTTTGCTCCTCCAACTCCCTCCGCGTCCTCTGAAGCTCCGCTGCGAGGTTACGACTAGAAGCTGAACTTCTTGACCCGGTAGAGTATTCTAAAGTGTTCTTCAATACTCCTTCGCCCACCGAGCCCATTCCCCTATAGTAGTAGGTATTCTTTCCAGTCCCGCACGCTTTTGCCATGATCTGAGCCGCTATAGGGCGATCAAGCGGATCGATCTGAGAGGCATACTGGGTGACTTCTTCCTCGGAGCAGTCAGGATGGTTAGTCCGAGCTATATTCATGGTCACTTCTGCGGTCGCCTCCTCCACTCTCACCTAATTGAAAAGCGAAAATGAATAACGTATTAGCTAACAAAATAAATTAATATCGAAAAATAGTTTTATTAACACATGGAGAGGCAAAAGACTTACCGCTTCTTCAGGGCACTGCGGATAGAACTTCTGATGAATATACACTAACGGGTTCACTTCTTGTTGTTGTTGCGCCTTAGTCGACCAACCCAAATAGTTGAGTGAACCTGCATGATGGGCCCTGGTGTTTTTCAATCTATTCGCCCGGTTCGTCTTTGAAATCGCCTTGTTTGATAAACATATGAAAAAAAAATTAGTAACTAACTATTTCAATGTGATACGATACATTAGGCTTGTAAGATATATTCAGGATGCATACCTGAGCTTTGGGGTGCTCGAAGTGGGCTATCAGCCACTTCCACTCGTACTCCCTAAACCGAAATTCGCTACGGGTAGAACCTCGGCCTAGCTCCTTGTATACAGTGTAATGGGAAGAAAGCTCGTTCTTCAACTCTTTATACCTATATTAACACCAGGAAAAAAAGTTAGAGATATTAAAACACTTGATAAACAAAAATCTAACACGATATATACTCAAATAACTCGAAGCATATCACCTCATATGTAGTTGACGCTCTACCCACGTGTGAATAAGAACTTCATCCACGTCAAACCACACCTGCAATATGAATATATAAAAGGTAAAATTATATATTTATTCGGACTTAATTAATAAATGTAAAATTTACGTAATGAAAATACGATTTAACTCACACTCAGTGCATTATGCACTTGCATCTTCACGTAGATAGGCACAAATTCCCAATCTGGCCAAAGCGTTGGGACCTTGTCCCGCACGATCGCCCCGGCCATGCTGACATATTTTCGCGTGGTGTCAAATGCCTCGATCACCTCGCCATCCTCATTGGCCCTTATGGGCGTTTTCCTTCCCCCGGTGGCCTGCTCAAGTCTCTTCCCGGTGCAGGTGCCTCTAGCCCCTTTCCGTTTTCCAGTCCCATTAACGAAATTGCCTAATAATACAATGTCAACAAATTGATATCATTAATTGAACCTATCGTAAGTCTTTAGTAATAATTAAGTAATCAATCTGATGTTAAACAAAATTTACCTGCATCGTCCGTTTGTTGGTTGGTGCACCTCACACTCCAAAGATACACGGGGTCGAACGGGATGAAGTTGTACGCTTCCTCCACGCTCAGGAACTCCGGCCGTCCTTCAACATAAAAAGGCATCCCCCTATCATCGAATTCAGGGATCACAGGAATCTCGTCGGGTAGGAAGAGACCGGACGGCGGAGATAGACGAGGCCTGGACGATGAAGCGCCAGCACCACCATCTGCCTCAGATGATTCTCGTGAAACGGGAGTAGGCACCGGGCGAATATGGGGCATTCGGATTGAGGGAGTTTCTGATGCCCCCGTTGACTGTCGCTCGTCTGAGGGTCTGCTGACGGAGGGACGTCTGCTGACTGAGCGTCTGCTGACTGAGGCTCGAGGCTTGACTTCCGGTTGCACGACTCTTGATCGTGCAGCTTCCTCCTCAGCTCGCGCATCTATCAAGGCTCTCGTGCGAGCATTCATCATTGGCCCACTGCGTGTGTTGCTAACTGCGGCTGAGGAGGAAGCTTGACTACTGCTCCCTCCACTATTTCGGGAACCTCTCTGAAGCCAATTTGCCGCAAAACCTCCTGGACACCGTAATAGTCATGGATTTGGTTCTATAACAAATCGGAACCGGAACCAAATGTAACCGGAACCGGGCGGAACCGGAACCGTTTGAACCCGGAACTGTTTGGAACTGGAACCGTTCGGTTTCAAACGGTTCCGGTTACAAACAGTTCCGGTTCCAAACGGTTCCGGTTCCACGCGGTTCCGGTTTAAAACCGTTCTGGTTCTGCACCGTTTCGATTCTGATTTTCCACCTTAATTTATACGATTAATTAACAACTATATCACCTAAATTAACATATATACATTTTCGATGTATATATATATATATATACATCATGCATCTTAATTAAATTTAATTTTCACATATATATATATACATCACATATTCATCCAAACCACACACCCTAATTAATTTTCCATATTTTTCACACATATATATACATCATGCATCTTAATTAAATTTAATTTTCATATATATATACATCACATATTCATCCAAATCACACACCCTAATTAATTTTCCACATTTTTCAAACATTACCGGTATATATATACATTGCATCTAAATTTCATGCTTATCACCCTAATTAAATTTAATTTCCACATACATATATATATATATATACACACATTCTCACATACGTACATACGTATATATATATTTATGCACAAAAATAAATAAAAATTGAGAGAGAGAGAGAGGGAGAGAGAGAGAGAGCACCTGCCATGCTGGAGCTCAAGTTGCTTTTCCGGCGACGGAGGTGAGGGGAGGAGGTAGAGGAGGAGGGGAGGAGGAGAGGAAATTCAATTTGAAATCGGGATATTTAGTGAGGAGAGAGGAGAAGGGAGAGGAGGTGAGGGGAGGGGAGAGGGGAGGAGAGGAAGAGAGTTTTGAGGAGAGGGAGGCGGCCGGAACGAGTTGGGAGGAGGAGAGGAGGAGAGGATTGTGAGAAATGAAGCTCGGGCTCGAGCTGGGTTCTTGCATATCCATTAAACATTGTCGGCGAGTTAGTTTAACTCGTTGGTAATGTCATTACCAACAACTTAAACTCGTTGGTAATGACATTACCAACGAGTTAATCACTCGTTGGTAATGTCATTACCAACGAGTTGCTTATCAACTCGTTGGTAATGTTGACATTTCCCGAAGAATATCCGACAACAATTTCCGACTACAATTTCCAACACGATTTCCGACTACAATTTCCGACAACAATTTCCATCTATTTTTTCCGACTACAATTTCCGACTACAATTTCCGACTACGATTTCCAACACGATTTCCGACTACGTACAATTTCCGACTACATTTTCCGACTACAATTTCCAACATGATTTCCGACTACGTACAATTTCCAACATGATTTTCGACTACGTACAATTTTCGACTATGTACAATTTCCGACAACGATTTCCGACACGATTTCCGACAAGAATTTTCGACAACAAATTCCAACTACATCATTAACGTACTAAGGATGATAATCGTAATCATCTTCATCACTTGAGTCTGACTCGGTTTCATAGGTAACCTCTGGCAATATGTGCCGCTCCTCGTCATCTGAATCAGCGTCTACTTCATTTGGATTAACATCGAGAAGTTTTGCTCCAGTAATTCGAACCACACTCCCAGATCTCACATTATTAAGGCGAATCGTAGATGATTCCGGAATGTCAAAAGCGTTCGGCTCTTGGTATGCAGTAACTTCCTCATCATCTGCGGTATCACCAAGTGTGGCAGCACTGTATTTGTTTCTATGAGCAACATGGTTAACCACCTTCCACGGGACTTTGTTAAGAAGATCGTCAAGGTAAAACACTTGTTTTACTGATGAGGCAAGAACGAAATGGTCATCTTCATACCAGCTAGTAGCAGTATTCACCGAAAATGTTCCGTACTGATCGGTCATTGTGTTCTCCGGGCTAGTGTCAAACCATCTACACTTGAACAAGTGCACTTTCATGCGGTTCCCATAAATTAGTTCAACTACTGAATAAAGGACACCGTAATAGTCAACGCCATCCTGCCCACCATGGACCATCACCCCACAATTCTGTGTTTTCAGTCGGTCGTCTCGATTTTCACATATAAATTCCACGCCATTGACCTGACACATCGAGTAAACTTTTGAAGCTATCGGTTTCATCGCCAGGACCCTCAATTCGTTTGACCACTCTGGGCAACCATCATTTGCTACATGGTTCATCTGAAAACGATAAGAAACCACATAAGAAATTATGAACATAGAAACCACAAAACCACGTACGTACACACATGCTATATAAGGAAAATGGCAATAAAAAAAGACATATACACATATACCCTTACCCATTGACCAAAGTAGTTTGCAAACGTCCTGTTGTGGTAATCAACATTTCCGGCAATAGCAGGGCAGTGAAGATGATAGTTTTTCCAATATTGTACTTCTTCACAGTTAATCAGTACCGACCAGTGGGCAATGGCTACCTCATTTCCATCCAACTTGTACGGCTTTGGCAAGCTTCCCTGTAATACCACGTCTTTGGAGATGATAGAAAGGTTGAACTGGGGTTCTAGACGTTATCAATGGGAAAATGAAATCGATCGCTGAAACACTTACATTCTTTACACGGGCAATAATGAAGTGTAGTGTCTCCACAATTACCCTTCACAAAATTCACAAAACTCCTAATTCCCTGGTGATATCTGACATCCCATCTTTCAAGGCTCATCCAACTCTTGTCCATCCTTAAAATTCTAAGAATTTTACGTATTATATATACACACATTCACTACTAATAATCGACGCAATATCTCAATTCAACTCTAATTAAATCAACACATGCATGCATATATATATATATATATATATATCGATCTAATCTCTGAATTCGATTCAGTACTCGATGATGGTATTCTTCTTTTTTCAGTTCAAAATGTATTTGACTAGGTAGGAGGCTCTCTTAAGCCTGGCTCCGATAGCACTACGATAATACCAGTCGTTGATTCAGACACAAGATAAGATTAACTACAAGCAGTTTTCTCATTTCGGTGACATCAACAACATTTCATATCTCACGAATTGGATTTGATCAACACACACATATATATATATATACATATACGTATACGTATATATACACGAACCTATATATATATAGCTTTCCGAGTGATCGAGTTTTCGACGCGCGCCTTAATTTTGACAATACCGAAGGATCGATTTCAGAGCGTTTTCCTTCTTTCGATTTCACCGGATTTTTTTCGATCCAAATGAATGACTTGCTGCGATCGGCATCTAATATAAGAGGCATTGCCGGTGATTCATTAAATCGCCGGAAATGGAGACATTACCGGCGACATGTCGCCGGAATTTCGCCGGTAATGTTTCAAAACATTACCGGCGACCTCCTCCGTCGCCGGCAATGTCAAGCCAAACATTGCCGGCGAAATTCCGGCCGGAAAATCGCCGGCAATGTTTGGCTTGACATTGCCGGCGACGGAGGAGGTCGCCGGTAATGTTTTGAAACATTACCGGCGAAATTCCGGTGACATTACCGGCGACGGAGTAAGTCGCCGGTAATGATGAACATTACCGGCGACTTTTCCGGTCGCCGACCTTGTTTTTGGAAATCTCGCCAGTAATGTTGCTTATTCCGGTAGTGGGACCATCTAAAACAAAGTTTCAAGAAATTACAGAGAGAATAACAAGACTAAAAGCTCAATCAAACATCCTGGATCAACCCATTGTCGAAGAAGGTTACGAGTCTTCACATTCATCAACTGAGCATAATTCAAAGCCAGAAGAACAAGAACCAATCGAAATGGCCAACGCTAAAAACAAATCACTTCAGCAACGCACTTGTTCGACCAAATGGAGTAGTGGTCCATCATGCATTACATTTCCGGAGCCACAAACGGACAAGAAAGACATCGAGTTGAAGAGTGGGTTTCTACACCGCCTACCAATCTTTCATGGGCTGTCAAATGAAGATCCCCACATGCATCTCAAGCAATTTCAGTTCATTTGCATGAGCATGAAGCCCACGGAATCTGATGAAGAACTCTTCAACCTCAAAGCTTTTCCCTTTACTTTGATAGATAGAGCTCAATCTTGGCTTTTGGAACTTCCGCCAAATCATATCACTACCTGGAAGCAACTTGAGGATTTGTTCTTGGCTAATAATTTTTCGGCCTCAAAGATTACTGTTTTGAGGAAGAAGATCACAGGGATTACACAAGCTTCTGATGAGTCCTTTGACCAGTATTACGATCGTTTTAAAGTCTTGTGCGCCACCTGCCCATCCCATGGTTTTTCAGAAACCAATTTCATGAACTACTTCTATGATGGTCTTAAACTGATTGATAGAGAACTTCTTGATGCCACTGCAACCGAAGCATTCATGGATTTAAATGAGAAGGAAGCACGTACACTCTTGGAAAACCGAGAAAATAATGACGCTCAATATGGGATGGCTCCACGCAAGGCAATGAATGAAGTGAGTTTAAAACAAGTTGCTAATGAAAAGTATGATAAGCTAGCTTCTATGCTAGAGCAAGTACTTGAACTAGAGACAAAGAGATCAAAGGCCGCCTCAGGGCTCGTATGTGGAATTTGTCATGTGCAAGGACACCACACTGATCAATGTCCAACATTGAGAGACCATAGCGTAGGTCAATCCGGAAATATGGAGATGGAGCAAGCCAATGCACTTGTTGGATATCAAGGAGGACAACGGTATAACAATTATAACAACTTTGTCAACCGTGATCATCCAGGTTTCAAGTGGAGTAGTAATGAGGGATGTCTAAACCCTCCGGTACCTCAACAAACATATCAACGTGCTCCCTTCCAACCGAGGCCACCTATGCCTCATCCTCTCATGCACCCAATGCAACAAGCACCCCTGGTCCAACATTTCACTAATCCGGACTACGACAAAATGCTTTCTCAAATGTCTACTTCAATGCAAGTTCTTCTGGATGGACAAGCCAAGACGAAGGAGACATTAGATACTCATGGCCGTGATACAGGTGAAATAAAGAAGCAGATGGGCCAACTGGTGGATTTCATGGGCCAAATTCGACAAACAGGCCAACTACCACCTCAAACCACTCTTAATCAACGAAATGTCGATGCCATTGTCACTAGGAGTGGGAAGGTACTAGGAGCACTAAGGACCACGAAATCTCATCTCGATGAAGTCACCATTGAGGACATAACCAACAAAGACGATGATGAGATTGATCCGGCAACTCATGAGGCCGAGAAGAAGAAGGTGACACCTATTGTCACCAAGGCACCATCTCCTCCACAACCCACCCCAATAAAAGGTAAAAGCCCTATTCCTTCAAATACGGTTATTACTAATTCTCCGTTTGCTATTGCACCTTTCGCAAGCAGATTATCAAAATCAAAGAAGAAAGATGATCAATATGAAGATATCTTAAACATCTTTCGAAAGGTGCAAGTGAATTTGCCCTTGATCGAGTGCATCAAGCAAGTGCCGATATACGCAAAGTTTCTAAAAGAGTTATGCACCCAGAGGAGGCAAACGAGAGAGAAGGAGGTTGTGAAGGTGAATGCAACCATTTCGGCGATTTTGCAAAGCCGGCTACCCCAAAATTGAAGGATCCAGGGAGTTTTATAGTTCCCTGCGTGATTGGTGACAAACACTTTGAAGACGTAATGCTTGATCTTGGAGCCTCCATCAATTTAATGCCTTATCACCTTTACAATTCGATGGAGCTTGGGAATCTCAAACAAGACAGTGTCATAATCCAACTGGCCGATCGTACACATAAGTATCCAAGGGGATATGTAGAAGATGTTCTAGTGCAAGTCAACAACTTAATATTCCCAGCCGATTTCTATATTGTTGACATGGAAGAGAGTCCATTGAACACCACGCCATTGCTGCTTGGACGACCTTTCATGAGGACTGCTAGGACAAAGATTGATGTGTTTGAAGGAACTTTCTCTATGGAGATTGATGGAGAAAGAATCGAGTTCAACATCTTAGACGGGATGAAATTTCCGATGTCAAGTGTGGTTGCCATTTCAACATGTGATCTTGTGGATACCTTAGCACAAGGCCACCTTGACACCATAAATGAAGATGAACTCGACATGGCCATACAACTTGGGGATGAAGCCTTTTTCGATGCCTTAATAGAGCTCTTGGAGCCTCGAATTCAAGAAATGACTATGGCATTAAATAAAGCTCCACATTATGTAAATAATCCTCCTCTTATTCCAATTATTTTTGGTACTAATGAATTGGTTCCTTCCATTGTTAAGGCACCTGAATTAGAACTTAAGGTGCTACCGGATCATTTGAAATACGTTTACTTGGGAGACAATGAGACACTTCCGGTAATCATCTCAGCCAAATTGGAAGAGGAGCAAGAGGAGAAGCTTGTTCGAATGCTTCAAAGATACAAACATGCCATAGGTTGGACGCTAGCGGACATTAAAGGAATCAATCTGACAACATGTGTTCATCGGATATTTTTAGAAGATGGCACCAAACCTACTCGTGAAGCCCAAAGAAGACTCCATCCTCCAATGATGGAAGTCGTTAAGAAGGAAGTAATCAAACTCCTTGATTGTGGAGTTATCTATCCGATTTCGGACTGCCGATGGGTCTCACATATTCAAGTTGTTCCTAAGAAGTCCGGGATCACCGTTGTGAAGAATGCGGAAAACGAGCTCGTACCTCAACGAACAATCACGGGACATCGTGTTTGCATCGACTATAGGAAGCTCAATGCCACCACTCGAAAGGACCATTTTCCTCTACCATTCATCGATCAAATGCTAGAGACATTGGCTGGCCATGCATTCTATTGCTTCCTCGACGGATACTCCGGGTATAACCAAATAAGCATCGCGGAAGAGGATCAAGAAAAAACCACGTTCACTTACCCATTTGGAACGTTTGCCTACCGCCGCATGCCATTTGGTCTTTGCAATGCACTAGGTACCTTTCAACGTTGCATGTTATCTATTTTTTCTGACTACGTCGAAAATATCATAGAAGTCTTTCTGGATGACTTTAGCGTTTTGACAATAATTTCGATGCATGTCTAGGAAATTTAGAACTCATTTTGAAAAGATGTGTTGAAACAAACTTGGTTCTTAATTGGTAAAAATACCATTTCATGGCTACACAAGGGATAGTTTTGGGACATATCATTTCAGAAAAGGGTTTAGAAGTTGATAAATCGAAAATAGATCTTGTGCGTTACTTACCCTCTCCGACTTCGGTTAGACAGATTCGTTCCTTTCTTGGACACGCAGGTTTTTATCGACGATTTATCAAGGACTTTTCCCACATCTCCCGCCCATTGTGCAAATTACTACAAAAAGATATCCCTTTCGAGTTTGATAAAGATTGCAAAGCAGCCTTCGAAAAGTTGAAGGAACTCTTGACATGTGCTCCTATCCTATGCCCTCCGGATTGGTCCTTACCGTTCGAATTGATGTGTGATGCTTCCGACTATGTGGTTAGAGCTGGTTTAGGACAACGGAAGGACAAGAAGCCATATGCAATTTACTATGCCTCACGAACTCTGGATACCGCCCAATCCAATTACACCACCACCGAAAAGGAATTTCTAGCAATAGTTTTTGCCCTTGATAAATTCTGTTCTTATTTACTTCAAACCAAAGTTATCATTTATACTGACCATGCAGCTTTGAAGTACTTAATGACGAAGAAGGATGCAAAACCAAGCCTAATTCGTTGGATCCTCTTACTCCAAGAATTTCACATCGAAATAAAAGACAAGAAGGGAGTGGACAATGTAGTGGCTGACCACCTTTCTTGGTTAGTGAAAGAACAAGAAGCCGTGGTCATCGAGGAAAATTTTCCGGATGAACAGCTCTTCGGAATTCAATCAAATACTTCTGAAACTCCATGGTATGCGGATATAGTCAATTATTTAGTAACCGGTAAGTTTCCATCCTCTATGCATAGTGTTCAACGTGAAAAACTTAGGAAGAATGCCAGGACTTTTATTTGGGATGAACCCTACTTATGGAAACAATGTTCAGATTTAGTCATTTGTATGTGTGTTCCGGATAGTGAATTTAAGTCAATTCTTGAGTTTTGTCACAATGAAGCATGCGGGGGACATTTTGGTTCTAGGAGGACAACCCTAAAAATTTTAGATTGCGAATTCTTTTGGCTTAGTTTATTTAACGATGCTCATGCATTCTGTGCTGCATGTGATAGGTGCCAGAGATTCGGTAATTTAGGACCTAGAGATCAGATGCTACAAACTTATATGCTTAATGTCGAAATTTTTTATGTTTGGGGCATTGATTTTATGGGACCATTTCCTCCATCGAATGGTTTTACTTACATTTTACTCGCTGTAGATTATGTTTCTAAATGGGTGGAAGCAAAAGCCACCCGAACTAATGATTTGCGAGTTGTTGCAGATTTTCTGAAGGCCAACATTTTTCAAGGTTCGGAATGCCACGCGTTCTAACAAGCGATGGAGGTAGCCATTTTTGCAACAGGACAATAAAAGCTTTAATGAGGAAGTATGGAGTTACACATAAGGTTTCGACACCTTATCATCCTCAAACAAACGGAATGGTTGAAGTTTCCAACCGTGAGATCAAGAAGATCTTGGAGAGAACCGTTCGTCCGAATCGAAAGGATTGGAGCTAGTGTTTAGATGATGCGTTGTGGGCTTATAGGACTGCCTACAAGACTCCCATCGGCATGTCACCTTATCTATTAATTTATGGGAAGGCATGTCATCTTCCGGTAGAAGTGGAGCATAAGGCATGGTGGGCTGTTAAGAAGTTCAACATGGATCGAGATGCGGCAGGTTTGCATCGGAAGCTACAACTTTGTGAACTTGAAGATATTAGAAATGATGCTTTCGACAATGCATGGATTTACAAAGAAAAAACCAAGAGGATCCATGACAAGATGATTCGTGGAAAGAGTTTTGAACCGGGGCAAAACGTTTTACTTTTCCATTCGAAGCTTAAACTCTTTCCGGGCAAATTACGATCAAGGTGGAATGAACCTTACACTGTTGTTCAAGTTTTCCCTTATGGAGCCGTCGCAATTCAATCTTTGGATAGCGGGAACTTGTTCAAAGTTAATGGCCACCGTTTGAAGCCTTATCATGAAGCATTCAAGAATCAAATCGTGAAGGAAGAATCTATTGAAGAGCCGGCCACTTCAAACACATGAAGGACCACTACGTCTAGGCTGAAGAAAAAAGCGCTTATTGGGAAGCAACCCAATCGAGAAGAAGACAACAAATTTGCTTTCTTCTCCATTTTTCCTTAATTTAGTTGCTTTTGCATATTTAAATTAGAATTTCCGTAGATCCTTTACTTCCTGCTTAATTCTATACTTTTACTTTAGTACATTGAGGGCAATGTAGAGTTTAAGTGTGGGGGAAGGGTTTACAATTTAATTGTGTCTAATTAGTGTTTTTTAGAGTCTTAAGGATGCCCTTAACTAGTCGATAATGAAATTGGACCAAAACGAACACATATGGTGTATGAATCACATGCATCGAATTCTTGTGCTACACTACCACATTTTAACCCATTGCCGGCGATTTTTAAATCGCCGGCAATGTTTTTTAACATTACCGGCGATTTTTTCCGGAAAAATCGCCGGTAATGTCTTTTTTTTTTAACATTGCCGGCGATTTTTTCGGCAAATCGCCGGCAATGTCCCGCCGGTAATTAAAAAAAAAAAAAGACATTGCCGGCGACTACATTTAAATCGCCGGTAATGTCTTTTTTTTTTTTTTTTTACATTACCGGCGACTTAAATGTAAATCGCCGGCAATGTCTTTTTTTTTTTTAATTACCTGCGGGACATTACCGGCGACTTACATTTAAGTCACCGGTAATGTTAAAAAAAAAAAAAAGACATTGCCTGCGATTTTTCCGGCAAAAATCGCCGGTAATGTTAAAAAACATTGTCGGCGATTTCAATGGGTTAAAATGTGGTAGTGCTAATTGAGATATTCTATGTGTTTTTAACATGTAGTAGGTATGATTTGCAAAACATGGTACAAAAATCGCATGCTTGAATAAATTTTTAATCATATGAACCCTGTGCGAGCTTTTGAACTATCTGTTCTTTATTCCTCGAGTGAATATACATCCATTTCGTAGCTACTAGCTTATATTTGCCTCATTTGATTGCTTGCCATAGATTTTAACAAACTAGAGAATGCTAGAACTTACTCATGTCAATTTGCAAAGCTTTTAAGTTGATACATACTCTGATTTTGAATATGATTAAAGGCATTTAGGATTTTAATCATAGTAGTCTGCTAAACCCAAGAGACTCCTGATCTCTGGTACAATGGTAGGTAAACTCTGAATTATCACAGCTTCAATCTGGTTAGGATCCACGCCAACTCCCTCGGCTGACATCGCGTGGCCCAAAATCTTCAAGCTAATCAACCAAAATTCACACTGGCTGAACTTTGCAAACAGCAGATTATCTCGCGAAGTCCGCAAAACCGCTCATAATTGATTCAGGTACTGGCCCACACTCTTGGAGTAAATCAAAATATTGTCGACGAACACGACCATAAACTTGTCCAGAACCGTCTGAACACCTGGTCCATCAAGTCTGTAAAAGCTGCGGGGCATTGGTTAACCAAATGGCGTGACCAAGAACTCCTGATGCCCGCACCGTGATCCGAAAGTCATCCTAGCCACATCTGACTCCCTGATCCTCAACTGATGGTATCCAGACCCGAGATCAATCTTCGAAAAGACTGAAACTTCTGAGAGCTGATCAAACAAGTCGTCAATCCGAAGCGGAGGATACTTGCTCTCCTCTGAAGCCTGATTCTGCTTCCGGCAATCGATGCACAACCTCGTTGAACCATCCTATATTCGCACAAATAATGCAAGAGCACACCACGATGATACTCTGGGTCTTACAAAATCTCCTCCAGCAACTCTCGAAGTTGAACATGTAGCTCCATCAGCTCTGCTGGTACCGAACGATATAATGCCGGTGATATGAGTCCAGCGCCCAGTAAAAGCTCAATGGTATAGTCGGTCTCCCGAACTGGAGGAACCACCTCAACGTCGCCAATGTCGGGCACTGCAACCATAGTATCCACAACATGAGCTAAGCAAACAACACAACCCGTTTCCACCATCCGCTCGACCATCACCGTTGAAATCACACATGGCAATAACAATTTCATCTCACCACGATACAATATCTCGGGGAATTCTGGTCGTCGAATACAACCACCTTCTCGGACACTCGAACACAGCCAAATGTGTCGCCAAAAGTCCATACTCAACATCATAACAAAATCAACGGTATCAAACTATAACAGATCCGCGGCTAACTCATATTCTCCAACAAAGATCCCACAACCTCCGGATGGGTACAACACTTTCCAAAACCTCGGAGGTGGAGATGTAGGTACAATAACCATAGATATCAAGCGACGGTAACCTCAAAGAAACTCCGTCCTCATACAAGGTCGTGGGACGAACTCCAACATGCCCAACTAGCCGCCCACGTCAATTGCGACTTGCTGATTAACTCGTCAAAAAGGCTACATTGGTCAAACTCCAGAAATAGCATCATGACCTCCTAGTGAACTCTGAGCTGTCGAACCGCAAAAACAACTGGCTGAGGGCGCTCCCTCACAGCGTGACCCTCCTGGCCACCACAATAGCAACTGAGAGTGCTCCATGAACACAAATCATAGCGACACCTGCTGTGAGAAAGGATCACCAACGATCACCCAAACTCATACCACAGAAACAAGTCCGCTACTCTGTGATCTCCACCATCACCAAACGGATCCTCTGCTTGATCTGATAACCCTCACATATTCGAAAAGTCCACAGCCTGATGGAGTCACTGATCCCGAGGTGCCGAAACTCAACCTCATCAAATATCTCGACTAAATTCATTTTCCTCAAATAACCATGTCGGAAACCGCGTATACCTTTCCTTCTCAATATTCTCGCCTCTGAGTGCAGCATATTAAGCTCCTCAGGTTCAAACTCATCTCGAACCTCGTGCACTGCTTCCTCTGAAGCCACATAACACGTGCAAACTGGAACAAACTATGAACGATACATCTCTGCCTCAGGTGGGTAAACACTCCATATTTCATTGCTAGGTAGCTTGATTGAACCATTACCGTATAAACAATACCCTGAATATAGGCCATGGAATAGCAACAGGAACTTACACAATACCAACCCATCAAATACAATGATCTGACTCAGGCAAAATATCAACTGCCACGATTCTCTGCTCTGAGGCAACATGTAGACCCCCATACACGCACAACCAGGCAAACCATGCCACACAAATCTTTGAACCCAGAATGCTTATCCAAACCCACAACTTACTGGCAAATCGCACGTCGATTGATCCTCAATAGGATCCACAACCGTACCGACACGGAAAGCACGTCAAGGAGGCATCCTAATGAATAAAACATCGTTCACAACAAGTAGAACGTAATCATGGAACTTCAAATATTTGAAAGCATACAACACCCGGAGTATTGATGAGTATCCGCCGGCCGGTCGGGTCACCACTCCAGACATGCTGTACATTTCAAATATCCTTAATAAACACGACTACAGAAGTCTACAGAACCTAAAACCTAATGCTCTGATACCAAGCTGAAAGGACCCAACCCCGATTTAGTTTCCTAAACCGGAATCAAACCCCTTCTGAAAACACGAACCAACAAAAATCATAAAAATTTCGGCAGAGTAACGCTACTAACGCGGAATTGCCATTACCTGCACCCGGAAAATACACTTCATCGTATGCCACAAAAACTAAACCGTGGGCACCAATCCCATCCGGATTTCTCAATATCATAACAGTAATGTAAAGTAATAAATATAACTATACAGAAATCCGGGGAAAATCATATGAAAGTATACATCAGAATACTCAGAGCGACTTCTAATATAGATATACAAATAGTATACCAAACTAAGAACCTACCATAAAAGAAACATCGCTCGAATACTATGCCTCCAACCACGACGTGCGACACCAGAATCTGAACTGCAATTTGGGCACGGAAATTGAAAAGCCCAGGGGAAAGACATGAAAACTGTTAGAGTGAGTGGACGAAAATAAATGTCTTTCGCCAGATGATATATGTTAAAATAACATATGCGAGTCCAGATAAATAAAGATAATAAAGTACACGAGGTAAACTCATACTCCTCCAGCGTACTGAGCATGCATGTAAAAATCCCACGGGGTCGCTCATGGACACATCCGTGCTATTACAGTCCGAATCACGGGATCCCAGACCCACACGTAATTCTAGCCAGAAAGGCCTCAGGTCAGAGGTCTGCCCCCCCCCCCCCCCCCCGGTAAAGGCCTCGGGTCAGGGGTGATAGCCTCCCCCGGTACACATCCTCAGGGATCAACCGGGATGCGAGTGTATCGATACAACAACATATACTGAGACTGTACTCTGTGTAAACCAAATCATCAATAGTTCGATGCAAATGCATAAAGCAATATATAAATGCATATACGTAATGTATAATGGTATAAGCATAATCGTCTAACACATGCTCATATAAATCGTAATCTCGTATGCATGCTCATGCTCATAAAACGTGTATAAAGATTCGCGATTATCAGTGAAAAGAAATTGTCCACTCACAGATAAGCATAATGCAGTTCGCGTTAATCCCGTGATCCGGCGAAAAATCCCTCGCCAAACGAACGATCACGAACCCCTGAATAATCATAAAATCCATTTCTCAAAATCATAACTCAGTACTTCGAATCATATCACGGGAAACAACCGTTCTCGGTAACACATAATTCAATTACGACGAATTGTCGAAAATCCGATAATCACATCACAAAACCTTGCTATAATTTCCGATGCTCAAATCGAAAAACAAACCTCACCAATGCGATCGGGGCGCGATTCCGAGTGAAACGACATACAACTCGTCGAAAACCCCGAAAAGTCAACTTTAACCGGAAACCGCCTTTGACTGCCGCCGGCGCCGCCGGCGCCACCCAACCATGAAATTTCCCGGCAGACCAAAGCCTATTCCACTCAAAATCATCCAACAAACAACTTCCATAACTATACCAAAGATCAATTTTGACTCTAACTAGTTCAATTTCAAGCAAAACCAAAATCCCACACAAATTTCAATCCAACAATTCTCCATGTACAAAACGAATTGGAACTCCATACTTACATGGTTAGATTCATTGTGTTGAGAGCTTCAAAGCCCAATACTTCTTGTAGCTCAATTCGGCCGGAAAAGAAACAACCAAAAACACCCAAAAATCACAAACTTTAGCCGGAGATTTCTCTCTCCACCGGCGACCTCACCGTGAACGGTGGCCGGCATCACCACGGGGAGGCCGAGCCGAGTCGAACAGAACCAACCCCAAGCCCTGGGGTGGCTGGACGGCGTGCCACCACCGGTGAGCCGTCGAGCTCCGACGTGCTCGTCCCTCCATGCCGAGTTGACTCGGTCAACAGCAACAAATGCAAGTTTGACTTGCCCAATATAGAAACCTCATTAAATACTTACCCTTTTAGGAAACTTCCAAAATTCACTTTTCGACAAACTTCAAATACCCGTAACTTTCGCGTCGTAAATTCGTTTTCAATAATTCTCGTGGCAACAAACTCAGCTCAACATGTTCTTCGATTACCACCCGAAGTCAAACACATCGACCAACCCGATAAAAAGTCAACGGTTCAAACCATCACAAGCTTATCCGATTAAATAATCGACGGTCGAAAATATTCGTAACTTAATCCTTGTAACTCGGAATAATCTTCCAGAAGTTCTCACAAGCTCGAAATTAAATTCTCTACATCTTCCATGAAGAATCCGAAATCAAATTGATAATCATTCCATATTAGCAGATTATGTCAAAATCACGACAAATCGTGAAACTCACAAATCAAATTGATAATCATTCCATCTACGGTTCGGGTCGATCAACGGTCCAAAACGGATCACAATCACAATTCGGATAAACTCGAACACAAACGGATAAACTCGACAATATACCGAAAATTCAAATATTCATATTATATTCCTCGGTCGTCCGAAAAATCATCCGGAACCGCCCACGAACTCGAAATCACGCGTACAACAACTCTTGAGAAGAGACTCGACTCAAATTCTCGGCCAATAATTTAGTCGTGATCAAAGCTGGCGATTCAATTATCTGTCAGAAATCTGCGATTACGCATAACCTCATGGATTAAGCTGATTAACACTACTGATTCTGTTCTGGGTCGTCACAAATATACAAGCTATGACTCCTTCGACCTGTTGAAGGGAGTGAACTATGATAACTCAAATTCGTTTTTCGACCTGTCGAGTAGAGGTTTCAACCCATCGAAATCGGTACCCTGAATTGAACATAACCATTCGTTCGACCCATCGAGTAAGGATTTTGACTCGTCGAACCCCTCCCCTGCTGTGAGCAGTTTTGCTGTAGTCCCTTATTACAAAATACTGGTTGATGTGTTGGTCGAATTTGCTGATGCTAGGTACCTCTTTGACCCACAGAAAGGTCATTTATAGACTGATTATGTTTTCACTATGGAAAACACAGCGATTGCTTGGAGATCAACTAAGAAAACTCTTGCTGCTACTTCTTCGAATCATTCAGAAATCATTGCTTTACATGAAGCGGTTAGAGAATGTGTCTGCCTTAGGTCAGTCAGTCATCATATTTGAGGGTTTAGTGGATTGCCATCTACTATGACAGCTCACACTTGCATCCTTGAGGATAATGTGGCATGCATTGAACAAATGAAGTTGGGTTACATTAAGAGTGATAACACAAAGCATGTATTGCCATAATTCTTTTTCAATTAGCAATAACAACAGTTGTTGAATATCCATGTTAACCAGGTGGGTTCGATGGATAATGCTACAGACTTGTTTACCAAGTCACTACCTAAAACTACATTCATGAAACATGTGAGATGCATTAGTATGCGCAAGTTATCTAAAATCCACGACTGAGTTTACAGTCAGGGGGGGTTATATTTCTGTAGACATCAGGAGAAGTCTACGTCACATGTAGTAGCGTTTGTACCTGATGCGTCGTACTATTTTTTCCTTAGAGCAAGATTTTGTTTTACCCATGAGATTTTTGTTTTCATGGCGAGGTTTTTAGTGAGGCAACAGGTCATGCATCATTCCTTAGGCTATCGACACAAGGGGGAGTGTTTAAGGAGACTTATTCTTCGTAACTTCCGGTGTGTGTCTTGTTCAAATTAGATACGGATTAAATTAGATAGAGACACAAAGAATCCATGTTATATCGGGACATTGATTGTAACAAATTGTATAAGCCTATATATATGGCATTCTATCAATGAAAGAGTTACAGTTTTTAGTCTATCATATTATTCTCCTCAAACAAATATATATTTTTTAGCAAAAAAAAAACATAATAATATGTTAAATCTCTATATCAAAAATTTATACTAGTTAAAAATTTTGAGTTATTCATCATTGAATTTTTATTTTTCTTCCAAATTTATTCATATATCAAATCAATCTTGTACATAATAAAAAAAATATTAATTTAATATTATTCATAATCTTAAGTAGTTATTTAACCACTACACATTAAATTTTTATTGCTCCCCTAAACATAAAATCATCCTTGAAGAATATCTTTAAGACTATGGACAAAGAAAATATTGGATACAAGTACTTTCAACCAGGTATAAGTCGTCAATGCCAGCTTGATGATAGAATATGATAATTGAACAGTATGGTGCAGCACCCGTTAGCCATGACGGTTTGAATATTTACTCCCTCAAACGTCACCAATACCACATGTCCCTGTCCTATGAAAGCGGCTGCTCACTAGAGAATGTTTGTTCCTCCTCCGACGAGCTTCCTAACTGGACACGAGATGTACCAATCCCCTGCCAAACGCTCATGAGGTTGGCCAGGTTTTTTCATGTATTAAATAAAGCAAGAAGAGAGAGGAGTATTTCAATGCGGGTCGAGACAAAAATTATCGGCTAACAAAATGCTTCTCGGTGCTCTAAGGATTCGATCGAGAGGATCTCGGCCAGTCATCAAAAAGATCTTGACACAATTAAAATTTGAGTACGTTGATTTGAGCAGTCGACGAAGGCAACGTATAGGGTTGAGGCTGACACGAGGCTAAGTTAACAGGGAGACAGCGCGAGCTTTGGCCGATGGCTAGGCAACGTGAGGTTAAGCACTACAAGAAAAACGCACTTAGACCGCGGAGCGTTTCCGTCTTCTAGGTGCGTTTTTCCGTCGTCTAAGTACTTACACGACGGAGGCTCCGTGCTCCAAGTTCTGTCGTCCAAACACTTGGACGACGGAGAATGTGATCTCCTTCGTCCAAGTTTTTATTTAATTTTTTTTAAAAAAATAAATTGTTATTAAATATTAATAATTTAATTTATAAACCAATCTCATTTAAATAATTAAAAATGTTCAAATTAATTAAATAAAATAAAATTGTAATTACTTAATTAAATAATAAAAATTAATTTGTACATACATGATCGAAAAATGCATAAAAATTAAAATATTGTTCGGAATCGGGAAAGAAACGATATAATAAACTACACAAATGAACTACTAGCTAAAATACTGGAGGAGCAGATGCGCCGCCGAGTCCCCCGCCTCCAGCCGGGTCGTCGTCGTCGGGGTATGGGTTCAGAGGAGGTTGACATTCTCGTCGAGCTTGATTTTGCATGAGGGCGACGAGTTGGGCTATCTGCGCTTCTTGTTGATCAAGCCTTTGACGCATAGATTGATTTTCCTCTCGTGCGAGTCGAGCCTCTTGAATGGCTGCTTCGACAGCCGCAGCCTGAGTACTTTTCCTCCCCGAACCTCCCGTAGATGATGAGTCGGAGGTCGACAAATCTCGAATTACCTTAGGTCCGAACCCCCTAACCTCCCTGCCAGCTCTACGACCGTAGACCTCATCTGCGATTGCAATTTGGCTCTCCATCGATAGAGGAGGCAGGTCTTCCAGCGGCAAATCTGGGAACGCAAGCTGAGTGCTAGCCAATTCTTCCTGCACACGCTCTACCACCCTTGCCTACAAAAGAATAATTAAAAAATTATAATTAAATAATAATTAATTAAATAATAATTACTACAATTAAAAGCACATATATATATCACTTACGCCGTATTGACTCGCTTCATTATCGAGCCCAGGCGTCACGTACGCGCTTATGCTAGCATCGAGATAAGGGTGTTTGGAGCCCTTATCCCTCTGCTCCTTGGCTATTTGAATCAGTTGCTTGGCGCCGGAAGTATGGTGTTTGTCCTTCTTCCCCCGGTTGGTTTTGTTGATTTCGGAGAATTTCTGTTAGACAACATAAATCATTAAAAAATTAATAAGTAACTAAAATTAAAATAATTCAATTCTCTTAATTGAAATAAAAAAGGTAAACACCTTATATTCTTCATCTTGGAAGTGGTTACACAACCACAGCCACTAATCTTCCCTATTCCCACGCAGCTCTACGGGGGTAGGCACGGAGCCGATATTTTCGAAGTATTGATGAAGCCTGTACTTCTAGTCACGGCAGATAGAGTTGGCGGTTTGGTTGATATGCCTAAGCATCGCTGGTGTGGGATCTACCTCATATTGTTCCTATCAGAAATAAATAAAAAATTATAATCGTATATATTATGAAATTATAATGTTTATTGGTTATTAGAAAATAAATTTAAAATTGTACGTATTACATACCGAAATTTCTTTAAAGAGTTTCGCCTTCTCTTCATCCGGCAACTCCTTCCAATTAGGGGCAATGAGACGAACCCGGTTACGAAAGATTGACCCTATGCTATGCGCCGAGAGACTTGCTAGCTGAGCTGTGGGAGGGCCACCGGTGAATTCGTCGTACGGCAAGTCGATCTTTTTCCCGGTCGCCTTTAAAAGTTTCTCTGCTTTGCCGCCTTTGAAGAGACCGCGAGTCCTTTTCGGTTCCGGGTCAGTCAGGGCCCTCCTTTGCTTACGCCGAGCCCTGTAGAAGATAGATTCAGAGGTCGAGGACGCCTGAGTACTTCCTGTTGAACCGGGCGTTGGACTGGAATAGGCGTCGTCATCACCGCTCGGGATAAATGGGGCAGCGAGAATTTCCCCAGAGGGAGCTGTCGACGGACCAGATGAAGGGTCCGGATTGAGGACGTCGTTGCCTTCCCGTAATTCCCAACCGACTTGCTCCACCAAGCGTCTGAGCATAGCATCTTCGGCCTCCTGTTGGGCCTTTTTCTTTCCGGACAGAGCCATTTAAACCTAGGAGTACGTTGTTAAAATACCTGATTACCATAATAATTATATAAAAAAATTTACGCTAATTAAGTGCGGCTAAGATTTAAATAGAGTACACTAGCTTGGCTTTTTGGGTCGTTCAATGAACGTGCGACCCGCGCGATAAAGTGTAAACTTTCAATTAATCAACCTTGGTTCAATCGAAAAACATGGCCAGTTAGGGATAGAGATAACGCGAGAGGCAGGACTAATTTCGACAAAACACCCCGAGGCTAACCAAATGAATGGTATATACTCTATTGGTGTCGTCTTTCTTAGATCCAAAACCTGTCACCAGTCATAACCCGTTTCTAGACACCATGTCTGACATTCGGCCAATCTTTCGAAAATTTACACTCCCTCAAGTCCTTTGCAAACTCTGCCCTCAACCTCGTGTCCATAACTTCACTTAGGTTATGGTGTGCAGTGATGAAATCTCCACATCACAAGGGGTTAAGGAGATAAGCTAGGAAAAGAGGCGCCATCTATTCCAAAAAGTGCGACTTAATAAACCAATCTTATGTACTAAATTTAAATCAAAGACAACCAAATTAACACATAATTATCAATTAATAATTTTTAATTACATGCAATAATAATCACAAATTATACTATTAATTAAAACAATAAATAATGACAAAAATTAATTATTATTTATCATGCATTTAATAATAATTATTCATTTACCAATATAATTAATTATTATTAACAATAATAATTATTACTATTATTTAATTTTAACTAATATATTATTCATTACCAAATAACAACTAATAATGAGTACTAAATTAGTAATTATTACTAATAATTATTACTAATAATTATTATTATTAATTATTATAATTACTAATTAATTAACATTATTTACAAATTAAATAATTACTTAAATAATAATAATGTTAATTAAAAAATAGAATTATTACATTGCCGGAATGTCACCGGAGTAGAGTCGTCGGAGAGAGGGAAAGTCGCCGGAATTATTGTTGCCGGAGCGTCGCCGGAGGAGGAAGGCCGGAGTTTTGAGAGGAGAGGAGATGAGAGGAGGAAATGAGATGGGATGAGAAAATGAGAGGGGTGAACTATTCTATTTATAAGCGTTCACTTAGACGACGGAGCCCTATTTTTCGTCGTCTAAGTGCACTTGGACGACGGAAACGGGGTTTTCCGTCGTCTAAGTGAACCGTTTCAAATTTTTGAAACGGTGCCCAATTAATCGGCGGGACATTTCAACCGCCTTAATGTTGAACTTAGACGACGGAGAATCAAATTTGAAGCGGCGCCAAAATTTAAGGCGGCATAATGAAGCGCCATGTTTTTTGAACTTGGACGACGGAGATGGTCATTCTCCGTCGCCCAAGTTCAATTTACGTAAAAAAAAAAAGAAAAAAATTAATTCGCAAGGAATTTGCCGATCTGTCATTCGAATGAAATAGTCGTAAAATATCGATGAACGCATCGTATATATAAACAGTTAAATTTAAAACGACGAATAATTTTACGTCTTTAAACTTGCTAAGTATCTACTAATCTTTATGACTTACGTGTTATTAAGTATAGGCTCATTTGCACCAGAGTATTAACGAAATTGAATTTGGACAAAACAATCGTTGGATACGTTCACCGTAACATAATATATAATTACAATAATTTTCACAAAATAATAAGTTCGTGAAGGGTTTCATCGGCACAGTCAACCGCAAAACCGAGATTTTGACAAATCGGAAACATGGATACAAGACATTTCGTAACTCCGATTTTAGAACCGTCGAAGCTCACACACCAAGAATTGTCTACTCTATAGTCTTGACGAAAAGAATATGCATTGGGAGATGGTCTAGATGGTCGTTGTCCTAGAAAAAATTACGAATTATGCACCTGGACGACGGAGATGAGCTTCTCCGTGGTCCAGGTGAGTACTTGGACGATGGAGAACTCAATTTCCGTTGTCCAAGTAAGTACCTGGACCACGGAGAAGCTCTTCTCCGTCGTTCAGGTGAAAACCCTGAATTCAGGGGTTAGGGCTTTACTGTTTAGGGTTTAGGGTTTTTGCTTCACTTGGACGACACATATGATATTCTCCGTTGTCCAGGCGTCTCCGTTCAATTCTTCTGATTGAATTCGCTTAAAAATTCGTCGATCCGATCCGCTCCGATCCCATCCGCTCCTCGATCGATCTGATTCGATTCGATTCAATATCGTTCCAATATAATTCGGGTTAATTAATTAATTTAATTTAATTTACGTACCTCGGTCGATCCGATCTGAGCATGGATGCGTGTAATTAATTAATTAAGTATAAAAATAATAGTTTTACGTACATACGTTCTCCTCCTTATAATATTTATATTAATTTTTGATCAATGATGCATCGATCATATATTACAATAATTACAATAATTAATTACCAATTAATAATCCTCGTCGTATAACCGTACTCTTAGTCATAATCGTCATCATCCTCATCCCCGTTATTCGATTGCTCATCCTCATCATCGTACTCAACATCGTCCGACGAATAACCTGAGTCCTCGTCCGCGTCCTCATCCTGCACGTCTTCTTCATCTACCTCCTTAATGGCATCGATAATCTCATCTTCAGTTAGATCTGTACAACCATCAGGCATGGATAACCGTTCACCATCTTGAACCAGGTCCATTATATCGGAGCGGATGACAGAAATATTAGGCTCTTGATAGGCAGGAATGTCTCTTTCTGGTTCAGCAGCATCTTCAATCGCTGGTGTCCCTTCAATTGTCTCGGTATTCCATATTCCTCAATGAGAGATATGGTTCACTATTTTCCACCCTTCACCAGCTTTCGGATAGTTGAGATAGAACACCTGCCTAACTAAGGTGGTGAGACAGAAAGGCTCATCCTCATACCAGCTTGAGTTTGTATCGACTAATAATAGTCTCAGGTCTTCCCTTGTACGCTTCAACCATCTGCACTTGAATAGGAAAACGTTGACATCATTCCCGTAACATAGCTTAACCACATTTACAATAGCCCCGTAATATAGATCATTGTCTTTCCCAACCGCTACCCCATTATTTTGTGTTCTTCTTCCTTCATCTCGGGCCAATGAATGGAACTTTACACCGTTCACAAAACATCCGGGATATATATAGTGTTTAATCGGCTTCCCTGCTAGCAAGTGCTTTGGCCAGGACCACTACCCTCCGTGGTTTTCAGATTTTTGCAGATCAATCATCTGCAAAAAGGGGCAAATATAAGGGTTTACTTTCTACAAACATGATCGATATGTATATAAATTACTAAATACCGAGACGTACGTACGTATCCATTGGAAGAAATAATCGGGAAACTTCTTCTTAACCATTTTCTCAATCCACGCTGAACTCTTGTTTTGATTTAACGCCTGAAGCCTCTCCTTGTATGACATCATGTACGGCTCAACTTCGTCACAGTCTCGCAACACTACCTAATGTGCCTCAATAAGTTCTTCCCGTGTTAACGATTCCTTTAATACTTCTCTAAATGGTCGGTTGACATTGGTGACGACAGAAAGATTGATGCGGGCACTGGGATTGGAGGCAGTGGGAGGTGGTGGATCTTTGAGGTACCTGTTGTAGTAAGTAACACACTCATGCATTAGGTATGCCTCTGCTATGGAGCCATCCGGGGCCGACCTGTTTTTGACGAATGACTTATACTGTCCAAGTTGTCTACAAAATCAAACGTACAATAAGAATAAGTACATATAGCTAGTAATCTCCACTGGAACAAATTATGAATCGAAAAACCTGTATAATTAATTAGTTGTACGTACCTTTCTTTAGGATACATCCAAGTGTACTGGACCGGACCAGAAATGAGCACCTGCTCGGGCAGGTGGATCATTAGGTGAATCATGATGTCAAAGAAAATAGGGGAAAAATCCTCTCTAGTTTGCAAATGATGTGCACAATTTGTTGTTGCAGTTCCACCACATCTGACTTCTTTAATTCTCTGGCGCATAACCTTTGCCACCATGTGCATAATGCCACTATTAGTTCTACGATGTCACGAGGCAAATATGGTCAAATTACCACTAGAATCAGACGTTGCAGCATAACGTGATAATCATGTGTCTTTAGACCAACAAATTTGTGTGGCACCTCGTCCACTGCTCCAATAATAGTAGCTGTATACGTAGCCGGATAACGAACGCCCTTAAACCAATGAAATACAGAACGTCTAAGTGTCGGCTTCATTGTGTAAGGTGCAGCTGGCATCTTGTTGTACACTCCTTTCCTATCCCTCCTCAACCACAAGGGACGACGTAGATTCATTGATTCCAGATCTTTGCGCGCTTTGGGAGTATCTTTAGTCTTGAACTTAATACCGAGAATTGTTCCCACCACGCTGTCGCACACATTCTTTTCTATGTGCATCGCGTCCAAGTTGTTCCTCAGCTTCAACTTCGACTAGTAAGGGAGTTCAAAGAATATACTCTTGTGATGCCAATAGCTGAGATCATGTGGAGGAATTGGATTGCATTTCCTTACATCCGTGTCATTGGTCAACACACCAAAGTCGAAATAGCTCAACCTCTCTAAAATCTCTTCGCCCGACCAACTACCGGGTTTAGGATTGTTCTCTACCGTCCCGTCGAAATGAGCTTCATCCTGTTGCCACAGGTGGTCGTGAGGAAGCCATCTACGGTGACCCAAGTAACACACCTTCCCCGCGTGCCAACTAGAGTTCACGTCGTCCAAATATATAGGACATCCATTATATCATTTTGTCCTGCAGGCTGCCAACATCTCATACGCTGGAAAATCGCTGATCGTCCACATTACGGCAGCCCTTATCGTGAACATCGTGTCAGTGAATTTGTCATAAGTTGGGACTCCATTTTCCCACAACAGTTTCAGCTCGTCGATCAAAGGTCTGAGGTAGACATCTAAGCACTTCCCTAGAGATTTAGGACCTGGAATTAGTACAGTAAGGAAATTAAATTCCTTGTTCATGCACATCCATGGAGGCAAGTTGTACGGCATCAGAATAACTGGCCAAGTGCTGACGGCGGAGCTATTACTTCCCCAAGGATTGAATCCGTCTATAGATAGGCCGAGTCTAACATTTCTAACCTCTGCAGCAAAGTCTCCAAATTCTCTGTCGAAATGTTTGAAACCCTCCCCATCCGCGGCGTGTCGCAAGACATCGTCATCTATTCACTTTTCTGTGTACCATCGCATCGCCTCTTCTGTGTGTAGAGACATGTACAGGCGCTGCAATCTGGAAATCAAGGGAAAATATCGAACAACTTTCATAGGAATTCTCATTTTCGAACTCTTCCTATTCAACTCATATCTGCACTGGCCACATACGAGACAATAGTCCAAATCTTTATACTCTTTGTAAAATAGCACATAATCATTCGGACATGCGTCAATTATCCTGTACTTTAGGCCGAGGCTGCTCAAGATATTTCTAACCTTATAATGAGATTTAGGAAGATTGTGATCATCAGGAAGAAACTTACATATTTGCTCCAGAATTTCGTCGAAAGCACTCATTGACATTTTGTGCTTCACTTTTATCTTCATTTGCTCCATCACATATTGCAACACATTCTCTCGACATCCAGGGAACACCGGGGTCTGCACTTCAAGTAGCATCCGGTTGTACTTATCCATCTCACTAGTGTCAGTGGCCAAGCTAGCAGCGGGGAATGTGTCATCATGCTTATGAGTGGTACTGTAACCTCCGTCTTGGTGTTGGTGTCCACCATGACTAAATCCTGGAAACGCATCATGGACCAAATCTGCAGTTGGGTTGCAAGCAGGGGGGCCGGTACCATTGCCGCTGGATGAGGCACCCTGATAACTGTACCCTGAGCTGAAGTCTGCTGAGCTGAACTCTACTGCTTCACCATGCTCGCTCCATGTAGTGTAACTCCACATCATATCATTTTCGTACATGTGTTGCACCATAACATTAACCTCCACATACTGACAATTAAGACATTTCTGGCACGGACACCTGAAACGCTTCTTTCCCTAACCATGTTCTATCGCAAAATTCACAAATTCGCTAATTCCATCCATATACCGGACATCACATCTATTCTGCAACTTCATCCAACTCTTGTCTATACTTCTACAAAATATTATAATTAATTAATTATTACATATATATTAGTCAATTAATTAACTATTAATTATACATACTCAATCTACATCGATCAATTACGTACTTTAATATGTGTAGTTAACATCCATGCATGTATGTACGTTTTAACTAAATATTAACCAAATTTGAAAACATCCATACATATATACGTACTACATGTCTATAATTAACTAATATATATATCGATCATCAATTTTCTAACTTAATATATTAATTATATATTAATTAGACGTACTAATTAATTAATTATTAACAATGGGCGTTTTAACAAACGTACATGCAATTAAATATATATATATATAAACCTACGTTAATGGTGTTCGAAAATTAACTGCGTGCGTACCTGGCCTTCTCCGATATATATATGGCGAATTAATCGATGGTCGGAGCCGAAGATCGATATATATATATATAGTGCTATATATCTAGCCAAATTTGAAAACATCCATACATATATACGTACTACATGTCTATAATTAACTAATATATATCGATCATCAATTTCCTAACTTAATATATTAATTATATATTAATTAGACGTACTAATTAATTAATTATTAACAATGGGCGTTTTAACAAACGTACATGCAATTAAATATATATATATATAAACCTACGTTAATGGTGTTGGAAAATTAACTGCGAGCGTACCTGGCCTTCTCCGATATATATATGGCGAATTAATCGATGGTCGGAGCCGAAGATCGATATATATAGTGCTATATATCTAGCCAGCTAACTAGGACGTCGATCGTCGTTTGCATTGCGTGCACACGTGAGACGCTAGCTGATCAAGACAGGAAGAGATTATGCTCGATCAGTTGAGAGTGAGCGGATAGAGAAAGAGAGTTTGGCATTGGCCTTATATAATGCTTCACTTAAACGACGGAGGTGTTGGTACGTCGTCTAAGTGGACACTCGGACCACGGCGTGTCGGTCCGTTGTCCAGGTGAGAACCTGGACGACGGAGAATAATATCTCCGTCGTCCAGGTGAGAACCTGGACAACGGAGAAGTCTCCGAGGTCCAGGTAAGCACCTGGACGACGGAGATAGTATTCTCCGTCGTCCAGGTGTTACTTGGACGATGAAAAATACTCCGTCGTCCAAGTGTCACTTAGACCACGGAACAATTACGTTTCCGTGGTCTAAGTGATGTTTTCTTGTAGTGAAGGATGGTTGATGACACGAGACATCTAATCTCAGCCGATCAATTTATTTAGTAATTAAATAGACAACTAAAGTTCTGCATCCCATTTTGTTCCTCAACCTCACCTGTGCACTGTGTTTAATTTGAACAGAATTTTTTAACACACAAATAGGTGTGTTCCTGTATTTTTTATCATGTGGGTCCCACTTATTTATGTGTTAAAAAAAACTGTTCACGCTGAACTATGACGTACTGCAAATCTTTATGAGGAAAGAAGAAATGTCTTGAATCATATGAAAAGTTTGATTTTATTAAAATTAAGGAAAAATTATTTAAATGGTCACTCATCTTTGTCACGTTCGACACTTTAGTCACTTTATTTTTTAAATATCACTTTAGTCATTCAACTAATAATTCGCATATCAGTTTCGTCACCGTGTTTAAAATAGACGTTAACTTTTGCTTTTCCGTTAATTTAGAAGGGTATTTATGACTTTCACTTCAGTAACTTTTGTTTTTTTCTTTATTTATGAAAAATCACATTGCATACCATATAATTTATCTAGGCACCCAAATGCCTTAACTTTGAGGGTCGAATTAGCCCTTCCCCACCAATGATCAGATCTGTCTCATCGCAAATGGTTAAGGCAATCGCACCACCCCGTCCTACGAGGCTTCATCAAGATCGAGGGGTTCATCGATGATGCCGCTAAGAACCAAGTCGCCATGAACCCAGCCAACACCATCTTCGACACCAAGTGTTGAGAGCATGCGGTAGCATCTTCGATGAGGCATTGTTAAAGGTTTGAGGCAGCACGCCCAACGGGGTTGAGCCCACGAGCGACGATGACAGCATCTTCAGGAAGTGGTGGCATTGACGAGGTGTAGATCGACGAAGCCAGGCTGCTACTATGTAGGGAGAGAGAGAGAGAGAGAGAGAGAGAGAGAGAGAGAGAGAGAGAGAGAGAGAGAGAGAGAGAGAGAGAGAGAGAGAGAGAGAGAGAGAGAGAGAGAGAGAGAGTGTGTGTGTGTGTGTGTGTGGCATCAAAATTTTAATGTATTAAATTAACGGAATGATTAAAGTGATACAGAAAAGTAAAATTGAATGATCAAAGTGATATTTTGAAAGCAGAATTACTAAAATGTCGAATGTTACAAAAATGTGTGATCATTTAAATAATTTTCTTTGAAAATAATAGAAACTCTCTCCGCAGTAGTAATCGAACCAAAAAGCCAAGCCTTCCCATACAGTATCTACATTGATAAAAGGATACATGCCTAAGTCCCCACCCTAAAGCTAACTGCCCAAGATTAGAAATGAAGCCTTCCCATACAGTATCTACATTGATAAAAGGCTATATACTCAAGTCCCCACCCTAAAGCTAACTACCCAAGATTAGAAATGAACGTCCAAACCATAGACAGAAACACATGGAGAAGGATCCATACTCATTTTCTAGTCCCCTCGAGTCCTATAGCATTTTGACTTTCCATGGATGAAAGTAACATGCCAAATCTGAATCCTTACATTTCTCCACCCAAGCTTCTCACGAAAAAGAAATAAGAAAAAAAGAGAAAAAGTAAAAAGTTTCAAATTCCATGTCGGTAAACACCATAAAAACAGAAGAAGTTAAACGCATGTAAAGCGTAAACAAAAACTATAAATAATGTCCCAAAATTTTAGAAATATCCCTAATAAAAACAAAAATAAAGAAATAAATCCAAGAAAAACTGGCAGAGATCCACCAGTGTAAACAGAGTAAGGAGTACACGAAACAGAGCCACCATGCTTCATTAAAGAAATACACAGAGCTTCTTTGTTTGACACGAAAAAACAGAGGAGGCTTTAATACACATAAGAGTCCTATAAATATTAAAACAAAGCAACCATCCATCGTTAGGTGGCAAAAGTGATACGCGGTTGCTGGGGTTGCTGGAGGAAACGCACTCTGGTAGGAGAGGAAGGTGGTGAAGCTAGCTAGCTCTGAAAAGAAACTAAAGCCAAGATCGATCTGGATCAGTAATGGCAATAAGCTGCAGCTGCTTCACCAGCACTGTCATATTCAGAATCATTCTGGTCTATCTTAGTCTCTCAGGTTCGTTCTTTTGTCAAACCAAACTTTCTGAATTTCTCTTTCTTTCTTCTTCTTCTATTCCCAGTTCGACAAAGTTGCAGGTATGACCAAAAACATTATTTCTGCTTAAAGTCTCATACTTTCCTTCTGGGTCCTCTTAGATTTCAATTCCCCATCTACGTTTTACTTTTGTATAAACTCCTTTTTGTCTTTTTTCATCAAAAAGAAGAGCAGCGCCCAAATACCAAAGTGGAGTCAATTCATTTCCTCTGTTCGAACACAAACCAAAACCTTATTCTTCTTCTTCTCTATTGTTATCTTCAATTCTGTGATGAAATTCAGTTAATGAATGGCAAATCAATAATGGGATTTTGATATATTTGTGATGTGCATTGGAATCAGGATCTGATTTAGTGAATCGGGATCTGTTTTTTTTGTTCTTGATAAATCTGCCGTCGTCATGTGACTCTGTTTTGGACTCTGTTTCAGATTCAGGTCTGTTGTCGCAACACGTGCAGAGCCTTAGCTTCGGCATCAACTACGGCAAAATCGCAAACAACCTCCCTTCCCCATCCCGCGTCGCCGTGCTCCTCCAGTCTCTCAACGTCAGCAGAGTCAAGCTCTACGACGCCGACCCAAATGTCCTCCAAGCCTTCTCCAACTCCAACGTCGATTTCATCATCGGCCTCGGCAACGAGTTCCTTCCCAAAATGACAGACTCCCTCAAAGCTCAAGCTTGGATCCAACAACATGTCACCGCACACCTCCCAGGGACCAAGATCTCCTCCATCCTTGTCGGCAACGAAGTCCTCTCCGGCAACGACACCACTCTCATGTCGTCTCTCCTCACGGCAATGCAATCAGTCTACACCGCCCTTGTCGACCTCGGATTAAGCAAACAAATCACCGTCACCACTGCGCATTCCCTAACCATAATGGGAATCTCCTACCCTCCTTCATCGGGCACATTCCGACAAGACCTAGCTCAGTACATACAGCCAATCCTAAACTTCCATTCCCAAACCAAAGCTCCTTTCCTCATTAACGCCTATCCTTACTTTGCTTACAAGGACAGCCCTAGCGAAGTTCCTATTTCCTACGTGCTTTTCCAACCCAACTCCGGTATGTTAGACTCGGGCACTAATCTTCATTACACAAACATGCTCGATGCTCAGATTGACGCGGTCTACGCAGCCATGAAAGTAATGGGGCATACTGATATCGCTGTGCGAATCTCCGAGACGGGGTGGCCGTCCAAAGGGGACGAGAACGAGGCCGGAGCCACGCCGGAGAATGCGGGGATTTATAATAGGAACTTGTTGAGGAAAATTGAGGACAAGAAAGGTACGCCGGCCAAGCCGGATGTTCCTATTGATACGTACGTTTTTGCGCTTTTTAATGAAGACATGAAGCCAGGTCCGGCGTCGGAGAGGAACTACGGGTTGTTTTATCCCAATGGCTCTGCGGTGTATGATATTGGAGTGAATGGTTATCTTCCGGTGTTGATTTTCTCTTCAGCTCACCAGGTTCATGTAAGTACAATTTTTACTATTACAGTTTTGCTAAAACTCTAGCTCTTCTTACTTTGATCTTTCAAAAAGATTGTTACTTTTGGGTTGTTCTTAATGATTTCGCTTTCAAATTAATTTCCGTAATCTTTCTTTTTCTTTAGTTAACTACCTAAAACTAGTTTTTCTTGGACATCTTGCAGGCATTGTCGATCTTCAGTTTTCTGTTCTTGCTTACTGTGATATACGTATTTTGGGTATAGAGGTCTCATACATTTGTCAAGTACTGTCAAGTTTTTTTTTTTTTGGGGGGGGGGGGGGGAGGGAGTTCCTGAAGATTTTTTGGAAGGCTCGGAGAATAGGTTATAGCTTTAATTTTTATACTGTGTATACGAAACCCTTCTTCTCATTTATTTTTCCATTTATTTATATAGCTAAAATAAGGCATTATTTTGTTACTTATCATTTACACCCGTACGTTGCTGATCAATAGAAATGGTAGACATTTTGATGAGAATCAACTAGCTTCAGTTTTTTTTTCTTTTTTGTATTTTCAAATTTTAGATGTCATCTAATGTCACGATTAACACAAGTTGAATGTTAATAGCTTTGAATATGGATCGGTTGTTGCGGAAACAGCCTAATATGCCCTGTTGCTCTCATATATGATACTAAATAGGATTAATTACAAAAGATCCCTAAATTTTTGGGTTATTTTTGTTTTAGTACCTAAGTATCAAAAATTTACATTTTTATACCTCAAGTTACATACATTTAACACTTTAGTACATCTGTCTGTCACATCATCAAGTTTCTCCGTTTATTGCTAATATGGCACGTTTCAGTCACGTTGACGTCATCTTCCACCGAAAGTACAGGGGACAATTTGGCATTCTCTGTTTCGTTTGAGCCAATATCATCGGTGTGAACGTCAACGACAACGCGTAACGAAGAATCGAGTTACTCGAAACGAAGACTTAAGACCCCTCGGAGTCTCCAACCACATAAAATCACCATAACTAACCACAGCCGGCCAACATTCCTAATGAACGATGTCACTGATCACGCACTGTCGCCATCAAAGTACCCAAAATCAGCAAAGCAAATTCTAGCGACGAGATCTGCTTCGTCGTCGCCGCGGAGAACAAATTTTTCAAAGAGGATGAAAACATCGCCCTCGATTTGGTTGGAAATGTCACTCGAAAAACGCAAATCAAGGTCAATTTTTTTCATATCAAACAGTTGTCTTCGAAACCCAGATTAAGTTGTAATCAAAATATTTTTGGGTTTTAGATTACTTTTGAAGCTCACCGTGATCGAACTCAGAGGCTCTTGTTAACCCGACCTTAACAAGCATCGAGACTCTCTCTCTCTCTGTCTCTCTCTCTCTCTCTCTCTCGCTCTCTCTCTCTCTCTCTCTCGCTCGCTCTCTCGCTCTCTCGCTCGCTCCCTCCCTCCCTCCTTCTCCCTCCCTCCCTCCCTCCCTCTATATATATATATATATCTATATATATATATAGCACTTCATCATGTTCATGTGCCTCTTTATCCTTCCTGTCATATTCTCTTTAGCATTGACATTTTTTCTTCGATTAGTAGCATCGGCATGTTTTTCAATTACATGCATTAGTCTTATTTTCTGATCCTCAATAGATGCAAAGGACTTTGCACCGATTATTGGGTTTTTCTGTTGATTATGGAGCATCTAAGCTTAGAAGTCTGTGCCCAGATTTTCCATAAATTGTTGAGTTGTTTTGCAGCATGATATATGATATCAAGCATGATATTTCATGTTTAATATTTTGTAAAGTGCAAAGAATGTAGCTATGAACTTCTATCGACTACATCTCTCTCTTTTCTCCCTTTGAAATGACAAAGTTTGACATAAAGTGCAAAGATAATTGATAAAGCTTTATAAGTATAATTGGTTGAGCAATCGATGGTTGCTAGGTATTTTAGTTGGAAGAATGCCAAATTTACCTCTGTACTTTCATTGGAAGATGACGACAGTGTGATTGAAACATGCCACGTCAACAATAAACGAAGATACTTGACGATGTGATTACCAGAAATATTAAAGTGTTAAACGGCTATAACGTGAGGTATGAAAATATAAATTTTTGATACTTTGGTACTAAAACAAAAATGACCCCAAAATTCGGGCGATTTTTTGTAATTAATCATACTAAATACCTAAAAAATTGTTGCCGCCATACATCAATCCTAGTGGGAAGTCACAAGGGTGCAATTAATCACATTACGAGAATCTTCAAAGTGGTTCGAATTGGTATCTATCTATGTGTGACATAAGCCTGCAGCCGAGTTCTGTCAACGTCATCCCGTGCACGCTGCACCAAGGGCTGTGGACTATTTGAACGCATGCAGTGAGATGAAGAAAATAGTCTTTACAGTGTCAAATCAAACACTATTTGAATTTGATGAATACAATCACATACAATTTTGTTTAGTAATGCAAAAGGTTAGGAGTCTCCATCCTTGTCCATCTTTTCCACTTATAATCATGCATGTGAATCTTTTTACAATTATGGAGATGGAATAAAAATGCTGCGTGGCTTCTACTTGACGAAAGTCATAAGTTGAGGGTTCCATCAGAGAAAAGTAACCTTTTTATTCCTTCCTTCTTTTCTCTCTTGATCACTCAAATTGAACCTTATCGTCATCGATCACCGGCTTAGCTTTGTCAATATTTGGGGTCTGAATCGAAGGCCTGCAACTCTTATCTTAGAAATAGCTACCGGCATGTTGGTCTGCTACTGCGTCCAGCTAGAGCTATATTTCTTCGTGCATTGTCAGGTCCGGATCCTCCGTTTGCCGGTGAAAGAAAATTAATTACTCCTAATTAATTACAAAATCTACTTAATTATACAATATACACCTCTTAAATATATAAGAAATATGACTCACTCCAACACTTATTCTCACGTTTGAGTATGCAAGATTTAAATGTCCAAATTGTCAAGTAAGTCACTGAAGATTTTGGAGGATATCAGCTAACTACTATTCTAAATGAACAAATGAGAATTAGATAATACGAGCATCTAAATTCTTCTTGATGAAGTATCTATCAATCTCCACGTGTTTCGTCCAGTCATGCTGAACAGGATTATGTGCAATCTCAACTATAACTGTGTTGTCATAATAAAGAGACATTGGCTATTTCTGGTTGAAACCCAAATCACTAAGCAAATACTTCAACCATAATAACTCATAAACACCTTGAGTCATGCCTCTATATTCAGCTTCTGCACTAGAACGAACTACCATATTCTACTTCTTGCTCATTCAAGTAACTAAATTTCCACCAACAAATGTAAAGTAGTCAGAAGTAGAATGTCGGTCAGTAATATTACATGCCCAGTCTGCATCAATGTACTGTACGAGCACAAAAAATGTAATAGATTCTTCAAGCTTCCACAAGACAATTCCAATGATCAACGGGTATCTCTCTCGATGACAACTCGAAATGAGTTCTTCAATGGCTGAATGGTTTGAACAATTGGTGGTGGTGGGGGGGGGTGGTACCTTCAAAAATTCTCTAATGCTCAAGTAAGCAAGAGTTCAATGCAAGTATAATCTGAGTAGCATCTAACAAGAGAACTTACTCTTTTGAACTATTTATACCGTCAGATCCCGCCAAAATAGGAGCCATTAACTTTCCGACCGAAGTTCGAAGTTCGTGCACCAAACTTTGATCCTCAAACTTTGGCCTCAACCAGCAACATCCCCCTATTTTGGCTCCACCTCCCTAAGATTATGCTATACATCACCCATAACTCCCCTATTTCACGATAGCGTGGGTAAGTGGACTCCTAGGGTGAATCCGAACCTTTTCCAGGCCTGGGGCCTTATGATCCATTTGATTTACGTGATGGATCATTCGCAGTCTTGAACTTCCAACTTTTGATTTTTCTTGAACCTCCAGCTTCAAGACTTCAATTATCCTCGAGCTTCCAACTTCGAGACTCGCCTTCGACGTGTACTTCCCGTGCTTCTTCAAGTTCATGCCCTAGAAAACCCAAGAATTTCCAACTTAAATCACAACTCTTCCACTACTCCACTATTCATCTTCTACCATTTTTTTTCTTTTATTTCTCAGCATATAAATAGCCCCTCACTTCTCATCCTTTCCCATCATACTTTCCCCATTCAAAATCCTAAAATCAGAAAGCTCAAACCTTCCTGATTTTCTTCAATGCTCATGGTCAATACCCGTTCTTGATCCACAACAGCGAGAGATCCCTTTCCCTGCCTCGGATCCGCACCGACCGAGTTTGTCCACTCTTCCTCCGCCTCTGACAACGATCATAAGGAGGTAGGACCTCAACTCCTTATCTCCGAGATTTAGAGCCCAACCGAAGCCCAACTCAACCTTGAGCGGGATCGGATCAATCCGCCAGATAGCGTGACGATCTGGACTCTCCCGAAGGGAAGTAACATGTTCACTGGCGAGGAGTTTCTGGCCGGCACCCTCATCCTCACCAAGAACTACCTCCGAGTTTTGAGCCATCGATTGTAATCCTCTGAGTTCTACTGGGCTTGCACCCCATGCAATTTAGACCCAACTCCTACTTCCTCCTCTCAGCTTTCCTCGTCGTCGGCCAATAAAAGCGGGTCTCTCTCGGTCCCCTCGACTTCTTCTTCACCAACATGGAAAGTCCAAGGCTTGGAGAGACACTTCAATCTCCAACCAAAGTGCTTCAAAAAGTGTTTTGATCAAAAGTCTACCAACTTTGCTTACTAGCATATCAACCTGGTCCTTGTCGAAGGCAACTGGATGCCTCCCGAGCTCAAGATTCTTGTGTTCGAATTCCCCAAGTACTTCAACGACACTCCAGATATCAATTCAATCTTCATTTCCCTTTTCTCACTTTGGAATGAGTTTGCATGTTAATTTCTGACTCAATTTCGATCTTCATATGCAGCCTTGAAGCTCAATCATTCCTCACTCAAACTTAGTGAGGAGAGAATCTCCTGGATCTCGAACTTCCTTGCTTCCAAAGAGTGGCCGCTTGCCCAAGTCGCCTCACAATCCACCATTCAATCCTTGGCTCCTAAAAGAGATTCATACTATTTTACTCGCTACTCTCATCAGCTTCGAGACGAAGAAGTTCTCCTCAATTTTATCATCGATGTTGAATCCTCATTCCTCGTCACCCAAAAGTCTGAGGGACTTGTGAAGGAGGCCATTCGGAAGCGATCGAAGTACACGACCAAGAAAAATAGCTTTCCAATCTCAGCTTCAAGCTCCCAAGACGCAACTCCCAGGCGGAAGAGGACAAAAAGTTTCGAGGTTAGACTCATCTCCGTCTCGGAGTTGTCCCAGGAAAAGAAGAAGAAGAAAACAGCCCCGGCTTCAAACGTTGATATCCTCGATCTTGAAGCTCTTGTCGCACCTCAAAGTTCTTCCTCCAAACTTCGATCCTCCCGAGCTTCGAAGGAGCCACTCAAAGTATCTACTGCTGTGCCCAACTCTCCCTCTCATGATCAAACTCCCCCAAGAGGTACTTGTTCTTTTTCATTCTTTTCTTCAATTATTTCATGTTGATGCCTTTAATTTAAATAATTTCTTCGATGCTTCAATTCTTAGACATCTCTCCGCCAACAAGCCCTGCTCGTGGCCCCTTTCCTCACCAAACCGAATCCTTCCAATGAACTCATTCTGGTGATGCTCCTCATATTGTGCCATCGGAGGACTTTCCCTTTCTCTACGATAGTAAGACCCTCTTTTGCAACTCCACTGCTAACAACGTTCAAGCTGCCTTTTCTTCCAATATCGATGTAAGTTCTCCATTCATCAACTTCTCAATTTTAAATGATTTTTTCATTTCATTACTTTCTCGTCACTCGTCATGACTCTTTCTCTTTGTGTTACCAGGGCTTACTGCATACTGAGGCATGTTTCAAGGTAATGGACCTGATCAACGTTGATCTCCAAGTCAAGCTCGATCTTGCCAATGTCGAGATGGTTTAGCTTACCTCAAATTTGAATGAATCCAAGGATAATCTTTGAGTAGCCTCCAAAATCGAGCAAGAGCTTCGAGTCTCCGCCTTCTCTGTTCTCACCTCGAGAAGTCAGTAATGGATGCAGAGGGCAATGCCACCCTTGCCGAGGTTGAGCTTGGATAGAAGAAGGTATCGATCGAGCTCCTTGAACAAAAAACCTCGACCCTGCAGGAAGACCTCCAAATTGCCCAAGAGAAGAACAAGGAACTCGAAGCTCAACTTGACAATGTAGTCCAAGCTCGAGAGAACGAGTTCATGGTCAGCCAGCGGTTAATCCAGTATGCATTTGCCAAGTACTTTAGGCTCGCCTGGAATTAAGCCTTCACTGCTCCAGAGGATAGCCTCTTTGCCAGCCCCGATGAGGTGGACGACAAGTTCGAGTACAAGTACAAGTACAAGCCTCTTCCTTGCTCTCGTCCCAGTGAAGACAAATCCAACAGAAGTTCTCTCCAGGCTGTCCAAGGTCCCAAGTATCTTCCTGCTACTGCAGCTCCATCAACGGAAGCATCGATCGAAGCTTTGAACCCCAAAGTTTGAGACCCTTCCTAGAGCTTGGCGGTTGTTTCAGTTCCCGCTTTGACTGTAGAGGAGGCCACCGCCACAAGCTTCCAGAGATCCCTACTGCCCCTTAGCTTGTTTTCTTTTCCTTAGCTTCAACTCTTTTATCTTTTGGCTATGTAACTTAAACAATTTTTAACTTTTCGATGTACCTGAACATCTTATTTTGCCAACTCAAATTTAGTTTATTTGTCTCATCTTTTCCAACGTTTGACTAACTTTAACATAACCACTCGAACTAGGCCAACCTTTGAATGACTCAAGAAGAAATCACTAGTTGAGGAATCTTCCTTCGAGTTAAACCCTAGTCCAACTCAAATCAAACTTTTACACTTGGTAGAAAAACTAGTTTAACTAAGTCAAAACTGTTCCAAGTAACCTCCACTTAACTACTTGGAATCTCTTTTGGATTCAAACTCTATCCAAAAGTCATGATTTGAACATTTAAATTTGTTAGGGTTTAAGAAAACCAATCCAAGTTTTCCTTATAAAAACCAAGCCATACTGACCTCATTCTCAGCCTTCTTTGATAGCTTTGTAGAATAGGTTAAGAAAGGCTCCACCCTCTAATAATCCCAAGTTTAGTTTCATGACCTCTGCTTATTTGGAAAGCATCCCACTTCCCCGTAGGGAAAGGGAAAAAAACTTTCCAACATGTCCCTTGTTCTTTCTTCGCCCGAGTACTCCGCTCGGTAACGTTTACTTACAACCTCTGCATATTATAAAGATTGCATAAAACGTAACATTACTTACTCATGTTTGTTCTTTTATAGGTCTCGCTCTTGATCTGATGAATCGATGTCTTCTTTTTCTCATGACCCTAGAAAGGAGAGTTACCGCCATGAGGAGATGTTATCTTCTCGTTATCGCCGTGATCTCGGTGAATCTAACCATCGTCGGCGTAGCTCTTCGTCTCCTCGTGATCTCAAGAGTCACAACTTAGACCTTTTCGAGCTTGTTGACTTTGAGATCGCGTTTCACCTGTCCGCAATTACCCTCGTGATATCGAACTCAAACATAAAGCTAGAGAGTCCAAGGCTAATACTTTGGACGAAACATTTCTACACCTTCAAGGGGATGTGGTCCGTAATGACGACACCGTCAATCGCCTCTTAGACACTGTTCAAGGCCTTAGGGCTAACGTAGGTGTGGCCTATGCTCGTGGATTTAGTTTGGGAGTCATCTCTTACCGACTCGAACTTAACGACAAAGGCATTCATGCACATTTCCTGCCCTCTTACCAAGGCCTCCACAGTCATCGTCGATTGCCTCCACACTTCCTCAAGCTTCAAAAATGTTATTTCCTCTCGGGTTTTTTATTGTACCATACTTTACAAAGTCCATTATAGGTTTTGGTGGCAAAATAATTTCCGTTTCATGACTTTAACATCATTAATTTATCACAGGTTTTATACATTCACAAGTTTTAAATACTCTTCATACATACATGTCCCCAATAATTCCTCTCTTACGATCCTAATATTCAAAGAGAGAATTATTTACTCCGATCTTGTAGGAAAGCTTTACCTGTATATCTGCAGTTTCTTTTCTTTGAAGCTCACTCTTCAAAGTTCATCTTTCGAATTTTAGATCTCGAAGCTTCAGCTTCAAAACTTCTTGTCTATCGTTGGAGATTCTATCAAAATCCTCATTCCCGGTGTTTTCATTCAAGGTTCTATCCACGACCTTCGAGCATTACAAAATCTACTTTTCCAACTAATAATGTTGCACTTAAGCTTTCGTTTATTTAGGTCTTTTTCTAGTAAAAAGGTACTGCTCTTTAAGATTTCTCGAACTTAACAAACATACACATTTATGTCAAAGGTTCAGCCATAAGGCTCTCGAACTTAACCACCATACACTCCTGGTCAGAGGTTTTAGTTCTAAAGCTCTCAAACTTGACCAACATACACATTTTTGTCAGAGGTTCAACTCTTTTAAGCTCTCGAACTTGACCATATATATCTTTACAATCAGAGGTTCAACTTTCAAGCTCTCAAACTTGACTATGCATATATTCTCGTTAGAGATTCAGCTCTCGAACCTTCGAACTTGACTGCATATATTCTCATCTGAGGTTCAGCTCTCGAGCCTTCGAACTTGACTATACATATATTCTCGTCAGAGGTTGAGCTCTCGACCCTCCGAACTTGACCATACACATATTCTTGTCAGAGGTTCAGCTCTCGAGCTTTCGAACTTGACTATCATTCACATATTCTCGTCAGAGGTTTAGCCATCGATCCTTCAAACTTGACTATACAGATTATCGCCAGAGGTTCATCTCTCGAGTCTTCGAACTTGACTATATATATTCTCATCAGAGGTTCAACTCTCGAGCCTTCAAACTTGACTATACATATTCTCGTCAGAGGTTTAGCTCTCGAGCCTTCGAACTTGACTATGCATATTCTCGTTAGAGGTTGAGCTCTTGAGCCTTCAAACTTGACTATATCGATCCCCCTTTGTTTCATTCATTGTAATTTTTTATCCACCAACTTAACATTATAACTATGTGTATCAAAACAATCAGAATTTACAAATTCTCGCTAGATTCAAACATACATGCTTATTTTACTCATAACTTGAAGTTCACCAAACATCAAAAGAGCCAATTTCCCTCCCAAAAAAGGAGATTGCCCAAAACATAATAATTCACACTTACTTAATCCCTAGTAAGTCTTTATTTCCAGAAAATAACAAAACCGAAAACGCGTACCTCCCAAGCTCTCACATGTAATACTTTTTCAAGTATGCTGCGTTCTATGGCCTCGGGAGTCGCTGCCTAGTTTTCACATCTTTCAACCGATATGCCCCATTGCTATAGACTTCAGTGTTCTCAAAAGGGCCCCTCTCATACTGGTTCAAACTTCGTTGATCTATATGCCTTAATGCTTTCCTTAGTTTTCTTTAGGAAACATTCCCCAAATTCAAACGACCTCGACCTCACCTAAGGATTGAAATATTTTCGAAGCTGGTTTTGGTAGTTTCAAGGTGAGCTACTGCAACATCCCTTCTCTCATCTACAAAATCTAGCTCGTGTCGCTCAATCTTCATTCCCTCTTTGCTCGATAGCAAGCGTCCTGGCCGTCAGTATTAATTATCTTTTCTGTGGTGATGACAGCCTCCATTCCATATGCTAGAGCATAGGGTGTTTCATTTGTCGGCTTCCTTGGAGTGGTCTTATAAGCCCATAACACACTGAAATTCTTGTGGCCATCCTCATTTCTTGGTTGCAAGCCTCTTCTTAACCCCATAGAATATAGTTCGATTTGTTATCTCGGCTTACCCATTTCCTCTTGGGTAACTTCTTGAAGAGAATCTTAATAGTATCACATGCTTATCACAGAAGTTACTGAAGCCATTGTTATTAAATTGGGTCACGTTGTCACAAACAATCTCTCTCGGAATGCTAAACCTGCATATAATTTGGTTCCAAATGAAGTTTGAGACATCTTTTGTTGTGATAGTTGGGTAAGCTTGAGCTTCAACTCACTTTGAAAAGTAGTTGGTCGCCACCAACATGTGGTTCAATCCTCCAGGTGTAACCGGTGATGGACCTACTATGTCCATCCCCCATTATATAGTCGCTAACGAAGCCGCCATATTAACAGATTACGTCGAAATCGCGACTAATCGGGAAACTCACAAATCAAGTCGATAACCATTCCATTTATGATTCGGGTCGATAAACGGTCCAGAACGGATCACAATCACGATTCGGATGAACTCGAATACAAACGGATAAAATTTACGATATTCCGAAATTTCAAATATTCATATTATATTCCTCGATTGTCGAAATAATCATCCGAAACCGGCCACGAACTCGAAATCATGCGTACAACAACTCTCGAGAAGAGACTCAACTCAAATTCTCGGCCAATAATTAAGTCGTGATCAAGACCGGCGATTCAATCAATTATCGGAGAACTGCGATTACGCGCTAACTCACAAATTAAGCTGATTACACTACTGATTCTGTTCTGGGTCGTCACAAATCTACCCCCCTTAAAAAAAATTTCCACCTCGAAATTTCCAAATCTGCCAACAGAAAAGTAGGGACACTGTCTCTGCATATTGCTCAATTCCCCAGTGGCTACGTCAACTGAACGACTCTGTCAACAGGCTTCACAGTAGGAATATCTCTATGCTGTAATCCCTGTACCCTCAAATCCTGAATCTGAACTAGCTCCTCCACAAATGCCAAGTCTTCCTGCATAAGGAACTGATAGAGTACAAAACACGCAACAAATCTGAAATGTAGTTCCACCACACGGAATACCACACACACAAAGGCCAACGCTATAGGCAATGCCAGACTATACGGCACAACACAAATTCGCCCCATGATTATATACGGACTAAAATAACGTGGCAAATTCATAACTCAACCTGCTTACATCAACAAAACTCTAACGTCGAACTCGAGCAATTATGAACCTGTTTATGCTATTCCGAAGGTCAATCTCGAACAAATAAAACTGCGGGTCTCAAATCTTTCTGAACTGCAATACAAAAGACCACAACATACCCTTCAAGGTCTGAATAGTCCTCAAAGATCGCCCACCAATCTGAGGATAAGAACCGGTACTAACTTGTAATCTGGTCACTAATGCTCACTGCAATACTTGCCAATACTCTCTTGTAACTGATTATCTCAATCAACAAACTGGGACACATGCACATCATGAAAATAGACAACCTTCGCTAAATACAGCTATACCCGCCTGCTACCGAAATCTTTTCCGAAAGTACAAGGAAAAGAACTGATACATAAAATTCACGGTGACAAGCTCCAACTTCTAATCGGAAATCTCCAATGGCTGTAACTTCCCAGCAAGTTTCTGCCTCTCTGCCCTCGCATGCCGACAAATGTGGCATCTGCTCACATAAGCTGCTATATTCCTCTTCATATTGCGTCACGAGTAGTAAGCTCAAAGTATCAGATACATCTCCGTACCACTAGTGCATAACCCACGCAAAACAATGAGCTTCATCATCATCACACTCTAACTCAGCTCTCGTAGCTCGCAACTCGGCTAACATGGAAACTCGAGTCACACAGATATGAAACAATGAAGCTCCCGATTTTCGACTGAATGCATCAGCAACGACATTAGCCTCTCTCTCGGATAAACTCAAATGTGTAGCCATAGTCGTTAATCGACCCCATCCATCTACGTTGCCTCAAGCTCGAATCTGGCTAAATATGTAAGTAGATGAAACTCAAGTGATCAGTGTACATCCTACATTGCGCTGCACGCCGTAGCAGTAGTGTCTCGAACTCTTCGATGCTAACATAAAGACAGCTAAACCTAAATCATACATAGAATACATAGCTTCATAAAGTTTCCACTGCTTGAAACCATGAGCCACCACTCTGCTATGCTGCATCAAGCATAACCAAATCCAAATCTCGGTGCATCGCTATAACCACGAACTCGTAACGGTCGTCAGGTAAAGTCAGAATCGGTACAGTGGTCAACCTTTCCTTCAGGAGTAAGTATTTCTCCTCACACACATCGGACCACTTGAACTTGACGCCTTTCTTCATCAATCTGATACGTGGAGTGGCAATCCGAGAAAATCCTGCACAAAGTGCCAATAGTAACCTGCCAAGCCCAAGAAACTCCTGATCTCTGATACGATGGTAGGTCTACTCCAAATCAACACGGTTTTTATCTGATTAGGATCCGCGCTGACTCCCTCAGCTAGTATCAATTGACCAAAAATTTCACGCTAACCAACCAAAACTCACACTTGCTGAACTTCGCAAAAAGTTGATTATCTCGCAAAGTCCGCAAAACCGCTCACAAATGCTTCTTGTGCTGGCCCACATTCTTGGAGTAAAAAAGGATGTTGTTGATGAACACGACCGCAAACTTGTCCAGAAACCGTCTGAACACCTGGTCCATCATGTTCATAAAAGCTGCGGGGGCATTGGTCAACCCAAACGGCATAATCAGGAACTCGTAATGCCCGTACCGTGATCTGAAAGCTGTCCTGGCCACATCTGACTCTCGGATCCTCAACTGATGGTATCCGGTCCTGAGATCGATCTTCGAAAAGACTGAAGCTCCCATAAGCTAATCAAACAAGTCATCAATCCGAAATGGAGAATACTTGCTCTTCTCTGAAGCCTGATTTAGTTTCCGGTAGTCGATGCACAACCTCGTCGAACCATACTTCTTCCGCACAAATAGTACAAGAACACCCCATGGTGATACACTGGGTCGTATGAAATCTCCTCCAGCAACTCTCGAAGTTGAATCCGTAGCTCCTTCAACTCCGCTGGCACCATACGATAAAATGTCTGTAATATGGGTCCAACGCTCGAAAAAAGTTCAATGGTGAAGTCGATCTCCCGAACTGGAGGAATACCCGGTAACTCCTTCGGAAACACATCTGGAAACTCGGCAACCACCGCAATATCACCAATCACTGGCACAACAGCCGTAGTATCCACCACATGAGCTAAGTAAGCAATAAAAATCTTTTTCCATCATCCGCACTGCATTCATCGCTGAAATCACACATGGCAATGAAGTATTCTTCTCACCGCGAAACAATATCTCGGGGAACCCTGGTCGTCGAAACACAACACCCTTCTTGTGACCATCGAACATAGCCCAATGTGTCGCCAAGAAGTCCATAACCAAAATCACATCAAAATTGACGATATCCCGCAATAACAGATCCACGGCTAACCCATAACCTCCAACAAAGATATCATAACCTCTCTGGATGGATACAACACTCTCCATGACCCCGGAAATGGAGATGCTGACATAATAGCCGTGGATGTCAAGCAACGGTAACCTCAGAGAAACTCTGTCCTCACACAGGATCGTAGCACGAACTCTGGTATGCCCAACTAGCCATCCACGTCGATTGCAACTTGCTGATCGACTCGTCTAGAAGGTTGCGTTGGTCAAACTCCAGAAATGGCATCTTGACCTCCTTCTGAATTCTGAGCTGCCGTACAGCTAAAACAGCTGACTGGGGACGCTCCCTCGTAGCGTGACCCTCCTGGCCACCAAAATAGCATCTGAGAGTGCCCCTCGGACATAAATCACAACGACGCCTGCTGTGTGGAAGGATCACCAACGATCACCCAAACTCATGCCACAGGAATAAGTCCACTACTCTGTGATCTCCATCACCACCAAACGGATCTTCTGCCTTATTCAGATGACCCACAACATAATCGAAAAGGCCACAGCCTGATGAAGATACTGATCCCGAGGTGCCTGAACTCAACCTCTTCAAAATCTCGACTAAGTTCACCTTCCTCAAACTGACATGTTGAAACCGCGTAAACCTTTTCTTCTCGATGTCCTCGCCTCTGAGTGCAACACATCAAACCCCTCACAGTTATCTCAAGGCATAACTGTCAAAATCTCTCTGATGCTCAGGCTCAAACTCATCTCGAACCTCGTGCACTGCTTCCTCTGAAGCCACATAACACGTGCAAACGGAAACAAACATGTGAACGATACATCCCTGCCTCAGGTGGGTAAACACTTCATATTCCGTTGTTAGGCAGCCTGATTGAACCATTACCGTATAAACAATACCCTGGATGTAGGTCATGGAGTCGCAACAGGAACTCATGCAGTACCAACCCACCAAATATAATAATCTGACTCAGGCACACCATCAACTGCCCCAATTCTCTGCTCAAAAGTAACATGTAGGCGCCCAAATACGTACAACCAGGCAAACCATGCCACACATAATTCTGAATCCAGAATACTCATTTAAACCCACAACTCACTATCAAGTCGCGCGTCGACTGATCCTCAATAGGATCCATAACCGTACCAACACGGAAAGCACGTCAAGGAGGCATCCTAATGAATAAGACATTATTCACAACAAACCGGACGTAATCATGGAACTTCAAATATTTGAAAGCATACAACACCCGGAGCATTGATGAGTATCTGCCGGCCGGTCGGGTCATCGCTCTAGACATGCTGTACATTCTTAAATATCCTTAGTAAACATGACTACAGAAAGTCTACAGAACCTAAAACCAAATGCTCTGATACCAAGCTGGAAGGACCCAACCCCGATTTAGTTTCCTAAACCGGAATCAAACCCCTTCTGAAAACACGAACCAACAAAAACCATAAAAATTTCGGCAAAGTAACGCTACTAACGCGGAATTGCCTTTACCTGCACCCGGAAAATACACTTCAACCTATGCCACAAAAACCAAACCGTGGGCACCAATCCCATCCGGATTTCTCAATATCATAACAGTAATGTAAAGTAATCAATAAAATTATACTTTACAGAAATCCGGGAAAAATCGTATGAAAAATATAACATCAGAATGCTCAGAGCGACCTCTAGTGTATAATTATATAAATATATCTCAGCAGGCAGAAAGAAAAACATACTGGAAGAAACAAGGTAGCTCGAATACTATGCCTCCAACTGCGACGTGTGACACCAGAATCCGAACTTCAAACTGGGCACGGAAACCGAAAAGCCCAGGGGAAAGACATATAAATCGTTAGAGTGAGTGGACGAAAATAAATGTCTTTCTTCGAATAATATATGTTATAAAACATATGCGAGTCTAAATAAGTGAATAAAACATAGTACACGAAGGAGACTCAAATTCCTCACGTGTACGGAGCATGCAGCGTAAAACTCTGCAGGGTCACTCATGGACACGTCCGCGCTAGTACAGTCCGAATCACAGGATCCCTGACCCAGACGTGATTCTAGCCAGAAAGGCCTCAGGTCAGAGGTCTGCCCTCCCCCCCGATAAAGGCCTCGGGTCGGGGGTCACAGCCTCCCCCGGTAAACATCCTCGGGGATCAGCCGGGATGCAAGTGTATCGATACAACAATATATACTGTGACTGTACTCTGTGTAAACCAAATCATAAATAGTTCTATGCAAGTGTATAAAGCAATATGTAAATGCATATACGTAATATATAATTGTATAGGCATAATCGTATAACACATGCTCATATAAATCATAATCTCATATGCATGCTCATGCTCGTCAGACGTGTATTAAAGACTCGCGATTAATCAGTGAAAAGAAATTGTCCACTCACAGGTGAGCGTAACGCAATATGCGTTAATCTCGTGATCCGGCGGAAAATCCCTCGCCAAACGAACGATCATGAACCCCTGAATAATCATAAAATCCACCGCTCAAATTCATAACTCGACACCTCAAATCATATCACGAGAAACAACCATTCCCGGAAACATATAATTCAATAACGACAAAATCGTGAAAAATCGATAATCACACCACAAAACCTCGCTATAATTTCCGATGCTAAATTCGAAAAACAAACCTCACAACTGCGATCAGAGCGCGATTCCGAGCGAAACGACATATAACTCGTCGAAAAACACGTCGCCGGAAAAGTCGCCGCCGTCGCCGCTGCCACCGGCCGCCGGAAATTCCAACCTACCCAGAAAAATTCATGCTATACACGATTTTGAAGATCTCGACATTTCCAACAACTTTCCAGTTCAAAGTTAAGGCCAATTTTGATCGGAAAACCTCAAAAAATCAACTCAAAGTTCCAAACCCTTACCGAAATTTCAAATTGATCGATCTCTCTCCTCCGGCCACGGCAACCCTCAAGACCACTTGCAATAGCTTCCTTACCTCGAGGCTAACAAAATCCCTCAAGGTTGCACCACCATCTCGGCCTCCAAGCCGTCACTCGAAACCAATGAAATCTCGCCGGAAAACACCCAATTTCGCCGCCACATTTCTTCCGCCTCCGGCCACCATAGGAGGTGATCCAACTCTCAAACCGAAGAGCATCTTGAGCCCAAGAAATTTCGTGAAGGGACCCCGGCCAACCATGGCCGGAATCGGCCTCCACGGCGGCGCGAAATCCACGGGCAAAACGGAACCAAACGGGTCGCCCATGACCCGCGGTCAACCCAGGTTTCTCCTTTTGGAAATTTTCTAAAAACGGCAAGTATTTTCCCGTATTTATACCGTACGCGTATCGAACCTCAAACGGATAAATACGACAATATTTGACGGACGAAAATATTCACAACTTATTTCTCGTAACTCGGAAAAATTCCCCGGAAGTTCCCACGAGCTCAAAATTAAATTCTCTACAACTTCCGCGAAGGATCCCAACTCAAATTCTTGCTCGATAATTTAGTCGCTAACGAAGCCGCCATATTAACAGATTACGTCGAAATCACGACTAATCGCGAAACTCACAAATCAAGTCGATAACCATTCCATTTACGATTCGGGTCGATCGACGGTCCAGAACGGATCACAATCACGATTCGGATGAACTCGAATACAAACGGATAAAATTGACGACATTCCAAAATTTCAAATATTCATATTATATTCCTCGATTGTCGAAATAATTATCCGGAACCGCCCATGAACTCGAAATCACCTGTACAACAACTCTCGAGAAGAGACTCAACTCAAATTCTTGGTCAATAATTAAGTCGTGATCAAGACCGGCGATTCAATCAATTATCGGAGAAGTGCGATTACGCGCTAACTCACGAATTAAGCTGATTACACTACTGATTCTGTTCCGGGTCGTCACATCTTGATCCTTAATTGACGCGCAACGTGCATCCCGGCCAGTAGAGCCTCATACTCTACCACGTTATTCGAAGCTTCAAAGTCCATCTTTATGGCATAATCTAGCTTGAAACCTTCTTAGCTCTTCAATACTATCCCTACTCATACTCTTGTGAAGTTCGAGGACCCCTCAATGTTCATCTCCTATTGTGATTCTTCTCATGGGACATCAGCAATCACCAAGGGGATGTGACACTCGACCAAGAAGTTAGCCTGAACCTATCCTTTTAGCGAGACTCTGGGCTTGTAGGTGATATCGAACTCACTTAATTTGATCACCCACTTCATCATCCGCCCGGACATGTCTGGCTTTGTGAATATACTCCTTATTAGAAAGTCGGTGTATACCATAATTTCTCCGCCCACGAAGTACTGGCTTAGTTTGTGTTTCACATGTATTAATGCCAATATCAACTTTTCTGTTTGAGTGTACCTTGTTTCAGATTCGAGCAAACAATGGCGAGTGAAATATATTGGTCATTGATGCATATATTCCTTCTTCGTGAAACAACGCGACACTTGTAGCTACCTTGGATACAGCAAGGTAAATGCATAGTGGCTCTATGTCCCTCTGGACTACCAAAATTTTCTTGCTGACCAAATACTACTTCAAGCTCCTGAGTGCTTCAAACTGCTCGAAACTCCAAAAATATGAAGTCTTGTCCTTTAGAGCTTTGAAGAATGGCCTACATCGATCAATCATCCTCGAGATGAATCGGCTCAAAGCAGTTATTCTCCCAATTAAGATTTGAATCTCCTTATTTGAACCTAGCTCTTCCATACTAAGGATAGCTTCAACTTGCCACAGGTTTTCCTCGATCCTTCTTTTGCTCACGATGTATCCCAAGAACTTCCCATAAGACACACCGAAGATGCACTTCAAAGGATTGAGTCTCGTCTTGTACTTTCTCGAGATTTCGAACGTTTCTCTCAAGTTTTCGATGTGATCTTTCTTGTATTTACTATTGACCACCATATCTTTGATATAGGTCTCTATTGTTTTGCCCAATCAATCTTTAAACATAAGGTTTACCAACCTTTGATACATCACTCCCGTATTCGTCAACCTGAACGCCATGACTCTGTAACAAAAGAAGCCTCATTCCAACACCAATGCGGTCTTGAGCTGATCTTCTAGTGCTAAGGGTATCTGGTTGTACCCAAAGTAAGCATCGAGGAACGACAGCTTCTCACAGCCGGTTGTCGTATCCACCATCTGATCGATCTTCGGTAGTAAATAGTAATCTTTAGCACACGCCTTATTCAAATTGATGAAATCCACACAAACTCTCCATTCCCGTTCTTCTTCTTGACTACCACCACGTTTGAGACCCAAGTCGGGTATCACACTTCTCTTATGTGCCCAACTTTGAGGAGACGATCTATATATTTCTTCACTAATAATCTGATTATGCTCTAGCACAAATCTCCTCGATTTCTGCTTGTATGGTGGGTGGTCGAGATCAGTGTTAAGTTTATGGCAAGCTATCTTTAGATCTATACCCGACATGTCTTGATGTGTCCATGCAAACACATCCTGATTTTTTGCTAGGAAGCTGACTAATTCTCGAGCTTCCTCTTCAGAACTTTGTTCTTCTGGTCTTCGTCGAGGGACATCTCTTTGACCTCTTCCAAGATTAGTGTAGCTTTCTCCTCAGCCTATTTTTCATCGCTCTCATTTGATATGCCCTCCTTTAATTGTTATTTGACAAATTGCTTGTCCCCCATGATCTTCTGCTTCGAGTCGGACTACTGCACATCCTTTTGCTTTGAACTCAAGGATGTGGCATCGAGCTTCTTCTTCTTTGAAGTGGGTGGCTTTGCATCCGTGAGCTTCGAGCTCGGGGGTGCTACATCTAACTTCTTCTTTATTTCCATGATGTATAAGTTCTTCGAGAGCGTTTGGTCTCCCCGAACTAAAATCACTCACCTCTTATCCTCCGAGATGAATTTCAACACTTGATATTATGTCGAAGCTTCGGCTTCCATTCCATGTAACCAATGTCTTCCCAACATAGCATTATAAACCGAATGCTTATCTATGATGACAAATTTTACATCCCTTTTCTTTTCGGTAGTGGTCACGGTCAAAATAATTTCTCTGTATGGCTATGTTTCTGCACTATCAAAGGCAATCACCGGTGACTTGCTCCTCTTGACCAACTTCGAGTATATCCCAAGTTTTCCGAAAGCATCAAAGTACAGGATGTCGACATTAGTTCCAGCATTAATCATCACTCTTCTCACCAAGCAATTGTCTATTTTTGTTGAAATGACCAACACGTCTCGGTGAGGGAGCTAAATTTCCACCCCGTCTCTTGGTGAGAAGCTTATCTCTAGCTCTTCCCTTAATTTATCTTCTGAGATTGCTTTCCTCTCTGCGAAGCATACTCTCTGAATTTTCTCTGCTTGTCGAGTTTCTCTTCTAATCCTTTTCTCGTCCTCTTCTCGCGTGGATGCTTCCATAGACAGCTAATATTTCCTGAATGAGAGGGCCTTCATCCACTGCCTTCTGCCCTTTTCCCTCACTGGCCTCGCTCATTTTATATTTCTGCAACCTTCCTTGGCTCATGAGTTCCTAGATTTTTGGTTTGAAATCGTTTCACCTTCGTAAGCTTTGCCCTCACTCTTTGTGGTATAAACAATACCTTTTCTTTTCATAGGGATCCCTGGCTTCGGCCTATGGCAGGGGTTTCTTGAATATCCTCTCCTTCTTGTGCTTATGGAATATGGCTGATGGGTTGATAGTGAACCGTTGTTCCCTAGTCTTCTGATGATCTTTTCAACCCACAAGCTTCGATGGCAACTTCGATCTTTGATCTCGATCTTCAGCGACCTTCAAAGTTTCTGGCTTAACTTTGATATTCCCGGACATTCTGCCTTTTCGTGCACCCTTGACCCGTTCGAGGCGAATCTCACCTTCTATATGAACCATAATATTGTCTATGGTCCTTGGCACCTTCTTTGACAAGCTTCTCGAATAGAGGTGTCCATTCTAGCAATCCTTCAAGAAACACCATGACGGCAATCTTCGAGTTTGTCCTTATCACTGCCATCTCATCTTTAAATCTCTCGAAGTACTTCTCTAGCTTCTCACCAAACTTTCACTAAAAGAAGATTTACTATACCCGACGATGAGGTGTCGTCGGATTGTTCCTCTTTATCGTCGGGTATAGCCTATACCCGACGACTCATCATCGGTTATAGTCTCGTCGGTAATGCACCGTCGGTGATACTATAACCGACGATGAATTAGGTTTTTCGTTGGAAAAAAGGGAGACTAAAGGCAACGATGGTTTATCGTCGGGCATAGTTTCAAACTATAACCGACGATGTCATCGTCGGCTATAGTTTTCTCCATGGTCAAAATGGTTGACCGTGGAGAAAACTATAGCCGACGATGTTGACACATATCGTCGGTTATAGTTAATAATAATTAAATTTTTTTTGTAGGTTTTGGGTTTTATCCCAAAACTTGCATTCCCAAAAAATCACCAATATTGTTCAAATTGAAAATCAACATCCATTGAAACTATAGTACGTAGTAAATAAATAAAAAAAAACGAAATCGTTCAAATTAATCTGTATACATATGCGTAGTAAATAATTAAAATAAAAAATTGACAATTGTTCAAATCTAGGAGGGTCCTGGTCCTAAGTCTATGTGGTCAAACGGATAGTCATAAGTTGGTTGGTCCTGGTCTAGCTGAGGCTGCGGTTGAGGCTGAGGCTGTGGCTGTGGCGCACCGATAATGGGCGGGGGAGCTATCTGGATTCCAGATGCCTGCAACTATGCATAACAGTGCTGCATCCATGTCCCCATCTGCTGCTGCTGTTCGGCCAACTGATTCTGCTCTGCGGCTCGCGCCTGCTCCATCTCCTCCATCCGACGCCGTTGAGCTTCCATCTCAATTGCTTGCCTATGAAGCTGGTCCTGTAGCTCATTAGTCCTCAAAGATGATGATGATCCCGATCCGGGAGAGAATTCAGGGGTCTGCTTCAGCAGCCCTTGACCCCACTTTCCGGAACCCCTGCAGTAGAATGTGTTCTTCCCTGGAGGGATCGCAGTTGACATAATCCTGGCCCTGACGATCGATCAATCTGATCAATCGGGAGTTCCGCATCGGGGGTGTTGGGATAGAGCTCTCTCGCCACTTGAGTCAACACCTCCGGAATCGCCTCCTGAATTCTCGCATAATTGACAAAGAACAATAAAATATTAATTAAAAAAAACAATCTAAATAAATAAGAAATAAGTTTATTTTGTTATAAGGACACTTACAACATATTCGGGGGACTGCGGATACGCGTGCTGCATCGTATAGACAAGGGGATCCTCTTCTGGGTGGTTGGCCGCCTCCTCGATCCAACCCGAGTATGATCTGGAACCAGCATGATGATTTTTGGTGTTTTTGGCCCGGTTCCTTGTGCTGACTTCAGAAAGAGCCTGCTCGATTAATCCAACATCAAAAAAACACTCATTAGCCAAATAATTTGAGGGAAGTACGATAAAACAAAAATTTAATCGATCGAAGGTTGCGTACGTACCTTCAATTTTGGGTTGTTGAAGTGAACCACAAGCCATCGCCACTCGTACTCCTTATAACGAAACTCGCTAGGGGTACCCGAACGATCGTCGCCGTACTTTTTCCAATGCTTCTTCAGCTCGCCCTTCCACTCCTTATACCTATATATATTAATAAAATCAAGCGTTAGTAACTTACAACATTGTATGAACATAATCAAAAGAAACGAAAAAATTGAAACAAATGCCGGTCTGCAAACCTGCTCCCATGCACTTCATCCGCCCACGTGGGTCTAATGTCTGCATCCACGCGGAACCACCTCTGCAATGCATATATATATATCAATAATATTAAAAATTTATTTAGAAAATTTACATAATGAATATACAATTCAACTCACCGACAACGCATTATTCAGCTGATACTTGACGGATTGCGGCACTGAATTCCAATCTGGCCACAATTTTGGGACTCTATCCCGTATAAGGCTGCCCGCCATCCCCGCGTACTTTCGAGTGACCTTTCCCTCGATCACCTGCCCTCTATCCCCGGTCGGAATCATAACTTGGCCACCACCGCTAGCCTGAATGGCGTCGTCCAGTAACTTGCCGACGACGGGGCCTCTGGTTCTCTTTTGTTTGTCACCGGGCACGATCTCGCCTATCACATATATATGTAGACAATTTTTTAAACATCAACACCTAATTAAATTTAAATATTACTAAGTAAAAAGATATCACTAATTAATATTTACCTGATTCGTCGGTGCGTTGTCCCGGAATCCTCACACTCCAGAGAGGTTCCGGGAAAGGTACATACGCATATGCCTGGTCCGGGGTAATGAACCCTAGCTGTCCCGGAACAGGCATCCCATCGAAATCGACGAGAGGTATCGTCGGGATTTCCAACGGTAAGAATAAGGTAGACGGCGGGCATAGTCGCATCATGGCCGAGGACTGAGTGGATCCACCAGCCTCCTCGGAAGAATGAGGAGCTGTCTGGTGGATGAAGGGGGAAGGGTCCTCGCGATGAATCTCCGGCATTCGGACCGAGGATTGAGTCGCACTATCCGTTTCCGGCGTGTGACTGACCCCATGAAGCCTCCTCGCGCCTGAGGATCGAGCAGACTCGACTTGCTGCTGCTGAGGTTGTCCCTCGCCCAGCAGTGCACGGTGTCGAGAGGTCTGCGGAAGACTGTAAGTGTTGCCGACGCTCGTGGATCCTGATGCGGACCGACTTCCGGTGCCCTCATCCCCATGTCCCGATCTCCCTCTCCCTCTCGACCTCCCCCTCGAGTTCGACCCCCCTCGGGAAGCACCGCAATTTAACCAATTCATCGTGGCTATAAAATTTCAAAAATTCAAAATAATTCCTAATTCATCTAAAATTCGAATTCGTAATCCAATAATTTCAAAAATTAATTAATTATACTCCTCTATATATAATCCAATAATTCCATAAATCCAATATATAAATATTCTAATAATTAAACATAAATCCAATATATATATATATTCCAATATATATCAATAATCCAAAACATAAATATTCCAATATATATATCCAATAATTCCAATAATTCCATAAAATCCAATATATAAAATTCCAATAATCCAATATATAAATATTCCACAAAACTTCCAATAATCCAATATATATATATAAATCCAATAATCCTCCCTATATATTCCAATATATAAATATTCCACAAAAATGCACAATAATTCCATAAAATCCACAATAATTCCAATAATTCCATAAAATCGATATATAATCCAATATATAAATATTCCACAAAAATTGCAATAATCCAATATATAAATCCGATAATCCAATATATATTCCAATATATAAATATTCCACAAAAATCAACAATAATTCCATAAAATTCAACAATATCCAATATATAATCACAAAATTCATTCATGCATCCACATTATCGATGAACAATCGAAACAACTTCAAATCTAACAAAAAAAATGGAGAAATTAGAAAATTAGGGATTAGTTTCTAACCTGTTTTTGGGGATTGTAATCCAATAATAGAGGCTTCAGGATCGAATTGAACACCTTTGGCTTGAGGACTGCAGCTTGGATGCTCCCAACACACCGGAAGTTCCCAAATTCAGGCGAGGAGGCTAGGAGTTGTGGAGTTTTGGGCAGTTTCGTTTCTGCCCAAAACGTACCTAGTTCTGGATATAAACCAGAACTATAGCCGACAATATAAGTAATATCGTCGGCCATTGTTGAACCGAAACTATATCCGACGAGATTTCATATGAATATCGTCGGCTATAGTGTTTTTATTTATTTTTCATATGCCGGTTATATATAGTGCACTTAATATTTATTAATTAATATTTAATAATACGAAATTATTAGAAAAAAAAACCAAAATAATTTAAAAGCCTAATTAATTAAATTAAAATGACATTTAATTTTTTTGGCTATATTTAATAATATTTATTAATACGATATTAATTCGAATATCGATCGTCGGTTGTAGTTTTTTTTTTCGAGCTCTCGATCTCTCTCTCTCATGATCGCTATTTAGCAATTTAATCGACACAATTTGAAGTCGATCATCTGAATATATATCGAAATCATTTTACATTGCACGTTCAAACTCAAAATAACATACATACACTAAGGCGCATAGTCAGAATCATCGCTTGAGTCTGACTCTGTTTCCGAGTTAATTTCAGGTAAGATGTGTATGCCCTCGTCACTTGAGTCTTCATTGTCTTCATTTTGATTAACATCAATAAGATTCGGTTGAGGAATTCGTACCACACTGCCCTGTCTCACATTATTAAGGCGAATTGTTGAGGTTTCAGGAATACCAATTGCGTTGGGCTCTTGGTATGCACTAACTTCTTCATTATCCGAGGTCACACCAAGGGTTGAGGCACTGTATATGTTTCGTGGAAGAACATGGTTAATCACTTTCCACGAGCCTTTATGCACAAGATCATCAAGATAGAACAATTGTTTCACCGCCGTGGCCAAAACAAACAGATCATCTTCATACCAGCTTGTAGCAGTATTCACCGAAAAAATGCCGTATTGATCGGTCCTTGTGTTCTGAGGGTCGGTATCAAACCATCTACACTTAAACAAGTGCACGGTCATGCCTTCCCCATATATTAATTCGACAACTGAATAGAGAACACCGTAATAGTCAACTCCATTCTGCCCACCATGCACCATTACCCCAGAATTCTGTGTTTTTCGTCTGACATCTCTATGTTCACAAATAAATAGCACGCCATTTACCTTACACATAGGATAAACTCTGGAAGTTACCGGTTTCTGCGCCAAGAGCCTCAACTCTTGTGACCACTGAGGGATACAATCATCTTGTACATGGTTCATCTGAAAATAATCATTTATTAACTTAACTATAAATAGGATACGAGGCATGCACTTAAATAGCATATACAGGTCAATTTATCTATAAACGTACCCATTTGCCAAAATAGTTTGCGAACGTCTTGTTGTGGTACTCAACATCACCAGAAATAGCAGGGCAGTAAAGGTGCAAATTTTTCCAATATTGAACTTCTGGACAGTTAATCAATACCGACCAATGGGCAATGACTAGCTCATAAGGTTCCAACTTGTACGAGTTGGGCAACTTTCCAGAAACTTCAACATCATCGGAGATGATCGAAAGGTTGAACTGCCCTCCATCTACTAGCATATGTTGTGGAGGGTCCTCCAACGCTCCCAAATACAACTTGGTGTACGTTACGCACTCATGCGCAATATATGCTTCAGCGATACACCCTTCGGGTGCAGATTTGTTCATCACATAGTCTTTGTAGTCCCCTAATTGTCTGTAAAGTGGTAATTACAGATCGAGCATGTTATGCATATTGCAACAATAAGTGAATAAATAATATTAAAGATCGACATATATAGCCAGATTCAGAGATGCATTACGTACCTTTCCATAGGATACATCCATGTGTAGTGTACTGGACCAGTAAGCAACAATTGTTCCGGAAGATGGAGCATCAGGTGAGGCATGATGTCGAAAAAGTTTGGAGGAAATATCCTTTCGAATTTGCACGTGATAAAATGATGTCCTGTTGCATTTTCCAACAAGTCCGATTTCTTCACGTCTCTCGTGCATAACTTCTGAAAGAATCTTGACAAAGCCACTAACGGCTCCACCACCTCTTTGGGCAGGTACCCTCGAATGTAAACAGGGAAGAGGCGTTGAAGCAGTATATGACAGTCATGACTCTTTAGTCCGTACATCTTATTGTCTTTGAAGTTAACACATCAACTTATATTTCCAGCATAGCCTAAAGGATACCTGACATTACCCATCCAGCCAAAAATTTCATTCTTCTGGGCAGGATTCACGGTATAAGGAGCTTGTGGCATTTTTTTCTTCCCATCTCTCAACCACAAATGTTTTCGCAGTCCCATCCTTTTAAGATCAATGCGTTCCTTCGGGACGTCTTTAGTTTTTCCCTCCCAATTCAACACTGTGCCGACCACACTCTCGCACACATTTTTCTCTATGTGCATGACATCTAAGTAGTGTCTGATCAGCAACTTGGACCAATACGAAAGTTCCCAAAAAATACTTTTGTGTGTCCAGAATTTATACCTGTCGGGTTTGTCAGGTATTGACGCCACTATCTCAGGATGATTGCTTAGCTGCCCAAAATCGTATTCATTTAGCACTTCCAATATTTCATCTCCCGTCCATCTCCTCGGCTGCTCACCTGTTTCCACAGTCCCATCAAATGCCTCCATATCCTCCCGAAATGGGTGATCATGTGGAAGCCAACAACGATGACGCATCTGTACAATCTTCCTGCAATGAGGTCTGCAACACTCAACCGTCATGCACTCTGGACAAGCCCTGTATCCCCTGGTAACGTTGCCCGACAACATCCTGCGTGCAGGAAAATCGCTAATGGTGCTAACAAGCATGGCATGCATCTGGAACATCTCATTTTTGAACTTGTCATAAGTGGGATGACCATGCTCACTCAAGTACTTAAGCTCCTCAATCAAGGATCTCAAATACACATCGAGACACTTTCCTGGATAACCCGGCCCTGGAATTATCATAGTGAGCATATTGTATTCTTTCTTCATGCACATCCATGGAGGAAGGTTGTACGGTACCAAAATAACTGGCCATATACTGTATTGAAGACTCATGTTGCCAAAAGAGTTGAATCCGTCAGATGAAAGCCCCAGCCAAACATTTCGAACCTCTGATGCAAAATAAGAAAACTCCTTCACCATGTGCTTCCAAGCCTCTCCGTCAGCAGGGTGTATAAGCGTATCACCGTCGGGCAAATTCCTCTCGGCCCACCATCTCATAGCTTCAGCCGTGTGTGCAGACATAAACAACCGTTCTAGCCTATCTATCAGCGGAAAATACCGAAGTATCTTCACAGCTTTCTTGTTTCCGGCAGGAGTCAACTTATACCTATATGTACCACATACCGGGCATTCATCAAGGGATTCAAGATCATTACCATAAGCATCTTCACCCCAGAAGAGAACACAATCATATCTACAAGCATGGATTTTGATGTAGGAAAGGCCAAGATGTTTCAGGATCTGTCGCACCTTACGATGAGTCGTAGGAAGACGATGACCGGGGGGCAACAACGAACCAGACCACTTCAGCCAATCATCAACAGCCTTTACACTCATTTTGTTCTCCACTTTGAGCTTCATTACTCCCATAACACTTTCGAGAACAGATGCATTACACCCGTTGTACAACGGGGTCTGTTGGAAGGCAATGAGGTTGTTGTACTTGTCTATACCAGCAGTGTTGACAGCTGTAGGTAATTGCTGGACTGGCTCAATATGAGGGAAGTCTCCAACGGCGGGAGGGATATCCGGTGCTTGAGCAAATATACCGCTCTCATGAGGAAACATATCGTTGATCAGACTTGTTGTTGGATCATTGGATTTAGATCCACTCTCAAAAAATTGTCCGTGATCATGTTGACCAACTGATGAGCTCTCACCGTGATAAATCCAACATGTGTACTTATCCCAAAACCCGTTTTTCTTCAAGTGCTCCAATACTTTATCGATGTGAAAACGATATCGCTCGCTCCGACACTGACATTTCGTACACGGACAATAATGAATTGTCATCCCTCCACAATTAACTTTCACATATTCAACAAAACTTCTAATTCCACGGTGATATCTTACATCCCATCTTGGAAGACACATCCAACTCTTGTCCATCCTGAAAATTATAACTGCATGTATTATATACCCATGATCTTATTAATTAAAATTTCATAGCTAGATATATATATATATATATATCGATATTCAAACTATAATTAAATTACATAATTTAATTATTCGATCTAGCCTACTCGATCCCTAACTAGCTAGCTAGCTAATTAATTACAACACTGATCGAGCTAATCCCCCACCATTTTCACCTTTGGCGCCAACAATGAGAGGTAAAATTAGCAGGGATTAAAAACCGCGAAATTTAATAACCCAAACCCCAAAAAACACTCATTTTGCGCCAAATCTTAATCCAATATAAAACCCAACCCCCGTCCAAAGACTCATTTTTTCCCCTCTCTCTCCCTCTCCCTCTCTCCCGGCCCTCTCCATCTGTCCCCCCCCCCCCCCCCCAATCAAACCACCCACGTACCATATATCATCACCATCACAATAATAATCACAACATATATTATATATACCCATGCATAATTAATAATCACAATTAATCCTATAATTAATAATCACAATATATATATAATCAATTACGTACTACATACTCCAACTCAACTATCAATCACGTACTCAAAATCAACCATCAATTACTCAAACTCAACAATCAATTAACTCCGATCCATCCATCGATCCATTCAAAATCAACATCATATCATATCAATAATCGATTAATTAACACGTATACACATATATATATACGTACGTACCTATATATATAATTAATGAATCACGATCGCGAACTCATTCTTCACAGTTTTCGACATCACGTACCCAAAGATTTCTGAGCATTTTCAGTTTTCGCGGGAGATTTATTTTGAATCACAGATCGAGCTGCTGCCCAGATTGGATCTGAAATAAGAAACTATAGCCGACGATACCAATAACTCGTCGGTTATAGTCTGAAAAAATCGTCGGCCTTAATCGAAAACTATACCCGACGACTTTTCGGCCACTATAACCGACGACAAGGTTATCTAGTCGGAAAAAAAATTATGTCCGACGAGATAATCCTCTTGTCGGTTATAGTTAACTATACCCGACGAGAACCCTTGTCGTCGGTCATTTTTTGGGAATCTCGTCGGGTATAGTGATTCTTCTGGTAGTGTTTTGCTTGATGCTGAATAGCGTGGAGAAGTCTTTCTTTTGTCTCTTATTTAAAACTAATGAGCGATAAACAACCGCATTAGCTTCTCGATGCTCGAAATCGATCCTGACTTCAATCCTCGAAACTATTTGGCAGTTGGCCCAAAAGGCTAGTAAGAAATAATTTGCACATCAAGTTATGATCTGTGGTCTCGATCCTCATTGGCCTCGTATACTCCTTTATATGGTCTTCTAGGTCAGATGTTCCAGTGAACTTTGTGATGCCGGGACAGAGAATCACTTTGTCTTTCTTACTTGCAATATGGATTCAGAGAAAGGAGAATCAGCAATGCCTCTTGACACTTCTGCAGCTATGTCTCGTGGCCTTAACTCTCGAGCTTCCTTCACCGCCTTTGGAACATAGTCTTTCTACTCTCGGCCTCCTAGAGGTGATGCATAGTCCTCGTCCATCTCACTTCCATCATCCCATTGATCGCCTTCCCCGGAAGTATTTTCTTCTTGTAGTGGAGAGTCATCGTCCAGTGAAGGCGAGCGACTCCTCCTTGACTTTGATGTACGCCTCTTCTTGGTCCTTTCTTCTCTCCTACATCGAGCTAGCTCTGCCTACACGTTTCTGATTTCCTTGCTCAACAATCCCTTGCTACAGTGACTAGGCTCTCCATTCTCTTTCACCACCTGGACTTCGGAGATAGGTTTTTTCTCCTTCTATTTCCTTTCACTTGCTTCATTGATTTTTCCATCTTCTAGCTCTTCTTCGGTTTGGTTGAAATTGTTGTGGTGCAACACCTCGTGATCATTATCAGGGATATCTAATGCCATCACTTCCCACAGATGGTGCCAACCTATAGAAGCACGAAAAATGTAGTAGATTCTTCAAGCTTCCACAAGCTAATTCCAACGATCAACGGGTATCTCTCACAATGACAACTCGAAGTGAGTTCTTGAACGGCTGAATTGTTTGAACAATGGGGTGGGGGTACATGCAAAATACTCTCCGACACTCAATTAAGCAAGAGTTCAATGCAAGTATAATCTAAGTAGCATCTAACAAGAGAACTTACTCTTTTCACCTATTTATATTGTCAAATCCCGCCAAAATAGGAGCCACTAACTTTCTAGCCAAAGTTCGAAGTTCGTGCACCAAACTTTGATCCTCGAACTTCGACCTCTACTAACAACAACCCCTTATTTCAGCGCCACCTCCCTAGGATTATGCTCTACTTCACCCATAACTCCCCTATTTCAGGGTAACGTGGGTAACTGGACTCCTATGGCCTATCTGAACCTTTCCCTAGGCCTGGGGCCTTATGATCCATCTGATTCACGTGATGGATCATTCGCAGTCTTGAACTACGAGACTCATCTCGATTTTCAATACTCAACCTAAGGCATGAAGCTCAAACCTTAGCCTACATTCCCGAAATCAAATATCGACCTTCGAGGCACCTTTCGAAGACTTAACTTCGGTGCTCGCGTTCTTCGATTTCACACTTGCTGGTCCTAAGTTCGAATCTAAAAATTCTTGTTCCCATATGTACCCACTAGTCCCCAAATATCTATGCATATGAAATATAGGGCCTTTTCCAAGAGCAGACTTCACCTTAAGATTCGTATTACAACATTCATGTGATCCTCACTAGGACTATGCATATACTGGCTCACCACACTAACAGCATAAGCAAGATCAGGTCTAGTGTGTGACAAGTAAATTAACCTCCCAACCAACCTCAAATACCAGGACTTGTCTGTAGGAACTTGATCAGGATATTCTACAATCCGATGATTCTTCTCAATAGATGTATCGACTAGGTTACAGTCTAGTATACCAGTCTCGGCCAACAAATCAAGAACATATTTTATTTGACTCAGCATAATACAATTCTTGTTCTGAGCTACCTCAATACGCAAGAAATACTTCAAATTCCCAAGGTCATTCATCACAAATTCAGAAGACAAATGAACTTGTAACCTCTTAATCTCACTAAAGTCATTACCTATCACAACCATGTCATCTATATAAATAATCAAGACAGTCAACTTACCCTGCCAGTGTTTCAGAAATAAGGTATGATCAAAAAAAATTTGTCGATGCCCAATATTCTTCATGAAAGTTGTGAACATTCCAAACCAAACTGTTAACGACTGTTTCAATCCATACAAATACTTCTTCAATCTGCAGACCACCTTCTCACATGTAGAAGTATCATATCTTGAAGGAAGATCCATGTAAATTTCTTCATTCAAATCTCCATAAAGAAAGGCATTCTTCACATCAAACTATTGTAAGGGCCAATCCAAATTAGCTGCCAAAGACATGAAGACTCGAATGGTATTGATCTTCGACACTAGTGCAAATGTCTCATCATAGTCCACTCTATATTTCTGAGTATACTCTTTTGCAGCCAACCTTGCCTTGTACCTGTCAACTGAGTCATCTGCATTATGCTTCACAGTATAAACTCATCTACACCCAACAGTCTTCTTTTCAGGTGGTAAAGGTACCAAGTCCCAAGTACCATTCTTGTTGAGAGCATCAATCTCAACCTCCATTGCTCTGACCCACTTCTCCTCCTTGATTGCATCTTGCACTTTACTAGGAAGAGACACGGGAAATAATTGATTCACAAAGGCTACATAGAGTTTAGACAATCTATGGGTTGACACATAATTAGCTACATGGTACTTGGAGTTAGCCGACAAGAGAGGTTCATATTTCTTTGAAGGTTGATCACGGGTTGTCCTAGCAGGCAAGACTCTTCTAAACTCAGGTTTAGGGACACTAAAACTTGACAAAGAAAGACTATTACATACCTTAGGTGATGACAGGTCTGAAGAGATCATTGATGGAGAGAGAGAGGGAGAGGGAGAGAGAGAGAGAGAGAGAGACGGAACTTGCATATACACCTTCTACAACTGATTGATCACTGACTAATTCTCCTCTTTTCGACGTTGTCTGACATGTCGAACATGCTAAAAAACTGGAACTGATGTCGACACGGACCTGTCATATGGGCTCTTTCGAAAGGTCGATCCTCACCTTTGACGGGTCGAACAACTGCTACTAGGAGGTCTAGAGTCCTGTCTTCGATTGGTCGAACTTCACCTTCAACGAGTCGAGGCCCTTCCTCGACCGATCAAAAATTTGTTTCGGTTGAGCTGCTAGGGTACTTTCAACTGTAACAAGGACTTCTAATCATTCAAATTGGTCTTCATAAATACAATCTTCTCCTCCTCACTCTGAGATACCGTAAGAGAAAAGTAGCACAAGTCTTCACTAAAAGTGACATCCATAGTGACATAAAACCTTTGAGAAGGAAGATGGTAGCACTTGTAACATTTCTGATCGGTACCATAACCAACAAACACACATTTGAGAGCTCGAGCATCTAACTTAGATCTCTGATTCTTATGAAGATGAACATATGCCACACAACCAAAGACACGAGCAGGAAGTCTATTGAGAGACGAGATGGCAACATGTTTAGACAGTACCTCAAATGGAATCTGATTCTGAAGAGCTGTAGATGGTAAGCGATTAATAAGCCGAGAGACACACACTACAGCTTCTCCCCAAAGATAGTTTGACATGTTGACAATAAATAAGAGAGTTATTCCTATGTCTAGGATATGGCAATTCTTTCTCTCAAAAACTCAATTCTGTTCTGATGTCTGAGGACAAGTAGTCTGGTGAACAATTTCATGCTGCTAAAAATATTCTTGGAAAGAGTGATTGAAAAACTCTCCTCCATTGTCAGATCGAAATATTTTCACACAAGCGCTATACTAAGTTCGAATGAGACTATGAAAAGCAGTAAAGGCAGAAAACACAACATCCTTCTTTTTCAGCAACACAACCCATGTTAATCTTGTAAAATCATCAATGAACAAAACAACGTACCTCATTCCAGTCAAGGTTGAATTCTTTGAAGGTCTCCATACATCAGAATAGATCAACTCAAATGGTTCTGAACTAAAATGAGAACTAGGAGAGTAGCTAGACTTATGAGTTTTAGCAAACACACATGTTTCATAATGGAGGCTAGACTCCTTTATTCCCATTAACAAGGATGACATAGACTTCTTCATAACACCAAAGGACGGATGACCCAACCGGCAATGCCATAACCAGATTTCTTTAAGTCGGTCAGAATTCAATGTCAGGACAACAGGTCTTGATGGCACTCATGTCTCCTCACTATACGTGTAATCCAAGAGAAATAGTCTCCCTTCCGATCTCTCTTGCCTATAACTGTCTAAGTACACAGATCCTAAAATACCACATACATAGGATAAAAGGTGACAGAACATTTGTTTTGGCAATTCAACTCAAATACTGACAACAGATGATGAGACAGAGAGGAAACATAAATGACATTATGTAATACAAGAGATAGTGTAACTTGGATTGACCTAATACCTAATACTGGAAAATACGTACACACCATTTGCATTAGACACTTCAAGTACAAGAGAAGTTGACAGACTCAAAAAATAAGGACTTATCAAATTAAGGTCTGTCATATGATTAGACACACCAGAATTAATTATCCATGTATCACCACCAGTAAAGTCAGAAACTTTCAAAGTAATACCAATTTTACCCTGATGTTTCTCTAACATCAAAAATAGATTCTTCATACAACAAAATATCCAAGGACATGACAGATTCTTCATAAGCGAACAAAGCAAGCAACAAACATATCAGATAATTGGCGGGTCTATTGGTCAGGACAGGAACACTTCAGGACAAGACGATCTTGAACAGAGAACAAGAACAGATCTTTAAACTAATTCAAACAATTGATCAGATCACCAGAAGAAAAAAAGGGCGGACAGAACAGTTTTCGACGGGTCGAAGAATCATTTCGACATGTCAAACAGGTCAAGAGAAAAACAGATTCGCAGCAAAAAACAGGTCAGGTCTTCAAGATTTCCAAGATCAAACCTAAGCTCTGATGCCAGGTCAAATAGAACACAAGTGTTTGGTGAATTTTATGATATATCGATTAATCCCGAATTTGGTATATATACAAGTATATTTATAGTTCTAGAAGGAAACTACTTACTCCTAATCAATGTTCAAAAAAAAAAACGGACGCCTAGTCCACCTAGACGCCGCTTAGGCTGAAAAATCACTGAAAACGCTAAGTTTTGGGGATGGGTGCACTAATTTGTTAGTGACCGCCTAATCGGAGAAAACGCTCTACCTAGCGTTTAAACGGCGCCTAGGCTTTTTGTTTCAATGAAAATCCCCCAAAATTGAAATCGAGAAACCTAAATATCCTAAACCATAAGGTAGCGTCGCATTGCCCTCACACAGTCACCTTTCTCTCTCGCAATTTCTCACCGTCCAACATTGCTCGCAGTTTCTCACCGCCCAAGACTGCTCACAGTTTCCCATCAACTGCCACTCGTCGTTGCCCGTCACCGTAGTCGTTCATCGCTCTATAGCTACAGGTCAGTTCTTCAATCTTCAACCAGCTGATTCAATCTTCAACAGCTCAGCTAATTTAATTAATGGATTTGAATGGTTTGATTATCATCTAAATGGGTTATAGGTTTGAATCTGTTTGATTATTTGGTTTTGATTAACAGTATCAAACTATTGAAACTATCGATGATTTGATTAATGCCTTAATCAATGTATTATTGGTTATGTTATGTTGTTTAGATAATAGTGAGCTTGATTATCAGTATGTTATTGTTCTGTTATGCCTTAATCAATATCGTAATGTCAAGGATAGTTGGAGTTCAATCAGTTGATTATAGAATGTGTTGGTGAACTTAGTATGTTACCGTGAGTTGAGAAATGAGATAATAGAATGTTTTTTGTCTTTTCTTTTTTATAAATTAATTAAAATTTTAAAATTAATAATCTACCTAATTACCATCTAAAATTTAATTAATCTCCGACTAGGATACTAGACGCTAGACAGTAGCTCCACCACCTAATTCCGCCTAACGCCTTTTTAAACCTTGCTCCTAATACACAGTTGAAACAATTCACATATATGCGTCAAGAAATTAGTCATCGGGCGGTCCTAAGAAACGTCTGGATAACATTGACAAAGTCAAAAACAAAATAAAGAAATTAATGTCTAATGATGATTTGAGCATGCATGCACTTCGACCTATTAAGGGTTTGATCTTCAGGTTTGTCAAAAAAGCAGGCGCAGTGATTAATTGATCCCTTGGCTCTAAACAAGAATTCAACCTCAGAAATCACGTTTTCTTGCTCGGTCGATGAAAACAAACCATATAAAAATTATGTTTGGTATGGAGGAATCGATGGAGACACACAAATGTAACATCAAGCAAAAAGCTAGATCGAGCTAAGCTACAAATTAAGTGGGATTGAGTCGCTCTCAAAATTCCAAGGAGGCAAGGACCATTAGGGTTTGCCTTCTAGGATTCTAATCAGCATGACCCCAAATGTAGGATAAGATATTGATGAGTATTTGTAAGAGGAGGAACCCACTTTGATCATATGTAATTAATTAAAGATCTTCAATTTTGATCAACCATATAAATTTGTGACGAATCAGCTAGGTAGCCACTGTCCTATTCCTATGCATAAATAGATCGATAATACCTTCGTCGATCAAGCACCCCGATAGAGGCCTTGGTTGTAAAGCCAACTAAGGGGTATCTGTTCTAGGCCTTGGTTCCTAGCTAGTTCTAGGCTAGTTCTGATATTAATCTTAATTTCTAAACTAACTAGCTTTGCTCGTGTTTAGCACAGATACCCACTAGTTGGCTTTACAACCAATACCGGTCCTTGATCATGCCAGTAGAACTGTAGAAGTAGTGTATGTGAAGCAGCAGTATCTACTATATGTGGACTGATCATTTTTAATGCTAACTATCGGAGGATACATGGTGTTTTAGGGTCGATATTTATTTTATATATCAACTTTATACTTTTCTTATGAGAGTATTTAAATGATATAACTCAGCTGGTGATCCATCTCTTTCAGTTACATCCTTGAGAGATGATCGCAAAAGCTGGGTACGTGATAGGCTGTTAGCTATTCTCTACGCATGAACAAATATAGAATCATTATAACTCTTTCACCTAAACTACATAGTATTGAAAATGAGAATACTCAGAATACATAACACTATTTCAATATTGAATACCGTACGTCAGTACGTGTATATATGCTGGTGGGTGCTTTTTTTTTTGTTAGTATTAACTTTTTCGATTTTGCCCTCTGCTGTTAGTTGAAAAGCTTTAGTTTCCACTTAATTCTGGTCTTTGGAGGTCTGTCCACATCATAAAATGGCCGGTGAACATGTTTGAGATCAGGTATATATATGTAGAGTCATGTTCCAATGGTCAATAACTTCTGTCATCAATAGTAATCATCTGCGATTAAATCTGATCCAACTGATAATATTAATTTGTCTTTCAATTATTTTCATGGCAACAACTTGTCTAGCTAGCTTCCACAGTTGTCATAGCGGGAGAGGGATGGTGATCGAGGTTATGTTGGGATCGTCGAAGCTAACAAGACTGGGTTTGGCAGCTTAATCCTATGCTAGGCTGTATTCTCCATGGCATCAATAAAGAACCACCCTAGAGGGCAGGGCCTAAACGGCTAAACTCTAGAGTACGTCGGAGGGAAAACCAAAAATGGCTTACGCTTGATAATGAAATGGACAATTACGTGGAAATATTAGAAGAAAGCTGCCCAAGCTCGCCTACATATCCAGGTTAGGCCAAAGAATATACGATAAGAAAGCTGATTCTTTCGAAACCTTCATGAAAAGCAAGCATGCATGTTCAAATCTGATTTGAGTACAACTTGAATCCCATCTTGGCGTCATTCACCACCTAACTGCAAGAAGTCCCGTTTACATGAGGCCTCTATGAAGCCTTCCTGAAGACACTACTTTTACCTCTAAAACATAGCACAGCAAAAATCCTCTGCCCAGGCCGGCTCAAACTTTTGGGCGTCCTGTGCAAAAACCAAGAAGCGGGCCTCTAAAGACTGATATACTAATTTTCAGGAGCGGATCTAAGATTTCAAAATAGCATGGGCTATATAGTGCAACGCACAAATATATATTTTTTTTCCAGGTTTCTACTGTGCATGGGTAGATCCAGCAAAAAGAAAACATACGAACCAAATAATTTTGCAATCATATGAACAAATTATCAAGTAAGAAAGAAAATTGGATAGAAGTTAGAAGGAACTCAAGGAAGAAAGTAAAGGCAGACAATGTACAGAAAAAATGAAGAAGAGCTGAAAAGGAAACAGCGGATGGCAGATAAAAATGCCAAAAAAATAAAATAGATATTTCTGGAGACTCAAACTCACAACGTGACACAAGATAAAACTAAAAGAAATGACCAACTGGACTATTTTAACATATATGAATTGATTGTATATAAAGGTATTTATTACAGATCTCTAATTCTGCATCCCTTCAAGTGGATCCCCCCCCCCCCCCCCCCTCCCCCTACTAATCTTCATATCATACTCAGATTTTGTTTTCTTTAAAACAAAAAAAAAATTAAAATTAAAAACCATTCACAACAAATACAACAACTATACTTCAAAGTTCAAATAGTGAATTGGAAGTTGATTTTTTCTCCGATTGAAGACCGTGAAGAGTCACAGGGCATTGGAGTGGGAGACTATGAGTGGGAGAAGAGAGTGAGAGAAGAGAAAGATGGCTGTGCGCATAAAGAAAGAAGGGGATTAAAAACTTTTGGGCTGTGCACATAAGAGAAAGAGAGCCCTAGTTGTGTTAAAAGACAACAAAAAAAGGGCTATGCGTTAAGAAATGATGAACCCATTCAAACTAGAATAGATTTTTTTAGGGAGCTGATATTATGACTCCTTCCCTTATTTTTTAAATTTTAATTGTTTTTAAGAAATATTATACCCTTCTTTTTGTATATTTCTATTTTATTTTATTTTTCTTTTTTGTTTGCATTACGTACTCTTCCTTCGCTTACTGATCCCAGTTTGTTGTATGACTTTTCTTTTGGTTTAGTCTGATTCCTAAGAAGCCATATGTAGATTTTTTTTATTTTAGAAAAATCAATATACGAGTATCGAAAGTGAATTATTACATCTCAATATAAATAAGTATCAATTACACGAACAAGATGATATAGTTCAAATGGGATGATTTAATATCCTTATGGCACCAAACCACTGTCTCACACTCAATTATATAGAGTTATATGACTTCTCCATAGATGATACAAAGTATGTAATCATCAGAAAACCAATAATTGAAAGTAGCATCTCCCATTACAAAAAGAATTCCAGAGGATATGAAGGAAAGGAAAAACAAACTTCTATAGAATCTCTTCCAAATAGAATGGAACCAAAACCAAAAGTACAGATGCACCTTGAACTCACAACTTGGTTAGCGGCAACATGGTACCTTCATTCTAGCTTTTGTCTTCTGAACCTGCTTTATATATAAGAGAATTTTTTTTGTATTTAAGTATGCATGCTAACACAAATTCTTACTCACTTGTAAGAAAGTATAAAGAATATAACAAAAAAAAGTAAGAAAATTAAATGCAAGTGACATCATAACCTTAAATGTTGAATATATTAGTTCGTCCACTACAATTTTAAATTTGCTTATTAACAATCTCGAATAGTGAAGGGTCACACTTTGTAAAGTTGGAACACTTGCTCCTCTTTGAACCCATGCCAATAGACGACATTTGTGAGGTTGAACTCTTGGTTCCAGAATCGAATCAATAGATGTACCAAGAAGATGAGATAGTTGCCTTTTGGTAACTTCTTTTTGCATAAGAGACATTTTCTCATTCTTTTCCTTAAACTCAACAAGAAGACTATCCACTGAATCTTCGTTATCAAATCTTGAATGATCATCATTACCAAAAGACTTTGTATCAATCCTCCACTGATCATGTATATCATTTAGCTGCAATACTTCACTTTTCATCATCCTAATTATGTGCACGCAAGGAAAACCCATTGTCTTATAGAATTGACCTTTACATTGAGATGAGTAACTACAAGAAGTGGCTAATTCATATTGTTTGTATAACTCATACAATGCGACAAAAGATACACGAGTAACAAGCTCTTTGAAGAAAGAAACGCAAACCTGTCGAGAAATACGAACTTTTTCACTTGAAAGTTGAAAGTGGAGCTTTAGTTTCTTGAAATTGGTTATCAATAACGAGAATTTTTTTGTCTCTTCCCTCACGTAGACCTCCAGTTGAAACTTGAAGATACATCTTTAAAATTACATGCACACCTTCAACTCTTGTAGTGACATGATTGTCGAAGTGTCTAACCTGATCCATTCATGCTTTTGCAAACTTTTCTTTCAAAGGCATCCAAGTGCTTCTAATATACTTCAAAACAAACTCCTTATCCTTGTACTCAACCTCAAAATCAGTCCAAGCTTTATCAAATGATGATTCATTCAGAGAATTGATTAAATTAGTCCAAGAAGATATGAAAGCTACCCAATCAACTTCTTCTTTGAAGCGAGTCTTACAATTTGAAAATGCATTCTTCTCAATATGCCACACATAGCAGATTTGGAGTTCTTCGGAAAATTACATTTGTAGCGTTCATCAATGCACTATCTATCTATTATAATTGTCAATGGATGACGATTAACCCCCAAAACTTTGCTAAAAATTTCTAGATCCCAAACATAATCATCTTCTTTCTCCTTTTGCAAGAAAACGAAGCAAGAATAATATGACTTATTAAAACTTGAGACTCCAATGATATCTAGTAATGACATCTTGTACTTATTTGTCTTATACGTACAATCCATTACAAAGATATAGGGGTAGCTCCTCGTCAACTCAATAGACTTGGGATGGGCGAAAAACAAATTAGTCAAATGACCTTTATCGTACTTCACATTATGAAAAAAAACACCTTCACCAAGCTCTTCCAATAAAGCTTGGATAACTGTACATCCGACTAGACTCTCTTTCCTCATCTTAGCTATCAAGTCATAAATAGTTCGAGAAATTGCTAAGAGATCAAGATTATTTTGCTTTAGGGAAGACAATATTTGCATTGGTTGTATGCCAGCCTTATGCATCTCTTGAAGCAAAAGAAATTTCTTTATTAAAATTTACGACAAGATGGATGTCCAGACATATCAAGCGAAGGTTCATGGTTATGAGACAAACTGCAATATAACTATGAATGAATGGCCAAACAGAAAACCAAGAAATACAATATGACATGTCAAGTTGAATGCAAGAATACTCACACACATGAACAGCTAAACAAGACCCTCAACATTATCAGTTTTAAATAGCAGCTAGGCTAGACATGCACTTGAACATATTATGCATAGGCAATCATCCTTGTAAACAAAAATTAAGACTGCATGTATCATTAGAACTCTGTGTAGCCCACAAAACAAAAACAGATTCATCAAACCCTTTATGTACAATCTAATACAAAAAATTTCTTTTATTCTATAATAAATACAATCAAAGTTTGGGCGTCCCAGATCCTACCAAACCAAGCAAATGTACATGAGCATTTGTTGTACATGGTCAAGCAGAAAACAAATCAATATGCAATGACTTGAAATATTAAGCAATTGTAAATCAAGATACCATGGTAATTCACACTAGAAGCCAAGCTCAGCATAATCGAGTTTATGTCAATGATAAGTTTTAGGTGAAGTTCTAACAACTATTCTTTGATCAATCTAGCAAATAAGGGAACTGTATATGTATACTATGATATAATATTAGCAAACTTTGCAATACAACTACACAGAGCAAATCTTTGGCATATACCTATCAGATGGTACACACAAAATCAATTGTACATATACATTCTACTAATCTTCGTGCAAAAATAAAACAATCACAATATAGGGGTTTTCAAACTCACCAGGAGTACTGCCATCCCCCAAACAACTAGTTACATGGCCAAACTCCAATAGCTCTTCCATATCACCACTTTGTACCATATCTATAACTCTTTGTAACTCAGGATCAAGGGACGATTCCTTCTCCGTTGCCAACATGACGAAGATATATGTGATATTAGAATCTAAGGAGAGTTTACAATTTAAACTACGATTTTCTTTTTATCTAGGATGAACGAAGAAACTAAATGACCCAAGTGATAGAAAACTCAAAGCGTCAGAGGGAAGAGCAAAAGAGAAGAGTAAAAGAAAGAAAGAGAAGAAATAATAGAGAAAGAAAATAGAAATATAAAAAAAAGAAGGGTAAGAGTGGAACATTCAAATCTAATATTTCTGAAAAACAATGAAAATTTAAAAAATGAGAGGAGGGAGTGCCAATAGTAAATTTGGAGTGAGAGGGGAGTCCCAATATCAACTCCCAAACAATATGCATCCTAGCTAGACAACTAAGATATATTTAAAAGGATTAAAATACTATTTTAGCATTAGATTAACACAAGAGACTTCCTATGAAAATATAAAAACATGCTCAAAATACCAACACAGAGGTTCCAAATTTGAAAGGCATTAAATATTACATGGTGCCAAATTTGGTAAACACCATATTTGCATTTTACAACTTGTTGGAAACTGCACTAAAAGACTAATGTATTTAAGTTAATATTTGTAAGTAAACTCTGTTTCTAACATGTTAGCTTGAGTTACAGAAAGATGCCTCACATAAATTGTTTGAAACAAACTGTATCATCATTTCATCGTTAACTCTGTACAGTAATCATAAACATTGGCATTCCAGCTAAGATGGTAAGTATCAACTAACAAATATTGCCTAAAGAACAGCTACCAACTGTTAGTATGGCATTAGTTGTCCGATTAAATATACTTATCCACTTAAGCATGCAAACAACACATACCCGACCACCCGAAAGACCACCAGGAAGGCTTCAACTTTACTCACAAGACCGACCCCATCCGAGCGCTCACGCGCCCGTGGGGCGCATACCCGAATGTGCGGATCACATGACAGCAAGTGCACACCAGTCCCACATCGAAGAGCACCGTCAAGCACCAAACTCAACCACCTATATATGTAAGGTATTTATTACAGGTAACGATATCGAACTCAACCCAACGCATTCAATTCTGAATCCCAACACTACACTCCACACGCTCGCACGACTGTTATATCCAATACACCATCTGACTTAGGCATCGGAGCGTTGAAGGCGGGCCACCCCGTCTTGACCCCTGACTGTCTGTTCGTTGTATTCTTCTAACAGCCGTACCCGAGCACGCATACCCGTACATCTGAAGACCAGAAGGGAAGAGGAAGCGCCCGACCATCCGAACAGCCCCAATGTTCGGACGTACAAGGAGTAGAAGGAGTACTCGTACTTGCTTCTGCTAGATTGCGTCTTGCGCGTAATCCGGTAGAAACAGTTGGCGCCGTCTGTGGGAAGCTTACAAATTGCAAACCTCGTATAAACACCACTAATCAGAAGTCACATGCCTACCCAGGAGACTAACACCGGCAGTACACCATTTGAGGAAACACCCGCGGGCGCACTGACGCACCCAGTAGCAGAGCCCGGGACGAGCGGTAGAAGGGAGCACGTCGACGGCCTGATCCGAGAGCTGCGAGAGGCAGCGTTCGATAGGGAGCAGGAGCGCCAGATCCGGCAGAGGCTGGAGGAGCGGCTGGACGCACTCGTAGGCCCGCCGCAGGGGCATCGCGAGCGGTCCCAGGACACCACTGACAAAGAGCTACACCCGTTCGGCGGGGCTAACGCCCGGAGATCCCGCTCGCCCACGCCAGAGGGGGAGTCGCTACCCCGAACGGATAACGCTCGGATCCTCCGAAGGATGGAAGAATTGGCGGAAGAAGTTTCACGCCTACGGAAAGACAAGTTGGCCGAGCAAGGCGGGACGTTCGCCCCCCCCCCCCCCCCCCCGGGTCAGCCCATTCTCGGCGCACATACTGGAGAGGGGAAGAGACCTCCACGCGAAGACAACGAAGATCACCCGGTTCGACGGGAGTGGGGATCCCCGCGCACACATCGACGAGTTTTGATCCACCACGGACGGGACCCGGTATTCGGACCCAACCCTGTGTTTCCTGTTTTAGGAAACACTGACGGAGGAGGCACGGAACTGGTTTTATGAGATTCCGCCGGGCTCCATCCATTCGTTCCTCGAGCTGGCGGAGAGTTTCCAGAAGCGCTACCGGCTGCAGGGCAAGTACAACACCACCGGCATCCTCCTCAAGGTCCGCCAGGGGAGGGACGAGAGCTTGTCCAGCTACATTAACAGATGGAGGACGCTTGCAAGCACGTGCAGGGACCTCGACAAGCGAGTGGCCAAGGTGGCCCTGATGGACAACATGCTCGCCACGCCGTTCGTAGAGAAACTGGTGAGGAAGGAATATCTCGACTACGACGAGATCATGGACCTGATTGTGCAGAAGGCGTTCGTGGAAACGCGAGTGTACGGGTCCACCTTCGAATCTAGCACCAACAGACCAGAGGCGGCAAGCGCCCAACCGCGACAGCTGGCGGACAACGGGGAACCAGCTGGGGGCTACAAGAGGAGCTAGGATGCGCAGAGACAAAATCACCAGAGGCCACCCTCCCGCTACAATAACAACCGCTACAACCAGACGAGGGGACCAACGCAGCAGGGGGCCCGTCTACCACCAGCACCACAATACCGACCGGCGGCCCAGGGGATTTACGCGATCAACCAACAGTCGAATGAGCACCTACTCCGCCAATACCAACACTGGCTCATACCACCAAACAACAAATCAAAGGCGAAGATTCCGGTCGGCCGACTCCCGAACGTCTGGTGCGAGTACCACAATGCCACCACTCACCAGACCAACGACTGCATAATGTTAACAAAAGCCCTGGCGGATATAGAGAAGGACGAACGGGCAACCCCTCCCAGGGCAGGCGAGCGACACCGCGAGGCAAGCATCGAAACCCGGGGGACTATCAGCACCATATCAGGAGGAAAGCGCAAGGAGGGTACCTCGTCACCCGATCACTCGAGCAGGGAGGTGCTGATGATCGGGGTTGGACGAGCGCAGAAGGATGGAAGACGGGAGGCTCCCGCCATTAGCTTCACGGCGGAAGATGAGGAAGGTAGCCCAAAGGACAGCACCCTACCGTTCGTGATCGATGCGATCATCGATCGTTTCCTCGTAAAGAGGGTGCTGGTAGATAGCGGGGCGTCTGTGAACGTGATCTACCTGGACGCGTACGCAGCGCTCGGCAGGCCCGCCCGCAAGATGACACAGGATCATGAGTGCGTGGCCAGCTTCACGGGCGAAACATCGTATCCGATTGGGAGCGACAGCATTCGAGTCGGGATCGGCGCATCCGACTCCCCGCACAACGAGGTCCGAACAGACTTCATCATCATGGACACCCCCTCCCCATACAACGCCATTCTCGGGAGGCCGGGGATCAATAAGCTAAAGATGATCATCGCGGGACATTTGCTCTTGGGACGATTCCCAACTGAGCATGGGATCGGGTACGTTTGGGGATACAACTACGAGGAAGCCGCGAAACCCTGGGACATGCAGGAGGTCCTCGCCTTGGAGCCTACACCCGGAACGGAGATACCGGACGATCCACGCGACGGGCTGATGGCGGTGTCACCCGTCCCTGAGCGCGAGGAACTAAGGACGATTCAGCTGTCCGCCGAGCACCCGGAAAGGACGGTCCAGATTGGAGCATCATTGGCTCCTGCGATAGCCGAGCGGCTGATCGCACTGCTGAAGGAGAAGCAAGAGGTGTTCGCATGGTCGTATAGGGACATGCCCGGGATCGACACAAGCATCATATCCCACAGGCTGAGCGTCGGCGCCGGCGCCCGGGCGGTAAAACAGAAGAGGCGAGCATACAAGGCAGAGCATTACGCGGCAATGCACGAAGAGGTGGACCGACTGCTGGGCATCGGGTTCATCCGCAAGGTGGAGTATCCAAAGTAAATCTCCAACGCTGTGATGGTGCAGACGAGCAACAAGAAGTGGAGGATGTGCATCGATTACAGTGATCTCAACAAGGCGTGCCCCAAGGACAGCTTCCCTCTACCAAGGATCGACCATGGTGGACGCGACAGCTGGGCACGAGCTCCTGTCCATGATGGACGCATATTCGGGCTATAACCAGATCTTCATGGACCCCGAGGACCAAGAGGCGACGACGTTTGTCACAGACAAGGGATTATATTGCTACGTCGTCATGCCATTCGGATTGAAGAACGTCGGCTCCACGTACCAGAGGCTCATGAACGCGATGTTTCATGGCCTGATTGGCAACATCGTGGACGTGTACGTGGACGACATCTTGGTGAAGAGCATTCAGGCGGTCGACCACGTCCAGAACTTGGGGACTGTGCTCGACGTCCTCATCAGGAACAACATGAGGCTAAACCCGGCCAAGTGCACGTTCGGGGTCACCAACAGCAAATTCCTCGGATATATCGTCAGCCAGCGAGGAATCGAGGCCGCGCCTGCCAAGGTAAAAGCGATCATCGACATGAAGCCGCCAGTCAAGAAGGCAGACCTGCAGAGCCTTATGGGCAAGCTCGCATCGTTGAACCGGTTCATCTCTCGATATTCGGACAGATGTGCCCCATTCTTCAAAGCTCTCCGAATGACGAACAAGCGAGAGGTCGCGTGGACGCCAGAGTGCGAGGCGTCTTTCCTTCAGATTAAGGAATACTTGGGGTCCATCCCGCTCCTCTCAAGACCCATCCCGGGGGAAGGATTGTACATTTACCTGGCTGCCTCGCTCACCGCCATCAGTTCTGCCCTCGTCCGCAGGGAGGACTGCACGGAGCTGCCCGTTTTCTTCTCAGGAAAGGGCATGTCGGGCGCTAAAACCTGATACCCGATGATCGAGAAGATGGCGCTCGCACTCGTCACCGCCGCCCGACGGTTGAGACCATACTTCCAAGCGCACAACATTTACGTCCTCACCAACGTGCCTCTACGCCAGATCCTCCAATCGCCCGATCACAGCGGTCGCCTGGCAAAGTGGGCAGTTGAGCTCAACGAATTCGATGTCCAGTACAAACCCCGAATGGCAATCAAGGGACAGGCCATGGCGGACATCATCGCCGAGTACACGGAAGCGGAGGGAACACCGGTCGGCGCGACCGACGGCCCGACGGTAGAGGCGTCCGACAAACCGGAGGTTAAGGAGCGACCATTGTCGGAGTGGAACCTCTACGTCGACGGTTCGTGCACGAAGAAAGTAAGCGGCGCCGGGATCATCTTGACCTGGCCCGGAGGGGTAAACGCGGAGTACGCCCTCAAATTCGAATTCAAGACCACCAACAACGAGGCCGAGTACGAGGGGCTCATTGCAGGGCTACAGCTGGCCAAGAACTTGGAGGCGCCCGACCTCAATGTGTTCAGCGACTCACAATTGGTGGTGAGCCAGGTCGGAGGAGAATTCCAGTCAAAGGGGGAGTCCATGATCGCCTATCTAAAGCACGTCAAGGCGTTGATCAAGGGATTCAAGTACGTCAACGTCAACCACATTCACCGAGGGTTCAACGCGAAGGCGGATAGACTCGCCTGATTGGCCACGACACCCGTGCACACGGGACCAGGACAGCGGATCGTCGAAGTTCTGCAACGACCGAGCATCTCGCGAGTAGAGCAGGTTCTGGCAATTGAACCACACGAGCACAGCTACATGGATGTGCTCATCACTTACAAAGCAAGGGGGGAGCTACCAGAAGACAAGCGGGATGCCAGAACCATTGTCACACGAGCGGCCAACTTCAGCGTGCGGGATGGGGCACTGTATCGACAAGGGAGGACTTGGGCGAGCCTCAAGTGCGTCACTCTAACAAGGGGCAACTCGATCCTGAAGGAAATCCACTCGGGCACGTGCAGCCATCATGCGGGCGCCAGATCGATCGCACACAAGGCCCTCCGATATGGATTCTGGTGGCCCACCATCCATTTGGACGCCACGGCGCTAACAAGCAAATGCCACCAGTGCCAGCTACACGCACATCATCACCACACGCCCGCCGTCCCACTATCCATCCTCCTGTCGCCCGTTCCGTTCGCACAGTGGGGACTGGACCTGATCGGAGAGCTCCCTAAGTCGAAGGGGCAATACAGATATCTGATCGTCATCATTGACTATCACACCAAATTCATCGAGGCCCAACCAATGGCGAAAATCACCACGGAGAAGGTGGAGCGCTTCCTCTGGCGTTTCCTCTTCTGTCGCTACGGGACGCCGATCAGCATCATCACGGACAATGGGACACAATTCAACAACCCCCGACTCATAGCCTTCTGCAAGAGGCAGGGAACGGACCTCATGTTCGCATCACCAGCGCACCCCCAAACGAACGGACAGGTGGAAGCAGCCAACAAGATCATCAAGGCTGGTATCAAAAAGAAAATTGAAGACATCGAACCCGGGGATGCGGGTTATGGGCGCTGGCCCGAGGTCGTTCCAGAGATTCTGTTGTCCATCCGAACGTCCGCCAACGCAGCCACGGGCGAAACTCCGTTCAGCCTGACATTTGGAACGGAAGCTGTGCTACCCCTGGAGATCACCCATCAGAGCCCACGGATCGAGGGGTACGATCCACGAACGAACAGCGAGGGGCTACGCCTCAGCAACGATCTTCTGGAAGAACGGAGGGACACGACACATCTCCACAACGCCGCGAACAAGCAAAGGATCGCCCGATTGTTTAACCAGCGCATTTGAGCTCGACCAATCCAACTGGGGGACTGGGTAATGAAGGCAATCCAGCAAAAGGTGAAGACACTCCTTCCGTTGTGGGAAGGCCCGTACGTCGTCGACGAGGTGATAAGCGCCAGCACTTTCTACCTCCGTGATATGCAGGGTCAACGACTACGGCACCCATGGAACATACAACATCTGAGGAAGTACTTTCATTAAAATTTTGTGATGTACTTTTTCATTTTTTTTTAAGTTGGTGATATTATTGCGTTCGTTTGTCCTTACACCGCCCGCCCAGTACTTGGGGGACTGGGGATACGCTGCTCGCACGAGTGTAACACTTAAAAGATGCCAAAAAAAAATCAAGACAAGGCACACGTCCAGAAAGAAAATACTTCATTGATAGTTAGGGCACAAGTCCCGACTACAAAAATCCTACTCTATTACAAAAAAAAAGAAATAAGAGGAAAATCCTATACTACGCCCCCGTATCCACCTCCAGCTCCTCAACCTCCTCTGACGACACCGCCCCCACCTGCTCCACCTGCTCGCCCGGATCCACCCGCTCGATCACCGGCCCCAGCTCCGCCCCAGTAGCTTCCCCAGAAGGCTCCACCTCTCCCTCAGGCGCAGGAACCTGAGCGCCCGCTAGTCTCTCATTTTCAGACCGCACGAACGCCCGGTACTCCTCCAGCTTCAGGAACGGAATCACCGCTTCTTGGAAGGCAGCCACCTGCTCATCCACTTCCGCTCTGACCAGTTTGCGGAGCTCGTCAGTCTCCTTGAACGTCGTCACAGCATCCATGCGAGCAACGCGATCAGCCTCCTTCAGCCGGGACTCCGACAGCGCCTCCCGGGTGGCTGCTTCAGCACGGATGCACTCCAGCTCGGCGCGCACCTGCTCCACCTCGGCCACGGCCTTGTCCCGCTCAGACCTCGCCAGGGCCTCACGGGCAGCAGCTTCAACGGACCGGGCAGTCGCCTCCTCTGCACGGGCGGTGTACCGCGTTGCCAGGCCATTGGCCTTCTCCAGGTTGGCCACCATCCGATCCACAACCTTTCGGTGCTTCAGCGCGTCGGCCCTGAGGCGTGCAAGTTCCAGGCCCTCCCGCGAGCGGACACGGAAGAGCTGGTGCTGCAGCCGGGTGCACGCGATGAAGGCCGCGTCCAGCTCGTCGGAGGCGGCATTCTCCAGCAGCTGCAGAAAGGGCCCAAGAGAGGCAGCGCCATCCACCAATGCACGGCGCAGGGCATCAATAATATCAGCATTCGACCCAGGAGTAGGGCCGGGAGAGGAGTCTTCAGCCCGCGGGCGCTTCTGGGCACGCTCATCACCTTCCCCCTGCTCAAGAGATTGTGGAGGACTTGAAGGTGGATTTGAAGTCTGGGGCGTGTGGGCAGTCTCACGCCTGTCCCTCTGCTCCACCCGGTCGGACTGGCGCTGATCGCGATCCACCTGGCGTTGCTCCTTCTCGCGGTGGTGGTTGTCCGGCTCAGCCCGGCTGGAGCCCCGACAGCCCGACTGCGAAGGAGGAGGAGGTAGAACAGGGTCGGACGTTGGCCGCTAGACGTTAGCAACAGCGGAAACAGATGGGCTAGCGCCCGACGCACGCTGGCGGACAGGAAAGGCGTGCTCACTCACCGCAGGTGCACGAATGGTGGGCTGAACCTCCTCACCCACCCGCATTCCGCCCGAGCGATCCACCACGACACGGCATACGGTGTCCGCGCCATCCAGCAGCATGTTTAGCCGGCGCAGCTGCTCCGCATCCCGGTCGCTCGCCTTGGACTTGGACATTTTCACTGCAAGAACAGAGAACGTACAGGTTAGCAACAGTCGATCACAATTACACTACATACATTACAGATAAGCGCCACCCGACAGATCAGGCATGCGGGCGAGGCGATTCTTTTCAATCATGTCCCAGTGACATGCAGCCCAGAAGTGTCTCGCCTCGGGCCTAGGGTCAAAGACAAACTTCAGACGAGCTATCCTATTCTCCTCCTCGGGCGTCAGGGGATACTCACTCGTGTCCAGCCAGTGGAAGCGCTGGGGGACTCGGTGGACACGGTGGGCGTTGGCCGCGATCTCGGCAGAGTGCGCACCAAACTCCCAGTCACCTCCGACCAGACAGTTGATCGTACGCCAGCTGGTGGAAGAACTGGGAGGATCGATCAGCCACCACTTCACCCTTGGCTCCACGGTGAAGGTGCCCGAATCTCGCCGGCAGGAGGAGTACTTCAGGCGGAAGAAGTGGAGGAATTCCGCCCGTGTGGAGTGGTCCAACCCGCTCGAACGGAAGATGTTGAAAAATGCCACCAACGTTCGGGTCAGTGTAGGCTCACACTGATCGAGCGAGATCCTGAGGAGCGCCAGGATGTATTGGAAGAACGGGTGGAGAGGCAGCTTTATCCCCGCCTTCAGATGGAACTCGCTGACGCATACGTGGCCAGCAGGCGGTCGGGTGAACAATTCTCCCCTCCCCGGAATCTTCAGCCTGACGGACGAAGGAATGTGGTAGTCCCTCGCCCACCGCGCCATATCTTTAACGCTCGGCGCCCGTTCAGGCTCTTGCACGGGTACTCCGTCGGGGAGCACCCAGTTGACTCGCCCGCCCTCCGGAAACTGGGTCACGGGCTGATCTTGTCGCACGCGCTCCTCACCCCACGGACCGGACGACGAGGATCCGCCCGACGATTCCCCTAACCCTGCGACAGCAAGCGCTTGTTGGGGATCCATTTGCTGCACCACAGGAGAAGTGTTAGGGATGAATCGTAGGGGAGTCACACTCATCACAGACTTGCATGACGATGTGCTCGACCCGCTCGAACCACAACTAAACCACCCCACCCCCAGTACGTGTATGCGCTCACGCGATTGCCCGCTTGATATTTCTATTGGCTCCATTCCTAGAAGCACGCACACGACACCCACACTTAGAAAAAAAAACAAACTACCAGAAACACCAAAAACCCCAAAATCCTACCCCAACCAAAATCAAACCTGGCACACCTCAAGAACACGCCTTGTTCTTGAGATGCCAAACCCAGAAAAAGCCAAAAAAACCCAGAAACCGTGACAAACCAGAAACAAACAAACACAAACCAAAACGGAAAACAACAGAAACATGATGAGAGCCTCACCAAATCGATATTGACGGTAGAAAGGATGAAAGTCGACGAAGAAACTCCGGCAAGAAACAATGAACGACAAAAATCAGTGAGGAACAGTGGGCAAGGTAATTTCTGCAGCGTTTTGGTAAGTCGTAAAAAGTGATGAGGAAGACGACACCACACCCCTATATATACTGATCGCACCATGTACGCCAATGAACGCCAGTCGTCCATTTTTCGCGTGTCCACCGTTAGATCACGACACGTGGCCCTGAGGCGGTTCACCTGCCCACGCAAGTATCCGCGCTCCCCTTCAGCTTCCCGCTTTAATTTCAAACCCTAGCACGGTCTCCCACGGCTCGACACGTGTCGCCCATGCAATACCCCACGCGCCCACGCGCCTGACGCATGAGCTTTGAGCAGTTACTACGTCATCAGCATTTAATGCCCAGGGCACGCCAGCATTAATTACAACGGCTCGCATTTATTACACAACGGTTCCCGAGGAGCAATCAAAAGGAATGTCACCTCAAGCGTCTCATCAGCGCATCACCCCACCCAAGGCAAGACACGACACGTCTCCCGCCAGTCGAGCAAAACGCACACATCACCCCGCACGACCAGTGAACGAAGAACGACCGCGAACGTTCGAACAAGGTAAAACACCGCCATGAGCGCAGGGCACCTCCCCCCGTGCGCGCGCCGGTAAGAATTAGCAAGCCAGATTATGCGGCACAAGCATGGGGTCCGTCCCCTCTTTGCCCGCTGAGACCGATGGGCGGTACGGGTGTGGGGTCCGTCCTCTCCGTACGCGCAACGTTAACGATCGACTCGCCGACTCAAACGGCAGGGGTGTGGGGTTCGTCCTCTCCTTGCGCGTGCTGAGACCGATGAGCGTTCCGGGTGTGGGGTCCGTCCTCTCCGTGCGCGAAAAATACAAGCCGGCTGTGGTGACAGAGGCATGGGGCCGACTCCTCTCTGGGCGCGCTAAGCCGATGGGCGACACGGGCGTGGGGTTTTTCCCCTCCGTGTGCGTAACGTTAACGATCGACTCGCCGACTCAGCCGGCAGGGGTGTGGGGTCCGTCCTCTCCTTGTACGTTCTGAGATCGATGAGCGTTCCGGGTGTGGGGTACGTCCTCTCCGTGCGCGAAATCTTCCCGGTTTGGGCGGCAGAGGCCTCTGCGTGCGCTAAGTCCGAGGGGCGGCACGGGTACGTGTTCGTGCGAGCCGCAACATTGTACGTCGCGGTCCTGATCCCACCGTTGACGCTACAGCGTACGCGACGGCATCCCCGTCGACGTGCGACGTACGCAACGGCATCCCAGCGTTGGCGTTATGACCAAACATTTGCATACATTCACACATCATACCATACATTCACGCATCATACCATTCATTCACACATTTGCATACCTATATATCTATATTGTACTTATTCGTTTACAAGGCAACACCCCACGGGCGCGCGGCTCCAAACTAGCAAGATCCGTTTAGAGGCCGGACCCAGAATACAGGAACAGGTACAGGACCAAACGCACAGGTACCCACTCCGTCATGCGAGCCCTTCCTTGACCGGAGAGTTGGGGGACCGGAGTATTCTTGTTAATCGCACGAACCCTTTTTCAACTCCCCAGTCAAGAAATTTCTCTTTGACTTGGGGACTTGAGGGACTTGTTAGTATGGCATTAGTTGTCTGATTAAATATACTTATCCACTTAAGCAGGCAAACAGCACCTACCCGACCACCCGAAAGACCACCAGGAAGGCTTCAACTTCACTCACAAGACCGACCCCATCCGAGCGCGCACGCGCCCGTGGGGCGCATACCCGAATGTGCGGATCACATGACAGCAAGTGCACACCAGTCCCACATCGAAGAGCACCGTCAAGCACCAAACTCAACCACTTATATATGTAAGGTATTTATTACAGGTAACGATATCGAAATTAACCCAACGCATTCAATTCTGAATCCTAGCACTACACTCCACACGCTCGCACGACTGTTATATCCAATACACCATCTGACTTAGGCATCAGAGCGTTGAAGGCGGGCCACCCCGTCTTGACCCCTGACTGTCTGTTCGTTGTATTCTTCTAACAGCCGTACCCGAGCACGCATACCCGTACATCCGAAGACCCGAAGGGAAGAGGAAGTGCCCGACCATCTGAACAGCCCCAACGTTCGGACGTACAAGGAGGAGAAGGAGTACTCGTACTTGCTTCTGCTAGATTGCGTCTTGCGCGTAATCCGGTAGAAACACCAACTAAACTCTGAATTTCAAAAATTACACCAGAGGCCTGAGAACTTCCTTTTTCAGCATCCATTTTTTGGCTCAAAGCGCCAAGCATCTCAGTCACTGCAAAATGAATCTATTCCTATATGTGGTGTCCCCCCTAAAGGTTAAACAGCTGAGACAGATTTTCTTCATTTTCTTTGTTTTTTTTCTCAAGGAACATTGGATAGATATATGAACCCAATCACTACTGGCATTCATTTCAAAAAATAAGTAGCTCTCGAAAAATATTGTAGATATCTACTGGAAAAATTTAAGAGAATTTGGCATCAGGAAGACAAGGGAATACCTCAGATAGCTCAGGGTTCCTAGAGATCTCAGATTTCCAATGATCAAAGATAAGCGTTGTTGTCCTAGGAGCTACTACTGCATCACGGTGGAAGAAGTGAAACGTGGTGAAAGTTGTGTCTCTGTTTGAACCTATAAGTGACATGGATATGCACATGTCACAACATATGATAAAAATCACAACCTCAGTACAAAGTGTACTGTGACAAGATGACTCTAATCAAATATGAAGGCGAATGGTATCTCATACTGTCTTTACTGCATGTGCAACAAAGAACTTGTAGTTTATAAAATTTAGTACACGTAGAATTCAACTTATACAAAGAACAATTTCCAGAAGCTAACTGCATGCTCTCGAAAGGGTATCGTACGATAATCTTGATCTGGAATTAAAGCCTGCAACCTAACTTTACTAAAATGCAAACTACATTGAAAACAGATCCTCAAAATACAGTATGATTGATTAATTTACCATCATACCATATATAGACTAAACTCATCAACTGGTCAAAGAGGTGGAATGTCACAAATCCAGCAATACAGCTACAATTCAAATGACTAGTTCCTAGACGATAAAACTTGAGGGTAAGGAAAAAAATAACACAAAGAGCTCCAGAGCAAGGACAACAATGCTAGATGCATTCATAAGTAAACTTAACAAACCCAAAAACCAGGAACAGATAACACATCGTCAAAATCCCAGGGAAAAGAAAAATCTTTTATTTGTGTTTAGCTTTCAACCAACTAAAGGGACTCGCCATTTGCCCAAATTTGCTAACAAAAAAAGACTTTCGAAAGTACATAAACTTGAGTGAGGTCAGCATACATAAACCTCGTATTTGCAAATTTAAACTACCAACTTGTCCCTTTGAGCTGCAGCACAAAATTGTTTCTGATGTATGGTCATATCATCAGTTCATAACTTGCTCTGCACAATGAGCACAAACTTTGGCACTACTAAAATACTATGCAACTAGCTCGTCCCAAAAGATGTAGATATAAAATGCTCCTCAATAAGTCATTGATCCCCTTTGTTTCCTGAGAAATATATTGAACTTAAACAGTGAATTTAGAAGAGCTAAACCATGGGCCTGGGAACTTCCATTTTCAGATACTACTAAAAACAAACCAAGTTTTGTGTTCAGATGAAACCTTGAAGGTTAAACCTTTAATTGTGCTTCTGATTAAGAATATCCAGCAGAAATCAAACAGAAAGTAAGAACAGAGGCATCAATGTCATACCAACTCCTCAGATCCGTTGTTGTAGAAAGCTGAAATTGTGGCATCGTGCGAATGAGCAGTCTTGGAGTTGCTCTTACAGGTAGCATTAGACATGATACATGTATCATATAGTTTCTGTTCTTTATTACTAAAACCTTATATCTACAGAAATAATACAATTCTATCTCTCATGAAGTCACATTTCACTGTTCACTCACATAAAGCTTGTCTAAAATAGGAGTAGGACCACATACAAATGTCTATCTGTCAACATAGTATAAGCTCCATTGCTATTTAAGCAAATGAACATAAACATTTCAGTTACAAAAGGATCTCTCCTTCCTCTTACTCAGATATACAAGTTCCTCACAAACAAACAAACTATACTAGTTCCTCAATATAACAAAGTACAATTCACAACCTTTTGAAAACTATACATATGACACAAGAAATGGGATGACCATTGACATAAAAGCATCATAACTGAATGTTGCCGAACCAGTATATCGCGGATCCTTCTCTTTGAACTTCTCAGTCAAGCCCTGAGACCATAGTTACAATAACCTCATTAGATTGTAGCATAAATCTCACATAAGAAAATATTAATCGTTTTCTAAAATTTCTTCTGGCATCAAATATTATCAACTACAAAGATTCTATAAAGCAGCCAAGCGACTGACCTTCACAATCATACCACATCTGCATGTAAAACAATACAATGTGTCAGAACCATCATCGAAACGCTACTCTACTCAATTAATTATATTAAGGTATTAATATCCAATATATTGTATTATTGTAAATCAAAACAGTTGAAGAAGACTCACTCCACAAAACTGTCGAAATTGAGTCCAACCCTGAGGCCGCTTCCATCATCATACTTTGAAATGAGAAGCTGAAGAACCGAAGGCGGTACCGCAAAACCGAGTCCATAGAGTGCATCTCTCAACTCCATGAGATCAATCTTCCCACTCCTATCTCTGTCATATCTCTCAAACGTAGTCTGCAAATTGCACATTGTTAATCAACAAATTAGAAGCAATGACACAATTGAAACGGACGGATTTTAAAGGGATTTACTCTCCACTGGGCGAGACAACTCCAGAGCGCAGTGAATTCTTTGGGACCGAGTCGAAGAGGAGAAGAGGCTCCGTTGGGATTGTTGAAGAGGAAGATGAGCAAGCGAATAGTCCTGAGGCTGAATCTTTGGTATCCAGAAGAGAGAGCTCGTTGTAGCTCGTGTTCGTCGATGAGGCCACTCATGTCCGAATCGACCATCTGAAAGCTGCTTATAACGGCCGGGTCAGTACCGGGAGGAAACCCCGACGGTGGTGGCGCATAATTGTAATTGTAACCGAAACCATACTGCTGCTGCCCGTAGTATTGGGCTGGTGGTTGCTGACCGTAGGAGTCGGGCAGGGAAGGGGCGGAGGGGGAGTAGTTGGAGCCGTGCGTGTTGCCATAAGGAGAAGCCATTTGAAGAATTAAAATTGAAATTGAATTGGGCGGCGCAATGGTTATATCTCTATCTCTCTCAGTTGTGAATCTGTCTCGTCTCTCTTCTTCGTGCGTGCGTTCCTCGATGCCTAGCGAAGTTGCATACCAAATATTTGGATAAGGACCTTTAATTTACACATTTGTCCTTGTGTAGGACTTGTTAACCAACAAATTTGAGAGGTGTCTCAGCTCTCAACTCTCAACACCTTTTTACAAACCAACAAATATTTGTTTGGCCTAATTATCGATTCTCGAACATACTTATCTCTCTCACATTATGACATATTATATTAGCTATTTATACATATTTTAACTTCAGAGCTTATCAGGTAAACTTTTTACTTGATATGATGGCCAAAGAGGCCTAAAATATGGAGGCCTCAATCTTATGTGGTCTGACATATCACACATCTCAAATTGGATAATTATTAATCTATCAAGAATGTTAATACTTTCCAAAATTATTTTGCACCTTTATTAAATTTAAATATGCTAATTGTTTTTTATTAGTTATCACTTCAATAATTTTGAAACATAAAACGAAAGAAAAAAAAATTTACTATCAAATACACTAACACTAGAATCGAAAAATAGTAGAAAAAAATCACAAAGTTCTTCAAGAAAGTAAAAATGAATCCCATCGGACGAATAAAAAATAAAATGTTTATGTAGAATTAAGATTTAGAATTGCTTATCGACTCATGTATGTTCCGCTACATCACTGGTTACTGGTCCTAGTGCTTACTATTACTATTACGATTCGATTATTTTGGTATGTTAGGTGACTTCGGTCACTTAAGTTGTCTAAACTATGACTTCTTTCTTGCTATTCAGTGAGCAGTCATGGTTATAATCATTCATACATTTTCTTCTAAATTAGAACTAACGTCTCATGCATTACCCTTTAAAAAAATCAATGAGTACTTGGAGTCACATTACGCTCGTTAGAAGAAAAGAAGAAACCGAAATAGTGAAATCTAATTAATCGAAAGCTTTTGAATTCTAAAAATATTTATATTTGTATATATAATTAAATTTATTTATTTATGATCACTCTAAATAATAGCCATTAAATTAAATGTGTGATGTCAATAATTATTTAAGATAATATGATTTTGAGTAATATGATATAAAATTTATACAATATAATTTGGCAATATATAATTACTTGTACATAATATGGCATGCCACATGTGATTGGGGCCTCCACATCTTAGGCCCCTTTGGAGCCTAAAATCATTTCTCTTTGACTAAACCGACTGGTTTTGTACCCAAACCCTACCCACGCCGCCAGATTTTTCCACGCCGATCTACCTACTATTGCCGTCGTTCCCAAATCTAATTATAGATTCATGCTCCTCACCACAATCTGATCCACCCTATAGTCTTGTATGTTCGTTCCTTCAGTCTTCACCATCTCATCGATTCTTAGTTCACAGCCAATCGCTTTGTCTTCCTTTTCGGTGGCCAACCCTACCTTGGTCGTCCTCCAACGCTGATTCCGCCATCTTTATTGTGGTTTGTTGCTGTTGTACTGCTACATGTCGACTCCGCCAAGAATGGATTTTGTGCCTCCTATTTTCGAGGCCGAATCCGATCTCATTGAGGACTCGCATGTCCTTGTTGCGGCCTTGGGGGCGATGGATCTCGCGGTATTTGATGACGAGGAGGAGGAGGAATGGCACTTTGCCGTTGCTCGGACCTTCTCTCTTTCTCCCTTTGAACCCAATATGATCCAAAGGTTCAAAATGAAGATGATTAGTTTGTAGCGTGATGTTTTGGGCTCTGGTAACATCGGGTTCGAGCAAGTCGTCGTTAGTCGCTTTATATGCAAGTTCTGGTCTGAGGCCTATCGAAAGAGAGCAGTGGAATATAGCCCATGGTTTCACCATGACACCATCATTTTGGTGGAAAAATTTGATGGTTTTGCTAATCCACTCTCAATCCAGGCATCCCGAGGTTCGGGTTGGGTGCATATCTGACCCGTTTCAGGTTGCATTGCTCCGACAGCCTTGCAGGTCAAGTGGCTCAAACTTATGGGCAATGCGTTGGGCGGTTAAAAATCTCATGATCCAATTTTGGTTAATCATCGACCCAAGATCAAACTTCGGGTGGAGTTGGATCTTCGTCATCCACTGGTGGTAAGTACTACTTTTCATTTTGGTAGTACTTATTCTGTGGATGTCAGTATGGAGTATGATCGCTTGAAGGGTTATTATGATGTGTGTGGAGCCTTCAAGCATAGAAGTGCGGGTTGTGTTAGACTCCTTAGGGTTGCACAGTCCAAGACACCTGCCTCTACAGTGCCTTTGGAGAAAACGGTTGCATCTTCGGGGCAGCAATGGAAGGGGGGGATGATTCATGGGGTCCCCCAGCAGGTTCTAGGAGTTTTTGCGGCAATCGTTCTGACTAGTGATCCGAACCCAGCACCAACTAGGGTGCTGGCTCCTAATCTGAATAGTCTGCCTAACATAGATGTTGTTTTGCAGATCCCAATCCTGGTGACACCATGTTTCGGTGTTACCCCTGAAGTCCCACAATCTCCTTTCAGTGTTCCATCAGGAGCGATGGAATCGGCCCCTGGTATCATCAACATGTCTGCTGGGGAAGTGGGGGCAAGTGGAAGTCCCACAATCTCATTTCATGTCTACAGTTTGGATGTGGTGCTGACTGACCAGGAGGGCAGGGGAAAGTCCACCAAGGAAACGGGAAGCCCAAATAACAAAAGGGACAGAGTTTGTTTAGGTCTAATGAAGAGTTGCATGAAGAAGGTGCCAACCAAGAAGTCTGTGATCCGGCTTCCGACATATATGGATGCAGAGGCACTGTGTCGCAGCACGCAACAATAAAGGGGGCTCCTATCTAATTAAGGAGTAATGTGCCCATAAATTTGACAGTTACTTGTGCTACTTCGGTTTATTAGTCTAGGGTCTGCGTGACATATAGTTAAACCAGGTGTAGTTGTATCATAGAATTTCTATCTTTAGCATGCCGGATAATCTGGTAGAATTCTGTATTACTACCGACTTTGTTCCTATAATGGATTAAATTTACCGCCCCCACAAAAAAAACTTCTAAGCTTATATCCTAGAAGAAGGAAGTACACGAACTTTGAACAAGAAAATTTGCATTTATTCCCACTTGTGAGATGTGAGATTGTCTCGATTACACATAAAAACGGCCCTTCAATTGTGCATTTGCATTGAGTGAGAGAAAATCACTATTCACACGAGTAATGTAAAAGTACTAGAATTGTCCTTATTTAGGTTTGTGACATCAAGCGAAATACTTGCATCAATTTTTAATATAACTTAGGCATGGAGGAGCGAAAACATGACACAAGGTCTCCATTTTGACGTGGATTATTTTATCAGGAAAAAAGTCACCCACAGAATCTGAACTTTTGTCATGGTATCAAAATGATGCTCGAACTTTAAAACATATCAAAATGATATCCAAACTCTTGAAATTATATGTACATGATGTCTATAGTCATTTTCCGTCACTGCTTCGTCTATAATTATGACGTGGCAAAAAAAAATAGAGGAAAAAAGACTGTAATACCCTTCTAATTTTTTTATAAAAATATTTTTTATTTTATTTTTTCCTTTATTTTATTTTATTTTTTTCCTTTTTCTTTTCTGGTTTTTTTTTTAATTTTTTTAATTTTTAAATTTTTTTCGTTTATTTATCTCTCTTTCCTTCTTTCTCCATCTCTTACTCGTCGTCGAGTTCGTCGGAGGCGAACCACCCAAAACGTTATCGATAAACTAAGTGATTTCTGAAAACCTTTCCGATTTTTATTTTTATTTTTTTATATTTTTTTTACTTTTTTTTTCTTTTCTTTTTTAATTTCATTTTTTAATTTTTCTTTTATTTTATTTTTTTCTTTTATTTTTTCTTTATTTCTCTCTCTCTCTCTCTCTCCAGATTTTCTCTCTATCCTCTCCATCTCTCACTGCAGCGAGCTCAACGACGAGTGAGTGATAAAGAGGATAGAGAGAAAATCAGGAGAGAGAAAAAGAGAGAGATAGAGAAATAAAAGGGGAAAAATAGAAAATAGAAAATTATAAAATTCAATTAAAAAATTGGAAGGGTTTTCATAAATCACTTAGTTAATCAATTACAGTTGGGCGGTTCGCCTCCGGCGAGCTTGACGACAAGTGAGAGATAGAGAGAGAGAAAAAAAAATAAAAGAAAAAATGAAATAGAAAAATAAAATAAAAAATAAAAAAATAAAAAAAAACAAAAAAACAAAAAAGAAAAGAAAAGAAAGGGAAAAAAATTATAAAAAGTAAATAATATGAAAATAAGAAAAATAAGAAAAATTTTAAATTTTAAAAAAAAATTTGGAATGGTATTACAGTCTTTTTCCCTCTCTTTTTAAAAAAAAAAAAATTGTCACGTCATCATTATAAACAGAGCAGTGACGGAAAATGGATCTAGGCATTACGTAGATATAATTTTAAGAGTTTGGGCATCACTATGATAGGTTTTAAAGTTTGGGCATCATTTTGATACCACGACGAAAGTTCAGACTCTCTGGGTGACTTTTTTCCTTTCTAACATCCTTACTTAAGTACATGGACATTCATTCCCAGCAAACTTCTTGTTGACAATTATGTCCACCCCCATTTTACCATTAATAATACTTTTAAAAAAATCATTAATAATAATAATAATATGGCCAATGATAAATAAGGTTATTTACATAAGATATATACTGTACTAAATAAGGTCATATGATATTTTTATCCCAAATCAGATCACATTGTATAACTGGTTGACCTTCTAGTTAAACTTATTTACAACTAATGTCATTGTATATGAAGAACAAATTAGAACTCATGTCTCTCGCATTTCAATTATCTCATGCCTCTCTAAAAAAAACCTATCAGACCATCAACCATCAGTTCTCTCCATGGCCGCCATCCCAGAGCTTCATCGCCGCCTCTCTCTCTCTCTCTCTCTCTCTCTCTCTCTCACTTCAGCCGCCGCACTCAACTAAATTAGTGTGCTCATCTTCATCTCAAGGTACTCCTCCATCTTATTTATGCATTAAATATTATTGTTCTATGGTTTATGCATGATAATCTTTGGTGGTGTGGTTGAAGAGATAGTTGAAGATCTATTTGTATGCATAAAGTCATGTTTTTAGATGAATATGTCATTAGTACTGTGGTTGATGATCTCTGGTAGTATTTTTGTATACTTGAAGTATTTTTAGATGAGGATAATGTTTGTAGTGTGCTTGATGATCTTTGGTAAAGCTTTTGTATGCTTGAACTAGTCTCTTGAACTGTGATGAAAGTAGTAGTGTGTTCGAAGGTCTCTGGTAGTATTTTTGTATGGCTAGAATAGTTTCTTCAACTATGATAATATGAGTAGTGTGTATGATGGTGTTTAGTAGTGTGTTTGATGGTCCGTGGTAGTGTATTTGATGATATCTGATAATGCTTTTGTATGAATGAAGTAGTATGTTTAGCTGTGATGATGGTAGTAGTGGGTTTGATGATCTCTGATAGTGTTTTTGTATGAATGAAGTAGTATGTTTAACTGTGATGATGGTAGTTATGTGGTTGTTGATATGTGGTAGTGTTTTTGCTAATCTATAGTAGTATGTTTGCAGGTGAGTAGTAGCATTTTCATATACATGTATTTTATTTTTTTTATTTGATGAACTGAGTAGTATGTTTGATGATTTTTGGTAGTGTAATTGTAGGTCTCAAGTAGTATGCGGGGTGTGATGGTCTGTAGCAGGATGTTTGTACCTCTATAGTAGTTTGATTGAGGTCCTAAAGTAAGATGGATGGTGATGCGGCTGGAACAAGTAAGGAAGTCACCTTCTTCCTTGGCCAAAGGTGTGAAAATGAAAATAAGGAAGATGACAACCAACGACATGCATTTCAACTACACAACATAAAAAAGACAACCAAAAGCAGCGAAGTCCAAGAAGTAGTATGTTTATCAAACAGAAGTAATGTTTTCTGTTGTGATGTAGTAGTGTGTGAGAAACAACATTAGTCTTGTACAGTAAAACCTCGATAAATTTAAAACCTCGGGACTGACAAAATTTATTAATTTAGCAAGGTTATTAATTAATCGAGTATTAAATTAATACTCAAGTACCCAAGTTGGGACCGGAAAAAAATATTATTTTAGTGAGGTTATTAATTAATCGAGTATTTAATTATCGAGGTTTTACTGTAGTGTGTTTAGCAGATAGAAGTAGTACTTTATATTGTGATGTAATAGTGAGTACGAAAACATCAGTAGTATGTTTAACAATGAGGAACTACATTGAACGTTTTGAATTAGAGATCTAATGTGCTAATACATTGTAGTCTGTTTATTAGACAGAAGTAGTGTTTTATGTTATGATTTAGTAGTGCATGTGAAAAACAACTTTTGAAAGGACTCAACCCCGATTTAGTTTCCTAAACCGGAATCAAACCCCTTCCGAAAACACGAACCAACAAAAACCATCAAAATTTCGGCAGAGTTTCGCTACTAACACGGAATTGCCTTAACCTGCACCCGGAAAATACACTTCATCCTATGCCACAAAAATCAAACCGTGGGCACCAATCCCATCAGGATTTCTCAATATATCAACAATAATGTAAAGTAATAAATATAACTATACTTTACCGAAATCCGGGGAAAATCGTATAAAAATATACATCAGAATACTCAGAGCGACTTCTAGTATAGATATACAAATAGTAGGCCAAACTAAGAACCTACCATAAAAGAAACATCGCTCGAATACTATGCCTCCGACCACGACGTGCGACACCAGAATCTGAACTGCAAACTGGGCACGGAAACCGAAAAGCCCAGGGGAAAGACATGAAAACTGTTAGAGTGAGTGGACGAAAATAAATATCTTTCGCCGAGTAATATATGTTATAAAAACATATGCGAGTCAAAATATATAAAAATTAAATGGTACACGAGGAGACGCTGACTCCAACTCGCATACAAAGCATGCATGGAAAATCTCACGGGGTCACTCATGGACACATCCGTGCTAGTACAGTCCGAATCACGGGATCCCAGACTCACACGTGATTCTAGCCAGAAAGGCCTCGGTTCCGGGGTACTGCTCCTCGCCGGTCAGGTCGGCGTACTGCCCCTCCTGGTAGGCATCAATCGGGGATCAGCCGAGATGCAAGTGTATCGATACAACAACATGAACTGAGACTGTACTCTGTGTAAATCAATTCATAAATAGTTTGATGCAAATGCATGAAACAATATATAAATGCATATACGTAATGTATACTGGTATAGGCATAATAATATAACACATGCTCATGTGAAACATAATCTCGTATGCATGCTCATGCTCGTAAAACGTATGTAATGACTCGCGATCAACAGTGAAAAGAAGTTGTCCACTCACAGACTAGCGTAACGCAGTTCGCGTTAATCCCGTGATCCAGCGGAAAATCCCTCGCCAAACGAACGATCACGAACCCCTAAATAATCATAAAATCCATTTCTCAAAATCATAACTCAATACCTCAAATCAAATCTCGAGAAACAACCGTTCTCGGAATCACATAATCCAATAACAACGAATCGTCGAAAATTCAATAATCACACCTCAATACCTCACTATAATTTCCGATGCTCAAATCGAAAAACAAACCTTACCACTGCGATCGGGGCGCGATTCCGAGTAAAACGACATGCAACTTGTCGAAAACCCCGAAAAGTCAACTGTTGACCACCGTTGACCGCCGGCGGTGGCGGCGGCACCACCCAACTGTAAAATTTCCCGGCGGAGCAACACCTATTCCACTCAAAATCATCCAACAAGCAACTTCCATAACTACACCGAAGTCCAATTCTCACTCTATCTAGTTCAATTTCAAGCAAAACCGAAATTACACAAACTTTTCAATCCATGAATTCTCCATGTACAAGCAAAATTGGAACACCAAACTTACATGGTAGCTTCGTGGTGATGAGGGCTTCAAAGCCCAGTGCTTTAAGCACCTCAAATCGGCCGGAAAAAGTTCAACCAAAAACCCTAAATTTCTCCAAACTTTGGCCGGAAAAATCTTCTCCTCCGGTGTCCCACGCCGTGAAAGGTGGCCGGGAATGGGACGGGGAGGTCAAGCCGAGTTGGAAGAGACCAAGGCCGAGCCCTGGGGTGGCCGGACGGCGAGCCACCGCCGGCATGCCGTCGAGCACCGTCGCACCTCCTCCCATAGCCGAGTTGGCTCGGTCAACCCCATAAATGCCTTCCTTTGACTTTCCAGAAATAGAAACCTCATTAAATACTTTCCCGATTTGGAAACTTCCAAAATTCACTTTTCGACAAACTTCAAATACCCGTAACTTTCGCGTCGTAAATCCGATTTCAATAATTCTCGCGGCAACAAACTCATTTCGACAAGTTCTTCAATTACCACCCGAAGTCAAACACTTCGACAAATCCGATAAAAAGTCAACGGTTCAATCCAACACATGCTTATCCAATTAAATAATCAACGGTCGAAATATTCATAACATAATCCTCGTAACTCGGAATAATCCTCCGGAAGTTCCCACAAGCTCGAAATTAAATTCTCTACAACTTCCGCAAAGAATACCAAATCAAATTCTCGTCCGATAATTTAGTCGCTAACAAAGCTGCCATTTTAACAGATTATGTCGAAATCACGACAAACCACGAAACTCGCAAATCAAGTCAATAATAATTCCATCTACTGTTCGGGTTGATCAACGGTCCAAAACGGATCAAAATCACAATTCGGATAGACTCGAACACGAACGGATAAACTCGACAATATACCGAAATTTGAAATATTCATATTATATTCCTCGGTCGTCCGAAAAATCATCCGGAACCGCCCACGAATTCGAAATCACGCATACAACAACTCTCGAGAAGAGACTCAACTCAAATTCTCGGCCAATAATTAAGTCGTGATCAAGTCTGGCGATTCAATTATCTGTCGGAAATCTGCGATTACACATAACCTCGTGGACTAAGCTGATTACACTGCTAATTCTGTTCTGGGTCGTCACAACATTAGTCTTCATTTATGTAGTGTTTATCAAATAGTAGTGTTTTCATTGTAATGTAGTAGTGTATGCGAGAAATAACAATAGTATATTTAACAATAAGGAACTACATTGAATGTTTTGAAGTAGTGATATATTGGGCTAAAATATTGTAGTGTGTTTATCAACAAACACAGTTTACTCAGCAAACTACCACGGATTTTTGAAAACACTACCACAGGTTGTTGAAAATACTACTACATATTGTTGCAAACACTACTCTGCTGGAACTTGAAGACACCAACAAAGAGTAAAAAAATACATGACATAACATTTTTATATCATAATATTATCATAGTGTCCTCAGGAAACTACCACAAGTTGTTGCAAATGCTACTCTGCTGGAACTTGATGACCTCTAACTAAAAGTTTGATGAGTGTACTACTATTCTTGTTGGACAGTACTACTGTAATTAGTTTTACACACTACAAGTAACTGAAAAACGTACACTCTGTCAACAATCCTTAACAACAATATCCATAGAGGCTACATCAAGTTTGATCATAGTCTTTATCATCAACTTCAAGTCTCTATCACCAGATAGCATACAATTTGGACAACGTGGTAATGAGAAACCAAGAATGAATGAATCTAGATCCAAACCAGGAAAACGTGACAACACCTCCATCACCACATCAAAGACAGCTGTCATATGAGTAATGAAGAACATGATTATCTAGTTTTTATAGGTGCACCTCGCATGCAACTCTGATTCCATAGCTACTTATCTGTAAATCAAAGAGAAACTGCGCACTATACAGAAGTAGTATGCTTAATAGTTATCAATAGTAAGTTCAGTCAACACATGTAGTACTGTTACATATACAACATAATGAAAACTTAGAGAACAATAAACTAATATTCTCAGAGGTTTGTAGTAGTGTGCTCAGTCAATATAGGTAGTACTATTACATATACAACATAATGAAACTTATAGAACAACAAACTAGTATTCTCAGAGGCTTGCAGTAGTGTGCTTAGTCAACATAGGTAGTACTGTTACATGTACAACATAATGAAAACTTACAGAACAACAAACTAGTATTCTTAGAGGCTTGCAGTAATGTGTTCAGTCAACTCAAGTAGTATTGTTATATCTCATAATTTATCATTACAAGAAAACATCACTTAGACCACGGAAACGTAATTGTTCCGTGGTCCAAGTTACACCTGGACGACGGAGACTTCTCCGTCGTCCAAGTAACACCTGGACGACGGAGAAGGTATTCTCCGTAGTCTAGGTGATCGCCTGGAGGACGGAGAAGACTCCGAGGTCCAGGTGATCACCTGGACGACGGAGAATACCTTCTTCGTCGTCCAGGTAGACACCTGGACCTCGGAGTCTTCTCCGTCCTCCAGGTGATAACCTGGACCTCGGAGTCTTCTCCGTCCTCCAGGTGATCACCTAGACGACGAAGAATACCCACGGACCGACACGCCGTCGTCCGAGTAACTTCCACTTAGACGACGTACCGACACCTCCGTCGTCTAAGTGAATCATTATATAAGCCCGCTGCCAAACTCTCTTCATTCCATCCGATCCTTTCTTCATTATTCCATTCGAAGAAGAATTGAAGGAGAAGGGAGAAGGAGAAGGAGAAGGGAGATCAAAGGCCGAGAAGGATATCAGGATAAGGGATCTCCGCTGACTAGCTAGCTAGCTTAATTAACTGATATCGAGAAGGCCAGCAGGTACGTACGCAGTTAAAATTTGCTTAATATATATATATTTAGTGAAAACGTACGTACATGCATGCATGGATGTTAGCTATATATATATACAGATTAAATTACGTATGTACGTAATTGATGGATCGATGTAGATCGAGTACGTATAATTAAGCGTAAATTAATGGACAAATATATATATATATATATGTAATAATTAATTAATTATAATATTTTGTAGCAGTATGGACAAGAGTTGGATGAAGTTGAAGAATAGATGTGATGTCTGGTATATGGATGGAATTAGCGAATTTGTGAATTTTGCGATAGAACATGGTCAGGGAAAGAAACGTTTCAGGTGTCCGTGTCAGAAATGTCGTAATTGTCAGTATCCGGAGGTTAATGTTATGGTGCAACACCTGTACGAAAATGGTATGATGTGGAGTTACACTACATGGAGTGAGCATGGTGAAGCAGTAGAGTTCAGCGCAGCAGACTTCAGCTCAGGGTACAGTTACCATGGTGCCTCATCCAGCGGCAGTGGTGCCGGACCCCCAGCTTGCAACCCAACTGCAGATTTGGTCCATGATGCGTTTCCGGGATGTAGTCATAGTGGACACCAACACCAAGACAGAGGTTACAGTACCACTAATGAGCATGATGACACATTCCCCGCAACTAGCTTGGCCACTGACACCAGTGAGATGGAAAAGTACAACCGGATGCTACTTGAAGCGCAGACACCGGTGTTCCCTGGATGTCGAGAGAATGTGTTGCAATATGTGATGGAGCAAATGAAGATAAAAGTGAAGCACAAAATGTCAGTGAGTGCTTTTGACGAAATTCAGGAGAAAATATGTAAGTTGCTTCCTGATGATCACAATCTTCCTAAATCTCATTATAAGGTTAGAAATATCCTGAGCAGCCTCGGCCTAAACTACAGGATAATTGACGCATGTCCGAATGATTGTGTGCTATTTTACAAAGAGTATAAAGAGTTGGACTATTGTCCCGTATGTGGCCAGTGCAGATTCCAGTTGAATAGGAAGAGTTCGAAAAAGAGAATTCCTGTGAAAGTTGTTCGATATTTTCCCTTGATTCCCAGATTGCAGCGCCTGTACATGTCTCTACACACAGCAGAGACGATGCGATGGTACGCAGAAAAGCGAATAGATGACGATGTCCTGCGACACGCCGCGGATGGGGAGGGTTTCAAACATTTCGACAGAGAATTTGGAGACTTTGCTTCAGAGGTTAGAAATGTTAGACTCGGCCTATCTACAGACGGATTCAATCCTTGGGGAAGTAATAGCTCCGCCGTCAGCACTTGGCCAGTTATTCTGATGCCGTACAACTTGCCTCCGTGGATGTGCATGAACAAGGAATTTAATTTCCTTACCGTACTAATTCCAGGTCCTAAATCTCCATCGAAGTGCTTAGATGTCTACATCAGATCTTTGATCGACGAGCTGAAACTGTTGTGGGAAAATGGATTCCCAACTTATGACAAATTCACTGACACGATGTTCACGATGAGGGCTGCCGTAATGTGGACGATCAGCGATTTTCCAGCTTATGGGATGTTGGCAGCCTGCAGGACAAAATGATATAATGGATGTCCTATATGTTTGGACGACGTGAACTCTAGTTGGCACGCGGGGAAGGTGTGTTACTTGGGTCACCGTAGATGGCTTCCTCACGACCACCCGTGGCGACAGGATGAAGCTCATTTCGACGGTACGGTAGAGAACAATCCTAAACCCCGTAGTTGGTCGGGCGAAGAGATTTTAGAGAGGTTGAGCTATTTCGACTTTGGTGTGTTGAGCCATGACGCGGATGTAAAGAAATGCAATCCAATTCCTCCACATGATCTGAGCTATTGGGATCACAAGAGTATATTCTTTGAACTCCCTTACTGGTCGAAGTTGAAGCTGAGGAACAACTTGGACGCGATGCACATAGAAAAGAATGTGTGTGACAGCGTGGTGGGAACAATTCTCGGTATTAAGTTCAAGACTAAAGATACTCCCAAAGCGCGCAAAGATTTGGAATCAATGAATCTACGTCGTCCCTTGTGGTTGAGGAGGGATAGGAAAGGAGTGTACAACAAGATGCCAGATGCACCTTACACAGTGAAGCCGACGCTTAGACGTTCTGTATTTCACTGGTTTAAGGGCGTTCGTTATCCGGCTACGTATGCAGCTACTATAACTGGAGCAGTGGACGAGGTGCAACACAAGTTTGTTGGTCTAAAGACACATGACTATCACGTTATGCTGCAACGTCTGATTCCAGTGGTAATTCGACCATACTTGCGTCGGGACGTCGTAGAACCAATAGTAGCATTGTGCAGGTGGTGGCAAAGGTTATGCGCCAGAGAATTAAAGAAGTCAGATGTGGTGGAATTGCAACAACAAATTGTGCACATCATTTGCAAACTAGAGAGGATTTTCCCCCCTGTTTTCTTTGACATCATGATTCACCTAATGATCCACCTGCCCGAGCAGGTGCTCATTTCTGGTCCGGTCTAGTACACTTGGATGTATCCTCAAGAAAGGTACGTACAACTAATTAATTAATTTGTTCCACTGGAGATTATATATATACTAGCTAGCTATATGTACTTATGTAATGTGTACGTTTGATTTTGTAGACAGCTTGGACAGTATAAGTCATTCGTCAAAAACAGGTCGGCCCCGGATGGCTCCGTAGCAGAGACATACCTAATGCATGAGTGTGTTACTTACTACAACAGGTACCTCAAAGATCCACCCCCTCCCACTGCCTCCGATCGCAGTGCCCGCATCAATCTTTCTGTCGTCAGAAATGTCGTCTGACCGTTTAGAGGAGTATTAAAGGAATCGTTAACACGGGAAGAACTTATTGAGGCACATTGGGTAGTGTTGCGAGACTGTGACGAAGTTGAGCCGTACATGTTGTCATACAGGGAGAGGCTTCAGGCGTTAAATCAAAACAAGAGTTCGGCGTGGATTGAGAAAATGGTTAAGAAGAAGTTTCCCGATTATTTCTTCCAATGGGTACGTACGTGCGTCTCGGTATTAATTATTTAAATACATATCGCTCATGTTTGTAGAAAGTAAACCCTTATATTAATTTGCCCTTTTTCGCAGATGATTGATCTGCAAAAATCTGATAACCACGGAGGGTGGTGGTCATGGCCAAAGCACTTGCTAGCAGGGAAGCCGGTTAAACACTATATTTATCCCGGATGTTTTGTGAACGGTGTAAAGTTCTATTCATTGGCCCGAGACGAAGGAAGAAGAACACAAAACAGTGGGGTAGCGGTTGGGAAAGACAATGATCTATATTACGGGGCTATTGTATATGTGGTTCAGCTATGTTACGGGAATGATGTCAACGTTTTCCTATTCAAGTGCAGATTGGTCAAGCGTACAAAGGAAGACCTGGGACTATTATCAGTCGATACAAACTCGCACTGGTATGAGGATGAGCCTTTCGCTCTCGCCACCTTAGTTCGGCAGGTGTTCTATCTCGACGATCCGAAAGCCGGTGAAGGGTGGAAAATAGTGAACCATATCTCTCACCGAGGAATATGGAATACAGAGATAATTGAAGGGACACCGGCGACGACTGAAGATGCTGCTGAACCAGAAAGAGACATTCCTGCCTATCAAGAGCCTAATATTTCTATGGTCCGCTCCGATATAATGGACCTGGTTCAAGATGGTGAACGGTTACCCATGCCTGATAGTTGTACAGATCTAACTGAAGATGAGATTATCGATGAGGTAGATGAAGAAGACGAGCAGGAAGAGGACGCGGACGAGGACTCAGGTTATTCGTCGGACGATGTTGAGTACGATGACGAGGATGAGCCGTCGTCTAACGGGGATGAGGACGATGATGATTATGACGAAGAGTACGGTCATACGACGAGGGAGATTAATTGGTAATTAATTACTGTAATTATTGTAATATATATATGATCGATGCCGGTTTACGTTAAGAATTTAATCCGAATTATATATCCTGGACAACGGAGAAATTAATTGCAGGTTGTCGCCAAATCTCAATCTCATATAAAACCCTAGCTAAATCCTGGACCCTAAATCTAGCAGTTCGGATCGATCGATCAATTTTTTAATTATATTTTTGAATCAGAATAATTGAACGGACACACAAATGACCGGGGACGACCTAAACCGTAAACCCTAAGGCCCTAACCCCTAAAATCGGGGTTTAGAACTTGGACAACGGAGAATGGTCATTATCCGTCGTCCAGGTACATACTAGGATGACGGATATGGTCATTATCCGTCGTCCAAGTTCACAAACCCTAAACCCTAAACAGTAAGGCCCTAACCCCTGAATTCAGGGTCTATACACCTGGACGACGGAGAACGTCATTCTCCGTCATCCAGGTTAGAACCTGGACGACGGATAACTTCATATCCGTCGTCCAGGTGACTACCTGAACGACGGAAACTATCATTTCCGTCGTCCAGGTGCAGATATCGTAATTTTTTCTAAGACAACGACCATCTAGACCTTCTTCCAATGCAAAGTCTTTTCATCAAGACTTTAGAGTAAACAATTCTTGGTGTGTGAGCTTCGACGGTTCGAAAATCGGAGTTGCGAAATGCCTTGTATCCACGTTTCCGGTTTGTGAAATTATCGGTTTTGCGGTTGACTGTGCCGATCAAACCCTTCCCGAACTTATTATTTTATGGTCCTTTGAAGACAATTATATATTATGTTACGACGAACATATCCAACGGTTGTTTTGTCCAAATTCAATTTCGTTAATACTCTGCTGCAAATGAGCGTCTACTCATGAACACTTAAGTTGTAAAGATTAGTCGATACTTAACATGTTTCAATACGTAAAATTAATCGTCGGTTCAAATTTAACTGTTCATATATACGATGCGTTCATCGATATTGTACGACTATTTCACTCGAATGACAGATTGCTAAATTCCTAGCGAATTATTTTTAAATTTTTTTTACGTAATTTGAACCTGGACGACGGAGATGGTCATTTTCTGTCGTCCAGGTGTTCACCTGAACGACGGAGATTGACCATCTCCGTCGTCCAGTTCAAAAACCATGGCGGTTCAAATTTATTTTTGTTTATTTTTTTCATGTAATTTTCACTTGGACGACGGAGACTGACCATTTCCGTCGTCCAAGTCCAAATTTTTATGGCGGTTCAATTTACCGCTTCCGTTTTTGGGACCGCTTGAATTTTCACTTAGACGACGGAGAATGAATTCTCCGTCGTCTAAGTCCAAAATAATGGCGGTTCAGAGCGTCCCGCCGATTAATTGGCGCTGCTTGAATTTTTTTTGAAACCGCCACCTAGACGACGGAAAACACTGTTTCCGTCGTCCAAGTGTACTTAGACGACGGAGAATAGTTCTCCGTCGTCTAGGTGAAACTCTATAAATAGAGTTGCACCCCCCCCTCATTTTGTCATCATTCCATCTCCTCCTCTCCTCTCCTCTCCTCCGGCGATCCTCCTCCGGCGACGCTCCGACGACATTTTTTCCGGCGTGGTTCCTCCTCTCCGACGACTCAACTCCGGCGATATTCCCGAAAACTCCGATTCGGTAAATTTCTATTTTTCCCTTATTAAAATAATTTTCATTTAATTAATTAATTAAATTCTAAATATAATTTAGAAGTAGAATTTAATTGATTAATTAGTTTAAATATTTAATATATGATTAATTATTGTTATTAATTTATTAAATCATAATTATTGTAATTATTTATTATTAGTTGCATGATTAAATGAATTTATTATTAAATTTATTAAATGAATAAATTATTATTCATAATTTATTAAATGAATCAATTTTTTATTAAATGCATGATAAATAAATATAAATTATTGCATCTAATTAAAAATTATTAATTAATATTTACGTTTATTTTCTAGTAAATTAATTAGTAGTACGTGTTCGATTTAAATTTAGTACATAGGCTTGGTTTATTAAGTCGCACTCTTTGGAATAGATGGCGCATCTTTTCCTTGCTTATCTCCTTAACCCCTCGTGATGTGTGGATTTCATCACCGCACACCATAACCTAAGTGAAGTTATGGACACGAGGTTGAGGGCGGAGTTTGCAAAGGACTTGAGGGAGTGTAAATTTTCGAAAAATTGGCCGAATGTCGGACATGGTGTCTAGAAACGGGTTATGACTGGTGACAGGATTTGGACTAAGAAAGACTTTTGTCGAAATTAGTCCTGCCTCTCGCGTTATCTCTATCCCTAACTGGCCATGTTTTTCGATTTAACCAACGCTGATTAATTAAAAATTTACACTTTATCGCGCGGGTGGCACGTCCATTGAACGACCGAAAATGCCAAGCTAGTGTACTCTATTTAAATCTTAAACGTACTTAATTAATTAGCGTAAATTTTTAAGTTGTAATTATTATGGTAAGTAGGTATTTTAACACCGTACTCTTAGGTTTAAATGGCTCTACCAAAGACGACATCCGGCAAGAAGAAATCCCAACAGGAGGCAGAAGATGCCATGCTCCGAATGTTGGCGGCCCAAGTCGGTTGGGTTCAACAGGAGACGACGCTCTCAATCCGGACGGATCATCTGGTCCGTCCGTAGCGCCCTCTGGGGAAATTCCCGCTCCCCCATTCATCTCGAGCGGTGATGACGTCGACCCCTTCCAATCTCCGACGCCCGGTACTGGTTCAACGGGAAGTACTCTGGCGTCCTCGACCGCCGAATCAATCATGTACTGCGCCCGCCGTAGGCAAAGGAGGGCCCCCACTGACCCGGAACCGAAAAGGACTCGGGGTCTCGTTAAAGGGAGCAAAGCGGAGCGTATTTGCAAGGCGACCGGTAAAAAGATCGACTTGCCGTACGACGAATTCACCGGTGGCCCTCCCACAGCTCAGTTAGCAAGTCTCTCGGCGCATGGGATAGGGTCAATCATCCGTAACCGGGTTCGTATCACTGCCCCTACTTGGAAGGAGGCGCCGGATCATGAGAAGGCGAAAGTCTTCAAAGATCTTTCGGTACGTAATACGTCCAATTTAGTTATTATATAATATTGTTAATATTAGTTAAAATTTCATAATATATACGATTATAATTTTCTATTTATTTTTGATAGGAACAATTTGACGTGGATCCGACACCGGCTATGTTGAGGCATATCAACCTAACCGCCAACTCCATCTACAAAGATTGGAAGTACAAGCTCCATAAGTACTTTTAAGATGTCGGTCCCATGCCTCCCCCGGTAGAGCTGCAAGGGGAGAGAGAAGATGAGTGGGAGTGGTTGTGTAACCACTTTGCCGATGAACAATTTAAGGTATTAATTTATTTATTTTTTTTCAATTAAGATAATTGAATTATTTAAATTGTAGTTATTCATTTTTTAATGATTTAATTATGTTGTGTAACAGAAATTCTCCGGTGTCAACAAAGCCAACCGGGGGAAGAAGGAGAAACACCATACTACCGGCGCCAAGCAATTCATTCCAATAGCCAAGGAGCACAAGGATAAGGGCTCCAAACACCCTTATCTTGATGCAAGCGTAAGCGCGTACGTGACGCCAGGGCTCGATAATGAAGCGAGTCAATGCGGCGTAAGTGATATATTAATTATGTGCTTTTAATTATAGTAATTATTATTTAAATATGATTTCATTATAATAAATTAATTATTCTTTTGTAGGCAAGGGTGATAGAGCGTGCGCATGAAGAGTTGGCTAACACTCAGCTTGCGTTCCCAGATGTGCCGCCGGAAGACCTGCCTCCTCTATCCTTAGAGAGCCAAATTGCAATCGCGGATGAGGTCTACGGTCGTAGAGCTGGCAAGGAGGTTAGGCACTTTGGGCCTAGGGTGGTACGAGATTTGTCGACGACCTCCGGCTCATCATCTACGGGAGGTTCGGGGCAGCGAAGAAGGAGTCAGGCAGCGGCCGTTGAAGCAGCCATTCAAGAGGCTCGACTGGCACGAGAGGAGAATCAGTCAATGCGGCAAAGACTTGACAAGCATACATTAATTAATATTAAAAATTTAGTTTAATTAATTATTTTCGACTATTTTTCATTATTTAAATTAAATTAATAATAAATTAAATTAATAATATTTAATTTCAATTTATTTTAAAAAAAAAATTAAATAGTCACTTGGACGACGGAGATTATGTTCTCCGTCGTCCAGGTGCAAAACCCTAAACCCCTAACCCCTAAACCCTAAACCCTGCCATTCTTCGTGGCCCACGTGTTCACCTGGACGACGGAGAATTAGAGTTTCCGTCGTCCAGGTGAACACCTGGGCCACGGAGAAGCTAGCATTCTCTGTGGCCCATGTATGCACCTGGATGACGGAGACGCTAATTCTCCGTCGTCCAGGTGAACACGTGGGCCACGGTGAAACGAGCAATGTCCGTGGCCCATGTGGTCACCTGGACGACGGAGAATTAGCGTTTCCATCGTCCAGGTTCATACATGGGCCACGGATAATGTCCGCGGTCCAAGTGAACTTGGACGACGGAAACTCTAATTCTCCGTCGTCCAGGTTCTTGGACAACAGCACTTGGAGCACGGACCTTGGACGACGGAGATTCCGTCGTCCAAGTACTTAGACGACGGAAAACGTCACCTAGACGACGGAAATGGTCTGTGGTCTAGGTGTAGTTTTCTTGTAGTGTATACTAATTGTCTCAAAACAAAAGTCAACAACATCAAGCACACAAAAGAACATAAATCACAACAGCAATCATATAGTAGTATCACTATGATACATTGATCCATCATAAACAGTACCAGAACATGAAATCAACAAAATCGAAAAACTGAAATTCGAATCGAAATGCGAAACAGAAATTCGAAATTATAGCTCAAACAAAGCAACATCAAACAACACAAAACACAAAACATCTACAAAAATGAAGAATCGAAACCTCACCCATATCTTCTAGCCGAAATCCATCAAAAATAGTAGCATAATTTGAATTCAATATAACATCCCAACTCGAAATTAACCTCTTATACTCAAATTTAGTGTTAACCAATGATGGTAGTTAGTTTTGAAACCGTCGTTAAATATTAAGGACTTTAGTTGGCTTTTTATAGGATAGTCAAAGTTGGTTGACTTTGGATGGAAGTCGTAGAATTGTAAAGACGACAATCCTAAAAAACGGAGTTACGATGAGGAAGTTACGATTGACGAAAGTTTGTCGTAAATCATTTACTGAATTACCGTATTTGGAAATGTATATAAACAAGGGGTTTCCTTAATGGTAAGTCATATGAGTTTTAAGGAGTTGACCTTGGATCAACTTTTCCCTCCCGTGAGAAGAGGGAGAGTACCAAAGCGGTGGTGCTTCACGTCGGCGGCGTCTCACCGTCCGACCACAAAGTTGGTCGGGTTTGGACGGCCTTGACTTCCTCTACCTTATTCCGGCCTTAATTTCGGCGATGATGGCTCGAGGAGAGAGAATCGAGATGAAGAAATTCTAGGGTTTTCAGGGTGTATTCCGTCGCCATCGTCGTCGCCGGTGACTTCTCTGGTCGTGTGATAGGACGACGTATTAGTAGCCAGTGGCAGATGTATAGAAATACTGACTGACAAGGTTTAGTTTGGTGGAAATCACGACATAGTACTGTGAGTGGACACTTTATTTTCATTGTTGATTTGTGAGTCTATGATTATGCATTTTACAATTATGCATGTTATGAGTATGCATTTACGATTATGCATTTACATGGAGGCATATATGATTTCTTTTACACAGAGCATAGCCACAGTTGATGCATTGATGCACTGGCATGGCTTCTCAGCTAATCCCCAAGATGCTCCGGGAGGGATAGGCGAAACACATGACCCGTGATTTATACAGTACCCAGGAGGGTTAGGACAAACACCTGACCTAGGTATTCTTGTAACTTTGGGAAAAATGTTCACAAGTTACTATCTCCACACATTACATAGTACCCAAGAGGGTAAGGAAAAACATCTAACCTGGGCTTGTTTATTTTGAAACTCGTATCATTTTTATGTACATTTATGGTGAAAGGCATATATATTATTTATAGTTTTCAGTTTAAAGTGAAATACTTTATTTTTCGCCCACTCACTCTAATAATTTTATTATTTTATGTGTCTTTCCCTGGGCTTTTTGGTTTAATTGCCCAATTTGCAGAGTTCTTTTGAGGTCGAGCGTGCACGCAGTTTATGGCATAGCAGTACCTACCGTAGGATCCAAGGTTGATCATGCGAGTCAGTATTTTACTTTACATACTCAGCTTAATTTGTTTACCTACTCTAATGTCAAAAACCGTTGTATTTATTGTATATTTTAGTAGTGAACCTATATGTGAAAAATTTCTTTATTTCGTGACTTTTGAGTTTTGGATCTCCATATTGGCTGTCAATTTGTTGAGTAGTAACTAAGATTAGCAGAGTCGTTAGAGCTTAATTCCAATTTAGGTAACTAAATGGGTCCTTTTAGTTGGTATCAAAGCGTTAAGTTATAGGTTTTGTAAACTATACTTGGTTTCTTCTGTCATTGTGTTCGATTACGCTCAACACTTCCGGAGTGATGGCCCAACCACAGCAGATCCCCATCAACTAATCACAGTGTTGAATGTCGTCAAATACGTGACAAATGTGACTGAGTATGAACTTCAGCCTGTGAGTCAATGTGCCCTTGTTGCTATGCCTTGCGTGCGCTGACCTCGATCAGATTTATGGAAGTGTTCAGGCATTTCTCCTCATTAAGCAGAACGTGATGAAACAATTAGAAATAATTGAGTTCTTAAGGAATGTAAGTTCAATCAGGAGTCAAGTATTGGATCAGTTTCCTGGTGTTGTTTGGGTAGTATGGTGAACTCCTTGTATTCACTGTCTGCCTCTTGTTTGTGTCTTTTCTACGATGGTACCAGTCGGATACCTCACCACCATGGTTCTATACCACGTGTCTTCATTCAGGTTTTGGATTTCTATTTCCATGTGTGCATAGAGAACAAGAAGATATTGATCATTTTTGTTGTTTCTCAGTTTTACGATTGCAACCTGAGTAATACCACACATTTTCTATAGGGTCTATTGAGTGGTACTATGAGACTTCAGTGACAGTAGTTTGTCTAGTTTTCGACCCATAGCATCGACTCGAATGTTAGTCAAGATATGAGGTTGCCCTCTGGGGAAAAATGTAATATTTAGTAGTCTTATAATCATTTTCCCTCAGTTATGTGGTATCAACAATCCTTTTTCCTATACTCATTTCGTCTTTTCCTTCATGTCAGATTTGTTTGGCCGATTTGAGTCATGGGTATTATTACTGTAGTTGACGAGGTGTTTGTGATGATAACTACGAGAAGTAAGGTTTCATTAGGAATGGACTTAGCAACTAGATTGCCCTCGGTGGACATACTTTAGACCTCGAAGTCGTTAACCCTCGAGTTGATGATTTTAGCAATTTCAACGGCTTTAACATGAAGTGTTTTGGGTTGATGTGTTTTCTTTTCCATCGGGAAAAGACGCAGTACCATAGTTGTGGATAATACAAATAAAGTATCAAGGATATGGGGTAATCGTGAAATTGAAGATGAAATTTATTGCAGAGCTCAGGTTGATCCTCTAATATTTTTGGGGAAAATGTGTTTTATCGAGAACAAATTTTATCTAACCCTATTTTCTTACTCTCTAGCAAAAACTGACTTAAGTGTCAGATCTTCCATCATCTTTTTCAGTCAACCTTTATCTGTGTTTCAGATATCATTCTGAGGCTTCATTCTCTTGATTCGATTTTCGTTGGGTTTGGTGCCTACGAGTACTAGTATAAAAGAATCAAATAGTTTTCTCTCCATGTAGCATTATCACTAGGTTCGGTGAGGCACTTCGTGTCGTGGTTGACATTGGGGGTAAGGAGTAACTATATTATACCTTAGTCAGCTAGTTACGTGGAGAAGTTCTTATGGATTATGTTACCATCCTATAAGTTCACATTTGCATCGCAATCTGCAATGATTTCAGTAGACATTATCGCTGGAGTGCATATATATATATTTCATTTCAAATGTTTGATTTCCTTGTTTATCGATTTTTCATGGAGAGAATTTGTACTGCTTGAGGTATATTGTTGCCTCATACTACGTGAAATTTGGTTAAATCACCACTGGTCACCTCGACGTGTAGAGCATTTCTAATCAACATCAACAATGGAGACTTATTCACTATCTTGTGATTCTACTAATTTAGTTTGGTTAGTTAGGATTAATCTTAAGTTTCTCTACACCAATCTCTTCTTGAGCAAGTCGTGTTCATTTTATGTCGTGGACACATTTTCCTCTATAAAGATATCTTTTGTGTTGTGTAGCCAGGTCAGAAAAATAATTTTCCTTGTTTTGAATCAAGAGGGTTCGTGAGGATGAGGTTGTTGATATTGAAGTTCTGGATCAGAGTTGTGCGTTTTATGCTTGTACACCTAAGAAACACTAAGTTCGATAATCAGCAATGAATTGTGTATATCATAAGCATGTGCTGAAATCAGAAAAATATGAGTATGACTTGATTCGATGTATGTTGCACGATCTTTGGATTCACGCTAGACTAGATGGAGGAGCATATATGAGAATATTACACAAAAATCCAACGTTCCCACTAGTTTTAGATTTGTGTTCAATGAAGACGTGGTTTATCACCTTATGGGATATAAGTCTTATCATTGATTTTTACCAAAGAGTTGTCATGTTTCTTAAACTTCACAGCATTTTCGCCCTCTGATTAGTTTTAGTGGTTAAGATGCAGTGTCCAGGAAATCACAAATTTCGGTAATTGTATAATGAGTATCACTACAAGAAAATAGGGCTTAGACGACGGAACAGTATTAGTTCCGTCGTCTAAGTTACACTTAGACCTCGGAGATTTCTCCGTGGTCCAAGTAACACTTAGACGACGGAGATGTAAATCTCCGTCGTCTAAGTGTTACTTGGACCACGGAGAAATCTCCGAGGTCTAAGTGTAACTTAGACGACGGATGTGAAATTTCTCCGTCGTCTAGGTAAGTACCTGGACCTCGGAGACGTATCCGTCGTCCAGGTTATCACTTGGACGACGGAGAATTACATCTCCGTCGTCTAAGTAACATTTAGACCTCGGAGATTTCTCCGAGGTCCAAGTAAAACTTAGACGACGGAGAATTACATCTCCGTCGTCTAAGTTTTACTTGGACCTCGGAGAAATCATCACCTGGACAACGGACCGACACGTCGTCCGTCGTCGTGGTGTAAGTTCCACTTAGACGACGTACCGACACCTCCGTCGTCTAAGTGAAGCATTATATATATATATAGGCCATGCCAAACTCTCTTAGCTTCGATCATTCCATTATATTTTCTCCCGTGGGGAATTTTTGAGATCGAAGGAGAAGGAGAAGGCCGGATTAGGCTAGGCCGGGGCTAGAAATTAAAGGATCTCCGGTGTTCGATCACTAGCTAGCTTAATTAACTGCAGATATCGAGAAGGCGAGCAGGTACGTACGTACGTACGTAGGCAGTTAAAATTTGCATGATTAAATATATATATATATATATATTTAGGGAAACCGTACGTACGTACATACATGCATGAATGTTAATTAGCTATATATACAGATTAAATTACGTACGTAATTTGATGGATCGATGTAGATCGAGTACGTATAATTAATGGTAAATTAATGGACTAATATATATATATATGTAATAATTATTTAATTATAATATTTTGTAGCAGTATGGACAAGAGTTGGATGAAGTTAAAGAATAGATGTGATGTCCGGTATATGGATGGAATTAGCGAATTTGTGAATTTTGCGATAGAACATGGTCATGGAAAGAAGCGTTTCAGGTGTCCGTGCCAGAAATGTCTTAATTGTCAGTATGCGGAGGTTAATGTTATGGTGCAACACCTGTACGAAAATGGTATGATGTGGAGTTACACTACATGGAGCGAGCATGGTGAAGCAGTAGAGTTCAGCGCAGCAGACTTCAGCTCAGGGTACAGTTACCATGGTGCCTCATCCAGCGGCAGTGGTGCCGGACCCCCAGCTTGCAACCCAACTGCAGATTTGGTCCATGATGCGTTTCCGGGATGTAGTCATGGCGGACACCAACACCAAGACGGAGGTTACAGTACCACCAATGAGCATGATGACACATTCCCCGCAGCTAGCTTGGCCACTGACACCACTGAGATGGAAAAGTACAACCGGATGCTACTTGAAGCGCAGACCCCGGTGTTCCCTGGATGTCGAGAGAATGTGTTAATTTAGATGTAATTCTCCGTCGTCTAAGTGTTACTCTCCGTCGTCTAAGTGTTACTTGGACCACGGAGAAATCTCCGAGGTCTAAGTGTAACTTAGACGACGGATGTGAAATTTCTCCGTCGTCTAGGTAAGTACCTGGACCTCGGAGACGTATCCGTCGTCCAGGTTATCACTTGGACGACGGAGAATTACATCTCCGTCGTCTAAGTAACATTTAGACCTCGGAGATTTCTCCGAGGTCCAAGTAAAACTTAGACGACGGAGAATTACATCTCCGTCGTCTAAGTTTTACTTGGACCTCGGAGAAATCATCACCTGGACAACGGACCGACACGTCGTCCGTCGTCGTGGTGTAAGTTCCACTTAGACGACGTACCGACACCTCCGTCGTCTAAGTGAAGCATTATATATATATATAGGCCATGCCAAACTCTCTTAGCTTCGATCATTCCATTATATTTTCTCCCGTGGGGAATTTTTGAGATCGAAGGAGAAGGAGAAGGCCGGATTAGGCTAGGCCGGGGCTAGAAATTAAAGGATCTCCGGTGTTCGATCACTAGCTAGCTTAATTAACTGCAGATATCGAGAAGGCGAGCAGGTACGTACGTACGTACGTAGGCAGTTAAAATTTGCATGATTAAATATATATATATATATATATATATTTAGGGAAACCGTACGTACGTACATACATGCATGAATGTTAATTAGCTATATATACAGATTAAATTACGTACGTAATTTGATGGATCGATGTAGATCGAGTACGTATAATTAATGGTAAATTAATGGACTAATATATATATATATATGTAATAATTATTTAATTATAATATTTTGTAGCAGTATGGACAAGAGTTGGATGAAGTTAAAGAATAGATGTGATGTCCGGTATATGGATGGAATTAGCGAATTTGTGAATTTTGCGATAGAACATGGTCATGGAAAGAAGCGTTTCAGGTGTCCGTGCCAGAAATGTCTTAATTGTCAGTATGCGGAGGTTAATGTTATGGTGCAACACCTGTACGAAAATGGTATGATGTGGAGTTACACTACATGGAGCGAGCATGGTGAAGCAGTAGAGTTCAGCGCAGCAGACTTCAGCTCAGGGTACAGTTACCATGGTGCCTCATCCAGCGGCAGTGGTGCCGGACCCCCAGCTTGCAACCCAACTGCAGATTTGGTCCATGATGCGTTTCCGGGATGTAGTCATGGCGGACACCAACACCAAGACGGAGGTTACAGTACCACCAATGAGCATGATGACACATTCCCCGCAGCTAGCTTGGCCACTGACACCACTGAGATGGAAAAGTACAACCGGATGCTACTTGAAACGCAGACCCCGGTGTTCCCTGGATGTCGAGAGAATGTGTTAATTTAGATGTAATTCTCCGTCGTCTAAGTGTTACTCTCCGTCGTCTAAGTGTTACTTGGACCACGGAGAAATCTCCGAGGTCTAAGTGTAACTTAGACGACGGATGTGAAATTTCTCCGTCGTCTAGGTAAGTACCTGGACCTCGGAGACGTATCCGTCGTCCAGGTTATCACTTGGACGACGGAGAATTACATCTCCGTCGTCTAAGTAACATTTAGACCTCGGAGATTTCTCCGAGGTCCAAGTAAAACTTAGACGACGGAGAATTACATCTCCGTCGTCTAAGTTTTACTTGGACCTCGGAGAAATCATCACCTGGACAACGGACCGACACGTCGTCCGTCGTCGTGGTGTAAGTTCCACTTAGACGACGTACCGACACCTCCGTCGTCTAAGTGAAGCATTATATATATATATATAGGCCATGCCAAACTCTCTTAGCTTCGATCATTCCATTATATTTTCTCCCGTGGGGAATTTTTGAGATCGAAGGAGAAGGAGAAGGCCGGATTAGGCTAGGCCGGGGCTAGAAATTAAAGGATCTCCGGTGTTCGATCACTAGCTAGCTTAATTAACTGCAGATATCGAGAAGGCGAGCAGGTACGTACGTACGTACGTAGGCAGTTAAAATTTGCATGATTAAATATATATATATATATATATATTTAGGGAAACCGTACGTACGTACATACATGCATGAATGTTAATTAGCTATATATACAGATTAAATTACGTACGTAATTTGATGGATCGATGTAGATCGAGTACGTATAATGAATGGTAAATTAATGGACTAATATATATATATGTAATAATTATTTAATTATAATATTTTGTAGCAGTATGGACAAGAGTTGGATGAAGTTAAAGAATAGATGTGATGTCCGGTATATGGATGGAATTAGCGAATTTGTGAATTTTGCGATAGAACATGGTCATGGAAAGAAGCGTTTCAGGTGTCCGTGCCAGAAATGTCTTAATTGTCAGTATGCGGAGGTTAATGTTATGGTGCAACACCTGTACGAAAATGGTATGATGTGGAGTTACACTACATGGAGCGAGCATGGTGAAGCAGTAGAGTTCAGCGCAACAGACTTCAGCTCAGGGTACAGTTACCATGGTGCCTCATCCAGCGGCAGTGGTGCCGGACCCCCAGCTTGCAACCCAACTGCAGATTTGGTCCATGATGCGTTTCCGGGATGTAGTCATGGCGGACACCAACACCAAGACGGAGGTTACAGTACCACCAATGAGCATGATGACACATTCCCCGCAGCTAGCTTGGCCACTGACACCACTGAGATGGAAAAGTACAACCGGATGCTACTTGAAGCGCAGACCCCGGTGTTCCCTGGATGTCGAGAGAATGTGTTGCAATATGTGATGGAGCAAATGAAGATAAAAGTGAAGCACAAAATGTCAGTGAGTGCTTTTGACGAAATTCAGGAGCAAATATGTAAGTTGCTTCCTGATGATCACAATCTTCCTAAATCTCATTATAAGGTTAGAAATATCCTGAGCAGCCTCGGCCTAAAGTACAGGATAATTGACGCATGTCCGAATGATTGTGTGCTATTTTACAAAGAGTATAAAGAGTTGGACTATTGTCCCGTATGTGGCCAGTGCAGATTCCAGTTGAATAGGAAGAGTTCGAAAAAGAGAATTCCTGTGAAAGTTGTTCGATATTTTCCCTTGATTCCCAGATTGCAGCGCCTGTACATGTCTCTACACACAGCAGAGGCGATGCGATGGTACGCAGAAAAGCGAATAGATGACGATGTCCTGCGACACGCCGCAGATGGGGAGGGTTTCAAACATTTCGACAGAGAATTTGGAGACTTTGCTTCAGAGGTTAGAAATGTTAGACTCGGCCTATCTACAGACGGATTCAATCCTTGGGGAAGTAATAGCTCCGCCGTCAGCACTTGGCCAGTTATTCTGATGCCGTACAACTTGCCTCCGTGGATGTGCATGAACAAGGAATTTAATTTCCTTACCGTATTAATTCCAGGTCCTAAATCTCCATCGAAGTGCTTAGATGTCTACCTCAGACCTTTGATCGACGAGCTGAAACTGTTGTGGGAAAATGGAGTCCCAACTTATGACAAATTCACTAACACGATGTTCACGATGAGGGCTGCCGTAATGTGGACGATCAGCGATTTTCCAGCGTATGGGATGTTGGCAGCGTGCAGGACAAAAGGATATAATGGATGTCCTATATGTTTGGACGACGTGAACTCTAGTTGGCACGCAGGGAAGGTGTGTTACTTGGGTCACCGTAGATGGCTCCCTCACGACCACCCTTGGCGACAGGATGAAGCTCATTTCGACGGGACGGTAGAGAACAATCCTAAACCCCGTAGTTGGTTGGGCGAAGAGATTTTAGAGAGGTTGAGCTATTTCGACTTTGGTGTGTTGACTAACGACGCGGATGTAAAGAAATGCAATCCAATTCCTCCACATGATCTGAGCTATTGGGATCACAAGAGTATATTCTTTGAACTCCCTTACTGGTCGAAGTTGAAGCTGAGGAACAACTTGGACGCGATGCACATAGAAAAGAATGTGTGCGACAGCGTGGTGGGAACAATTCTCGGTATTAAGTTCAAGACTAAAGATACTCCCAAAGCGCGCAAAGATTTGGAATCAATGAATCTACGTCGTCCCTTGTGGTTGAGGAGGGATAGGAAAGGAGTGTACAACAAGATGCCAGCTGCACCGTACACAGTGAAGCCGACACTTAGACGTTCTGTATTTCACTGGTTTAAGGGCGTTCGTTATCCGGCCACGTATGCAGCTACTATAACTGGAGTAGTGGACGAGGTGCAACACAAGTTTGTTGGTCTAAAGACACATGACTATCACGTTATGCTGCAACGTCTGATTCCAGTGGTAATTCGACCATATTTGCCTCGCGACGTCGTAGAACCAATAGTGGCATTGTGCAGATGGTGGCAGAGGTTATGCGCCAGAGAATTAAAGAAGTCAGATGTCGTGGAATTGCAACAACAAATTGTGCACATCATTTGCAAACTAGAGAGGATTTTTCCGCCTGCTTTCTTCGACATAATGATTCACCTAATGATCCACCTGCCCGAGCAGGTTCTCATTTCTGGTCCGGTCCAGTACACTTGGATGTATCCTCAAGAAAGGTACGTACAACTAATTAATTATACAGGTTTTTCGATTCATAATTTGTTCCACTGGAGATTACTAGCTAGCTATATGCATGTACTTATTTTTATTGTACGTTTGATTAATTTTGTAGACAGCTTGGACAGTATAAGTCATTCGTCAAAAACAGGTCGGCCCCGGATGGCTCCATAGCAGAGACATACCTAATGCATGAGTGCGTTACTTACTGCAACAGGTACCTCAAAGATCCACCACCTCCAACTGCCTCCGATCCCAGTGCCCGCATCAATCTTTCTGTCGTCACCAATGTCGTCCGACCGTTTAGAGGAGTATTAAAGGAAACGTTAACACGGGAAGAACTTATTGAGGCACATTGGGTAGTGTTACGAGACTGTGACGAAGTTGAGCCGTACATGATGTCATACAGGGAGAGGCTTCAGGCGTTATATCCAGACAAGAGTTCGGCGTGGATTGAGAAAATGGTTAAGAAAAAGTTCCCCGATTATTTCTTCCAATGGGTACGTATTTAGTGATTTATATACATATTGAGATCATGCATGTTTAATTTGTAGAAAGTAAACCCTTACATTTTTCCATTTTCGTAGATGATTGATCTGCAAAAATCCGAAAACCACGGGGGGTGGTGGTCTTGGCCAAAGCACTTGCTAGCAGGGAAGCCGATTAAACACTATATTTATCCGGGATGTTTTGTGAACGGTGTGAAGTTCCATTCATTGGCGCGAGATGAAGGAAGAAGAACACAAAACAGTGGGATAGCGGTTGGGAAAGACCCTGATCTATATTACGGAATGATCGTATATGTGGTTCAGCTATGTTACGGGAATGATGTCAACGTTTTCCTATTCAAGTGCAGATGGTTCAAGCGTACAAAGGAAGACCTGGGACTTTTATCAGTCGATACAAACTCAAGCTGGTATGAGGATGAGCCTTTCGCTCTCGCCACCTTAGTTAGGCAGGTGTTCTATCTCGACGATCCGAAAGCTGGTGACGGGTGGAAAATAGTGAACCAGATCTCTCATCGAGGAGTTTGGAATACAGAGACAATTGAAGGGACACCGGCGACGACTGAAGATGCTGCTGAACCAGATAGAGACATTCCTGCCTATCAAGAACCTAATATTTCTGTCATCCGCTCCGACATAATGGACCTGGTTCAAGACGGTGAACGGTTACCCATGCCTGATGGTTGTACAGATCTAACTGAAGAAGAGATTATTGAGGTAGATGAAGAAGACGTGCAGGATGAGGACGATGACGACAACTCTGGTTATTCCTCGGACGATGTTGAGTACGATGAGGAGGATGAGCAATCGGATAACGGTGATGATGATGATGACGATTATGACGAAGAGTACGGTCACACGACGAGGATCATTAATTGGTAAACCCTAATTTATTATTGTAATATATATATGATCGATCGATGCATCGTAAAAAGGTGAAAGATTTCTATTATGTCGAGACTTTAAGATTCCTCGTCCAGCTTTGTACGTAGTCCCGGCCCCTCTCTTTGCTTTCAACTTCATCGGTGTATTCTCTGATCTTATTAAAAGTAAGCTGAAGCTGCTCTACATTTCGCTCAAGCAGCCCTTCAAACCCTAAATCCTCGACACTAAATGTAGCATGATCGGATCGATCGATCATTTTTTTAATTATATTCTTGAATGAGAATAATTGAACGAACATACAAATGACCGGGGACGACCTAAACCCTAAACCCTACGGCCCTAACCTCTGAATTCAGGGTTTTACACTTGGACGACGGAGACAGTCATTCTCCGTCGTCTAGGTACACACTTGGACGACGTAGAATGACTGTCTCCGTCGTCCAAGTGACAAACCCTATACCCTAAACCCTAAGGACCCCTAACCCCTGAATTCAGGGTATATTCACCTGGACGACGGATACGACATTCTCCGTCGTCCAAGTACACACCTGGACGACGGATATTAGCGTCTCCGTCGTCCAGGTGTGTACTTGGACGACGGATAATGTCGTATCCGTCGTCCAGGTGTAAATTTCGTAATTTTTTCTAAGACAACGACCATCTAGACCATCTTCGAATGCATATTCTTTTCGTCAAGACTTTAGAGTAGTATATTCTTGGTGTGTGAGCTTCGACGGTTCGAAAATCGGAGTTGCGAAATGTCCTGTATCCACGTTTCCGGTTTGTGAAATTCTCGGTTTTGCGGTTGACTGTGCCGATGAAACCCTTCCCGAACTTATTATTTCCTGGTCCTTTATAGTAATTATATATTATGTTACGACGAACATATCCAACGGTTGTTTTGTCCAAATTCAATTTCGTTAGTACTCTGCTGCAAATCAGCAACTACAAGTGAACACTAAAGTCTTAAAGATTAGTCGATACTTAACAACTTTCAAAACGTAAAATTATTCGGCGGTTCAAATTTATCTGTTTATATATACGATGCGTTCATCGATATTGTACGACTATTTCACTCGAATGACAGATCGCTAAATTCCTAGCGAATTAATTTAAATATTTTTTTTTGCATAATTTGAACCTAGACGACGGATACGGTCATTTTACGTCGTCCAAGTGTTCACCTGGACGACGGAAAATGACCGTATCCGTCGTCTAGGTTCAAATTACCATGGCGGTTCGAATAAAATTTTTATTATTTTTCGATGTAAATATTGACTTGGACGACGGATATGTCGTTTTCCGTCGTCCAAGTCAATATTTACATGGCGGTTCGATTTGCCGCCTCAATTTTTGGCGCCGCTTGAAATTCCACTTAGACGACGGAAAACACTGTTTCCGTCGTCTAAGTCAACATTTATGGCGGTGAAACGGCCCGCCCATTTATTTGGCGCCGGTTCGAAAAAATTTGACTCTTCACTTAGACGACGGAAAACACTGTTTCCGTCGTCTAAGTGCACTTAGACGACGGAGAATAGTGCTCCGTCGTCTAAGTGAAACTCTATATAAGGAGGAGCACCCCCCCTCATTTTCTCATCATTCCATCTCCTCCTCTATACTCTCCTCTCCTCTCTCTCTCACTCCGGCGATCCTCCTCCGGCGACGCTCCGACGACCAACTTTCCGGCGTGGTTCCCCCTCTCCGACGACTCGATCAACTCCCCGATATTCCCGAAAACTCCGATTCGGTACATTTCTATTTTTCCCTTATTAAAATAATTTTCATTTAATTAATTAATAAAATTCTAAATTTAATTAATTAGTAGAATTTAATTTATTACTTAGTTTTAAATATTTAATAAATGATTAATTTATTGTAAATTTATTGTAAATTTATTGTTATTAATTATATTTAGATTAATTATTGTTATTAATTAAATAAATGATTACATATTGTTATTAATTAATTAAATGGTAAATTATTGTTATATATTAATAATAATTAAATGAATAATTGTAATTACTTGATAATTTATGAAATGTTTAAATATTATTGTAATTATTTATTAATTAGTTGCATAATTAAATAAATATGAGATTAAATTAATTAGTAGTACGTGTTCGATTTAAATTTAGTACATAGGCTTGGTGTAATTAAGTCGCACTCTTTGGAATAGATGGCGCCTCTTTTCCTTGCTTATCTCCTTAACCCCTCGTGATGTGTGGATTTCATCACCGCACACCATAACCTAAGTGAAGTTATGGACACGAGGTTGAGGGCGGAGTTTGCAAAGGACTTGAGGGAGTGTAAATTTTCGAAAAATTGGCCGAATGTCGGACATGGTGTCTAGAAACGGGTTATGACTGGTGACAGGATTTGGACTAAGAAAGACTTTTGTCGAAATTAGTCCTGCCTCTCGCGTTATCTCTATCCCTAACTGGCCATGTTTTTCGATTTAACCAAGGCTGATTAATTGAAAATTTACACTTTATCGCGCGGGTCGCACGTCCATTGAACGACCGAAAATGCCAAGCTAGTGTACTCTATTTAAATCTTAAACGTACTTAATTAATTAGCGTAAATTTTTAAGTTGTAATTATTATGGTAAGTAGGTACGCGTATTTTAACACCGTACTCTTAGGTTTAAATGGCTCCGCCAAAGACCACATCCGGCAAGAAGAAAGCCCAACAGGAGTCAGAAGATGAGATGCTCCAAATGTTGGCGGCCCAAGTCGGTTGGGTTCAACCGCAGGACGACGCCCTCAATCCGGGGCCTTCTGGGGAAATTCCCTCTGCCCCATTTCTCTCAAGCGGTGATGACGTCGACCCCTTTTCAACTCCGACGCCCGGTACCGCTTCAACGGGAAGTACTCAGGCGTCTTCGACGGCCGATTCTATCATGTACAGCGCCCGCCGTAAGCAAAGGAGGGCCCCCACTGACCCCCAACCGAAAAAGACTCGGGGTCTCGTTAAAGGTGGAAAGGCGGAGAAAATTTGCAAGGCGACCGGGAGCAAGATCGCCTTGCCCTTCGACGAATTCACCGGTGGCCCTCCCACACCTCAGCTAGCAAGTCTCTCGGCTCATAGCATTGGGTCGATTGTTCGTAACCGGGTTCGTATCACTGCCCCTACTTGGAGGGAGGTGCCGGATTCGGAGAAGGCGAAAGTCTTTAAGGATCTTTCGGTACGTAATACGTACAATTTTAGTTATTATATACTATTTTTAATATTAGTTATATATAATTTTATAATATATACGATTATAATTTCCAATTTATTTCTGATAGGAACAATTTGCGGTGGATCCGGATCCGGCGATGTTGAGGCATATCAACCAAACCGCCAACAACATCTTCAAAGATTGGAAGTACAGGCTCCATCAGTACTTCCGAACTAACGGTCCCGTGCCTCCCCCCGAAGAGCTGCGTGGGGATAGAGAAGATGAGTGGGAGTGGTTGTGTAACCACTTTGCCGATGAGCAATTTCAGGTGTTAATTTACTTTTTTTATTTCAATTAAGATAATTGAATACTCTAAATTTTAGTTACTTATAAATTTTTTAATGATTTCATTATGTTGTCTAACAGAAATTCTCCGGTGTCAACAAAGCCAACCGGGGGAAGAAGGACAAGCACCATACTTCCGGCGCCAAGCAACTCATTCAAATTGCCAAGGAGCACAGGGATAAGGGCTCCAAACACCCTTATCTCGATGCAAGCGTAAGCGCGTACGTGACGCCTGGGCTCGATAATGAAGCGAGTCAACGCGGCGTAAGTCATATATATATATATATGTGTGTGCGCTAATAATTATAGTAATTATTATTTAAATATTATTTCATTATAATAAATTTATTATTCTTTTGTAGGCAAGAGTGATAGAGCGTGCGCAGGAAGAATTGGCTAACACTCAGCTTGCGTTCCCAGATGTGCCGCTAGAAGACCTGCCTCCTCTATCTGTGGAGAGCCAAATAGCAATTGCGGATGAGGTCTACGGTCGTAGAGCTGGCAAGGAGGTTAGGCACTTCGGGCCTAAGGTGGTTCGAGATTTGTCGACCTCTGAGTCATCATCTACGGGAGGTTCGGGGCGGCGGAGAAGTTCTCAAGCTGCGGCAGCCTATGAAGAGGCTCGAATCGCACGGGAGGAGAATATTGCCATGCGCCAAAGAATGGACCAGCAAGACGAGCGAATAGCCCAACTCATCGCCCTTATGCAACAAGCTCAAAGACAATGTCAACCTCCTCCGAACCCATTCCCCGACGACGACGACCCGGCTGGAGGCGGAGGACGAGGCGGCGCATCTGCTCCTCCAGTGTTTTAGCTAGCTAGTAGTTTATTATTTCGTTTCTTAATTTCCGCATTACGAACAATATTTTCATTTTTAATTATGGGTTTTTTCGATTATGTATGTACAAATTAATTAATTTAATTATTTTATTAATTTAGTGTATTTAATTAATTTAATTAATTTTTTTTCAATTAATATTAATAATATTTTTGAATTTAATTTTTTTTTAAAAATTAATTGTTCACTTAGACGACGGAGACATTAATCTCCGTCGTCTAAGTGTCTACCTGGGCCACGGAGAAGCTAACAATCTCCGTGGCCCAGGTGGTGACTTAGACGACGGAGAATTTAATCTCCGTCGTCTAAGTCACCACCTGGGCCACGGAGAAGCTAACAATCTCCGTGGCCCAGGTCGTAACCTAGACGACGGGGATTAAATTCTCCGTCGTCTAAGTCACCACCTGGGCCACGAAGATTGTTAGCTTCTCCGTGGCCCAGGTAGACACTTAGACGACGGAGATTAATGTCTCCGTCGTCTAAGTTCCTACCTGGGCCACGGACGTTCTCCGTGGTCCAAGTGAACTTGGACGACGGAGATTAAATTCTCCGTCGTCTAAGTACTTAGACGACAGCACTTGGAGCACGTACCTTGGACGACGGATTTTCCGTCGTCCAAGTACTTAGACGACGGAGACTGTCACTTAGACGACGGAAAATCTCCGTCGTCTAAGTCACTTTTTCTTGTAGTGTATAGTTGCATTAATTCAGCTATTTAATTCAAGAGCGAGTTTGGGTATGTAAATTAGCGCCTCTTTATTTTACCACCTCGAGTTGACAAATATTTTAAGTAAGGCGTTTCTATTTCCAACGAATTTTTCGACATTAGATAATAGTCCATATGCTATATGTGAGTCTTGTTATGAGCTAGTGATGCTCAGCTTTTAGTGTGATTTAGTTTACAGATTCAAATATTTGAGTGTGATTGGAGAGTATTGTTAAACTTGTTGGAGTCTGCCCATATTTTTAGGTGTAGCGGAAGCAAAGGTCAAGTGATCCCTTATGAGCCTCGTGATATTATGGTTATTGTTACGGGACTGTGAGTTTTTGGACTCAACTTACTCATCACAGACATATGCATTGCTTGTCAGCATTACTTAGAGTTAAGATGGGATACTGAGTTCATATCTCTAGATTTGAAAGTGAATTGAGTTAATATGAGTTTGTGGAGTCTACCGGTAACTTTAGGGGTATTATAGGCAAATTTCAGGCAATATCTTATCATCCTCTTTACATTGTATTTATTGATATTTGAGTTAGTATTTACACTGTGTCGATCTAGTGTTATTTGAAGCATGGAGTGTTTTAGTATTGCGATCCTTGTAAATCATAATTTCAGATGAGTATCTGTAGTTTATGTTCATAGTGTTGTGTATATTGATTATGAGAAATCCGGATGGGAATCAGTGCCCACGGTTTGTTTGTGGGATTTTTCATTGGACGTGTTCTCTTTGTACAAGTTTTTGGTTTCCTTAAGTTTTTGGTGAAACCATGTGTTTCTACCGGATTACGCGGGACGTAATCTAGCAGAAGCAAGTACGAGAAGTCCTCTTCCTCGTCCGAACGCTCGGGCTGTTCGGGCGATCGGGTGCCTTTCCGCTCTTCGGGTGTTCGAGTGTTCGGACGTTCGGCTCCCACTGTTAGAAGAATACGACGACAAACGGGCGGTCAGATGGTCGAGACAGGGGTGGCCTGCCTTCAACGCTCCGATGCCTAAGTTAGAAGATGTATTTGATATAACAGTCAAGCGAACGTGTAAGAGAGTGGGTTGGAGTATTGAATGCTAGAATTGAAATTATTGTCCTCTTACCTGTAGTAAATGCCTTACCTATATAGGTGGTTGAGATCGTTGCTTGCTTGTGTTCTTCGATGTGGGATAGAGCTGTTTTGTTGTCATATGGAACGAACATTCGGATGTGCGCCTGTCAGGCGCGTGCGCGCTCGGATGGGGTTGGTCTTGCGTGTGAAGTCGTAGCCTGCCTGATGGTCTTTCGAGTGGTCGGGTAGGTGTTGATCACCTGCTTAATTGGGTAAGTGTTTAATTAACGAACTAATGCTGCTATACTAACAAGTCCCCCAAGTCCCCAAGTCAAAGAGATATTTCTTGACTGGGGAGTTGAAAAAAGGGTTCGTGCGATTAAACAAAATACTTATCCGATTGAGCAGCGATGTGTGGTCCTGTAACCCCTAAGTCCCCCAACTCTCCGGTCAAGAAAGGGCTCGCTTAACGGAGTGGGTACCTGTGCGCCTGTTCGGGTGTGTGTCTTGTGGCTGACTGTGTACCTGTTCGTGCGGTCGTGTACCTGGGGCCCGACCTCCCAAACGAATCTTGCTGTTTGGAGCCGCGCACCCTGTGGAGCTGTTCGGGCTAATATGGATGCAGATGTATGTCAGTCATGGGGTGAATGAGTGCGAATGTGTGTATGCGGATGCGTGTTAGTATGTAGAAGAAATCCTGCAGATGTTTATGGTACAGATACAAGTATGTATGGGTGAATGAGTATGAGGATGTATGTATAAGTGAATGAGTATGCGGATGTTTATGCGTGTATGATGATGTGGGTGTTGATGTATGCGTGATTGTGGATGTATGCGGATGCGTGGATGGTTCCGAGCCGCTTAGCCGGCCTCGAGACGAATCGTGTTGTCCGGAGTCCGCCAAGGATGGGTCTCGGAACGACCTTTCTTGGATGCATGGATGGTTCCGAGTCACTTACCCGGCCCCGCGACGAATGTTGCTGTCCGGAGTCCGCCAAGGATGGGCCTTGGAACGGCCGTTCTTGATGCATGATGGTTCCGAGCTGCTTGTGCGCCACTCCCGAACGAATCTTGCTGTTCGGAGCCCGCCAAGAATAGGCCTCGGAACGGCCGAGCTTAGGTGCCCGAGAGGAGATCCTCGACTCATCGGCGCTAACCTAACGTAGCGTCAACGGTGGGGCCCCTACCGTTACATACATGTGTTACAGCGTGCACGGAGGGGACGGACCGCATGCCCGTGCCGCTCATCAGTTTTAGCGCATGCCCCGATAAGTTCTTGCCATTACCGTGCCGCCTAACCCAGCGAGTGTTAACGTTACGCCCTCTGAAGAAATGGGGCCACTCCCGAGTCGCCCATCACTCGGCACGTGCTCTGAAAGGTGCGGGCCGCTTTCGAGCCGCCCGAATGGTCCTGTAATTGTGCGTGCCCCAGAAGGTAACAAGTGACGCTAGCCGCTTCGGTGCCACGTAGTCCGAACGGTGAGTCACCTCTTACTGGGTGTCTGGGCGCGGAGTCGCAAGCGGCCGCTTGTGCTACGGCTTCGTTAACAGAGCCAAGGAGACGATATCACGCGCTGTCTACTATACCTTATAGCGCACACGCCAAAAAGGGAACGCGGACCGTTAGCCTTTTTCGGGTCGCCTAAAAGGGCCTTGCTTTGAGCGCGCACACACCGAAAGGAAACGTGTGACATTGACCTCTTTCGGGGCGCCTCAATGGTCTTGCACTAACCTGGTGGGGTGGTGTTTTACTCGCCTGTGAGATTTCTTGGGCGCTTGGTCGTGCGGGTCGTGCGTGCGCCAGTCTGAATGGCGGGAGTTGTGACGTGTGTTTTCTTGCCTTGGGTGGGGTGTTATTTTGTCTGACGAGACGCTTGAGGTGACATTCCGTTTGACTTCTTCTTGGGAACCGTTGTGTAATAAATGCTAGCCGGCGTAATTAATGCTGGCGTGCCCTGTGTATTTAATGCTGGTGACGTAGTAACTGCTCGAAGGTCAGGCGTCAGGCGCGTGGGAGCGTGGGGTGCTGCATGGCTGACACATGGCGAGTCATGGGAGATCGTGCTAGGGTTTTAAAAATGAGGCGGAAAGCCGAAGGGTGAGCGCGGTTACTTAGGTGGGTAAGTAAACCGCCTCGGGGCCACGTGTCACCATCTGACGGTGGATACGCGAAAATGAACGGCTGTCGTTCGTTCGTGTGTCCCGTGTGATCAGTATAAATAGGGCTCTTCTGGTGTCGTCTTCCTCATCACTTTCACATTTACTGAAACTCTGCAAAAAAAGTTACTCTGCTTACTGCTCATCTTTGTGTTGGTGTTCTTGCTTTCTTGCCGGAATTCTCGTCGTCGTCTATCTTCAATCTTCAATCTCAATCTTCAATCTTCAACTTTGGTGAGGCTCTTAAACTTGATTTCGTTGCTTTCCGTTTCTTTCCTGGTTTTTTCGGTTGCTTCTCCGTTTCTTTTCTCCACGGTTTCTGGGTTTTTTTTTTCTTTCTCTGGGTTTGCGTTTCAAGAACAAGGCGTGTTCTTGAGGCGTGCCTGGTTGGATCTGTTTGGGGTAGACTTTCTTAGTTTTTGTTGTTTCTGGTAGGTGTTTTTTTTGCTAAGTGTTTGTGGGTTTCGCGTGCGTGCGTCTAGGAGATGGAACCAATAGAAGTATTGAGTGGCATGTCACGTGAGCGGATATACGTTCTGGGGGCAGAGTGGGTTAGCTGTAGTCTGTGCACGAGCGGGTCGGGCTCATCGTCTGATTCTGTGATGAGTGTAACGCCTCTTCGGTACATTTCTAATGATTCTCCTATCGTGCAGGCAATGGATCAAGAACAAGCGCTCGCTGCCGCAGGGTTAGGAGAGTCGTCGGGGTCGTCGGGTGGGTCTTCATCTTCTGGGCCGTGGGGTGAGGAGCAAGTACAACAGGAGTCGCCTGTACCCTAGTTCGCGGAAGGCGGCCGCATACACTGGGTGCTGCCTGATGGGGTTCCTATCCAAGAGCCCGAGCGTGCGCCGTCAGTGAAGGAGATGGCGAGGTGGGCGCGTTACTACCATATCCCAAACTCCGTGAGGCTGCGAATCCCTGGGAAGGGCGATACGTTCACTAGACCTCCGCCTGGCCACGTCTGCCTCAGTGAGTTCCACTTGAAGGCTGGGATCAAGCTGCCTCTTCATCCCTTCTTTCAATACATGCTGGCGCTCCTGAAGATCTCCCTCGGCCAGTGTGGGCCCATGCTCACCCGTACGCTTCTGGCCATGTTCAACATCTTCCGGTTGAGCGGGATGGATCAGCCGACGAGGGCGGAGTTCCTCCATTTCTTCCCTCTCAAGTACTCTACCCACCAGAGGGACTCGGGGACTTACACGGTGGAGCCGCGCGTGAAGTTGTGGCTGATCAACCCGCTAAGCTCGTCGACCTCCTGGCGCACAATCAATTGCCTGGTCGGAGGAGACTAGGAGTTCGGGTCCTTCGCCCTAGAGTATGCGGCCAACGCCAATCGCATCGATCGAGTCCCCCAGTTCTTCCACTCGCTCGACACAAACGAGTACCCGCTGACGCCCATGGAAGAGGCCAGGATAGCTCGGTTGAAGTTCGTCTTTGACCCAGAGCCGGAGGTGAGATATTTCTGGGCGGCGTGCCACTGGGACCTAATTGAGCGCACGCGTCTCGCCCGAGCGCCCGGTCCGTTTGGGCTTTGTAATTTTTACTCTTGCATGCTAATAAAATAAAACGATCAAGTGTTACTGACTGTTCCTAACCTTCCGTTTGTGTATTTTGCAGCCAAGATGACCAAGTCGAAGGCGACCGAGAAGGATGAGGTCCTCAAGCGCCGTATGGCCTCCCTGCTGTCTACCGCTGAGAACGTGCGCAAGGTCGCGGATGACGGGCGCGGAGGTCTCATTGTGGGGAACAGCGTTCAAGCAAAGATCCCGATCCCAAACGTTGCTGATTGCGCCCCGGCCATCCGTGCGTCCCAGGTGGCCGTCCCACGCCCGCGGGGAGGTGCCACGGGAAACCAAGGGTCTGCTGCTAGGGGCCAAGACCGGGCGCGAACGCCTCTCCCGCGAGAAGGAGCAGCGGCAGGTGGAGCGTGACCAGCGCCGTGTCGAGCAGAGGAATAAGCGGGAGGCCTCCTAGGGTTCGGGTGGGCGGAGCCGGTTTCATAGTGGTGTAGATCTCCCTCTTGGCCCGCCTGAGCCAGAGGGTGGTGCCGAGCGTCCGGTGAAGCACCATCGGATGGATGTCGGTGGGGGTGCGCTCTCTTTCTGCGAGCCCCTCGTTGCCGCCCTGGCCGAGGGTGTGAAGTCCGCCAATGCCCCTCGTTCCGTGGATGACCTGGACCGGGCCTTCAACGCCTGTACGACGCTGCAGCTTTTCACTCTGCGCGTGCAGCAGACTGTCGAGCGCGAGGTGGCGATGCTGAAGAAGGAAGCGCGCGAGGCTGCTCTGTCGCACAAGAAGCTCCAGCATGGTCTTGCCAAGGCCAACGAGCTGGCGGATCGCCAGCTCCGACAACTCCAGGAGGCCGCGGAACATGAGGCCGTGCTGAAGGCCGAGTGGGACAGCGCCCTCGCTACTGTGGAGGATGCGCGCGCGGAAGCAGCTAACAAGCTGGCGGAGATGGAATCCCGCCTGATGGAGGCTGAGCGCCGGGCATGGTCTGCGGAATGGGTCAAGCAGGCCCAGGCAGAGGCGGTTGCCGCCTTCAAGGAGTCTTCGGATTTCTTGGAGTTGGTGGCTGCTGAAGCCGAGGGACAGGTGACCGAGTTCCAGGTGGTCGTGTCCCCGTTCCTGGACCTGGAGCGCTACCGCGCGCATCTGCAGTCGTTAGAGGGTGGGACGTCCATAGAGCCGGAGCAGCTTGTGCATGCGGAGCAGCCCGAGCAGGCAGCTGAGGGGGCTGGGCAGGCGGGTGGGGCGGTAGTATAGATTTTTTTTCCTTTCTTTTGTAATAGTATAGTTTTTGTTTGTAACTGGCCATTCGTGCCCTTTTGTGGTAAATATAATGAAGTTTCTTTTCTTTCCGTATGTGTGTGCCCTTTACTCTTATTTTGTTTGGCATCTTTTGAATGGTTCATGCATGCCTATGCTCTCTTGTTTTTTGCTATGGTATTTGACCAAGTGTTACATCAATGCGAACAGTCTCTCCCCAGTCCCCCGAGTATCGAGCGAGCGGGTCAAGAACATACAAACGTAACAACAAAAGGAACTTTGATGAAATAAGTACATAATATAACAAATTTAATGAAAGTACTTCCTCAAGTGTTGGATGTTCCACGGGTGTTGCAGTCGTTGACCTTGCATGTCCCTAAGGTAAAAAGTGTTGTTGTTTACCACCTCGTCCACGACATACGGGCCTTCCCATGATGGACGGAGTGCCTTGACCTTTTGTTGGATCGCCTTCATGACCCAGTCCCCCTGTTGGATCAGTCGAGCCCGAATGCGCTGGTTATACAGTCGGGCGATTCTTTGTTTGTTTGCTGCGTTGTGGAGATGCGCCGTGTCTCTCCGTTCTTCCAGTAGATCGTCGTTGAGTCGTAGTCTCTCCTCGTTCGTGTTTGGATCATACCCCTCAATCCGTGGGCTCTGGTGGATGATTTCTAAGGGTAGTACTGCATCCGTTCTGAAAGTCAGGCTGAACGGGGTTTCGCCCGTGGCTGAGTTGGCGGTCGTTCGGATGGACCATAGGATCTCTGGGATGATCTCGGGCCAACGCCCGTATCCTGCTTCTCCGGGCTCGATGTCTTCGATCTTCTTCTTGATGCCCGCCTTGATGTTTTTGTTTGCTGCCTCGACCTGTCCGTTTGTCTGAGGGTGCGCTGGTGATGCGAACACGAGATCTGTTCCTTGTCGTTTGTAGAAGGCCGTGAGCCAAGGGTTGTTGAATTGTGGCCCGTTGTCCGTGATGATGCTGATCGGCGTCCCGTAGCGACAGAAGAGGAAACGCCAGAGGAAGCGCTCGACCTTTTCTGTCTTGATCTTTGCCATTAGCTGGGCTTCAATGAACTTGGTGTGGTAGTCGATGATGATGATTAGGTACCTGTATTGCCCCTTCGATTTTGGGAGCTCCCCGATTACGTACAATCCCCACTATGCGAATGGTACGGGCGACAGGAGGATGGATAATGGGACGGCGGGCGTGTGGTGATGATACGCGTGTAGCTGGCACTGGTGGCACTTGCTCGTTAATGCTGTGGCGTCCGCGTGGATGGTGGGCCACCAGAATCCACACCGAAGGGCCTTGTGTGATATTGATCTGGCGCCCGCATGGTGGTTGCACGTGCCCAAGTGGATTTCTTGCAGGATTGAGTTTCCCTTTGTCGGAGTGACGCACTTGAGGCTCGCTTAGATCTTCCCTTGTCGATATAGCGCTCCATCCCGTACGCTGAAGTTCTGGCCTCTCGCCTGTCTTCTAGTAACTCTCCTCTTGCCTTGTACGTGATGAGTACGTCCATGTAGCTGCGCTCGTCTGGTTCGATTGCCAGGATCTGTTCTGCTCCCGAGATGCTCGGTCGCCGCAGCACTTCGACAATCCGCTGCCCTGGTCCTGTGTGTACGGGGGCCGTGGCCAATCGGGCGAGCCTGTCTGCCTTCGCATTGAGCCCCCGGTGTATGTGGTTGATGTTGACATAGTTGAATCTGCTGATCAGCGCCTTCGCGTGCTTCAGATAGGCGATCATGGACTCCCCTTTCGCTTGGAATTCCCCTCCGATCTAGCTGACTATCAACTGCGAGTCACTGAATACATTGAGGTCGGGCGCCTCCGAGTTTTTGGCCAACTGTAGGCCTGCGATGAACGCTTCGTATTCGGCTTCGTTGTTGGTCGTCTTGAACTCAAACTTGAGGGCGTACTCCGCGTTTACCCCTCCTGGCCCAGTTAGGATGATCCCGGTGCCGCTTCTCTTCTTCGTGCATGATCCGTCGACGTAGAGGTTCCACTCCGACAATGGTCCTTCCTTGACCTCCAGTTTATCGGATGCCTCTACCGTCGGGCCGCCGGGTAGGCAGATTGGTGTTGCTTCTGCCTCCGTGTACTCGGCGATGAAGTCTGCCACTGCTTGCCCTTTGATTGCTGTTCGGGGTTTGTACTGGAGGTAGAATTCGCTGAGCTCGATTGCCCACTTTGCCAGGCGGCCGCTGTGATCGGGCAATTGGAAGATCTGGCGCAGGGGCATGTTTGTAAGGATGTGGATGCTGTGTGCCTAGAAGTATGGCCTTAGCCGTCGGGCTGCAGTGACGAGTGCGAGCACCATCTTCTCGATCGTCAGATATCGGGTCTCAGTGCCAGTCATGCCCTTCCCTGAGAAGAAAACGGTCAGCTCCGTACAGTCCTCTCGACGGACGATGGCTGAACTAACGGCTGTGAGGGAGGCGGCTAGGTAGATGTATAGTACCTCCCCTCGGACGGGCCTGGATAGGAGTGGGATGGATGCCAGGTACTCCTTGATCTGGAGAAAGGATGCCTCGCATTCGGGCGTCCATGCGACCTCCCGCTTTTTCGTCGTTCGGAGAGCCTTGAAGAATGGAGCGCACTTGTCCGAATAGCGAGACATGAACCTGTTTAGTGATGCAAGCTTGCCCATGAGGCTCTGCAGGTCTTCTTTCTTGATGGGCGGCCTCATGTCGATGATTGCCCTCACTTTGGCGGGCGAAGCCTCGATTCCCTGCTGGCTGACGATGTACCCCAGGAATTTTCTATTGGTGACTCCGAACGAGCACTTTGCCGGGTTCAGCCTCATGCCGTTCCCGATGAGGACGTCGAGCACAGTCCCCAAGTTCTGGACGTGGTCGACCGCCCGAACGCTGTTTACCAGTATGTCGTCCACCTACACATCCACAATGTTTCCTATCATGCCATCGAATATCGCGTTCATGAGCCTTTGATACGTGGAGCTAGCGTTTTTTAACCCGAATGGCATAACGACGTAGCAGTACAAGCCTTTGTCCATGACAAACGTCGTTGCCTCCTGGTCCTCGGGGTCCATGAAGATCTGGATGTATCCCGAGTACCCGTCCATCATAGACAGGAGTTCGTGCCCGGCTGTCGAGTCTACAAACTGGTCGATCCTTGGCAGAGGGAAGCTATCTTTCTGGTATGCCTTGTTGAGGTCGCTGTAATCGATGCACATCCTCTACTTTTTGTTGTTCTTCTGCACCATTACAGCGTTGGAGATCCATTTCGGGTAATCCACCTTGCGGATAAACCCGATGCCCAGCAGTCGGTCCATATCCTCATGCATTGCCGCGTAGTGCTCTGCTTTGTACGCTCGTCACTTCTGCTTTACTGCCTGTGCGCCGACATTGACGCTCAGCTTGTGGGATATGATGTTCGTGCTGATCCCGGGCATGTCCTTGTACGACCACGCGAACACTTCCTTCTTCTCTTTTAGCAGTGCGATCAGTCGCTCGGCTATCGCGGGTGCTAACGACACGCCGATCTAGATCGTCCTCTCCGGATGCTCGTAGGATAGCTGGATCGTCCTCAGCTCTTCGCGCTCGGGAACGGGGGATACTGCCATCAGCCCGTTGCGCGGGTCGTCCGGTACTTCCATCTCTGGTGCCGATCCTTCCATGGCTAAGACTTCTTGCCTATTCCGGGGCTTCGTCGCCTCTTCGTAGTTGTACCCTCGGACGTGCCCGACCCCGTGCTCCGTCGGGAACCGTCCCAACAGTATGTGGCCCGTGATGATCAATTTCAGCCTATTGATCCCTAGCCTCCCAAGTATGGCGTTGTATGGGGAGGGGGTGTCCATGACGATGAAGTCTGCCCGGACCTCGCTGTGAGGAGAGCCGGGGGCGCCGATCCTGACCCGGATGTTGTCGCTTCCAATCGGGTATGATGTTTCGCTCGTGAAGCTGGCAATGCACTCGTGGTCTTGCGTCATTTTGTGTGCAGGCCTGCCAAGCGCCGTGTACGCGTCCAGGTAGATCACGTTCACGGACGCCCCGTTGTCTACCAGCACCCTCTTTACGAGGAATCAGTCTATGATCGCGTCGATCACGAAAGGCAGAGTGCTGTCCTTCGGGCCTCCTTCTTCGTCCTCCGCCGTGAAGCTGATGGTTGGCGACTCCCTCCTCCCTGTTTTGTTTATTCTTCCTGCCCTGATCGTTAGCACCTCCCTGCTCGGATGATCGGGTGACGAAGTCCCCCCCTCGCGATTTCCCCCGGATATCGTGCTGATAGTCCCCCGGGTCTCGATGTTCGTCTCGCGTGGTCGCTCCTCTGCCCTAGGAGGGGTGATCCGTCCGTCCTTCTGCATGTCCCTGAGGACCTTCTTCAACATGACGCAGTCGTTGGTGTGGTGAGTGGCGGTGTGGTGGTATTCGCACCAGATATCTGGGGTCCGACCGGGCGGGGTCCTCTCCTTCGACACGTTGTTCGGTGGTTGAATCTAGCGTCGGTGTTGGCGGAATAGCTGTTCGTTCGATTGCCGATTGATCGTGTAGATCTCCTGTTCGGCCGGTCGGTGCCGTAGCGCTTGCGGAAGGCGGGCTCCTTGTGGCGCTGGTCCCCTCGCCTGGTTATGTCGGATGCTCTGATAGTTGCGGGGGGACGGCCTCCGGTGACTTTGTCCGTGTGCGTCTCGGTTTCTCTTATAGCCTTCGCTTGGCTCTCCTATGTCGTCCGTGGATTATCGTGGTTGAGCGCTTACGTCCTCCGGCCTGTTGGTGCTAGACTCGGAGGCGGACCCGTACACTCGTGTCTCCACTAAAGCCTTCTATACGATCAGATCCATGATCTCGTCCTAGTCGAGATGCTTTTTCCTCACTAGTTTCTCTACGAACGGTGTTGCGAGCATATTGTCCATCAGGGCTACCCTGGCCACCCGCTTGTCGAGATTCCTGCATGTGCTCGCCAGTATCCTCCACCGGTTGATATAGCTGGACAAGCTCTCGTCCATCCCCTGGCGGAACTTGAGGAGGATGCCCGTGGTGTTGTACTTCCCCTGGAGCCTGTAGCGCCTCTGGAAGCTCTCCGCTAGTTCAAGGAACGAATGGATGGAGCCTGGCGGAATCTCATAGAACCAACTCCTTGCCTCTTCGGTCAGCGTCTCCTGGAATAGGAAGCACAAAGTTGGATTCGAATACCTGGTTCCGTCCGTGGCGGACCAAAATTCATCGATGTGCGTGCGGGGATCCCCACTTCCGTTGAATCGGGTGATCTTTGCTGTCTTCGCGTTCAGGTCCCTGCCCCTTTCTAGTATGTGCACCAAGAACGAGCTGACCCGAGGGGTGAACATCCCACCTTGCCCGGCAAGCTTGTCCTTCCGCAGGCGCGAGATTTCCTCTGCCAATTCCTCCATCCTCCGAAGGATCAGGGCGTTGTCTGTCGGGGGTGCCGATTCCCCCACTGGTGTGGGCGTACGGACCGCTCGGGGGTCGGTCCTGCCAAGCGTGTGTTTCTTGTCGTCGTCGGCGGTCTCTTGGATCCGTTCACGTTGTATCTGCCGTTGGCCGACGAGCGCGTCCAGTCGTTCTTCCAGCCTCTGCCGAACTTGGCGCTCATTATCCCTTTCGAACACTGCCTCTCGCAGCTGCTGGAGCAGGCAATCGACGCGCTCCTCGCCGCTGCTGCTCGTCCCCAACTCCACTACTTGCCACGCTCGTGCGCTTGGGGGTGTTTCCTCGATGGGTGTATCATTGACGTTTGTCTCCTGGGTATGCATGTGGGCTTTTGGTTGGTGGTGTTTATACGAGGTTTGCAATTTGTAAGTTTCCCACAGACTGCGCCAACTGTTTCTACCGGATTACGCGGGACGTAATCTAGCAGAAGCAAGTACGAGTAGTCCTCTTCCTCGTCCGAACGCTCGGACTGTTCGGGCGATCGGGTGCCTTTCCGCTCTTCGGGTGTTCGAGTGTTCGGACGTTCGGCTCCCACTGTTAGAAGAATACGACAACACGGGTGGCCTGCCTTCAACGCTCCGATGCCAAAGTTAGAAGATGTATTGGATATAACAGTCAAGTGAACGTGTAAGAGAGTGGGTTGGAGTATTAAATGCTAGAATTGAATTGATTGTCCTCTTACCTGTAGTAAATGCCTTACCTATATAGGTGGTTGAGATCGTTGCTTGCTTGTGTTCTTCGATGTGGGATAGAGCTGTTTTGTAGTCATGTGGAACGAACATTTGGATGTGTACCTGTCGGGCGCGTGCGCGCTCGGATGGGGTCGGTCTTGCGGGCGAAGTCGTAGCCTGCCTGGTGATCTTTCGAGTGGTCGGGTAGGTGTTGATCACCTGCTTAATTGGGTAAGTGTTTAATTAATGAACTAATGGTGTTATACTAACACCATGCCCAATTTTCAGTAAAAACTTTTCGAGAATAAGGGAATCAAGTAGGATCAAAATCTTCTCTGAGATCGGTCAGATGCTCACTTATGTTACAACTTTGGAATGGTTAGTCTGGGTCTTCAGCTTGATACCTTTGTGGCTTGGAGGGTCATTTATGTGCATGTATGCGGAGGGACACCTCAGTTAAGTTTTTGGTGCAGGGTTTTGGTGGTGATCAGGGAGCCACTACAGGAGTTTGAATCGCACCACCATTCATGCAGTATCTTATCAGGATCGTAGCTTGGACTAATCGGTTAGGCCCACTTACATTAGTAGAATTTGCCACTAGGGTTGGCATGGGTACTTGATGTTCCCAGGTATCTATGTTACATAGTTTGGATCAGGACGCTCTCATGTATTAGGCTTTTATTGAGTAGTTAATTTAAACTCGATATTAGAAGAGGCAGACTTTATAGCAAGATGTTTGTATGGTGACAATTTTATAGACAATTCTCGTAATTGTGGATCTTACTTGCCAGCCGAATAAACTCATATAAGAGTAGTACCCATTAGTGTTTTACTCGTATATATGTAAATTTTGAGGGCAAAATTTTCTTAAGGGGGTAGATTGTAACATCCCAATTCGAAATTAACCTCTTATACTCTGATTTAGTGTTAATCAATGATGGCAGTTAGTTTTGACACCGTCGATAAATATTGAGAGCTTTAGTTGACTTTTTATAAGATAGTCAAAGTTGGTTGACTTTAGATGGAAGTCGTAGAAATTATAAAGATGAGTTCGCAGACACAAGAATCATCAAAAATGGAGTTACGACGAGGAAGTTATGATTGACGAAAGTTTGTCGTAAATCATTTATTGAATGACCGTATTTAGAAAAGTATATAAATGAGGGGTTTCCTTAATGGTAAGTCAAATGAGTTTTGGGGAGTTGACCTTGGGTCAACTCTTCCCTCCCGTGAGGAGAGGGAGAGTGCCAAGGCGGTGGTGCTTCACGCCGGCGACGTCTCGCGGTCCGACGACAAAGTTGGTCGGGTTTGGACAGCCTTGACTTCCTCTACCTTATTCCGGCCTTGATTTCGGCGATGGTGGCTCGAGGAGAGACAATCGAGATGAAGAAATTCTAGGGTTTTCAAGGTGTATTTCGTCGCCGTTATCGTCGTCGGCGACTCCTCTGGCCGTGTGATAGGACGACGTATTAGCAGCCAGTGGCAGATGTATAGAAACACTGACCGATAAGTTTCGGTTTGGTGGAAATCACGGCACAGTACTGTGAGTGGACACTTTATTTTCATTGTTGATTTGCGAGTCTATGATAATGCATTTTACAATTATGTACTTTACGATTATGCATTTTACGAGTATGCATTTACGATTATGCATTTGCATGGAGCATATATGATTTCTTTTACATAGAGCATAGTCACAATTAATGCATCGATGCACTAGCTTCTCGGTTGATCCCTGAGACGCTACTGGGGGGATAAGACAAAAACCTGACCCGTGATTTATATAGTACCCAGGAGGGTTAGGACACTACCACATTTCTTAGCATTGCTGACGACTTAAAGTCGTCGGCCTTTCTCCATATATTGCCGGTGATACTTATAACCGACATGTCGCCGGTTATAAGGTCGCCGGAAGTAACCCGTCGGTGATACTATCACCGACGAGATATTCATGAAGTCGTCGATGATACTTCAAAGGTATCACCGATGAGATACCGTCGTCGGCAATGGAAAAGAGCATCACCGACGAGTTACGTCATCGGTGATGAAGTTCTGCCGGGGTCAACATATTGACCGCCACACTTATTGACGACGATATTCTTCAAAAAGTCGTCGGTAATAATCAAGAATCTCACCGGAAATTGGAAGTTATTGCCGACGAAGCAATACCTGGTGACATTTTAAAAAAAAAACAGGTTCTGGATTAGGCCCAATTCCAGAACCTGCACTGAAAAACACAAACCGTACAAATACACATCCAACAGTACACACATAATTGTCCAACAGTACAAACAACAACAATACAAAAATAAAATACAAATACACTAAGAGTCGACGAAATCCATGTTGACGAAATAATTGAACTCCGGCGGCTACCCTGGTCTTACTGTGACGGCTGCGGTTGTGGAACACTGGGGAACACAGACATCGGTGGAGGTGTGGGGAGCGGGTGTCGGGTAGTCTGGCACTCCTACATCGTCTGCATCCATGTCATCATTTGTGTCTGCTGCTCGACCATAACTCGGTGTTGCTCAACCATCGTCCGGTGCTTGGCCTCTCTGGCTGCCTGCTGCTCGGCCAATTGCCGCATCTTCTCCACTACCCTCCTTTGCTCCTCCAACTCCATCTGCGTCCTCTGGAGCTCTGCTGCTATGTTAGAGTTCCTAGAATAAGTTCTTGACCCGCTAGAGTATTTCGAAGTGTCCTTCAATACTCCTTCGACCGCTGAGCCCATTACCCTGCAGTAGTGGATATTCCTCCCAGTCCCGCACGCTTTTTCCATGATCGGAGCCTATATAGGGCGATCAAGCATATCGATCTGAGAGGCATACTGGGTCACTTCCTCCTCCGAGCAGTCAGGATGGTCGTTTCGAGCTATATTCATGGTGATCTCTGTGATCGCATCCTCCACTCTCACCTAATTGAAAAGCGAATATGAATAATGTATTATTAAACAAAATAAATTAATAGAGAAAAATAGTTTTATTAACACATGCATATATGAACTACAAAATAATGAGGCCAAAGACTTACAGCTTCTTCAGGGCACTGCAGATAGAACTTCTGATGAACGAACACCAACGGGTTGACTTCTTGTTGTTTCTGCGCCCTACCCGACCAACCCAAATAGTTGAGTGAACCTGCATGATGGGACTTGGTATTTTTCAATATGTTCTTGCTGTTCATCTTAGAAATCGCCTTGTTGGATAAACATATGTCAAAAAATTAGTAACTAACTATTTCAATGTGATACAATACATTAGGGTTATAAAATATATTCAGGATGCATACCTTCACTTTGGGGTGCTCGAAGTGGGCTACCAGCCACAGCCACTCGTACTCCCTAAACCAGAGTTCGCGGGTAGCACCTCGGCCTAGATCCTTGTACTTTGTGTAATATTTTGAAAGCTCGTTCTTTCACTCGTTATACCTATATTAACACCAGAAACAAATGTTAGAGATATTAAAACACTTGATAAAAAAAATCTAACTCGATATATACTCAAATAACTCGAATCACATCACCTGATATGTAGTTGACGCTCTGCCCACGTCTCAATAAGGCATTCATCCACATCAAACCACAGCTGCAAGATGAATATATAAATGGTAAAATTATATATTTCTTCGGACTTAATTAATAAATGTAAAATTTACGTAATAAAAATACGATTTAACTCACAGTCAGTGCATTATGCACTTGCAACTTCACGTAGCGAGGCACAGCACCCCAATCTAGCCACAGCATTAAGACCTTGTCCCGCACGACGGCCCCGGACATGCTGGCATACTTTCGCGTGGTGTTTTCTGTCTTGATCACCTCACCACTCTCATTGGCCTTAATGATCATTTTTCTTCCCCCGGTGGCCTGCTCAAGATTCTTCCCGGTACAGGGGCCTCTAGTCTTTTGTTTTTCATTGGCATTAACGAGATTGCCTAATAATACAATGTCAAAAAATTGAAATTATTAATTGACACTATTTATAGTCTTAAGTAATAATTAAGTACTCAATCTTGTTAAATAAAATTTACTTGCATCGTCTGTTTGTTGGTTCATGCACCTCGCACTCCAAAGATACACGGGGTCGAACGACTTGAACACGTACGCTTCCTCCACGGTCAGGAACTCCGGCTGTCCTTCAATAAAAATAACCCTCCCCCTAGCATCGAATTGAGGGATGATAGGAATCTCGTCGGGCACGAAGAGACCGGACGGCGGAGATAGACGAGGCCTGGTCGATAAGGCGTCTGCACCATCTGCCTCAGATGATTCCCGTGAAAGGGGAGTAGACACCGGGCCAATAGGGGGCATTCGGATGGAGGGAGTTTCTGATGCGCCCGTTGAGGGTCGCTCACCTGAGTGTCTGCTGCCTGAGGGTCGAGGCTGGACTGAGGGTTGCAAGGATCCGGGTCGTGCAGCTTCCTCCTGTTCTCGCGTACGTAGCAAAATTTGTGTGCGAGCATTCATAATAGGGCCACTGCGCGTGTTGCTGATTGCGGATGAGGATGCTTGACTACTGCTCCCTCCACTGGATCTAGTCGCTCTCCGTTTGTTGTCCCCAAGCCAATTTGCCGAAAAACCTCCTGCACATCCAACAATTAAACAGAACAGCCAAAAATATATTCTATATGCCAAAAATAACCAACACAAAAATATATACACAAAATATCCTACATATCATTACCAAAATATCAATTAACCAAAATATCAAAAATATCATTACCAATATCATTATCAAAAATATCATTACCAATATCAAAAATATCAATTAACCCAAATCTTAATTAACCAACACAAAAATAATTTTACCAAAATATATTCTACATATATACACAAAATATCCTACATATATTCTACATATATACACAAAAATATCCTACACAAAATCATATTCTACACAAAATATTTTCTACACAAAAAATTATACCAACACCAACTTATACAAATTTATACCAACTTAATTAAAATATCATGTAATTAAAATTGAAGATTCAAAAATCAAATTGAGACAGAGAGAGGGGACCTGTCATTCTTCGGGTTGAGAGAGAGGGCGGCGGCGGTGCTCGAATTCCGGCAGCCAGAGGGAGGGGAGGGGGTAGAGGAGATTTGGGTTTTTTTGGGGGGGAGAGGGGAGGCTAAGGGGAGTGATTTTGGCAAGGTCAGCGGCGAGAGGTAGAGGGAAGGATTCTAGGGTTTTTTTGGGTGTTTGAAGAAATGGCTCCCTGCCCCGTCGAGCTGAGATATATGGACAGGACTATCACTGACGAGTTACTTATTAACTCGTCGGTAATACTATCACCGACGAGTTAATAAGAAACTCGTCGGTGATAGTATCACCAACGAGTTAGTGAGTAACTCGTCAGTGATAGTATCACCGACGAGTTTAATAAGCAACTTGTCGGTGATAGTGTGCTTCCCAAATTTCTTCAACAAATAACGCCATTATCGAAGGCTCTGTGTTCATTTTCCATTTCAAGTCTAATGTAGTATAAACACTAATGTGGCTGATCGATATGATGTTGGCCATATTTTTGTAATTTACGAAGCTCTGCGAGTTCTTCTATTTCGATGATAGTATTTTCGACGAGTTTCTTACCAACTCGTCGGTCATAACAAACATACATGCACGTTTATATATACTAAAATACGTACATCATTAACGTACTAAGGATGATAATCATAATCATCTTAATCACTTGAGTCTGACTCGGTTTCATAGGTAACCTCTGGCAATATGTGCCGCTCCTCGTCATCTAAATCATCGTCTACTTCATTTGGATTAACATCAAGAAGTTCTACTCCAGTAATTCGAACCACTCCCCGATCTCACATTATTAAGGCGAATCGTAGAGGATTCCGGAATGTCAAAAGCGTTCGGCTCATGGTATGCAGTAACTTCTTCATCATCTGCGATCTCACCAAGTATGGCAGCACTGTATATGTTTCTATGAGAAACATGGTTAACCACCTTCCACGGGACTTTGTTCATAAGATCGTCAAGGTAAAACACTTGTTTTACTGATGTGGCAAGAACGAAAGGGTCTTCTTTATACCAGCTTGTAGTAGTATTCACCGAAAATATTCCGTACTGATCGGTCCTTGTGTTCTCCGGGCTAGTATCAAACCATCTACACTTGAACAAGTGCACTTTCATGCGGTTCCAATAAATTAGTTCAACAACTGAATGAAGGACACCGTAATAGTCAACGTCATCTTGCCCACTATGGATCATCACCACACAATTCTGTGTTTTTAGTCGGTCGTCTCTATTTTCACATATAAATTTCACGCCATTGACCTGACACATCGAGTAAACTTTTGAAGCTATTAGTTTCATCGCCAAGAGCCTCAATTCGTTTGACCACTCTGGGCAACCATCATTTGCTACATGGTTCATCTGAAAAAGATAAGAAACCACACAAGATATTATGAACATAGAAAAAGAAAACCACGTACACACATGCTATATAAGGATATAAAATATATATATATACACATATACCCTTATCTATTGAGTAAAATAGTTTGCAAACATCCTGTTGTGGTAGTCAACATCACCGGCAATAGCAAGGCAGTGACGATGATAGTTTTTCCAATATTGAACTTCTGGACAGTTAATCAGTACCGACCAGTGGGCAATGGCTCCCTCATTTCCATCCAACTTGTACGACTTTGGCAAGCTTCCATGTACTACCACATCATTGGAGATGATAAAAAAGGTTGAACTTGGGTTCATCTATCGGCATATGTTGTTGGGGGTCCTCCAACGCTCCCAAATATAAGTTGGTGTACGTTATACACTCGTGCGCAAGATATGCTTCAGCGATACATCCTTCAGGTGCAGATTTATTCTTCACGTAGTCCTTGTAGTCTCTCAATTGTTTACAAGTTAACAAGTGCATGTTATGATACTTAAAAAATAAGAATTTACATATAAAAACAGAGGCAAACACAAATGTATGAATCATTTGTACATTTCCATGGGATACATCCAAGTGTAGTGTACCGGACCGGTAAGCAACAATTGTTCGGGAAGATGGATCATCAGGTGAGGCATGATGTCGAAAAAATTTGGGGGAAATATCCTCTCAAGCTTGCACATGATAAAAATGATGTCATCTTGCATCTCCCTGAGGTCTGATTTTTTAACTTCTCTGGTGCATAACTTTTGAAAGAATCTTGACAAGGCGGCCAATGGCTCCACCACCTCTTTGGGCAGGTACCCTCGAATGAAAACAGGGAAAAGGCGTTGAAGCAGTACATGGCAGTCATGACTCTTTAATCTGTACATCTTATTATCCCGGAAGTTAACACATTTGCTTATATTTCCTGCATAGCCATAAGGATACCTGCATATATAGCCATAAGCAATAATTATATTTCTTGCATATAGTCATAAGCAACAATTATATTAATTTTCTGCATAGCCATAAGAATACCTGACATTACTCATCCACCCAAAATTTGCATGCTTCTGGTTCGGCTTAACGGTGTAAGGAGCTTGGGGCATTTTTTTCTTACCATCTCTCAACCACAAATGTTTCCGCAGTCCCATAGCTTTCAGATCAATGCGTGCCTTAGGGATGTCTTTTGTTTTCCCCTCCCAATTCAAAACTGTGCCCACCACACTTTCACACACATTCTTCTCTATGTGCATGACATCAAGGTAGTGTCTGATAGGCAACCTAGGCCAGTACGGGAGTTCCCAGAATATGCTCTTGTATGTCCAAAACTTATACCTTTCGGGCTTGTCTGGAATTGACGACATTATCTCGGAATGATTGCTCAGCTGGCCAAAATCATATTCATTCAGCACTTCCAAAATTCCATCCCCTGTCCATCGCTTGGGTGCCACACCCGTTTCCACAGTCCCATCAAAAGCGTCTTGATCCTGCCTAAATGGGTGATCATCTGGAAGCCAACAACGGTGACGCATCTGAACAATTTTACTGCAATGAGGACTGCAACAATCAACATTCATGCACTCTGAACAAGCCCTGTAACCCCTGGTAACGTAGCCCGATAACATACCGCGGGCAAGAAAATCACTGATGGTGCCAACAAGCATGGCATGCATCTAGAACATCTCATTTTTGAACCTATCGTAAGTGGGGTGGCCACACTCATTCAGGTACTTAAGTTCCTCAATCAAAGGCCACAAATACACATCGAGACACTTTCCTGGATAACCCGAGCCTGGAATTAACAGAGTGAGCATATTGTATTCCTTCTTCATGCACATCCATGGTGGAAGGTTGTACGGTACCAAAATAACTAGCCATATACTGTATTGAAGACTCATGTTGCCAAAAGGGTTGAATCCGTCAGATGAGAGCCCTAGCCAAACATTTCGGACCTCTGTTGCAAAATGATCAAACTCCTTAACCATGTGCTTCCAAGCCTCTCCGTCGGCAGGGTGTATAAGGGTGTCATCGTCAAGCAAATTCCTCTCAGCCCACCATCTCATACCTTCGGCCGTGAAAGCACACATGAACAACCGCTCCAGCCTATCAATCAGCGGGAAATATCGAAGTATCTTCACAGCTTTCTTGTTGTCTGCAGGAGTCAACTTATACTTTTCTGTAAAACATACCGGGCAGGCTTCAAGATCTTCAAGATCTTTCCTCCAGAAGAGAATACAATCATATCTGCATGCATGGATTTTGATGTAGGAAAGCCCAAGATCTTTCAGGATATGTCGCACCTTATGATGAGTGGTAGGAAGGCGATGACCAGGTGGCAGTAGTGAAGCAGTCCACTTCAGCCAAGAATCAACAGCTTTGACAGTCATTTGTTTCTCCATTTTGAGCTGCATCACTCCCATGACACTTCCAAGAACAGTCTTACTACAACCGTCGTACAACGGAGGCTGTTGCAATGCAATCAGGCTGTTGTACTTGTCTATACCGCTTGTGTTGACATGAGCTTCAGGTAATGGCTCGACTGACTCAATATGGGGGAAACCCTCAACAACGGGAGGGACATTTGGTGCTTGATCAGCAAATACACCGCTCTCATGAGGAAACATATCATTAATCAACATCGTTGTTGGATCATAGGATGGACTGGCCCTCTCAGCAAATTGTCCATGATCATGTGGACCCACTAACGATGTTTCACCGTGATAAATTCAACAAGTGTACTTATCCCAAAACCCGTATTTACTCAGGTGTTTCTGGACTTTATCAATGGGAAAACGAAATTGATCGCTGCGACACTTACATTCTTTACACGTGCAATAATAAAGTGTAGTATCTCCACAATTAGCCTTCACAAAATCCACAAAACTCCTAATTCCATGGTGATATCTCACATCCCATCTTTCAAGGCTCATCCAAGTCTTGTCCATCCTGAAAATTCTAACAGTACTATATATTTATGTATATACATTCACTACTAATTAATTAAAAATTCATCATTACATGCATCTATATATATATATCATTAAACTAGCTACACTAATTTAATTAATTCTTCGTCTATATATATATATCTCCCTAAACAAAAGTTGACCCATGCATATAAAAAAAATATATATATATATACCAACAATTCCCAATTACAAATTTACATGTATAAATATACATATTAACAATTAATCACAAAATAAATTTATATACATATATATACACACAAGCATATTTTCATCGAAATCATCTCAAATCAACTCAAAATCAACAGTGAATCACTCAAAATCAACAATATATCAACTCTATTTGCATATCAAACCATTAATCTCAACTCTAAATCAACACATATATCTAAATCAACTGAAAGGACCCAACCCCGATTTAGTTTCCTAAACCGGAATCAAACCCCTTCTGAAAACACGAACCAACAAAAACCATTAAAATTTTGACAGAGTAACGCTACTAACGCGGAATTACTATTACCTACACCCGGAAAATACACTTCATCATATGCCACAAAAATCAAACCGTGGGCACCAATCCCATCTGGATTTCTCAATATATCAACAGTAATGTAAAGTAATACATATAATGATACTTAACAGAAATCCGTGGAAAATCGTATAAGAGTATACATCAGAATACTCAGAGCGACTTCTAGTATACATATACAAATAGTAGGCCAAACTAAGAACCTACCATAAAAGAAACATCGCTCGAATACGATGCCTCCGACCACGACGTGCGACACCAGAATCTGAACTGCAAACTGGGCACGGAAACCGAAAAACCCAGGGGAAAGACATGAAAATCGTTAGAGTGAGTGGACGAAAATAAATGTCTTTCGCCAATTAATATATGTTATAAAAACATATGCGAGTCAAATGTATAAATAATCAAATGGTACACGAGGGAGACTCTAACTCCTCACGCGTACAGAGCATGCATGGAAAATCTCACGGGGTCGCTCGTAGACACATCCGTGCTAGTACAGTCTGAATCACAGGATCCCAGACTCACACGTGATTCTAGCCAGAAAGGCCTCGGTTCCGGGGTACTGCCCCTCGCCGGTCAGGTCGGGGTACTGCCCCTCCTGGTAGGCCTCCATCGGGGATCAGCCGAGAGGCAAGTGTATCGATACAACAACGTGAACTGAGACTGTACTCTGTGTAAATCAAATCGTAAATAGTTCGATGCAAATGTATGAAACAATATATAAATGCATATACGTAATGTATACTGGTATAGGCATAATCGTAAAACACATGCTCATATGAAACATAATCTCGTATGCATGCTCATGCTCATAAAACGTATGTAATGACTCGCAATCAATCCGTGAAAAGAAATTGTCCACTCACAGACTAGCATAACGCAGTTCGCGTTAATCCCGTGATCCGGCGGAAAATCCCTCGCCAAACGAACGATCACGAACCCCTGAATAATCACAAAATCCATTTCTCAAAATCATAACTCAGTACTTCGAATCATATCACGAGAAACAACCGTTCTCGGAAACACATAATTCAATAACGACGAATTGTCGAAAATCCGATAATCATACCACACAACCTCGCTATAATTTCGGACGCTCAATTCGAAAAACAAACTTCACCACTGCGATCGGGGCGCGATTTCGAGTGAAATGACATATAACTCGTCGAAAACTACGCCGGGCGAAAAGTCGCCGCTGCCCCGTCACCGGAAAATCCATACCTGCCCATAAAAATACATGGCACACATGGTTTTGAAGATCTCGACGATTCCAACAACTTTCCAGTTATAAGTTAAGGCCAATTTTGACCGGAAAACCTCCAAAAATCAACCCAAAGTTCCAAACCCTTACCGGAATTTCAATGAAAGGACCCAACCCCGATTCAGTTACCTAAATCGGAATCGAACCCCTTCTGAAAATACGAACCAACAAAAAATTTTCAAAATTTCGGCAGAGTTTCGTTTCTAACGTAGAATTGCATAACCTGCACCCTGAAAATAACATTTCATCCTATGCCACAAAAGCCAAACCGTGGGCACCAATCACATCCGGATTTCTCAACATCATAATATAAGCAATAACAGTAAACATACTGTACTATATATAGTATATCCGTGAAAATCTGTATAAACATGTATCAAAATGTATCAGAGCGACCTCTAGTAAAAATATATACAATATACACATCAGTAGGCGAAACAAGAACTTACTAGAAAACACAGGTAGCTCAGATCACTAGCCTCCAAACCGCGACGTGAAACACCAAACCTGAACTGCAAACTGGGCACGGAAACCGAAAAGCCCAGGGGAAAGTCAATAAACTCGTTAGAGTGAGTGGACGAAAATAAATGTCTTTCACCAAGTAATATATACGTATAAAATCATATGCGAGTCAAATGCATGAAAATCAAATGGTACGTGAGGAGACGCTGACTACCACTCACGTACAGAGCATGCAACATAAAATGTATCGCGGAATCTCTCATGGACTACCACGCGATAACACAGTCTGAATCACGGGATCCCAGACCCACACGTGATTCCTAGCCAGAAAGGCCTCGGGTCAGGATATTTGTCCCCCCCCCCCCCCGGAGCGTACTCGGGGATCAGCCGAGAAGCCAATATGTATCGATACCACAACATATTCTGAGACTGTACTCTGTGTAAACCAAATCATAAATCCTTTTCATGCGCATGCATAAAACATAATATGTACATATGTATATTCGTATACGTATATTCGTATGTGCATAATCGTAAAACATATGCTCGTAAAATCATAATCAATCTGCATGCTCAAGTTCATAAAACGTATATAAAGACTCGCAATCAATCCGTGAAAAGAAATTGTCCACTCACAGACTCGCGTAACGCGCACTCATGCTTAACTCGTGGTCCGGCGGAAGATCCCTCGCCTGAAGCACGATCACGATCCAGATCTCGATCTCCTGAATATTCACAAAACATAACTGATCAAAATCATAGTCCACAATGCTGTACTGAACCACGGAAACCAACCGTTCCCGGAAATAAACAATGCAGTGCAAAATGATTAACAGAATTCCCGAAATCTCCACACGAAACCTCGCCTGAAAATCCACTACCCAAATCGATCCGAAAACCTCTGGACGATAATCAGGGCGCGATTTCAAGAAAAACGACATTAAAAACGTCGAAATCTGAAAAAGTCAACCCTCGCCGAAGCTTCACCGTTAACCGCCGCCGCTGCCGCCGGCGTGCCGTCAACCGTGGAGTTTCACGGCGAGACTTTCCAAATTTCAAGGTCTCATCCATCTAAATCACTTTCTCAACTACCACGAAGGCCAAAACAAACAGGAACCCTTCCAATTTCCACGAAACCGAACGGAAAAACATCCCTCCGGTGACCTAATCGGACCTCACCAAAAACTCATCCTCCACCCAAACCAAGTACATGGGGAGACTCACCAGGGCAAGGGGAGTCTAATCCCCCTAACCACCACCACCAAAACTCGCCGGAAAATGGCCAACCATCACCGGCGACCAAACCCAAACAGACCCGATTCGGGTCCAACCAAAACATAACCAATTTCATCAAACTCAAGTACCAATCAACTCAAAATTGAAAGGAGAAGCTAACCATACCCTTGCCGAAGTTGGAGGTGGCCGGAAAATGGGTCGTCAGACGGCAAAACCAAAACGGAAAGCTTTCCACTTCGGGTCAACGGTCAAATTTCCATTTTTGGAAAGTCAACGGTTCGGTCAAACTTCAACAGTGTTTTTACGACTAATTCTTGACTATTCCGATATTTATACTCGTGCCTCAGGTCGATCGACGATTCGAAATGGATAACCATCACGATTCGGATAAACACGAAACAATCGGATAAACTCGTCGAAAACCGAAACTTCGAATAATCACAAAATATTCCTCGGTCATCAGAAAAATCTTCCGGAATCGCCCTCGAGCTCGAAATCACGTACTCTACAATTTCTGTGAAGACACTCAACTCAAATTCTCGACCAAAAACATAGTCGCGAATAGAATCGGCAAACCGCATATTAATCGTAAAACTGAGACTAAGCATAATCTCGTGAATCGTGCCGAATACACAACTGATTCTGGTTCGGGTCGTCACATTCAATTCGACGGATCTCTCTCCTCCGGCCACGGCAACCCTCAAGACCACTTGTAAAAGCTTCCTTAGCTCGAGGCTAACAAAACCCCTCAAAGAAGAGCCACCAACTCGGCCTCCACGTCGCCACCCAAACACCACCAATTTCGCCGGAATTTCACTAATTTTGCCGAGCCAAAACTTCCTCCTCCGGCCACCTCACGGGACGATCCACCCCTCAAATCGAAGAGGAGCACGAGCCCAACATATCTCGTGAAGAAACCATACCCAAATATGGCTGGAATCAGCCTCCACGATGAAGAAACCGATCAGCCCCAAATTGGCCCAAATGGGTCGACCCACCCAGTCAACCCAGTCAACTCAGATTTCCCAATATGGCAAGTTTCCCAATTCGGCAAGTATCATTTCCGTATTTATACCGTACGCGTATCGAACCCCAATCGGATAAATACGACAATAATTGACGGACGAAAATATTCACAACTAATTCCTCGTAACTCAGAAAAATTCTCCGGAAGTTCCCACAAGCTCGAAATTAAATCCTCTACAACTTCCACGAAGGATCCAAAATCAAATTCTCGTCCGATAATTTAGTTGCTAACGAAGCCACCATATTAACGGATAATCTCGAAATCACAACAAATCGCGAAACTCGCAAATCAAGTCGATAACCATACCAATTTCAATTCGGGTCAATCAACGGTCCAAAACGGATCACAAACACAATTCGGATAGACTTGAACACAAATGGATAACCTCGACAATATACCAAAATTTCAAATATTCATATAATATTCCTCGGTCGTCCAAATAATAATCCGGAACCGCCCACGAACTCAAAATCACGCGTATAACAAATTTCGAGAAGAGACTCAACTCGAATTCTCGGCCAATAATTTAGTCGTGATCAAGTCTGGCGATTCAATCAACTATCGAAAATCCGTAATTACACATAACCTCATGGATTAAACTGATTACACTACTGATTCTGTTCTGGGTCGTCACATCAACACACATATACATCGATCCACATATATATATATACATACCTAGCTATATAGCTTCACGAGCGGGTTTTGGACGCCTTTTGACAATACCCAACGATTTCAGAGCGTTTTCCTTCTTTCTCACCGGATTTTTGTAAAATGAATGAGCTGCTGCAGAGTAGATCTGATATAAGAGTTATTGCCGATGATTCATTAAATCGTCGGCCATAGGGAGATTATCTCGTCGGTATTCCGGCCAAAACATCGTCGGCCATACTACACATTATTGCCGGCGACGAGAAAGGTATTGCCGACGAGTCGTCGGCAATAACGTCATTGCCGGTGATGAGAAAAAAAAAATTGTTGGCGATTGAAACTTTCGTTGGTAATGCTTATTATTGCCGACGATATATGATATCGTCGGCCTTTATTTTCCCATTTCGCGGGCAATGGGAATAAATGTGGTAGTGGGACAAACACTTGACCTAGGTATTCTTGTAACTTTGAGGAAAATGTACACAAGTTACTGCCTCCACACATTACACAGTACCCAGGAGGGTTAGGACAAACATCTGACTTGGGCTTGTTTATTTTTAGACTCGTATCAGTTTTATGTACATTTATGGTGAAAGGCATATTATTTATAGTTTTCAATTTAAAGTGAAATAATTTATTTTTTGTCCACTCACTATAACAGTTTTATTATTTTATATGCCATTCCCTCGACCTTTTGGTTTAATTGCCTAGTTTGCAGAGTTCGTTTGAGGTTGAGCGCACACGCAGTTTATGGCATAGCAGTATCTTCCATAGGATCCAAGGTTGATCCTGCGAGTTAGTACTTTACTTTACATACTCAGCTTAATTTGTCTAGCTGCTCTGATGTCGAAAATAGTTGGATACATTGTATATTTTAGTAGTGAACCTATATGTTGGAATTTTTTTTTATTTCGTGACTTTTGAGTTTTGGATCTCCACATTGGCAGTCAATTTATTGAGTTGTAACTAATATTAGCAGAGTTGTTAGGGCTTAATTCCAATTTAAGCAACTAAATCGGGGACGGGTTCTTTCATTCAACAAAATAGAAATTCAAAATGAAAATTCGAAATCGGATTTGAACCGAAGCAATTCAAAGAGACAACAAAAGGGGTCGTGGTTGCATCTCTATCTCGCTCCCTTTCACTTCGGGATCTCTCTCTCTCTCTCTCTCTCTCTCTCTCTCTCCCGGCTTAAATTTCAATTCAACATAAATAATAATAAAGAGTAAAGTTGGATATTCCTAAAAAAAGTTAAATGAAATGACCCAACCCTAGTTTTACTAGTAAACCAGATAGTTTAGTTAGTAAATTATAATTAAATCCTAACGATTGACTAAACTTTGAGAAATTGTATGAAAATTTTAACATAATTCCCCTTGAAAACTGAACAACCCAAAAACCTGCAAGAAAAAAAATACTTCTAAACCAAATTCCCATAAACACACTGCGGACCACTGATTGTCCATCCGGGTTTCTCAACAAATAACATAAACAAGAACCAGGAATTTAATTCAGGAATTTAAAAACATATTTACAATATGCTAGTTCTGAATACAAAGGAAAGCAAACTTGACTACTACTCGAGTAACTGAAAATAACATAATACAACTGGAATTCAGAGTGACTTTTGTAAACATATTATACATATGAACAAGTCTTATAGTGGACTGGAACCTACTGAATGAAAAACTAACAAGTAGACTCAAAGCCTTCGACAACACCACGCAAACTCAAGATTTATATTGTAGCATGAGCAACGGAAAGGCCCAGGGAAATGTATTTAAAAATATAAAAAGTTGGAGTGAATGAACAATAATAATGTATACTATGTAAAACGATAAATCTATAATAACATGCATTTTAGTTAATTTCTGTAAAATAAAGCGAATTCAAATATAATAAACTGAAATATAATGGAGGTAGTCATTCATGGTGTTTGTCCTAACCAGGAACGACTAAATATATGAAAAATAAGGTGATGGGATCGTCTAGGGTGTTTATCCTAACACGACACAATCTAGGTCGAGCAGGGTGTTTGTCCTAACCCGGTCTGACCGGCTATCTGGTGATCAGCTGAATAGCTAGAACATCAATGCAACTAAATAAAACCATTACCAAATAAACCTCTAAATAAATGCTCTGAAAACATACGGTAATGCTTATTGCGTTAAAGTATGAACTCGCTATCAACTGTGAAAATAAAAGTCCACTCACAAGTCTGCAACTACTGTTGGGGTCCAACAGATTTTCCTTTGTTGCTAGGGTTGCGATCTCGATGTCCTCTAAATACGGATCATACGATATCAGAATAAGCGTCAAACTATGGAAATCGGCCCTAAAAAAAACCCGAACGTACCGCTGATTATTTCTAAAAATTGTCTCGCCGGAGCACCACCATGGAGGTGGCACGTGGGTTACAAGCACCTCTGATGAAAGTTCTCCGATGGGGGCAGTTGAAACCTTGCTGGAAAGCTCTCGACCAGCCCTACAACTTTTGTAACTGGACCGAGGTCCAATTCGATAGCGTTTGGCCGGAATATACTGAAACAGACCGAAAAACCCTTTTCTGGAAACAACCACCAATGACGGTGATTGACCACTCAAAATGCTCCTCTCCTCAAGCCCAACCTATCCCCTAGCCCTATGCGCCTCAACTCGCAGTTATGTGGCTGGATTCTCCCTCGAAAACTCACGGCCTGAAACCGACCGAAAAAATCAACGCGTCGAAGCTCCATCGTGGAGCTTCGTCGGACCTCCCAACCAACCCAAATCGACTCAGGAGGGGGAGAGCTGAAAAGGCCCCCACCCCCCACCCTCGACCCCAAACACACATCGGAGCACCGCCATTGATAGCGGCGATCCAACGGTGTAAACCTGAATTAGGTCACCTAATATCCTGCAAATTTGCTAACAATATGCACACCAATCAATCAAGGGAAGCAAGGACTTCGTTTCCCTACCTTTTTCGTCGTCGTAGGTGGCCAAAATCGGTGAAATTATTCGGGTCAAGTGAAACGCATCGCGGGGGAGAAAAACAGGTTAGCACCGTGGGAAATTTCTCATTTTTTTTATTTTAATTTCCAAAAAAATACCTATTTTTACCCCTAAGCTCCTCAAAAGATCAACGGCCTAAAAGCAATCTTATTGCGATCAAACGGTCGAGATTTAACCTACTAAAAATAATTTTTTTTAATAATATCTCGAGCAAACTTTCAATAAGCATAAGAAATAACTCTCTTATCCGAATAATTCCCCGAAAATTCTTACGAGCTCGAAATTAAATATTCTACAACTTTTGTGAAGAAAGTTAAATCAAATTCTTGCTGTGTGAAAAAGTCGTTAACAACCTCGGTAACACGACTAATCAGCGATAAAACTTAATATAATTCGATAAGCGTGATATAGTTTCGGGTCATAACAATCTACCCCCTTACAAAAATTTCGTCCTCGAAATTTATACACCTGCTAGAAAAGATGAGGGTACTGCTCCTTCATGTGCTGCTCTAACTCCCAGGTGGCTGCTTCAACTCTATGATTCCTCCACAATATTTTTACTAAAGGAATGGTCTTGTTCCGGAGAATTTGCTCTCTACGGTCAAGAATCTCCATTGGTTCCTCAATTTAAACTAAGTCCTTACGTCACAGAATTTGCTGAGGCAAAATAACATGAGAAGGGTCAGAGATGCATTGTCACAACAAGGACACATGGAATATGTCATGAACACATGCTAGTTTTGATGTTAACTCCAAACGATAACCAACATCACCAACACATTCAATAATCTCATGTGGTCTGATGTATCGTGGCTGAAACTTGCCACACCTTCCAAATCGCATAACACCTTTCCATGGCGACAATTTTAAAAATACCTAGTCACCAACCTCGAATTCTAGTTTCTTCTTGCTAACGTCTTCATAACTCTTTTGTCGATCCTGAGCAACCTTTAACCTGTCTCGAATGATCTGCACGTTCATCATTTCTTGCACAATATCTGAACTAATAAAGCTTCTGTCTCCTACCTCGCTCCAACACAGCGGGGTCCTGTACTGTTTCCTGTGTGAGGCTTCATATGGTGACATGCCAATGCTGCAGTGGAAACTTTTATTATAATCAAATTCCATCAAATACAGATACTTATTCCATTTTCCTAGAAATTGCAATACATAGGATCTTAGCATATCCTCTAGCGTCTGAATTGTTCTCTCAGACTGGTCATCCGTCTGGGGTGAAAAGCCTGAATCGTAACTTGGCTCTCATAACTTCCTGTAAAGCTCTCTAGAATTGTGAAGTGAAAAGGGAATCTCGATTTCAGATAATAGAAACAGAACACAATGTAGCTTCACAATGTTCTGTATATACAACTGAGCTAGTTTGCTCACAGAAAATTTCTCTGGAACTGGACTAAAATGTACATATTTCGTGAAACGATTTACAACTACCCAAATACCAGTATGACACTTAGATGTACAAGGTAGCTTGTATACGAAATTCATAGTAACATGCTCCCATTTCCAAACCAGAATTTCAAGATATTGCATCAAACTTGAAGGTTTCTACCGCTCTGCTTTCACTTGTTGACAAATGGGACACTGACTCACATATGTCGTTATTTCCCTCTTTATGTTAGGCCAACAATAATACTCCTTAAGAGTTCGATACATTTTCGTACTAGCGGGATGCATTGCATAAGCTGAACAATGAGTTTCATCAAATATTTTTCATTTCAACTCTTCATTTTTCATTACACAAAGTCTACATTTGATCACTAACAAGCCATCTCTCCACAATGTAAAGTCTAGTTGTCCACTGCTATGTACTGCATCCTTTAGTTTTAGCAGTGAAGCATCGGAATCTTGTAATTCACGAATTCTGTCAATATATAAGAACAGGTTTGTCACACCCTAAATCTTTGATTCATATATTACTATAAATAAACTAAAACTCATAACGTGAAACCTCATTCTAAATACCTGAATTTTTTTTCTTGTCCAAAACCTGAAGCCAACCAACCAATGTGATAAAAATTCAAATATCTGAATCATATATTACATTCCATTTGTTTACAACTTCAAATAGAAATGTCAACAAATACTTTACACAGCAGAAGCAAAATAAACAAATACAAAGTCTATAACAAATCACCAGCACATATTACTAGGAAGCTTCTACCTCAGGTACAAGTCATAACTAACTTGCAAAATTAACCCCTACACCATTGAATAGTGCACTGGGGTGAAAATAGCAAACCCGGTAAGTTTTTGCAAGCCTGTATGAGTAACTCAATTAAACGTATCACGTAACATTTAAACTTTACCACATGCTTGAATATAATCTAAATTAAATCAAATTTCATTTCAAGACATTAGAAAATCACAATGACATGTGTAAGTTAATCTCCTGCATGAAAATAAGATTTTCTTAGACAAAATAGCTTACTAAAATTAATATCACATAGCATCTCAAACTCATGACTTACATAAATTCCAAACACACAGAATCACAACATCTTTCTTTCTCTCACAGATCACAACACGACTCCACAACAACATCAGAACTCGTGACAAATACAACAAGAGAACTGAACCACGCACTCAAGGACCATAAAAGAATAATGTACTCAACACTCCTTTTAAACAACGTTCATATGGCAGACAGACTAGAGCTCTAACCGATCGGATCTCCTTATTCCATAATCACCGTCACTTGTGACATCATATCTCGGACACAAGTAACCGACACTTATGACCTCACAGCCCGAAATATGAGTGACAACATCTTAACAACTACATTCGTAACCTCATATCATGGAAACAAGTGACACCACCTCAACTGACGACACTCATGGAAACGAGTGACACCACCTCAACTAACCCACCTAATCCATTCAACTATTATGCACCCGAACAAATGTATAATATTGACATTAAATCTCCATTCTATGATTACTGACGAAATTTGCAAAGGATTAACAAAAATTGAAGTTCCTTACCCCAACGAAATTGAAACAACGCTCACTGTGACGGTGAGTTTCGACCCAGGTTTGGTACTTGCTCAATCCGCCGCACCGAGAAAAGGAACAGCCACTGAAAAGAAAGAGGAAGATGATTGTCGAAATCCTCTCTAACCACCTTGATTCTCCGCCGCCTCTAACCCCTCAACTCTCTCTTCGTCCTGTTTCTTTCCCCCCTCTTTTTTTCCGCTATGTTTCCTCTGTTTTTACAAAAAGGCCGACACTTGGATCAATTAAGTTTTCCCCTATTTTTTTTCCTCTACAACTTGGTGGGCTCACGGGAGAATTGAGCTGTTAGGCTCGGTTATTCTAATTGGACCTCGAGACTCTAAAATAATTCTAACTAAAGTTATAAAATGTATTTAGACCACATCATTTTGCACCATCTGGAGAAGTCACCGACAACCAATCTATAGGAACAAGAGGGTAAGACTTGATGCTAATAGATAATTGAAATTTATTAAAATTATTAAATAGCAAAAATTTCGGGTCATTACAAGGTTGAAGAAAGTTGGCTAGTAAAACTTTCGGTTTATCATCATCGGTATACAGAAATATACCAATGGCTCACAACTCAGAAAGTAGCGTCATCTGAGTCATTTGTATATGTGACAGTGAAACTCCTTATTTTCAACTAAGAGCATCAGCTACCACGTTCGCCTTTCTAGAATGGTACTCAAAAGTGCACTCATAATCACTCAACAGCTCCATCCACCTCCTATGCCTCAAATTCAGTTCCGTAAAACTTTTATGGTCGGTAAAAATCTGACACCTGGTGCCATACAAGTAGTGTCTCTAAATTTTCAGCGCGAAAATATTGAGATCGAAACGTGGTCTTAGAGGCATCTGACTCTCTAATTCGTAACTGATGGTATCTCAATCGTAAATCGATCTTAGAGAACACCATAGCTCCCTTAAGATGATCAAACAAATCATCAATCTGTGGTAGTGGATACTTGTTCTTCATTGTAACCTGATTCAGCTTCTGATAGTCAATGCATAATCTCATTGATCATCTTTCTTTTTCACAAATAAAACTGGAGCTCCCCATGATGATATACTAGGGCAGATGAAACTCTTATCAATTAGTTCTTGAAGTTGAATCTGTAACTCTCTCAACTTAGCTGAAGCCATCCTATATAGAGCTGAGCTATGGAGCCTGTACCCGGAAGTACCTCAATCGTAATATCTATTTCCTTTACTGGAGGAAGACCTGGTCATTCCTCAGGAAAGACGTAAGGATATTTTCTAATCACCTTAATCTGCTCAAGGTTAGGGTGGAAATACTGGGATTCACTACATGTGCTAGATATGTGGTACACCCATTTCGCAACATCTTCACAGCTGAAATAAGGCACGATGAAAGAACATTTCTTTCCCCGCAAAATAAAATCTTAGGGAACCCCGGACTTCTAAATACTACCTCTTTTCGATGACAATCAACCAAATTCTGATGATTGCTCAGAAAGTCCATGCCCAAAATTAAATTAAAATCTGCAATGTCAAGAGGTATCAGATCGGCAGACAATCCAAAACCTCTAACCATCACGCTACAGTCTTGATAAATTAGCCCAGCTAAAATCACCTCACCAGAGGAATATATCACTCGCTACATTTCCGATAAGGAAGTGGCAGGTACTTTAATTATTGATGCTAATCTCACAGAGATAAATGAGTGTGTTGCCTGTGATGTATTAAAGTATAAACAATATAACCAAAAAATATACAACGTACCAATGATCACCTCTGGAGACGCTCTTCCCTCCTGAAGAGTCATCCGATGAAGTCGGGCATGTCCAGTCTGTCCAGCCGGTCACCCTCTCTGCTCCAGTCCTAATAAGCTAGCTGTTTGGGTGGTGGTGTGGTTCTAATCCCTGAAGTGGCTCCCTAACTACCACCAGAACTCTGCACTGAAAATCCACCTAAGGTGTCCCTCTGTGGACACTTCCTCACAAAGTGGCCCGTCTAGCCACAACGATAACAAGTTGAAGTCCCAAACTGACATTGTCCGAGATGGTGCCTGTTACATCTATTGCATAGAGGAAAATTTCTGTGTGCCGATAGAGAAAATCGAGACCCACTTGATCCACTGGAACTGTCCCCAGACCTCTGCCTTAGTGATCAACTCCGCCTCCATCTCGAAAAACAACTCAAACGACGTACGCTAGAGGTCTGAGATCCCTCACCAGAAGATGATGTGGAACAAGATGCGCTAGAGCCTCCCCTTTTTTAAGGACCCTGGCTGAGCCCACCTTCCTCGAATCATCGAGTCTGACTCCACTCAGATCAAAGCCTATCTTCACATCTCACAATAGCACTAGCAAACTCGTCAAAATCAATGCGTGGTACACCTGACATGTATGAGGCAATCTCAGGCCGCAAACCTTGCTCAAATATCCAACATCTCTCTTTCACTAACCTGACAGAACTTGGTGCAAGTCAGGATAAGCGAGTGAAACGATCCCGATACTCCATCACAGACACGCCTCCTTGCCGAAGATTCATAAACTCCTCATATTTCCTTTGCTATGTTACTTCACTGAAGAAGCGACTCATGAAAAATTCCCTAAACTCTGCCCATGCCCATGGGGTGGTGGTTTCATTTTTCTCAGTACTCTCCCACCAACGGTAAGCATGGTCTTGCAACAGACCCACAACTATCGTTGTTCTCTACTCTAAAGTCAACTGGGGATGTAGGCAATCGCATACTCGACCAGTCTCTATAAGCCAGTTCTCACAAGTCTCAGGATCATGGGATCCTGCAAAGAGAACTACTCCTGCTGATTTAGCTTTGGTACCTAAATCGTCATGACCCTCACGTGGCGCTGGCATCATGCGTGTAATTAACTCACGCATCTGTTGTGCCAAAGACTATGTTTCATCCTGTTGAGTTGGTTGTCGAGGCATAATGACCTAAGAGTCCACAAAAAATATTTAGCTCACTTAAAGAGACCAAGAAAATGACTCAACTAGGAGACCCTAGGCAGTTAGCAATGCACAACACTTAGAGCTGTGATGGGGCTCCGCCGGTTGATCAGGCCATCCTCTCGAGAGTGTTGTACACTATCAAATGTCTATATTGACATGACCAAGAGTCTACAGAATTTGTGACCTAATGCTCTGATACCAAGTTGAAAGGACTTAACCTTAATTTCGCTAGTAAACTGGAATTAAATCCTAACGATTAACTAAACTCTGAGAAATTCTACAAAGTTTTTGACATAATTCCCCTTGAAAACTGAACAACCCAAAAACCTGCAAGAAGAAAACACTTCTAAACCAAATTCCCACAAACAAACCATGGACCACCGATTGTCCATCTGGATTTCTCAACAAATAACATAAACAAGAACTAGAAATTTAACTCAGGAATTTGAAAACATTTTTACAATATGCTGGTTCTGAATACAAAGTAAAGCAAACTTGACTACTACTCGAGTAACTGAAAATAACATAATACAACTGAAATTTAGAGTGACTTCTGTAAACATATGATACATATGAACAAGTCAGACAATGGACTAGAACCTACTGAATGAATAGTTGGCAAGTGAACTCAAAGCCTTCGACGACACCACGCAAACTCAAGATTTATACTATAGCATGGGCAACAGAAACCAAAAGACCCAGGGAAAGGCATTTAAAAATATAAAACGTTAGAGTGAGTGAAAAAAAAACGTATACTACGTAAAACGATAAATCTGTAATAACATGCATTTCCCCTAATTTCTGTAAAATAAAACAAGTTAAAATATAATAAACTTAAATACAATAGAGGTGGTCGTTCAGAGTATTTGTCATAACCCGAAATAACTAAATATATGAAAAGTAAGGTGATTAGATCGTCTAGGATGTTTATCCTAACCCGAGACAATTTGGGTCGAACACGGTTTTTGTCCTAACCCGTCTGACCGGCTATCCGGTGATCAGTCAAATAACTAAAGCATCGATGCAACTAAATAAAACCATCACAAAGTAAACCTCCAAATAAATGCTCTGAAAACATAGAGTAATGCTTAATGCATAAAATTATGAACTCACTATCAACTGTGAAAATAAAAGTCTACTAACAAATCTGCGACTACTCCTGGGGTCCAGCGGAATTTCTTTCGCTGCTAGAGTCGCGATCTTGATATCCTGCAAATACGGCTCACACGATATCAGAATATGCGTAAAACTATGGAAATCGACCTTAAAAACAACCCCAGAAGTCTCGCCGATGATTTCTAAAAACTATCTCATCGGAGCACTGTCGTGGGAGGCGGCGTGTGGCCCTCACGCGCCTCCACAGGCGGCGGTGCATGGGTTACACACGCCTCTGGTGAAAGTGCTCTAATGGCGGCGGTTGATAGCTCGTTGGAAACTCTCTACCATCCCTACAACTTTTGTAACTGGACTGAGGTCCAATTCGACGGCGTTTGGTCGGAATATATCGAAACAGACCGGAAAACCCTTTTTTGGTAACCTCCCCCAACAACGGTGATTGACCCCTTAAAAGGGTCCTCTCCTCAAGCCCAACCCTGTGCGCCTCAACTCGCCATTATATGGCCGGAATCTCCCTTGAAAACTCACGGTCGGAAATCGGCTGGAAAAATCGTTGCATCGAAGCTCTGCTGTGGAGCTTCGTCGGACCTCCCAACCAACCTAGATTGACTCAAGAGGGGGAGAGCTTCAAAATCCCCCGACCCTCGACCCCAAATACACGCCAGAGCATCGCCACTGGCGGCGAGGATCCAACGATGTAAACCCGAATCGGGTCACCCAATAACCTACAAATTTCTCATCAATATGCACACCAATCAATCAAGGGAAGCAAGGGCTTCGTTTCCCTACCTTTTCCGTCATCGGAAGTGGCCGGAATCGGTGAAACGGGTCGGGTCGAGTGAAACAAGTTGTGGGGGAGAAAAATGGATCGGCACCGTGGGGAATTTCTGATTTTTCTAATTTTAATTTCCAAAAAATTACCTATTTATACCTCTAAACTCCTCAAAAGATTAATGGCTCAAAATCAATCTTATTGCAATCAAACGGTTGAGATTTAACTGACTAAATATAATTTTATTTTTAATAATATCTCGCACGGACTTCCGATAAGCATAAGAAATACCTCGCTTATCCAAAAAATTTCTCGAAAATTCCTTGGCTTATCCGGTTGAGATGTAAACTCTCTTGTATTATCCAACATAATAGGCCTGATTGGATTGTCCGAGTGGTGAGTCTGAAACTTAATAATCTGGGATAGGAGTTTTGCAAATGCAACATACCATGATAGCAAAGCGACGTGTGACTAATGCGACAATGCAGGAACCAAAACTATAACATAGTCCGCATCCGGTTAGATTGGTCCACAAATATATTCTTGAAATCTGTAGAGGAATGGAAGTTGCGTCTACAAGAAAAGACTGTCATGCATGTAAACAACATTACAGGCAATGAATAAGCTTTGTAAACCAAGCGATGTGCATTAGATTTTTCCATAAAGACATCCGGTGGAAAAAACACACGGGATTGTGCTACCCTCATCTTGAAGACTGAGCCTAGACCGAGTGAAGTAATCTCAGTCCCCCCATCTAAACCGATGATTTTAAGTATTCTCACATGCTTCTTTGCTCTTAAGAATCGATAACCATGAGAATTTCTCAATATCTTGATCATCATTATGCCAAAATTAACTTATATGAAGCAGAGTCACATATAGTAGTATGAATGACTGCATTTGATTAAATGATATGTACCATAGTAAGATATAAACCACTACAAATCCTCATAAACCTCTCCATATTGCGTCGTTGGCAGCATTCTATAAAGATTGCACACAAAACTCTTTTCCATTCAAGTTTAGGGAATAAGAAACATGATCAATGATGTATGGTTACAAAAATTGATGCAAAACCAATGGTTTCATACCACACTCCAGAAAACCGTGACTTTCACAATTAGTCACAAATATCGACTTCCTTTTTTTTCAATGTAAAATTACAATTAACCGTGATATTCACTAATAACCGTGACTCCCCAAGACCATCACTAATACCAACTTTTTATCAACATGTATTAAACCATAGGAACTAGGGCATAAAAATTAAATCACGGTATGAAAATTCAACCTAAATCTAGACCTAGATCTAGGGTGTTGCGATAATTAAGTTTTGTAATTTAATTATAAATCGAAGAAGGTTAGTTTATTTACCTTGAGGGTGTTATGCTCGGTATGAAAACTTTAAGGAAAGTTTGAAGAAGCAAAAATCCATGAAAATCGGCGGTGGAAAGTTTCGACGATGGTGATGATTTCTTCAAGGCCAGCGGTGGAGGTTTATGTGTTTAGGGTTAGGGTATTTTTTTTTTTGTGCTAATGATGGCTATCAACTCAAGAGCTGCTGATAACGTGTTAGAAGAGAAAAGTAAATAGATATGTAATAGACTAAAACTGTACTTTAATCATTGATATATGACCTTAAATGGGCATTACAATCTGTTACAATCAATACCGCTAATTAGTACAAGACACACACTGGGATACCGGAAATATTATTTCATTAAACAATTTACAAATAATTAATTAACTAAATCTATAACCAAATGAGTCTTCAAGAGCTCTCACCTAGGTTGCATGGAAGCTTCAAAGAAAAGATGTTTGCCGCTTCGGAAGCGGAAGCTTGCCAGAAGTTCTCGGAAGCACGATTCCAAAAATATTCCTTTTGGAAGCACGATTCTAAAAATATATTCTTTTTGAAAACTTGATGTTTCATATTTGAAGCGCTAAATCATATTTTACAAAGAATCATGAGAGAAATTTAATATTTTTTATATCTGAATCATATTATTATGCAGGTACTTGTTTGAAAACAATCAAATTGAAATTAAATTTTAATCGTGTTTTACGTTACTTATCGAATTATATTTTTCTATATATATGTAATTAATTTTTTTTATTATATTAAACGCTTTCTTCGCGTACCCACTTCAACTAGTTTTTCAAAAAAATAAAAAACGCTTCCGCATTCCCGTTTTACTTTTTTTGAATCATTACCATGCAGTTGCTACTTGTAAAATGATTTTTGTCCAACCCTACTTTTACCTAAGATTTGTCTTGAGAAGTTATTAAACACATGCATTCAAGTGATTCAACAGAGGAGGACGGGTATGAGTGGTACCATCACACTATTCACTAATCGACCAGAGGAAGATTGTAATGAAAATAAAAAGGCGGGTTAGACAGGAAGAAGAAAGGCGGGAAATGGATGGTTAATTAGTTAATTACTGATATAATCTCCTCGACCCCTTTTTAATAGTTAATTCTTCAGTTTGCGAGTGACCAGAAACTAAGAAAAAGAGAAAAGAATGGCGGAGGCGGAGGCGGAGGATCTCCCCAAGGCAATCGTGAAGCGCGTGGTGAAGGATAAGCTCTCTCAATGCTCCAAAGGCGACGGCGACTTTAATCTCCACAAAGAAGCGCTCACCGCCTTCTCCGAGAGCGCTCGAATCTTCATCCACTACCTATCCGCCACGTACTCTCTCTCTCTCTCTCTCTCCCTCGTTTCGATTATAATAGTACTTTCAGGCGCTCAATCAGTTTTCTATTGGAGGTTGCAGAGCCAACGACATCTGCAGAGGATCGAAGAGGCAGAGGATCGACGCCGAAGACGTCTTGAAAGCGATCGAGGACATCGAGTTTCCTGAGTTGGTCGACCCTCTAGGGGCCTCTCTTCAAGGTATGCACATAAGATGTTCGATAAAATGCCCGACTCAGTTTCGTTGGCGATGGAATTGTTTTGTTTGAATTTGATTGCAGAGTCGAGGGAGAAGGATGCTGGAAAGAAGTCAAAGGCGGGCAAGGACGTGAAAAGAAAAGAAGAAGCCAAAAAGAAGAGGAAACTGGAAGAGCCTGCACCAATGGGTGATGTGGAAGAAGAAGACGAACGGGAGGAGGCAGCGACGCTAATAGTGAGAGCTCAAGCAAAGAATGAACAATATTCCCCTAGTTTTGCGTCTCTTGCCCGCTCCTAGTTCAAATACTGTTCTCTCTGCTAGTTTCTTCAAACAACCAAACCTTCAATTTACCTTGATGTTTAACTTAAATCGAGAATTCAAGATTTCATAAATGTACGGGATCAGTACTGAGTTCGGACTAGTAACAATATGAAACTAGAGGATTATATCATTTATATATCTGTTAGCTGAATCAAGATCAGAGTCCCCTAAAGCAGTTTCTTTCATGATCATGCTTTTACAGACTTCTTAACCATTACAACCTGGACTTGTAGTAGTACACAAGGAACACGTTCCTTCTTCATTTAAAACCATATAAGGTATCGCAACAACAATCAGTACGGGTGATACCTGCGTCCATGCCCAGCATCATTATAGTGCCGTCCCCTATTTGAACTGCCACTGCTCTTGCTACCTCTCCCACCACCACCATGGCCACTACTTCGCTCATGTGTATGCGACATGTGTGGGTGTGGGTGTGGATATGGCTGAGGTCCTCGTTGTCTGCAACGCAAACAATAAATTACTAGAGTTAAAAAAATGCAATAAACATACAAATATACAGGTGGTTATCATTCAGATATAGTACATTAGTCACAGCTTGCAATGAACTTCATTTGGAACCTTTTATAGGCCACCAATGCACACAGGTATGTGATTTGTTAAATGCTTTATAATAGAAGCTAACGAAATTGTGGTTATCCATTCTTTTACTAAATGATCCCCAAACAGAGTCGATTCTGGGCAACCAATTTCCGTGAAACCAAATATCGTATTACTTGCACAGTTCAAAGTTATAGCTCTACAGGGCAAAATTTCCCATACAAATAGTAGCAGAAAACTAGTTTTTTTAATTTTTATAGAGCAACTTTTTGTCACAAATACATAAAGCTTTAGAATAATGAACTGGTTCTCAAGTCAAGCCCCCAGCTTTATTATCTTATTTAGTATAAAGCACAAATAGAGGGAGAAAAATACAGGTCATGAAATTAGAATTGAGCCAAAACATATACTTTACTTACAGAATATATCCAATTTGCCCATCAGGCAAAAGCATCGGCATCATTGCCATGCCAGCAGGAGCTGGCCCTGGTCCAGGCATCAAAGGCTGCAATCACATTAAGGATGAATTTTTAATATCATGAACTACAAGCTGTCCCAGATCAAGATCTATAGATGGTTCTGGTTCTAAAATTTGGACTAGTAGCATGGATCAACAATTTTTGAATTCCATGCTGTAAACAAAGAATACAATATAACATTAAGCATCTTTAATGCTTTACAACATGTGCTGGGAGGGACGATAGCAAACCCAACCCAGACGGTCATATTGGTGTACAAAAAGTGAACACATCGACAAAAACTCCTTTATATCAGAAGAGATGAACGTGTTCTTTGACAGTGGAAAACACATTCTGGTATATTGCGTTCACAAACATGTATATACAAATACACTAACCTACGCCCTTCGTGCATGTCAAGGACTCGTAATGTTTGCTTTGTGTATGAGTTACTCTTAAAGTTTACAAACATACTAATGTACAGGCCGCTCTCTTTATGCATGTCAAGGACTCATACCTGGAATGCACTGATGCATCTAGCAGAAATCATTCATAACACACACAAAATACTTATTACTACAACAGTTTCGAGGTTTAGTTCTAGTAAGTACAATATTACATGTGGTACACATATAGATTAAGAAGAGTTTTAAATTTTTTTACCAAATATGAATAGGGTGTTACTATTATTTTATTGGAAGAACCTCCTACGATGCCCATTAAGAGGTTTATCGTTCTAATAAGAGGAGTTTCCATGTAGAAGCTTGATATCACGCTATGAGATTTGCAACTTTTCTTCCGAACATTACTTATCTATTTGAGAACAATTCCTTTCTCACACAGGCGTGTCAGCCGTGTGATTTTAAAGTGTTTAAGAACTCCAGTGATTCATTTTTTTAATGGTATAGCCTACCATTCTTGATAATAGTACTCTTTGTACTCAATCTAACTGCTCAAACTTACAAAGGGAATCAGGGATCAACAGTCTAACCAACACAAGTGAAAGTCCATTTGCAACGTTGTATTTGATATGGGTAATACTTAAATTACAAAACTCAAAACATATCTCACCTGCGCAAAACCTGCAGCACCATATCCTGCATTAAGAGCACTGTAGGCGCCCCCAGGCATACCGTAAACAGAACGAGGTGGATAATTAGCGATCAACCCTGACCTCTGGGAATTCAAACCACCCGACTTCTGATCTGCCTGTGGCCTTGCTAGAGAACACTCCAACCGCTGGCCTGAAAATGAGACTCGTCAAAATTCACGAGCTTCATTAATAATATTCAAGAAGGTTTACAGTCACTATATTATAGCATTTAATACCATCAAGTTCATAAGTTTCAGTGTTCTTCAATGCTTTCAGAGCGCTCGACCTCTCTGAAAAATGTACAAAACCAATTCTGTTCTTTTCCTGTCCCGATTTTGAAGCTGGCAGAACCACTTTGATGATTTTTCCATGGTGTTCAAATAGCTTTTGTAACTGGTCTTGGGTTACATTTTTGGGTAAATTCTTCACATAAACTGCCTTCACCTGTGTTTGTTTATAAATTTGATTTATGAGAAACACAACTTCCATTGCGGTAAAAACAAAGTACAGCAAGGAGGACAAAGATCCCACCAAGTACAAACAGCTAAAAAAACAAAAACAAAAATACCAGTACGAGGCAAGGTACCAGTCAGAGACCAAGTACATAACAAAATTTCCAAAACAGGACACAAGAACTTCAAGCATCCTGTCAACCATCGTCTAGTTTGATGTTCTTGTGTCCAATAGTACAGTCCCTCATCCACCAACTTGTTAGATAACTACTAAAACTATCAACCAAACATGATATTAAAGCAAGTGGATGACTGCCATCTGGACTAACTTCTGCTTTCTTTTTTTGGTCACTCACCGATCAAAAGATATATACATTCTCTTTGATTTAATCCTCAACCACAAGAGACAAAAAATAATGATTTAAGTTAATGACAACCTGAGAAGCAGCAGAAGACTCGGCATTTTTTGGGTCAGCCCAGCTCACTGTTGGAGCATTAACATCCAGCTTAAAATTTGGGTCCATCATTTTCTGCCTTGCATAATCAGCACATGCATGGTTATAGTAGTCAATGAAAGCAAACCCCCGGTTATTACTTGTGTTTTTCAGATCCTGTGGGCAAAAAAAAAATTGAATAAACAATGAGTAGAAGTAACCAAGAGCCGAGATGTAAAGCATTCTCACTGACAATAAAATGCAGTTGCCTCCGCTTCGTGAGAAAAGAAGTGCCCTCTTCAGTTATGGAGGCCCAGAGGGTTTACATGGTAGTTTATATAAGTCTCCATGATCTAAAGAAAATCCATGAGCCCCTCATATAATTAAGGCTTTTTGCATCCAAAGAGAAGTCTCCAAGGTAGTTTTGGTTTCCAACTTGCAGCATGATTGCAAGGAAATCAAAAGCCAGAACTAAATCCTTATTTTTCCTTTATTTGGCTAATTGGAAACAGGATTTCAATTACAATTATCCAAGGGTGTTTTGTTATCTTTTGATAAGTACCTTGGTCATTGAGGGTTCTACAAAGAATGTATCCATCTCTGGTAAGGAAAATAAGAAATGAGAAATGGAATGCACTAGTTCAGTGTGAATTTAGCCTAGACATCTATTTAGCTTCTTATCTTTTCTCTTCTGCACATCTTTCTCCATATCATTCCTTACTATAATAGCACAGCAATCAAATCCATATATATTCTCTATTAAGATTATTCGAGTAAATTTCTGTAATTCTTGGTTCACCAATCATGGGCAAGCACAGGCATATTATTTACATCACAGCTACAATAAACTTTCGAATCATAAAATATTCAAAGTAACAAACACACTTGTAAGAAAAAAGAATTGCAACCATAATGCACTAACCTTGACTAGCTCTACACCGGTAACTCCAGGCCCAACCTCCATCACAACCTTTCTCAGATCTTCTTCTCCCCAGCTCCTTGGAACATTACCAATGAACAACCGGTGCTTTGCTTTAGATGACGAACATTTAATTCTTTTACCCTGAGAGAGAGAAAGGAAGTCGTCATGAAAGCAGGGAAGCATATTGAACAACGCCAAACAAATGAGGAAGCAATATCAACTTCTCTTTTTTTTTAATTTCCCTCCAAAAAAATAAAAAAACATTTGAGACTTTCATACTTAAAGTTCAACTAGTTGTCTCATACCCAACAAAAACAAAACAAAATGTATGAAATGCCCCTAAACTATCTGTTAAGGCATAATGAGATTAAAGTACCTTAAATTCTGTATTATTCAATTCATCAATAGCATTAGAGGCCATTTCCCTTTTTCTGAATGTGACAAATGCAAAGCCCTTATTGTCACTGGTATCTTTTCCCTTCATAATCCGTACCTGTAGAAATCAACAGTACCGTGTAAATAATTATTCTAAAAAAAAGATGGTGTAAGTCTTCAGAAAGGGTACTTCACATGACCATTAAACTAACCTCTGTAACCTCTCCTACAGCTTCACAAAAGGCCTTTAAGTCATCCTGCTTAGCATCATTAGGAATACCACCAATGTAAACTTCAGAACCATGTGGAGGAAGGGCAAGAAGTTCAGCATGTATATTCTTCTCCTCCTCACTGCTTTCCAAAATCTTGACACCAGTTCCAGTGACCATATCAGCATCTTCATCCTCCACCTCTTCTTCTATCTCCTCCTCTTCTTCCACCTCCTCTTCCTCTTCTTCTTCCACCTCTTCTTCTATTTCTTCTACTTCTACTTCTTCTTCTTCCTCCACTTCTTCATACTCGATCTCTTCTTCCATTGCCTCCTCAGGATCATTGTCTTCGTCAATATCAACCTTTCCATCATATTCTATAGACTTTTCAGGTTCAACTGATGATGCATTTGCCTTTGTGCTTGGCATCATATGTATCAAATATTATAAGCTTGCAAGGCAACTGTGAAGAAGACACAGAAGCCAGAAGAGTTCATGGGAAGAAGTAAACACATACAGGAAAGGAGGAAACAATATGAATGACCAAAAAGAGCTACATAGCATGACTCTCAATGGAACAGGGTACATGAAGTAAGAGTCAAAAGGGTTTTCAAATTGAAAGAATTTTACCAAGGTACAACAATGATTCAGAGAAGGAAGAAGAGTTTTCTGACTGATTATTGGATGATTCATATTGAGGATTATGAAGGTGGTCCATTTATAAAAAATGATTGTTTTGGAGTCACTACAAGACTTCTGTCTAAAAAGAACAGAAATATTGGCTCCTTTAACCACATCCAAATAATACAATTATCCTCAGTGTAACAACATGCTGAAAACAACATTTGAGGATCTAGGGAAAAATGTGTATGGCTAATGGAGTTCATATGAAGCATACTGACACAACAGAGGAATGAAAAAGATAGTGCTCTTGATTCTATTTAGATCAGATATACAATGAATGAGACAGCTACAACAAAGCCACAACAGTCAAATTTGACAAAAATAAAACCACTTTCCCACATAGATGTACCAATCTCAGAACCTTCCTGCAATAAATTGACATATAGCATCTGAGATGGGGATGGACATTACAGCTATATTTTTTACTTTCTTGAAGAAACAGCTTGTATTGAATAATATAAGAAAAGCATCATGCAAGGAGACAAGGAGTCCAATGAAGAAATAGCCAATGAAGACAGCTAGTAACTCAACTGACAACAACACAACCCTGATACCTAAACAACAACTGCTTTCCAATCTGACAGAATTGAGGACTTAGTGTAATCCTTAAACTCTAAAAAAAGAAGAAGGCACAAACAGAGGGAAAAGCAATGCTACACCCAGAACCTACTTTTAGCAGATAATAGCATATTTCCAAGCAGGGTTTAGAGTGTGAGTAAAAGACGGGTGAAGTGATGTGCAAATTTTTTAGGCACGAAGAATCTCCTAACCAACTTCATATCAGATGTTACTTTAAATCCCCAATATTACGAACCTGAACTACAAACCCTTCACACGGATCGTTGAATCCATCTAAAACAGAATATCCCAGCATAGCTGAGCTAACTTTCATCCTCAACAATTCCACAGATGAAGACCATAACTTCCTTTTCACCATGATTTTAAATTTTGTTCCACATACAGTACAGCTCATAACAACTAAAAGCTGGGATCCCATATTTTCAATTTCTAAGCTCAACAAACGCAGTCAGTCACAGACCCACTAACAAAACATAAATCAAACACCAAGAAAGTTCAATACTTCAAAAAAAACCCACTTGAAATATAAATCCCCAACTCGCCCATATAGAAACCATTCCCAACTGGCCAAGTAATTCAAGAAATGCACAAACATATCTCTAATAATTGACAACCATTTGCTCAGATAACATAAGGTGAACACTAAACTTCATACAGAAAATGTAGATTGAGCAAGAAGAGAGAGAGAGTTACCGAGAGAAATCGGAGCAAATGATTAGAGAAAGCAGAATCCGAACTTGGGCTGTCCGCAAGTAATAAATTTGAGCAAAAAGTAAGGCTCTGCAAACGAGGACGGAGGAGACAAAACCTATTGAGAAGGATTTTTGCAAACAAAAAAAGTGCAGGTATGATTAACTCACTGTTTTTTTTATATACAAAAAGCTCCAAACTCTAGTAGTCAATTACTTCACTCACAGGGAGAAGGGGCAAGAATCGAATCTGGGTCTTCTTACTTATGTTCGTTTAGAAATTGAATTTGGGCTTCATTTGACCCTATAACTCTGTTTTGGGCCTTTGGCTAGTTCTTGAGTGGTACACAGACATAGATTATGGTATGTCCCAAGTGTTCCAATTTACTAAAGACAATTTAGAGTTGGAGAGAGTTGTATAAATGAATACCTGCCTGCAGCATAGTAAAACTTGAATTTGAATCATCATTTTCGATGAATGACTTAACCTGTTCCTGTATCGAGGACCAAATGATTATGTTTCCTATCCTCACTCACTCCTTCGGAGAGGATAGGAAACATAATCGAGAAAGAGTGCTTTCTTTTCTCCCTTTTAAGTTTTAACCGTTCTTTGAAAAAGGAGAGAGAGTAAGAGTGCATTTTTCAGTGTACTTATCTGTTGAAAAACACTTGAATATCACTGTTAAAATCACATTACACCCTTTTCTCACCAAAATTTGACTTTAAAAGAAACTGGTTACAGCCACGTTCAGCACAATTTTACAGCAATATTCAGAACTTGACCAGAAATGTAAAACTCTGACCGCCCTGAAACTCCACAAGTATGCTTTGTAACACATCACTTTGATTTCAATGTCATTTGTACTAGGCAGGAACTTAAAATAGTAATCACAAATGGTACCCCAGATAATTCGATCAGCAGAATAGGAATTCTCAACTTCCAACATCAAATGAGCATCAGTACTAGATACCAAGAGTCTGCACCTCTCTACTCCGAGTTTCAAGACCTCCCTCCTTATTCCTTAATTGCAACAGTTGTAACCTGTCTACTGAACTTTGTGATTATATTCCCCTGAATTCTGATAGCACTCCTACTTGATGTATTCTAACACACTCTGTGTTATTTCTTCAAGAAATGAAACAAAACCCATAACGCTCGTTATACTACTTCCGTCAACATCCTGTTCCTCAATGAGATAATTTTCAAAAGCTGTGGCATCATCCTGCCCCCCTTTGATAAATTTCAGTTTGGGGGTAATACATCTCTCTTGCTTCAATTTATTGATCACATTCCGCAGCAAACCTAAAAAAAACATCTTGTATTAAAAGTGAAGCAAACAAACCATGTATTTGCTGAGAGCGCACCAAGAAATGTAGGAGACTTACAATCATGGGGTGGAGGATAAGGAAGTGTAGGGTCTGCCGTCGAAGAGTAGAATACAATAAGAGCCGTGAATGCATCAAGGAAAAATATAGGACTGCCACTGGTAATTAGTGCAGCACGACTCAATGAATGGCGTGGGTATGCTAGTTTATCTGGTGTAGAGTAGGAGGTAAGCACTGGATACACAGCACGATGGAGTGAACTTGGTTCAAGTGCACTGCAAAAACAAATTTCAGAAAACAGGAATTGCATAGTTCATGTTTAATCACAAAAATAGAGAGCACACCCCAACCATCACAATTTGTTGCCCGTACACTTCAAGATTAAAGAACTGTGAGTACATATCACATTAAAAAAAAGTTTTAAGACAACAAGTCAACAACTATCAACGTAGACAAAGAAATTTGTCAGAAAACGCAGCTACAAGTAAAATGCTGATGGGCAAACCAAGCTCGGTCTTTCAGTTGGTAGTTCAAATGTGAGAGTTCAAACCCTGAAAATATTTTTATTTACTGTAATTTGAGCACCAAATACCTGAAAAGACACTGTAGGTATATCCGGTAGTCGGGATGAACACCTTCTTCATGAAATAGGAGAAGAGGATTTCGGAGCAACGCAAAAACTAAGCGCGGTAAAGCCTGCAGTTCAGGGCATTGAGAGAATGAAACATCAATCTGAGGTGTCACTGAACTTCCATTCTTGTACTGAACAAGTTTAAAAGCTTCATTGTACTGAGCTGTCAGAATTACAAGCCAGTCATGTAGCAATAGTCTGCCTTCCCGAACTCCTTGTTCCAGAGAGGCTAATATAACCTATAAAATTTAAAAATTCGTATCAAGAAATAGATAAATTTCTATATAAAAAGGTCAATTCCAAACCAATACTTCACATATAAAAAGGGTATGGCTCCTATTAAATGGTGTAGTATTAAGAAAGAGACAAATTTCTGAAGATAAGTACCCAAGTCAATATTTCACATACAAAACGGTGTATGGCCCCTATACTCGCATCATGCCCAAAACTTTGGTCAATTTTCTGAAGTTCATAGTTATTAAAATGAAAGTATCAAAGCCTACTCTCTAAGCTAGAATCATCAACTACAAACTTGCCTCTGACAAGGAAAATTTATGGATTTCAAAGTTTTACAGAGCTTTCACCGAGAAGTGTGTTACTTGACAGCACAGGACAAAAGAGAAGAGATCTATCATCACTTGATAGTCCCAAAATTTGAGTTGTCAGTGAAAGAATATCACATCTAATTTATACTTCCCTCAGGATTTCTCCCGCAGGATCTGCTCAAGGCAGAAGTGACAGATGCATGAAATATTCACTGCATATATTGAAGAAATTCAACAAATTATACAATAGATTAGCATTGCCAATGTGTAAAGCCCCGCAAGAGAACGAAATTATGGATTATTCACACTGTCCGAGAACATCCTGTTCCACAATATGCCGATTCAAGGCATTATACATATTTCTATTTGCCCCTACTTGGTGAAATGGTAAAATATCCCTAGAAATGTAAAAACCTGTATAATATTCCTGATTTACGCTATAGTAAGTAGATTAGGAATATTATACAGGATACCAAGTATAAAGGACTTATCCTTGTAAAAGCCTTAGGACTTGGGCTAACCACCTCAAAGCTTAGCAGTTCTTTAGTCAACTTTGTCAGAAGTAAAAGTTACCAGGAATATCACCTATATTCCAAGGTGCACTATGATTACAATTACCAGAAGACAATATGAACAACAAAAAATACGAAAAAGAACTGGTAGAAGTACCTTGTGGACAAGTAATGACAGAACCACTTCTGGATCAACACTATCATAGAGTTCATTTATGTTTTGGGCAACTCCACATTGCACAGTTCGAATCCTCAATCGTCGTTTGAGAGAATACATGCTTCTACATGAACATTCAGAACAGATAATTAACCTAAAAAATCATAGTAACTGCAAGACTACAGTTGCAGTTACTGCAAGACTACAGTTGCCATAGTAACTGCAACCTAAAAAATCATAGTAACTGCAAGACTACAGTTGCCAACATAACCCATCGAGCCAGTCATTCTGGTTGGAGGAGATAAAACAGAAAAAATTCTGTAGAGCAAAGTCACAAAGAAGAAAACAATTTTGACATATCTCCAATGAGACCAAAAAAAAAATTGAAATCTTAAGTAGCCATAAAATGAAGTTAAGATCTGTTAGAAACAGAATAAGATGTCTAAAAGGATACCTTGAACCTGTCCTCTATTGAATGGAATATTTCGTTATACCATTAAGTGCATAGCTCAAGGAATCCAAGATGACACAGAATGTTAATATTGATGTAATGCCAAAACAGAGTTCCTTATAGAAGTTTTAGATTTTGGAAGAAACATCTTTTGAGGCACCATTAAAGAAACTTGACAAGAATCAGAATGAAGCAGCTACTCGGGTAATCAGTTAAAAAATCTAATGAAGGCCACAATCACTTTAACATGCAGATAAAATGTAACGTAATGCTGAAAGTTGAATCATTAAAAAGAATTCAATGTTAAAGATAGGTTGGTCAGCTAGTCCTTTTGCAAACACAAACAAAAAAGTTATCAACTGATACTGCACTTAGTAAGAAAGCCATACCTACTTGAGGAAACCAACTCTGAAACTGAGATCTCCTCAGGAGGCAGAACAACTGTATACTGAAATGCAATCTGTATAATAGGAGGCTCTGTTCCATGTCTGCAAAAGGTACGGCAATCCCCGCGAAGGGATTAGAAAGTGGGACAATCAAGACCTCTATCTCACTAGGTGGTACATTTTTAGTGGTATGCAACTGCAACATTACAGGAGAGGAAGATGGAGAATGAAAAACAATCACAGAGTGTCGAAATCCAAATGAATTTAAAGATAAATCTATTTCTGGAAAGCAACAGATGATTGATATACAATTGTAAGTATCTCTATTAAAGTGAGCGGTGAAGTTTGGTGTCATCAGGATTCAGGACAACCTAATTATGAAATTCCCAAACTAACCATTACAGGATAATTTAAAACTAAAATGTTTATCTTATTCCTTTTTTGCTCCAACACTCTCCTTACAAAAATTATTCTGTTTTTGTGTTCTAAAAATATTGCACATGTGTAGAATGTGGGCTGTTTTGTAGACTAAGATAAATAGTATTCACTTCCAGATAGATGATTCTTGAAGCTAAATACGAATAGCCCCATATATTCACTTTATTTGGTAATTATCTATCAATAAAAAAGGGAAACAATTTCATACAAATATCAATAAAAAAAAAATCTGAATACAGAAAATGCTCTAATACAGTTGCGTGAAAGTACTTGTCGTTCCTGAAAGCTAACTACAACTTTAAATGGGTTATGGTTGAGATCCGAGTGTACTTCCAAAGCTTTTAACAGTGTAAATTGACATCAAGCAAGTATAAGTCATAGAATGTGCATCACTTTTATATGTAGTAATCAAGCATCACTTTGCTTCATAACATGATTGCAATCTGAGGTATGTACTTACTTTGCAAATTCCTTGGTGCCATCAAACTCAAAGTCATAAGCATATGTCGCATAAGAATCGCAGCATATAATGTGCTGAACATTTTCATACTGTGGATCTGGAAAGAAATGACCATACTGCAAAAGAAATATGTATAAATGTATAATTAATTGGTACAATGGTAGATGACTGTAACACCAAGCAACATGAAACTCACAGAGTGACCAGTTTTGAATTCAGAGGATGTCCGCAATCGTAGTACACAGCCAAAAGCATATGGTCGACTTAGCATTCGGTACCTGCAAACAATTTAGTTAGAACATGGATATATTATCATTATTATGCAAAATGGAGCCTATATCCAATTTTTTCACTAGATATCCAAACAATAAAAAATCGGCCCATCTCATATCAAGAACCCTCTAAAGTAATTAACTAATCTAAGGATCTAAAAACTTACTTATTACCCAATGACTCTATCTAGTGTTAAAAAAGTTACTTCACCAATCTTCGTCAGTCAGAAATAAAGATAAGATATTCATAAAATACACATACTAATTAGATCTTTATTGCGTTGCCTTCAACAGATGTGCTAACTAACAACACTGCAAATATACATGCACACACATGGAGGAGAAACAAAAATAGGCATCTTCCTCCAAATCATATCACATGTAACTACTTGCCAATAATCCTTGAAAATTATGTCAGTATTCATTCTAAAATTTCGGAGCAACCTGCATGGTTTTAATCATCTTTACACTCGAGTGAATTTTTAAGTTTCTTTTTCTTTAGAGTTTATTGACTGATAATCATTGTGCTCATGACTTCATAAGTGAATGATCTGCAACTTTAGTGAAACTTGAGGAAGTAAAAACCCAAGAAAAGGAGTATGCACTTTGAAATGATCTCTTAAGGCTCAATGCAGGAATTAAATAAATTTTGTTATCAGATTTAACTCGTAGATATGTTTGATGCAGGCATGGTCAATGAGCTTCAAATCTAAAATTATTTTGAAATAATTGGTTTCTCGTTAAGTTCGTTCCCGCATCACAGCTAACAGTTCAAAATAAATTAAGTATTTAGTGGAATACTCACATGTCCTGTGGAAGCGTTGAATCATCAGTACTTGAATATAAACACAGCGAGCCTCCACTTTCTACACTAAGAAACTTCAGAGATGCCAAATCCGTATATTCATTTGTAACCGCAAAAATGTCTACACAAACACCTGCTTGAACAGCGACGGCAGCCTGTAGAATATTTCAATGGTTACAATTACAAAAGATAATCAGCAAATGATACCACAGCAAGATACCAGTACCAAATCTTTGTAGAAAGGTGTCTGCTCAGGAAGCAATGCACGGTCAGCATCCTCTCCTCTACTAGCATATTGTTCACCATATCGTCTTGTATCTAGTTGCCCAGATCCATAATCAGGAGGACCAGACAAAAAGGCAAAAATTCTACCTGCAATTGCATTCAGAGGAACAACAAGCTATGTCATGTTTTATGGCATTAAAAGTTAAAGAATCAAACCTCTGGTCATAAAAGAGCACTGAGATAAAATAAACTAGGCTTTGAGAATAACCATATACCTAATGCAAATGTGCTTCCATATTCAGATCCAAGGTAGTTCAAAAGTGATTCCATTGCCACCCCAAAACCTCGCCCACCCATCAAAACACCATCTACTCCTTGCCCTGCTGCTGTTGTTCTCTCCCACGATGTTGTTGGTCTAAGTGTGTCAAGTGCTGATCCAATACGCTCCTTACAAGTGTCAACCTGTGACAATATTTACAAAAATCATATCTGAAATACTAAATTTGATCATACAGCAAAGTGAATTGGGTACACAAGATATTGTAACAAAACATCCCAATTGCTCAATCTGCAGGATATTCAACAAAAGAAACGATAAGATTGATTGAAATGGTTCACCAACATACTGGAGCCAAGAATTGTAACAGAGGCATGACATCTTCAAGTTCAATTGGTAGGCTGCCCTCTGTTTCCGGGGGAATGAAGACATTCTTTACAACTGGTATAGGCCCTTGAACATCATACAATCCTAGTTTGTGGCTAAAAGTAGCAAGACCAAACAGCGAACCAGGCCCAAGGGCTGCAATAAGTCAGTTTTTGCAGTCTGAGTACAGGATTAAATAAAGAAAGTACAGAGAGAAAAAAAAAATTTGCTCTAGCTACTATCAACCTTCCAAAGCTGCTAGCAGTGCACTTTTAGTAAGTTCCAAAAACTCTTCCGAAGCTGCAGTAAAATCCATGATGAGTAAAGTGTCAAAACTCTGAGAGTCTTATAAGCAATGTGGAATATGAGAGGATCACATATGCCTATTAAGTATCGGGTGCTTTTCACTTTGCCCTTTTTTTCGACAAGTATGCCTTAACTTAACCCCCATTTTATCTTTAGTCTGACCAAACGCCTCATTTAATCATTTCCCAAAGGAACAAAGCTGTCTCTAACTCCTTTGCCCATTTTAAGCAAAAGAAAATAACAAGAATAATAGAAACACAAATCAGATAATATTTTTTATACTTTAATTCATGAGAACAAGACCCACAAGACCATGCGGCTTTAGCCAAATATCTATCTTTGTGTGTTGTACAATTCTCTTTACCAAATAGAGCCAAGTTACATGCCACACCGCAATAATAATAATTAAATGAAGAAAATTAATGCAGATTGTCCACGTCCGTCTGGAACTCTATAAAATAGAGCTGCAAAGGTAGGAGATAAGATATCTCCATCAAGAATAATGAATCACAAGACAGTTAGCATTCTATTAATTTATTAATAGGCCTGGCAGGACAGGTCAAGTTAATAGTCAACTCGCATCAAGTGTCAGAGTTCAACAATTTCAATTATTTAAAATGAGGCTCAAAGTAAAGCCATCTCAGCAATATCACAGGCCTATAACCCCCATTTCACATCAGCACAGTTTAACAACATCTCATCTTTTTTGTTCTAATTTCAAGGAAACTGATATCAATACAACTATATCTTATAAGATACTGGAACTCAAAGACTTCTCTTACCTCCCTAAACTAATCAACATCGAATTTATCACCTTCAACCAAAATTTCAGTAAAGCCAAAACCTAATACATTGTTACATCCTGCAATCACTTTTAACTCCAAAGTCGGCTAAAATTGGAACAATAAACTTAACTTTACAAACAGAGTGTATATAGAGTATCTATTATATCTAACGTGAAATTATTTCTGTGTCAACAAAAAACAAAATCTTAGAAAGCACTGTACACTTATATACGGTGCATTGCATAGACAAGAAACTTTGAGGCAAGTGTTAATCGTCTGCCAACTACATAATTTATAATTTAACTGAGAAAAACAGACCTGGAAATTAGAACAACTTCTTTAGTACATATACCTATATTTTGCGTAATAAAGAAGCACCAAAACAAGCATTTAGCAACATTCACCAGCTCCAATTCTCCGGGTTTGACAATCAAGTGTTTTTGCTGTCACGAGATTAAGCTTTGACTTCTCTATCCTAAGGCATATGATTTGGCCACAATCTAACTTAATCTTTTTCCACAATAAATAGATCCTGATACAAGTTTGACAGTGAATTTATGCTCAAGTAATCATGAATTTTTCAACTTCTCACTCTCTCGTCGCAATTTCAACGGCCATAATCACTCTGATCAGTGCACTAGGTCAATAATGTCTTCATTTTTGAATCAAGCACTAATCAGTCATAAACAATTTCACACAATGCAAGGCTAATTCAGATAGAAACTCACATGACAAATCAATGGCAGCAACATAAACAGGTCGAGGTTGCATCGCCGCCTCGTCAGACTCGTCGACAGGTAGCTCTAGATCTACAAACGATGACATCATCTCGGGGCAAGACTGAGGATTAGAGTAGCGAGCGATGGCCTCAGAGGAGAGACCCTGGGGGTTACCGCAGAGAGCACAGTTCCATGACCACTGGTCGAGCTCGCAGTAAGTGTTGAAGTAAGCCCAGCAATTCTCACACCGCGGCAACAGTTCGCCGCCGCCGGATCCGTACGCTGGTGGTTGACCGTTCTCGTCCTTGGTCGCGAAAGGCGTCACCGTCACGCCCCATGGTATGCCGGAGCTCTCGTGCGCGCTGGAGTCTATGGGGAATCGCGACACCGTGGCTCGGACGGCCATGGTGGTCAAAATTGGACTGGTGAGACTGGGGGGTTTTGGGTCTTTGATCTTTTCTAACGGGGAAATAGGAAACGCCGAACGAAATGGGATTTGGATCCAGGCTTCGGAGTGCCACCTAAAGTGGACCAGTGATTTTGTCACAGGTCATACAAAAGTGTGCTGATTTGGCAGCCGAATATTTTTGGGCCATTTCCAAACTCCAAGAAAAAGATTCAAAATTCTCATCAAGCATAGCAAATGATTCAAAATTCTCATCAGTCCACTTATTAGGTAAAATGACTAGCATGCCCTCGTTCCTATCGATTCATACTCACCAACTTCACTCTCTCTGACACACACACACTCTCTCTCTCTCAGACACACTCAATCCCTCTCGCCTGTCGCCGACAATCCGTCGCCGCAAAACTCACAACAGTAGCTCAAGCACCTTTGCTGACCGATTCATCTTCGACTTAAAATGAGAATCCAAATCAATCAAACAGTTTTTACATAAATATTTCGAAGTAAGTTGAGGCTCTTGTTTTGTTTTGGTATTGATGATTTTCGATCTCAACTAAGTCTTAGTTGAGGGTCAACTGAAACTCAGTTGAGACTCAACTTATACTCAGTTGAGGCTCTTGTTTTGTTTTGATATTGATGATTTTTGATCTCAACTGAGTCTTAGTTGAGGGTCAACTGATACTCAGTTGAGCCTCAACTTATACTCAGTTTAGCGTCAACTAACACTCAGTTGAGGGTCAGATGATACTTAGTTTACGCTATTGTTTATTCTGGAATTGATGATTTTTGATCTAAACTAACACTGAGTTTGTTTTCTATTGATGCCTAGTATGTCGTCGTCATCTAATGTACAAAGCGGCAGAACAAATAAGGCAACAATAAGAGCTTTAGTATTGAGAGAGAACAATAAAAGGAAGAGAGCAAAGGATGACAAGGGAATGATCTCCGCAATGAAGAAAGACAAGAAGGCATCACAAAAAAAGAAGCAGAAAGTTGAAAGAAAACAGTTGAAAATAAAGGCATCCCAAGACGACGAACACACTATTTGATACTTACAACAGAGATGTGGTCTCACATCTTTCCATAAGCTGCTTGAAGCGAAGAAGATACCAAATGAGACATGGGATCATCTTCAAAAAACCATTTTCTGGCCAATGTGCAGCCCTTTCAAGATAGGACTGTAACATTAGAGCAACTCATTAAGAATGAAGTGGATTTAGAGATTATTCTGAATCACTACGACAATAAAGGCAAGCAGTTCATCTTTGGTGATAGGGAGATGAATTTATGGAAGAGCTTCTAGGTTTGCCAAATGAATGGGGCTGTCTTTGATGCAGAGCTTGAAAAAGACAAGCAATTGAAGTCGTCAATTTTTAAAAAGATTGGCAAGAGAGAGAGCTTGGAGAAAAAGGATATAGATGAAGCTCCTGATGAAGAGTTGAAAAGAAAAAAATGGTTAATTCTAAAAAGATAGCTTCACTCTTACATATGGAACTCTATGTGACTTTCTTCTTCCCGAAATCGTCTAACAGAATAAGTTTTAATGTCGTGGAAATATGTAAAGACCTTGAAAGAGTGAACAACTACAATTGGTTTAAATCAACTCTAAACTACTTGTATTCTGGCCTCGAGATGAAGAAAAAAGGAGAACCAACAACATATCAAGGATGCCTGCTTCTCTTCTATGTAAGTTCTACACATTTGTTTTGTTTACTTTTGTAATTACTTGACATTGTGTACTGAGTTAATAACACTGGTTCAATGTTATTTTTGTTTGTAGTACTGGTTCTTGGAGAACACTTCTAACAAGAGCATGATCACTGGAAAAGAACACAAAAAACCAAGATTTGTTTGATGGTTCCGATGGAGTATCAAAGAGATCTTCAATTGGAGAGAGGTGGCCAGAAATCCAAAAGTTGTAGAAGAAATGATCCAGAAGGGCCGATCATCGGACTATGATATTATTAACTTGTCCGATGATGAGGATGAGGATATGACTGGACAACAGGAACCTTCATTCAACCTATGGGTAAGTTTCTAATACTAACAAGATGTTCTATCGATAATTTCTGTCACAACAGGAACTAAAATCATACTTAGTTGAGGCTTAATTTATACTTAGTTGAGAATCAACTCATACTCAGTTGAGGATCTACTGCACTTTGTTGGTCGTCATCTGGGTTTCATTTGAAGGTCAACTGACACCCAGTTGAGTGTGAGTTGAGGATGAAATGAAATTACTCTTTAGTTGTTTTTTTGATCTATTTTGGAGTTTATTGTTATATTGTTCTCTTCCTCATTTTAGGTCCCACAAGCAAGTCAAGAACTAAAAAACTTAACCTCTAAGTTCACTAAAAAGCTTCACACACTGATTGATCAGTTGAGCAAGAATGATGATCAAGAGAAGATGAAAGAGAAGAATGAGAATATGCTCAATATTTCTAAAAGTCTTTTAATTCATTCAACAGAACTATGGAGCAAGCTGGACAAAGCCGATGATCAAATATTAATAATGACAGATAAGTTGGACCAAAAGGAAAAATAAAATACGTCACTCAAGAATCAAGTGACAGGACTCAAGAGGAAGCTGAGACTTGTCACTACAACGAAGGGGGACCAAACACAAACCAAAGATGCTTGTCAACCACAAGTGAACATCAGCCAACAGGAACAAGTTGATAAGACTGTCCCTGAACAAAATAATGTAGAAGAGGAGGCGGTGACCGAAGCAGTGGCACCAATGAATATTAGACAGGAAGAAAAAGTTGAGAAGACAGAGGTTGAGAAAGACAATGTAGAAGAGGAGACAGTGACCGAAATAGTGGCGCCAATGAATATCATCTAAGAAGAACAAGTTGAGAAGACAGAGGCTGAGAAAGACAATGTAGAAGAGGAGACGGCGACCGAAACAGTGGTGCCAATGAACAGCAGCCAGGAAGAACCAGTTGATAATACAGTGGCTGAGAAGGACAACGAAGTAGAGAAGACAATGACTGAAAGGGATGAAAATGATGGCTAGTCACCGACAACAGAGTGTAGAGGTACTCCGATTGTCCCTAAATCTGATGAACTTGGTTCAATAGAAAGGGGTGTTAAGCAGTACAAAAGGATTAACACAAAAAAAATCCAAGACACTGAAAACTACTACTACGACACTCCCAAGGAAGCAAAGATGAGACAAGGGAAGAAAAAGAGAGAGCCACCTGTGAAAGAGAACAAGGAGGTGAAGTTGCTTAAGAATGTGTGCTTATTTGATAATATCAATCAGGGAAAAAAACATGGAAACTCCTGAAAATCAAGAAGAGCAACAGAAAATCAAGGATTTCTTTGATACAAACAAAGACATAACCACAGAGTAAGTTGATTACCTCTGATACTCAGTTGAGGCTCTTATTTTGTTTTGGTATTGATGATTTTTGATCTCAACTGAGTCTTAGTTGAGGGTCAACTGATACTCAATTGAGGCTCAACTTATACTCAGTTGAGGCTCAACTTATACTCAGTTGAGGCTCTTGTTTGTTCTGGTATTGATGATTTTTTATCTCAACCGAGTCTTAGTTGAGGGTCAACTGAGTATCAGTTGAGGTTCAATTGAGTGTTAATTAAGGGTAAAACCATTGTAAGTTTAGTATCATCTGAGTATCAGTCATTGTAAAGTACTAAATTGTGTTTTGTGTTTTTGCAGCTTCACGTACTGGTGTTCGTATTTGAACAGTGGACTCACTGTCAGTGTTCAGGATCTCATAGAGCTTATCAATGAGGATACCATAGAAGCTGTTGTATATTTCTTTGTTATTATTGTTTTTGTTGTTGTTGTTGTTGTTGTTGTTGTTGTTGTTGTTGTTGTTGTTGTTGTTGTTGTTGTTGTTGTTGTTGTTGTTGTTGTTGTTGTTGTTTTTGTTGTTGTTGTTGTTGTTGTTGTTGTTGTTGTTGTTGTTGTTGTTGTTGTTGTTGTTGTTGTTGTTGTTGTTGTTGTTGTTGTTGTTGTTGTTGTTGTTGTTGTTGTTGTTCTCGTTCTCGTTCTCGTTCTTGTTCTCGTTCTTGTTCTTGTTCTTGTTCTTGTTCTTGTTCTTGTTCTTGTTCTTGTTCTTGTTCTTGAAATTTGTATGTGTCTTGCTATCGCAGGTAATGGATGCTTACAAAGAGAAGATAGAAAAGGATTTCAACTTCCAATTCTCAATACTTAGCATCTACTGCACAGTAAGTAACAAAACAACATTAATGAAAAACCTCTTCACTTTTATTGTTCATTAGTAAAAAAGTATGGTTTCTGGCTCTTTTACATGGTCCCATTGTTGATCATGAAATGGAGGTGCAACGGTTCAAAAAGACAGGGAATGGTACTTCTGACTCAAATTTCAAAGGGAAAAAGAATATCATCTATCTTCAATTCAACATGAAGCTTCTAGAAGCATTTTCTTATGACCTCATCTTCATCCTAGTGAACCATTCTCAAGACAACCACTACTCTTTGTTAGTGATTGACAACAACCGGATGCGCATCAAACACTTCAACTCCCACAAACATCCCAAAGCCAAGTACAAACCTAACCACAAGTACCGAAAGAATGTGGATTTCATAGTAAGTTTTTTATTCTTTCCCAAGTTTCTATTTTACACAAACTGAATTTTAGTTTTACATTAACTAAGTATTAGTTGAGGTTCAACTGGGTGTCATTTGAGATTCAACTGAGTGTCAGTTTTACATCAAAATAATAGTTTTTGAATTTATATTTCTATTCATCTTGATTGAACAGAAAAAAAACACCTTGACATATTCTTTGAAGAGGTCCATAATTCAGTAATGTTCAAAGAAAAGGACAGCCAAGATGTGGAAAACACCATAGATGTAGGTGTCGGGGTTGACAATGAAGGGGAGATTGTTTTTGAAAGGCGTCTAATAATGGGCATGGAGAGAAGATCAAGGGAATTCATCATCAGTAATAAAGGTTGACTCGATGAATACAATTTTGGTGAATTTCTCAATTGCATTGAGCAAAATGAAGGATCGTAAGTACAAGGCTCTTAATGTTCTGTTCCTGATTAGTAAACAGATCCTTATAAAAATATTTAATGAAATTAAAATGACTGAAAAATGAATGAATTTACAGGTTAGATTGCGGGGCATACATTTTGCATTTTATTGAGGCGCTTGCATCCAGAGGAGAACCTATTAAAGATGAAGCTGACAAGATGAGGGTTAAGATAGTCAGATATTTGGTGGACACAAGAGAATTGAATGCAGATTTGCTTGCAGCATGCCTTAAATGAAAAGCAGTCTGATTTAGATTATCACTTTGAATTGTACAGAATTCTAATTAAAAGTTTAGATTTTAACTAGATTATCACTTTGAATTGTACTTGACAATATGGATTTAACTAGAATGATGTGTGAATATATCAAATGGAACAGGGTTAGGTATGAATGCATAAAATTGTGGTTCAACTGAATACCAGTTGAGAATCAACTGAGTCTAAGTTGAGGGTAAACTGAGTCTTAGTTTACGGTAAACGGAGTCTTAGTTGAGGGTCAACTGATACTCAGTTGACGGCAGTATAAACATACATAAAGCAAATCTCTTTTCTAAAAAATCTTTCAACTGAGTATCAGTTAAGGGGAGTTCAAAAATAATACTAATACACAACTGCGTTATAAAAATGGTTCAACTTATAATTAGTTGAGCGTCAACTGAGTATAAGTTGAGTGTCATTTTTGTGCACATTTTTTTTTTCAAAACGAACCACAGGACATTGACGCGTGGCTTTCGCGCGTATTATCGAGGAGTCTTTCAGTCTACCCATTTCTCTCTATAAAAAGCAATCTATCCCAGCACAGCCGTTCTCACTTGCTCTTCCGTCTGAAAACTCTAACCCTACACATAAATCTCATCTCCCAGCCTCCCCAGAAAAATAATGGTCAAATGCAAGAGCGCTTCAACCTTCTCTGCCCCAAAGCAAGAGCCACCATCGTCGCCCCGGGCAGCGACGATGGAGGAACAGTTTCAACACATCAAGGGTATTCATGAGGTAAATTTTGAAACGAGCTTGCAAGAGATCCGTAATCTGGCTTGGAAAGTTGATCAGATGTCTAGAAAGGTTGATAACATTGACTATGATCGTGCAAAGATTGATGAAATGATGGAGAGGATAAAAAATATAGATCAGAAGATCGAAGACCTTACTGATATTGTGCTCAAAATCAAAGAAGTACGTGGAGAACAAGTGATGGCTTTAGGTTGTTTATGATATGTTGCTGTTTCTAGGTTGTTTTTATGTGTTTATGTAAATTTTTGTTTAAGGTATGACTATGTTTATGTCTATGACTGTGTTTAAGTGTGAATGTTGTATTTATGAACATCAGCCTTTTATGTTTAAGATCTGGTTGTGTTTTGTGGATGATAATTTGGTTCAATTAACACTCAGTTGATGGCCAACTGACAGTTAGTTGATGGTCAACTGAGACTCAGTTGACGTTCAGATTCAAAGTTGTTCCGTTTTGTGGATGATAATTTGGTTCAACTCACACTCAGTTGAGGGCTAACTAACAGTCAGTTGATGCTCAACTGAGACTCAGTTGACGTTCAGATTCAAAGCCATTCCTTAAAAAAAACACAGATTCAACACATAATTGACACAGTTACTTAACAACTCAGCCATGGATGCTTTGCAAGGATACTCGTACATGGTGAATACCCAAATTCCAATTGAAAATGCAAGATCTGTTTGGGAAGTACGAAGCCCCTTTTGGCATCTCTTCATCTACAAAGAAATATCAAGTTATGAAAAGATTCAACTTATACTCAGTTGAGGGTCAACTGAGTATCAGTTGATGTCAACTGACACTTATTTTGGGTTCAAATAATACTCAGGTGCATATCTTATTCACTGCACTATCAAAAAAGAAAGAATTCTTCTACTCCACAGAACCTGCAGTCATAGGCTCATTACAAGTTAACCTGTCATGATGCCCCATTTTCAGACATCGACAACATCGAATCAACTTCTTCTCAATCTCTCCTGCAGACTTGATCCTCTTGTTCTTTGGCCTGCCCGGTGCTCTTTTTACGTTGGGAGGAAGTATTAAGAAATCATTCAAAGACTCCACAGCAACCATGTCTACATTGCCTACTGGATTGATAGGAAACTCATAACACTTCAAGTAATGGTCGACATGAAAATGCTTGTCCATAAAATCAGAGATGTTTGCCTTAGAAGCATGCATAGCAGCAAGACTGTGCACATGGGAAGCATTCAACCTCCCACTTCCGGCAAGAACAAGAGCAAGAACCAAGGTCGACAACATATAAGTATTTTGATCTCACCTCATACACATTTGTATGTGAGTAGTGCACATGGTATTTCAGAGCCACATCTATATTCTCCTTCAAACATCATTCCATTGCAGGAGTGAGTTGTGATGTCCATTGCAAAGCTTCATCTCTTCTTTTAGCCATTAGCTCCATTATCTTGATCTGTGTCTAGTCCAGCATGGCATACACGGGCATCTCGCGCTCAACTGAAATCCAGGAATTAAAAGATTCGGCAATGCTGTTTGCCATAACTCCATAATGGGATCCCCGAACAAAAGCATGACACTAACATTTAAGAGGTAAGTCTTTCATAAAATCAGTTAAAGTAGAATTGAAAGGACCCAACCCTGATTTAGTTTCCTAAACCGGAATCAAACCCCTTCTGAAAACATGAACATGCAAAAACCTTAGAAATTTCGGCAGAGTTTCACTATACCGTGGAATTACCATTAACTTGCACCCGAAAACACACTTCAACCTATGCCACAAAAGCCAAACCGTGGGCACCAATCCCATTTGGATTTCTCAATATCATAACATAATGTAAAGTGATAAACCAAAAGCTGTAACTTTACAGAAATCCGGGGAAAATCATATGAAAATATAACATCAGAGTATTCAGAGCGACCTCTAGTATATATATACATAAATACACAAAAGTATGCTAAACAAGAAACCTACTAGAAAAGAAAGGTAGCTCGAATATTAAGCCTCTGACAGCGACGTGCAACACCAGAATCTGAACTACAAACTGGGCACGGAAACCGAAAAGCCCAGGGAAAAACATATAAACAGTTAGAGTGAGTGGACAAAAATAAATGTCTTTCGCCGAATAATATATATGTTATAAAAACATATGCGAGTCTAAATGAATGAATATGATATAGTACACGAGGGAAACTCTAACTCCTCACGCGTATAGAGCATGCATCGTAAAACTCTGCGGGGTCACTCATGGACACGTCCGCGCTAGTACAGTCTGAATCACGAGATCGCAGACCCACACTTGATTCTAGCCAGAAAGGCCTCAGGTCAGAGGTCTGCCCCCCCCCCCCCCCCGGTAAAGGCCTCGGGTCAGGGGTCACAGCCTCCCCCGGTAAACATCCTCGGGGATCACCGGGATGCAAGTGTATCGATACAACAATATATACTGTGACTGTACTCTGTGTAAACCAAATCATAAATAGTTCTATGCAAGTGTATAAAACATAATGTAAATGCATATACGTAATACATAATTGTATAAGCATATTCGTCGATGCGTATTACCAAATGCATAATCGTAACACATACTCGTATAAATCATAATCTCATATGCATGCTCATGCTCATAAAACGTGTAATAAGAACTCGCAACTAATCAGTGAAAAGAAATGTGTCCACTCACTAACAAGCACAGCGCGCAAACACGCCAATCACGAGATCCGGCAGAAGATCCCTCGCCCAACGTACGATCTCGATCCCCTGAATAATCACAAAATATAACTAATCAAAATCACAATTCATTACTCTATACCACACCTCAGAAACCAATCATTTCCGGAAACATATAACTCGGATAACAAAATAATCTCCGAAAATCCCGAAATACTCCACATAAACCCTCGACTTAAAATCCGGTATCCAAATCATCCCGAAAACCTCAAGGCGATGATCGGAGCGCGATTACGAGCAAAACAGCATAAAACTTGTCAAAATCCAAAAAGTCAACTCTCCGCCGGAGCGCCGCCGTTGACCGCCACCGCCGGCGGCGGCGCGGCGTCAACCGTGACGAATTCCGGCCAAAATATCCAGATCACAAGTATTTTTCAAGCCCAACACATTTCTCTTCTACACCAAGCTCCAATTCTAAACTCACCGGCCGGAATTGAGCCCGAAACCCACGGAATCCATGGATTCCGGTGAGTTTCCTGCGAGCTCCCAAACCTCAACCAATTACCAAATTGTTTCACCCAAAAGGATCTAGAGGATGAGGGGAACCTTTCCCCCCATAACCCCGACTCCAACCGTCGCCAGAACCCCCAACCCGAATCTAACGAAACCCTCGATTTTCCTCGAGCTCAATCTCCCTCAAAACTTCATCAATTCACACAATTCCAAGTTCTAAACCATAGGAAATCAAGAGAGGATTCTAACCATACAAAAATTGTAGCCGGAGGTGGCCGGAAACGGAAAGTCTCCGGCGAGTCAAACGGTGGTGCTCCTCCTCCTCGGTCAACGCAGGTCAACGGCCCATTTTTGGTCAAACGACGGTCATACTTCCCGAAACAGTGATTTCCGACAATTTTCCGACTATTCCGGTATTTATACTCGCGGCTCGATACGATCGACGGTCCAAATCGAATCACATCCACGTTTCGGATAACTCAAACTCAAACGGATAAACATGACGAAATTACGCGATTTCAAATATTCATAACATATTCCTCGGTTATCGAAACAATTATCCGAAACCGCCCACAAACTCGAAATCATGCATACTTCAATTCTCGTGAAGAGACTCAATTCAAATTCTCGTCCGATAATTAACTCGTGAACCAAACCGCCAATTTAATTAATTACGATAAACTATGATTACTCGTAAACTCGCGGATTAAGCCGGTTAACGTGTTAATTCTGATTCGGATCGTCACAAATCTACCCCCCTTAAAAAAAATTTGAACTCGGACTTTATGTACCTGCTAGGTGAACAGATGAGGATACTGCTCCCGCATACGCTGCTCGGTCTCCCAGGTAGCCTCCTCAACTGAATGATTCTGCCATAAGATCTTCACAAGCGGTATGACACGGTGCCTGAACTCCTGTTCACGCCGATCGAGAATCTGTACCGGCTCCTCCACATATGTCAAATCCTCCCGGATAGGAAGCTGATGTGGTGCTAACACATGTGATGGATCTGAAATGTATTTCCTCAACATCGAGACATGAAAAACATCGTGTACTCGAGCCATCTCAGAAGGGAACTCTAATCTATAAGCCACGGCACCAACCCTCTCTTTGATCTCGTACGGACTAATGTACCGTGGTCGAAGCTTGCCGCGCTTCCCGAAACGCACAACTCCCCTCTAAGGAGATAGTTTCAGGAAGACCCAATCGCCTACTTCGAACTGGAGACTTTTTCTTCTCACATCCGCATAACTCTTCTGGCGATCTTGGGCAATCTTCAATCTGTCCCGGATAATCTGAATATCCTCCATGGTGCTCTTCACCAGATCAGGACCAATAAGCCATCGCTCGCCCACCTCACTCCAACACAATGGAGTGCGGCACTGCCTCCCGTATAGAGCCTCATACTATGCCATATCAATACTGGCCTGAGAACTATTGTTGTAAGAAAACTCGATCAAATGCAGTTGCCGGTCCCAATTTCCTCTGAACTGCAAAACACAAGACCGCAACATATCCTCGAGAGTCTGAATAGTCCTCTCAGACTGCCCATCAGTCTGAGGATGAAAAGCTGTACTGAAACGTAATCTGGTACCCAAGGCTCGCTGCAATGCCTGCCAGAACTCTGAAGTAAATTGACTGTCTCGGTCAGAAACAATGGATATAGGCACACCATGCAAATGAACGATCTCCGCCAAATACAGCTTTGCCAATCTGCCCACTGAAATCTTCCCAGGAAGTGCAAGGAAATGAGCGAATTTCGTCAAACGGTCTACGATAACCCAAATACCAGTATTACCAGCAGAAGTATGCGGTAACTGATACACGAAATCCATGGTAATGTGCTCCCACTTCCAAACCAGAATTTCCAATGGCTGCAACTTTCCCGCAGGTTTCTGCCTTTCTGCTTTAACCTGCTGACAAATAAGACATCTGCTCACATATGCAGCAATCTCCCTCTTCATATTTCACCATCAATAATAAGCTCGGAGTGTTCGAAACATCTTCGTACCGCCAGGATGCATCGTAAAAGCAGAACAATGAGTTTCGTTTAAAATCTCTTTCTTCAAACCCTCGTTTCTGGGTACACATAATCTGCCTTTGAATAACAATGTACCATCATCACTCAACCGAAACTCTGTTGGCACACCATTCCGAATCATGGTCTTCTTATCCAACAGATAGGAATCCGCATCCTCAGCTTCCCGAACCTGATCAACCAATACTGGTCGAACTTGGAAGCTAGCCAACAAGGCTCCATCATCATCATCATCCCACTCTAACTCAGCTCTCGTAGCCCACAACTCTGCTAACATGGAAACTCTGGCCACACACACATGAAATAATGAGGCTCCGGATTTCTGATTGAGTGCATCAGCAACGACATTGGCTTTCCCTGGATGGTACTCAAAGGTGCAATCATAATCATTGATCAACTCCATCCATCTACGCTGTCTCATGTTCAAGTCTGGCTGCGTGCGCAAATAGGTGAGACTCTTGTGATCTGTGTATATCTTGCATTGAGCCCCGTACAAGTAGTGTCTCAAACTCTTCAAAGCTAATACAATAGCAGCCAACTCCAAATCATGGGTAGGATAGTTGACTTTATGTGGTTTCAGCTGCCTGGAATTGTAAGCCACCACTCTGCCATGCTGCATCAAAACACAACCAAGTCCCAATTTCGATGCATCGCTGTAAACCACAAACTTTCCACTGTCATCAAGTAGGGTCAAAACCGGTGCAGTAGTCAACTTTTCCTTCAAGAGCAAGTAACTCTCCTCACATGCATCGGACCACTCGAACTTAACACCTTTCTTCGTCAATCTGGTAAGTGGAGTGGCAATCCGTGAAAAATCCTGCACAAAGCGCCAATAATAACCTGCCAAACCCAAGAAACTCCTGATCTCTAGTACGGTGGTAGGTCTACTCCAATTCAACACGACCTCAATCTTGTCAGGATCCACGTTGACTCCCTCAGCAGATATCACGTGACCCAAAAACTTCACGCTATCTAACCAAAACTCACACTTGCTGAACTTCGCAAACAACTGATTATCTCGCAAAGTTCGCAAAACAGCTCGTAAATGCTTCTTGTGCTGGCCCACACTTCTGGAGTAAATCAGGATATCGTCGATGAACACAATCACAAACTTGTCCAGAAAACGCCTGAACACCCGATTCATCAAGTCCATGAAAGCTGCAGGGGCATTAGTCAACCCAAACGGCATAACCAAAAACTCATAATGCCCGTACTGTGATCTGAAAGCTGTCTTGGCCACATCTGACTCTCTAATCCTCAACTGATGATATCCGGACATGAGATCAATCTTTGAAAAGACTGAAGCTCCCTTGAGCTGATCAAACAAGTCGTCAATCCGCGACAACGGATACTTGTTTTGCACAGTGACTTGATTCAGCTTCCGGTAATCAATACATAACCGCATGGAACCATCCTTCTTCCGCACAAACAGTACAGGAGCACCCCACAGTGATATACTAGGTCGTATGAAACCTTTCTCTAGCAACTCCTGAAGTTGAATCTGAAAGGACCCAACCCCGATTTAGCTCCCTAAATCGGAATCAAACCCCTTCGAAAACACGAACCAACAAAAACTTTTCGAAATTTGGGCAGAGTTTCCTTACTAGCGTGGAATTACCATTACCTGCACGCGGAAAATACACTTCATCCTATGCCACAAAAAGCAAACCGTGGGCACCAATCCCATCCGGATTTCTCAATATATCAACAGTAAAGTAAAACAATAAATATATATATACTTTTCTGAAATCCGGTATAAATTCGTATAACATATACCACAGAAAGCTCAGAGCGACATCTAATACATAATCATATACGCATACCACAGTAGGCAGAACAATAAACCTACTGGATGAAACAAGATTGCTCGAGCACTATGCCTCCGACCACGACGTGCGACTCCAGAGTCCGAACTGCAAACTGGGCACGGAAACTGAAAAGCCCAGGGGAAAGACATAAAACACGTTAGAGTGAGTGGACAAAAATAAATGTCTTTCACCAAATAATCTATGTTATAAAACATATGCGAGTCGAAATATAATAAATCAAACCAAATAGTATACGAGGAGACGCTGACTCCAACTCGTAAACAGAGCATGCAAGTAAAATCTCACAGTCAGAACCACGGGGTCCCTAGCCCACACGTGATCCTAGCTGCAGCAGCACAGTCGGAACCACGGGGTCCCTAGCCCACAGGTGATCCAGAACCACGGGGTCCCTAGCCCACACGTGATCCTAGCTAGTAACATCCTCGGGGATCAGCCGGGATGCAGTGTATCGATACAACCTCATAAACTACGACTGTACTCTGTGAAAACCAAATCATAAACAGTTCGGTGCAAATGCATGAAACAATATATCAATGTATGTATACTCGTATACGCATATCCGTATATGTATAATCGTAAAACATATGCTCGTAAAACCATAATCAATCTGCATGCTCAAGTTCGTAAATCATATATATAAAAGACTCGCAATCATTTCCATGAAAAGAAATTGTCCGCTCACAGTCTGGCGTAACGCGTATCGCGTTAACCCGTGATCCGGCAGAATGTCCCTCGCCAAACGAACGATCACGAACACCTGAATATTCACAAAATCCATATCTCAAAATCATATCTCGACAATACAAGACAAATCACGAGAAACCACCGTTCTCGGAAACACATAACTCAAAGTCGACGAATCGTCGAAAATCCGTATATGTACACCTCAATACCTCGCTATACATTCGGATGCTCAAATCGAGAAACGAACCTCCCCATTGCGATCGGAGCGCGATTTCGAGTCAAATGACATGCAACTTGCCGAAAATCCAAAAAGTCAAACCTGTTGACCGTTGACCGCCGCCGAACATGAAATTTCATGGCGGAGCCACCCCTATTCCACTCCAAATCGTCCACTGAGCAACTTTGTCAACTACACCAAAGTCCAATTCTCACTCTAACATGGTCAATTTCATGAAAAACCGAATGAACACACAAATTTCAATCCCAAAATTCTCCAAGCTCAAGCAAAATTAGAGCACCAAACTTACAGGGTAGCATGTAGGTGAGGAGAGCTTCAAAGCCCACTAAGAATTGCAGCTCGAATCGGCCCCAAACATGGAACCCAAATCACAAAGTTTTCTTCCATTTTTGGCCGGAAAATTGCTCCTCTCCGGTGAGTCACGCCGTGAGAGGTGGCCGGATTCAAGCTCGAGACGCCGAGGCGCAGCTTTTGGGATCAACATCGTGGTCAAAGATGACCGGACAGAGGACCAACGTCGGTGAAGCCGTGGCTCCGTCGTGACTCACTTCACCTCCCACCGAGTTGACCCAGTCAACTCGGTCAAACCTCCAAAATGGAAAGTCTCACACTTTCCCAAAATAACAGGTTACTATTTATAGCCTTTCCCAAAATGGAAACTTCATACTTATCCTTTTCGACGAACTTTAAACACGCGTAACTTTCTCGTCGTAATTCCGATTCCGATAATTCTCGCGGCCACGAACTCGACTCGACATAATCTTCAATAATCACCCAAAGTCAAACACATCGGCCAAACGGATAAAAAGTCAACCCTTCGAACCAACACATATTAAATCGACTACACAATTAACAAACGGAAATATTCGCAACTAAATCTTCGTAAATCAAAATCATGCTCCGGAAGTTCCCACGAGCTCAAAATTAAATTCTCAACAACTTCCGTGAAGAAGCCGAAACCAAATTCTCGTTCGGTAATTTAGTCGCTAACAAACCTGCCATTTAAATCCGTTTCCGTCGAAACTTCAAATATTCATAATTAATTCCTCGGTCGTCCAAATAACGATCCAGAACCGCCCACGAACTCGAAATCACATGTACTACGACTCTCGAGAAGAGACTCAGCTCCAATTCTCGGCCAATAATTTAGTCGTTAACAATCTCTGGCGGTTCAAACCCTGTCGTCAATCTGCGGCTACGCAGTAACTCATGTATACAGCTGATCATACTGCTGATTCTGGTCCGGGTCGTCACAAATCCACCCCCCTTAGAAAAATTTCGACCTCGAAATTTCCGAGTCTGCTGGCTAAAAGTAAGAGCACTGCCTCTGCATACTGCTTAACTACCCAGTGGCTACATCAACTGAACAACTTTGGCAACTGACTCCACAATAGGAGATAGCTCCGTGCTGAAATCTCTGTACCCTCAAATCACAAATCTGAACTGGCTCACACAATCGCCAAGTGTTCCCGCATAAGGAACCGACAGGGTACACAACACGTAGCAAACCTGAAACACAGTTCCGCCACACGGAACACAATACACATCTCACACACAAAAGCCAACAACGTAGGCGACGCCGAACCATACGACATAACACAAACTCGCCTATGGCCACATACAAATCAAAACCACATGGCAGGTCACCACTCAGTCTGCTTACATTAACACAACTCATACACTCATATCAACACAACTCAAACATCGGACTCGAGCAATAATCAACTCATTTCCGCTAATCTGACAATCTGTGGTAACACATCCCACAAAATCAGAATCAATCATCAACTCAAATCAAACCAAACTCACTCCAGTACAGTGGAGTATAACATCGTTCCTCAAAACGACATCATGCAACATCAAAATCACAGTGGTCAACAAACTGGTATTGCATGCAATCTCAAACAAGTGAAACTGCTGGTCCCGAATCCTCTGGAACTGCAATACTGAGGTCCACAACATGCCCTCCTAGGCCTGAATAATCCTCAAAGATCGTCCACCAATCTGAGGATAAGAACCGATACTAACTCATAATCTGGTCCCCAATGCTCGCTGCAAAGCTCGTCAACACTTTGTTGTAGCTGATTACCTCGACTAGCGAACTAGGACACAGGTACACCACGTAGATGGACAATCTCCGTCAAACACAGCTATACCAGCCTGCTACTGCAATCGTCTCTGAAAGTACAAGGAAACGTACTAAATTCATCAAATGGTCCACATAGGCCTGACATCTGGTATCACAAATCAAAGTATACACATACACCCACAACACCGCAACAATCGCCACGTCTAACCATGGAAATCTCAAATGGCTGACACATCTCGGCACGTCTCTGCCTCCTAGCCATCGCCAGTCGACGAATGTGGCATCAATACACACAAGCTGCTACATTGCTCTTCATGTTGCGTCACGAGTAGTAAACTCGGAATATCAAACACATCTCCGCACCACTAGCGCCAAATGTGCGCAAAACCACGAGCCTCAACATCATCACACTCGAACTCAGCTTCCATAGTCCACAACTCGGCTAACATGGAAACTCGAGCCACACACACACATAAAACACTGAAGCTTCTGACTCTCGACTAACGCACCAACATCAACACCCCAGACAGATGATCAAAGTACAACTACTAGCCTTCCTCGAACAAACTCAAATGTACAGCCATAGTCGTGAGTCAACCCCATATATCTACACTGCCTCAAGCCCAAATCTGGCCGAAAATGCAAGTGGATGAAACTCAGTGGTCAGTGTACATCCTACATCACGCTGCATGCCCTAGCAGTAGTATCTCCAACTCTCTGATACTAACACAAGACAGCTACTCCAAATCAAAGACCGGATAAGTAGCTTCATAAAGTTTCCATCGCCTGAACCATGAGCCATCGTTCTGCTACACAGCATCAAAACACAGCCATATCCAAACCTCGATGCATCGCCATAACCTACGAACTCATCGCAATCGTCAGGCAAGGTCAAAACCGAAGCAACGGTCAACCATCCTTCAGGAGTAAGTAACTCTCCTCGCGTGCATCGAACCACTCGAACTTGACGCCTTCTTCGTCAATCCGGAAAGTAGAGTGGCAATCTGGGAAAATCCTGCACAAGCCGTCGGTAATAGCCTGCTAACTCAAGAGACCCCTGATCTCTGGTACAATGGTAGGGCAATCCCCAAATCAACATGGCTTCAATCTAGTCAGGATCCACGCCAACTCCCTCGGATAACATCTCATAGCCCAAAATCTTCACGCTAATCAGCCAAAACTCACACTGGCTGAACTTCGCAAACATCTGGCCATCTCGTAAAGTCCGCAAAACTGCTTGCAACTGCTTCAGGTGCTGGCCCACACTCCTGGGATACATCAGGACGTTATCAAAGAACACGACCGCAAACTCGTCCAGAAATCGTCTGAACACCTGGTCCATCGAGTCTACATGATCTACGGGGGCATAGGTCAACCAAACAGCGTGACCAAGAACTCATGATGCCCGCACCGAGATCCGAAAGTCGTCCTAGCCACAACTGACTTATCAATCCTCAACTGATGGTATCCGGATCCGAAATCAATCTTCGAAAAGACTGAAACTCTCGCGAGCTGATCAAACCAACCGTCAATCCGAAGCGGAGGATACTCACTGTCCTCTGAAGCAAATCAGGTTTCGGTATTTGATGCACCACCTTGTCAAACCATCCATCACCTGTACACACAAATGCAAGAGCACACACGCAAATATGCGGGGTCGTCTGAAATCTCCTGAAACCTCATCCAGCAACTCCTGGAGTCGAACCTATAGCTCCATCAGCTCCGCTGGCTCCGAAAGTCAAAATGCCGGTAAAATGAGTCCAACGCCCGGTACAAGCTCAATGGTGTAGTCAGTCTCCCGAACTGGAGGAACACCTGGTAACTCCTCCGAAACAACACCTGAAAACTCGGGAACCACCTCAATGTCACCAACGTCGGGTACAACAACCACAGTATCCACAACATGAGCTAAGCAAACAACACAACTCGTCTCCATCATCCGCTTGACCATCACCAAGAAACAGCATCTCGGGAAAATCTGGTCGTCGAAACACAACCTCCTTCTCGAGGCACTCGAACACAACCAATTGCATCGTCAGTAAGTCCATACTCACAAGCACACCAAAACCATAATATCCCGCTATAACAGGTCCGCGGCTAACACATAACCTCCAACAAGGATCTCGCAACCTCCAGATGGATACAACACTCTCCAAAACCTCGGAAGTGGAGATGCAGGTACAATAGCCATGGATGTCCAACAACAGCAACCTCAGAGAAAAGTCTGTCCTCAAACAAGGTCATAGCACGAACTCCAACATGCCTAATTAGCCGCCCACGCTTATTGCGACTTTCTGAATGGCTCATCTAAAAGGCTGCATTGGTCACTCCAGAAACAGAACAGCATCATGATCTCCTCGTGAACTCTGAGCTGCCGAACCGCTAAAACAGCTAGCTGAGGGCGCTCCCTCGCAACGTGACCCTCCTAGTCACCACAATAGCAACTGAGAGTGTACCACAAACACCAGTCACCGCAACACCTGCTGCGAGAAAAGATCACCAACGATCGCCCGAACTCATGCCACAGAAGCAAGTCCGCTACTCTGTGATCTCCGCCATCGTCAAACGGATCCTCTGCCTGATCTGATGACCCTCAACATAATCGAAAAGGTCACAGGCTGATGAAGTCACTGATCCCGAAGTGTCGGAAGTCAACCTCATCACATATCTCGACTAAGTCCACTTTCCTCAAACCATCACATCGAAAACCGCATACACCTTTCCTTCTCAATAGCCTCGCCACTGAGTGCAACACACTAAGCTCCTCACGGATAACTTGAGGCATAACAATCAGACTCTCTCTCTGATGCACAGGTTCAAACTCATCTTGAACCTCATGCACTGCTTTCTCTGAAGCCACATAACTCGTATAAACAGGTATAAACATATGAACAATGCATCTCTGCCTCAGGTGGATAAACACACCACATTCGAATGCTGGGTAATCTGATAAAACCATTACCGTAAATACAACATCCTAAATGTAGGCCATGGAGTCACAACCGGAACCCACACAATATCAGCCCACCAAACACAATAATCTGAATCAGGCAAACATCACTGCCACAAATCTCAGCTCTGAGGCAACATATAGACGCTCATATACACATCCCCAGGCAAACCGTGCCACACAATTCTCTGAACTCTGAATACTCATCTGAATCCACTATTCTCTGGCCAATCACGCGTCGATTGATCCTCAACAGGATCCACAACCGAAACGACACGGAAAGCACGTCAGGAGGCATCCTAATGAATACAATATCGTTCACAACAAGTGGAATGTAATCATGGAACTTCAAATATTTGAAAGCATGCAACACCCGGAATTTGATGATTATCCGCCGGCCGGTCGGGTCACCATTCCATACATGTTGTACATTCTCAAATATCCTTAGTAAACACGACTACAGAAGTCTACAGAACCTATAACCTAAAGCTCTGATACCAAGCTGAAAGGACCCAACCCCGATTTAGCTCCCTAAATCGGAATCAAACCCCTTCGAAAACACGAACCAACAAAAACTTTTCGAAATTTGGGCAGAGTTTCGTTACTAGCGTGGAATTACCATTACCTGCACGCGGAAAATACACTTCATCATATGCCACAAAAACCAAACCGTGGGCACCAATCCCATCCAGATTTCTCAATATATCAACAGTAAAGTAAAACAATAAATATATATATATACTTTTCTGAAATCCGGTTTAAATTCGTATAACATATACCACAGAAAGCTCAGAGCGACATCTAATACATAATCATATACGCATACCACAGTAGGCAAAACAATAAACCTACTGGATGAAACAAGATTGCTCGAGCACTATGCCTCCGACCACGACGTGCGACTCCAGAGTCCGAACTGCAAACTGGGCACGGAAACCGAAAAGCCCAGGGGAAAGACATAAAACACGTTAGAGTGAGTGGACGAAAATAAATGTCTTTCACCAAATAATCTATGTTATAAAACATATGCGAGTCGAAATATAATAAATCAAACCAAATAGTATACGAGGAGACGCTGACTCCAACTCGTAAACAGAGCATGCAAGTAAAATCTCACAGTCAGAACCACGGGGTCCCTAGCCCACACGTGATCCTAGCTGCAGCAGCACAGTCGGAACCACGGGGTCCCTAGCCCACACGTGATCCTAGCTAGTAACATCCTCGGGGATCAGCCGGGATGCACTGTATCGATACAACCTCATAAACTACGACTGTACTCTGTGAAAACCAAATCATAAACAGTTCGGTGCAAATGCATGAAACAATATATCAATGTATGTGTACTCGTATACGCATATCCGTATATGTATAATCGTAAAACATATGCTCGTAAAACCATAATCAATCTGCATGCTCAAGTTCGTAAATCATATATATAAAAGACTCGCAATCATTTCCGTGAAAAGAAATTGTCCACTCACAGTCTGGCGTAACGCGTATCGCGTTAACCCGTGATCCGGCGGAATGTCCCTCGCCAAACGAACGATCACGAACACCTGAATATTCACAAAATCCATATCTCAAAATCATATCTCGACAATACAAGACAAATCACGAGAAACCACCGTTCTCGGAAACACATAACTCAAAGTCGACGAATCGTCGAAAATCCGTATATGTACACCTCAATACCTCGCTATACATTAGGATGCTCAAATCGAGAAACGAACCTCCCCATTGCGATCGGAGCGCGATTTCGAGTCAAATGACATGCAACTTGCCGAAAATCCAAAAAGTCAAACCTGTTGACCGTTGACCGCCGTCCACGGCGGCGCTGCCGCCAAACATGAAATTTCATGGCGGAGCCACCCCTATTCCACTCCAAATCGTCCACTGAGCAACTTTGTCAACTGCACCGAAGTCCAATTCTCACTCTAACATGGTCAATTTCATGAAAAACTGAATGAACACACAAATTTCAATCCCAAAATTCTCCAAGCTCAAGCAAAATTAGAGCACCAAACTTACAGGGTAGCATGTAGGTGAGGAGAGCTTCAAAGCCCACTAAGAATTGCAGCTCGAATCGGCCCCAAACATGGAACCCGAATCACAAAGTTTTCTTCCATTTTTGGCCGGAAAATTGCTCCTCTCCGGTGAGTCACGTCGTGAGAGGTGGCCGGATTCAAGCTCGGGACGTCGAGCCACAGCTTTTGGGATCAACATCGTGGTCAAAGATGACCGGACGGAGGACCAACGTCGGTGAGGTCGTGGCTCCGTCGTGACTCACTTCTCCTCCCACCGAGTTGACCCAGTCAACTCGGTCAAACCTCCAAAATGGAAAGTCTCACACTTGCCCAAAATAACAGGTTACTATTTATAGCCTTTCCCAAAATGGAAACTTCATACTTATCCTTTTCGACGAACTTTAAACACGCGTAACTTTCTCGTTGTAATTCCGATTCCGATAATTCTCGCGGCCACGAACTCGACTCGACATAATCTTCAATAATCAGCCGAAGTCAAACACATCGGCCAAATGGATAAAAAGTCAACCCTTCGAACCAACACATATTAAATCGACTACACAATTAACAAACGGAAATATTCGCAACTAAATCTTCGTAAATCAAAATCATGCTCCGGAAGTTCCCACGAGCTCAAAATTAAATTCTCAACAACTTCCGTGAAGAAGCCGAAACCAAATTCTCGTCCGGTAATTTAGTCGCTAACAAACCTGCCATTTAAATCCGTTTCCGTCGAAACTTCAAATATTCATAATTAATTCCTCGGTCGTCCAAATAACGATCCAGAACCGCCCACGAACTCGAAATCACATGTACTACGACTCTCGAGAAGAGACTCAGCTCCAATTCTCGGCCAATAATTTAGTCGTTAACAATCCCTGGCGGTTCAAACCCTGTCGTCAATCTGCGGCTACGCAGTAACTCATGTATACAGCTGATCATACTGCTGATTCTGGTCCGGGTCGTCACAGAATCTGTAGCTCCTTCAACTCCGCTGGTGCCATACGATAAGGTGCATGTGATATGGGTCAAATGACCGGTAATAGCTCAATAGTGAAATCGATTTCTCGAATTGAAGGAATACTCGGTAACTCTTCCGGAAACACATCTGGAAACTCGGATACAACCTCAATGTCACCAATGTCTGGTACAGCAGCCGTAGTATCCACAACATGAGTTAAATAAGCAACACAACCCTTCTTCGTCATCTGCTCGGCCTTCATCGCTAAAATCACACATGGCAATGAAGTATTCTTCTCACCGCGAAACAGTATCTATGGGAACCCTGGACGTCAAAACACAACCTCTTTCTTGTGACAGTCGAACATAGCCCAATGTGTCTCCAAGAAGTCCATACCCAAAATCACATCAAAGTCGACAATATCCAGCAATAACAAATCTGTGGCTAAACCATGACCTCCAACAAAGATCTCACAATCCCTATACACCTAACAAATACTCACAACCTCACCGGATGGATACAACACTCTCCACAACCCCGAAAGTGGAGATGCAGGCATAGTAGCTAAAGATGACAATCTATATGATATGAATGAATGCGTAGCACCTGGATCTAGCAAAGTAAGAACTGGATAGCCAAAAACATGCAACGTACCAATAACAACCTCCGGTGAAGCTCTGCCCTCACGCAATGATATGGCATGAACCCTGGCCTGCCCGGCTGGTCGTCCATGCTGAGGGTGACTCTGCTGTCCGCCCTGTCCAGAAGACTGTACTGGTCGAGCCCCAGAAGTGGTACCTCGATCTCCTCCTGAACTCTGAGCTGCCTGTCCACCAATACCAGCAGGCTAGAGACATTCCCTCGCAAAGTGACCCTCCTGGCCACATCGATAACAAGTGGTAGTACCTCGCTGACAAGGACCATAATGATGCCTGTTGCAAAAGTTGCATAGTGGATACTTCTTCTGTATAGCAAAAGTGCCACCGGTACGTCGAGGATAGTTGGATCTGCTAGAACCCCTACTGGACTGTGGTCTCTGTGGTCGATCCCTCATCCATCTTTGTCTCTGTCTAGCTGAACTACCCGGTGGTCTATATGGCCCACTGCCAGATGATGATGCCGATCTGGAAGTGTCTGAACTCAGCCTCTTGGAAGGTCCCTGACTCGGTCCACCCTCCTCAAATCGTCGAGACTGGAATTTCATCTGCCTTTCCTTCTCGATATCCTCGCCTCAAAGTGCTACACTCACAAACTCATCAAAGTCGTTCCGAGGCATCGTAGTCAATGTCCCCTTGATGTTCAGGTTCAAGCCCAACTCAAATCTTCGGCACTTGGCTTCTTCTGAGGCCACCATATCACGAGCAAACCGAGATAAATGAGTAAATCTGTCCCAGTATTCAAGTATTGACATACTACCCTGTCTTAAGTTGGTGAACTCCTCATACTTCCGCTGCTGTGTAGCCTGGTTGAAATATCTCCGCATAAACAAATCCTTGAACAATGTCCATGGAGTATCAACCAGAACTCTATCGGTGCTAACGCACCAGAAGTATGCATCAGACTCAAGTAAACCCACTGCTGCCACTATCATCTGCTCAGAAGTGAAACGCAGACGCTCACAAACTCATTCAACCTGAATCAACCATGCCTCACACATCTCTGGATCAGCTGAACCCGAGAAAATAGTCGCTCCAGCAGTTCGAGCTGACCACAGGGTCAAAACGCTCCTCCAAACGCAATACTCGCATAAGCAAGTCATGCGTCTGGCGATCCTCATCAGGATCCATATCCTTATTAACACGGGAACCACGTCTAGGAGGTATCCTAATGATACAAGAAAAGCATTAGTCATAAACACAAGGAACGTAATCATGAAACTTCAGACATTTGAGAACACACAACACCCGAAGCATTGATGAGTAACCGCTGGCCAGTCGGGTCATCGCTCCAGACATGTTGTACCTACTCAAATATCCTTAGTATCAAAACTACAGAAGTCTACAGAACCTGAAACCTAATGCTCTGATACCAAGCTGAAAGGACCCAACCTCGATTTAGTTTCCTAAACCGGAATCAAACCCCTTCTGAAAACAAGAACTTGCAAAAACCTTAGAAATTTCGGTAGAGTTTCACTATATCATGGAATTACCATTAACCTGCACCTGAAAACACACTTCAACTTATGCCACAAAAGCCAAACCGTGGGCACCAACCCCATCCGGATTTCTCAATATCATAACATAATGTAAAGTGATAAACCAAAAGCTGTAACTTTACAGAAATCCGGGGAAAATCATATGAAAATATAACATCAAAGTATGCAGAGCGACCTCTAGTATATATATACATAAATACACAACAGTAGGCTAAACAAGAAACCTACTGGAAAAGAAAGCTCGAATACTAAGCCTCCGACAGCGACATGCAACACCAGAATCTGAACTGCAAACTGGGCACGAAAACCGAAAAGCCCAGGGAAAGACATATAAACAGTTAGAGTGAGTGGACGAAAATAAATGTCTTTCGTCGAATAATATATATGTTATAAAAACATATGCGAGTCTAAATGAATGAATATGATATAGTACACGAGGGAGACTCTAACTCCTCACGCGTATAGAGCATGCATCATAAAACTCCGCGGGATCACTCATGGACACGTCCGTGCTAGTACAGCCCGAATCACGGGATCCCAGACCCACATGTGATTCTAGCAAGAAAGGCCTCAGGTCAGAGGTCTGCCCCCCCCCCCCCCCCCCCCCCCGGTAAAGGCCTTGGGTCAGGGGTCACAGCCTCTCCTGGTAAAGATCCTCGGGGATCAGCCGAGATGCAAGTGTATCGATACAACAATATATACTGTGACTGTACTCTGTGTAAACCAAATCATTTATAGTTCTATGTAACTGTATAAAGCATAATGTAAATGCATATACGTAATACATAATTGTATAAGCATATTCGTAGATGCGTATTCGCAAATGCATAATCGTAACACATGCTCGTATAAATCATAATCTCATATGCATGCTCATGCTCGTAAAACGTGTAATAAGGACTCCCAACTAATCAGTGAAAAGAAATGTGTCCACTCACACACAAGCACAGCGCGCAAACGCGCTAATCACGAGATCCGACGGAAGATCCCTCGCCCAACGTACGATCTCGATCCCCTGAATAATCACAAAATATAACTGATCAAAATCACAATTCATTACTCTGTACCATACCTCGGAAACCAACCATTTCCAGAAACATATAACTCGAATAACAAAATAATCTCCGAAAATCCCGAAATACTCCTCATAAACCCTCGAATTAAAATCCGGTATCCAAATCATCCCAAAAACCTCAAGGCGATGATCGGAGCGCGATTAAGAGCAAAACGGCATAAAACTTGTCAAAATCCAAAAAGTCAACTCTCTGCCGGAGCGCCGCCGTTGACCGTCGCCGCGGCGTCAACGGTGACGGATTTCGGCCAAAATCTTTTGATCACAAGTATTCTGTGACGACCCGAACCAGAATCAGATGTGTGTTTGGCACGATTCTCGAGGTTTGGTTTTAGTCGCAGTTTTGCGATATTATATGGTTTGCCGATTCGATTCGCGACTTTGTTTTTGGTCGAGAATTTGAGTTGGGTGTCTTCACGGAAAGTGTAGAGTACGTGATTTCGAGTTCGTGGGTGGTTCCGGAAGATTTTTCCAATAGCTGAGGAATATTTTATGATTATTTGAAGTTTCGGGTTCCGACGAGTTTATCCGTTTGTTTCGAGCTTATCCGAATCACATCGTATATTCATTTCGGACCGTTGATCGACCCGAGGGACGAGTATAAATATCGAAAAGTCGAGAAATAGTCGTAAAAACACAAATTTGCATTGACTTGCGTTGACTTTCCTGTTTTGGAAAGTTTGACTGGTTGACCATGGAGGAGAGTTTCCCGTTTCGGCTTTAACTTCCGGCGACCGGATTCCGGCCACCATCGGCCACGGGACAGGTATAGCTAGACTCCTCTCTTGATTTCGAGTATGTTAGAATTTGGTTTGAGTTGAAATGGTTTGGTTTTGAGGTAACCCGAGTTAGGCCGAGTTGGATGGAATCGGTGGTGATCGGAGTTATAGTTCCGGCGAGTTTTGGAAGGGGAGACTTGGGGGAAACGACTCCCCTCATCATTCTGAGTCTAATGGTATGATTAATTGGAGTTGGGGAGGAGTTTTTGTTGGAACCCGATTTGGAATTCCGATTTGGTTTCCGTTCGGTTTTGTTTGATTTTGGAAGGGATAGAGTTGGAATTGGGCTTGGTGACAGAAGGGAAAGAGATTCGCATGGATGAGATGGTCTGAACTGGAGAAGTTGGCCGTGAAATTCCTCCGTTAACGGCGCGCCGCCGCCGGCGGTCAACGGCGGTCAACGGCGGTCAACGGTGGTGGAAAAGTCAACTTTTCAGATTTCGATGTAATTAGTGTCATTTTTCTCGTAATCACGCCCTGGTTATCGTACGGAGGTTTTCGGGTTGATTTGGTTAGCCGATTTTCAGTCGAGGTTTCGAGTGGGGATTTCGGGATTTCCGTAATTCATTTTGTACTGCATTTCGTATTTCCGGAAACGGTTGGTTTCCGTGCATCAGTACAGTGTTGTGGATTATGATATTGATCAGTTTTGCTTTGTGAATGTATTCAGGAGATCGAGATTGAGATCTGGATCGTGATCGTGCATCTGGCGAGGGATCTTCCGCCGGACCACGTGTTTAGCGCGAGTTCGCGCTAGCGGATCTGTGAGTGGACAATTTCTTTTCACGGAAATGATTGCGAGTCTTTTATATGATTTATGAACTTGAGCATGCGTATTGATATTACGGATTACATGAGCATGAGTTTTATGATTATACGATATACTTATACGAATATACGTATACGAGTATACATACACTTATATGTTGTTTCATGCATTTGCATAGAACTGTTTATGATTTGGTTTACACAGAGTATAGTCTCAGTTACGTTGTTGTATCGATATACCTTGCCTCGTCGGTTGATCCCCGACGGAGGGCCGCCTGGAGGGGCGTTTCCCCAACCAGACCGGTGAGGGGCGTATTCCCCGGAACCGAGGCCATTTCTGGCTTAGAATCACGTGTAGTCAAGGACTCCGTGGTTCAGACTGTACTAGCGCGGAGGAGTCCATGAGTGACCCCGTGGGATTTTATTTGCATGCTCAGTACGCTGGAGGATATGGTTTTACCTCGTGTACTTATTGTTTTATTTATCTGGACTCGCATATGTTTTTATAACATATATAAACTGGTGAAAGACATTTATTTTCGTCCACTCACTCTAACGTGTTTATTGTCTTTCCCCTGGGCTTTTCGGTTTCCGTGCCCAGTTTGCAGTTCAGGTTTGGTGTTTCACGTCGCAGTTTAGAGGCTAGTGATCAGAGTCACCTGTGTTTTCCAGTAGGTTTCAGTTTCACCTACTGATGTATATATTGTATATGTTTTACACTAGAGGTCGCTCTGATACATTCCGATACTTGTTTATACGGATTTTCTCAGATATACATATATATAGTACAGTATGTTACTGTTTGTTGATTATATTGATGTTGAGAAATCCGGATGGGATTGGTGCCCACGGTTTGATTTTTGTGGCATAGGACGAAGTGTTAATTTCCGCGTGCAGGTTATGGTAATTCCACGCTAGTAACGAAACTCTGCCGAAATTTTGAAAAGTTTTTGTTGGTTCGTATTTTCGAAGGGGTTCGATTCCGGTTTAGGGAGCTAAATCGGGGTTGGGTCCTTTCATATTCTTCAAGCCCAAGACATTTCTCTTCTACACCAAGCTCCAATTCCAAGCCCACCGACCGGAATTGAGCCCGAAACCCACGGAATCCATGGATTCCAGTGAGTTTCCGGCGAGCTCCCAAACCTCAACCAATTACCAAAATGCTTCACCCAAAAGCATCTAGAGGTTGAGGGGAACATTTCCCCCCACAACCCCGACTCCAACTGTCGTCGGAACCCCCAACCCGAATCCGACGAAACCCTCGATTTTCCTCGAGCTCAATCTCCCTCAAAACTTCATCAATTCACACAATTCCAAATTCTAAACCATAGGAAATCAAGAGAGGATTCTAACCATACAAAAATTGTAGCCGGAGGTGGCCGAAAATGGAAAGTCGTCGGCGAGTCAAACTGTGGTTCTCCTCCCCCTCGGTCAACGCAGGTCAACGGCCCATTTTTGGTCAAACGACGGTCAAACTTCCCGAAACAGTGATTTCCGACTATTCCAGTATTTATACTCGCGGCTCGATACGATCGATGGTCCAAATCGAATCACATCCACATTTCAGATAACTCAAACTCAAACGGACAAACACGACGAAATTATGCGATTTCAAATATTCATAACATATTCCTCGGTTATCGAAACAATTATCCGAAACCGCCCACAAACTCGAAATCACGCATACTACAATTCTCATGAAGAGACTCAATTCAAATTCTCGTTCGATAATTAAGTCGTGAACCAAACCGCCAATTTAATTAATTACGATAAACTGTGATTACTCTTAAACTCGCGGATTAAGCCGGTTAACGTGCTAATTCTGATTCGAGTCGTTACAAGAATCTCCACCAACTTCTTTCAGCTCTCTCAAATGAAAACGGTATTCAATGTCAGAACATGAATATGCCAATCGAAAAAATTTGTCTCTCACTAATGTTTTGTGATTAGTAGTAGTATACTGAAACTTGCCCATCAGATTTAGTACCAAATGCTTGTAGTAGAAAAGGTGAGGATTACTAGGAAACACTTTATTAAAAGCGCTCAAAATTCCAGCTCGACGGTTGCTGATATATGTTATCTCTCTACCTTGTGGTTCGAGCAAACTCTTCAAGTGTTAGAAGAAATACAACAAGTTATCTTCTGTCTCAGAATCACATAAACAGATTGCCAAAGGAACGAAGTCTACCCACATTAAACACAAAACAAAAACACAAAAAAAGTTTAGTTAGTCTATTCATCAACAGATAATGTTCAACTGACACTTAGTTAAGAGTCAACTGTGTATCAGTTGACGGTCGACTGAGTATCAGTTGAGGCTAAAACACATTATGTTCAACAAAAATACAACACAACAGCCTTTAACTGACACTCATTTTAAGGTCAACTGAGTATCAGTTGGGTGTCAACTGAGTATCATCTGAGACTACTAAGTCTGCATATTAATTTCAACAAAAAGAAAACTCATATATGTTGAGACTCAAATATGAAAAAGAAGAATTTACTTTTGTTTGTTGTCATACCAGTTGCAGCAAGGATCTTCCCTTTGTATAAGCTCTACTCAAATGTGTCATCAACATACAACAAGGGTAAATAGTATTCGAAACCTTTAACACAACCGGCATATGCAACAAAAAGCCTCTGAAATTGATTATTTTCTGGATCCACGTCCAACACAAATGTTGAGCCAGGGTTACTCTCTAAAACGGATTTTTTATACCAATTTAATTTGTTAAAAGATTCGGTCTTCGATCCATAAATCATTTCCTTAGCTTTTTGCTTCTCTAACCAAACAACCTTGTAAGATATACTTAGACCATATGTTGTCTTCAACTTGTTGATGATATCCCTCGGCTTCATTACCATGGTGTACGTCATGTCCTCCAAGATGCAAGTCTTCACAATCTTCGAGCCCAGCAAAGGATGAGTCTCTTCCTCATAACACCTTGACAAGTATGCGAGTTTTTCATGTCATCAGCAAAAAAACATCCATTGGGGGAATTGGAATACCCTGCAACATGCCAATCACAATGCTCTGTACCAACATTTGAGCACACCGCCACAATCATGTACCAATCATTCCTCAAATAGACAAACTCAAAACCAAGTTGAATAGAATACTTGGTAAGCATTTTTCTAAACTCATCAGCACCTCCTCTGAATTTTTGCCTTTTGGAATGGATGTAAGTTTCCCACTCCTTCGACAAGTAGGTTTTGCTGGGTTCATTCCTATATGCCTCGATGAGGTAATCATTTTCATCAATTACACAAGAAGTCTCATCATCATTTGCTGAAAATCTCTTGCTTGTGCTTCCCCCATTCTTAGACACATTGACATCAACAAAATTCACCTTATACAAAGTTGCACCGGTCAACAGTATCTTCAAATCATTCTTGTTGTTTAGAAAGCAACCACTGCATCCAGGAAGTGAGTAATCAAGTTTGATTATATCACTTTCACAGAACTCAAACCTCTGACAAATGTACTTGAAAAGAATGGCATAACTCATGTGCTCATTACAAGATAAAATGAGTCATTTCCCTGAACACAAGAACTTAACAACAACACTGCTGCACAAAATAAATAACAAAAAAAGTTATTATTGAAACACAGAATCATTCAAAATGGTCTAAACAAAGAAACATTCAACTAAGTATCAGTTGAGGGTCAACTGATACTCAATTCATCACAGAACCTAAACACATCAACTTCAATTGAGACTCAGTTAGGGGTCAACTGATACTCAATTGAGAGTCACTTATGTTTAGTTTCTTCCCATAATATAAACAGGGCAACCGTCAACTGAGTACCAGTTTAGAGTAAACTGACTATTAGTTGATACCAAAATTTATAAAATTCTAGAAATACACAACAAATCGCATACATCTCCACGCACAGAAACAACGTAACATAACGAAAACAAGGAATTAAGCAATATATCATCATCACAAAATCAAAATTCACAGATAAAAACGCAAACCACATCAAAAATCCGAAATAAAGAGAGAGAAGAGAGATCGAACCTATCTCCATTGTTTGAATCAAGAAGAAAATCATTGATTGTTATTCCCATTGTAGATCCAGAAAGAAAATCTTTGTTTGAATCTGTGTCTCTCACGAAATCAAAGCTTCAGTGGAGCGTTTGAATCTCCACTCAAAGCTAGAGCCTCTCTCTCTCTCTCTCTCTCAGAAACTCGGCTTCAACACTCAAAAATCAAACTCGGCTTCAACACTCAAAAATCAAAACGAACAGATTTAAAAATAGGGAAAGTTTGGACCACATATATAGAAGGGAAAAAAGCGAAAGAAAATATGGCAGATTAGGTGATATTTGGTGGATGGAAAAGAATCTCTTAGAGTCCTCTTCAAGTTAGTTGGCTAATGATAATATTGCAATCTTATTTAGGCTAGTGGGAAAGAATTCTCTAAAATTAGAACTGATGGGAATAACCTCAATATTTTTTGACTACCACGTCATCTTTCACAAATGAAATTTTATTTTAAGAAACTAACACAAAATATATAAGCAACTCTGTAATTTAATGATTAACGTTATAAATACTTATAAACACCGATCACTTACTCAAAGTCAAAGTCATATGTCAATATACATTAACTCAACGAAGCTTTTGTTTTCTCTCTCCAAGAGAGCAAAAGCCCTCGACCGCGACGACGTTCGTTTTCTTCGTCATCCATATCATCCGGCGGCGGCCCACGCCCGGGCTGGTTGCTTTGGCCACGTCTTAGTCATTTGGAGTTCTGTTGACAAATAGAAAGTTGAAGCCCAGGTCATCCTTATATTTTGGTCAAGTCTGTTGGTTTTTGCAGGTGTTGGTCTCAACAATTTTGGTGGCGGCATGGATTCTCTGGTGGCAAACAGTGATCGGTGGAGGGTTGGTTAGGGTTTGATAATTTTAGTATAATATAAATGCCACAACGATTAAGTAGAAATTTTTATAGAATTTTTTCGAGAATTAACCTTTTTTATATAAACTAGCCTTCCGGCACGCGCAGACGCGCGTGCGGAAGTTCGTCGCGCTTGCGCGTGCGAATTGTCGTATTTTTTTATTTTAAAGTATGAAAGTATATAACGCACGTATAGAACTACATCATGTTAGCGCTCGCGAAATTGCGTCACGCTCGTGTGTGGTAATTGTCATTTCACTTATTAAAAGGGTGGACTTTTTATGCAAGAAGGCTAATACTATTTTACGCAATAAATAATTCAAACATTGCTAATTCTTTGTTATCAAAATCTGTATTTAAATAACTACTTGTATATAAAATGAAACCAAATACATACAAAGAGAATCCATTAAAAGGATTAAACAAAGTCGAGAAATCCAATGTCATCGGGATATCTCACATAAACACTATGGTAGCACCTTGATCTATTTTAGATGTTTCCATTAGAAGAAGATCGAAGCGATTGGAGTGCAATATCTATAGACAAATAGAGAACAAAAGAAAATTATTTAGACAATGAAATAGATAAAGATTACCACAAAATATGTAACTATTTATACATATGTATGGATGAAGTACCTAAGAAGATGCATCATTACTTGTGTCTGAATGAAGAAGCACCTCTTTAAATACTACATTTCTGGTATATACTCCATCTTGGCCAGTTAATGAGCCATTTTTTACCAGTATCTTTGTAGTTGATCTCGAAACTCCTCTAGACAATGCGACATACAATTGACCATGGCTGAAAACATGATCTGGAAGGTAAACACCTACGTGGGGAATAGTTTGACCTTGAGCCTTGTTTATGGTGAGAGAGAAGCTCAGTTTCACTGGAAATTGCTTTCTTGTGAATACAAATGGTAGGCGAACATTTTCTGCAGGTTTCAACGGAATTCGAGGTAGAAATACTCTATTTCCGGCAAACTGTCCACTAATAATTTCAGCATCTATTAAGTTATGGTACGAACCGCGACATAATAATCTCATACCATTACATAGACCCAAGTTTGGGTCAATGTTTCTCAGAAGCATGATAGGAGCACCTATTTTCAAAGTTAACTTGTGTGGCGGGAGACCTCCAACAGTTATTGTGTTTAAGAATTCTGGTTGGTACAAATTTTTGGTATCATCTTCCACATATTCAAAGGAAAACAAAGTGATTGGCTCTCCTGGAAACATATTGACTATCTTTTCATTCAACATGTCGACATCGTCATTTATAGGAGTAATAAGTGCTCGCTCCACCATGTATCTTGCATCATTTACATGATCTCCCAGGTTGGGAAAGACTTCGTCAATGATTTCGGTAATTGATTGCTCTCCTTGCCACGGTACTACCATGGATCTTGGTAACTTTATCATTTCGTTTTGCACGACATGTTCATTTCCTTCTCCAACCCGAAGTAAAAACTCCAAAAATTGTGGATCATTTATGGATCTCATATTTTGTCGCAACCTTAAAATCTTGGTTTGTGGCCAGAATGATGATTTTACAATAGATGCTTCAATGAGTTCGGACCTTGTACCTTTTGGAATAACAGGAAGCACTTGACGGAAATCTCCTCCGAAAATCATGATCTTTCCCCCGAACGGTAACCCAACATCTGTTATGTCTCGCAGAAGTCGATCAACTGCTTCAAAGGCATGTCTATGAGTCATAGGCGCCTCATCCCAAATGATTGCAGTCGCATTTCTCATCAATTCGGCGGGATCAGATTGTTTACTGAGTAAACATGAGGATGAAGCATCTACGCTAATTGGTATCTTGAATCTTGAGTGAGCTGTTCTTCCACCGGGCAATACAGTTGAAGCTATTCCAGATGATGTCGTTGCTAAAACAATGCGATTCATTCTTCGTAAGTTAGCTAGCAACGCATGGTATAAGTATGTTTTCCCAGTTCCACCAGGACCATCAACAAAAAATAGAGCACTATCTTGTCTCTCCACAACATTCATTATGGTGTTAAATGCAACTCTTTGGTCATCATTAAGTTGGTCTATTGCATCCATGTCTTCTTGACAAACTTGTATAGAAAGCTCATCTTGAATACATCTCAGCATGTCTGAATTTTCATCCACTTGACTTGATCTTTTTGGAAGATCAAAATCTCTAATATCCTTATTAAATTGTTCCAACATTCTGTTTAAATCTCGTAGAAGCTTATTTTTACAAACAGAATCACTGGATGGAGGATAATCTTCAACCATGAAATGGTAAAATTCATCCCACAATCCTCGAATACCAGTTGGTTCACAGTAAACTAAGATTGTAGCGAACAATCTTCTTAAAGCAGATGGCATCCTGATTGTGGAGGCCTCTAACAAACAGTCTCGAACACTGTTATCATTCTCTAACAAACCTGCTTTCTCAGCTGCTTGCTTAAAAATTGGTTGCAAAATACCTTGCACAGTGAGCAAATGACGAAATGATCTTGGTCCTCTTACATGATTAAGAAGAACACGTAGATAAAACTTTTCAGCATCAAAGGGTGAAACACTGTAAATTCGGCCAATAACCTTCACATTGCTTCTTCGTTTTGCCCAGCATTTTCTGCGGCCATCCCACCTATATTTTTCCGGAATTTCTCGATACAAATATTCTCTTGCTTCATTATCCCTTTGATTTAGAGTGAAGAATTCAGTAAGCATTGTCTTTTGTGCATCAACATCAGCCAAAATGTCTTCTATATTTTCATATGCATTAAATGTTACTTGTTGCATATTGGGAATATGTATTTGCAAACGTTCTACTGTTGGATACTGATGGTTCAATCCAAATTTAAATATCCTCCATAAGGCCTCAGGTGCACAGACCCACCTAGCATCAACAAATTGTCTGATTTCATCATGATTCGGATCTTCCTGAAGCTCTAGTGCCACTTTATCTGGACCTTTGTAGATATATTTATATAAGTATTTGACACTTTTTATGCTCCCGCAAATTTCAACATTAATGTGACAATTGTACCGTAATAACAACCACGGGTTGTAATGAACTACCCAACTGTTATCCACCATAACATCTCTTCACCTTTGCAAGGGTACTGATAATCTGTTTGCTCGTCTTCGATATATTGGATATGCTTCATTCCCTTGGACGGTGAAATTTGCAAAAGGTTTCGGGTATCCTTTTGTACAACGTCCATTTTTCATACAGGAAAGGTTTCGATTAAATCTTCCACACGGACCATGAATCATATGTGTACAGACTGCATCGTAAAGTTGAGGCTCTGCATCTATATCTGGTAGTTCTGCTCTAACTATGTGGTCATATTCATCTGCAGTGTAAAGCTTATCACTTTCTTCTAGCATGACCAACATATGAACATGTGGAAGACCACGTTTCTGAAATTCAACGACAAAAGCATGACCAACAACTCTTCCCAAGACTCCCTTTTTGATGATATCTTCTTTCAAATGCTCAAGCTTAGCATGAAACACCATTGTGACTATATCAGGACGATCTTGAGCAGTTTGTCCAGGGAGGAGTTCTTTTTTTACTTCTTCCCAATTAGGATTACATGTCATGGTAATAAAAAGATCTGGTCTACCATATTTTTGAACCAAAGCCATAGCATCTTGATACCGTTGATACATATCACGCGGGGTTCCAATAAATGATGAGGGAAGAATGGTTCTAATTCCAACGTTTCCTGATAATGAATTATTTTTGAATTGACATAAATATTCAAATACAACATGCTTACACATAAATAAGACTTTAGAAATAAGAGAAAAGATTATAAGTACCTGCATTGTTTTCCCCTGCATGTAAAGAGTCTTGTAGTCCTTGACGAAATTCTTTTCTGAATTTTTCTTGCTCAAGCCTGATATATCTTAGTCTTTGTGACTCAATCTTTACATAGTTATCTACAACGTATTGTTGGAAGAGGCGTCCACCTCGATGTAGAGGATTTGCATGACCTTCACGTATCTACAAAAATTAGTTAATTAATGTCTAATTTTATAAAAGTATAATTTATGTGTTAAAAAATATGAAAAAGAAACACCAACCTGTAACATATATGAGTAATAGTCACAACATGACATATCCTCATTATTATTGTCTTTAGTATTGATGTCCCATCCATATGTTCCATAAGGCAATAATAACGGATATTGCATGGGGTCATAGAATCCGACTGAATCCTGGATGTTTTGAAGTCGCCCAGCAATTGTTTGAATAACGAAATCTCTTCCACTTGGATTCACATTGTCTCCCCCTACTATAATAGCAACAACTTGTGATGCTGATGGTAAAATATATTGTCGACGGTCAGAAGGCTGCTCTCTTATGATTAGCCTGCAATTGAGCAAATCTTGTCGTTGTCCGAGACTTCTAAATGTATGAACAAATGGATTGTATTGATCCAAAATATGTTGTATCCGGTTCACAATTCCCCTATCCAAAACAGTACTCTCAGACAATCTATTTTCAATTTCATGCTCGGTGTCGTATATATAAGCTTGTAAATAACGTGGTCGTCTCCCATCATTAGGTAGAAGTCCTCCAATTTTATGATATATAGAACCTTGAGCACGAAATGTGTATTGGGCTCGGACATTTATTCTTTCATCAACGTGTACACCCATTGAAGTGAACGCAAACACATTATTGTAGGCTCAAATATTCTGTCTGAACTTTTTTCCCTCGTCTGTTTGGTCCGAAAATAGTTCAGCCATTTGTGGGAGAGAAGGAAGTAGGGGCAAATCAATATTCCCTTTTGAACAACACAAACTAAATGTCTCTCTATGAAACAATTGTGCCTTGCAATATGGACATTCATTTAATGGGGGTAACTGACAGAACTGAATGACATCGTCCTCATGAAAATTTCTCGCACTATTATAACATATTCTCACTCTCCTTACCCGGCGTATAGTAGGAGCATCACATTGCATGTCCCCAACAATCATGTTCTCATTATCATCTTCTTCATCTTGATCATCATTGTCTTCCATATTATTAGTGGCCAAATTTGGGGCTTCTGTAAAGAAAAATTAAAATTATGTACATTCAATTCACGTACAAAAACTCGCATGAATATAAAATTTATATTCATGAAAAGGTATTGCTAATATTATGATCAAAAATTTGAATACCTCAAGCTAGAAGTATGGAAAAAGATAGAGTAATATATGGGTTATTTTTAAAAGAAAAAATAACCTGTGAATTGTTCTTCCATATTATTGGGGTTTATTTGAAGGCCACGACCATGCACTCTTTCTCCATCATTCAATCTTATCATTGGTGTATGCGCTCGATGCCTTATGTGATTTAAACACATTCTTGTAAGCTCTTCACCGTTATTCACAGCTCCCTCAGTTTGTTCATTTTGGAGGGTGTGGTCATGTACTATGTTCTCATCATTTATTTGTATTCCTATTGTTCGCGCTCGCTGTCTAATGTGAGTTAGACGCACTCTTGGAATCTCTTCATCATGGTTGGCGTGATTATCATTTTGTCCTATTTATTGAAGCATAAATACATCAACACTATATATATACATACTTTGTATGTATACACTTTAGCATGTATCAAGATATGTATATACCTGTAGGTTGGTCGTTCATATTATCTCGATGTGTGTTGGGTTGGTCATGACTACTTTCTAGCATTGGTCGTTTTCCTCTCGCATGGTCTCGTCGTCGTGCCAAATAAGCTTCATGTTGCTCATGACTCATTGAGTGTCGCCATTGTGTACTGCGTGAAGCACGTGATGTGTTTATTTGATCCATACGGTTTTTGATCTGTTAAGGTAAAAGCATACAAATTTTAAATACTCTGTTTGCTCGCAACATAGTGACTTGTCCATGAGATTCTCCAAAAAATGAAAATTGGAGCTACATAGATGTAAACAAATTTTACGTAAATAGAAGAAGGGAAATCAATATTGAATACTTGCTTACCAAATAGCCGATAATTAAGTGATGATACCTTCACCTTGACTGAGATCTTCTTCCTCTTTCTTTCGAATATCAAATAGTCGAAAGACTGGTAAAAAATTCAGAAAAAAATGTAAAAGGAGATGTCAGTGACGTATGTGCGTGCGGAAGAGTATTGCACTCGCCCGTGCAAATTATGTATTTACTTAAACAAAGAAGATGTATGCAAGAATATCGGATTCAGAAAAAGAGCCCAGTATTAGTAATACCAATGGCTAGATTATTGTCAAGTTCTACCATTTACTATAGCTTTAGTCTTCAAGATGTCGAAGCTTTTTTCTATTATGATACTAAGTTGAAATTCAACAATTATGTCCAGCATTTGAAAAACACACATTAACATCAGAAAATTCTAAGTACAAAATTTAAGTACAAATGGATGATCCATATACATTTTCAATAACTAATCTCCCTCATTACCATCTTCGTCTTAGTGCCGACCTCCTCATAGTTACTTTAGAACAACAAAATCCTCACAGGCTTAAGATTTCTTGCCCTCTTTTATCAAATTCCTTCAATGAAATCTGACATATCGGTGGACAAAACCTTCTTGTCATAATAGAAGTCAATCTTGTGATCAACGCAAGTGAAAACTTGTGCAACACATGTGGAATTTGAGATCATGCAGCATGTTAAGTGAAAAATTAAACAATAATAGAGAGGAATTTTAAGTCTTCATCGGACATGCCCTGTTTTCACTTGGCTTTCATCCTTTAGCTCCTAAATATTGTCACTTAATATGGGATGGTTTAATTGCTACTCCAGATCTCATATTTTTGTACATCCTTCATTCATCTATTCTTTTCTACTTAATTACAGCCATATTCACACTATTCTCTTATACTTGAAAAGAATGGCCATAGATAATTTTACACTTGCTGTAATTGAACTATAACCATGCCATTGCACAAATTAAATGTTTTACATTGTTATCATCATCATTTGTCAATAAATAACAGGTCATCCCCTTTCAATTGATATATTTGCACAAAGTTTGTATAACCGAAAAAAAAATATGTTTCTAATTCTGAAAAGTTCAAAAAAATAGTACTTTGGTTATATGGAATCTCGAGTCAGTAGTAGGACTTTCGGCGAGGTCGAAACATCCCTCGAGGAATAGTTATATTCATATTGAATTCAAATTCAGAATGGATAGTTACTACTAAAGCATGAAAAGAAGAATTAGAAACCGTATGTGAATTGGAACAAAGGAAATACCTCAAGAAGGAAATATTAACACTGAGGATAGAGAAAAAATTATGGCGCAGTCCATACCTTCTTTCTCTCATAGATCGCCCAAAAAGTCAAAGAGGTTTATCTTCTTCCTTCTACTCTACTCTACAAACCCAAAAACAACCCAAATAAAGGTATGATCATCACAAATTGAATGAAGATCATGCAATTGCAAAACCGCATATGAACATGACAGATACTCGAGGTTCACGCAATTACCGCCAACTTGTAATTCTGACATGAAGATGGAGTACTTACTGACAGAGAAATCACTATTGGGGACTCTGAATCAACCACCATCGCATTGTACTCCCAGGATTCCTAGGGAGAGAGAGAGAGAGAGACAGTAATGGAAAAAATACCTCAGTAATGGAAACCTGAAAGAACAGTAATGGAAATTCCTTCAAACTGCAGTGCATCTATCTAACTATTGAATCCATCAAACACTGGTTTCAATTGTTACCTAAAGAGTATCTTGAGGACGAAAAAAAGCAGATAACAACGGAGAGGAACTTCTCAGAGCCGATGAGTCGGCAACAATGGAGCGAGTATTAGAGTAAAACGTGAGAGCCAGTGAGTTTTTTGGGGTAAGGATCGGAAAGAAAGCTATCAGAATTGGAATTCTTATTGAATAGATCTATGCTCCTTGAAACTGCGGACGATTTAGTGGTGGGGAGAACCGCTCTTGAATTGGTTTTTACATCCTTACCCATGTTTAATTTTAATTCAAACTCGTTGGAGTAGAGGACAAAAAATGGTATTTAGAATGTTTGACATTCAACTGCCCTGATAACCGTAGAAGCCCGATCTCTCTTAATTAATAGAGATAATCAAATTAAATAAAATTTATTATAACACATTTTGTTTTTTTATTTTCTGGATGGATATAAGCGTAGAATTGGTTTTCATTTTTTTTTATCCAAAATTTTTGGGCCATTTATTTTGGATGGCGAGGATGTCGGTATCGATATTGACGTTCCAGGTGGTCGTCGTCCTCGGTGTCGATAGACAACGTTGGTGACGAGAGGCGCCGAGGATTAGAGGGAGCGAGGCATCGGAGTCGGGAGCCCGGTGAAGCAGATCTGAATTCGAGAGCCGACGACTCGGCACGACTCATCACGGCTTGCCGATCCCAAAATCTGGCCGATCCCAAAATTTTAATCGAGGCCGTCGTTGTGCTCGAGAGGCACGGTGCCGAGGACAAGCAACTTGGAATTTTCAAAATAGGGATCTCTCTGGGTGATGGATAATGCTGGATTAATATTTGGGTTTAGGGTCCAAAAAGTGAGAGGAGAGAGAGAGAGAGCCGAGGAGGAAGAGAGGGATAATGCTGGATTAATATTATGTATGCCGAACTCGTTGTAAGCTGAGTCAAAAATTCAACAAAAGCCATTAGTGGTCGACAACGTAATACGTGTCGATATCTATTCGCCCGACACTGGACGTACGAAGAATCAGCGTGAATTCCAGACTCACCAAAATGACATGCATGTTAGAGGCAGAAGCAGAGAAAGTGGGGGTCTGTGTATTTTTGTCCCTACTTTTGATGTCGCCGCTTTTTACTCCACTCAACAACTAATCAACGACACTGCATGCCTGTGTCTTTGGAATTTGGGGCAACAAAACACTACAAAAAAAATGGGCATTAGCGATGAACGGCTTTGCCACCATGCCAACTTAAGAATGGTGGGAGTTTGGGTCATTGCCACGACCACAAATTGAAAATCGTGGCTATTGAAATATTTAATAGCAGATAATTATATATTACATTTTGATCATTGTGTTCGGTGACGGAGCTAGAATTTTAACTCAAGGAAGGTCAAAACTAAAAGAAACGAAAAAAGGGAAACTCGAAAATCCTCAATACCAAAATATACAAAGCTGGAATTCGAACCCAGGTTCAAATTGTAATAGTCTTATATGTAGACCACTGTGCAGATCACTATACCAACGTACAAATCTATACATATGTGGGAAAACTATATCTATTAATTAAATATGGGGGGGGGGGGGGCGCGCTCCCCGAGTAGCTCTGCCCCTGATTGTGATGAATCTCGTGTGAAAAATCTTGGGATCTTCTTTGAAAGTCCGTACGGGTTATGTATCACCGACTCATGACTTCGCTTAAATCCAAAATCTTGACCACGCTTTGGGCTAAGATAATGAAATGGTGGGAGGTAGAAATGGGTTGGCTCAAACATTTTCTGGCGGTACGTAGCCGACTACTCTCCCTTCACGAAGATATTGGCTTCATGCATCCGAACAAAGCCAGCGCGTTGCTGCCACGCTCGTCTCGTCAAGACTCAGTTTAACTTCATTCACAACAGCTCATCGACCTGTATGAAAAATTAGGTTCATTTGATGATGCACTGTGCATGAGCCCATTAGGATGAGATCGATTTGTTAGAGTTAACTGTAATCGGAACAGATCCATAATTTTGAAATTAAGAGGATATATGAGGGAACGCACAATTTTTTATTTTGACATAACATTTAATCACGATGACGAACTTGTTTAGGCAATAGTCTAATTTTATACTCTGCGAGTTTGGGCGGTCCTAAATAGTTCCTATATATGCCCTATTAAGCTAGAAATAATGTAGTAATGCATTGAGTTTCTATTTTTACTCTTCCTTGAACAATTTACAATGAATGCAAATTCGATTGGAATTGATTTATGATTTATTTATGCTTAATTGAGAAAGGTAGTTAGTTTTGTCACCGTTGATAATTATTAAGGGCTTTTTAGTTGAATTTTTATCAGATTGTCGAAGTTGCTTGACTTCGGGTGGAAATCGTAGAAATTGTCAAGACGAGTTCGTAGACGCGAAGAATGTCGAAAACAGAGTTACGACAAGAAAGTTATAATTAGCAGAAATTTATCGGAAATGTAATAGTCGTAAATGAAAAAGTATAAATAGGAATTTCTATTTTGGGAAATTATATTGAGAAAAGTAGTAGAATTTATCAAGACGAGTTCGTAGCCATGTCAAGTGTTTAAATCAGAGTTACGACGAAGAAATTACGGTCAGCGAAAGTTTGTAACGATTTACTGAGTTTGTTAGTCGCGATTATAAATAAGACTTTGCCAAATTGGAAAGTCAGAAAATTTACCATTTCGGGCAACCGGGTTTGACCCGTGTTGAACGAGTTCCAGTGGCCAAAAATTGCCACCGGAGACGGTACGGTGGATTCCGGCCACCTCCGGCCATGAAATTGGGTGGAAATGGAAGGTCTCAACATGGTCTTTCGATTGATGGCATCAATTATGACGATTGAAGACTGACTTGGAAAAATTTAAGGGATGAAATCCTTGGTTTTTCGGCGACACCTCCAATGACGATTGAGGTATATTTCGAATCCTTGTATTTTGTGGAATGTATTGGGTGTTGAGTTTTTAGGTTTGCAGGTGTGATTGAAGTGAAATGACATGATTTCCGAACCAAAATCACCGCTGAATCGTCTTCGATGGTGGTGGCAGTTAACGGAGACAATAGGTGATGAAGGGTTAAGGATTTTGTAGCCCGCCCTCGTGGGAGTTAAACTCGACCGGCCTTGAACTCTGGCATGGCTCAACATCGCCGAAATCGGGATACAAAGTTTTGCGACGATTTTTAGAGCCAAACGGTTTAGGGCCCGATTCCGACCAAACGGGTCGGAATTAGGCATAGTTGTTTTGGAAGAAATGGTTGGGATTGACTAGAGGAAGGTTTTGGTGTACGGGTCACCGGGAAAAGTCACCGCCGCCGCCGTCAGCGGTGGTTCACGACAGTGCTCCGGCGAAGATGAATTTCAACAAAAATTTTATGTCGTTTTACTCATAATCGCGTACTGATCACAATGATGAGGTTATTAAATTCATTGGATGTAGTTTGGTGTAAACTTGGAATTAATCAAACATTAATTAAACGTTTTTACAATTTTATTGTTCAGTCAAGTAATACATCGATTCGACCTTAATTCGCACAACGTTTGAGGAACGTATTGTGACTTCCAAAGAGAATTAAGGACAAAAATTAGATTTTGAATTAAGTTGGTAAGAAGTTTGAAAAACACGTTATTCAAGAATGCAATGTTCTAGACAATATTGCTCGTTAGGTGAACAAGTTTAGTTATTCAATATTATTCTCGATGATTAGTTGTTAAATATGAATCATTATTTTAGGACGATGTATTAGCAGCCAGTGACATATGTATAGAAATGCCGATTGATAGGCTTTAGCCATGTGAAAATCATGACACAGTACTGTGAGTGGACATTTTTATTTTCACAGTTAATTATCGAGTTTATTTATTATTTATATTCAGCTCAACTTCAGCTTCAGTTTTGGAGGCTAGATATATACATACATTCAGTATTTGCATCGATACATTGGTTACTCGGCTGATCCCCGAGTGGCTCCAGGGAAGGATCTGCACTTCCCCCTGGCATTCACGTTGTCTTTGTGTCAGGAGTCACCAGACGACTTTAGGTGGCTAGAGGTTCTAAGATTCTCTACACCTCCTCTACTAGTACATGATACTCGAGAAGGGTCAGGTGTCCCCCTAAACGCATCTTTTATACTATTTTTACAGTATTCTTGACTCACTATGAGTTTTAGTAATTTTATTCAAGGAAAGGCATATTGTAGATTTTATGTTACATATCTTGGATTTGTTTTTGTCCACTCACTCTAACAATTGTATTATTTTATGTGCCTTTCCCTGGACTTTTCGGTTTAAATTGCCCAGTTTGCAGAGTTCATTTGAAGTCCAGTGCACACGCAGATCGAGGTATAATGGTATATATCGTAAGATCTGAGGTAGATCCTATGAGTTAGTATTCTCATCAGTGTAGTTAGTTTAGAATTTCTAGCTGCTCTGATGTCGCAAACAATTTATAATTGCTATTTATAGCTTTCAGTTGATATAAAAGAAAATAGTTCCTTCATTTATGGCTTTTGAGTTTTGGATCTCTAGGTCGATTCTTGTGTAATTTGAGTGGACACTTAGATTAGTAGAGTCGTTATGGTTTAACTCTGGTTTAGGTAACTAAATCGGGGTCGAGTCCTTTTAGATCTATTGATCATTGATACTCAATTTCATCATATGGTTATCATTAAGGGACGCCTTAATGATTAAAAGCAATTACTCATAATATATAGATTTTTACAAAGTTAAAATTACACTAGTGTACATGAGAGCATGGAATTTTGAGACCTATCGAACATATCTACGTTGAAACTCCCAAATGTAGTAGCAATTGGCCTACATGGAAAGATGCGATCCAGATTGAATTATATTCACTAACAAAGAGAAAGATCGTTGAGCTGGTGATGCTGACACACCCAAGTGTAAACCCTATTAAAATGGGTCTTTTTAAAAAAGAGTGATGAGAATAAAGAGATTATACTCGCCTTATGGCGCAAGGCTTCTCACAATGCTCTGGAATCGACTACGCTGAGACAAATTTTCTTGTAATGGATATCATTGCACTCTACTACCTTGTCAATTTGGTAGTTTCTGAAAAACTTGACATGCAGCTTATAATCATGGTTATGACATATCTCTATAGGGATCTAGAATAAGAGATAGATATGAATGTCTCAGATGGACTTCATGTACCCAAATCAAGTGGCTCTATACCTCAGAGAATATTTGCAATGAGATTGAAATGCTCACAAAATGACCAATTGATTGGGAAAGGATATGCACATGCGTGTTCATTTATATGACAAGTTCAGGATTTAAAAATGTTTGAAATCCGAATTTGAGATAGATCTTGGGAAGACACGGTGTTGTCTCAAATTGGAACTCGAGCACTGTAATGATGAAATTTTCTGTCAATCGGCTTATACTCTAAGACATGTTGCACTTTATGATGATAAAGTGAAGTCTATGAGTACTCCTATGATCTGCTATAGTCTTGACCTTTAGAGGGATCCATTTTTGCCCAAGGGATGATGATGAAGACGTGTTAGAGGCTAAATTGCATAATCTAAGTGCAAGAGTGTACTTAGCATAATACACAAGACTTAACTCCTCATTATTATTAAACTTTTGATAGATAGATGTAGCAATGCGCCCATGCAATGCCATTGGAATGGTTTAAAGATAATCTTTTAGTATCAAAGAGTATGAAAGATATTGTCTTGATCTATCCCTACAAAGAGGCCACAGAGAGGGTGGCGATGAAAGTAAGGACACCACAAAGAGTTTAGTGCCGATTTTCCATTCACCCCCTACACCAACAATCGTTATGATGTGTTGGCAAATTTTGCTGAAGTACAAGAGGCCACAGATAGTGTGGCGATGGAATTAAGGACACCACAAAGAGTTTAGTGCCGATTATCCATTCACCCCTCTACACCAACAATCATTGTGATATGTAGGCAAGTTTTGCTGAAGTTGGATATCTCTTTGATCTTCACAAAGGTTGTTCCCAACACTACTATAGAAAAGGCTTCACATGACGGTCCAAGAGAGTTGTCTGAAGACCAACTTGATCGTCGTCTATCGAGCAATCGTCTGATTCTGAAAGGACCTAACCCTGATTTAGTTTCCTAAACCGGAATCAAACCCCTTCTGACTTTCGGCAGAGTTTCACTATAGCGCGAAGTTACCATTTACCTGCACCCGAAAATACACTTCATCCTATGCCACAAAAGTCAAACCGTGAGCACCAATCCCATCCGGATTTCTCAAAATCATATCATAATGTAAAGTAATAAGCAAAAATTGTAACTTTATAGAAATCCGGGAAAATCATATGAAAACATAAACATCAGAATATTCAGAGCGACCTCTGGTATATAATTACATAAATACACAGCAGTAGACGAAACAAGAAACCTACTGATAAAGAAAAGTAGCTCGAACACTAAGCCTCCTACTGCGACGTGCGACACCAAAATTCGAACTGCAAACTATGCACGAAAACCGAAAAACCCAGGGGAAAGGCAAATAAAATCGTTAGAGTGAGTGGATGAAAATAAACATATGCCTTTCATCATTTACATAATCATAAAAATAATGCGAGTTCTTAAAATAAATGGAGGTGTCGGACGAATCTCTTAAGCCCGACGGTGATAGACTAGGCGAATCTCTAAGGCCTAGTGGGCACATCAGGCGAATCTCTCAAGCCTGGAACTGGACTACTGGTGATCAGTCGAGTAGTCAATGCATCGATGCTAAGTAAATGCCATCACCAATAAAACATAAAACAATACCTCCAAAAAAATTAAATAATCTCAATACTGTACTGGAAATAAATACTGAAACCAAGAACTCGCTACGACAATGTAAATAAATGTCCACTCACAGATAAGCACAGCGCGTAGACGCGCTAATCCCAAGATCCAGCAGAAGATCCCTCACCCAACGTACGATCTCGATCCCCTGAATAATCACAAAATATCACTGATCAAAATCACAATTCAATACTCTGACCCACACCTCGGAAACCAACTATTTCCAGAAATATACAACTCGAATAACAAAAGAATCATTGAAAATTCCAAAATACTCCACATAAACCCTCGACTTAAAATCCGCTACTCAAATCAACTCGAAAACCTCAAGGCTATGATCGAGGTGCGATTACGAGCAAAATGACATAAAACTTGACAAAAATCTAAAAAGTTAACCCTTCGCCGGAGCGCCACCGTTGACCGCCGGCGGCGGCGGCGGCGCGGCGTCAACAGTGGCGGATTCCGACCAAACTTTCTAGAAATGGTCTACACCTCAAGCCCAACACATTCCTCTTCTACACTAAGCTCCAATTCCAAGCCCACCTGCCGGAATCGAGCTCGAAACCCACGGAATCCATGGATTCCGGCGAGGTTTCCGGCGAGCTTCAAACGGCAACCAAACCCAAAATTGTTTCACCCAAAAGCATCACAAGGATGAGGGGAACCTTTCCCCCCACCACCCCGGCCCCAAAAGTCACCGGAGCGCCGCCCTTGACGACGGCGAAATCCACGGGATTCACCGAGCTCGTTCTAACTCAATACCTCATCAAATCACACCAAACCAAGTTCTAAACCATAGGAAATCAAGAGAGGATTCTAACCATACCAAAATTGTAGTCGGAGGTGGCCGGAAATGGAAAGTCCACGGTGAGTCAACGGCAGTGCGGTTCTCCCTCGGTCAACGCGAGTCAACTGGTCAACCTTCGGTCAAACGACGGTCAAACTTCCAAAACAGTGGTTTTCGACAATTTTACAACTATTCTGATATTTATTCTCGCGGCTCGATATGATCGACGGTCCAAATCGAATAACATCCACGTTTCGGATAACTCAAACTTAATCGGATAAACACGACTAAATCACGCGACTTCAAATATTCATAACATATTCCTCGGTTATCGAAACAATTATCCAAAACCGCCTACGAGCTCAAAATCACGCATACTACAATTCTCGTGAAGAGACTCATCTCAAATTCTCACCTGATAATTAAGTCATGAATAAAGCCGCTAAAACTGCTCAATTACGACAAACAGTGATTACTCGTAAAACTCGCGGATTAAGCCGATTAACTACCATTTTCGGTTCGGGTTGTCACAGATTCAAACGACGGGTAAATCACCAAAGCAACCGTTGTATATTGATCATAAGGATGACGAGTATAATAGCACACGACTGGTGGCATCCACACATGCGCACCAAAGCTTTGCATGGCCTACATTAAGACAACAAACAACCATCTTATGATGGTATATCAGACGATGGGTAACCGTCTTCTGATGATATATCAGACAATGGGTAACCATCCTCTGATGATATATCATACGACAGTTACATATTATATGAACCGTCTTTTGATTTGTATTTGGTAGACACAATTTTTATGCTTTCAGGCATCCTGTGATATGACAATGAACACATGTAGGACAAAATAAGTTGTAGTATATGCTTTCATATGGTAGATAACAATATCAATTCAAATTACATTGAGTTTATGTTAATTTACACAACTTCCAACCATTACAACTTCCAAAGTAGCATTTCTATTACATGGTAGAGTTACAGTCTAAATAGCACGGAAATTGAACCATAAAGTTAGGAAATGCCTTTCAACAGAAACTTGATCCAACAATTATCAAATTGTTTGGTTCTATCCCTCTTGCAAACCTTTGCTGGGATTGTCACAGTCTTGGTGATCTACTTACAAGGAAACCTGTCCCTATTGTGAGAATCCATCTTGGCGTACATTTGATCCACAACACCATTCAGAGTGGTGTCACGGTACTTGTACATGCTATGATATCTTGTCTAGCTTTGATACCTTAACCACAAGTCATAGTTCTTAACAACAGTCGGCTCCTCCTAAAAAATCTACAACAAATTTCAATCAAATACTCACAAGTCATTATTAAAGGCCAGAAGGAATGGATCATGAGCTCATTCAACTACTAGAACACAACATAAAAGAAATCATATTACGCTTCACTACTACACAGAACACTAGGTGCTTTCCCTCTTGCAAAAAATCTACCAGCATGCTTTCTGTCCTTGTCAGTAGCACCAAACAGGGCAATACAAAAAAAAAACAAAAATCCAGTCTATGAAAATAGAAAAAATAAATCAAGAACACAAAAAACCTATTGGCATGCTCGAATAGATACTATATTGTAAGCAGGGTTCTTCACATCCACACATTTCAATAGCAATTATACTCAAGTTCACCAACATCAAAATCACTGCTCCTACTCAAATCCAAGTTAATTTTTACCCATAAACAAAAAACAACATAGACATAAACATTCTTATAAATGAACTAACATAAAAAGTATGTTCAAACTTAGGCTGAGGCCTCACCTTAGGAACACAACTTCCAGGTTTCTCCATTTATGTATCCACAAGCCTATACTCGTGCATAACCAAATTAGTCATTTTGCGTAGGGAGCTTGCCATTACTTATGCACAAATACATGTATACTGTTAAATAAAGAATAAACTAGAGTAACTATAAGAAGAAATGAAAGATGAAAAGGAAACATCCTAGAACAAGCTACAAAAATGTACTATGTTCTTCTTCACTTTACTAACTGTAATTGTTCAAAAAGTAAATAAACAGACCATCTTATATCCCCAAAGACTCTTGTGCGTGTTCCCTTCTTACCCTTCTTTACTAAAATGAAATCTTTACCCTTCTTATATGAATCTAAGTTTACTCGTCAAACAGTTGAAATTTTCACCATGTTATCTTATCTTAACAAAAGGAGGACATTATCGCTAATAGAAGAAAACCCATTTCAAATTTTTGTTATCTCGTCAGTTCTCTTAATTCTTTATGTCCAAAATAGTGTACTTACTAGTAAAAAACTCAAGATTCACCATTTACACTATAACAAAGCATAAGCCAACCCCTAAACATAATACACCTCTAACATCTTATCGTACATAATCAAACAATTCATAACCAAGAACAAAACAAAAAATTGTACCTCAAATCAAATGTTCTTGTAGACAAGCTCTTCGACATTGCTACCTACATTTGGATTTGTAGTGACAACCTCTCCCAAATGCAATTTGTAAAGCATGGTCGCCTTCCCAGCATTGTCCAACCCAACCACCACAATCTTACACTCTTTTGTAAGAAACATCATGAACCAAAACTCGTATGATAAATGCAAGGTAACCATGCAACATCATTTATCAAATTTATAGAGACGAGGCACACCTTCATGGTCTTTCGGACTAAGACTATCAACAACTCGAGCACTAGGATCCCCGTTTAAAGATCTGCAATGTATGTGAATAAAATTTACTCCATATGAACACTAATATGCCAGTAATTAACTATAAAGTTGAAGCTGTGGCTGCATATTAAACTTACATTTTTTGAGTTACAAACAACTCCAAGCTATCCAGAAAATCATGCAAGGCCACTGATGACAACAATCACAGCTGCCAGATATCAATTCAAACCAAAAATTGTAAAATCCAGTGTGAGATTGATTGTTCATACCTTATTTCCAAACTCCTTAGGGCTTAGGTTGAGCAACCGAGAGAGCTCTCTACTGAGAAGATCCACAACTCTCTGAGACTTGAATTTGTCCAATCTGCCTTGGTTGAGTTTCACATCTCTCTAAATTGGACAGCTCACAAGCCCTGCATTATCCAACCACATCGAATATCAACTGTTGTAGCAGAAGCAAATAAATGTAAGAACAAACACAGATTTAACGTGGTTCACTAACGCGAGTTAGCTATGTCCACGGCAGAAGGAGAACAGATTACTTTATCTTGGAGAACCATATTACAAAGTATACCACACTAGGTTAAGCCTAACCTAGAATTACAGAATACTTAATCTCTCTACCACACTAGATTAAGCCTAATCTACAGGATAGAACCAGATATATCACACACACTCTTATGGCTGATACCCTTGTATATATATAACCAACAGAGTCTTGAATACCAAAGGAATCCCAGACACACACGTCTGAGGAAACCTAAACCAGAATGATTAAGGAAACCCAATTCCCTAATGCCTGAGGAATCCTAGTCCTAGCAAAATCCTGAGTATCAGTCCTGCTCGCCAAGGACTTTTAACTCTCCTCGCCAAAGACTTCCTCGCCAGAAGTCAATGCTCGCCAAAGACTCTCTTGCCAGAGACTCTTCCTTGCTCGCGTACCACACGTATGCCAACGTGCCACGCGTATGCCAACGCGCCTCGCGTACGCCGACGCGACTCAAGATTCAAGGCATAGACTAACAAATCTCCACCTTGACTTGAATTTTCTCCCAAGTAATCAGATGTACCCGAAGTACCAGACTTCTCCTCTGCCCCAAATGTCATCCCTCCCAAAGAAGGACCCCGATGTTCCATTCTCCCAGAGAAGGAACCCAGATGTTGCCCCCAATGGGCAACTAACAACTTCTGACATTCAGCAAGTCCAAGCAATGTTGAAACTTGCTATGCGAAATCGGCTTTGTGAACATGTCTGCTGGATTATCAGCAGTACCCACCTTGTTCACCCTGATCCGCTTCTCATTCCTTAGAAAATGATACCTGACATCGATGTGCTTAGTCCTCTCATGATGAACTTGATCCTTGGCCAAACAGATTGCACTCAGACTATCGCAGTATACTATAGCCTGATCATGATGTAAACCCAAGTCACTAACCAGTCCTTTCAACCAGATTCCCTCCTTGGCTGCCTCTGTCAATGCCATGTACTCTGCTTCAGTTGTAGACAAAGTCACTGAATGCTGCAAAGTAGCTTTCCAACTGACAACTGACCCACCAAGAGTGAACACATAACTAGTCATAGATCTTCTTGTGTCAACATCCCCAGCATAATCTGAATCTGAGTAGCCAGTTACTAAACACCCTGTATCACCTCCATAAATGAGACCAACGTCAGACGTACCTCTAAGGTAACGAAAGATCCTCTTCACAGCTTGCCAATGCTCATTTCCAGGCTCACCCATAAACCTACTGACAACACTGACAGCATGTGCAAGATCCGGTCTAGTGCAGACCATAGCATACATCAAGCTTCCTACTGCACTACCATAGGGAACTTGAGACATGTACTCCTTCTCCTGAGCTGATTTTGGTGCAAATGCAGTGGACAAATGAATGTTCGCTACACTTGGAGTATCTAAGGATTTTGCTGTAGACATGCCAAACCTTGACAATATCTTCTGAATATAATCCTTCTGTGATAAGAACAGCCTCTTCTGACTCCTATCCTTGTAGATCTCCATTCCCAGAATTTTCCTTGCTGCACCCAAATCCTTCATCTCAAACTCAGCACTGAGAAGACCCTTCAACTTCTGAATCTCTGACTTGTCCTTTGAAGCTATCAACATATCGTCTACGTACAGGACCAGATAAATGAGAGACTCATTTGAAGACTTGTTGTAATAAACACAATAATCATACGGACTCCTGCTGTATCCAATCTCCATCATATAGCTGTCAAACCTCTTGTACCACTGCCTCGGTGACTGTTTTAGTCGATATAAAGATTTCTTCAACTTACAAACAAAATCTTCCTTTCCAGGAACTTGGAAACCCTCTGGTTGAGTCATGTATATCTCCTCCTCCAACTCTCCATGCTTGAAGTTCTTAAAGCGTCACTTTTATGCTTCATCATAATCACCCAAGTCATTCTTGAGAAATCATCAATCATCGACACAAAATATCTGTGACCTCCTAAAGACTCAACGTGAGACGGACCCCAACAGTCTGAATGGATGTAATCAAGTGTGCCTTTTGTCTTGTGAATTACTTTAGGAAACTTACTGCGATGTAATTTCCCGAACACACAATGTTCACAAAATCCAAGGTCCTTTACCTTATGGCCACCCAGAAGATCTTCTTTAGCCAGAACTTGCATCCCTCGTTCACTCATATGACCGAGTCTCATGTGCCATAGCTTAGTCATATCCTCCTGGCGAACTTCTGACGATGCAACAGCAACAGAACCAGACAGCGTAGAACCTTGTAGAATATACAAAGTTCCCCGCTTGACACCTTTCAGCACCACATCTGAACCCTTGTAGACACGCAAGATCCTGCCTTCTCCTTTGAAACTAAACCCCTTCTTGTCCAAATGACTCAGAGATATCAGATTCTATGTCATGCGAGGAACATGCCTAACTTCGTTCAATGTACAGAATTTACCATCATGTGTCCGTAATTTAACTGAGCCCATTCCAACCACCTCGCAAGCAACACTATTGGCCATTGTCACATTGCCTCCATTTACCTGCTTGTAGGTTGCGAACCACTCCCTGCACGGACATATATGATAAGTCTCCCCGGAATCTAGAACCCACACATCATCGCGATGTGCATGTTCATCAGCAACTAGAGCCGTATCCTCTTCTGAATTGGTGTCATCTTCTGCTACAGCAACGGTCCCTGATGGTTTCTCCTGTTGCTTTCACTTCGGACATTCCCTTCTCCAATGTCCCCTTTCTTTACAGTAGTTACAGACATCGTTGGATTTAGGACCCTTGAAACTTGGCTTCTTGAATTTCTTCTTATCCTTGTTTCCATGTCCTTTACTTCCATTGACTACTAACCCAGCAGCCTGATTGTCTGAACCTGTACCAGTTGCCTTATGGCGCAACTCTCTGGTATGAAGAGACGATCTTACCTCCTCAAGAGTCACCGTATCCCTTCTAACAATAAAGGATTGCACAAAATTCTCATATGATAACGGTAAAGATACCAACAGAATTAGGGCAGCATCTTCATCCTCGATCTTAACATCGATGTTACGCAATTCTAACAGAATTGTGTTCAGCTGATCCAAGTGATCTCTCAGTGGTGCACCCTCTTGCATACGCAGACCAAACAAACGTTGCTTCAGAAGCAACTTGTTGGTTAAAGACTTCGTCATGTATAGACTCTCAAGCTTCAACCACAAACCAGATGCAGATTCCTCTTCTACAACTTCGGTGATGATATCATCTGCAAGACATAACATGATAGTCGAGTGTGCCTTCTCCTCCAGACTGGCCATCTCAGCGGACATGGGACCCACTGCCTTCTTCATCAGCGGCGCCCACAACCCTTGTTGCTTTAACAAGGCACGCATCTTGATCTGCCATAAACTGAAACTGTTCCTCCCCGTGAATTTGTCGATCTTCACATTTACACCAGACATCCTGAGCCGATGCTCTGATACCAGTTTGTTGTAGCGGAAACAAATAAATGTAAGAACAAACACAGATTTAACGTGGTTCACTAACGCGAGTTAGCTACGTCCACGGCAGAAGGAGAACATATTACTTTATCTTGGAGAACTAGATTACAAAGTATACCACACTAGGTTAAGCCTAACCTAGAATTACAGAATACTTAATCTCTCTACCACACTAGATTAAGCCTAATCTACAGGATAGAACCAGATATATCACACACACTCTTATGGCTGATACCCTTGTATATATATAGCCAACAGAGTCCTGAATACCAAAGGAATCCCAGACACACACGTTTGAGGAAACCTAAACCAGAATGATTAAGGAAACCCAATTCCCTAATGCCTGAGGAATCCTAGTCCTAGCGAAATCCTGAGTATCAGTCCTGCTCGCCAACGACTTCTAACTCTCCTCGCCAAAAACTTCCTCGCCAGAGACTTCCTCGCCAGAAGTCAACGCTCGCCAAAGACTCTCTCGCCAGAGACTCTTCCTTGCTCGCGTACCACACGTATGCTAACGTGCCACGCGTACGCCGACGCGACTCAAGATTCAAGGCATAGACTAACATCAACAATCATAACTTGAGTGATTCTATATATCAAGCATACTATTGAATTTGAATTCGAGTTAGTGAACAACTTTAGGTATTCTGATACCTTTGATGGAAGTTAGAGCGAACATGATCTTATAATACCACATTGGTATTCTGCACACGTAGATTGTGCTAGAACTCCTATGCAAAACCAAAGACACACACACACACACACACACACACACACACACACACACACACACACACACACACACACACACACACACACACACACACACACACACACACACACACACACACACACACACACACACACACACACACACACACACACACACACACACAATTAGTTAATACTCATGTTCTGCTGATTTCTGATTACCAGAAAATGGAGAAGGGAATCGAATCAGAGACGAGAAAAGAGGCCGGTTCACCATGATTGCTGGCTTGCGGCGGATATGGTTTGAAGAGGTCGGATCGCTCAACGGTGCAGAGAGACTCGAGCCGGAGTGTCTGCTGTGGTCCAGAATCGTTGGGTGAAACGACCTGAAGATCTAGCCTACCTCCACCGCTCCTCTTCTCCGGTTTGATTCGGTGGCAATAGTTGCAATGCAAGTTAGGTTTTGGGGTTAATCAAGAACCAAAGAGAATCAAGTAGAGATGAGCAGAGAAGAGAGTGATGAGAATACATAATCGAAAAGGAGGGCGGCGACAGAGGAGGTACGCCCCGGTGGTGCAATTTGAAAAACCCTGCTACTAAGATGGAGAGTCTGTCGGCCGAGAGAGAGAGAGAGAGAGAGAGAGAGAGAGAGAGAGCTATAGTTTTGAGGGAAGAGGCTGCATGTGTTCGATGAGAGAGAGGTTGTGTGATGTGTTTTGAGTGAGGATAACTGTGGGGAGGAGAGACTGCGGCACTGCGCTTTGAGTCGAGCTGAGAGTGATTAGGTTTCTCTTTGGTTTTTTTTGTCCAAGTGTCATTATGAAAAGTCAAAAAAATAGGTGTCAAGTATAAATGAACTTGACACAATTGGTGACCGTTGTATGATTCAATAAAATAAACTTGTTAGCGTGGTTTGCCAAAATATTTGGGGAGAACCAATGTCAAAACCAAAATTTCAGCATCGATTTTTGGGGGGATATGACAACTAGGTTTCCTGAAAATGCTCCAACATCACACGACGGGAACTGTTGTTTGAATGAAGGCATATGCTGTCGCTACATCTTCGAACCATGTTGAGATTATTGATCTAACATGAATTTGTTATGGAGGTTGAGGTCTATTAGTGCACATATCGAAGATCAAGTGGTCTTGAATCATCATTGATGAACTTACATGCATTATGAGGATAATGTTGCTTGCATCAAGATGATGCAACTAGATTAGATGTAGGGCGACAACACCAAACAAATATCGCACAAGTCATTCTATAATTAGCAAATGACAACAATTCCTCAAGGTTATGATTAACCAAGTTTGATTTGAGGATAATGTGACAGACTTTCTAAGTCATTGACCAAATTCACATTTGAGAAGCATGTGAAGAGCATAGGGTTGCTCAGTTTGTCTAAGCTACCTTGATTATTGACATTAGGGGGAGATGAAGACTTTAGGGGGAGTCTGGCATACACATGAGTGTTTATAAATGTGAAGGACACGTTGTACTCTTTTTCCTTGACTAAGGTTGTTTTTATCTCAAAGGGTTTTTATTACTTAGCAAGGTTTTAATGAGACAACATAGTTATATGTCATATCATCGTCTACAACGGACTGCACTCTTTTTTACTTGGCGAGATCACTTTTTCTCCTGCAAAGGTTTTTGGCTCGTCAAGGCTTTTAATGAGGCATCAATGAAGGATTGAAGAAGCACTATCTACCATAACCTGCACAAGGGGGAGTGTTAAAGGTATTTGTCCACTTTGACCCAAAAGAGAATGTTGTATTTGTTTAGGATATTTACTTTATCATATGTGTTCCTAGTTATGGTAGAATATGAGAATAAGGGAGAGAATCATATTTGGTGATGTATTAGGATTCTTACCATATATAACTCCATGTGCTCTCCTATATAAAGGAGCTTCTTATTATTAATAAAAGGTTACACACTGATTGCTTCCACAACCTCTATTGTTTATACACTTTACTATATTTCCTTAAACAGTATTCTCCGTTCTCTGTCCGTTAAGTTGGTTTTGGTAACAAAAAAAACGTAAAAATTGTTTAAGGAGATTTATTCTCCATAATTCCCGGTGTGTGTCTTGTTCTTGTTTGATAGGGATTAGATTAAATAGATATTAGAGAATCCTTGTTTTATATGGACAATTATTGTAATAGATTGTACGAGCCTATATATAAGGCATGTTCTCAATGAGAAAATAAACAGTTTTCAATTATCATATTATTCTCCTGTAACACGTTATCAGCACGACTCTCTGTGTTCATAGCCATCACAACCAAAAGAAAAAAAAAACCTAACCTTCATAAAAGGCATCTACCGCCGGCAAACCTAGTCACTGCCGACCATCACCTTCGACCTCTCTCTCTTCCAGCGCTCCTCACACAAGCACAAGCCCCTCAAATCTTCCTACGTCGTCAAGATTGCTCGACTTCTGAAGAACTGTTTTAGACGAGCTTCAACTTCAAATCGATCAACAAGTGTACCAGTTATACCGAGCACAATACCCATCGAGGTAAACTTTTCTAAACCCCAAATCTATAGATCTAGGATCAAACTTAATTTCTGCAAAACCTTAGATCTAAGTTGATGATAATTGTGATATGAGTTGTTCTATATTACATGTTTACCCTAGTTCTTATGGACCTATATCCATAAAGTATAAGTGACTGTCCTGGGGGAGTTACGGTTTAGAAAATAAAATAAAAGGGAAATTGATATTATGTGATGGTAATCACGGTAGCTGGCTGTAGTTTTTGCCACCGTTTATAATCGACTTTGTGACCATATATCATGGATCACGTTCTTATTCATAAAAACTTGAAGTTTTGTGATCGTAGTTTATCGATCGTTACTGATAAAACATCTTTGTGTGTTTTTATAGATGAGTTCGAATGAGCCAGCTAGGCTGAAATTCAACATCCTTGACCTTCAAGGCAAGGAGTATCACAGTTGGATCTCAGATGTGGAAAATACATTCATCGGAAATAGACTGACCAACACCATCAAACTCTCTGGACCTGGACAAGTTCTTATTCCACCCACAGAAGAATCAAAAGCTCAAACCCTCATTTTTGAGGCGTTACATTCATCCAACTCTGAAGAAGCATTATTTAAACAAGATAGATCCCATGGAATTGTGGGACGTCTGAAGCAGCGCTTCAATAATGCGCATGATGCACAACTTCCTGAGTTGACTGCGAGATAGGAAAACACCAGACTTCTATATTTCCTAAAGATCCAAGATTATAATCAAGCAATGCTAGATCTGCAATCGGAGTTGAGTTTCTGTGGGCTGCAGAAGACAGAGCAAGATATGATTGAATGGTCGTTGAACACCTTCTCTACATCCATGAGCATCCTTGCTCATTAGTACTAGATTGAGTATGAACATGGGAGGATTACCAGCTTCAGTGATCTCAATAGCCTTGCGAAAAAAGAGAGGCACTATGATATCATCCTAAATAATAACTCAAGACCGGCTGGTACTAAAAAGCCTGAGAGTTATCAAACTGGAGGAAAGGCCCGTAAAGATAAGAAAGTTTCTCGTACAGAACCTTATGCTCATGGTGGACAAGTTCCACATGGGGGTAGATGAAGGCATGGGTGTGGCCAAGGCTGCAACCAAAATCTGACTTGGCATAGAGATCAGAACACCAACTCCAACAAGGACCAGTCTGGTTCGATTCCTGATGGTCAATTGTCTCAACATTATGGAAGATACGTTTGTTTCTAATATGGTTCTACTAAGCATATGCACAAATAGTGCCATACCAGTAGAGAGATCCAGAACATCTACAAGAAGCATAAGCAGTATTTTGCTCAAGAGTCGAATTATGCTGGAGATTTAGAGATAGAGGTTGACACCAATCTTACTTTTGCAGAAGACAAGGGGAAAGATCTTGCTACCCTGGATTTTGATTAAGCCTATGTAAAAGGCGTTGTCTCTATAAGTTTCAAGTTTTAGTTTTGTTTTTGTGTTACTTTTTGGTCAAACTTATTAAGACGCTTGTCTTGTTTTTGATTAAGAACATCTATGATGTATTTTTGTTTGCAGTAATGAATATTTCTCTATTTTTTGGTATATGAAAGTATTGAGAATGTTCCATTTTCATACAATTCTTATGTATGGTTCAGTGTTTACAATTGTATATGATATAATGACACAATGATACAGTAAGGACGAGACACGAAAAAAGCGGTTATTTTGATCTTAGGACATTTTTCACCCGTCGAGATTTTCCTCGACCTGTCAAATGTTCCACTATGAATCAGTTTTTAACATTTTTCGACCCGTCAAGTTTTTGCTCAACCCGTCGAATGTTTGCTTCTGTCTCGGACTATGTCTAATTTCGACCCGTCAAAAATTGATCTCGACCCGTCGAAAATAGATATCAAAAATCGATATCAATTTTAGGTTTTCTTCGACCCGTCAAAAATTAGCTCGACCCATCGAATGTATGCCCTTGGACAACATTTTTGACCCGTCGAAAATCGGTATCGAAAAATCAACTTTTATTTTGGGTTTTCTTCGACCCGTCGAGGAATCCTTCGACTTGTCGAAGATGTTACCCGGATATGGTGTTTTTAGATGTGTTTATACATCGGTCTAATCGACAAGCATGGATTTCAGCACTCGATGTTGTTTATACATCGGTTTATGTCATGCCATATTAACACTCAACAATGGTCACACTCTTATTCAAATCTTTAAGTGTATACTTAAAGTGTACCCTTGGTCTTTAGTACAAAGACTTACTTATTTACATTGATTTTGTAGATGTCTCAAGGAAAAATTGAGTGTCTAGCAGATAATGACACTACCCATACCATTTTGAGGAATAGGCAACTATTTGTGGATCTTTTTCCATATAAATCCCGAGTGACAACCATGATTAGTGCAGCGCCCATTATACAAGGGCATGGTTCTATAGAGTTTCTGCTGCCCCATGGTACAAAATTATATATAATTGATGCCTTATATGCATCAAAGGTCAATCAAACCTTGCTAAGTTTTAAGGATATTAGTGCCAACGATTTTCACTTAGAAACTTATTGTGTGAATGAGAAAGAACTATTGTGTATAACCTCTGTTGAATGTGGTTGCAAGTGCACTTTAGAGAAGTTTCCGGCTATCCGTATTGGTTTATATCTAACTATAGTTTGGATCATTGAATCCAGTGTCGTGACTCACATTACTATGTGTGATTCTGACTCATACAAGCTTTGGCATTTCGACTGGGACATCCAGGTCGTGACATGATGATCAAAATCTTAAAAAATACTCATGTCATCCGTTCTCTAGAGCGAAAAAACATGTGGGATTATATGTATCCATCAGTTTAGATGGTGAGGATGAGACTACTCCTCTCAATCTTGGCTGGGTCTCCAAGATTAGTGCAACACCATCCCGGCAAAATACTGCTGAGGCGTTATGCGTTATCCCACCAGATTCTTATGTTGCAATCTTTGATGCACATCGCTCGTTTTGCAAAGCTTGTTCTTTAACAAAGTTACAGGTATGTTCTTCTTTTGCTGTTGATAATAATGACAATATTCCATTCTTACAAAGGATCCAAGGTGATATTTGTGGACCTATGAAAGCCGAATGCGGGCCATTTAAATATGTGCAGGCCATTTAAATATGTTATGCTATGCCCACCGAATGTTAAGCCGGTTGGACATAAATGAGTCTTTATTCAGAAACGTAATGAGAAGAATGAGGTCTTGCGTTATAAAGCTAGATTTGTAGCGCAGGGTTTCACTCGGCGCTCTGAAATTAATTATGAGGAGACGTATTCTCCTGTTATAGACATCATCACCTTCCGCTATCTGATAAACTTGGTAGTGTCTGAAAAGCTTAACATGCAGCTCATGGATATGGTTACTGCATATCTCTATGAGAATCTTGATTTAGAGATATACATGAGAGTGTCAGATGACATTGCTATACCCAAATCAAGTAACTATAAACCATGGAGTGCTCATGTTATTAAATTGAGACGTTCACTATATGAATTGAAGCAATCCGGTAGGATGTGGTATACACGTCTTAGTGACTACTTGATTGGGAAGGGATATAAGAATGATGACTCATGCCTTTGCGTGTTACTTAAAAGAACAAGTTCAAGTTTTACTATAGTAGCAGTTTATGTTGATGATATGAACATCATCGGAACTCTTGATGAGATCAATGAGACTGTTAGCTACTTGAAATATGAGTTTGAGATGAAAGATCTTGGTATGACTCAATTTTGTCTCGGATTAGAGCTAGAACATCGAGTTTGTGGAATTCTTATTCACCAATCTGCTTATGTCTAAAAGATGCTCAGGAAATTTAACATGGACAAAGCATACCTTGTTAGCACACCAATAGTTGTTTGCAGTCTAAACCCCAAGAAAGATCTGTTTTGTCCGCTAGATGACGATGAGGAGATCTTGAGAGCTGAAATTCTATATCTTAGTGCTATTGGAGCTTTGTTGTGTTTAGCTTAGTGCACACGTCCAGATATTTTCTTCTTAATGAACTTGTTGGCTAGATTTAGTTCTGCACCTATGCGGCGTCATTAGAATGGAGTAAAACAAATCTTCAGGCACTTGAAAAGTTCCATTGACATGAGATTATTCTTCCCTTATAAAGAATACAGTGAGAAGCATGAAATTCTTGGAAAAGAGAAAGTTGAAACGTAGTCTGGGGTTTTCGACCAGCAGAGCCATGGCCTCGACCCATCGAATTCTACACCCTAGATCGACCAGAGTGATTCTCTCGACCCGTCAAAAATTCATCCTGCTTCAAGCAGTTTTCATGCAATCCCCTATTCCGAGAGACCGATTGATGTGTTGGTTGGATTTGCTGATACTAAGTACCTCTCTAACGCACACAAAGGTCATTCACAAACCGGTTATGTTTTGACTATGGAAAACATGGCAATCTCTTAGAGATCTACTAAGCAAACCATTGTTACTACTTCCTCGAATCATTCTGAAATTATTACTTTACATGAACCTGTTAAAGAATGTGTTAGGCTTAGGTCAGTCATATGCCATATTCGAGGGTCTAGTGGATTACCATCTACTATTACTGCTCCCACTTGCATCTATGAGAATAATGCAACATGCATTGAACAGATGAAGTTGGGTTACATTAAGGGTGACAATACAAAACATATATCGCCGAAAATTTTCTTGAATCAGCAACAATAACAACTGCTGAATATCCAAGATTGGTTCCGTAGATACTGCTACGGAGTTGTTTACCAAGTCATTACCTAAATCTACATTTGTGAAATATGTGAGACGCATTAGTATGAGCAGGTTATCTGAACTCCATGACTGAGTTTATAGTCAGAAGGAGTTACATTTCTGTAGACATCATGGGGAGTCTACGTCACATGTAGTAACTTTTGTAGTTGATGCATTGTACTCTTTTTCCCTTAGACCAAGCTTTTGTTTTACCCATGATATTTTTGTTTACTTGACGAAGTTTTTAGTGACACAATAAGTCATGCATCATTATTGAGGTCATCAAAATAATTGGGAGTGTTTAAGGAGATTTATGCTCTATAATTCCCGGTGTGTATCTTGTCCTTGTTAGATATAGATTAGATTAGATAGATATTAGGGAATCTCTGTTTTATAGGCACAGTTATTGTAACAGATTGTATGAACCTATGTATAAGACATGTTATCAATGAGAAAAGATACAGTTTTCAATTATCATATTATTCTCCTCCAACAAAAATGATGTTTCCCTTTCTTACCGAAATCGGGATGTGGCGTGTCTCACTCTTTCCACTTTCCACTCTGACCTCTTTACTTTCCATAACCACAGTGCTGGAGGCCAGATTTCCCAAAACCTTAACTAGCTCTAATTTCTAAGTCCCCCAATTTTGCTCCGCTATTCAAAAAAATGGGGTTTAGTAGTAAAAATGGTTGGTTTTTATGATTTTGAACATGCGACTATGATCTGCATTTACAGCTCGAAATGGATGTGAAACGGCGATTACGCCGTCAAGATTTCAAGCTGAGGCAGATGCCGTCAATCTGATTTGCGGAGCTAAAACCCAGGTATACCTCTACTTGCTGTTTTGAATTATATATTATTGGGTTTCTATTAGATTCGAGTGTTGAACATTTTTCTTAGGAATAGATCAATTTGTGCTGGGCTCGGTTGATTAGAAGATATAGAAGCTGTCAATGGTTAAGTTTTGGTTGTTTTTTTGGAGATATGATCATAAAAGGGTTGCTTTGAAAAGGAGTTCTCACAATGGAAGGAGAAGGCGTTCCTGTTCTCATATTTGAAATCCTTCAAATGTTTCGGTTCTTTTCACCCAGCCTGGAGATTTTAGACATTTGCTCTTCTATACATTTACAAAAGGAACAAAAGTTGCTGTGGCAAAAAAGGATCGAGGAGGCAATGAAAGTTGTAATGGCAGTGGAATACTGTACCACGCAGTCAAGGTCGAAGCAACTTGATCTCCAAGTTTGATTTGGTGGAGCTCCCTTCCAATCTCGATCGCGAGAACTATCCGATGACGCAGCTCAACCTCCAGACCAAAGTTCCTAGTCTGCTGCCACCATGTTGAATCCCTAATTCATTTTCAGCTCTTGGCACCACAAGAAACAATCAGTGAACTTGATCTTGAGAGGAAACTAATTGTTTCTCTATTGTGTCTCAAATTAGTTTATCTTATTAGGTAAACTATGATTTGTGTTGTAGGGTTAGTTTTACAATGCAACCTGTGATTTGAGTTTGACGAAATTTAGTTCAAGAGGTTTCAATTGGTTGATTTATCTTAAACTGCTATTGATAGGCTGTACAGGAGGATTGGCATGCCAGCATTGTGTAGTAGTAGCAGTTGCATATACCTAATACCATATTTCCATTTTTCGCAGAGAGTAACCTTACAATTAATCGAAATTAGAAATAGTGTTTTAGACTTTTTAAGAGCACCCGCATCGGTATTTTTGAATTGCTTGTACTATTTGAGGAGGAGCAAACACTAATTGAAATGGAGCAGTCACTATTCATCAAATAGGAGATGCAATTCATGTTTTTCTCGTAGCGGTGCCAAAAAATAGCACCTCCTATTACTGTTTATAAATTAACTTTTTATGTAATTTTTTTTTCGTTTCATTTTCAACCAATACATAAACGACACATGTCATTGTCGTATGAATAATTGACTAAGATTTTGGGTAAAATTTTCGACCAATGGTGAGTTGACACGTGTCACACTGACAGAACGTTATCATGTAAATAATTGTACAAAATTTCTGATAAGATTTTCAACCAATCACGAGCCAACATGTGTCAGCACCACGTATCGTTATCGTCCAAATAATTGGTGTAAGATTCCCGGAGAGTTTTCTAACCAATTGGAAGATGACACGTGTCATCATCTTCAGGCATTAGAATATCTAGGCTTGGCTATAAATTTATAGATTGGTGCTCCTTGGTCACTCACACCACTTTCAACCATATATTCTAGATTTCGATAAGATGAATTCTTTCAGTTTTGACATTTTTTTCTTAAGAAGGCGACAATAATGTCGGCGAAATGCCAAAATTGCTAATGCTTTCATCACCGAAGCGGTCACGATCAATGGGATAGCGCCATGTGGCGAGGATGGATGGATTTGATGCCCAAGTGGCTATTGACCGTCCATTTCAAATCCAAAAATTTGATCAGATGGCTGAGATTCAACTGAAACGGCTACTTAAAAAATAACAGACATTTTGTAAAATAAACGTTAAAAAATTTCAAAAAAATTGCAAATAACACCCTATATTTTTTTTATAAATACTACATCAATTTCATTCACATCTCACACAAATTTGTGCAGAACAAATGTATCCTCTCCTTCCTCCTCCTCTCTCATCCCTTCGTATTATAGTTCCCAACAAATGTTCAATTGGCTTGATTCCGAAGATTTGCAACTTTGTATTTCTTATTGTTGTATTAGCATTTGTCCTATTAATTACTGGCAACATGACAAAGTTCTACAAATTGTGGGAAAAAATCTATGCCGATTATAAAGAAAATTGGGAGATTGCATATGGTGAATCAAGGCCGGAGCCTAGGATCTAAACCACGGTTTCTTCTCGTTTTACAAAGTTGAAGCCGAGTTTTAGAACTTGGGGTGTCGCTCTTGCATATACACGAATGAATGCACAATCTGGCTCAAATTTGCAAGATGAGGTAAATTTTAATAATTTTGTCATTTATTTTTTATTACATTTATTTTAATCAATGTTGACATCTCCATTTCCTAGATATTATTTTGACATATAATTTTTTTCCCCTAGATAAGAAAAGCTCAATCATGGTATCTGGCACAAAAGAAGAAAGAGTTTATCAAGTTTGATTGTTGGGAAGTGATGAAGAACCATCCAAATTTTCGGCCCATCGAACCTAGTATACCACCTCCTTCATATTCCAACTCCGCAACTACTCCTCCCTTTACCTGAATGCCTCCCCCCGTCGAGGTGGAGGATGATGAAGTCATTGCAACACCACAAAGCATCAAAGAAGAAGTGTATTCTAGTCCGGTTAGACCAATCAAAGTGAAGGCGGCCAAGGAAGCTAAAAGAAAGAGGGAAAATGCCATGACATCTTCAAATGAGGTAAGAGATGAGGTTTTGAAAACCATGATGGAAAATCAAAGATTGCATCTTGCTAGACAAAAAGAAAGTGATGCCACCGAGCTAACTTTATACCAAAAACAACTCGCCCTTAAAGAGAATGACTACAAATTGAGGGCTCAAGCGGAGGAATCAAGGATTATGGCAATGGATACAGATGCTATGACCCCATAATTGAAGAGGTAGTTTTCAAAGAGAAAAACGAATATCCTTAAACAAATGGAGGAAGAGGAAGGAGATGATAGCGATGAAGCATATTCAAATTGTTATCGCTCACTATTTCAATAGTTTGGTATTTTTTTGCCATTATGAAATTATGTACTTTAAATTTTCAATAATTCTAGGCTTTGATTAAAATTATGTACTTTAAATTTTCAAGTAATAAAAACGTATTTTTTTTATTCATTCAAAGCTCACGCACAATACAATAAAACATAGTGACTTAAAATCAAACACACATCACTCAAACACCCAAAAAGAAAAACAAATAAAGCAAATATGTTGCAAACTAGGTTAATTAAAATTACACACACATCATTTAAAGTCGTTCCCCGGTCTCTAAATACCAGTTGTGCTTAACTAAGTCCTTCTGCAACTCTCTATGGACGTACGCAGATTGGAGATCTACAACACGGTCAGCATCGTTGTTCATTTTGTCCATCCCTTCAAACTGGCTCAAAAGGAATGCGATTACCTTGTTCATCCACTGGTTCATCATAAACTGTGAAAGTACTTGATGAGTTTTGTAGATCTTCTTCTTCGTTCTCCTCGAACTCCTCCTCCACAAATTCTTCTTCGACAATCATGTTATGCATTATAATGCAAGCCAACATGATGCTCTTCAATGTCGATTGGTGATGACACCTAGCTGCATGTCGAATAATTCTCCAATGAGATTGCAAAATGCCAAAGCACCTCCCTACATCTTTGCGGTATGCCTCTCTTGTTTCTTTGCGAATAGTTTATGTGATAGCTCATGGGGATTGGAGATTGTTTTCTCAAACGAGGAGTACCTGGGATATATACCGTTAGCTAGATAATAAGTAGTGTGGTAAGTCATACTGTTGACTTTATAAGTTGCACTCAGACTGTTTTTGATAATGAGCGAATCGAATATGTCCGATTGGTGGAGCACTTTGATATCATTTTGTGATCCGGGTACCCCAAAGAAGCTGTGCCATATCCACGTGTCATATGAGGCCACCGCCTCTAAAATAATAGTTGGACGCTTCTTTCGCTCCGAGAATGCTCCTTGCCAACCTGTGGAGTAATTCTTCCATTCCCAGTGCATGCAGTCAATGCTTCCAATCATACACGAAAATCTGCGATACCTTGCTCTCTTTAGAAGTCGAGTTATGTCTATTGCATTTGCAGCACGAAGATAGAGGTCACCGTAAAGCTCGTATATATGCATACACCACTTCTTCATGCATTGTAGTGTTGTAGATTCACTCATCCTTGTTATTTCAGCACACTGATCTATGGCTGCACCGTACGCCAACATACAAATAATGCCAGTCATCTTCTGTTGTGGAAGAAGTCCAACCAGTCCAGTGGCATCAGCTCTTTGGTGCCAAAATTGGTTGTGGTTGCAGAGATCCGTCATTATACGGTTGAATAAATTCGTACTCATTCGGTACCTTTGACGAAAAGCTTGTCCATTGAAGACGAGACGTTCGATGAAGTAATCCTCCATCAGATTATGTCTCCTTGACTCCCTCATTCTTTCTTCATTTGGTCGGCGGCGAGGTGATTCATCATCAAACATTGCATCGACCGTGACTGCTTCAGTGATGAAAGCATTAGCAATTTTGGCATTTCGCGAATGTTGTTGTCGCCTCCTCCAAAAAAATTTGTCAAAACTGAAAGGATTCATCTTATCGGAATCTAGAATATATGGTTGAAAGTGGTGTGAGTGAACAAGGAGCACCAATCTATAAATTTATAGCCAAGTCTAGATATTCTGATGTCTGAAGATGATGACACGTGTCGTCTTCCAATTGGTTAGAAAACTCTCCGAGAATCTTACACCAATTATTTGGACGATAACGATATGTGGTGCTGACACGTGTTGGCTCGTGATTGGTTGAAAATCTTATCATAAATTTTGTACAATTATTTACACGATAATGTTCTGTTAGTGTGATACGTGTCAACTCGTCATTGGTCGAAAATCTTACCCGAAATCTTAGTTAATTATTCATACGACAACGATATGTGTCGTTTATGTATTGGTTGAAAATGAAACGAAAAAAAAATTTACATAAAAAATTAATTTATGAACAGTAATAGGAGGTGCTATTTTTTGGCACCGCTTCACTAAAAACAGGAACTGCACCTCTTATTTGATGAATAGTGATTGCTCCACCTCAAACAGTGATTGCTACTCCTCAAATAGCACAAGCAATTTAAAAATACCGGTGCGGATGCTCTAAGTATATGCAACTGCTAATTTCAGTATTATTGACTTCGTTTGAATCGATCGACCTAAAAGTGTTAGGGTAGCTGGGGAATTAGCTTAAGTGCAAGCATCCTCTTGTCTAAGGTAAAACTAGTATCTCTGTTGATATTGTTCTAATATTTGGAAAACTTAGACACTTCAATACACTCTGTTTGTTGTTAATCTGAGGCCAATGTTGTTAATCTGAGGCCAACGTATATCCATTGTACGAATTGATGTCTCAGATGCTAGTTTCATGCTCGTTCTCAATCAATTAAACCTTGTTCCAACAACGATTGCAAAAATTGAAATGAGATGTCGTTCTGGTCAGGGGTCAGGAGTAATGCCTTGCCATTCTTGAACCCCAATCTCATGGTTTTAGTAATTAGATTGCTGCATGAGGTATTGATAACATGTATCCATAGGCATTGACATAAAACATCTAGGTTCTTAGATTTATCTCATTACAGGGACGTGTAGAGCTTGAGGCTATATACAAAAATAGAGCTATGATATGTGCATGTGTAAGAAGTATCTTAAAATTAAGTAATTATACATTTACTAACGACAATGGCCATCTGCCATTTTGTGATTCCTTATAAGTTTAGCTTGCTAGGAATATTAAAATTTCAATGAGATATTCAAGTTATGCTGCTTCGCCATGATAGGAAAAGGTCATTCCCCATAGATGTAATGGCAGGACTCCTATGACCAAACGTCCTTAGCCTTGGGTACTAAAATGAGTATTATCTGTATAAATCTGTGAGCGCCAAAGGATTAAGCATTTTAAAGTCTGTTATTCATATGTTTATTTGTTATTCATATTTATATGTTCGATCCTGTGGATAGTCCAATGGACTGCTCACTATAGTACATCTCTTAAATACTGTTAGATGATCACTGAACTTATTCTGTCCATTTGCAAATTACAGAATATGGAACTATATATATGTAGCTAATTAGAAAAATTTGAGCCTCCTAGGTTAGAAGCTTATTGAATATCACAATGGTTGGGAGTGGGGAACTTATATATCTTTTGTTCCAGTGCTCTCATTTCGGAAAGCTCTTTTCCTTCATGAAGAGCGGTCGCTGCTACCACAGGCACTTCGTTGCCACCGTGTCGAAATGGGCGCCGGCAGGGAGGTCACATGCATGGCCTTGTCGCGGATGGCAGAGGCAGAGCCATCAGCAGTAGAATCACCGGAGCTCCGCTGTCATGCCGTCATTCTGGTTCTAGCAGCAGCGGACTTATGGAAATTATGCGTATCAGGATGCCTCTAGTGAACACTCGCAGTGCGAAACGGTTAGACTAATTGAATTTTGTGTTCAATTGCATCGAGCTTTAGTTTCAGAGTGTTGAAATGGCATAAATGATAGTGCTTTTGTGCAGATGTTCTATGTAATCTCTACTAATATAAAGCCAAGCGTAGCTTTTGGTGTCATCCCATACCAAATTATGAAAACCCGAAAATACCCTAATGAAAAAATAAAAGCAGCCTCAAGAAAAAAAAACAGAAAAGAAAGAGAAAGAAAAGAAAAACCCACGGGAGACAAAAAAAAAAGGTGAACAACAATTTTGCCCAACAAAAACTGTCATAGAAGTGGATAAAGTAGTGGGTGATCTGATTTAACACGTGTGTACACACGGGTGGTTAAGCTAGTTTTGATAATCTGATTGTGTTGATTAGTCACATCTTCCACAATGCAAGGGAGTGGTAGATGGGAAGTTAGTCAAATATATCGAAGAAATGAAATCAAAGTTAACTGAATTTGAACTAAAGATGTTCTCAAAGTTTTTTTGCAGTTTTCATTGCTTTTTAGATACTAGACTCTTGCAATGTTCCTCTACATTAGGGGAACAATTTGTCTTTGTTAATTATGAGTATTGCAGAAGTTAGAATTTTACTGTGGTGACGAAGACGTGAAATAATTCCATGGATCAATCCTACTGATGTTGTTTCTAAATTGATGGGTTGCTAAGCAATAAATACAAAGCATTGTAACATTCTAGTGTATAAATTAGCTAGACTGTGTTGCTATTGATAGTTGATACTTGCCAGATGGATGATTGTGTGCCTGTATTTCATTATGTAATCACAGAAATAGTCAAGGGAAGAGGAGGATGAACCAAAGAACCAGTCTAGTGCAGTGAAAATATACTATTAGGAGGAGGGTTATGTATGTATCTGACACTAATCAACGGGTACAAAAGTCGTAGTCTGTGTCTTTGCCATGTATGCGGGACGATGACCCCAGCATCGACCGCTGGAAATTCGAGAAGTTGGAGCTGTCCTGGATCTAAGGCTGCATGCTTGACGTCTCCTATTTCTCTACTCTCTTCCTTAGATACAGAGGTGTTTCTTCTCTCTCATCCTCTCGCTATTCATCTCTGTTTATTTTGGCTGCTCACCAATTTGGATTAAAATACTTTTCTCTTTGCCGAATTCATTAATTCTATTCACCAATTCTCTCTGTTATTCATCTTTGTACTAATTGTATGCTACTCTTGTTATTTTGATGGTTAAAATATGGTAACTGTTAAATTCCTTGGGCGTAATGTATGCGATAGTACAGCTGTGTCGAACTGGACTAGGTTGCTTACAAGACTCTTGCATATTGTGCAGAAAAAGTATCTGCAAAACGCGTAATGTGAGCTTCATCTGGTAACCTTGTACTAAATGTCATTGTTATCCATTTTGACACACAGTGTCAGGGTTTGTGAAAGTCCTACTAATTGAGCCTCATGAAACGTCGTATTATTGGTTTCTGGTTGGTAGGTCGAGGAGGGTTCCATGATGGTTTTGACAACCAGGAAGATGAAATATCCTCATATTATCGTCAAAGCTAGGGATCTGATTACACTTTTGCTCCTCAGGTACTAGTGATACATGCTGAATGTTTCCTCATTACTCGGAAAGCTCAGAACTATATCTTTATTGATCGTCTGATCCAAGCTCTCCGACTGTAGGCAATAGATGTGCTGAGTAATGAAATGCAATGTGATATCTTCAAGATTAGCAAGTTGGTGAGAAACAAGGTGTGTCTTACTTAATACTCCTATTCACATGGTGACTAACTGACTAACCTTTTTGAACAGCAAGAAGAAAGAAAAAGAAGTGTCTGGCATATCCGTTCAACACATCTGAGATTAATACCTCCCGTCATTTTCTGTTCAAAAGCATTTTCAGTGAGACCTTAGTGTGTGAGCACTGTGGTGTGGTGAGGTTTTGTTTGGATTAGTTTAACGTTTAGACCATCGGGTTTGGTACACTTTACAATCATAAGTAGGATTGTTGAGCTGTTGTGATTTCTACAATTTGAAAGGAAAAAAAATAGCTTATCATTCAGCTTCTCCTAATCTCTTCCACTCATTGGCCCCAATTTCTGCACTTTAAAAATGCATTTAATATTACATGTTGATAAGCAATCAGTTAAGAAAACCTGGTTATCATTGATTCAATGAATTTGTGGTCGTTGAATCGTTTTACTGCTTGTCCAAATAGAAATAGAACGCGCCTCACGGCATTCTAAATCTTAGATTTCTGTACTGTTATCATTTTTGGTCATCCATTGGTCAACGTTGATTTTGATATTTTCGGCCAATTTTACCTGATCGGTAAGGTCCAGTGGCGTCTACGGATTTCGTTTTCTCCGCTCTTACTTCGGGAAGCAGCGGAGAAAAAAATCAGGCCATTTACCAACGTAAAGTTCGCTCTGGTGATGAGCTTGCCTCTGTTATGGAGGGTTTGGCTATTACCAAATCAGCTCCTGAGGATGCTGTTACGATGGTTCAAGCTTCTGTTAGCTATGCTAATGTCCTTCGCAGTCCAATTTCCAAATATTATTAATTTTGTTGATGACTGAGGATTTTGATTTCACTGCTAAGGACTATTGTTTGACTGAAGGAGTTCATGGCCCAAACATTTCTTTCTCTAAGAAGGTTTAGGAGAAATTGGATCTCAACTAGTGTTGTATTGTTGTGGTTAAGCTTATGGGTAAGCCTGATGCTACCACCAGCTTCGATTTCATGCTGATAGGGCTGAGGCGAAAGTACTGGCAGGTTAAAGGGGTTTGACATCTCATTGATTTGCTTAATGACTTCTATTTGGTGAAATTTAACCTGGAAAAGGATATGAATTACGCCTTGTAATGGTCCATGGATCTTGGCACGACATACTTCAATTGTGCGAAAATGAAGTTCTAATTTTGACCCCAGAATTGAAACTATTGGGGGTATGGCTTTGTGGGTTAGAATTGTGGACTTGCCTGTGAAATTCTACAAGGATTTTGCTATGGAGAGCATTGGCAATACTTTTGGGAAGGTGCACGCTTAAAGTTGACCCTGTAACTTTGAGGCAAGTTAGGGGAAAGTTTGCTAAACTATGTGTAGAGGTGGATTTGAGCAAGCACTGAGGCCATTTGTGGAGGTGAAAAATGTGTGTTACAATGTCATATATGAGGGAATATCTCTAATCTGCTTTGAATGTGGATGTTATGGTCACTCTAAAGATAAGTGTCATACTATTAAGAGAGGTGAGACTGTGAATGTGGGCACTCATGTTGCTGAATAACATAGTAGTGAGGGGGTGTGGAACAAGTGATGGAGAGTTGAGTTAAGACTATTGAATGCACACAACTGGGCCTGTGTCTATAGAGTGTGCTGTTAAGAAAGAAGATCTAAGGACATGGATGCTTATGAGTTACAAATTATTTTACACAAATCAGCGGAAAGGCATCAGATTCAGCTTTACTTTAGTTTTTACGATTATCGTACAATATTGATTTTTGTCTACTCACTCTAACGTTTTATGTTTTTATGCCTTTCCCTGGACCCTTTGATTTTAATTGCCCAGTTTGCAGGATAGCAGATTAAAGTCGTGACCGTACAAAGTTCGAGGCATGACAATTCATAGCTTATGCTTTCTCGCTATAGGATTACAGTAAGGATTTGGGTTGCTCGTGCTAAGGTAGCTGATATCGACTAGTTGGTGTTAGAGACCTTAACAAGGGTCCCGCAAAACTTATCTCTAAATTACTGGGGTAATTTTGGACGGGTCTTGTCAATTCCCAAAACCTATAGGCCCAAAAAACCCTGACAGGTCGAGGCATGTCGAACTTGACCTAGATCGGCCTATAGGACCAAGCCCAATAAAGAAAAATGTCGTAGATAAGTATATCATTAATAACCTTCAAAATCGTTGTTTCCCTTGATCAATACCATATATATATTATTTTTAATTTTAGAAGCTTGTATATAATTTAAATATATAATAATAATTTTTAATATCTTTGGTAGTTAAACATTATTAGTATGCAATTTCTTTTTATTTAATACCAACTCGGTCTGGCCCGTAAAAGTCTGATGGCACGATCCATGGGTGGCCCGTGGACATTAAATTTATTGAAAAGCCCATCTAACCTAAATTTTGGAAAAATTATTTAAAAATCCAACCCGTCTAGGCTCAAACCTGATGGGTTTGGGTTTTGGCGGCGTGGCCCATTGCTGGCCGCTAGATTGAACACCTCCATGGTGATTGACGTGCTACATTTTCCTTTTGGTCCGAAGATCCATTACATTAGGCATTTGTAATGGACTGGACTAAGCCTATAAGACTCAGTTCGGCTAAGTTTTTTTATGTATTAAATTAAAAAAATTATTTTTAACAATTAAATATATCAACAATTACACATACTAAATAATATATAAGTCTAAAAAATTAATAATTTTTATATCAATGATTAATATTTATTAAGTTAAATTAGAGATTCTAGAGTTTTATAATGATAAAGTACTTTATATTATTCACATTTAATGGGCTTTATGGTCGAGACTCGATAGGCCTCGATGGACCCGGCGGGTCTCGATGGACATCGACGGATCAGACTCTTTTGGGCCCATAATTTTTGGGACCTCGGCCCAAAATCGATCTTATACCTATAATCCAAAATTTTTTACTGAATTTGGGCTCAACCACGGATTTTTTGGGCATGTTCAAATGGTGACCCTTACACTACATTGAATCATTGATTAGAATGCAAAAAGATGAAGTGAAACTTCCGCCAAAGAATCATTTTCAAATTCTTTAATAAGGAGCAAATATGAGCGGGAACTTACATTGACCAGGACCAGCTTTTTTAAATGTCGGTCCACCTCATTACACACAGCTTAATTATACACAAAACAGGCTCGCGTAAACATCCCAGCCAAATTAGAGTTTCCCAAATATTTCCTCGAAACAGCAGCTTACCAGGAGAGAAGAAGTCCAAAACGATATCGTTGCCTACGCAGGTATTAATTAAATTCTGATCTGAGGAAATGAATAAGCAAATAAGGAAAAAAAATATGAATCGAGAACACGCTTACGCAATCCCGACGAGAGTTAGTAAACACCATTCGCCCGTAGTTGGCGGTGAAATATGGGATTGATGCAGACCAGCTTGTCAAACCCCTTCGTTCTTTACGCGGTTTTAACAGTAATATTATCCCGAACTCTTATATGCACGTTAAATAACATAGCATGCATACATGCATTCTACCTAAACACGATGTTCTTAATTTCCTCGTAAATATGTATTATAATTCTGGGTTTCGATCTACAGGTACGTATACATAGAATTGTTGTATTTGATATCGACCTGTACGTCTCGATCCACACAGATTCTGAGAAACAAGGTGGATCTTGTATAGCTAATTAGTAATTACACCATTTAATCTCAGAAAGACATTTCAAATAATCAAAGTAAAGGAAATTATCACCGTACGCGACTACGCGCATTGCTTCGTCTGCATGTGACTTTATTATCGAGTCATATGAATGCATTTCTGAAACCCAATTAGCCATATCTCGACCGTGAGAACATCCTCATTCGTAAGACATTTGCTTCTACATTAACTAGTTTGATAAAACTCACTACGCTAGGAGTTTATATGTGTATTACCAGGAAGCTTTTAGTAAAGTTCTCTCCCCCATTTGGGTTCCCAAACACGCTCATTATCTGTATAAATACGCGTAGAAATGATAGAATGAATATTGACATCAATAAGCTATTATCGAGTATCTTTACAACTGAATTACAAAGCAAGCATGGCTTTACCCAAGGAAGTTTTCGGAAAGGGTTCTACTGGGAATGGTAGTTCTAATGCAAGTGGTGGATCGGTATCTCCACCGACTACTAAAGGAGTAATGGGAAAATAGATATGGAGCATAGCTGTGAGCCTGAGACCGACCAATCAATTGCCGGACTTTGGTGCCAAGAATGGTGTCTCTGCATGGTCATATATATATGTTTTCAGGTAGCTAGCTAGTTACCTATACGCACGATTACAAAAATTCTTCCTTCTTAAATTTATTCATTTTTCAAATCGCTATCGACTTAGGTTGGAAGCATTATTTCATTTCATTTGTTATTACTTGTATTGTTAGATCCCACTTTGTATAATATGTGTAATAGATTCAATGATTATAATATATTCAATATTTAGTTCAACTAGCATTCCTTTTGAAACGGTGTAGCTGGCTAGTTGTTTTTGCTTTTGTACATTATGAATTGTTGAGCATGTTCTTACAAAATAAATAAATAAATAAAAAGAAGCTAAAAGTATGAATAGAAGCCTTTCTAATTTATCGGAACTTGGAAGGCAGTATCCCAAAATGGGGAGCAACTTATGAATGCTTGATTCTAATCCATTAGCTAGGTTGGACAACTCGTGTTGGATATTTATGGTATCGATCAAGATAAGCATTTTTTTGTTTCATCTCCCGGCCATGTTGCCTTTGTCATTTCCTTTCAGCTGCTGGGACGTTTTTGGTGTTTTGTTTACATTAGTCATGACATGTGATTCTATGTTGTGCCCGGCCGGAACGTCGAGTTTACGCCAATATGGATCACCTTAATTATATTGGATATAAATGTCAACTTAATTTAATTAGCTTTGCATGGGAACTCCGTAAGCAACTCATTCGAACTTACGTACGTGATTAACCCTCGTGCAAATTAAGTTGACATGACATGTTTTGTTTAATTGATTCATGGATTTCATAAGATACTATGACCATGGAGGAGGATTATTTAGCGGCTGAAAACGGCGCCGGCCCGTAAGTAATGAGTGATTAGGCGTGGGATTATCTTAATCTTGTGCTTATACATTTAAGCGTTCTTGACCTAAAAGTGATCGTACTAATTAATCAAATACGTACTCATCATTTCGATCACCTTCACGTACAAGAGTACACCAGACTCCCACGTCCTCAATTAGTAGCACAGCAGTGCTACTAATTAAGAGCATAATGTTCATTATTTTTGGCGTAAATGCAAGTACTACGTACGTACTAGCTAGATATGGCCTTCAACCAATACTATAGCTAGGCCATGAATCCATGATTAGCTTTCCGGAGCTAACTTATATCGAATGGCAAAAATTTGCAGTAGAATTGAAAGCCCTCTATGAGCTAGGCTGCTGATAAAGGCATTTCAGGCAACAGATGACTATTTCGATTTCGTTTTAAATTGATTGAGGTCACCTTGGTTTATTTAAGCATATCTGGTACACAAGTCGTTATGGAAGTTTCACATCAAGTATGTACGTAGATCAGTACATATTTGCGGTTTAGATTTTAGAATATGGTGAAAAAATCTCACATACACAAACTGGAAAGAAAATAAGCGTTACGGCTGGCATGCACATGTTCAAGCGATAAAATATTTTGTAAAAACGAAGGGCTCCACTTACACGACGAAATAAATTCGTTGTCTAAGTGGTGTCGTTGAAGTACTTAGACGATGAAACTAAAACATTTAATCATCTAAGCTAGTAGTATCCAAGACGACGAAATAGATTTCTTCGTCTAAGTACAAAGACAATGAAAATTTGCTGCAAAAGATGACGAAATATTTTGTCAGGTAAAATAGCTTAGACAACGAAGTACGTTCGTTGTCTAGGTATTATAACCTAGACGACGAACATCTTCCGTCGTTTAAGTGATACCAATTAGACGACGAAGAGAAATCTTCGTCGTCTAAGTTACCACACCTAGATGACAAAATTCGTTGTCTTAGTGACCAATCTTAAACAACAAAAGTACGATATTCGTCATCTAACAATATAAATCGAGACGACAAACTTTTTTCTATCGTATGAATAATCTTCTTAGATGACGAAATGGTTATCTAAAAGTTTTTTTTACTAGACGAATTATTCTATTTTTGTCATCTAAGCTCAATTTTTTTTTCTAATAATTGTTTCAGAATTAAAAATTTAATTAAATATTAAATTAATTAAATATTCATTGAATATATTAAATATAAAATATGTACATAAAATGTGTATTGATCGAAACTAATTAAACCCTATAAACTACGAAACTAAATTGGGAGTACGTATGGATCCCACCGATTCTCCCGCCGCTCGGATCATCGTCATCGTGTCCAGGATCTCAAGGCATCACATTTGGCTGACACATGTGAGAAGGGTGCGTCCATGCTCATTGACCTGAGGAACTAGATCATGAAGCTTATCTGCGCCTGTAACGTACCAGTTGAACTTTGAGCCGATTGGATATGCTCATGGGCTGAGCGAGCCCTCTCCCCTGTCGCTTGAGCCTCCTCTTCAGCCCTTTGGACCCGCTCCTCGGCGGCCTCCGCACTCAAAAGCCTACTCGTCGATGCGAATGACTTGGTCAAATCTCGCTCGACCGCCCGTCTAGGGCCATGAACCTTCTTCCAAGGTCGGTGGCCGAAAATTGTATCTACAATATTGATCTGAGTCTCCTTCGATAGAGGAGGCGGCTCTTTAGGCGTCATCACTGGGTTATGCGAACATGCGCGCACTAATTCCTCCTCGGTGAATTGTATCAACTTCTCCTGAAATTTATATTGTAAACAATATATGAATGTCAATTTCCAAAGAAAATTTGACATAATTTCTCCTAGAAATGAAGGAAACTAAAATCTTGCAGGAAAGAAAATACTTCGAATAACCAGTTCCAAAATAACAAATTGTGGGCACCGATTCCCATCAGGATTTCTCAAGTTTAGAATAATATTTAATTTAGCCAACTAAATTGCAAGAGCACAACCTAATAAATGTCCTAATCATGATTTATTCTTCAAACCAACCATAAGATTAAGCTCAATCAATTTAAAAGAAAAGGGTTACTTACACCACGTTGACTTGTGATATCTTCTTGCCCGGTCTGACGTAACAAGACACGCTGACATCAAGAAAATAGTGTTTTAAACCCACATCTCTGTGAGCCTTTGCAATGTTGATCATCCTTTTGGAGCCTGACTTATGGTACACCGTCTTTTTCTCACGATTAGCAGTGTTGGCCGTCGACATTCTCTATTTCACAACAAGGGAAATTAAATAGTAAATAAATATTTAAAACTAAGAAATAATTTATTTCATTACATTAAAGAAAAGCAAGACGAATCTTAAACTTATCGGACTCAAAGTGTCCAACAACCTATTCCCACTCATCTTCCTTTTTCGTCAACAACTACCTTGGGACACCCGAGGTGCCGTGTTCCTTGTAGTGTTTGTGCAGGTCGTACTTCCAATCCTTGTAAATACTCGTAGCCATCTTCTCTACGAATTTCCACATCTCTGGTTTGGCTTCATAATCATAATGTACCTAGGAAAAAATAAAATAAAAATAAAATTTCTAGACCCTAGCTATGAGACTATGTTTTGTAATTAATTATGAAATTAAATAAATTTAAATAGACCCTATTATCGAGAGTTTGCAGTACATCTTGAACTTGTTGGCCTGGAGCAGCTCAACGCAAGAATGGGCATTCATACGTATGTTGTTTCGTATGATAGATCCGATGCTGTGAGACACAAACTGCTCAGTTCTAGCATCGGAGGGCCTCTGGTGAACTCGTCGAACAACACCTCGATCTTCTTTCCAATTGACTTTACTAACTTCTCGACTTTAGCTCCCTTCACAAGTCCCCGACTGTATTTGGAGGTAAGGCTGAGGGTCCCTCATGTTCACTTTGCGTCGAGCGCTATAGCAAACAGAGTCATCAATGGATTCTTGAGGAGCTTGTAACACCTCCAAATCGAAAATCCCTGACTCGAATGTATAGGCTGTTGCCACTTCATTGTGAGCATTCGGTATTGTCTGTGACCTATCAGGAGCTACATGAACTGCAAGAGCTGTAACGATCTTCTCTGAGGTTTGACCCCAACCCAACCATCGTCCTATAGATTGAAATTCAGTATTCTTCTCCTGTGCAGTGTGCATCTTCCTCTCGCCAGGCATCTTAAGCTCTATGACATCGAAAATTAACAATATTTACTCAGCAAAATAATATTCATTAAAACTCATCCATACCCCAAACAAAAAATTCATCTAATCTAGTACATATTCAACTTAAGCCTTATGAGGTGCTTAAATTCATCAAACAAAAACAACATTTGACATGCTCCACCTTATTCATTCAGGCCTTATCCATTTTCATTCAACAAAGTACATAAAGGATCCATCAACAACAATTCTACATAAACTCTATAATCGGAACATAATCATCATAATCTTAATAATCTCTATAATATCTATAACCGGAACACAATTCTACATAATCTTCATAATCAACAAAAATTCTCCATAATCTACATAATCTCCATAAACAACAAGTCTACATAATCTTTCCGTCAACAACAATACATAATCCTAAATTCAATCAATCCACAATCCATAATCATAAATTCATTCAATACATAATCTCCATCAACAATCCAACAATCCACAATCCAACAAATTCATTCAATTCAACAAATTCATTCAACAAAAAATTAATTCAACAATAGCGCAAAGAGAGAGAGAGAGAGAGAGAGAGAGAGAGAGAGAGAGAGAGAGAGAGAGAGAGAGAGAGAGAGAGAGAGAGAGCGGATTGATTGAGGATGAATAGAGAGAAAAAAAAACAGATTCATTTGGGGACGAATGAGATTGATAAAATCGATCTTAATAAAGCCACTTAGCCGATGAAATGAACTCGTCGTCTAAGTAAGACTATTTTTTTTTCCGTCTAAGTGGTTTTAAAATACACCAAAATTTTTGTCACAAAATAATATCCGCCAAAGTATTTGGTCTTAGATGATGAAAATAAAAGGATTTCGTCGTCTAAGTGTTAATTTTTGGTCTTAGATGATAAAAATAAAATGATTTCGTCGCCTAAGAATGAATTTATATAATTTTTCAGATTATATATGAAAAATTAATATTTTGTACCTGCTGAAGAATTTTCATAAATCAACTGTCATATGTAACTATTAAATTCATATAATGTTGTAGAAAAAAATCCAACCCAATTCGGATTTGTTTAGAATTCGATTGATTTGATGTGTGATTATCGATAAATAGTTAAAAGATGGAAACGATCAAAAAATATAATTTGTAAACCATTTCCGAAGTTTTGAGTGTTTCCACTGACTTAGAAACTATATTTATCAACTAGATAGAAATTAATGAAAATTTTAGAAAAAAATTGGATGGGAGAGTAAAGATTTGTTGTACGTCTACTAATGTTGTATAATTTAAGTGTTTGTATGTCTGTATTTAATCTACATCCATATTAGTGAAGTTGAATTTGGACAAAACGACTGTTAAATATATTCTTCATGACATAATATGTAAGTAGATAAATTTTCATTCAATACGAAGTTCGTTAAGAGTTTGATCAGCGTAGTCAACCATAAAACCAAAATTTTAACGAAACGGAAATGTTGATATACGAATATTCGTAACTTTGATTTTTGAACCGTCAACATCCACAGTTCAAGAATTTTTTACTCTATGCCCTCAACGAATATATTGTGCAATCTAACACGGTACACATGATCGTTCTCTTAGAGGGAAGATTGTGAAACTCTACTTAGACCACAAAAGTGGTTAAATTTTGTCGTCTAAGTAGCACTTAAACGACGAAAAATAGGATTTTCGTCATTTAACACTTTCAAGGGTTAGGGGAAGGGTTAATAGCTTAGGTTATAGGGTTTATAGATGTACTTAGATGATAAAATGCAGATATGTTCGTCGTCTAAGTAGTTCTTAGACGACCATTTCGTAATCTAGGAACTGCTTAGACAATGTACATATAAGCATTTCGTCGTCTAAGATGTCCTCTTTACAAGAAAAATATCTTGCATTCGTTTATTCTAATATCAGTCATGTAAGACATAATAAGTATTACAAACACTGTTAATAAATCTCGTTTAATTAGTGTCTTATAATGCACGCACATATTCAAATTCCTATGCGCACGTACAAATTAAGTTTGATTTCGATCGAATGATCTCCATCTATTAATTAATTATAATTAAGTATTACATATATTTATATATCAATCACTTTCTTCATCATAATCATCATCGTTTGAATCATCCTTCACACTCTCAACTGAACGATCCTCATAATCATAATGTCCATCATCTGAATTGTATTCGACGTCGTCGTAGTCATCCTCTAGCTCTTTTTCAGAGGCTCTCTTCTCTATGTCGTCGATCACCTTTTGAATAAGATCCTTGGCATGATCAGGTATGGGTAAGTGTTCGTTGTACCAAATCAATTCCCTTATGTCGGGATTGATAGAAGTATTAGGCTCTTGATAAGGTATGGGTAATTTATAATTAATTCTGAAATTAAATAAAATTAAATAGACCCTATTAACGAGAATTCGCAGTACACCCTGAACTTGTCAGCTTCGGGCAGTTTGTCCCAAGAAGGGGCATTCATACGCATGTTGTTCCGTATAATAGATCTGATATTGTTCAAGTACAAACTGCTCAGCTCCGGTGTTGGAGGGCCTCTAGTAAAATCGTTGTACGACACCTCGATCTTCTTCCCCGTTGACTTTACCATCATTTCAACTTTAGCTCCTTTTACAAGTTCCCAAGTACGTTTAGGGGCCAGGGCTGAGGGGTCCCTCCTATTTACTTTGTGTTGGGTGCTAAAGCAAATAGAATTGTTGACAGATGATTGGGGAGCTCGATTGTATAGGTTGTCACCACTTCATTAGGAACATTAGTTATCGTCTATGATCTATTAGGAGCTGCGTGAGCTGTAATTGTCTCTTCTGACCTTTAACCCCAACCCAATTGTCGTCATATGGATTGAAATTCTGCATTCTTCTCTTGTACAATGCGCATCTTCCTCCCACCAGGCATCTTAAGCCGTACGTCATTGAAAATTAACAATATTTATTCAACAAAATCATATTCATCAAACACATCCATATCAAAAATAAAAATTCATCCAATCCAGTACCTATTCAACACAATCTCATTACATGCCTAAATTCTTCCCACACAACCTAAATTTATCAAACACAAACTAATTCGACATGCTCCTCCCTCTTCATTGATGCCTTATCCATTTTCATTCAACACAGTATATAAAGGATCCATCAACAACAATTCTAAATAAACTCCATAATCAGAACATAATCTCCTTAATCTCAAAAATCTCTATACTTTCTATAATTGGAACAACCAAATAATTTTCATAAATAATGCCTAATTCCACACAAAAATCATTATCAACATTATCCGATTACTGTTTTTCTAAACATCATCAACGTTATCAACTTCCATCAATTAAACATCATTCCTAAAACATCATAATTCCACACAAAAATCATCATTCAACATCATTCCTAAAACTCCAATAATTCATCATCAACATCCATCAATTAAATCAGAGAGAGAGAGAGAGAGCATATAGAAAGGACGAATAGAGAGAGAGAGAGTTTTTTTATTTTATTTTCACGATTTTCTTTTAAATTCACAAATTTTAATGAAAATTTTTAAAAAAATCTGTAAAAATTTGAAAAATAAAGTTTCATGGGTTCCTTGATGGAAGTCCTTAACCTGCCCATTAAATTGATGAGTTCTTAACGGGTTAACCGAACACCCATTATGATAACTGGCAGATTTACGGACAAATTTAAGTAAGTGGTAATGGGCGGATTTGCAGGTGCCCGCCCATATTGCCAGGCCTAGGCGCTGTCCTGACGATCGCAACAGCACTTGAGCTTAATCAAAGTGATTAAGCCGACAAGTGCAACTAAAACAGCTGTAACCTTGTCAACCGTAGTCAACGACAACAGGGGCATGACCAACTTCGCCATCCTGTAAACACAATTAGCACACTTTGTATATATTTTTTCTTTTGATCGAACTTCTTAAACAACTTAAGATAGAAAAAAAATCAAATAATACAATATAGTTATCAATCAAATAAGCTAGCAAAGCTTTTTTAAAAATCACTAATTACTTAAATAGACAACAATATCTTCTTTCTCGATGTAATTTGATTGGTTAACACGATTATCAAAACAAGTTAATTTTTTTTTTCTTGGGATATCGGATATCGAATTAAGTTCACCTTTTAAAGTTGAATTGAAGAACAATTATGTTTTTGTTTTGTTGGTGATTAAGCATATCAAACGGCATTTAGCTTGATATTACATGTAGTGGTTACTAGTTAGAAGCAAGATGTCTTTTCGTGGCTGAAGTGGAGTCTGATTACTTAGAATTTGTGATAGGAAACAAGAACTTTTCATCATCGGTATACGCTAGATCTGACTTCTGAGAAGATGTGGTTTACAGCGAGGAATGAGATTAACATACTTATTTCAAGCTCATATCTTATGAAGTTGTTGCTTATGAAGATAGTTGAGACTTCTTGTTTACAGAAGGTTTTCTCACAAATCAAAACTTATCTCCCTTGTCATTAGTACCTAACATAAGCACTTGGTTTCTCTGGATAAATCTATTTTGTTTTCGATAAACTTTTTATTAAAGAATAATATGTCGGTTCATTGACCAATGATGACTTTTTTTCTCATTCTATGCTTGCCTCGTGGTGTTTCTTATTAAAGTTTAATGTGTTCCCTTAATCCTTATAAACTTGTTCATTTCAAGAAATTAAGTGCAATGACGGCTTACATTGAAGTATCCTCCTCGCAATTCCCTGAACTATATTCCTAGCCTTGTTTAATTGTTGCATTGGTGTTGAAAAGTTTACCCCTCCATACTTTATGCATTAAGAACTAGTCCATAAGTGTAAAGAGTTATTTTCTTCCGCAAGTATACGGGGTCGAGTTATAGTATTTATAAGAAGTCGAGTATCGAACCCACGATGATTAACCACTTGACTCATTAGTTCGAATTGATAAAGCGCTTAGACTATGGCTAAATTAGACAATAATCTTGACACTAAAACTAAAATGAAATACCGATGTGTATCTCATACTACTAAGTCATTTGGAGACCTAGCATTGCAAGGGATGATTAGATTACGGTGAGTGATTGTACGAGTTGATTGATTGATTATAACTAATGCAAGAGATTAAATATCAAACAAATTCACAATAAGAGAGAATGATTGGCTAGAGATATCCCTACTAACCATTTGATGCTCAAACAATGTTCCGATTAATGTATGTAATTAGAGTCCGTTTCACACAAGTGGATGCCCAAATCACAACCTTTTGGGTCACGTTTGATTTTGAACCCAAGCTCCTATGCCATTTCGGACTCAAGATGACTTGAGCCCAACTTTGAAGTATTTGGTGAACTGGAACCAAAACCTAAACCATTTTGGGTTTACATCTTGACCATATGTCACATGAGTGAAGCAAAAACACATACTATGTGATATTTGTGGAAGGTTCTTGTGACATCCCGTCCCGATTTTTATTTTTAGGATTTATATAAGGTTAATCGAGGAAGGTAGTTAGTTTTTATCGTCGGTAATTATCGATGACCTTTCTATCAAAATTTTATTGATTATTTTTTTCGAGGATTTTTTTGAGGAAAGTTGTAGAGTTTATCGAGACAAGTTCGTCGCTACGTTAAATGTTGAAATCGGAGATACGATGAAGAAGTTATTGTCAGCGAAAGTTTTGTACTATTTTACGAAATCGGTTAGTCGCAACTCGCACATCTAAATAGGACGTTCTGAAATAGAAAGTTAGACTTTCCATTTCGGGCCTACCAGTGTTGACCCACGTTGACCAAGCTTGCCGACCCAAAAATTGTTGGCCAGCAGTGCAACAACCCCGGCCACCATTTTTGGCCGATTTCTGGTTGGAATTTAAAGTTCTCCACGTCTGGATCTTTTTCATGCTTTTATTTGGAGGAATTGAACTCGGAATTGAGAGAATCGAAGAGGCAAAGTTCAGGGGGTTTGTAAGCTTCGTCGCCGCCATCGCCGACGCCTTTTTCGGCCACCTTTGGCCGAGGTATTGGTATGGTTTGAATGCCTTGATCACTTTATTATGTTTTATTGGGATCTTTTTGGTCGTAGATTTAGATTTGGAGATCGAATCTGATCTCTGACGAATCTGTTTCAGGTCGCCGGCGTGCGTGGCGGTTGACACCATTTTGGGTGGCAAGGTGTTAGGGCTTTTGCTCCCCTTTCCACTCTGAGTCGATTGGTGCCAGCGTCAAGCCCTATAGTGGCTCGACGACGCCAGAATCTGGCAGAGGGATTTTCTGGAAATTTTTAGGGCCAAAAATTGGTTTAGGCCTGTATCTAGCCAAAATGCCGGAATTAGGCATAGGTCTTTTGGAATAAAATGTTGGGCTTGTGGAGAGAAAGGGTTTGGTGGTCGGTTCGATTTCAAGTCGTGTAATGTTTAAGGATTATGTTGCGGCGGTGTTGCGGCTATAAAAAGGATTCAAGAATTTGAATTTGGAATTAGATTAAGCTCGATATTAGTTCGGGAAGCACGTTGTTCGAGAATTGAGGTTTTCGACAGTAATGCTCGTTGATTTATGAGCTTAGCTATTCATTATGATTTTCGATGATTAGTTATTAAATAATAATCATTGTTTCAGGACGACGTATTAGCATTTAGTGGTAGATGTTTGGAAATACCAACAAACAAACTTTGGCTTTGTGGTAATCATGGCACAGTACTATGAGTGAAAACTTTTATTTTCACAATCGATAGTGAGTACATTTAATTTTTAGCATTTCAATATTTCAGTATTCTAGTATTTCAGTTTATTTTACAATATGTTTTTAGACCAATTTAATTTGGAGGTTTTTCTTTGTGATGGCATTAGTTAGTTGCATCGATGCACTGACTATTCGACTGATCACTGGATAGTCCAATCAGGGGAGGTCAAGGTGTCTCGTCTGGCCGTCAAAGGTTATGATATCTCGTATGGCCCATCACCTTTATTTATAGTAGTTGCCAGTCAGGGGAGGTCAGGATACCTCGTATGACCACCTTCATGTTTATTATAGTTTTATGATAGTATAACTCGCATGATTTTAGATAAAGTAGTGGGAAGGAATAATTTTTACACAGATTATCAAATTTTGTCCAGTCACTCTAACGTTTTATGCCTTTCTCTGGGCCCTTTTTTTTAAACTGCCCAGTTTTTAGGTTTGTCAGATGAAGTCATGACCGTCCAAAGTTTGAGGCACGACAGTCCATAGTTTATATTTTCCCAGTAGGTTCTCAGAAAAGTGCAGGGTTTCTCGTGCTAGGGTAGTTGGTACCGGTTAAGCGATGCTAGATACTCTAATACGGATCCCGCAAGACTTATCTTGGATTACTATGATAATCTGGGGTGAGTTTTGTAAATTGGTTACAGAGCATTAGGCTTTCAGATCATGTTGATAATCTTATATTATTAGTGATGCTTAGAGTGCGATGATCCCACTGCAGCAGACTCATCGTATACCCTCGGGTATTAGTGTCACTTATGATATAGGGTAATCTTCCAAATCTATTATTTCTCAAGTGTCATGCCTCATGGACGTGATCGACGACTTTAGCATCGGAACTCGTCAGTCAATAGTTTAGACGGCGAGTTAGCTTTTTTACTTTTAGAGGGAGAAGTAGGCATCGCAATTTGAGCCTAGAGTTTTTATTGATGTTTTTACATATCCGATTTGTGGAAGTGCATAGACATTTCCCACATTATGCGAAACTTTAAAGTCAAGTTTTGGACAAGTTGCCTTATGTTTATTGAGCAATATTGTGAACTCTTTGTTTTCACCGCGCACCTCATGTTTGTGTCCCTTCATCACCAGTACGTCGGATACCTCACCACCATGATTGCATACCATGCATTTTCATTCAGGCGTCCGATTTCTTCTTCGACACATTTGTAGAAAACAAGAAGGTAGTAACCATCTGTGTTGTTTCTTAGTCTTACGACAAAAACCTGAGCATCAATTTGTACAACTATTAGGACTATGGTAGGGGCACTATGAGAATTGGTACCAGTAGTTTGTATAATTATCATTTCGTAGTAACGACTCTGATATTAGTCGAGATTTGAGGTTGACTTCTAAGGAATTTATTATATTGGCGCGGTCCTGTGGGTCAAGGAAATGGTATGCGTGCACCCCTAGTATCTCACGAATATCAGCAAACTTTTTTCTATTACTCATTTTGTTTATTCCTACATTTGAGATCTGTTGTTGATATGAGTCATGGGCATGAGAACACAAGGTGTTGTGATGATAACTTCGGGAAGTACAGTTTTCTTAGGAATAGACTCGATAATCGGGTTTGGCCACGGTGGATATACTTATGAGTCATTAACTCTCAAGTTTGTGATTTCAGCATTTTTAGCGCCTTCAACTTGTAGTGTTACGGGTAATGTACTTCCTTTTCTATCATGAAAAAATTGTAGTCTTGTAATTGTGGACGGTACGAATATGGTATCAAGGATATATGCATAATCGTGAAATTGAAGATAAAGTTTATTCTAGATGTCAAGTTTATCCTCTGTTATTTTTGGAATTTAATAATCATTGAGAATACGTTTTCTTGAGCCACATGTTTAGCTTTGGCTCAACCCCTGTAGCTTCGACCTGACCTAACTATCTAACCTACCACCATCTTTCTTGTTGATACTATTGTTGGTGTTTAAGGTGACGTTTTGAAGCTCTCTTCCTCCTGATTCATTTTTCGTTAAGGTTTGTTGTATGTAGATTCCAACCAGGCGAATCGAATTAATATCTCTTTAGGGAGCACTACTGCTATTTTTTGTGGTGCTTCGGCCAGTCGTACATGACGAAGGTGAGGGCCATCTATATTCTTGTATAGTATACAGTCATAATTACATAACCAAATGTAGTGGCAAATGTAGTTGTCTTTCGAGTTTGCAGCCTTTGTCAGCTTAATATTAAGAATTCTTTGTCTTTTATCTGGGATTGTGTTATTAGTTGGGAATTTTACATTTTACCATGTTTGTTGATGTCTTCAACCAGACTTAATACAACTATGAGTGTATATTATTTACTTCATTGTAGGTGTTTGATCTTCTACTTGACGTTATTACGTAGAGCGGAAATGTAGTAGTTGAATTACATTGTTCCTCCTTTAACTACAATAAGGAGTTCGATTAGATTAGGATTGTAGCTGTCTTGACTTTCAGCAAATTCTAGGTTGATGGCAACGATTTAAAATTCATCCACTCACGTGTGAGTTTATTTATTCAGCTTTATTTTCCAAGAAATGACCGTAGATTTTGACTTTATTATGTTTTCATTGTGTGAGGTGATCATCGCTCATTGACATCAGTAACGGTGGGGAACAGTCAGTTTGAGATTATATTTGAGTAAACCCCTAGTAGTCAATTCGTCATGCGGGGAGTTTCAACTTGTTATTAGTGTTGGAGACTTATTCACTATCTTATGTTTTTATTAATTCAATTTTGTTTGTCTGGATTACTTTAAAATTTTCTACTCAAATTTCTTCAACAATTGGTTGTGTTCATTTCATGTCGTGAATACGATTTGCCTCTATAAAAGTGTTTCAAGAGATGTGCAACCAGTTAAGACATGTAATTATCCCTGTTATGAATCACAGAGGTTCCCGAGGGTGAAGATTTTGATATCAAGATTTTGGATCAGACTTATACGTTTTATGCTTGTACAACTAGGAACCACTAAGTTAAGAGTCAGCAAGGATTTGTGTATATCGCAAGCATATTCGAGGATCACAGATGGATTAGTATGACTTGATTCACTATATATTGCATGAAGTTTGGGTTATTACTAGACTGAATGTAGGAGTATCATCCAAATAAATAAGCGATCATCACACACAAAAGTGTTCATAAGAATCATACATGAAAATACAAACTTCTAACTAGTTTTTGATTCATGTGCGATGAAGATGTGGGATACAAAATATTATCATAAATTTTTGCAAGGAATTTTCCCGTTCCTTGGACTTCATAGCATTATAATCCTCTAATTAGTTATCGTTGAGTAAACATCCAATATTAAGGGTATCGAGAATGTTTATGGTAGTACAGGGAGGGAAGTTGCAGCAATTCAGTTATTCAATTCGACAATAGGTCTGGGTAAATAAATTAACACCTCAATGTTTTACACTTTGAGTGGGCATACATTTTTGTATAAGTAGAAGCCTATGACTATTTTCCAACGAATCTTTCAGCTTTGGATAGTAGTATATATGTTATGTGAGCTATTAATGCTCAAATAGGGGTGTGATGTTCGTTTTGCGGATTGTGGTACGTAAACCGTAAGACTGGTGATAATGATTTTCGGGACTCAAGTTATACACCGACATTAAGATTACTTTTTCATCACTGATATATGCATAGCTTGTCAGGATTACTCAGACCTAATATGAGATATTGAGTTCATATCTCCAGATTAGATAGTGAATTGAAAAAAAGTTTGACTTTTTGGAGTCCACCTGTAGTTTTGGGGCGTATTAGAGACAAATCTCCGGTAATTTCTGGCAAGCCTCCTTACATTACAGTTATTGATATTTGAGTTAGTTATTATAGAGTATTGAACGAGAGTTACTCTAATTGTGGAGATATTTAGTTTTACAATCATTATGATTTATAAAGATGGATGAGTATTAGTGATTTATGTTCATAGTGTTGTTCAGTTTGATTATGAGAAATCCGGATGGGATTCAGTGTCCACGGTTTATTCTTGGGATTTGGTTATTCGAAGTGTTCTTTTCATGCAGGTTTTTGGTTTCCTTGAGTTATAAGGGAAATTATGCTAAATTTTTTTATAGAATTTTGATGAATAAGAGAACTGAGTAAGGTCAGAAGTTCCCTTGAGTCGGTCAGATGTCCATTTATATTACGACTCTAAAATGGTCAGTCTGAGTATTCAGCTTGTTACCGTTATGACTATGATGGTTACTTTTATGTGAGAATATCCATGGAGGGACACCTCAGGTAAACTTACAATGCATGATTCAGGTGGTGATCAGGAGCCACTTCAGGACTTAGAGTAGCACTGCCATCCAGAGCAGTGGCGGATTTAGAAATCTTATTTAGATTGGGCAATATCAAGTGAATGTAATATATTTGTAACACATCTTGGAAATCGTAACACTACTTTTGTTAGATTGTTGTTAGATTGAATGTGATATTTTGGGAACTAATGGAGGAAGAAATATTTTTTTTGGGCAAATCATAATTATCAAGCAAATGTACATATTTTGAGCTCAATTCAATTGAAAATCATTGAATGAAAATCTTAAACGCTGCACTTGCCTTCTTAATTACATAGTTTGTCTTCATTTTGTCTTCTTTTTGCCCTTTTTATATGACTTAATTATCCCAAACACTATAATATAAGGTATAATTTAAGGCTAAGTATAAAAGTGAGGTTGGGCAATTGCCCAAACTGGGCTCTATGTGCATCCGCCAGTGATCCAGAGGGCTGACATATTTAGACCGCAATAGAAGGGAATGACCGGTTGGACTGACCGGGTAGTCTGACTTCATTAATAGAACTTTCCAATAGTGTTGGCATATGTATCAGAAGGTTCTAAGTGTTTATGTTACGGAGCTTGCATCAGGATCCTTTCAAGTACAAGGCTTTTAGTGAGTAGTTGTTTGAGACTCGATCAGAAGAGTAAGACTTCATAACAAGATGAGAACATGGTGAAAGCATAATGGACAATCCTCGCGGTTAGAATACTGTTAGCGAGCCGAAAAGATTCATGCGGGAACATTACGTATTGATTTTTTTTTTCTTTACTAATATATGCGTAAATTTTGAGGACGAATTTTTCTTAAGGGGGATATATTGTGACATCTCATCTCAAATTTTTTTTTTTTATGATTTATATAAGGTTAATCGTGGAAGGTAATTAGTTTTTACCGTAGGTAATTAGTTTTTACCGTCAGTAATTACCGATTAGGCGGTGCTAGATACTCTAATACGGATCCCGCAAGACTTATCCTAGAATACTACGGTAATCTGGAGTGGGTCTTGTTAGTTCTTCTTCCAAAAATTCTATTGAAGGACTGGGAGAAAGTCTAAGTGAATCTCCTAATCTGCACTTTGTGAGTTACAAATCGAAAGACCCAACTAGTAGCCACAATAACCTCTTGATTCAATGTGTGCTTGACCAAAGCTCCTTAAGTCTATTGAGACTCAAGGAGGCTTTAGTCCTTGCTTATTGCTAAGGTAATCAAACCTTAAGGTAAACCCTCTTGGAATAGACCCTAATCATGTTTACAGGCTCATCTAGCCTAAGGTAAGTAGCTAATTCAACCAAGGTCCCATTTTCAGCTTCTTAATGCATACATCAACTTAGCCAAGGTTTACACATGCATAAACAAAACCATACTTGAATCTCAAACATATAAACATCCACAAATACATAGTAATGTCATTCACAAACACATGTTTCACACAACATATGCAAAAATATAAACCATACATAAATCAAGACATCATTTTTCACATCACATGATTAGGGTTCTAACCCTACCATTCCAAATGGGATTACTCACTACACATAGCTACAATGAAGTCTAGATACATAGAAAAAAGTCAATAGGTACAAGAACTAACCGAAAAGTCTCTTAAAGAAAGCCTTCCAACCTCTTCAAGCTTCTTCTTCACTTCTTGCTCCCTTGCTTCTTGGCTGCATAAAGAGTATGAAACCACCTTAGGCTAGAGTGAAGAGGGTGGAGATGAGAGTATGGAGGTGGTGATGGAGGTTCCTAGGCCTTTTGGTGGTGTTAAAGTGATTTTTAGAGGTAGATGAGAGAGTTAGAGCGGTTGGGTATGGATGGGGGCTATAGAGAGATACTAAATCTATGAGAAAAGTGAAAATGAGGTAAGATATGTGTGGTTGCCAGGGGGAGCTCGACCCTATATGGCTAAAGGAGATATTTTGGTGTTTTCAAATTCAAAATTAGATGCTTAGACATGATACAAAACTTTAGGCTTTTAGGTGGTCTTAATATGTAACTCACCCCATGTCATGTAACTTGCATGTGCATCCATCTCTCACAATATCTTCCATGTGAGCTTGGACTCCCAAACTTGACTTGACCTTGCCAATGTCCGGTGGTAACTTACCAGAGTTGACCGTTGACTGATGTTGACTTTTTGTCATTTTCTCGATTTTGCTCCATCTTGTCAAAGGACTTCAGAATTGTACTTGGCTTCTCTAAAAAGTGATTATTGTCCATATTTTAGAGCATTTCCATGCCAACTCGGATCCTACTTTCCTAGCATAATAAGGAAACATTATAAAATCGATGCGTACGGGACCTTGATCTTCTTCCTCGTTGATTTTACCATCTTTTCGACTTTAGCTCCCTTCACAAGTTCCTAAGTGCATTTGGGGGCCGGAGCTGAGGGAACCCTCCTGTTTACTTTGTGTTGGGCGCTAAAGCAAATAGAATCATCGATAGATGATTGGGGAGCTTGTGATTATGCAGCGTCCGAAGCAAAAATTCTTGGTTTGATTATATAGGTTGTCGCCGCTTCATTGGGAGCATTAGGTATCGTTTGTGATCTATCAAGAGCTGCGGGAGCCATATAAACTACGCCAAAAAATGGTTTAGAAAATGGGAAAGGCACATTGTCTAATATAGGTTTGGGTGTCGTCTATTGAGCTGAGGAGAGAGGACATATCAGACAATGGGCAAAAAACATTGTCTGAATTCAATCAGACAATATTTTGTTATAGTAAATGTATCATCTGAAAATGGCGAATTCTACATTCACCATAATTTTACCATTGCATAGATTCATTAAGATGATATCATTTATACTCTTTTATATTGTGTGAAATGTAGATGAAGCTTTTTTATATCCATCTAGTTGTTAAAAAATATTTTTCACAACTGGTTTGTTGCTTAATTTGTAGTAATGTACAGTTCAAACAATACTTTGCTGGACTCATCTTTTGTTATACATAAGTTATACAATGGTGTTTTGTAGAGTGCTATAGCAGATAACAAATTCATACAACAATCTATTAAACTCAGTTCTTGCGTTAGTCATATTCAAACAATGTTTTTTTCAAAGTTATTTTGCATAGCAGCAATATACTCAACAGTTTTATATCAAGGGATGTTGTGTTTTTTGTATCAAGCAATTCTTTTATTTGACACCTTTCTTATGTTATTTTCATTCAAACAATACTTTTGTTCGATGTTGTAATTGTATGTCTCAATACAATGTATTTTTTAGACAATGCTTTTGATGAAATTATGTTGCCCTTTAATAGTTTGATCAATAATTTTTTTTATGCAACAATAGGTAAACGTTCTACGTGCATTGTACCATTTCAAGAACAGATCATTCATAGTTTCATACACTTGAATTAGCTTGCATACCAGAAGTCATTCTACAAATATTTAGCAATATACATTCATACACTTTATATAAAAGTGTCTAAAAGCTGTTTGATATGATCCTAAAAGCTAGAACTATACAAAAAAAAGTTGTCTTCCATAAAGAACAACCCTCATGCTAGCTAAAGTTTAATTAATTAATCTGAAATTTATACCAAAACAGCAGGTTGCCTTTCAACATATGCATACTAAAAAGAGCAACCCTCCAGCTCCATAAACTCCACATGCATACATGTTGCTACTCCTAAGTGTAATGCTTCATTATATAGGCTGCACATTCTGATCTCACTTCATCGAGTTCCCACTGAGTATACTCAATACCCTTTTGTGTATTTAGCCACTGAAACACAATTCGCAAGGCATGCAACATCATCATATATAGGTAGAGCAGATGATTTGAAAGAATATAAAGACAAATCAACCTAAAGAAACAGTCTTAATGCACCAACAAAATCCACCAACAAAATCCACAACCATAAGTAACAGTGATTTTCATGAATTACATGTACTTATTGCATCCAACCTTACTTCTATCATAACTTTGCAAACCTTATGAAAAAGCCGACTCTTTAAGTCATACACCAAAGTCATCAAGTTAAACACATATATTGGTTCTTTATTCACACAATATATACCCTAATTTTTCCCACCATCAAGACAGTTTATCGAAATCAAATAAATCACCTTTGAAGCGAAGTCCAAGGTCTTGTCCTGAATGATTTCTTTCTTGTACCGCATTAGGTAATAGCCACATTTAGTGTTGCCTGGTTGCACATGGGTTCCTTATGAATAAAACAACATAAGCTCACAATAATCACATCAGATGAACAACATATTCAGTAACATCATTTCAGAACATACAAATCAAGAAATAGAAAACATACCAAGAGAGTTTCCAAGTAACTGCCTTCCTTGATGTCTTATTCTTGTGAACATAATAGATTTTCAATGCACTTCAATAAATTGCATCCATTGAAAACAAAAGGTTAGATTTGGCATTTAACACAAAAACAAATAGTTTTCCGGCAAGAAAAACACAAATGTGTGGTTCAGTACCTCTCCACAATATGTTTATGCTCTCCTGTGTCAAGCCGACGAGTCTGAGAGTCCAAGAAGTAGAATCTCTTTATCAAGATTCACAACAGATAACACCTAATGATTCCTAGGAAATAAATTGCAAATTTTGTTAATCTAAACACACATAGTTGCTATGGTAAGAGAAAACTTCAAGGAGTGGAACTATAGAGAATAATGGTCTACATACCCTTTCTTATAAGGGAGCAGTACTAATTGACCTTTCTTGAAAGCAATGAATTTGTCTCCCACATAAGTCAGCTGGAGAATCTGAATCAAGAATCTCAATTCTTCTAGGGTCTACGATGAGCACCATGTGTGACGACCCAGAATAGAATCAGTAGTGTAATCAGCTTTATTCGTGAGTTAGCGCGTAATCACAGATTTTCGATAATTGATTGAATCGTCGACTTTGATCACGACTAAATTATTGGCCGAGAATTTGAGTTGAGCCTCTTCTCGAGAGTTGTTGTACGCGTGATTTCGAGTTCGTGGGCGGTTCCGGATTATTATTTTGACGACCGAGGAATATAATATCAATATTTGAAATTTTGAAATATTGTCGAGTTTATCTGTTCGTGTTCGAGTCTATCCGAATTGTGATTGTGATCCGTTTTGGACCGTTGATTGACCCGAACCGTAAATGGAATGGTTATTGACTTGATTTGCGAGTTTCGCGATTTGTCGTGATTTCGACATAATCTGTTAATATGGTGGCCATGTTAGCAACTAAATTATCGGGCGAGAATTTGATTTCGGATCCTTCGAGGAAGTTGTAGAGAATTTAATTTCGAGCTCGTGGGAACTTTCGGAGAATTTTTCTGAGTTACAAGGATTAAGTTGTGAATATTTTCGTCCGTCAAATATTGTCGTATTTATCCGTTTGAGGTTCGATATACGTACGGTATAAATACGGGAAAATACTTGCCGTTTTTGGAAACCGGCCACACTGGGAAACTGGGCCTTGACCCGCGTTGACCACGGGTCAAGGTGGGCGACCCGTTTAACCCCAAAACTGCCATTCGATTTTCACGGTTTTTGGACCCTTTTTCGGCCACGATTGGCCGGGGTCTCGTCATGAAAGTTGTTGGGCTTGAGCTCCTCTTTCTTTTAATAGGTCATTCGTTCAATTTGGTTGCCAGATCAAGAAGTTATGGCTTGTCAAAGTTTGGGAATTTTGGGTAGATTCCGGTGAGTTTTGTTCGATTCGGGTGACGACGTGGAGGCCGAGTTGGTGGCTCCTCTTTGAGGGGTTTTGTTAGCCATGAGGAGAGGAAGTTTTTCCAAGTGGTCTTGAGGGTTGCCGTGGCCGGAGGAGAGAGATCCGTCGATTTGAAATTCCGGTAAGGGTTTGGAACTTTGAGTTGATTTTTGGAGGTTTTCTGTTCAAAATTGGCCTTAACTTATAACTAAAAAGTTGTTGGAATCGTCAAGATCTTTGAAACCATGTGCAGCATGAAATTTTCTGGGTAGATCTGAATTTCCGGCGGCCGGCGGCAGCGGCGATGGCGGCGGTGACTTTTCGCCCATCGTGTTTTTCGACTAGTTATATGTCGTTTCACTCGGAATCGCGACCCGATCGCAGTGGTGAGGTTTGTTTTTCGAATTGAGCATTGGAAATTATAGCGAGGTTTTGTGGTGTGATTATCGGATTTTCACGATTTCGTCGATATTGAATTATATGTTTCCGGGAACGGTTGTTTCTCATGATATGATTTGAGATGTCGAGTTATGAATTTTGAGCAATGGATTTTATGATTATCCAGGGGTTCGTGATCGTTCGTTTGGCGAGGGATTTTCCGTCGGATCACGGGATTAACGCGTATCATGTTACGCTCACCTGTGAGTGGACAATTTCTTTTCACTGATGATTGCGAGTCTTTATATTATATTTTTTCGAGCATGAGCATATGTTTGTGATTATGACTTATACGAGCATGTGCTTTACGATTATGCTTTATACGTATGCATGAAACTATTTATGATTTGATTTACATAGAGTACAATCTTAGTATATGTGGTTGTATCGATACACTTACATCCCGGCTGATCCCCGAGGATGTCTACTAGGGGGGAACTGTACCTTGTGCCGATGTATTTCGGGGTGGGAACAGATGCCCGGACCTGAGGCCTTTCTGGCTAGAATCACGTGTGGGTCTGGGATCCCGTGATTCAGACTGTACTAGCACGGATGAGTCCATGAGCGACCCCGTGGGATTTTTACATGCATGCTCTGTACGCTGGAGGGGTTTGTGTTCACCTCGTGTACTATATCATATTCTTTCAATTTGACTCGCATATGTTTTTATAACATATACTATTCGTCGAAAGACATTTATTTTCGTCCACTCACTCTAACGGTTTTCATGTCTTTCCCCTGGGCTTTTCGGTTTCCGTGCCCAGTTTACAATTCGGATTCTGGTATTGCACGTCGTGGTCGGAGGCATAATATTCGAGCGATGTTTCTTTTATGGTAGGTTCTTAGTTTGGCCTACTATTTGTATATATATACTAGAAGTCGCTCTAATCATTTTGATGTATACTTTTATATGATTTTTCCCCGGATTTCTGTAAAGTATAGTTTTATGTATTACTTTACATTACTGTTATGATATTGAGAAATCCGGATGGGATTGGTGCCCACGGTTTGATTTTTGTGGCATAGGATGAAGTGTATTTTTCGGGTGCAGGTTAATGGCAATTTTGCGTTAGTAACGAAACTCTACTAAAAATTTTGATGGTTTTTGTTGGTTCGTGTTTTCAGAAGGGGTTTGATTTCGGTTTAGGAAACTAAATCGGGGTTGGGTCCTTTCAGCTTGGTATCAGAGTATTAGGTTTTTGGTTCTGTAGACTTCTTTAGTCGTGTTTACTAAGGGTATTTGAGAATGTACAGCATGTCTGGAGTGATGACCCGACCGGCCGGCGGATACTCATCAATGCTCTGGGTGTTGTATGCTTTCAAATATTTGAAGTTCCATGATTACGTTCTACTGGTTGCGAACGATGTCTTATTCATTAGGATGCCTCCTTGACGTGCTTTTCGTGTCGGTACGGTTGTGGATCCTATTGGGGATCAATCGACGCGCGACTTGTTAGTGAGTTGTGGGTTTGGATGAGCATTTTGAATTCAGAGCTTTGTGTGGCATGGTTTACCTGGTTGTGCGTGTATGGGCGTCTACATGTTGCCTCAGAGCAGAGAATCGTGACAGTTGATGTTTTACCTGAATCAGATCATTGCATTTGGTGGGCTGGTATTGTGTGAGTTCCTGTTGCGACTCCATGGCCTACATTCGGGGTATTGTTTATATGGTAATGGTTCAATCAGGCTATCTAACAACGGAAATATGGAGTGTTCACCCACCTGAGGCAGAGATATATTGTTCATATGTTTGTTTCCATTTGCACGTGTTATGTGGCTTTAGAGGAAGCAGTGCACGAGATTCGAGATAAGTTTGAGCCTGAGCATCAGAGGGATTTTGACTGTTATGCCTCGAGACAACCGTGAGGAGCTTGATGTGTTGCACTCAGAGGCAAGGACATTGAGAAGGAAAGGTATATGCGGTTTCTGATGTGTTGGTTTGAGGAAAGTGGATTTAGTCGAGATATTTGATGAGGTTGAGTTCAGGCACCTCGGGATCAGTATCTTCGTCAGGCTGTGGCCTTTTCGATTATGTTGTGGGTCATCTGAATAAGGCAGAGGATCTGTTTGGTGGTGATGGAGATCACAGAATAGTGGACTTGTTCCTGTGGCATGAGTTTGGGTGATCGTTGGTGATCCTTCCACACAGCAGGCGTCGCTGTGATATGTGTCTGTGGGGAACTCTCAGATGCTATTGTGGTGGCCAGGAGGGTCACGTTGCGAGGGAGCGTCCTCAGCCAGCTGTTTTAGTGATTCGGCAGCTCAGGGTTCACGAGGAGGTTGTGATGCTATTTTTGGAGTTTGACCAACGTAGGCTTTTAGACGAGTCAATCTGAATGTCGCAATCGACGTGGGCGGCTAGTTGGGCATATCAGAGTTTGTGCTACGACCCTGTGTGAGGACAGAGTTTCTTTGAGGTTACCGTTGCTTGACATCCTTGGCTATTGTGCTTACATCTCCACTTCCGAGGTTTTGGAGAGTATTGCATCCATCCGGGAGGTTACAAGATCTTTGTTGGAGGTTATGAGTTAGCCGCGGATCTGTTATAGCTGGATATTGTCGATTTTGGTGTGATGATGGGTATGGACTTCTTGACGACACATTGGGCTATGTTCGAGTGTCTCGAGAAGGAGGTTGTGTTTCGACGATCAGGCTTTTCTCGATATATTGTTTCGCGGTGAGAATAATATCTTATTTCCATGTGTGATTTCAGTGATGATGGTAGAGCGGATGGTGGAAAATGGGTTGTGTCGTTTACTTAGCTCATGTTTTGGATACTACGGCTGTTGTGCCAGACATTGGTGGTATTGAGGTGGTTCAAGAGGTTCCAGGTGTGTGTCGAGGAGTTACCGGGTATTCCTCTAGTTCGGGAGACTAACTACACCATTGAGCTTTTACCGGGCGCTGGACTCATATCACCGGCATTATGTCGTTTGGTACCAGCGAAGCTGATGGAGCTACAAGTTCAACTTCGAGAGTTGCTGGAGGAGATTTCGTACGACCCAGCGTATCATCGTGGTGTACTCTTGCATTATTTGTGCGAATATAGGATGGTTCGACGAGGTTGTGCATCGACTACCGGAAACTGAATCAGGCTTCAGGGAAGAGCAAGTATCTTCCGCTTCGGATTGACGATTTGTTTGATCAGCTCACGAGAGCTTCAGTCTTTTCGAAGATTGATTTCGGGTCCAGATACTGTCAGTTGAGGATCAGAGAGTCAGATGTGGCCAGAATAGCTTTCGGATCACGGTGCGGGCATTACGAGTTCTTGGTCACGCCGTTTAGTTGACCAATGCCCCGCAGCTTTTACGGACTTGATGGACCAGGTGTTCAGACGATTCTGGACAAGTTTACGGTCGTGTTCGTCGACAATATTTTGATTTACTCCAAGAGTGTGGGCCAGTACCTGAAGCAATTGCGAGCGGTTTTGCGGACTTCGCGAGATGATCAGTCGTTTGTGAAGTTTAGCCAGTGTGAATTTTGATCGATTAACGTGAAGATTTTGGGCCGTGTGATGTTATTCGAGGGAGTCAGCGTGGATCCTGACCAGATTGCAGCCATGTTGATTTGGAGTTGACCTACCATTGTACCAGAGATCAGGAGTTTCTTGGGTTGGCAGGTTATTATCGGCGCTCTGTGCAGGATTTTCTTGGATTGCCACTCTACCTTCCGGATTGACGAAAAAAAAGCGTCAAGTTCGAGCGGTTCGATGCGTATAAGATGAATTACTTACTCCTGAAGGAAAAGTTGACCGTTGCACCTGTTTTAACTTTACTTGATGACCGTGACGAGTTCGTGGTTCATATCGATGTATCGAGATTTGGATTTGGTTATGCTTTGATACAGCATAGCAGAGCGGTGACTCATGGTTTCAGGCAGTGGAAACTTTATGTAGTTGCATATCCTGTGTATGATTAGGAATTGCTGTTTTTGTGTTAGCATCAAAGAGTTCAGGATACTATTGCTGTGGCGTGCAGCGCAGTGTAGGATGTACACTGATCACTTGAGTTTCATCTACTTGCATTTTCGGCCAGATTTGAGCTTGAGGCAGTGTAGATGGATGGTGTCGACTAACGACTATGGCTGCACATTTGAGTTTATCCGAGAGAGAGGCTAATGTTGTTACTGATACATTAAATCGGAAATCAGGAGTTTCATTGTTCCATATGTGTGTGACTCGAGTTTCCGTGTTAGCTGAGTTGGGAGATACGAGAGTTGAGTTCGAGTATGATGATGTTGAAGCTCATTTGTTTTGCGTGCGTTATGCACTAGTGGTACAGAGATGTATAAGATACTTCGAGTTTACTACTCGTGACGCAACGTGAAGAGGAATGTAGCAGCTTGTGTGTGCAGATGCCACATTTGTCGGCAGGCGATGGCTAGGAGGCAGAGACTTGCCGGGAAGTTACAGCTGTTGAAGATTTCCGATTAGAAGTTGGAGATTGTTACTGTGGATTTTGTGTGCTAGTACGCACTTCGGTTAATGGTGCCAGTTGTTGGATCTTTGTGGACCATTTGATGAACTCAATTCTTTTCCTTGTACTTTCGGAAAAGATTTCAGTGGCGAGTTGGTATAGCTGTGTTTGGCGGAGGTTGTCTATTTTCGTGGTGTACCTGTGTCCCAGATTGCTGATCGAGATAATCAGCTACAACAGAGTGTTGGTAAGCATTGCAGTGAGCATTGGGGACCAGATTACAAGTTAGTATCGGTTCTTATCCTCAGATTGGTGGGCGATCTTTGAGGACTATTCAGTCTTTGGAGGGCATGTTGTGGTCTTGTGAATTGCAGTTCCGAGGGATTTGGAACCAGCAGTTTTAACTGTTCGAGATTGCATGCAGTACCAGTTTGTAGACCACTATGATTATGACGTTGCATGATGTCGTTTTGAGAAACGATGTTGTACTCCATTGTGCTGGAGCGAGTTTGGTTTGAGCTGACGTTTGATCTTGATTTAGTGGAATGTACTACCACAGACCTTCAGATTAGCGGAAACAGATTGATAATTGCTCGAGTTCGACGTTAGAGTTATGTTGATGTGAGCAGGTTGAGTTGTGAATTTGCCACGTTATTTTGATCCGTATGTGATCATAGGGCGAATTTGTGTCGTGCCGTATAGTTTGGCATTGCCTTTAGCGTTGGCTTTGTGTGTGTTGTGTTCCGTGTGGTGGAACTACATTTCAGATTTGTTGCGTGTTTTGTACCCTATTAGTTCCTTATGCAGGAAGACTTCGCATTTGTGAGGAGCTAGTCCAGATTCGAGATTTGAGGGTACAGAGATTACAGCACTGAGATATTTTCCATTGACAAAGTTGTTCAATCGAAGTTGCCACTTGGGAGTTGAACTGTATGCAGAGACAGTGTCCCTACTTTTCGGTTGGCAGGCTTGGAAATTTCGAGGTCGAAATTTTTTTAGGGGGGGTAGATTTGTGACGACCCGGAATAGAATCAGTAGTGTAATCAGCTTTATTCGTGAGTTAGCATGTAATCACAGATTTTTGATAATTGATTGAATCGTCGACTTTGATCACGACTAAATTATTGGCCAAGAATTTGAGTTGAACATCTTCTCGAGAGTTGTTGTACGCGTGATTTCGAGTTCGTGGGCGGTTCTGGATTATTATTTTGACGACCGAGGAATATAATATGAATATTTGAAATTTTGAAATATTGTCGAGTTTATCTGTTCGTGTTAGAGTCTATCCAAATTGTGATTGTGATCCTTTTTGGACCGTTGATTGACCCGAACCATAAATGGAATGGTTATTGACTTGATTTGCGAGTTTCGCGATTTGTCGTGATTTCGACATAATCTGTTAATATGGTGGCCTTGTTAGCGACTAAATTATCGGGGGAGAATTTGATTTCGGATCCTGCGTGGAAGTTGTAAAGAATTTAATTTCGAGCTCGTGGGAACTTCCGGAGAATTTTTCCGAGTTACGAGGAATAAGTTGTGAATATTTTCGTCCGTCAAATATTGTCGTATTTATCCGTTTGGGGTTCGATACACATACGGTATAAATACGGGAAAAAACTTGCCGTTTTTGGAAACCTGCCATATTGGGAAACTGGGCCTTGACCCGCGTTGACCACGGGTCAAGGTGGGCGACCCGTTTTATCCCAAAACTGCCGTTCGGTTTTCACGGTTTTTGGACCCTTTTCCAGCCACGATTGGCTGGGGTCTCTTCATGAAAGTTGTTGGGCTTGAGCTCCTCTTTCTTTTGATAGGTCATTCGTTCAATTTGGTTGCCGGATGAAGAAGTTATGGCTTGTCAAAGTTTGAGAATTTTGGGTAGATTCCGGTGAGTTTTGTTCGATTCGGGTGACGGCGTGGAGGCCGAGTTGGTGGCTCCTCTTTGAGGGGTTTTGTTAGCCATGAGGAGAGGAAACTTTTCCAAGTGGTCTTGAGGGTTGCCGTGGCCGGAGGAGAGAGATCCGTCGATTTGAAATTCCGGTAAGGGTTTGGAACTTTGAGTTGATTTTTGGAGGTTTTCCGGTTAAAATTGGCCTTAACTTATAACTGGAAAGTTGTTGGAATCGTCAAGATCTTTGAAACCATGTGTAGCATGAAATTTTCTGGGCAGATCTGAATTTCCGGCGGCCGGCGCCGGCGACTTTTTGCCCGACGTCTTTTTCGACGAGTTATATGTCGTTTCACTCGGAATTGCGCCCCGATCGCAGTGGTGAGGTTTGTTTTTCGATTTTAGCATTGGAAATTATAGCAAAGTTTTGTGATGTGATTATCGGATTTTCACGATTTCGTTGATATTGAATTATATGTTTCCGGGAACGATTATTTCTCGTGATATGATTTGAGATGTCGAGTTATGAATTTTGAGCAATAGATTTTATGATTATCCAGGGGTTCGTGATCGTTCTTTTGGCGAGGGATTTTCCGCCGGATCACGGGATTAACGCGTATCGCGTTACGCTCACCTGTGAGTGGACAATTTCTTTTCACTGATGATTGCGAGTCTTTATATTACATTTTTTCGAGCATGAGCATACGTTTGTGATTATGACTTATACGAGCATGTGCTTTACGATTATGCTTTATACGTATGCATGAAACTATTTATGATTTAATTTACACAGAGTACAGTCTTAGTATATGTGGTTGTATCGATACACTTGCATCCCGGCTGATCCCCGAGGATGTCTACCAGGGGGGAACTGTACCTTGTGCCGATGTATTTCCGGGTGGGTACAGATTTCTGTTCCGTGTGCCGATGTATTTCCGGATGGGAACAGATACCCTGACCTGAGGCCTTTCTGGCTAGAATCACGTGTGGGTCTGGGATCCCGTGATTCGAACTGTACTAGCACGGATGAGTCCATGAGCGACCCCGTGGGATTTTTACATGCATGCTCTGTACGCTGGAGGGGTTTGTGTTCACCTCGTGTACTATATCATATTCTTTCAATTTGACTTGCATATGTTTTTATAACATATACTATTCGTCGAAAGACATTTATTTTCGTCCACTCACTCTAATGGTTTTCATGTCTTTCCCCTGGGCTTTTCGGTTTCCGTGCCCAGTTTACAGTTCGGATTCTGGTGTCGCACATCGTGGTCGGAGGCATAGTATTCGAGCGATGTTTCTTTTATGGTAGGTTCTTAGTTTGACCTACTATTTGTATATATATACTAGAAGTCGCTCTGATCATTTTGATGTATACTTTTATACGATTTTTCCCCGGATTTCTGTAAAGTATAGTTTTATGTATTACTTTACATTACTGTTATGATATTGAGAAATCCGGATGGGATTGGTGCCCACGGTTTGATTTTTGTGGCATAGGATGAAGTGTATTATCCGGGTGCAGGTTAATGACAATTCCGCGTTAGTAACGAAACTCTGCTAAAATTTTTGATGGTTTTTGTTGGTTCGTGTTTTCAGAAGGAGTTTGATTCCGGTTTAGGAAACTAAATCGGAGTTGGGTCCTTTCACCATGTCTGTCATCTTAAATTTTTTCAAGGAATCAATCAAACAGCTGCATATGCAAACAAAATTTGAGTTTAGTATCATTAACAACTTTTGCAACAATGAAGAATTGGTCAGAATTTGTTGTTAGTAAATTTGGTGCCCAAAATTTTTGTTGGCAAAGCTATTGTATTGAGCATGTATAAATATGTGCATGCATACAATTATACGTAAGTTAACCTGGATTCTTGTGTCAGAACTGATACATAGAACTGTTGCTAGTAGGCTACAAAGAAGCAAAAGTAAATGCATTAGAAGCACTCAATCAAAGGAAAATAAAATTGGTCAGAGTTTCAGAATATGGTAGTAATAGACATCTAAACAATGAATCATATATCAGTACTATGTACCTAATTTAATGAATAAGATAAACAGTAAGTACGAGTTCACAAAATGACCAAGTAAGCTGTGATAAACCTACAACTATAGTAAAATCAACACACCCATACATAGAGGTACTACTCGTCATCATTATGTTTGGTGGTGACAATGACCCTTTTGAAAGATGAGAGGCCATTAGTAGCAACATACCTCGCAAACGGAACGGTTAAATCATATCCAAGTGGTGACAGCTCTTCTCCCTGATAACAAGTTCAATAATGAAATACATCAGATGTTAGTGATTTATTCAGCTCTACTGTCAGAAACAAACTATATCAGGAAGCTATAATTTCGCAAAGAAAGTTTGAACTTGATTGCTTACTAAACACATATCATTCTGCATGACCTTATATATGTAGCCAATATAAATTGTTGATAGAGGAAGTGTCTAAAGTGTTGTGTTTCTACACCCAGTTCACGTTGTAGTTATACGAATAGTGACAAAGATGCAAAAGATCAAACTGGCCACAAGGCCATAGTTTTCACTTGACTTGAATTGGTAGTATATATGACACATTGCATCAATGAACCCTCTACCGTAAAAAGAAAAATCTCACTGAATATAGATTGTGCCATAGGCTGTGCACTTTTGTTGTATATTTATTTTCATTTTATATGATTTGGTTCTATGTGCAAGATTGTGGATTACGAGAACACTTCGAGCATCAGTGTAGACTCTATGTGGACGATACTTTGCAGCTAAAAGACTAAATGAATAAAATGATATCAATCAATTAGAACTCTGTCATCACCAACTTTAGACACAAACAAGAAAATATACTGAGATGTATTAAGTTAATGAAAAGATCATTACAGTGGCACAAGGCTGGCATGCCAGTCGTTAACCATGAACAAACATTTATTGCCATAGGTGTATCCTCCCAATGGAAGCACCAATTGTGCTTCACACGCTGTATGGGAAGCTAAGAGAATCGAAACTGTAACACGAAATAAGAGAGAATCAACATTACACTTGAACAAAAAAGCCAAAGCTAGTTAAATCCCTAAAGCATTTATAATCTAAAACATCATACTTGATTGTCACCAAATGCTCTGAAACTATCCCATATGGATTTCCAGGTCTATGGCACGACGGGTGATCCATAAACACCGACAAGCAAAACTAACCAATAGCTACAAAAAAAAGCAGGACTTTAAGTCTTCCCTTCAAATGAAAAAAAGTTGAGATAGAGATATTTACCCTGCCAGCAAGATCATAAATCAAGTGTAGAGATAGATATCTTGCCTCATAAAAGTGTAGTGTTTTACTCTCCGATGGAACAAGAACCTGAAATTGACATTGGATAGGGTAGAGGGTAGAGGGTAGAGGGTAGAGAGAGAGAGAGAGAGAGAGAGAGAGAGAGAGAGAGAGAGAGAGAGAGAGAGAGAGAGAGAGAGAGAGAGAGAGAGAGAGAGAGAGAGAGAGAGAGAGAGAGAGAGAGAGAGAGAGAGAGAGAGCAATCCTAGGCCGAGTCGATCACATCGAAATCTAGCTCTAATTGTGGCCGCGAACCCAAGGGCGGTGATGACGAAATGGTGGTTATGGTTTGAGTCCCTGGGCTTCTTGATGATGGTGTTCTTGCCGATGGGAGTTGGGACTTGGAGCATGTGTCGTGACTTGGAGATTGACTAGGCTCGGCGGTGGAGATGGTGGGATGAACAACTTATGTGTTTGAGAGAGAGAGAGAAAAGAGAGAGAAGAAGAAAAAGAAGTGAGGTGGATGCAATAGAGGAGGGAGTGTATAAGAGAGGCTAGGTTTTTTTGTTGTTAAGAAAATGGAGGGTTCAGATGAAATTTTCATTTTAAATCAACGATCAGATGAAAATGAAAAATCAAGAAAGAGGGTAACCAAAATTTGGCGAAGTGTTGGGAGGGAACCCAAATTTTCACCTCCCGGCAAGACAATTGGCCTAAATCACATTATTACCTACTTCCAATTTAGACAATAGACAAAAAAAAACTATTGTCTGAAATGACACAGTGAAAAAAAAAAACTATTGTCTGAAAGAGCTTCATTCAACAAATATAAAGCATTGTATAACAATATATCATACAACATAAAAAAATAATGAGTGTTGTCTAAATCTGATGGCATAGACAAAAAAAAAGGGTGTTGTTAGAACATATTATCATCTACAGTGGATTAAAATCTATTGTCTCCTTAGCACATCTAGGCATATTCAGACAATAGTTTTTTGTTGGGTGTTGACTGCATTTTTCAGACAATGGACAAACTGCTGGCTGTTGTCTATTAAGTGTTGTCTAAAGCAGTTTTTGGTGTAGTGATAACGGTCTCCTCTAACCTTTGAAACCAACCCAAATGTCGTCCTATGGATTAAAATTTTGCATTCTTCTCTTGTATAATGCGCATCTTCCTCCCACCAGGCATCTTAGGCCCTACGACATAGGAAATTAACAATATTTACTCAACAAAACCATATTCATCAAAACACATCCATACCAAAAACAAAAATTTCATGCAATCGTGTACCAATTCAACACAACTTCATTACACGCCTAAATTCATCCAACACAACCTAAATTCATCAAAAACAAACTAAATTCGACATGTTCCACCATCTTCATTGATGCCTTATCTATTTTCATTCAACACAGTACATAAAGGATCCATCAACAACAATTCTAAATAAACTTCATAATCAGAACATAATCTCATTATTCTCAAAAATCACTATACTTTCCATAATTGGAACAACTAAATAATTTTCATAAATAATGTTTAATTCCACACAAAAATCATCATCAACATCATCCAATTATTATTTTTCTAAAGATCATCAACATTATCAACTTCCATCAATTAAACATCATTCCTAAAACATCATAATTCCACACAAAAATCATCATTCCTAAAACCTCAATAATTCATCATCAACATCCATCAATTAAATCAGAGAGAGAGAGAGAGTGTGTGTGTGTGTGTAACGACTCAGGATTGAATAGAGATTACTTACGTACAGATTGTGATTACTTACGTACGAAGATTAGCTTTGGAGTATTATGATTTTGTAGTTCTGGTATGTTTCAATTCCATTATGTATATGCTTATTAGGCTTGATATGATATGAGTTTTGATTATATATTAGAGTAATTGTGCTACAAGGAAGAAATTAAGATAATATGAAGCTTGATGGTGAGAAATTGAGATTGGGGTGTCCTTAGCAATTGTTATGTTTAGTTGAAAATTCCTTTTTGTTTGATTTGTAAAGTCACATGTTATTACACTTCCCTAATCAGTTATACTTCATTTTATTGATGATTGCAATAGCTTCCGGTTCAGTGAAACATGATTAAGAACTTGTACTTGGTTTTGAAAGAAAATGTTTTAAGATTGTTATTTTGCTGAGTTTGAGTTGGCATGTTATTTGATAAAAGTTTTACTTTTAGAAACCAATTATAGATTTTAGAACTACATACTTTAGGCATGGTATGTATGTAGTTGAATAGATTTCTAAGTTTTTCTCATTGGTTAAACATAGTGTCAAAAAGAGGGGTCTGCACTGCTTAAGTTGGTTTTCTGACTTCCTGATCCCATGTTATTTGCATAAATTTCTGTAATGATATGTTTGTATTTTATTGTTGGTGTCTTTAAAAAACTTTACATAAGCTCTATATGATCATGTCAGACATGGTTTCACCCAAAAATGAGTTTTCTTGATTTAATTATGATTTTTCAAATTTAGCAGTTTGCACAGCTTCATCTGGTTTTCTGAGTTTCTGACCCTATGATGTTTTAGTTTAAAACTGTACTATTCAATTCATATTTTGAAGAAGGTGGCTTCACAAAAGTTGTAGATGAACTCATTATGATTATATCAGGCCTAGAATTACAGTCAAATGAGCTTTCTAGATTAAGCTTTGATTTTTCAAATTCAGGGGTCTGCATAGCTTAAACTGGTTTGCTATATTTCTAAACATGTGGCCTTTTCATTGAAAACTGTATTTTTTTGTTCTTATACTGATGTAGGCATATTCATGAAAGTTGTACTAGACAAATTGAAGAGCATATTAGTTTCTGATTCACTTGAATAAAAAATTTCTACATTTACTATCACTACAAGAAAACATCACTTAGACCACGGAAACGTAATTGTTCCGTGGTCCAAGTGACACCTGGACGACGGAAAAGACTCCGTTGTCCAAGTACCACCTGGACGACGGAGAATACCATCTCCGTCGTCCAGGTGGTCAGCTGGACCACGGAGTCTTTTTCGTCGTCCAGGTGATCACCAAGACGACGGAGACGGAATTCTCCGTCGTCCAGGTAATCACCTGGACCTCGGAGTCTTCTCCGTCGTCCAGGTGATCACCTGGACCTCGGAGTCTTCTCCGTCCTCCAGGTGATCACCTGGACGACGGAGAATTCCGTCTCCGTCGTCCAGGTGATTACCTGGACAACGGACCGACACGCCGTCGTCTGAGTATACGAAACGTACTTCCACTTAGACGACGTACCGACACCTCCGTCGTCTAAGTGAAGCATTATATATATAAGCCCGATGCCAAACTGAATTCATTCCTCGATCTCTTCATTCCATTTGAAGAAGAATTGAAGGAGAAGGGAGAAGGAGAAGCTAGGGAGCTAGCTAGCTAGAAGCTAGGCCGAGAAGAATCAGGATCGATAAGGGATCTCCGCTGACTAGCTAGTTAGCTTAATTAACGTACAGATATCGAGAAGGCCAACAGGTACGTACGTACGCAGTTAAAATTTGCTTAATTAATTAATATATATTTAGTGAAAACGTACGTACATATATATATACATGCAAGGATGTTAGTTGATGTTAGCTATATATATATATATGTACAGATCGATTAAATTACGTACGTACGTAATTTATGGATCGATGTAGATCGAGTACGTATAATTAAGCGTAAATTAATTGACAAATATATATATATATATGTAATAATTAATTAATTATAATATTTTGTAGCAGTATGGACAAGAGTTGGATGAAGTTGAAGAATAGATGTGATGTCCGGTATATGGATGGAATTAGCGAATTTGTGAATTTTGCGATAGAACATGGTCAGGGAAAGAAACGTTTCAGGTGTCCGTGTCAGAAATGTCTTAATTGTCAGTATGCGGAGGTTAATGTTATGGTGCAACACCTGTACGAAAATGGTATGATGTGGAGTTACACTACATGGAGCGAGCATGGTGAAGCAGTAGAGTTCAGCGCAGCAGACTTCAGCTCAGGGTACAGTTACCATGGTGCCTCATCCAGCGGCAGTGGTGCCGGACCCCCAGCTTGCAACCCAACTGCAGATTTGGTCCATGATGCGTTTCCGGGATGTAGTCATAGTGGACACCAACACCAAGACGGAGGTTACAGTACCACTTATGAGCATGATGACACATTCCCCGTAGCTAGCTTGGCCACTGACACCAGTGAGATGGAAAAGTACAACCGAATACTACTTGAAGCGCAGACCCCGGTGTTCCCTGGATGTCGAGAGAATGTGTTGCAATATGTGATGGAGCAAATGAAGATAAAAGTGAAGCACAAAATGTCAGTGAGTGCTTTTGACGAAATTCAGGAGCAAATATGTAAGTTGCTTCCTGATGATCACAATCTTCCTAAATCTCATTATAAGGTTAGAAATATCCTCAGCAGCCTCGGCCTAAAGTACAGGATAATTGACGCATGTCCGAATGATTGTGTGCTATTTTACAAAGAGTATAAAGAGTTGGACTATTGTCCCGTATGTGGCCAGTGCAGATTCCAGTTGAATAGGAAGAGTTCGAAAAAGAGAATTCCTGTGAAAGTTGTTCGATATTTTCCCTTGATTCCCAGATTGCAGCGCCTGTACATGTCTCTACACACAGCAGAGGCGATGCGATTGTACGTAGAAAAGCGAATAGATGACGATGTCCTGCGACACGCCGCGGATGGGGAGGGTTTCAAACATTTCGACAGAGAATTTGGAGACTTTGCTTCAGAGGTTAGAAATGTTAGACTCGGCCTATCTACAGACGGATTCAATCCTTGGGGAAGTAATAGCTCCGCCGTCAGCACTTGGCCAATTATTCTGATGCCGTACAACTTGCCTCCGTGGATGTGCATGAACAAGGAATTTAATTTCCTTACCGTATTAATTCCAGGTCCTAAATCTCCATCGAAGTGCTTAGATGTCTACCTCAGACCTTTGATCGATGAGCTGAAACTGTTGTGGGAAAATGGAGTCCCAACTTATGACAAATTCACCGACACGATGTTCACGATGAGGGCTGCCGTAATGTGGACGATCAGCGATTTTCCAGCTTATGGGATGTTGGCAGCCTGCAGGACAAAAGGATATAATGGATGTCCTATATGTTTGGACGACGTGAACTCTAGTTGGCACGCGGGGAAGGTGTGTTACTTGGGTCACCGTAGATGGCTTCCTCACGACCACCCGTGGCGACAGGATGAAGCTCATTTCGACGGTACGGTAGAGAACAATCCTAAACCCCGTAGTTGGTCGGGTGAAGAGATTTTAGAGAGGTTGAGCTATTTCGACTTTGGTTTGTTGAGCAATGACGCGGATGTAAAGAAATGCAATCCAATTCCTCCACATGATCTGAGCAATTGGGATCACAAGAGTATATTCTTTGAACTCCCTTACTGGTCGAAGTTGAAGCTGAGGAACAACTTGGACGCGATGCACATAGAAAAGAATGTGTGCGACAGCGTGGTGAGAACAATTCTCGGTATTAAGTTCAAGACTAAAGATACTCCCAAAGCGCGCAAAGATTTGGAATAAATGAATATACGTCGTCCCTTGTGGTTGAGGAGGGATAGGAAAGGAGTGTACAACAAGATGCCAGATGCACCTTACACAGTGAAGCCGACGCATAGACGTTCTGTATTTCACTGGTTTAAGGGCATTCGTTATCCGGCTACGTATGCAGCTACTATAACTGGAGCAGTGGACGAGGTGCAACACAAGTTTGTTGGTCTAAAGACACATGACTATCACGTTATGCTGCAACGTCTGATTCCAGTGGTAATTCGACCATACTTGCCTCGGGACGTCGTAGAACCAATAGTGGCATTGTGCAGGTGGTGGCAGAGGTTATGCGCCAGAGAATTAAAGAAGTCAGATGTGGTGGAATTGCAACAACAAATTGTGCACATCATTTGCAAACTAGAGAGGATTTTCCCCCCTGCTTTCTTTGACATCATGATTCACCTAATGATCCACCTGCCCGAGCAGGTGCTTATTTCTGGTCCGGTCCAGTACTCTTGGATGTATCCTCAAGAAAGGTACGTACAACTAATTAATTAATTTGTTCCACTGGAGATTATATATATACTAGCTAGCTAGCTATATGTACTTATGTAATGTGTACGTTTGATTTTGTAGACAGCTTGGACAGTATAATTCATTCGTCAAAAACAGGTCGGCCCCGGATGGCTCCATAGCAGAGACATACCTAATGCATGAGTGTGTTACTTACTGCAACAGGTACCTCAAAGATCCACCCCCTCCCACTGCCTCCGATCGCAGTGCCCGCATCAATCTTTCTGTCGTCACCAATGTCGTCCGACCGTTTAGAGGAGTATTAAAGGAATCGTTAACACGGGAAGAACTTATTGAGGCACATTGGGTAGTGTTGCGAGACTGTGATGAAGTTGAGCCGTACATGATGTCATACAGGGAGAGGCTTCAGGCGTTAAATCAAAACAAGATTTCGGCGTGGATTGAGAAAATGGTTAAGAAGAAGTTTCCTGATTATTTCTTCCAATGGGTACGTACGTACGACTCGGTATTAATTATTTAAATACATATCGCTCATGTTTGTAGAAAGTAAACCCTTATATTAATTTGCCCTTTTTCGCAGATGATTGATCTGCAAAAATCTGATAACCACGGAGGGTGGTGGTCATGGCTAAAACACTTGCTAGCAGGGAAGCCGGTTAAACACTATATTTATCCCGGATGTTTTGTGAACGGTGTAAAGTTCCATTCATTGGCCCGAGACGAAGGAAGAAGAACACAAAACAGTGGGGTAGCGGTTGGGAAAGACAATGATCTATATTACGGGGCTATTGTATACGTGGTTCAGCTATGTTACGGGAATGATGTCAACGTTTTCCTATTCAAGTGCAGATGGTTCAAGCGTACAAAGGAAAACCTGGGACTATTATCAGTCGATACAAACTCGCACTGGTATGAGGATGAGCCTTTCGCTCTCGCCACCTTAGTTCAGCAGGTGTTCTATCTCGACGATCCGAAAGCCGGTGAAGGGTGGAAAATAGTGAACCATATCTCTCACCGAGGAATATGGAATACAGAGACAATTGAAGGGACACCGGCGACGACTGAAGATGCTGCTGAACCAGAAAGAGACATTCCTGCCTATCAAGAGCCTAATATTTCTATGGTCCGCTCCGATATAATGGACCTGGTTCAAGATGGTAAACGGTTACCCATGCCTGATGGTTGTACAGATCTAACTGAAGATGAGATTATCGATGAGGTAGATGAAGAAGACGAGCAGGAAGAGGACGCGGACGAGGACTCAGGTTATTCGTCGGACGATGTTGAGTACGATGACGAGGATGAGCCGTCGACTAACGGGGATGAGGACGATGATGATTATGACGAAGAGTACGGTCATACGACGAGGGAGATTAATTGGTAATTAATTACTGTAATTATTGTAATATATATATGATCGATGCCGGTTTACGGTAAGAAATTAATCTGAATTATATATCCTGGCCAACGGAGAAATTAATAAATATTGGCGCCAAATCTCAATCTCATATAAAACGTACCCTAGCTAAAGCCTTGACCCTAAATCTAGCAGTTCGATCGGATCGATCGATAATATAAATTTTTTAATTATATTTTTGAATCAGAATAATTGAATGGACACGTACACAAATGACCGGGGACGACCTAAACCGTAATCCCTAAGACCCTAACCCCTGAAATCGGGGTCTATGCACCTGGACGACGGAGAATAGTCATTATCCGTCATCCAGGTACACACTAGGACGACGGAGAATGGTCATTCTCCGTCGTCCAAGTTCACAAACCCTAAACCTTAAACAGTAAGGCCCTAACCCCTGAATTCAGGGTCTATACACCTGGACGACGGAGAACGTCATTCTCCGTCGTCCAGGTTCTAACCGGGACGACGGATAACTTCATATCTGTCGTCCAGGTATAAACCTGGACGACGGAAACGCTCAAATCCGTCGTCCAGGTGCAGATATCGTAATTTTTTCTAAGACAACGACCATCTAGAACTTCTTCCAATGCATTTTCTTTTCATCAAGAATTTAGAGTAAACAATTCTTGGTGTGTGAGCTTCGACGGTTCGAAAATCGGAGTTGCGAAATGCCTTGTATCCACGTTTCCGGTTTGTGAAATTATCGGTTTTGCGGTTGACTGTGCCGATCAAACCCTTCCCGAACTTATTATTTTATGGTCCTTTGAAGACAATTATATATTATTTTACGACGAACATATCCAACGGTTGTTTTGTCCAAATTCAATTTTGTTAATACTCTGCTGCAAATGAGCGTCTACTCATGAACACGTAAGTCGTAAAGATTAGTCGATACTTAACATGTTTCAATACGTAAAATTAATCGGCGGTTCAAATTTAACTGTTCATATATACGATGCGTTCATCGATATTGTACGACTATTTCACTCGAATGACAGATCGCTAAATTCCTAGCGAATTATTTTTTAAATTTTTTTTACGTAATTTGAACCTGGACGACGGAGATGGTCATTTTCCGTCGTCCAGGTGTTAACCTGAACGACGGAGAATGACCATCTCCGTCGTCCAGGTTCAAAAATCATGGCGGTTCAAATTTATTTTTGTTTAATTTTTTCATGTAATTTTCATTTGGACGACGGAAACTTACCATCTACGTCGTCCAAGTCCAAAATTATGGCGGTTCAATTTACCGCTTCCGTTTTTGGGACCGCTTGAATTTTCACTTAGACGACGAAGATTTCATTCTCCGTCGTCTAAGTCCAAATTCATGGCGGTTCAAAACGTCCCGCCTCTTAATTACGCGCCGTTTCAAAATTTTGAAACCGCCACCTGGACAACGGAGAACATTGTTTCCGTCGTCCAAGTGCACTTAGACGACGGAGAATAGTGCTCCGTCGTCTAAGTGAAACTCTATAAATAGAGTACGGCTCATCTTCTTTTCCTCATCCCTTACAATCCTATCTCTCCTCTCCTCTCTCTCTCTCTCAAATTCCGGCGATTCTCCTCCGGCGACGACGCTCCGACAACACAACTCCGGCGTGGTTCGATCCTCCTCTCCGACGACACAACTCCGGCGATATTCCCGAAAACTCCGATTCGGTAAATTTCTATTTTTCCCTTATTTAAATAATTTTCATTTTATTAATTAATTAAATTCTAAATATAATTAATTAGTAGAAATTAATTTAGTAATTAGTTTTAAATATTTAATAAATGATTAATTGTTGTTATTAATTAATTAAATCATAATTATTGTTATTTAATACTAATTAAATGAATAATTGTAAATTTATTGTTATTAATTAAATAAATAATTAATTATTGTTATTAATCAATTAAATAAATAATTATTGTTATTAATTAATTAATTGGTTAATTGGTTAATTATTGCATGCTAAATGGATAATAAATTATTGCATGTAATTACGTGTATTTTTTAGTAAATTAATTAGTAGTACGTGTTCGATTTAAATTTAGTACATAGGCTTGGTGTAATTAAGTCGCACTCTTTGGAATAGATGGCGCCTCTTTTCCTTGCTTATCTCCTTAACCCGTCGTGATGTGTGGATTTCATCACCGCACACCATAACCTAAGTGAAGTTATGGACACGAGGTTGAGGGCGGAGTTTGCAAAGGACTTGAGGGAGTGTAAATTTTCGAAAAATTGGCCGAATGTCGGACATGGTGTCTAGAAACGGGTTATGACTGGTGTCAGGATTTGGACTAAGAAAGACTTTTGTCGAAATTAGTCCTGCCTCTCGCGTTATCTCTATCCCTAACTGGCCATGTTTTTCGATTTAACCAAGGCTGATTAATTGAAAATTTACACTTTATCGCGCGGGTCGCACGTCCATTGAACGACCGAAAATGCCAAGCTAGTGTACTCTATTTAAATCTTAAACGTACTTAATTAATTAGCGTAAATTTTTAAGTTGTAATTATTATGGTAAGTAGGCATTTTAACACCGTACTCTTAGGTTTAAATGGCTCCGCCAAAGACGACATCCGGCAAGAAGAAAGCCCAACAAGAGGCAGAAGATGCCATGCTCCGCCGCTTGGCGGACCAAGTCGGTTGGGAATTACCACCGGATGGCAACGACGCTCTCAATCTGGACGGATCATCTGGTCCGTCCGTAGCGCCCTCTGGGGAAATTCCCGCTCCCCCATTCATCTCGAGCGGTGATGACGTCGACCCCTTCCAATCTCCGATGCCCGGTACCCATTCAACGGGAAGTACTCAGGCGTCCTCGACCGCCGAATCAATCATGTACAGCGCCCGCCGTAGGCAAAGGAGGGCCCCCACTGACCCGGAACCGAAAAGGACTCGGGGTCTCGTTAAAGGGGGCAAAGCGGAGCGTATTTGCAAGGCGACCGGTAAAAAGATCGACTTGCCGTACGACGAATTCACCGGTGGCCCTCCCACAGCTCAGCTAGCAAGTCTCTCGGCGCATGGGATATGGTCAATCATCCGTAACCGGGTTCGTATCACTGCCCCTACTTGGAAGGAAGCGCCGGATCATGAGAAGGCGAAAGTCTTCAAAGATCTTTCGGTACGTAATACGTTCAATTTAGTTATTATATAATATTGTTAATCTCGGCCTAAAATTTCATAATATATACGATTATAATTTTCTATTTATTTTTGATAGGAACAATTTGACGTGGATCCGACACCGGCTATGTTGAGGCATATCAACCAAACCGCCAACTCCATCTACAAAGATTGGAAGTACAGGTTCCATAAGTACTTCAAAGATGTCGGTCCCGTGCCTCCCCCGGTAGAGCTGCAAGGGGAGAGAGAAGATGAGTGGGAGTGGTTGTGTAACCACTTTGCCGATGAACAATTTAAGGTATTAATTTATTTTTTTTATTTCAATTAAGATAATTGAATTATTTAAATTGTACTTATTCATTTTTTAATGATTTAATTATGTTGTGTAACAGAAATTCTCCGGTGTCAACAAAGCCAACCGGGGAAAGAAGGAGAAACACCATACTACCGGCGCCAAGCAATTCATTCAAATTGCCAAGGAGCACAAGGATAAGGGCTCCAAACACCCTTATCTTGATGCAAGCGTAAGCGCGTACGTGACGCCAGGGCTCGATAATGAAGCGAGTCAATGCGGCGTAAGTGATATATATATATATATGTGCTTTTAATTATAGTAATTATTATTTAAATATGATTTCATTATAATAAATTAATTATTCTTTTGTAGGCAAGGGCGATAGAGCGTGCGCATGAAGAGTTGGCCAACACTCAGCTTGCGTTCCCAGATGTGCCGCCGGAAGACCTGCATCCTCTATCCTTAGAGAGCCAAATTGCAATCGCGGATGAGGTCTACGGTCGTAGAGCTGGCAAGGAGGTTAGGCACTTTGGGCCTAGGGTGGTACGGGATTTGTCGACGACCTCCGGCTCATCATCTACGGGAGGTTCGGGGCAGCGGAGAAGGAGTCAGGCTGTGGCCGTCGAAGCAGCCATTCAAGAGGCTCGACTGGCACGAGAGAAGAATGAGTCAATGCGGCAAAGACTTGACGAACAACAAGCACAAATAGCCCAACTCATCGCCCTCATGCAACAAAATCGAGAAGTATGTCAACCTCCTCCGAACCCACACCCCGACGACAACGACCCGGCTGGAGGCGGAGGACTCGGCGGCGCATCTGCTCTTCCAGTGTATTAGCTAGCTAGTAGTTTATTATCTCGTTTCTTTCCGCATTCCGAACAATATTTTAATTTTTAATTTATGGGTTTTTTCGATTATTCATGTATGTACAAATTAATTTAATTTAATTATTTAATAATTAAGTAATATTCAAAATTTAGTTTATTTAATTAATTTTAGCATTTTTCATTATTTAAATTAAATTAATAATAAATTAAATTAATAATATTTAATTTCAATTTTTTTAAAAAATTAAATATTCACTTGGATGACGGAGATTATGTTCTCCGTCGTCCAGGTGCAAAACCCTAAACCCTAAACCCTAAACCCCTAACCCCTAAACCCTAAACCCTGCCGTTCTCCGTGGCCCAGGTGTTCACCTGGACGACGGATAATTAGCGTTTCCGTCGTCCAGGTGAACACCTGGGCCACGGATAATGCTAGCTTCTCCGTGGCCCAGGTGTTAACCTGGACGACGGAAACGCTAATTAATTCTCCGTCGTCCAGGTGAACACCTGGGCCACGGACAAACGAGCAATGTCCGTGGCCCAGGTATACACCTGGACTTGGACCGCGGACATTTATCCGTGGCCCATGTATGCACCTGGACGACGGAAAGGCTAATTCTCCGTCGTCCAGGTGCTTGGACGACAGAACTTGGAGCAGGTGTATACCTGGGCCACGGACATTGCTCGTTTGTCCGTGGCCCAGGTGTTCACCTGGACGACGGAGAATTAGCGTTTCCGTCGTCCAGGTGAACACCTGGGCCACGGAGAAGCTAGCATTATCCGTGGCCCAGGTGTTAACCTGGACGACGGAAACGCTAATTCTCCGTCGTCCAGGTGAACACCTGGGCCACGGACAAACGAGCAATGTCCGTGGCCCAGGTATACACCTGGACGACGGAGAATTAGCCTTTCCGTCGTCCAGGTGCATACATGGGCCACGGATAATGTCCGCGGTCCAAGTGCACTTGGACGACGGAACGTCTAATTCTCCGTCGTCCAGGTGCTTGGACGACAGCACTTGGAGCACGGACCTTGGACGACGGAGTTTCCGTCGTCTAAGTACTTAGACGACGGAAATGGTCCGTGGTCTAGGTGCAATTTTCTTGTAGTGTATGCATTTCTAAAGTTTAGGTTATGTTGCAGCTTTCACTGTTTTCTGTTGCAAGCTTTATGTTTTGTTCATTTCATGATTTTCGTAGGTCTAATGTATGTAAGGTTATGATCGATAAACTTTGTAAGTGGTCTTTGTTTGGGTACTGCATATGACTCTAAGATGATTTGTGATGCTACTTCGATTCTTGATACAAGATGTTCTATAAATATGTTTGTTTGGCAAGTAAATAAGAGTAGTTCTTTGTTTTACTTTTAGCATATGAACATGTGAAATATATTCGTAATTTATTATTCATGCAGGATCAATTGGTATCGTTCCGAATAAAGGTAAGGGGTCGCGGAACCTCTAATCAATTATATTGTTTGCTTATTTGTTTGTTTGCTTTCATGCTTGTTTATCGATTAACATGTTTGGAATGATTATATTCGAGTGATGCATCTATTACTAGTCTATGATCATATTTATATTACATCATTTCCATCGAGTATATTACTCGTGGATGGATAAGAAAGAAGATACAAAAGTTACTGATTTTTGCATAGTTGAGTCCATAACCTCGGTAGGTACCACGTCACCATATATGTCCAATAATGCGCAAAGTAGTATAGAAAAGGGTAATTCGGGATTGACAATAGGGGGATGGACAAGATGACTAGAAAATGGAGTTAGGTGAAACTTGGGCTGGGGGCTAATTCATACTGTAGAGTATTCGGGGTCACCATTGTGATTAAAATATATGGTATGAGACATGTAGGCTCAGTATACTTTACCCCATGGATTAATCAGAGATAAAAATGCATTCATACTTATTATATTATTTTGTTGTTTGAAGAGGATTTGTTTCCCACTAAGCCAGCAGGTTGAGCTCACCCATAGATCTTGCCAGTGTTTGATGAAATTGAAGACTTACCGAAGAACCAAAGCTAGAGTAGATAGAATTCTACCAATAGATCTCTAGAGAGACTTACCTTTGTAAACCTCTTATACAGTTTAAATTTACAATTTCTAAGAATGAAAAGCTTTCCGATTTTTATTTATTGTCTATTTGTTCTTTTTACTCACACCTCGATTTTCAGGGTATTTTATTTTTAAATTGATTTTAAAAATCAGGGTGAGAGAGAGAGAGAGAGAGAGACTGACCGAGGTCAAAACTTATGTCACTTATGTCATAACTTTACATATCAATTATATCTAATAGATATGTCATTTATAAATGCTCCACTTATGTCAAAACTTTACATATCAATTAGATATAAATTAATTGAAATTTTTCATTAAAAGTAGATTGACCAATTAATACTTGTTATACATGTATGATGTATAAAAATAAAGTTACTCTATGCCCTCGACAAATATAATCCATAATCTAATATTGTGACGACCCGGACCAAAATCAGCAGTACTGTGATCAGCTTACTTCATGTGTTACTGCGCAGTCGCAGATTTTCGACAGTTGTTTGAATCGCCAGGCTTGTTAACGACTAAATCATTGGCCGAGAATTGGAGCTAGATCTCTTCTCGAGAGTCATTTTACATGTGATTTCGAGTTCGTGGGCGGTTCCGGATCATTATTTGGACGACCGAGGAATAAATTATGAATATTTGAAGTTTTGACGTAATTGGGTTAAAATGGTAAATTTCTTTACGACTAAATTACCGGACGAGAGTTTGATTTCGGTTTCTTCACGGAAGATGTTGAGAATTTAATTTTGAGCTCGTGGGAACTTCTGGAGGATTATTCCGAGGTATGAAGATTTAGTTACGAATATTTCCGATTGTTGATCACTTAATTGGTTAAGGTATGTGTTGGGTTGAACAGTTGACTTTTTATTGGGTTTGTCGATGTGTTTGACTTCGGGTGATAATTGTTGGATATGTCGAGTCGAGTTTGTTTCCGTGAGAATTATTGGAATCGGAATTTCGACGCAAAAGTTACGGGTGTTTCCAAAAATGTGTAATTGGAAGTTTCCAAAAATGGAAGGTCTATAAATAGGAAGGTTACCTGTTTGGGCAAGTCAACCTTGCCATTTATATTGTTGACCAAGTTGACCGAGTCAACTCGGTGGAGAGAGAGAGAAATTCACGACGGCTCACGGTGGCGAGCTCCGTCCGGCCACCCCACGGCCTAGGCCATGACCCGTTCGACTCGCCTAGCTCCCCTCATCTCAATTCCGGCCACCACTCACGGCGTGGCTCACGGTGGTGAGAGAATTATCCGGCCAAAGTTCAAGATTTTTGGGGTTAATGGTGGTTTCCAATTCCGGCCAAATTGAGCTGCAAAACGGACTGGGTTTTGTAGCCCTCATCACCATGAAGCTACCATGTAAGTTTGGTGATCCAATTCATCTTGTACATGGAGAATTTTGGAATTGAAATTTGTGTGAACATTCGGTTTTTCATGAAATTGACATAGTTAGAGTGAGAATTGGACTTCGGTGCAGTTATGGAAGTTGCTCAGTGGGTGATTTTACATGGAATGGTGGCTGCTCCACCAGGAAAATTTCAGTTTGGTGGCCGCGGCGCCGCCGGCGGCGGTCAACGGTCAACTTTGACTTTTTTGGGGTTTTCGACAAGTTGCATATCGTTTCACTCGAAATCGCGCCCCGATCGCAGTGGGGAGGTTCGTTTCTTAATTTGAGCATCTGAAAGTACAGTGAGGTATTGAGGGGTTCGTGATCGTTCGTTTGGCGAGGGACTTTCCGCCGGATCACATGTTAACGCGAACTGCGTTAACATGGATCATATGTTAACGCGAACTGCGTTACGCTAGTCTGTGAGTGGAAAATTTCTTTTCACGGAATGATTGCGAGTCTTTTTATACGATTTTCGAACTTGAGCATGCATACGAGATTACCATTTATACGAGCATGTGTTAGACGTTTATGCTTATATTATTATACATTACGTATATGCATTTATATGCTGTTTATTGCATTTGCATCGAACTGTTTATGATTTGGTTTACACAGAGTACAGTTGTTATATATGTTGTTGTATCAATACACTCGCATCCCGGCTGATCCCCGAGGATGTGTACTGGGGGAGGCTGTGACTCCTGACCCGAGGCCTTTACCGGGGGGAGGCAGACCTCTGACCCGAGGCCTTTCTGGCTAGAATTACGTAGAAGTCTGGGACTCCGTGATTCTGACTGTACTAGCACGGACGTGTCCATGAGTGACCCCGTGGGATTTTTACTTGCATACTCAGTACGCTGGAGGAGTATGAGTTTACCTCGTGTACTTTATTATTTTTATTTATCTGGACTCGCATATGTTATTTTAACATATATATATCAATTGGTGAAAGACATTTATTTTCGTCCACTCACTCTAACAGTTTTCATGTCTTTCCCCTGGGCTTTTCGGTTTCCGTGCCCAGTTTGTAGTTCGGACTCTGGTGTCGCACGTCGTGGTCGGAGGTATAGTGCTCGAGCTACCTTCTTCCTTCCAGTAGGTTTATTATTCTACCTACTGTGGTATACTTATATGATTATACATTAGAGGTCGCTCTGAGTATTCTGTTGTATATATTATACGATTTTACACCGGATTTCAGTAAAGTACAGATATATTTATTATTTTACATTACTGTTGATATATTGAGAAATCCGGATGGGATTGGTGCCCACGGTTTGATTTTTGTGACATAGGATGAAGTGTATTTTCCGCGTGCAGGTAATGGTAATTCCACGTTAGTAGCGAAACTCTGCCAAAATTTCTATGATTTTTGTTGGTTCGTATTTTCGAAAGGGTTTGATTCCGGTTTAGGGAGCTAAATCGGGGTTGAGTCCTTTCAGTGAAACACATGATCGTAATCTTAAAGATTAGATTGTGAAACTCTACTTATACGATGAAAGTAGTTTAATTTCATCGTCTAATACTTTCAAAGTTTAGGGGAAAGGGTTTAGGGTTTAGGGTATAGGATTTATAAATGTACTTAGGTAACGAAATGAATATATGTTCGTCGTCTAAGTAGTTCTTAGTAGACGAAATAATGCTTGTCGTCAAGATGAACTTAGACGACGAACTTTTATGATTTCATCGTCTAAGATGTCCTCTTTAATAGAAAATCATCTTGCATTCGTTTATTCTAAAATCATTCCTGTAAGACATAACAAGTATTACAAACACTCTAAATAAACCTCTTTTAATTAGTGCCTTATATTATTAACTAATGCATATTCAAATTTGTACGCGTACCTACAAATTAAGTTCAAATTTGATCGAACACTACCCATCTATTAATTAATTATAATTAAGTATTACTTATATTTATATATCAATCACTTCCATCATCATAATCTTTATCGTTTGAAACCTCCTCCTCACTCTCAGTTGACTGATCCTCATCATCATAATCTCCATTGTCTGAATCGTGTATAATGTCGTCGTCTTCACCCTCCAGCTCCTTTTGAGAGGCATTCTTCTCTAGATCATCGATCTCCTTGAGTAAGATACATGGCATGATAAAGTATGGGTAAGTGTTCATTAGACCGGATCATTCGCCTTATATCGGGGATGATAGAAGTATTAGGCTCTTGATATGCATTGTCATTATTCACTTCAGTGTCAGTCGCCGACATCCCTTTACGTATTGTGGCCCTCCACATTCTTCGGTGAGACATATGGTTAACTATTTCCAACCCTTCACCCGCTTTCAGATCATGCAGATAGAACACCTGCCTAACTAAAGTGGCAAGAGTGAATGACTCATCCTCATACCAGCTTGAGTTTGTATCGATTGATAAAAGCCCCAGAACTTCCTTCGTACGCTTGAACCATTTACATTTGAATAGAAAAATGTTGACATCATTCCCATCAAATAGCTGAATGACATTAACAAGAATTCCGTAATTTACATCAACCCCTTCCCTAACCGCATTCCCACTATTTTGTGTTCTTCTTCCTTCATCTCGGTCCAATGAATGAAACTTTACACCATAGACAAAATATCTGGGGTAAATATAGTGTTGGACCGGCTTATGGGCCAATAATACTTTTCTCATGACCACCACCCTTCATGGTTACCGGATTTTTCTAGATCGATTATCTACAAAATTGTGAAGATATATGAATGTGTATTTAATTTCTACCAAAAATTTGACATAGTTTCCCCTAAAACAAAAAGAAACCAAAAACTTGCATGCACAAACTAAGGAAAAGGAAACCAAAAACTTGCATGCATAAATTAAAGAAAAACACAAAAATAAAAAATTTATTTACCGTGGGCACCTATTCCTATCAGGATTTCTCTATTTCAAAATAAAGAAATCACAAACCTATTTGGTTTAAACATACCCATTGAGGAAAATAATCAGGGAACTTCTTCTTAAGCACTTTTTCAACCAAATTATGACTCTTGTCCATTTTGGCTGTTTGAATTTTTTCCCTGTAAACTTGCATGTACGGATCAACCTCGTCACAGTCTCACAATGCTACCCAATGTGATTCAATAAGTTCTTTTTGAGTTAATCTTTCGTTTAATACTACTCTAAATGGTCATACATCATCTGTGACGACTAAAAGACTGTTGCGGGCATATGGATTTGAGGCTGTAGTCTGGACTAGATCTTTGAGGTACATATTGTAGTAGGTTACACATTCATGTATTAGGTATGTTTCTACTATGCAGCCATTCGAGGCAGATTTATTTTTGACGATTGACGATTATACTGTCCAAGTTTTCTGCAAAATGATAAAATTAACTATTTGACGATTACTAGAAAGACAAAAATATATATAAATGATGAAAACCATGTTATAATTAATTGTACCTTTTCTGATAATACATCTAAGTATAGTGGACCGGACCAAAAAATAATACTTGTTCGGAAAAGTGGATCATGATGTCAAAGAAAGCATGGGGACAATTCTCTCTAATTTGCAAATGATGTAGACAATTTTGTATTATAGTTTGACCATATCTAACTTCTTCAACTCTCTAGTGTATAACATCTACCATCGTCTACACAATGCTATTATTGGTTCGGTGATATCACGAGGTAAATATGGTCGAATTACCACTGAAAATAGACGTTGCAGCATAATGTGTCGATCACGAGTCTTTATACCAATGAGTCTTTATACTAATGAACTTGTGTTCCCCAATGTTGACACATCAAAATATATCCGCTGTATAATTAAATGGATAACAAACACTTTTAAACCAGTTGAATACAATATCACTTAGTGTCAGCTTTGTTATGTAAGGTGCATCTCGCATCTTATTGTACACTCATCTTCTGTCCCTCTTTAACCACAATAGACAGCATAAATTCATAGATTCCAGATCTTTCGCACTTTGAGAGTATCATTAGACTTCAACTTAATACCCAGAATTATTCCCACCATGTTGTCGCACATATTCTTTTCTATGTGTATGACACCTTGGTTATTTTTTAGTTTCAACTTTGACTAGTAAGACAGTTCAAAGAAAAATACCCATGTGATTCTAATATCTAAGTTGATGGGGAGGGTGTGGATTTAGCTTTTTTACATGATCGTCAACGCCTAACACGTACACCAAAATAGAAACTATTTAACCTCTCAAAAATTTCTTCACCAGACTACTGTCAGGGTTTAGGACTATTCTCTATTGTCCCGTTGAAATTCTCTTTATCCTGTCACCACTGGTGATCATGAGGAAGCCATCTACGATGACCCATGTAACACACCTTATCTACGTGCCAATTGGAGTTAACGTCGTCCAAGCAAACAAGACAAGCATTGTACCCTTTGGTTGTGCAAGATGCCACCATCCCATATGCAGGAAATTCGTTGATGGTTTTCATTACGGCTGCTCTCGTCATGAACATTGTTTCAGTGATCTTATCATAAGTTGGGACTCCATTTTACCAGAAGTGTTTCATCTCATAAATCAATGTTCTGACGTACACATGCATCTAAACACTTTCTAGGAGACTTAGGACCTAGAACTAGCAAAGTAAGGAAATTAAATTCCTTGTTCATACACATCCATAGAGGCATGTTGTACGACATAACAATAATTGGTCCAGTGCTGACAGAAGCGCTACCTAAAGGTTGAATCCATCTGTAGAAAGTTCAAGTCTAACATTTCAAACCTCTGCTGCAAAGTCCATAAATTCTCTTTTAAAATATTTAAAGTCTCCCCATTTGCCGCATGTCTAAGCATATCATCATTTATTCTCTATTCCGCATATCATCTCATCACCTCTGCTATATATAGAGACATACACAAACGCTACAGTCTAGGAATCAACAAAAAATAGTGAAGCACCTTCAATATAATTTGCTTATTCGAACTCCTCCTATTATGGTGCAATTATATGGATTGGTTGCATAGAGAATAGTAGTCCAAATGTGCATACTCTTTGTAAAATAGGACACAATCATTTCTACACGCGTGAATTTTCTTGTACTTTAGGCCGAGGCTTTTCAAGATCTTTCTAACCTTATAATATGTTTTAGGAAGTTGATGATGATTTGGAAGCAACTTACATACTTGCTCCTACACTTCGTCAAAAACACAGTATGACATTTTGTTCTTTACTTTTATTTGAATTTCTTTCATTACATATCGCAACACATTCTCTGAACATCCAGGGTACACTGGGGTCTGGGCTTCAAGTAGCATCATGTTGTACTTATCCATCTCAGTAGTGTCAGTGGCATAAGCTGCAGGGACTGTGTCATAATGAGGAGTATTATAACCTCCATCTTCGTGTTGGTGTCTAACATGACTAAATTCGGAAAAAACATCATGAACTAAATCCACAGTCGAGTTTCAAGAAGGGGCGTTACTACTGCTAAATGAGGCACCCTGATAACTGTACACTGAGCTGAAGTCTGGTCCTTAACTGAAATCTACTACTTCACCATGCTCACTCCATGTAGTGTAACTCCAGAGCATATCGTGGTCATACAAGTATCGAGACATACATAATTCGTCATATGAACTTAGATGACGAAAATAGTTTCATCATCTAGGTTAGCTCTTAGACGACGAAATACATAATTCGTCGTCTAAGTTAAGCTTTTAGATGAAGGATAATAATTTCGCCGTCTAAGAAGTTGTACTTAAACCACGAAACTTTTATTCGTCTTCTAAGTGTTTTCTCAGATAACGAAACATTCGTCGAATACCTATTTAGTAGTCTAAGGGAACTCTTAGACGATGTGGGAGCACAAAAAATTCAGGCGTGATTCGAAGCTTCCATAAGGTTTTCTCCAACGATCAAACGGGTATCCCCTCTGACGATAGCTCTAAGATGACCGTGCGATGGTCAAATTGCGTTTGATTAAGGGGGGAGGGGGTGTACCTACAAAAGACTTTCCAACGCTTAAGTGAGTGAGAGCTTAATGCAAGCATGTAGGTATGTCATCCAACTACAAAAACTTGCCAAGTTCATGTATTTATACCATCGAAATTCCACCGAAATAAGAGCCACTATGTCCACTAACGTAGTGGCTGGACTTTGAAGTTCTGCACTGAAGTTCGATCCTCGAACTTTGGCCACGTCCAGCAATCGCCTCCTATTTCGATTGCATGTCCCTCGGATCACGCTTCACTCACCCCTCTACCCCTTATTCTAGGTTTCTTTAGGTTCGTGGCCTTCCTTTCGACATATCTGAACTATCCCTTGGGTCTTTGGAGCTCAATCTTTACTCCCATCCCAATGCTCGAACTGAATCTCACTATGGATCATCGCTACTCGAAGTTTCAGACTCTCTTCAAACTTCGAGGTTCTTTATAGAGGTTCGAAGCGCAAACCTCCATCCTCTATTCCGAAACTGACAAGGATCTTTAAAGAGATAGAACCGCATTAGGATCTTTGAGACACTCTACGAAGAATTAATTCTCAATGTCCTCATTCCATGCTCGATCTTCGATCTCATTCCTTGATGTCAAGTTCAATCCTCAAAAATCTTGCTCTCACAATGCCCCTCTAATTTCGCGTTTGGGTTACATCTGGCCCCAACAGGGGAAATTCATCTTCAATTTCGAACTTATACACATCATTCGTCGATCTTTCTCTAGTGACTAACTTTGAAACATCGATCTAACTCGATCCTCTAGCTTCGAAACTCACCTTTTGAAGCGTTCTTCCCACGCTTCCTCGAGTTCATGAACTAGAAACAAAACTCTTCTGTTGCTTGACTATCTATATTCTACCATTCATTTCACAAAATATAAATAGCCCTCTATCCTTATCACTTTTTCACTTCACTTTCCCAAATCAAAACCCTAAAATCAGGAAGACCTTAATCTTCCTAATCCCGTTCGATTTTGATGGCTCATACTCGCTCCAGTGCTCGTTGCGATCCATTTCTCCTTCATGGTCCAACCCCGACCAAACCCGCCCAGTCCTCCTCGAAAGCCGATTTCGATCATGAGGAGGTCATGCCTCGACTCCCTAACTTTGAGATATGGAGTCTGATCGATGCCCAGCTTGACATTGAGCGGGCGAAGATTAACCCTCTGGGAAGCGTCTTGATCTGAGCGCTACCAGAACGTAGTGATATGTACTCCGACAAGGGGATTTTGGCTGATGCTCTCGTGCTGACGAAGTACCACCTCTTATTCCTGAGCTTTCCATAGCACCCAGCATTTGTCATTCTCTAGGTACTTCTAGGTTTACACCCTATGGAACTCAGCCTCAATTCGTACTTTCTTCTCTCGGTGTTCCTCGTCGTTGGCCAACAATGGTGGGTCTCGATTAGCCTTGTCGACCTCTTCTATGACCACATGTGGTGCAACATGAGAGGCTTAGAGAGGTGCTTCAATCTCCAACCTCGATGCTTCAAGAAGTGCTTCGACCAGAAGTCGACCAACTTGGCCCACTGGCACATTAATACAGTCCTCGTCGAAGGTAACTGGATCCTTCCGGAGCTTGAGGGTATCAGACTCGAAGTCCCTTCCTCTTTTTTTGATGCTCCAAGTACAACTTTGATCTTAACCTTTCACTTCTGTTTACTTAGTGAAGATACTCATCTATTTTAATTCTGATCTCGAACCTCATATATAGCCATGATGCTCGATGCTGCCTCCTTCAAACTTAGCAAAGAGAGGCTCTTCTGGCTAGACAACTTCTTGGCCGACAAGGAGTGGTCTTGGCCCAGGTCGCTAGCCAGAAGCTCTTCGGTTTCTGGCCTCGGAGAGGAAATCCGCTCTATTCACTCGCTACTCTAGGAAGCCTCTAGATGCAGAGGATTTCTTCGATTAGTTGATTGATGTGGAATCCTCATTTGCCCTTTCTGCCGAGACCGACAAGTGGGTAAAGGATGTGATTCACAAGAGAGGCAAGTACACTACCAAGAAGCCAACTTTTCCTCCTAGCGGTGCCCCCTAAGGGAAGAAACATCTGTGAAGCTCAGTGACGAAGGTTCTTGAGGAGTCTGAGAACTCCCAAGAAATGATGAAGAAGAAGAAGAAGAAGAAGAAGAAGAAGAAGAAGAAGAAGAAGAAGAAGAAGAAGAAGAAGAAGAAGAAGAAGAAGAAGAAGAAGAAGAAGAAGAAGAAGAAGAAGAAGAAGAAGAAGAAGAAGAAGAAGAAGAAGAAGAAGAAGAAGAAGAAGAAGAAGAAGAAGTCAGAGGGTATGAAGGGGCTCGATACTATCAATCTCGGAGTTCCTCATCCTTCCCCAAGTTCGTGACCTCGAACTTCTCAAGCTGGGAAGGAACCATTCGATGTTGCCCAGGATATCACTCCGCCTCCTCTGCACAGTCAAGGTTTTTCTAGAGGTAACCCTTTTTCCACTTCTTATCTCTTTCCTTCATTTCTTTGCCTTGATTTCTCATCAGAGGGTATGAAGGGGCTCGATACTATCAATCTCGGAGTTCCTCATCCTTCCCCAAGTTCGTGACCTCGAACTTCTCAAGCTGGGAAGGAACCATTCGATGTTGCCCAGGATATCACTCCGCCTCCTCTGCACAGTCAAGGTTTTTCTAGAGGTAACCCTTTTTCCACTTCTTATCTCTTTCCTTCATTTCTTTGCCTTGATTTCTCATTTTGAACTTCGAACCTCAAAATCAACTATCTCTCCACCACCATCTACTACCTATGATGTTTTCCTCACCGGCTCATCCCTACGGACTCATCCTGGTGACGCTCCTCCGGCCACACCCTCTGTAGATTTTTTTTTTTTATAATGGTCAACCCATTTTTCGCAACCACAATGCTGCCTTGATCTTCGTCTAATTCTTGGGATGGAGAGATTTAGAAAGAGATCTCCTCAAGCAGGGGGACTAGGTTGACAACCTTCGAGCGGCGTACTCATGCCAACTCGATGTAAGTTTTTTCATCTATAACTGCTAGAACTTCGACGCTATCCTACTTTATTCATATTGACCAGCCACTAACGATGACTTCTGTCGTTAAGGGGAAGTTCCAAGCTGAAGCTTGCTTCAAAGAGATGGACCTAATGAATGTAGACCTCCAGGCGAAGCTTGACTTAGCTTTTACAGAAAAGGAAGAAATCTCCTCGAAGCTTGCTGACGCCGAGGAGAAGCTTTGAAAAGCCACCCAAATAGAGCAGCAACTTTAAGATTCCCTTGTACTCCTTGAGAAATCGTTTGTGGATACCAAGACCACAGTTGCCCTTATCGAAATTAAGCTCGAACTCAAAAAGGTGACGGTCGAGGTGATGGAAGTCCAGGTCGCGGACTTGCATGAAGACTTGGAAGCAACTCGGGCCAAAAACGAGTTAGAGACTAACCTTGAAGATGCCATACAGGCTCAAGAGAACGAGTCCACCACCGACCAATGTCTAATCGAATATGCTTCCGCCAAATAATTTTGACTTGGCTAGAGCCAAGCTCTTACTGCTTCTAAGGACCGTCTCTTCATTAACCTTGGGGAGGTTGTTCGGGTGCAAGAGTACAAGTATGAGCCCCTTTTTGGGTCTCTTCCAGATGAAGGAAAGTCTACAGCTCACCTCACCTATGCTGACATTGTTGCAGTTGCTCCAGTAATCGAGGCAACTCCTCTCGACACCATCTCCGAGCAGCTCGAAGTTCCAGAGAATGTTCTCGATGCTGCAGATCCTCTCGAAACTCAAACCCTTGATGTTATGGATTCTCTCAAGCCTCAGAACCCTTCTTCCATCTCTGCCATGGTGCCTGCCTCTGCTTGTGTCCCATCTGCTCTGGCTGCCTCAATCATTCAATTCCCGGAGAGTTCCAACAAGGCTTAGGCTTTTTCTTTTTCTTTATTTAGTCCTTAACTTTGACTTATTTGGTTAAGTAACTTGAACAATTTGTTTGGCTCTTTTTGGGTGACACCTTCGAGTGTCTAATTTTTCCAAAGTGCTCAATTTACATTACCTTTAAAATTTTAAAGTTTACACAGTTGAAAGTTATCTTTTTCAATAAATTTACTCACCTTCGAAACCTTTGTTCGAACCTGACACTTTCGACCTTCGAAACCATAGCTCGATCTTGTGAACTCTGAGAAGGAATCCCTAGACGAGGAGTCCTCTCTCAAGTTAAACTTCGAGAATGAATCCCTAGATGAGGAGCCCTTTCTCAATTTGAATTTCAAGATGGAATCCCTAGATAATGAGTCCTCTGTCAATTTGAATTCGAGATGGAATCCCTAGATGAAGAGTCCTCTCTCAATTTGACCTTCAAAGAGGAAACCCTAGATGAGGGGTCCTCTCTCAATTTGAATTTCGAGATGGAATCCCTAGACGAAGAGTCCTCTCTCAATTTGAGCTTCAAGGAGGAATCCCTAGATGAGGAGTCCTTTCTTAACTTGAAATTCCAGTAGGAATCCCTAGATTACGAGTCCTCTCTTTATCCGAACTTTGACTAGGAGTTCCTAGATGAGAAGTCCTTTCTCAAGTTGAACTTCTTAACCGAGTCAAACCCAAACCGTTTTCTCAATCGAAAAACCTTTTAAAATCAAGTCAAAAAGCATTTTTACTTCTCACGTTATTCTTTATGGTTTCGAACTTTACCCAAAAATTATTTCAAACTCAAATATGTTAGGGTTTAAGAAAATTCTTCTTGAGATTCCACTTATAAAACTGAAATCATACCCACTCCATCCTCAACTCTTCTCATTTAGCTCTTTTAGAATAGGTTAGGTATGGCTTCATCCTCTAACAATCTCAGAATTAATTTTGTTACGTCTGCACAGTCGGGGAGCGCCTCCGCTCCTCACCATGGGAAGGGAAAAGAACTTTCCAATATGCCCATAATTATTTTCTCGTCTGAGGCCTCCGCTCGGTAACGTTTTCTCATAATCTCTACATGTTAAGCACAATACTACTTCACGTAATATTACTTGCTTTTTTCTTCTTGTAGGTCTCAATCTTAATTTGATGAATCAATGTCACCCTTTTCTTGCTCTAACTCCCGTGGCCATAGTACTGATGGCATAAATTTGGAAATAAGAGTTACTCTTCTTGAAGAGATGTTCCGCTCCCGTTATCCCAGCGATCCCACCAAATCCAGCCATGACCGGAATGGTTTCTCATCTCCTCATGATAGCAGGAGTCGTAGCTTAGACCGCTTCGAACCTATCACTGCTCGAGATTGCTTTACTCCCAACCGGGATGATTCTCATGACCTTAATCTCGAACTTGAAGCTAGTAAGGCTAAAGTAAGTGCTTTGGAGGATGCCCTGTTGCGCCTTCGAGGGGATGTGATTCGTAATGATGACACCACTCACCTCCTCCTGCATACAAATTGAGGCCTTAGGGATGACATTGGCGCAGCTTATTCTCGTGGCTTCAATGTCGGTGTTAGCTCTTATCGACTCAAACTCATTGAGAAGGATGTGCTCGCACATTTTTTGCCCCCTTACCAAGGCCTCGCTACTCGACGTTGATCACCTTTATGCATCCTCGACCTTCTATCTGCACTTTTGCTTTTCGAACTTTCAATTTTTCATTGTACCGTACTCTTCAAAAGTCCATTAGGGGTTTTAGTGGCAAAATAATTTTTCTTTTTATGACTTTAGCATCATATAATTATATATAACAATAATTTCCATACCTCATGCCCCAAATAATACCTCTCTTTTGATCTTTAAATATTGGAAAGAGGAATATTCCGCGTGTATGGAGAACTTACTTGCTATCTTGCAGCCAACTTCGATCTCGAAGCCCATCCCCAAAGCTCTTCTCGAAGCCTTTTTTGGATTTATATCACATTCATTCTCAAATCTATCTTGAGATTTTGTTGTAATCGAGGTTCTAGATGAAACTTTCGAATCATTACTCATGTATGGTTGTCCCGCACTTAAGCTTTTAGGATTCCACTTAAATTTGGTTAAAGGTTCTGCTTTTTAAGCTTCGTTGAACCTCCTCCAAAAAAATTACTTGCAATTCATCCCCGAAGCTCTTCTCGAAGCTATGACTTCGGGAGTTCTTTGGATTGGTTGTAATTTGAGGTTCTAGATCAAACCTTTGAATCATTATTCATGTATGGTTGTCCCGCACTTAAGCTTTTGGGATTTCGCTTACACTTGTTTAAAGATTCTGCTCTTTAAGCTTTATCGTTGAACCTTCTCCAAAAAATTACTTGAAATTCAGCTCTTTATTAGCCTTTCGAACTTGACTCGTACCATTTTGGCTAGAGGTTCTTTGCTCAAAAGCTTCTTGGACTTGGCCTTCTACGTTTTTGGTCAGAGGTTCTTTACTCAAAAGCTTTTCGAACTTGACCGTTACACATCAAACTCGTTCCTAACTTTTAGCTCTCGAACTTGATCTTAGTTGAGACTAGAGGTTCAGCTTTTCGAGTTTTTGAGCTTAAAACGACACGCTACAAACTTGTTCCCAACTCTTTTAGCTCTCAAACTTGATCCTAGTTGTGATCAAAGGTTCAGCTTTTCGAGTCCTCGAACTTTAACCGACTATCGGCAGATTAGTTCCTGACTCTTGTAGCCCTCGAACTTGATCGTAGTCGAGATTAGAGGTTGGGCTTTTCAAGTCCTTGAACTTTAACCGACTTTCAGTAGATTTGTTCTTGACTCTTTTAGCTCTCGAACTTGATCCTAGTCGGGATCAGAGATTCAGCTTTTTGAGTCCTCGATCTTTAACCGAGTTTCAGCAAATTTTTTCCTATCTCTTTCAGCCCTCGAACTTGATTCTAGTTGAGACCAGAGGTTCGGCTTTTTGAGTCCTCGAACTTTAATTTAAACACTTTTTTATCATTGATGTTTCCACATACACTTTTACACATTCAACACTCATAGATGTGCAATCAATCAAAGTGCGAAACTCATTGGGAAACAAATGCATATATTGTATTCAAACTTGAGATTTAAATAAACATAAAAAGAGCCAATTTTCCTCCTGACCAAGAGCTTGCCCATACCAATTTGAACTTGCTAAATATATTAACAAGTATATTTCATTCCACATACACTTTTACACATTCGACACTCGTAGATGTGCAATCGATCAAAGTGCGCAACTCATTAGGAAACAAATGCATATATTGTATTCAAACTTGAGATTTAAATAAACATAAAAGAGCCAATTTTCCTCCTGACCAAGAGCTTGCCCATACTAATTCGAACTTGCTAAGTATATTAACAAGTATATTTACATGTAAACAACAAATTCGAACATACGTAGCTCCAAGTTTTCACGTGTTATACTTTTTCAAGTATATTGCATTCCACTGCCTCAAGAGGCGTTGTCCGGTCTTAACATTCCTCAATCAGTATACCCCCTTGTTGTAGACTTTAGTGATCTCGAAGGGTCCTTTCCATACCGGTTGGAACTTTGCTAACCCATGTGCCTTGATACTTTCTACTGTTCGCTTAAGGACCTATTCACCCAGCTCGAATGACCTCAACTTCACCACAGGATTGAAATATTTTCAAATTTGGTTTTGATAGTTTAAGAGATGAGCTACTACTGCCTCTCTTCTTTCATTTGCAAAATCTAACTCATGTGCCATTCGACTCTCATTTCTGCCTTGCTCAAAGACGATTGTTCTTGCTGTTAGCACCAATTCCTCTGTGGGGATGATCACCTCCATTCCGTACACAAGAGCGTACGGTGTTTTGTTTGTTGGCTTCCTTGGTGTATTCCTATAAGACCATAGAACGCTAGGCAACTCTAGTGGCCACCTTCCTTTTCTTGTTGCAAGCCTCTTCTTAACCTCATTGAAGATAGTTCAATTTGTTATTTCGGATTGACCATTTCCTCTCAGGTATCTTCTCGAACAGAATCTTAATAGAATTTCGTACTTATCACAGAAGTTCCCGAATCCATCATTGTTGAATTGAGTCCTATTGTCACATATGATCTCTCTTGGTATTCCAAACCGGCATATGATTTGGTTCTAAATGAAGTTCGAGACATCCTTGGACGTGATCACTATATAAGCTTGGGCTTCGACCCACTTTGAAAAGTAATTAGTTGCCACCAACACGTGTTTCAATTCTCCTTGTGCCTCTAATAATGGACCTACAATATTCATTCCCCACCGCATGAAAGGCTACGGTCTTGCCTGCATTAATAACTCATGAGCGGGAATATGACTTACGGAGGAGTGGAATTGGCATCCTTCAAACTTCTTAGCATATTGTTATACTTCTTGATGCATGTATGGCCAAAAGTAACCTTAAGAAGTTATCTTCTTTGCTAGGCTCTTGCCCCCGGCGTGTCCTCCACACATCCCCTTATGCATTTCTCTTAGTATCACTTGAGGTTGGACCGGTCCAACACATCTTAATAAAGATCCTATGAATGACCTCTGATACAACACATCTCTCACCATTGAGTACCTTGCATCCTTGAATCTTAGCTTTCTGGCCTCTATGGGGTTCTCTGGTTGGATGTCGAACTCTAAATAGTTTATGATAATGCCTCTCCAATCGTTCGGGATCGATTCAACCATCATGGCTTGATATTCGATCTGCTCCTCGATGCTCGGATGTTCAACCACATCGATCCTTATTGGTAAAGTCTCTTCAACACATCCATATGTCATCCTTTCCAATTCATCGGCCCTCTGGTTTTCTTCCCTTGGGATATTAACCAACGATAATTGGGAGAACTCGGAAATCATTCTTCTCACCAACACTTGGTATTAGATCATCTTTTCATCTTGTGCCATGCACTCATCATTGGATTGTCTGACTATAAGCTGTGAATCGGAGTGTATTTGTAGGCTCTCGATCCTTAGTTCGTGTGTAACTCGCATCCCAATCAATATGGCCTCATACTCTGCCACATTGTTTGAAGCTTCAAAATCCAATTGTATGACACAGTCCAGCACGAAACCTTCTGAACTCTTCAAGACTATGCCTACTCCTGCCCCTACAAAGTTCGAGGATTCGTCGATGTTCATTTCTCATCTCGACACTTCCCATCCCATGGCATGTCTGTGATGGCTACAAGATATGACATTCAATAAGGAAATCATCTAGGACTTGTCCTTTCAAAGAAGTGCATGGCTTATAGGTGATGTCAAACTCGCTCAACTCTATAGCCCACTTCATCATCCATCCGGACAAATCTGGTTTCATGAGGATTCCTTTGATGGGCAAATCGGCATACACCACGATTTCTCTACCTTCAAAGTATTGTCAGAGCTTACGCTTTGCGTGTATCAAGGCCAATATGAGTTTTTCGGTCGGAGTGTACCTTGTCTCAGCTTCGAGAAGATAATGGTTGGTGAAGGATATTGGTCATTGATGTATTCCTTCTCATAATAAGGCGGCACTCGTCGCTACTCCCGATACGGCTAAGTACATGCAAAGTGGCTCCATATCTCTTGGCACCATCAAGAACTTCTTGCTTGCTAAGTACTGCTTCAGCTCTTAAAAGGCCTTTGATTGCTCATGGCCCCAGAAGTTCGAAGCATTGAGCTTCAAAGCTTTGAAAAATGACCGACATCGATCAGCCATTCGAGAGATGAATCTACTCAACGCCGCTATCCTCCCAGTTAGGACTTGAATTTCCTTTTTCATACTGGGTTCTTCCATACTTAAGATAGTCTCAAATTGCTTTGGATCCACCTCGATCCCTCTTTTACCCACAATGTAACCAAAAAAACTGGCTGGAAAACACACCAAATATGCACTTCAAAGGATTGAGTCTCATCCTGTACTTTATCAAAATCTCGAATGTACCTCTCAAGTCCTTGGCGTGATCCCCCTTATGTCTGCTCTTGACCACCATGTCGTCTATGTATACCTCCATTGTCTTCCCTAACATATCTTTGAATATAAAGTTTACCAACATTTGGTAAGTTGCTCCTGCGTTCTTTAATCCGAAGGGCATGACCTTATAACAAAAGAGGCCTCTCTCTGACGTGAATATGCTTTTCAGCTGGTCTTCCAGCGCCAATGGTATCTGATTTTAACCCGAATAAGTATCAAGGAATGACAACTTCTCAAAGCCTGCGGTTGCATCTACCATCTGATCAATCTTCGGGAGTGGATAATAGACTTTCACGCATGCTTTATTCAAATTGGTGAAATCCACGCAGACTCTCCACTTCCCAATCTTTTTCCTCACCACCATTACGCTCGAGATCCAAGTTGGACACCATACTTCTATTATGTGTCCAACTGCGAGGAGGTAATTTACTTCTATTATGGCAGGCTATTCTCGGGTCAATACCTGACATATCTTGATGTGACCATGCGAACACATTTGAAAGGACCCAATCCCGATTCAGTTACCTAAACCGGAATCAAACCCTTTCGAAAATACGAACCAACAAAAATTTTTCAAAATTTGGGCAGAGTTTCATTACTAGCGTTGGATTACCATAACCTGCACCCAGAAATTAACACTTCGTCCTATGCCACAAAAAGCAAACCGTGGGCACCAATCCCATCCGGATTTCTCAACATCAATATAATCAACAACATAAAATAAACTGTACTATGTACATATGTATATTCGTGAAAATCCGCACAACATGTATCAGAATGTATCAGAGCAACCTCTAAAGTAAAACATATACAATATGTACATCAGTAGGCGAAACAAGAACCTACTGGAAAACACAGGTGACTCTGATCACTAGCCTCCAAACTGCGACGTGAAACACCAAACCTGAACTGCAAACTGGGCACGGAAACCGAAAAGCCCAGGGGAAAGGCAAATAAAACGTTAGAGTGAGTGGACGAAAATAAACGTATGCCTTTCACCAGTTATATACATACTCAGTATAAAACAATGCGAGTTCGGAACACAACACACATATATAAATAAGGAGGTTGTCGGGCGAATCTCTCAAGCCCGACGTCGGGTGAATCGCTCAAACCCGACGGTGACAAGCCAGGGGAATCTCTCAACCCCGGCGGCACTCAGGGGAATCTCTCAACCCTGCTTCAGAGGAATCTCTCAACTCTGGGCCAGAGGAATCTCTCAACTCTGGTAGCATCGATGCAATAAATGCCAATCACCAATATCACATAATAACATACCTCCGAAAATAACATATATCACAATCATCGTATAAAATAAATATGGAAATCAATAAATCCACGAACTCGCAAAATCAACAGTGAAAATAAAAACTTGTCCACTCACAGATCAGCTAGCGCAAACTCGCGCTAATCTCGTAGTCCGGCGGAAGTTCCCTCGCCTGAAGCACGATCACGATCCAGATCTCGATCTCGATCTCCTGAATATCCACAAAACATAACTGATCAATATCGTAATCCACAACACTGTACTGATGCACGAAAACCAACTGTTCCCGGAAATACGAAATGCAGTACAAAATGAATTACTGAAATCCCGAAATCCCCACTCGAAACCTCGACTGAAAATCGACTAACCAAATCAACCCAAAAACCTCTGGACGATGATCAGGGCGTGATTACGAGAAAAACGACATTAAAATTATCGAAATCTGAAAAGTCAACTTTTTCCCTCCGCAGTTGACCGCCGCCGCCGGCGGCGGCGCGCCGTCAACGGTGAAATCACACGGCGGGAAGCTCCAGTTTTCATGATCTCAACGTGCTGAACATGTTTCCCTTCTGACACAAAGCCCAAATCTCAAAGGAACCCCTTCAATTTAGCTCGAATCCGAACGAAATCAAATTCCGGCAACCACCACGGGTTCGCCGGAAAACTCAATATCAACCCAATCAAATCATAGGGGAAGTATCCTTAGGCTAAGGGGAGGCGAAACCCCCACCTCCCCGTCACCGAGGCTCGCCGGAACACCTCCCCCCATCACCGGCGAAATTCCAAAACCTAACCCGATTCGGGTCACCTCAAATCTCCATCAATTTCTAAAATTCCAAACATAAAACAACTCAAAATGACCAGAGGAAGCGAACCATACCCCTCTCACGATCGGAGATGGCCGAAAAATCGACGTCGGACGGCAAGAACCGAAACGGAAAGTTTCCTCCCTCAGTCAACGGTCAACAGTTTCCAAAAATGGAAAGTCAAAGCCGGTCAACGCAAAACAGTGTTTTTCGACGATTTTACGACTATTTTCGATATTTATACTCGAACCTCGGGTCGAT